>CM053793.1:689345762-690658262 GCA_028749045.1 Cupressus sempervirens
CTTCAGCTTTCTTCTTTTGTTCCATGACTTCACATAGCCTTACTGAAAGCATCTCATGTTCTCTTTTTAGTGCTCTAACTTCTTCACTCAAAGTATTTTTTCTCTCTAATAGATCTTCTATTATTATTTCAGATTCACTGGAACTTCCTTCATCAAATAATTCTACAATAGTCTCTTCTTCGTATTAGTTGTCATTTTGTTGAATTGGCATCTCTTTTCTTCTCTTCAAGGATTGTCTTAATGTCTCCTTTGCAACCTTGGCTTGTTTAAATGCAAGATGAACATCAATCTTCTAGTTGTAAATGATCTTTCCCAGTTCGTAGGTTTCCATCTTTAAGATCTTTAACTCTTAAGTGGTTAGACTTCTACCAAGAGTACAAAACTCGGATACCAATTGTTGGAAATCTAACAGGGAAAGTGAGATACTAAGAGGGGGGGTGAATCAAGATCTATAAAACTTTTCACACTTAAACATGAAACATATTTGATATCATCACATACACCCTCATTTGTACATTTATCTCATAATAATGTAACCATATACCTCAATATATCATTAGATCTAACTTCTAATTGCATGACTAAAAACTCATAAACACATAACACATGAACACACAAATTTGGTTACACAGAAACCCTCCAAGGTGAATGTAAAACAATGGTGGGGATGACACCCTTAAAATCTTCAGTACTATAGCAATAAAGTTGTGCCTCTTAAGGCTACAATGTTTTGATTACTTATGATGAACTACCCGATGAGGGGTTTTCCCTATTAAAGACTTAAAAAATTGTTAAGTCTTACCTTGATTAAAGGATTTTACATCATAACTAAGGGACTAATCTATTAGGAGATTTACAAAATCTTGATAAAGCTACTCTATTAAGATATTTGAACCTTGAAACACCTGTTATAATATTCAGTACTTGATCTTTCAATATGCACAGTAATGTTGATAACAAATCTCCTCTATCAAATTCTTTGATCATTTCCTCTAATCTGATGTATCTGTTTACTCTATAATTCACTTTTTGATTACCTCTTTCCTTATCTCATTGATTCACCTTAACCTAGTACTTCCATGCTACTTCTTTCATCTCTCCTATTTGAGTTAGGGTTTATCCTTCCTTTATAATCATCTTACAAAGTTTCAAGATCATAATGAATGATCTGGATCTATCTTCCAAATTTTTCATTGGTTAATTACCTTACATAAGGATTGATGATCCTTTTAATGAATGCGTAATCAATTTCTTGAATCTCTCCTTGATCCTTTAAACATACTTCCAACTTGGAAAAAATGGTTTACATGCAATTATGTGCCATTACAAATAATTATATAAAACTATCTTACTCGACTTCTATAGTGTTCTAGTGCTCGACCTTAACTAATTTTATTTGATGTCCCTCAACTCATATTGAGCTCAACCTTTGTCTATTGCTTGACTTATACTTATATTTGACTTGGCTTCTTCATTACTCAACTTGAACTATTTTACTCGATGACAATGGTGTGTACTTAACATATATTGTTACTCGGTCTTAGCTAAATAAGTATACCACTCCATTTATTTATTCATCCTATTAAGATGGCTCGACTGTAGAGATGACCAACCAAATCTGCGAAAATGACTAAGTGTTTGACACTTATAGATAATAAGCCTTAGGGATTCAATAGTGATGTACATTGCTCAACAAAGACCATGGGCCTATAGACAAGGTATGCCTCCAGACCCTCTCCAAAATTTTGGTAATTTTAACAATCAATGGAAAAATTCCAATTTCCAAAATGTTGTTCTACTAAATCCTAATTCTTGGAATCCTTCTTTGCTGACTCAATCTCAACCCATGTTGAATAATGAACCATGGCATCAACCTTCACCTAACTAGTGGCAATAACAACACTAGGAAGCTCCTCCTAGCAAAAAAAAAATCCAAATTGGCAGCAATGGTCCAACCAATGGCAAACCCCACAAGGTCACTACCAACAGTCACAATAGTGGTAGCCTACTTGACAATATGGTGCCCTACAATAACCACAACAACAAGCCTTAATGCATCCTCCTCCTATAGCCAATTCTAATCCACCTAAGAAAACTTAGTCTCATACTCAATCAACACCAAATCCCAATAACCTGGTAGCTCAAAAGCAGGTTTACTCTTTTAATGATAACCAACAACAAACCTATTACATTAATGATATACATCTAAGGTCTGGAACTACTATTTTGACTCCTAAAGGACTACTAATAACTAAAGTTACCAATGAAGGCACATATGCTGAGGAGGCACAAATTTACACTCCACAACCACCTCCTATAGCCAAGCCTCCACCATTTCCACAAAGACTCACTTAGCCCTCTATTCTTGTTGAGAACCCTGTTGCTAAAGAATTGTTGAATCAATTGAAGCAAGTGACTGTCAAAATACCATTGTTAGATTCCCTCAAGGAAATTCCAACATACATTAAAAATATTAAGGAAGTTTGCATAAAGCAACCTAGTAGGAAAAAGAAGGACCCCCAGACTATTCATGCCATGGGTTAATTGTTTGATCTCATGTTGAATAAGTCTATAGTCCTAAAATATTCTGACCTTGGAAGTCCAGTTGTCACAATCAACATCAATGTAGTTGAAGTCTAGAATGCCTTGATAAATCTAGGAGCATCCATTAATGTAATGACTAGAGAAGTGCTCATGCACTTAAACATCATTGGTATAAGAGAAATCCCTACCATAATTCAACTTTTTGATAGCTCTACTATCAAACCTGATGGTATGATTAAGGATGTTACTATTACTTTGGATTCCTGGAACTATGCAATCGATTTTGTCATCCTATCACCCAAAGCCACCTTGGGGGGTATCCTATCATTCTAGGAAGGCCTTGATTAGCCACTATAGATGCATACATATCCTATTGCTCTCAAAAAATGACTATTTCTAATGGTTCAAATATTAAAATATTGGCCTTATAATCTCCTACTAAACCACTTTTACTAGATGATCAAGCTGTGTCACCAGATTTAGGAGATAATGAACCTGAAGTAAACTCATTGTGTTAGTTAATGGTGATTGATAGAAATACTTTTAAGATATCTTAGGAAGATGTTGATGTCCTTACAATCATCTTATCTAATGATTATGGTGAAGATTTTCCTTTGTGTGGTAACAAGAATTGCTCCTTAAAGACAACACTCTCTCCTAAAAATGTACCTCATTTTGCTACAGCCACTAGATACCTTCATACCTTGCTGACCTGTGTGATTCAATCCTTTAATTTTTTTCAGGTAGCTATGTTAGATAAGGTGACTAAACTAGAAGTAAGTCTAGGTAAAGAGCTAAATGTTAGTAAATGTCTCTCTCCTGCCAACCTAGACAATCTACTTTACTTATGTTAGGAGAACCAACAAGCATTTGCTTGGGACTCTACAGATATGAAAGGGCTTTATCCAAAGCTATTTACTCATAGAATTTACATTACACCTAAATGTAAACATTTCAAGTAGATACAAAGAAGAATCAACCCAACATTAAGAGATATTGTAAAGAGTGAGTTACAAAAAATGTTGAATGTTGGGTTTATCTATCCCATTTTTGATAGCCAGTGGATTTCACCTTTCGTTATTATACCTAAAAAAGGAGGTAAGTGGAGAATACATGTGGACTATAGGGAACTTAATGCAGCCACTAAGAAATATCATTTTCCTTTGTCGTTTATTGATCAAGTCCTTGATAATTTGGCTAGGAAGAAATATTTTTCCTTCTTAGATGGATTCAATGGTTATAACCAAATTCAAATAGCACCAGAAGACTAGGATAAGACAACCTTTACCTATCCTTGGGGCACATTTTCTTATTTTGTATTGTCTTTTGGATTGTGTAACACTTCTACTACTTTTCAACAGGCTGTGATAAGTATCTTTTCTAACATGTTTGTTGACTGCATGGAAATTTATATGGATTACTTTATTGTACAAGGCTATGATTTTGAAGAGGCTAAATCTAATTTAGAAAAGGTCCTAAAAATATGCCAAGAACACAACCTCTCTTTGAATAGTCATAAATTCAACATGATAATGCAAGAGGGAGTTGTTTTAGGCCACTACATTTCATCAAGTGGCATCCAAGTTGACCCCCAAAAGATAGAGGTGATTAGTACTCTACCTACCCCAAAGAAACAAAAAGATGTTACAAGTTTTCTTGGACATGCTAGTTATTATAGGAGATTTATAAAATATTTCCACCAAATAATATCCCCATTTGGTAATTTGTTGAAAAAGGACTCTAAATTTTCATGGGATTTAGAATGTGACAAATCATTCCAGAAGTTGAAAGAAGTATCAACCAAAATGCCTATCCTCCAAGGTCCCAATTATAGCCTACCATTTCATATTCATATTGATGCTTTAGATTATGCCATAGGTATTGTGCTAGGACAAAACTAAGGAATAGTTGAGCATGCAATATACTACATCAACGAGACTTTCTAGGGAGCAAAACTAAACTACATTATCACTATAAAAAAACTTACCAGTTGTCATATATGCACTTAACAAGTTCATACGCTATATCACTAGCTATGAGATTTTTGTACACACTAATCATGCAACCATGATGTACCTAATGAACAAGCCTTCTATTTTAGGGAGACTAGCCCATTGGCTTTTGCTCTTGTAGGAGTTTGACATCAAGGTAATAAACAAACCAGGAAGAGCTAATGTGGTGTCAAATTTTCTTTCAAGAATGCAAGTACTTAATGATCTTACAACCATTTATGATAGTTTTGCAAATGAGCAAATGTTCTTTTTGAGCACATGACAATCCATGGTATGCCAATATTGCCAACTACCTTGCTATAGGAAGAACACCAACACATTTTACCCCAAAGACAAAAGGTTGCTGGTAGAAAAAAAAATTTATTTTTTCTTGGATTGTTAGATACATGTTCTATACTAGACCTGATCTAGTTATGCATAGGTGTATGAGGGAAGATGAAACCTATGATATTCTGCATGCATGTCATGATGAACCATGTGGAGGATGTTTCGCAACAAAGAAGACAATGCTCAAAATATTGAAAACTAGGTACTATTGGCCAACTCTTCCTAAAGATGCAATGATATATACAAAGAAACATGCCACATGCTAAAGGATGGGTAGAACTACTAAATCTAATGAAATGCCCCTATAGCCATAGGTAGTTATAACACCATTTGACAAATGAGGAATAGATTTTATTGGACCCATATAACCTCCATCAAAATGTAAGTCTTATATCCTAGTCTATATTGATTATGCCATTAAATGGGTTGAAGAAAAACATATGAAACATGCTAGGGATGAAAATGTTGCATAATTCTCGTATGAAGTCAATTTTACAAGGTTTGGTGTCACCAAGGAATTAGTGACTGATGAATGAATACAACATCAGGCATGGTATGTCATCCTCTTGCCACCCTCAAGCCAAATGGATAGGCTGAGATAACTAATCATGAGATTGAGACAATTTTGACCAAAATAGTAGAAATCCATAAGAAAAAAATGGGCATCTAGACTTCAAGATGCACTATGGGCATATAGTACCACATGGAAAACTACAACAGGTTTCACCCCTTTTGAATTAGTCTATGGGAAAGCAAAAATCATGCCAATTGAATTGGAACACAAAACACTCTATACTTCATTGGAACTGAATATTAATCTTACTGAGGTACATAAGGAACATATCCTATAGCTCAATGGACTTTATAATACAGAAAATATGCTTTGCATAATACTAAAATTATTCAAAAGCAACACAAGAAATGGCATGAAAAGTTCATATATGAAAAATAGTTCACTGTTGGTAACTGGACACTCCTTTATGATTCAAGATACCATCACATTCTTGGTGAATTCTAAACTAGATGCTTAAGACCATATGAAATTGAAGCAATCTATGACAATGGTGTTGTAAAACTTTCTATTATTGATCCTGTATAATTCAAACTTCTGGTCAATGGTCACAGAATCAAACTATACAATAAACCGCATAATAAGGAAGAGTTCCTGCAATAATTTGAATTTCAAGAAACCTCCAATACTCCAACAACAAAAGAGTTTGACTTTTCGACTCCAATTCAATTATCTCTTTGAACTCATATCAAAGTTCCATAATAAATGCTTTCACTTGAGGAAGCCATATTTTCCATCATAACTATACATCTCATCTTCTATCTTTCCACACATTCACCTCACCCTTCTCAACCTATGATGCCAATCAATCCTTCTTCCGAGTTGGATAAGTAAGGATGATGTTCTCGAACGTACATTTCATTCATTGCTTTTTTACATTTGCATTTTTATATACAAGTAACTATCTAGGCTTGTACACATGGCATGGTGGGACCCATGCCTCATTTTAAGTTGGGTGGGTGGATATGCTATATTTTGAGATGTACCATTTGATTTCATTTTATTTTCCATATGAAGTTCATATTAAATGCAATGATGACATAACATGTTTTCAAGAGTAAATACGATTGACGTGACATTTTAAGCAAGTACAATAGGTTTGATAAAAAGGTAATTGTAAAATAAAATGTGGAGAATTAAATGATCTTAATTATGACATGACATTATGTCAATTATCATCTTTTATTTTCTATTTTCTAAGTAAATTTCATCGCTTTCATCTACCTGTTGCATTAAGTTTGAATTTCAAAATATGTATTTTAAGTTTAGTGTTTTGGGTTTGTTAAAAGCTTGAATTATTGATACGACAAAAATGGGAGGTGACATAATCTGTTGTGAACTCACTATTCATAAACTTTATCTTCAAGATCATCCTGCTCAAGAATGATTTGAAGCCAGGGGTTGGCTGAGTTATTTCCTCAAATTCACATCATATGATGGTGTGGTAGATGGTGTAGCAACAATTAAGGGAATTAGTGTTGAGTACAATGAGGATATTATTGTAAAGGTTTCTAGGTTGTTCTAAGAAGGAGAGCTATATGAGGAAAAAATTGATTCCAAGACTTCTCAAGTTGAGTTCACTTTACATCCTGATAGACCATTGGACATTGATAAGAAGGGCACAAGGAGGATTTCATTGCCAGAACCCTACAATTGGTGCACTAAATACATTATGTGTTATATAACTTGTGAAGTTCAATACTATTGGCTTCATAGAATCCATTTTAAAATCCTCATCTACCTTCATCATGACAACACACCAGTGAATCTACCCAATTTTATGTCCAATATTAGGAGGAAAAGGATTGAAGAAGTTCAAGCAGGTAAGCCAAAATCTATTGGTCATCATTGCTTGATTAAATTATTGGTTGAAAAAGATTTGCAAAAGTATGCAACTGTGAGATGGGAAGAATTTAGATTAAGTGATGAATACTCTCTTAAACTTGTAGGACCTAGGGGAGGAGGGGTAGGAAGGGTAATTATAACACTTACTAGTAAAGTAAAGATTTTTGAACATCTAGAACCTTATTCCTCTAAAAACCTTAGGTCTTATAAGAAGAAAAAGGTCATAGTTTCTCAAGACCCCCTAGTTCTAATAAGAAGAAAGGAAAAATTGAATCCTATGAGAAATATGACATTCCTCCACTTGGAGTAACAACTAGGTCTTCTACACAAATGAATGAAGAAACACAAGAGGAACAACCTGCACAATAGGATGAATCTCATCCTCAAGTAACACAGAGGGAACAAGATCTTAGTACTTCCACAAAACAACCCTCAAAGAAGGAGCACATTAAAATTGAAGAAATGCCTACAACTTTGGCTGAAGGGGGTGTTAGAATATATAGTCCACCAATATAATTGAGGCGGGGGGGTGTGAATCAGTTATCCAACTATTATCACAATTATTAACCTTAAACAAACTTAACCATGTGAGCAATATAAATTGAAACCACAACAAGATACTCATACATAATAACACCAGTTGTATTAAATAGGGAAACCCTTGATCAGAGGAAAACCCCATTGGGGATGGTACCCATAAGATGATCCACTAATATAAATATTCCTTATTAGAGGATGGACCCTGCTAGGAGTCTATGAATACATTCAATACATATGAGTCCCTATCAGGAGACTTTGAATCCCTGTTAGGAGATTCCAACCATGTTAGGAGTTGTGCCAACCCTGTTAAGAGTTGTGGAAGACAACTAGACCCACTGCCCAAAGAAATTCAAGGGCAAGACCAATGACCCCACTATCCAAATGATCTCTTTATTATTCCTTGAAGAAGAATAGAAATGAATTGGACTTCCTTCCTCTTATTTTGTTCCATTAATTGGACCTCTGCTCCTTTTGATCTTGTAAATAGATCATAGAATTCTCATCCCATAATCCCTTGGATCGCTTACATGCATTTACCAAAAACTCTGCTCCTTTTCACACTTTTCACTTCAATGGATACTTTACAAACACAAAAAACATCTTTCCTTTATACCATATCTTCAAAATAATTCCTTGAGTTGACCTTGAGACTTTCCCAATTAATTATAATAAGATAATTAATTAATCACAATTACAATAACACTGTCAGCTCGTGGTCTATACAAAACTTACACATGTGTGATACTAGGGCTTGCACACTTGCTGATGTCACCAACAAACTATCCTCTATTACTGCTTGGCTGCACATCTTCTTACTACATCTCAGATGTAAGATAGAGAACAAACATCAGGAACTACTTTCCCAATACTTTGTCTCTGAATTGCTCTCTATAAATCAGGTACAACTTTTGTACATCTTCAACTTAGACTTTATGCACTTGAACACATCATGTGGACACAGTGTTGAACTGTTAGCATGAATGTTGATGATACTACATTAGGGGAGTATCCTAAGCATTAGAGAGTATTGATATGGTGCATTCATGGCTATGTTTGTCATTGATGTCAACATAGCATTATTGTTGTAGAAATTGGCAGAGTAGCAGACAGAGATCTTGATGGTAAGGAAAATGGTTTGATTTTCTGGTCATGCATAGTTATAGACATGTACAATATAGTGTCTTGATGATGTGGGTAAGTGCACAAAGTCTAAGTCGATGGCATACGAAAGTTGTACCTAATTTATAGAGAGTAGTTCAAAGACAGTATTGGGAAAGCAATTCTTGATGATTGTTATCTATCTTACATCTAAGATGTAATAAAAGTGATGCACACTCATGCAGTGATAGAGGATAGTTAGATGATGATGGCAATGAGTGCACAAGTCTTGGTATCACACATGTGAAGTTTCGTATAGACTGTAAGTTGACAATGCTATTGTAGTTCTAATTTAATTAATTATCTTATTTTAATTAAATGGGAAAGTCGCAAGGCCGACTCAAGGAATTATTATGAAGATATGGTATAAAGGAAAGATGTTTTACTTGATTGCAATGTGTGTTCAAGTATTGTGATTTTTGTTAAAGTGTGAATTGCAAAAAGGAGTAGAGTGCTTAATGAATGTGTGTAAGTGATCCAAGGGATTATTGGATGCACAGTTTGAGATCTAGTTACAAGATCTAAAGGAACAATAGTCTGGTTGATAGGAAAATGATAGAGGAAGGAAGTACAATTTGGTTCTATTAATTTGCAAGGAATAAAATAGAGATCATTTAGATAGTGGGTTCATTGGTCTTGCCCTTTAAGCTTTTTGGGACATGGGTCCAACTGTCTTCCACAATGCCTAACAAGGATTCAAAGTCTCCTAACAGGAACTCATATGTATTGAATTTTGTAATAGACTCCTAAAAGGATCTATCCTCTAACAAGGAATATTTGTATTAGTACACCATCTTGTGGGTACCATCCCCACTAGGGTTTTCCCTATGATCAAGGGTTTCCCTAGTTAACATATCTGGTGTTATTGTGTACGAGTATATTGTTGTGGTTTTAGTTTACATTACTCATATGGTTAAGATTGTTTAAAGTTATTATTTTTGATATTAGTTGGATAACTATTTCACCCCCCACCCCCCTCTCATTTATATTAGTGGACTATATATTTTTATAATTGGTATCAAAGCTTTAGGTCCTTGAAGGAAAAACTTAATAGTTTTGGGAGATCAATGGCGAATATGTTCAAGAAGGATAGTCCAAGATTCAATGGGGCCAACTATGATAGTTGGAAGGAGAAGATGAAGACTCATTTATTATGTATGGGTCCAAAATATTGGATGTCGATAAAAAGTCAGAAGACAATCATTAAAGAAGAAGATCTTGAAGGTTGCAGTGAAGAATAAAGAGATCTATTCATGTGTAATATGAGAGCAAGAGAAGCCCTACTAACAACACTTCTAGAGAATGAGTATAGTCAGGTAAGATCACTTATAACATCTCATGAAATTTGGAAAGATTTAGAGTCTACTTTTGAAGGTGGTGATCATGCAAAAAGAATGAGATTACAAAATTGGATATGTGCATTTCAAGATGCTAGAATGATAGAAGATAAATCTATAAGAAGTTATATTGGCAAAATATCAGAAATGGTTGTAGGTATTCGTTCTCGTGGTGGAACCAAGTAAGATGATGAATTCATTTGGAAGATCTTGAAAAGTTTGACACCACCATTCAAGCCAATAGTGCAGATAATTCAGCTAGTGATGCCTTGTACTAAGGATTTCACTAAGGAAACATTACTTGGAAGATTAAAATTAGTAGAAGCAAATTTGAGATATTTTGGTGATCTTGTAAGACTTGAAACAACCTTTAGTGCCCTAAACATTTGACCTAATTTGACAAGGAGTGCAAGCACTCGTAGACATTTTGTTGGCAGCAATAGAGCTGATGAAGACAAGAAGATGGAGGAAGGAATAACCATTCTGGTGAGAAGATAAAAAGATGGTAAGAAAATCTTTAAATTTTGAACTTGTAATGAATTTGGTCATTATGCATCTAAACGTCCTAAAAGAGAGAAAAGTATAAAGGGAGATTTAACCCTAGAAGAGATGGAGATAGAAATTGTTTATATGCAAATGAAGATGGAGAATCTGATAAGAAAGGTCAAAGTGAGAGTGATGATGAATTAGGATTTGTGGCTATCAAGGAAGATGATCTTGATAGAGAAATTAGAGAAGAAAGAGCTTTGGTTACCCAAGTAGAAAAGAAGTCTGATTGGATAATTGACAATGGTTGTTCACATCACATGACTGGTGATATGAATAAGTTTGTCGAGTTTAAGAATCATGATGGAGGTATTGTTAGAGTTGGTAACAATGTAGCTTGTCATATAAAAGGAATTGGATCCATTACTCTTGATGGTAAAACTAACACTGATGATGTCTATTTTTTTGATGGATTCAAGCATAACTTGTTGAGTGTTGGACAATTGGTGGACAAAGGTTATCAATTGTAGTTTACTGAGAAGACTTGCACTATCAAAGACAAAGATGGTAAGATGATTGAAACTGGCACTAGATCCAGACATAATGTATTTTAGTTGAATCCTACTGAGATGGCATGTTTGGTAGCTAAAGTGGATAATAGTTGGTTGTGGCATAGAAGATTCCGTCACATAAACTTTGATAACATTGTGAAGGTTAATAACACTTTTGCAGTAAAAGATTTGCCTAAGATTGTCAAGCCTACTAATGTTGTGTGTAAGGAATGTATTTTGGCTAAGCATAAGAAAGTATCATTCCCTAGCAAGAAGTTCACTAGCATAGAGAAGCTAGAGATCGCTCACACAGATCTAAGTGGTCCCTCTAGAACAAGAGGATTTTATGGTGAAAGGTATTTTATGATTTTTGTTGATGATTTTACTAGAATGATGTGGGTAGCATTTATTAAAGATAAATATGAAGCTTTTGAGAATTTTAAGATATTTAAGAATAGAGTTGAAAATGAATCTAGTGTTAAGATTAGATGTTTGAGATCTGATAGAGGAGGATAATTTACATCTAGAGAATTTAACATGTTTTGTAAAGAAAATGGAATCAAAATACAGGCATCTACACCTAGAACACCTAAGAAAAATGGGATTGCTAAGAGAAGAAATGAGTCTTTCGAAGAGGCAACTAGAGAAATATTATTTGAGAATGATGTTTCTAAGACATTATGGAGATAAGCAATAAATTCCATAGTATATACTCTGAACAAAGTATAGATTAGAAAAGGTATGGACAAGACACCTTATGAAATATGGTTTGGATATTCACCATCAATCAAATATTTTAGGATATTTTTATATTAAGAGAGACAATGACATTGGTAAGTTTGACCCAAGAAGTGATGAATGTATGTTTCTTGGCTACTCTTTGAAAAGTAAAGCTTATAGATGTTTCAACTATAGAACCAGGACAACAATTGAATGCACAAATGTAAGGATTTATTAGAAGTTTGGAACAAAAGAAAAGGTGATAGATTATAATGTAGATGAAGAAGAAAAGAACTCTAGAATTGTTAGATAGAATGCTAAAGTTTTGGTTGAGACTAACAATGATGTGCTAACTTTTGAGCATAGAGGAGAATAGAGTTCTAAGCCTAGAGAAGAGATGAGAGTTGAGATGTCTAACTCCTACCCCAAATAGAAACCTTACAAGGAATCACCCTCCAGAACTGATAATTGGAAGTAAAGACAAAGGCATTATGACAAGGAACAAAGTAAATGAGGAGATTTGTTTGATATCTCAAGTTGAACCCAAGTATGCAAATGAAGCAACCAAAGATAATCATTGGATCCAAGCAATGAAGGAAGAATTGAATTAGATAATAAAAAATGATACATGGGAGTTACTTCTTAGGCCAAAATAGAAAAATATGATAGGAACAAAATGGATTTTTAGGAATAAAATGAATGAGCAAGGAGAAGTTATGAGAAACAAGGCCAAAATTGTTTGTAAAGGCTATTCAAAATAAGAA
Source organism: Cupressus sempervirens (assembly GCA_028749045.1). NCBI lineage: Eukaryota > Viridiplantae > Streptophyta > Pinopsida > Cupressales > Cupressaceae > Cupressus > Cupressus sempervirens. The sequence continues at coordinate 689,358,618 of CM053793.1, forward strand.
GACATTGATTATGAGGAAACATATGCACCTATAGCAAGAATGGAAGCTGTATGGATGTTCCTAGCTTATGCATCGAACAAGAAATTCAAGGTTTATCAAATGGATGTCAAATTTTTCTTTCCGAATGGAGAATTAGAAGAAGAGGTTTATATTGAGTAGCTTGAAGGATTTCCTTTATCAAAAGATAAAGACATGGTATGTAGATTGAATAACATTCTTTGTAGTCTGAAACAAGCACCAAGAACCTGGTATGCAAGGTTGGGCAGTTACTTGGCAAAGCTTGGATTTGCTAAAGGTATGGTGGACAACAACTTGTATCTGAAAGAAATTAAAGATGACTTTTTGATCATTGTAATATTTGTTGATGACATCATTTTTGGAGGTAATGATGAAGCTAGTGATAAATTTCTTAAGGAGATGAATAATGAATTTGAAATGAGCATGATAGGAGAAATAAAGTTTTTCCTAGGCTTACAGATTGTGCAAAATAATGATGGTATATTCATTTCACAAGTTAAGTATCTAAAAGATTTGTTGAAAAATTTTGGTTTGGAAATTTGTAAACCACCTATTGGAACACCTGTGATAACTAGTCAGAAGTTATCTAGCAAAGATGAGACACCTGTAGTAGAGCAGAAGAAGTATAGATCAATGATTGGAGGTTTGCAGTATCTGACTCACACTAGACCAGATATAACAAATGCAGTGGGATAGTAGGTAGATTTCAAGCTGATCGTAAAGAATATCATTTTGCAGTAGTTAAAAGAATATTTAGACATCTGAAAGGGACATCTGATTATGGAATTTGGTATGACAGATCAAGTGACTTCACACTTTGTGCATATACTAATGTTGATTGGACATGTAGTATGGATGATAGAAAGAGCACCAATGGTGGAGCATTCTTTCTTGGAGGAAGATTGGTTTCTTGGTTGAACAAGATGAAATATTGCATCTCACAGAGCATTGCTGAGGCAGAGTATGTTGCAACAACAAATAATCGTAATTAGGTTATGTGGATGAAGCAGATGTTGAAGGATAGTAGAATTGAGATCAAAGAACCTGTTATCATTTACTATGATAACACAAGTTAGTAAGTATGTCTAAGAATCTAGTATTGTATTCTAAGACAAATCATATGTCTATTAAGTATCATGTGTTGAGAGAGAAATCAATAGAAGAGGAGATCAAATTGGAGTATGTAAGTACTAAGGATCAAATTGCAGATATCTTTACTAAGTCATTGCCTAAAGATACATTTGAGTACTTGAGAGCTATGCTTCGAGTTATGCCCTTGTCTACTTCTTAATAGTTGATGCAGAGAATGCATCAGTCCAGTGGCACAAAGCACTATTATTTGATTGGACTGAATGATGATACTTCCTATATAGGGGAGTATCTGGTATGTACTAGAGTCATTGAGGACTCTTGGTATTTTGTATTTGGTATTGAATAGTATCTTTGGACACTTGTGCTGGTTAATGACTTGGAGTAGCTGATTAAGAATTGGTATTGAGATTGACACGTTTGACATTGATGTCAATAGGGAAGAGAATATGCATGAAAAATGCAACAACAACATAAGTTTACTTGGTGTTCTTGGAACTTAGATAGTTTTTAAATCTATGTTGCCATCAATGCCAAAGGGGGAGATTGTTAGCATGAATGCTAATGATACTACATTGGGGGAGTATCTTGAGAATTGGAGAGTACTGATATGTTGCATTCATGACTATGTTTGTCATTGATGTCAACATAGCATTGTTTCTATAGAGACTGGCATAGTAGCAGACAGAGATCTTGATGGTACAGATAAATGTTTGATTGTCTGGTCAAGCGGAGTTATGGACATGTACAACATAGTCTCCTAATGACATGGGTAAGTGTGTAGAGTCTAAGTCGATAGCATACAAAAGTTGTACCTAATTCATAAAGAGTAGCTCAGAGATAGAGTATTGGGAAAGTAGTTTCTGATGATTTTTTGTCTATCTTACATCTGAGATGTAATGAAATGATGTGCAATTAGGCATTGACAGAGGATAATTAGATGATAAAGTTAGGTAGTGCACAAGTCTTAGTATCACACGTGTGAAGTTTTGTATAGATAGTGAGTTGATAGTGCTATTATACTTGTAACTTAATTAATTATCTTATTTTAAAGTTTGAATCAAGGAATTATTATGTAGATATGGTATAAAGGAAAGATGTTTTCCTTGATTGTAATGTGTGTTCAAGTATTATAATCATTGTTCAAGTGTGACTTGTGAAAAGGAGCAGAGTGCTTACTAAATGGGTGTAAGCGATCCAAGGGATTATTGGATACACTGTTCAAGATCTGGTTGCAAGATTTGAAGGAGCAGAAGTCTAGTTGACAAGACAAAGACAAGAAGGAAGTACAAATCAGTTCTATTATTCTGCAATGAATAATACAAAAATCATTCTGATAGTGGGTTCATTGGCCTTTCCCTTGAAGTTTTTTGGGCAGTGGGTCCAGTTATCTTTTACAACTCTTGACAGGGTTGGAATCTCCTAACAGGGACTCATATGTAATAAATGTTGCAACAAACTCCTAATAGGGTCTATCCTCTAACAAGGAATATTTGTATTAGTACATCATCTCGTGGGTACCATCCCCACCAGGGTTTTCCCTCTGATCAAGGGTTTCCCTAGTTAACATATCTGGTGTTATTTTGTATGAGCATCTTGTTGCAGTTTTAGTTTACATTACTCATATGGTTAACATTGTTTAAAGTTATTATTTGTAATATTAGTTGGCTAATTGATCATATTATATCATGCACATGAGATGTATGTCCATATCATTCTGTATTGTACAATTCATCTTGAGTCTCTTTATACATCTTCATGGAAGTTGAAAGGTCACTCCATCTATATTCTTATTTGAAGCGGAATGGACAAGTCCAAATTGAAAAGTCATTAGCAATAATATAATATGATTTAATATAATATGCATGTTCAATTCTAATCAATAGGATACCTCCCTCTGTGGTAGAGAAGTATAAGGATGATTTGTGCTTCATGGTGGAAATTGACAACACTTGCATGGAAGTAGTAATACCTAGAGTGAAGTTCATTGAGCATATGGGCTATGAGATGAGTGCTAAACTTTTTGAAGGGTATGCATAGATCATACTCGAGTCTGAGAAGGACACAAAATGTCCTAGATGGGGGACACATGATGAAAGGTTAAAGATTGTAGAGTCTAAACTCCATAGTAAGGAGAGTAAGAAGAAAGTAGAGAAGGAGATAGATTCCATACTCAAGGAATTTGGAATGACCAGATAGGAATTCAATGTGATAAAGGGAATTACGCTAGAGATGAAGGCCAATGGGTGGACAAAAGTGTTGGCAGCAATGCCTATTACAGTAGTAGGACCTTCTAAAGGAGTAATGGTGGCACAACCATGTGCACAAGCTCCGATTGCGCCATATGCAACAATTGTGCAAGTGCAACCTACAAGAGCAGGCTATGAGAAATCTTGGAGGCAATCAAAGGTGGAAGTACCTACTGTGTAGAGGAAGTCAAGAAGACTGGTGAAATTTAAGCAAGAACCTGCACCCCAAGCAAAGTAAAGAGTAAAATAGATCAGCAATGGGCTTGGCAAAAGGAGGAAAAGCATACAAGTGAGTAGTTTTGAAAGCTCAGAGGATGATGATGAAGATAAACCTATTGAGCAAGATGCACATGAAGCTAAGACAACTACAAGCAAGAAAACATAGAAACCAAAGGTAGATAATCTAAATATGTAGATTATAAATGATGACAATTTTGTTCAGTTGAATAAATTTTATAGCATGTATAACAGTATGGATAGGAGGCGATTAGAAAATTCTATAATAAGAAATATGATTTCAAAGAATAAAATATTTGATATCATTCAAAATAAGATTCATGAAGACCTATATAGTAGGTTGATCAATAGAAAGAGAAGGGTAGTAGAAGAAGATCTTAATATAAGGATCACATCCATAAATAAGTTATGTGATGTTGGATCAAAAGAGGAATCTGAGATAATTTTGTAGGGTAATGAACCCTTGTTGAGGAAAAAAAGAAGAGCAATTCTTCTAATGAGAGGAAATTATGAGGAGGTAAGGCAAGAAATAGAGGAGGCTATAGTGAAATATATGTCCTTATTACCTAAGGAGAGTGCACAAGTAAAGGTTGATAGTCCAATATATATAAAAACAGATACACCTTCTAGTGAAGAGGAAGAGGTAGAAGGGACACAACAAGCATTATCTCCATCCTACATTGTTATGGGTATTGAATCCATGCAAGTTGAGAGTATGCACATAACCGTGGACACAAAGGAGAATCCATTTGTAGTGCATGGGGTAAATATTGTTGGCAATATCACTGCCTATACCAATTCTGATGATGAAGAGGAAGAGAAAAAGAAGATAGAAGGAGAAGAAAAGAAAAGGAAAGAAGATGAAAGCAAAATAGGTGAAGAAGAGGAAAGAAGAAAAGGAGAAGAAGTAGAAAGAAGAAGAAAAGAAAAAGATAGAAGAAGAAGAGAAGAAGAAGAAAGAAGCTGAGGAAAAGAAGAGTGTAGAAGAACATATGAAAAAGACTATTGTATCTTTAGTAGTATTAGCAGCTTGAACATCAACAACAATACCTATTCCATCTAATGATGAAGACCAGAAAGAGCTATTGGGCACTTTGAGAAACTGTTTGAGAAAAACAAATTTGTAAAGTCTTTGGAGAAGACCCTTGCTCAAGTCTTGGAGTGCATTTAGAAGGTAGTTTCTACAATTGTAGCTAATCTAGAGTTACAAGATAAGGCAAAAGAGTTGGTGAAGACCTTGATGGGGAATTCACAACCTTAGTTAAAGTAGCAGTAGCGCAAGAATAGAGTAATTATGATGCAACATTATTCAACATAGTGTGCACTAATGTGCACAATGATTTGAAGGCACTTGATGGAAAATATCAAAGAATTGAGATAGTGTAATACTGAAGGTCAGAAGTTGTATGAAAAATGTGCAATGTCCTATACTTACTTATATAATTTTGATGAAAAGATCAAAGGCCATATGAGTGAGCTTCAATCACTCACTACAAGATTGCAACAAACATAGATTAGAATTGAAGATTCTGAGAATGAGATTGAGAAGGTCCACAATGCTATCAGAAGCATTCAATTTGACAAGGAGAAGGTAATAAGAAGACTCTATGTTCTTAGAGAATATCTGGCACCCAAGGTCATAATTTTATAGAGGCAATTGGAGGAATGTCTTTCAACAAAGAATTCCTATGACAATTTTGCCTATACTGACTTGAGCACAGTTGAAGTGGCATCCTATGCAATTTGTGCACACATTAGTTTATTAAATATAGTCAAAGGCAACTAGAAGAAGGACCTTGATAGATTAAAGATTGATTTTGTAGATTGCATATCCAGAATGGCGAGCTAATCAACAATAGGTAGCAAGTTTTTTTGATACAGTTTTGACACCTTTGTCATTGATGTCAAAGGGGGAGTATTATTAGAGGAAAATTGTATAGATGTAAATGTTTATGTAAAGGGGAGCCTATGTATGTATCAATGTAAAGGAGTGATAAGGAATGTAATGATCCATCAAAATATGAATAAAATTGTTGTGTTTTGAAGGCAATTTATGTGTAGTTATTTTATTTGCTTTTGTTTTTTATGATATCATTTTGGGACTTAGCCAATTTTCCCAAATATTTCCATCAATGACAAAGTGAGAGATTGTTGGAAATATGGTCAGTTAGATGTCTTGTTGGTTGTCATTTATGACAACATATACCCAACATTTCATTTACGCATTCAGAAATAGAAAATTGTCTAAGTATTAAACAACTTGTTGGAGTACAATGATCAAATCTTAACAGTCTGGATGATGTGTAGAGAATTAGATCATGTAAAATTGAGGAAATGTTTGTAACATTTTCATGATGATGTGTACCAGTGCACATGTATGTTTGATTAGTACAATATAAGTTATAGTAAGTTTAACTGTGCTAGTATTTAATAGTGCAGAATAGAGCATAGTATAAAATAGAGTTGTACAACTTTAGGAATTGTTTTGATTTCAAAATAATTACTAAGTCATGTTAAGCCAACTATGTGGATATTATTTTATATTATCTCAAGCATGTGAAGATATGAAAGCCAACTGAGCAACAATTTGTGAATGCACAAGGTATAAGTAAAGATCTTATGTTGTGCAAATAGTGGCAAAGTGTGTTATGTAGTGAATGTGTGTAACGTGCAAATATTGTGGAAGTTGCATGATTAGATGTGACATGAAAACTATTGTGAGAACCATTTGCGAGTCTTATGTGATGCAAAATCTGATGTAAGATCAGAGCAAGTGTGAGTTATAGCAGTAAGAAAGTATTGTATGTATATCTATTCTTGCATGTTAGGGTAGTGGGCTCTTCTTGCATACATTGTAATTGATCTACCAACTCCTAATGAGGGTTGAGGCTTCTAACAAGGTCTATTCCTCTAACAAGGATAGAAGACACTATATGTACTTCATAGACTCCTAACAGGATCAATATCCTTTGTAAGATCCTATTGTTTAGTGAATCATCTAGTGGGTATCATCTCCACCGAGGTTTTCCCTTAACCAGGGTTTCCCTAGTTAACAAATAATGGTGTTATGAGTTCTCTATGTGTATGGTTATATTTACTATTCAACATTGTTGGTTTACTTTCATATGCAAGTTATAAAGTAATTAGCAATATTCAATTGTGGGCAAAAGTTTGTAGAATATTGATTCACCCCCCTCTCAGTATTATCTATTTCTAACAGATTAGTCCTAGAAATGCTTCTGAATTGTGATAGTTGGATAAAGGAGAGATAAGTAGTGCTGAAGTAGAATAATTTGCTGAACATTTGAAAAACATCCATAAGGAGGTCAGGAAGCACATCATAAATATGAATACACAATATAAGGCTAAAGAGATGTGAAAAGGAGGTATAAAGAATTTTAGATTGGAGATGAAGTCATGGTTCATTTGAGAAAGAAGCACTTTCTAGTGGGTACATATAATAAGCTGAAGATGAAGAAGTTTGGACCGTGCAAGATAGTGGAAAGGCATGATTCTAGAAATGCTTATGAAGTGGAATTTCCTATTGAATTGAATATTTCACTAGTATTTAATATTTTAGATTTGAAAGAGTATTATGAAAGAGGTGATGGAGATGAAGTTGCAAAAGCACAGTTGAGTATTTTAGTAGCTTGTTTGGCTATAAAGGAGATTGAGGAGATATTGGACAGTCGTATTGAAAAAAAGTACAAGGAACAAAACTTATGAGGAATACTTGGTCAAATGGAAAGGGACGCCAGTAGAGGATTCATCATGGTTAGCAAAGGAGGAGGTTAACCATCTTGATTTTCCTCTAAACACCTGGGACATGATGGATTCACTTCTCAAATTACCCTGGGTGTTTGATGCAAGAGCATCCCGGGTGTAAGAGCAATCTTGCATTACCCTAATAATATTTTTATTTTTAGTCTTTTCTATTTTAAAAAGGACTAGTAGACAGAGGGTTACTATTTTAGGGAGCTTACTATTTTTAGTAAGTTTTTAATACAAGCTTAGAATGTTCTCATTTTCTATATGAAGGCTCATTTTAGAATTATAAGCCTACCATAAAAATATCATTGCTCCAACTTAAGTGTCAAAGAAGTTATTGCATATTTTCAATGGAAAATTTTGGAGAAAAATCTTTGAACTCAATTTTGAAGGTCTTAGAGGCCTCAGATGAAGTCCAAAAACTTGATGGAAGGGTGCTTGTACAATTCTCAACCTGTTGACCAAGAGCTGGCATTTTTGAAAAGTGGTTATAACTAATCCGAGCAATGATTTGAGAGTTATGGCCTTTTGAAGTTGGGCTACCCAAAATTACTAAGATAAAAGTCGAAGATGTATTTGGCCAACTCTATATGTATGGTTAGGGTCTGTCAGCCCTTGGTATTAAGTTTGAATGTCTAGAACCTTCCCGGGCAACATAAAATTGCCTATTTAAGGAAGGGCCCAACATTGTCTAGAACAACTCTGGGTGGTAGTTTGCATCTTAGTCTTTTAGATTAAAGTAATGAAGGTGCCCATGTGGGTTAGCATATTGTACTTGTGAATTCTATAATTCATTTGTGATGATAATAAGAAGTCCATATTTTGTTCTCGCATTTGCTCTTGTTTCTTTGTTTCTGTTATGTGTGTATAGTATTAAGAGGAGCACCCTTCATCAGCTAGGAGGAGTAACATAAGACTCTTTGGAGCTTTTGACATTGATAAGACTCACTCTAAGATTATTGTTTCTTTTGAAAATAGGAAACAAGAAATAATTGGTCTTGAAGTAGTAGGAGAAGAAAAGCAGACAACCATATCATAGGAAAATATGGAAAGATAGACTGAAGTCAACATGTCATTAGAAAATGTTGGAAATGATACTGATAAAGCAACAAAAATAGTAGAAGAAGATATTTATGAGGAAAATGATTCATCTCCTCAGAAAAAGTTTCCTACAACAACTGGTGAATATATCAATGTTGATGTTTCTGATGAAGATGCACAATGATGTAGAGGTCTCCCTCTAACAAGAAAACATGTTATGGTGTGGCCTTGGATTGCTTCAAACAACCCAAAATGTATTCAAGAGAGGGCTCTACACCTTTGAAACAAAGTTACAAAAAAAACATGGCCTAGGCACCCAAAAGAGCACAACTATGTCTTAAAGCACAAAATCTCCAAATATTTGGTTTATGCTTGAATGGGAACCTATGAGTTTATAGGGGAGTGGAAAGGTTCCAAAATACTTATCCAACTCAAATTGGTGGCTTTGATATGCCTATCTTGTTCCAAAGGATAATAGATAGCAAAATTGCCTTTAAAGCCTAATTGCTTATAGGTTTTGTGAAGGAAACACAAAATTGATGGCTTACAAAGTTAGGCCATCAATTGGGAAAAATGTAGGGGTCTATAAGAGATCAATATCCACCCTTAGATTGGTTTCATCCATTCCCCAAGTGCCTGACACACTTCAATACATGTTGTCCTGTACCAAACACATAGAGATGTTTGGCCTAGTGCTTGCTAGCAAAAGTGATTGCCTTGCTTTCCATCTCCCATCCTTCAAGGAACTTATTTTAAAACCTCCTAAATTGAATTTTACTAGGTTGCATGAAATTCCATGGTGGGAATGTAAGTTAGGGCATCATTCCTAAAACTAGTCACTCAATGGAGGGTTTTGGTGCACTTGAGAAAGAAACTTCAATAACTTTAGTTACAGAGCACTTCAAACCCTCAAACTAATTGCATTCTTCTACTAAGATGTTTAGGATTCTAAATCAATATTTTATTTACATGTGTCAATCTGTAGCAATTTTTACACTATGAAAATGTAAAACTTTACAAGAAAAACAACATCTTTTATTGATTCAAAATGTAAAATTACATATTCTGTGTGTGTGTGTGTTTTTTCCACTTGCCTAAAAGGGCTATTTGAAGACCTTTCCCGACTAATCCAACTGATTTTCAAATGTTGTGACCATTAGTGATTAGATGAAAGTTTGTTAAATGTAACAAAAAACTATCAACCTTGGCAAGTAGTCAATATTAGTTGAGCCTACTCGGTCATTAAAGAAAATTCCTTTGTATGTGTTGAGCATTTAAGTGTTAACCAAGTTCAAAGATAGTGTCAACCAAGTTGGGTCAGTTAACAAAGGAAAGTCATCGTAAACTCTACACCTTTAATTCTCAAGCACGGTCAAGCTCTCAAGCCATGCCAAATTCCAAGGCCATGTCGAGTTGGGTTAGTTAATAAAGGATTCCCAGTGTTAGCCAAGTACATAGTTTTAGAAGCCTAAGAACACAACTATCCTATCCTAGGACTAAGATGTTCCTAATGACCATAGTAAAAAAAACCCATGGTTTATAAAACACCAATGGTGACTAGGCCTTACAAGTAGGCTTGATTTATTATATAACTATTTCTAACTATTACAAATGTCTCTTAGGCATAAATTCCCTTGAGTAGAACTCGAAAAGAGTGAATGACTGGTTAGGTGCTCCTTCACCACATAATTTGGTGATCGAAGGATATGAACATTCCTAGTCCAAGATCGAAAACCCTTTTTAAAGCTATAGGAAAAGTTGAGATTGAACATCCATAATCACTTGAGGATGAACAACCTTTAGAGGGGAAAATTGGTAATCCACAATAGGAACAACGTGAACAACCATAGCAAGAGGAAATTGAAAATGAGGAAAGGACAATTGGCATAAGGACTGAAGCATTAGAGCAAAGAGAAGAATCAAGCCAACTAGAGGTTTTTGTAGCCTCAAGATGGAGTGATGTAGGAAAGAAAGGTCAAATTTCTTCATCCAATTTGTTTATTCCACTAATAGCTAGGCTCAGTTTGTATCAACAGTTCCAATTAGAGAAGGCGAGTTGGAGGGAAGAAAATTTGAGATTAGAAAGAACTATTCGTAATCAACAATAAGAATTAAAGAAAAAGGATGATGAGATTACAGTGTTGAAAGATAAAATCACTCAGGTTACATCCATGATACCTGATTTTCTCTAGTGTTGGCCACTACCTTAGCGATATACCCTTTTTTGTAAAGAGAAAATGTTGAATTTCCAAATGACTAGAATAGTTCAAGGACTTAGTCCCTCCTTACACACACCTTATGAATTATATTACACCTTCTTAAAATCTCCCTTAGTGCTTAAGAATCTTCTTTGTGAAGTCTATTTGCATAACCTAGTAGTTCTAAATGATAGGGAGTGGAATCCTCTAATGTATGTAGGGGATATTCAACTTAGAGCCCTTACGTCCTAGATCCAAAATGAGTTAAGAAGGTGTTGGGCGTTCATTTTGCACGAGGTCAACGATAGGAATCCATAGTGTAATTCCTCTCTTGAAAATAAAATATTTTTAAGGATCTGCTCCAAGGTTCAGTGTTTGTCTTGCGACGTACCAAAATCCTCTCAGTAGAAGATAAATGTGAATGTTCACAAGGAGGCCTTTGCTGGTTCTAAAAACCCTTTTATCTCAGAATTGAAGTAAAATCTATTTGCTGTCTCAAAATATCACACCAAAAGAACAATTTTTTTTGTATTTTAGTTTTTCAATGAATGCAACTCTAACAATGCAGCTAGTATGAGGTCCTATTCTAATAGGGGGGTTAGCAAAGAAAATAATGAAACTAAAAGAAAATAACATGAAAATCAAATAACTTGAAGTTGAAATTCCTAAACAGACATAAGCTATAGAACACAACACGCTGCGAGTTAAACCTTTGAAGAAATCGGTAGGAAACCAATGAAAACAGGAGCAGCACTTCGTAGAATCCATTGATGCAATCATCGGTGAGAATCATTAACAAATTGAATGATGTTTCACTCTTCATCAAATCGCAAGGCCACGAAAAGTGCGCTCATGCGAGACAAAAAGCTATATAGACACAATTGAGTGATCTCTTCTCAATCTCGTTACGTCAATGGAATTCATATATCTGTAGCAAACACCAGAACTAAAAGATCACACAACCAGAAACAACACAATAAACCTTTGGTTCAATCACAATCTCATGAATAAAATCCACAAAATAATGACACATTCAGGCAAGAATAACTACACTCCAAATGCTAGCACCAAAAGCATAACTTTATTGCATAATAATGGCGACCCTTTTTACATTTTACAATGGGGTATTTATAAGAAATCATCTGCTTAATTTGTGTTGAGAGTGAGAGATATCTTGATGTAATAAAATGCTTTTAAAACATTTAAACAAACTAAATATATACAAACTAACAGTCTAACTAGTGCTTAGAGGGACTCCATCCATGTTTTATTCATTAATTAGATGCATGAGCCCTTTACATGTTAAAAACAATGAAAGCATGAGAGATAAAGTAGGAGGAAGCCATCAGTCGAAGCATAAGTGCTTGCAGACACCAAAAATAGAAGCTGGCCCTTCACTTGATGCGTGTTGGAGTTAACTTGCCATCAAAATGCAATCTTAATGCATGGAAAGTGTTATTTTTGGAACTAGCAGTCAACTATTGGTGCACCTCTGAATTGCGGAGCTACGGACCTACGTACCTGTAGAGCTGTGTACTTGCAAAGCTATGGACTTGCGGAGCTCAATTCACCAAAAAATCAAAGTTCTCAATTTTGAAAATGATTTCTGGATTTTTCTCAAATGAGGTTTTAGATCACCTTTTGTATACACTCCATGCCCCTTTCTGATGATTTACACCTTCTTTATAGCCAATTACGTTCATAAACTTGCACTCCCTCTGCTTCTTCAATCAAAAATCTCAAGGCACTTGCATTGAATCTTGTCCCCAATAGCTGCATAAGATGAGGAACATGATTTGCTTTATGTGTCCAACCTCTGTATCTTTGACCTTTGTCTTCTCTCCACCTATCCAATCCTTCTTGACGAGAAACCAAGTGGTCCAGATCATCCAAGACGGTCAAATGTTTGCAACCTTTTCATATTTTTTCACAAATTTTCTAGGCATTTTTAAATGACCTTTTTGGAGGTCTTTTGCTCAAAATTTCAAGTCGAAACCTTCGTTGGTCCCTAAAATTGGATAGCCAAAGGCTCATTGTTTTAGGGACTAAATTAGATCCTCAATTCTTCTTTCCAACGGTGTAAGCGGTTCTAAATTTTGAGGCCTGAGTCAAAAGTTATGACCTCGACAAGTTGAGGATGTCATTTTTATCTACATAAGAAGCAAACATTAGTCTATAGAGTTAACAATGCATAGTAAAGACACACTAGCTACTTAAACAAAACTGGAGGTGAATCCTAAAATCTGGCTAAGTCTGAAATCCTGAAGCCCTGAAATTTGGCTAAGTCTGGATTCTTGAAGCTTTGAAATTTCCTAAAATCTGTACCTTATCTCGGGGAGGTCTGAAACCTATCTCAAAAGATTCGTCACATATATTAAAATATGTCTTAACTACTCAGGCAAACCTGGAGGTGAAAGGGCAGCTTGGCAAGCACGCATGGTGCCTTGGAAGCATGACGACGCGAATGTACATGAGGCACCTTGGTCATGCGCATTCATGCATGCATAAATCGTGGTGGCACGTGGTGCACGACATGCACGTCGCAGAGGTGAAAGGGCAGCTTGGCAAGCATGCACGGTGCCTTGGAAGCACGACGGTGCGAATGCGCACGAGGCACCTTGGTCATGCGTGTGCATGCATGCATGAACCATGGTGGCACATGGTGCACGACACACATGTCGTGCGAGTGCACAGGCGCTCGACGCGAGTGTGCAGGCACACGGCGCGAGTGTCACGTGAGCGCGTAGGCGCATGCATGCAACGCAAGCGTCACAGGTGCGTGGTGCTTTTTTTTTCAACTCTTTTTTTTTGTTTATAATTTTATTTTTAATAAATTTTTTCCTTCAATTTTTTTAATTTTTTGTTTTTTTAATTTTTTGATTTTTTCGAATATTTGACTCTAAAATTCTAAGGTCTAATAAAACTCTTATTCCTGACTCCCGAACTATGAGTCCAGGAGTCAAAAAAAAGTAGGGGGTCCCCATTCGTAGTGAGGAATGGGGCGTGTGTTGTGGACACCACAACAGTAGGGAAATCCAAGCAAGACATTATAGGGAAGAAGAAGCAAATATGCCTCTGTTTTGAAGACCCAAAGCCTGCAAAGATCTAAGAATCTAATAAATTGATTAGATGAAGGTAGGCAATACTAAATTAGGAAGACACAAAATCAATCCCTTAAGGGAAGTTGTCTACACATAGTTTGAACAGTTGGATCTATGGAATTGAGGGAAACTAGAAGATTAATTATGTAGAGATGGATAAGGCTCCCTCCACTAACCAAAAAACCTCATCATGATAATGAGCAAGGCTTCTAGATATATTAGTTTAGGCTGGGAAATAAAGAGTTTTTGGTTTCCTTTAAAATTTCAACTACCTCTGCTTATTCATCCACTACTTGTTGTGAATAAGGACCCTGATTACTATGAAAAAGTTGCAGAAGATAGTATTCGGCAGAGGCATTGGGACAATAAAGGATACTTTTGGAATTCTAATGAAGGTGGAGTTGGTGAAATAATTCCTACTAATTTCCATGTGAAGACTAGAGTGAAGAACTATATGCTTGCTTGAGGACCAACAAGAGCTTAAGTTGAGGGGAATGATGGGACTATTTTATGACATCTATTTTGATACATTTCATAATATTTTTAATAGTTTCCTATGTTCATATTTGAATACTTTTAAGCTATGATGATTGTATAAGTATGTGGAGTTGTGAACTTTAATGTCCTTCCTATAGTATAATGGGGTATGTTCCTATAGCCATTTGTAGTTAGAAATAATATTTAGTTGGTACATTGAATGCTTTTCTACAAATTAATGTTTTCAATGTATGTTTTGAATTTGGAAATTGTACTAACTTTTGGAGGAACAAGTCAACCATACCAAGGAGTGGCATTCAACATTTGGTGACATAATCCTACAGTTATTACAAAAAATAGTTGAAGAAGGAATGGGTAGTCTTTGTTAACAATATGATTAGTAAGATGTCTTGAGGGTTGTCATTAATGGCAACATTTATTCAACATTTCATTTATGCATTTAGAGTTAGAACATTGTTAAGTGTTAGATAGCTTGTAGCAACACAGAGACATATATGATGTGTACAGATGACACACTTTGAATTAGCTTATGCATAGTTTAGGATAGCTTTATCACAATATCATGATGATGTATGCTAGTGCACAAATGTATACAGAAAATATGTCATAAGGTATAGTTTTTTTTTTTTTTGAAAGAAAACGTGGCAAGCCACTATAATATCTATTAATCTGATTCAACGAGGTCAACTAGGAAAGAATCAGTGAAGAAAACCCATCATCGTCCCTAAAGTTTACATGTATGTATATATTAATAGTAAATAATTACAAAAGGTTATCACCCATCTTAGGATAACCAACTCTAAGCTTCTGCATAATACATATACAATAAGTTTGGTAGCAAATAGACTTAGAGTTGCAACATAAGAGATACCTCCAATTCAAAAAAAAAAGATAATTGCCGAGATGAACCATTGCTTTGCAATTCTGCCCAAACCGAAAGAACACAAATAAAAGAGCCAGAGACCAAAAAAGAGAATACCATAGCCAAATCGTGAAATTGAATTATGTACGAGCCAATCTAAATCAAAGTTAGGCACACCAATTGAATCCCAAAGATTCTGTTCCAATGGTTGTGGAATTACTGCCAATGCATTCAACTGAGTGGGGGTTGAAACATTAGGATCTGACTGCAAATTAATCATGGCCATTCCAACTGACAAGATTCTTTCCACCACCCGCTCACCCAAAAATTATGGATCAGAAGGCAAAGATTGTTTCAAATAATTGATATTGTAGTTATCTATGGAATTCTTCATCGCCTCAAGAACAATATAATATTCATGCTTTTGTAGGATTTGAAAATGTGAAAATAGACCACCTACTAAAGCCATACCATTCCATAAATCATATTTCTGCATGGCCATCTCCAATTTATAATCTAGTAAGAAATGTGGCAGAATTACCTTACGAGCCAATCCTTGAAGTAACTCCGGAGATTGTAGAAGATCCATGGCATTGGAGAGGAAAATAGATATGACCTGGGATGGATATAAAAACACAAGTGCCAAGGGACAGAGAAACTCCTCACCAATGATGCACCGAATGGTTGAACTGACCAAGTGTGAGTTCATAATGAACATTTGATTCAGTACCTCATCCGTTATATGCCTAAGAAGCACAACTTCATCTAAGGCCGACTATAGCCAAATTCAATTTTTTTTTGGCATGACTAAATGATGTTACATATGACATGTTGCCTAGGCCAAATCAATATCCCACCCAAAATTCATATTTCAACACAATCTCAGCTTACAGATTGAATTTGCCTAATTTAGCATTTGCAGATATTTTTCGAGATGATGCGATGAGACTTATTAAATAATCAAATTGCAACTTGTCATTTAATCTCTCTAGTGATGTCCTAATCCTACTTGTAAATAGTACTACAAACATTACTCCTTAAATATTAAGATTTGTTCACATGAAGCAATCGACGAATATGACATCAAAATTGGAAATCATTAGATAATAAAAGATTTGGATCCTACAAATTGTGCTTTGGAGGTCAAGTGAGTGTAAATGCTTTGAATAAAAGTGTGCGACATTAAATTCATTTGCATACGACACCAACTTATAAACAGGATAAGTTGACATCTGATAAGCATAACTCGACATCAGGGACACTCAAAAAAAATCAGCATCTGAATTAAAGACTCAGTTTCTTAGCACTTAGTAACTTGGCACTAATTACTTTTATGCATACTCGACACCTGAAAGGATCCTGTATACTCAGCACTACAGAAGAACTCGGCACCTAAAGCTCGAAGAACTTGGCACAGCTAAAGAACTTGGCACCTAGTTATCAGATTGCCAACTCGGCATCTAAAAGGATCCTGTATACTTGGCACTATTGAAGAACTCAGCACCTGAAGCCTAAAGAACTCGACACTGCTAAAGAACTCGGCACCAGTTATCAGATTGCCAACTTGGCACCTGAAAGGATCTTATATACTCGACACTACTGAAGAACTCAGCACTTGAAGCCTGAAGAACTCAGTACAACTAAAGAACTCAACATCAGTTATCAGAATGCATACTCAACACCTGAAAGGATCCTGTACTCTCGACACTGCAGAATAACTCAGCAACTATAGCTTGAAGAGCTTGACATCTAAAAAATTGACTGAGCTCGACTCACAATGAAAAATACTAAGGAGCTGGGCTCCTGAAGGATGATGCATAGCTTGACACATGAGACAAAAATAATCAACATCTTAAGATAACTTGCTTATCTCAAACATTACTACTATCAATTGCTGCCATGTCATCATGAATAAGATTTTTTAAAACCTTATGTTGCTCAATAAAAGGTAGAGAATGAAAAGTAGAGACATTAACCCCATCACATC
Source organism: Cupressus sempervirens (assembly GCA_028749045.1). Classification (NCBI taxonomy): domain Eukaryota; kingdom Viridiplantae; phylum Streptophyta; class Pinopsida; order Cupressales; family Cupressaceae; genus Cupressus; species Cupressus sempervirens. The sequence continues at coordinate 689,375,666 of CM053793.1, forward strand.
CCAAATTTGATAAAAAATCTGCAACTTTATTTCCTTCATGATAAGTATGCGAAAGGAAAACTTCCCAACATTCATCAAGCAGTCTCCAAATTTGATTGAGAACATACTTTAGTTTCCAAGAAATAATTTGTCTATGAATACAAGCATCAATCATAACTGAAGAATCCCCTTCAATATGCAAACTATTAAGACAACCTTGTTTAGCTAATAAAAGCCCAGCCAACAAAACATGAGCCTCAGCAATATTGTTTGTGTCAATAGGTAGAGGAGATACTTTGATTGCTACAACCTTACCAAAAGAATCTCGAATACAAACCCCAACACCCGAAGGACCAGGATTTCCTCTAGAAGCACCATCAAAATTCAACTTCCAAAAACTAGAAGATGGAGGTCTTCAACTGTTCTTCCTGAATAAGATCTAAGCTGGTGATGTACTAATTTTCCACCCATTAGGAATAAATAATAATTTCCATTCCTTGACAAGTTGTGAATCCCAATGGGTCACAATCAGATTAAATTTAATCCTTTTCAAATTGGAATTAGTCACTTTCGAGATAGATCTTTTAATACCATTTAAGAAAATTTCTAATGGAAGGGATTCTTTTCTAAAAATACACTTATTTCTTTCCCACCAAATAGCCCAAACTACCAAAGCAGGAACACATTTCCATAGGTTTGCAAATAATGATTTTTGATAAAGAATTGGCCAGGCTTGAAATAGATCCCAAATATTGTTAGGCAAGGGAGTAGAGTACTTAAGCTTACTCAAAATAAAGCACCAACAATGATAAGAAAATGAGCAAGAGACAAACAAATGATCCATAGTTTCGTCCTGTTCCTTACAAAGAACACATTTAAAAGGCTTAACAATTTGCAATCTATTCAGTCTGTCACTAGTTAAAATCCCGTGTTTTAATGCTAGCCATGCGAAACAACCTACTTTAGGTAGAACTATCAAATTCAAACAAAATGAAAAAGCTCTAGACGTAGGTTTATTCAAATCATTTTGTTGTAGAATTTTGTATCACTCTTTCACTGAATACTTACCATCCTTAGCTGGAGCCCAAAAAATATGATCTTGGACATCAGAGAAGTAGACTGATCTTGAATTCAAAACATTTTGAAATTGGTTAATTTCCTAAAAAGAAAGAGGCAACTTACTAGAGTCTTTCCAAACTATTTTATTTGAGAATTGAGAAACATATTCCACATATTGATTCAACTGGGTCCCCTAATGGGTTTCCGCAACATGAATAATATTGAAAGAAAACCCACTTTTAGATAAGGGAATTAGACCATTCCAAGAATCATTCCAAAAATTAATACTAAGTCCATTATTGACTTCCTAGGAAATATAGTCAACTATCATTTTGCACGAAGCTATCATAAAGTCCCAAACAACCGAACCTTTTAGAGGATTAGAGATCATTAAGACTTTAGAAGGATCATTGTTATCCAGATATTTTTGCTGCATAATTTTACACCACGTGGACTGAGACTTAGAATACATGTGCCAAACCAATTTCACACCAAATGCCTCAATTCTAAATGAAAGATTATGGATTCCTGCCCCTTCGACATTAAGAGTGTGTGACATATCTTGCAAAGAAACAAGTGGAATCTTTCGAGAATCATCCAGGTTACTCGACTAGAGGAAACCTTTGATCAATTTTTGAATTGTAAATAGTACTTTGGATGGAATCTTAAGGAAAACAATAAAATAGTTAGGGATAGTAGCTAAAACTGACTTAATCAACAAGATTCTTCCTGCCAGTGACAACCATCTAACTTTCCAAGACGCAATTCGACTCTGGATACACTGAATAACTGAAGACCAATATGAAGATTTGTTTGAGCCCATGAAAAAAGGGATGCCCAAATAGACTGAAGGTAAGGAATCTTCTGAAAAACCCAAGACCTGTTTAACTTTATCAGAAACCAATTTGACAGTATTTAAAAAGTAAATCTTGGATTTCTAAGCATTAACCATTTGACCAGACACTGCTGAATACAGGTCAAGTGTATACAAAATTTGCTGAGCTTCCTATACATTGGACAAGCCAAACAAAAGAGTATCATCTGTAAAAAGAGAATGTGTAATGGATATGTTTGTACCTAAAATGAGAAATCCTTTCCATTTATTAAGCAAGTGTTGATGTGAGATGGTCATACTGAAAGCTTCAGCCATAATTATAAATAGAATTGGAGATAAAGGGCCCCCTTGTCGAATCCCTTGAGTAGAAGGAAAGAAACCCTTAGGCTTCCCATTAATGATCAATGAAAACCAAGCCCCCGAAATACAAGCCTTAATCCATTTGCACCAATTTTTTGAAAAACCCAATTTGGCAAGTACTTGCAGTAAGAATTTCCAACAAACTCTATCATATGCTTTCATCATGTCCAATTTTATGACAAAACTTGAAGTCTTGTTTGAATTAATAGAATGAAGAACTTCATGAGCCACAAGAGCCCCTTCCATGGTTTCCCTTCCTAGAACAAATCCACCTTGCTCTGGGGAAATAATATGTGGAATAAGATATTGAATCCTAAGATATATGGATTTGGTAATAATCTTATAGGATAAGTTGCATAACGAGATTGGTCTAAAATCTGCAAAATTTTGAGGATCCCTCAGTTTTGGAATGATAGAAATATTTGTGGTATTAAAATATTTCAGCATGGATTTAGACCTTCTAGATTCTTCCACAACTGCCCATAGATCCCAACCAATTATATTCCAACAACTTTGATAAAACAGTGCAGAAAAACCATCTGACCCAAGAGTTTTGTCAGGCGGAAAAGAAAAGACAACTTTGTGAATTTCTTGCATAGTAAAGGGAGCCATCATAATATCATTATCCTATTCTAAAACCATTATTGGAATGAAATCAAGGAGTTCATCAACCTGTGATGTAGTAGGGGAAGGGAAAACATCAGGAGCAAGAAGATTCTTGAAAAATTTAATGCCTTCATTCCTGATAAGATTTTCATTAGTCAGGAGGGTGCCAGAGGCATCTTTGATATGAAAAATTGTATTGCTAGTTCTTTTTTGTTTGGCCGAATTGTGAAAGAACTTAGTATTTCTATCCCCATCCTGAAGCCATAATTCTCGAGATTTTTGTCTCTAGTACATCTCTTCTCTAGAACACAATTCCTCCCATTGTTCTTGCAAATTCTTTTGAAGAGAATATGTTTCTTCATTCATCCCCTCTTGGATAATTTGGTTGTAAATTTCTTCAAGCTGATCTTTGACTATGACCTTTTGATGAAACACATTTTTGAAAACTTTTTGGTTCCAAATTTGAATTCGAGATTTGATATATTTCAATTTCATTGCAAACTGATGCATTTTTTGTCCTTCTACTGGAACTTCATTCCACCATTGTTGAATATTGTGTAAAAAACTTGGATGTCTGAGCCACATGCTTTCAAATTTGAAAGAAGAATGAAAGCGTTGATTAGAACAATTGTTGTTGCAATTGAGATTTAATGAAATAGGAAAATGATCAGATCCTGGTAAAGTAAGGATGTTTTATGAAATATCTGAACAACTCAGCTGCCAATCTTTAGATAAAAGAAATCTATCTAGACGAGCAACAATATTTACAAAGCCAGATCTCTTATTAGTCCAGGTAAAAACTCCATTATCTGGTTTAACATCCATCAGATTGTTATTATCCATGAAAGCATTAAAATCTTGAAGAGTTTTAGATGGGGAGATAATTCCACCAATTTTTTCTGATTGATCTAATAGAGCATTGAAATCCCCACCAATAACTACTTGTTGTTGATCTTGCAATTGAAGGGAAAGTGTGATAGACTCCCATAAACAAGCTTTCTCCAAGGTTGATGCAGGTCCATATACATTAATCAGGATAAAAGAAATATCAAATGTAGTTATTTGGATCAACTTCCAATTACTTTCTTGTCGAAGAAGCCGAGAGTTAACTGTGAGAGGATTCCAAAAAATTGCTAAGCCTCCAGAAGCACCCAAACCTTGCACATGATATGCTTTCCATTTTTTCCAAGATGCAATGATTTTATCAAAATTATTTTGAGTCAACTTGGTTTCTTGCAATAAAATAATGTCTGCCTGTAAAGAATCAATTACTTCTCTGATTCTTTGACTTTTTTCAGAGGCATTTAAGCCTTTGACATTCCATGAGATGATCTTTATTGATGACAATGAGAACACCTAGTTCTCCTTGTAAATCTTCTAACAATAGTAAAACTGTCATCCAATGTAGTTTGAATACCTGCTGCAATTTCTTTCTTAATTTTGGAGCCCTTCTGTCTACCTCTAGCCTTTGGTATTTTAGTAAGAGGAGTTATTGTAGACGGAGTCTACAAAATAGATAAAGGTTAGAATTTAAAATTATCTTGCATGGGAGAATCTTGAGAGTGAGATTGTCGAGGAGACAAAACCATAGATTTCTGTAATAGTTGATAATTATTGGTCTCTAATCCCATGGAATCTCTAGACACTGAATTGATAATTCCTACATCAGAATCCTGAGAAAAATTGTTAAGAATTTTCTAATTGTCAGAATGTTTAATAATAGTCGGTTTGTCAAACATCTGACTAGGAATCAAATTGTTCTAAAACTAAAATTCTTGGAGTAGATTATCAATCACAGGTGATTTATAATCCTCATCCTGCAAGCCTTCTTCTTTTGCAATATCAAAAATAATAGAGGTAGTAATCTCAGATAAAATTTGATCACAAATAAAAGTCAATATGACAGGAGAAGGATAAATGGAAAGACACCGTATAGGCTGCTTTAAAATTGATAGTGGAAAACTTCTATTCTAAAAGGTGATCAAACTGAAAGACTTTGCAACTACACATTGTTGAGGATTTGTCAGTGGGTGCAAATTTGACCACACACTTGTAAAGGAATCCAATAGAGAAGAAGGAGCATATTCCAACATGAGAAATTTACTATTGTAGCACACACTCTTGAGAGAAGCAAAGAGCCAAAGAAATTGATGGAGGAAGACTAGGAATAAGTTTGACATAACTTGAACTGCAATTGTATTCTCTTCATAAATAGAGTTATCTATTGGATAATCTGAATCCTTTTGCATGATAACTATGTCAGAGATGTTGCTATTCTTCACTGAACTTTTCATAGAACAAGCCTTAGGATTTGAACAATGGTCTAGACAAACTTGTAACACATTATCTTGACCAGTTTGGCACATATAGCTAAAATGACCAAGATTATCTTGGAATTTTAGAACCACAGAGGAATCTTGCACCTTAACTGATTGTATCCATTTTCCCCATTTGGATATGAGAGCTATAGATTGAGGAAATGACTAGCTACTCAATAAACACACCCTAACTTCCAAGTGAGGGCATTCATACAGAATCAAATCATGTTTCAGAAAAATTCCTAACTTGCTAGCTATGATTTCCAATATCTCAGGATCACGGTACTCCAACGGTAAAGAAGGAAAAGAAATCCAATATGGAAAAAATTGGATATTGATATCTTTGGGATTAAAATTTGGTATCCACAACATGGTGTATAATCCCACACCCTGACAAAACCAACCATTTTGCCTATTTACAGCATCTCTATCTTCTTTTGAATTAAAGATGGCAATAAAGAAATTGGATTTAGAATCATGATAAAAAATATCTATAAGTCCAGACCAAAGGTTGAAAGCCTAATTTTTAATATCTAAAAAAGATAACGAATCAGAGGAAAACTTACCTATGAGAGCTTTTTGTTAAAGAGTGGACACCAATTTTTCTAACATTTGATTTGGAAAAGTGACATGCACCTGTTGTTGGGATGAGTGCAGATCTTGATCCAAATTTTGATCCACATTATTTTGGGATTGCTCTTGAGTATTATCTTGTAATGTAGATTTATGTGTGACTTGTTGATGACCTTGATCTATCTTACCTTCATCTTTTTTCCTCCAGATCTTATTTGGTATGAGGGGGGCTCTATCTATTGTGGAATCTAGCTTCTGTCAAACCAGACGATTTTGGATCTGAACAGTTTGTATTTGAATAGAATGGCCAAGAGGGGCACCTTGACATATATCAAATACATGCTGCTTTTTGAACTTCATCCTATTATGATTCCTTTGTGCGAATGTAGATTTATGAAGCATCTTTGTAATAGGCCGCTGAAATGAACGATCCGTTGAAGGATTGTTGGGCAATAGATAATCCTGTCGAAAAGAGTTTGAAACTTGAGGTTGTTGACGGTGATGAGATGATTCACCCTTTTCAAAGGAGGGCCCAGGTTTAGCAGCCACTGGATATTGAGATGTCATCGGTGATCGAAGATCATGAAACCTAAGGCTAAGGAAAAATAGTTTTGCAGGTTGAACAATTGCTTTCCCTTTGAAGATTGACTTATGGGAAGTGTTTAAAACCCTATTTGAATTAATATCTCTAAAAGAACATCTCTGAAGTGGAAAAGGATTTGATTTGGAATCGACTGGCTGCACGACTAGTGTAGCAGAAAAGATCTGACTGAAATCATGATCCTGAGCTGGTTGAACAAAAGGTGTGGATGAAAATATGGAAGAGGGCTCCCGAAAAATTGGATCAGAACCAATTTGTTGAGGCCTGTTACGCTCGAAATCCTTGCTCCTACTCATGCCCTCGAAACCCTTCCCTATACACTGAAAACCCTTCCCTGAACATTCCATTCCTAAATTCTTCCTAAAGGAAAAACTTATTTAGAGAATATTTTGTCATAAGTTATAGTTGAAATACCAATACAAGTATTTGATAGAGCAGAATAGAACATAGTAGAGAACTGAGTTGTATGACTTAAGGAATTATTTTGGTAACAAAATAATTACTAAGTCATGATGAGCCAACTTTTTGGATATTAATCCTTAAGTTATTTTATATTATATCAAGTGTGTAAAGACATGAAGGCCAACTAAGCAGAGAATTATTAATTTGCAAAGTATAAGTAGAGATCTTATCTTGCACAGATAATAAATGTGATATATGAAGTTGATGTGATGTGATATGACATGCAAGCTATTGTATGGAAAACTTGAAAGATCATTGAGCCTTATGTGATGCGAGATCTGATGTATGATCAGAGAAAGTATGAATTACAATAGTGAGAAAGTATTGTATGTATATCTACTCTTGTGAAGAACTTAGTTGTATAATTGCATGTTAGGGTAGTGGGATCTTCTTGCAAACATTTTATTTGATCTACTAACTCCTAATAGAGTTGAAGTAACTTTTTTGAGGCTTCTAACAAGACCTAGTCCTCTAATAAGGACTCGAGACACTATATGTACTTTATAGACTCCTAACAGGGTCAATATCCTTAACAAGATCCTTTTGTTTAGTGAATCATCTTGTGGGTATCATCCCTATTGGGGTTTTCCCTTGGCTAGGGTTTCCATAGTTAAAAAATAATGGTGTTATGAGTTCTCTATGTGTATGGTTATATATATTGTTCATCATTGTTGGTTTACTTTCATATGCAAGTTTCAAAGTAATTAATAATATTCAGTTGTGGGCAAAGTTTGTAGAATACTGATTCACTCCCCCACATCTCAGTATTATATATTTCTAACAATCTTATTTGTCAATGTCCTTGTTAGTTTGTGGTGACTGATTAGGATAGTACTATACATACATCATAATTCTTTAGGGCTTAGATTTTGGGCCAGCATGTAATAATTAATTATAACCCTAAAGAGATAAAAAAAAATTGTATAAAAGGAGCTTAGGGTTAGGGGTTTTCATAAGGTGTGATGCAAAAATTGGTTATTGCGGTAGTATTGAGTTGTAAGGGATTACAAATTGTAATCAAGTTGTAATCACTGAATCATAATAATATTGGACTTGCTATTGGTGGGCATAGCCCAGGGATTGGGTGAACTATGTTAAATCTTGGTGTCTTGTGTTCTCTTATGTGTGATCTATTATTATTTTGATATTGTTTATAATTGTATGTAACTATTGTTTCTATCTAAGGTTAATCCTCACAAGTGGTATTAGAGCCAGGTTGTCTTTTCAGTTATCCTCTACAGGAAAGTCTCACGATTGAGTGGGAGTCTCACAATTGAGTGTGAGCGATGGTAGACGAGGGTAAGCTAAAGATGGAGAAGTTTAGTGGGCATAACTTTTAGTTATGGTAGATGCAAGTGGAGGACTATCTTTATTAGAAGGATTTATGGAAGCCATTGGAAGGAAAATCCAAGAAACAGGGAACTAGGAAAAATGAGGAATGAGATATTTTAGATAGAAAGGCACTTGGAAGCATTGGATTATACTTGACACTATCAGTGGCATTTAACATTACGATGATAGAAAAGTTGATGGAAACCCTAGCAAAATTGTATGAAAAGCCCTTCACTTCAAATAAGTCATTTCTCATGAAGCACTTATTTAATATGAAATTGACAGAAGGTGGATATATTGCAGATCATTTAAATGAGGTTAATACTGTTACTAGTCAGTCATCTTCTATTGGTATTAATTTTGATGAAGAAATTAGGGCTCTCTTGATTTTGTGTTCATTTCCTAAAAGCTGGAGTGGCTTGGTAATGACAATGAGTAATTCTATTTTTTGATCTAATAACTAAAATATGATGATGTGATTAGTGTTATTTTGAGTGAGGAAACTCATAGGAAAACCTGAAGTGGATCTACATCAGGAAGTGCTTTGAATGCACAAAGTAGAGGCAACATGACTGAGAGAGAAAATAATTCCAAAAATTGTGGGAAATCAAGAGGAAAGTCAGAGGGGGGAGCTCTCGATCCATAGGACTAAGATATTGTTGGTACTGTGGTAAAATAGGGCATAAGAAGAAAGATTACTGGACTCGATAGAACAATGAAGGAGATAAACTAGAAGGGAACAAGGAGGCAAATGTGGTAAGTAACAAATCTAAAGAGGATGCTTTGCTTCTATATTTAGAAAGTGTTGATGATTCATGGATTTTAGATTTTGGTGCTTCATTTCATGCTACACCTTATAGAGGTTATTTTTATTGATTATGTCCAAGGGGATTTTGGGCTTGTTTATTTGGGGGATAATGAACCCTAACAGATTGTTGGAAAGGAAAAAGTTAAGATTAAGTTGCAGAATGAGAATCATTGGCTACTACATGAGGTAAGACATATTCCAAGGCTAAGTAGGAATTTAATTTTAGTAGGGCAACTCGATGATGAGGGTTGTGTAGTTACTTTTAATGATAAAAATTGGAAGGCTTCAAAAGGTTCCCTTGTAGTAGCAAGAGGTGTGAAAGTAGGCACCTTATATCTTTGTAAAGGTCATATTGTTCCTTATACTTTGATTATTTTAGAGAAAAATGAATGTTTAGGAATAGTTGGTGCAGTTGAGCAGGGAGAATAAATAGCTACTATAAATTTTGATACAGTGTTGTGGCACAACAGACTTGGGCACATGAGTGAGAAAGGTATCAAAGTACTTAATTCAAAGCAAGTTTTACTAGGTCTGAAATGTGTTAATATGGATTTTTATGAATGTTGTGTGTATGGAAAATAGAAGAGAGTGAGTTTTGTGAAGACTAGGAAGGAAAATAAAAGTGAGAGATTAGAGCTTGTGCATATAGATGTATGAGGACTAGCTTAGGTATCTTCCCTTGGTGGCTTTCATTATTATGTTGTATTTATTGATGATGTGACTAGAAAAGCATGGGTTTATTTCCTTTGACAGAAATTTGATGTATTTCAAACTTTTAAGAAATGAAAATGCTTGGTTGAAAATGAGACTGGTAGGAAATTAAAATGTCTTAGATTTGGTAATGGTGGTGAGTATTGCAGTCATGGATTTGAGGATTATTGCTCCACTAATGGTATTCATAGATAGAAAATTGTTCCAAGGACTCCACATGACAATGGAGTGGTTGAACATATGAACAAGACTATAATGGAGCGTGCAAGAAGCATGAGATTGCATGCTAGGTTGCCCTTAAACATGTGGGTGGAGGCTGTCAATACTATTGTATATTTTATTAATAGAGGTCCCTCTAATCCTTTAGGTTTTGGTATTCTAGAGGAAGCATAGACTGGTAAGAAGGTGAGTTATTCTTTTCTCAAAACCTTCGGCTGTGGAGCTTTTGCTCATATAGATTTTAAAAATAGAACCAAGCTAGAAGCTAAGTCAAAGAAATATGTATTTGTTGGATATGACATTAATGAATTTGGTTATAGGCTTTGGGATTTTGAAAATTGTAAAGTTTTAAGAAATAGGGATGTGATATTCAATGAGAAAGTGTTGTACAAAGATCTGTTGCAACAACATGAGAAGAAAGAAGATGATTATGTAGTGTTGGATGATACTCCAAAAGTTAATGTTCCAACAATTCCTCATGATGCACAACAACCATAACAACAAATACCACACACACTAGTGAATGTTAGATGGTCAACAAGGCTAAGTAGACCTCCAGAAAGATTTTCTCCTTCTTTGTATTCTATTTTACTTACTGATGCTGGTGAACCTGAATGTTATGATGAAGTTGTGCAGGTGGATACTAAGATTTAATGGGAGTATGCAATGAAAGAAGAAATGGACTCTTTGCTGAAAAATAAGACTTGGAATTTATGCAAATTGCATGCAGGTAAAAAGGCTTTATGGAATAAATGGGTTTACAACTTGAAAGAAGAGGATGGAGGTAAGAAAATATTTAAAGCTAGGTTAGTGGTAAAAGGATGTATAGAGAAAAAGGGCATTGATTTTGATGAGATATTTTCTCCTATTGTTAAAATGACTTCTATTCATACTATTTTAAGTATCATGGCTATTGAAGATTTGCATTTGGAGTAGCTTGATGTTAAAACAACATTTCTTCATGATGATTTGGATGAAGAGATCTATATGACACAACCATAGGGATTTGAGGTCAAAGGTAAGGAGAACTTAGTGTGCAAATTAAAGAAAAGTTCAAATGGCTTAAAGCAAGCACCTCAAATTTGACACGTTTATGCACAAGCATGGATATAGTGTCACTTAGATCATTGTGTTTATTTTAAGAGGTTGGATGATAACAATTACACTATTTTATGTTTATATGTTGATGATATGGTTGTAGCTGGGTCTAACATGGATCATATTTAGAGGCTGAAATGCTAGTCAGTACATGCATTTTCTATGAAGGATTTGGGGATAGAAAAGAAAATCTTTGGTATGAAGATTTATAGAGATAGAAAGAACAAAAAATTGACATTATCTCAAGTTGATTATGTTGAGAACGTGTTGCACCATTTCTCTATGGAGAATACTAAAGCTGTAAGCATACCTTTACCTGGTCATTTGAAGTTGACTAATGAGATGTTTCCAAAGACACAAGAAGAGGAGGATAAGATGTCCAAGGTACCCTATGCTTTACCTGTAGGAAGCTTAATGTGTGCTATGGTATGTACAAGGTCAGATATTGCATATGTAGTGAGAGTCGTTAGGAGCTATATGAGTCATCTAGGAATTGAGCATTGGAATGTAGTTAAATGGATTCTCAAATATTTGAGAGGGACATCTAGTAAGTGTTTTCATTTTGGGGGCTCTACTACTAATTTATAGGGTTATGTTGACTCAGATTTGGTAGGCGATATTGATACCAGGTGGAGTACTATAGGTTATGTATTTATTGTTAGTGGAGTAGTAGTGAGTTGGGTTTCTAGGTTACAGAAGGCTAATGCTTTATCCACTATAGAGGTAGAGTATGTTGCTGCTACAGAGGTAGCTAAGGAGTTGATATGGCTTCAGTTCTTCTTGGAAGAATTGGGACACCCTCAGAGGGATAATTATTTGTTTACAGATAGTCAGAGTGCCATTCATCTTGCGAAAAATTCTGCTCTACATTCGAAGACAAAATACATATAGTTGTAGTACCATTTCATTCTGACAATTTTGGATGATGGACAGTTAAAGCTGGAAAAGATACATACAGATGACAATCCAACAGATATATTTTCAAAGGTAGTGACAAGGGAGAATCTGAATTTCTCTTCAACTTTGGTTGGTCTTCTAGACTAAATAGGAATACAAGAACAACAGAGTCCAGGGTGGTTTGATCTAGTGGGAGCCCCATGTGGTAGTGGTACTTCTATAGGACCAGTCTCCAAGTGGGAGATTGTGTTCTAGTGTGGAGTTTGATCAGTCCCCAAGTGGGAGATTGTTAGTTTGTGGTGGCTGATTAGGATAGTACTGTACATACTTAATAATTCTTTGGGGCTCAGGGCATCGCTCCTAAAAAATAATAATTTTGGGCCTTATTTTATTAGGATTTTGGGTTGACATGTAATTATTAATTATAACTCTAAAGTGATAAAAATTCTTGTATAAAAGGAGCTTAGGGTTAGGAGTTTTCATAAGGTGTGATGCAAAAATTGGTTCTTGCAGTGGTATTGAGTTGTAAGGGATTACAGATTGTAATCAGGTTGTAATCACTAGATCATAATAATATTGGACTTTCTGTTGGTGGACATAGCCCAGGGATTAGGTGAACCACATTAAATCTTGGTGTCTTGTGTTCTCTTATGTGTGATCTATTATCATTATGATATTGTTTATATTTACATGTAACTGTTATTTCTGTCTAAGGCTAATCCTAACAGTCCCTACTCAAATTGAGGAACACAACGAACTATATATCAAGAAGACTTATTCTATGATTAATGATTCCCTATATTTTTTGTAACTCATTGAAGATTCAATTGAACCCCCTTCAGGGGAAGTCTTAGAAATAGGAAGTTTGTTTCATTTAGATAGAATAAATAAGCAGTTGCCTTGATTTTCAAAAGTTAGTTGGAAAAACGTTTGTAATGCAACAACAAGTAATGAATTTTGTGATTTCATAATTTCCAATTGTACTTTGATTGATTGAATATGAATAGTATGATACTCTTCTTATCTAGTATTTGAGTTTTGCATAGTCTTTCCATTCACTTATCCAAGCAAATCCACTTGGTGAGTGAATTCTTTATTTTAGTAGAATTAGTTTCCTACTTTGCTAGAAGTAAGTTAATGATATGTTTCTCTTGCAACCACAAGTAACAGAACTAGTAGTTGTTCCTGCAACATAAGCAATAGAGCAGGTCTATTTCTATATTGTGATGTTTTCAATAGGATAACTACTTTTACCTCAATTCAATGTGATAGTATTAACATCTCTTTCCTGTAGCTTAATAATGACATCTTAATAGGTTTAAAGCATATACTTTGCAAACATCATTTCAAGTCTATGGCTTCGGTCGATATAGTAAATGCATCCAATAGTCACTGGTTTCTATTTAAGAAAGTCCAAATTCATAAGTTATAAAGTTTAGTTTCCAACTTGATAGATTGGTCTAACATGCATCATAAGATAATGTAAATTTGTATATATAATTATTATATTAAATAGTTTATAGGCTTAGTTGTGCTTGATTTCATGGAACACTTCTTGTTATTAGTAGATGATTTTCTATGAGTGAAGGGGTTTACTGATGAAAAATTAAATTATTGTGTATGGAAAATGGTTCCTTTTATATACTAGACATTTTTAGCAGTTTTATAAGGAAAATTTGAATTTCCTATGAAATCATAATTTCGCATATAAAGGCACATGACTACATATAGTATTTTGAAAGGGTAGAGGAGGATGGAGAAACATCTAATAGTAGGAAGACGAAGAAGCATATATATGGAGATCATAAGAGGTTAAATATTTAGGTCAATATTTATTTTTTAAACATAAGAAGTTGAAACTCTAAAGAAAACAAGTCCCATGTAGTGATGAATATTTTCTTTCATAGTATAATAATAATATTTATTGCAATCCATAATTATTATAATATTTTGAGGGGCCCAACATATAACAATACAATGGACCATCAAAATAAATAATTATTGAAATTATTCATATTTTCTTTATTATTTTCAAATATATAATTATTGAAATCATTCATATTTTCTTTAATATTTTTTAAATATATAATTCAAGACTAAAAATATTAATAAACCTTGTACAACTACCTTCTTGTTATGTGGATTTCATTGTGTTAGATATATCTGACATATCTTATTTTACTCATCCATATGCTATATATTTGTAATAATAAAAATTTAAGAGGTCATAATCGCTTGCTAATTGAATGATGGTCTAAATAAATTTTAATGTAAACATATACATATTTTTATATTGCCTTCTCTTAGAGGTCATAATAATTCACTTGACTGAATGATGGTCTAAATGAATTTCAATATTGAAGCACATAAATATTTTAATATCACCTTCTCTTAGGGTTCATAATCAATCACTAAATTGAATGGTGATTTAAATGGATTCTAATGTAAACATATGTATATTTTCCTATCTCTTTATCTTAGAGATCATTTATTTTATGAAGTTATTTTTGTTTGGTGCTTGGTGAATATATGTGTTACTTGGTCTTGTGCCACACAATCAAAGATCATTTTTTTTCTTTATACAATGTTCCTAATGAAACATTGATGTATACATAAGTTGAACATAGATGGGGCAACAAAAAGGGGGTATAAGAAGTCACTTTTTTTCTTTTCTTAGATTATCGAATTCTAACTTCAGTGAGAAAATTAGCATAGTTATACTCAAAATTTGAAGGTAACACAAGAAAAAGAGTTGTAGTACTCTACATATAATTTATAATACACTATTTTAAAAAGAAATTGGTTGATGGTAAAGGCCACACAAAGGGGAAGCATGTAAAATGGTTCTATTTCTTACAAAAATAAAATCTATTGCTCTCTCCCTAAAATGTCAATTTTTTAAATTTCTCTAATGAGAGATTTGTTAAGGAATAAAGTCCACACAATAAAGCTAAAGAGGGGAGGGGAGCGGGGTGGAGGGGGGCGCTTAGTCAGTTGTGAGAAAATATAATCAACTCCAAACTTATAGAATTGATCACTATCAATTAAAACAATGATGAAGAACAATAAGAAACCATACACCATGACACATAAATTTTGTTCTCAAGGAAAACCCTTGACCAGAGGGAAAAAAACTAGTGGGGATGACACCCACAAAACAATATACTAATATGTAAGCTCTTTGTAAAAGGATGTGACAATGTTGGGAGTCAAATACAATGTATTTAGTACAATTCTCCTTGTTAAAGGACACATCTCTATTAGGAGGCCTTAAACCCTTGCTAGAAGGTTTTAACTCTATTAAGAGTTAATGAAATAAAAAGAAACTCTTCCTAAGTTCATTTCTCAAAGGATGAAAGGTTAAAGCACTTTACAAATGGATAAAAAATCCAACAATATTAGTTGATTGATTTGTAACTTAATCGCAAAAGAGATTCCTTTGAACTCTACTAGGAATGATAGATTCCACTCATACCTCTTCACATGCATCCAAACAACTTCACTTCATTTCTTTGATAATCTAGCATCAAGGGTCGCATCTATACTTATCATTCCATAGATACCATACCCTACAATGAATTTTTTTCTCTCCTTTATATCCATTATATATAATTAATTAGGTCGGCCTATTAGGGCTTCCCCAATATACAATTAATTACATAGGAACATGCTAATGCATACATGCCTTCTCAAACAATTATATAAAAAATTACATGAAATATCCTATACCCTACAATATTAATATGACATTTTCCAATAATAATTCATACAGTACAATGATCCTGTTAGTTTTCAGTAAAATGCATCATATGTTACACACTATTCCAGAGTAATCCAAATAACTCAAAAATTCAAACATACATGCATGAACAAGTATTATACCATCTTCCATGCTCACAAGAATTAATTCTTACTTTCCATCAAGATATAGCAAAAACATTGCAACTACCTCTAGCATATTTTTCTATTTATTGCTTCGCTATCAATCTTCACAAAAAAAATTGTAATTTCATCTAGAATATCACATAAAGTACAAAAAACATAGACATGATGTCTATACTTAGTTTTCTACACAATTTTAAGACAACATATCCAAATCTATCAACTACTACCTACATTAAGCTAATCAATGACCTATGATATAAAAAATCTAAGCTCATTATAAGCCAAAGAACATATATTGATATCAATGACAAAACCTTTATTACTACAACATCTCTCCAACATTCCAAGTGCTAAAAATATCTCCTATTTCCAATAATATCCCCCTTTGGCATTCATGGAAACATATGGAGAACAAACATCAATACAATTTTCTAAAAACCCTTAACATATACATTCTTGAAACTTCTCATACACATACCTTTCTTGATGAACATTTTTTCAAAAATTATCTCTCTTTGACATCAATGGAAAAGGTGCAAAAATTATTCCAAACAATAAACTTATCAACAATATCTCCCTTTAAGGAAGATCGCTAACTATCATATTGATTTCTTTCCTTAAGAAAGACATGCAACTTGTAATGCCCTGCTAGGGAACCCAAAAGGATAATACAAAATGATACAATATTTCTGAATATTTTTTTTTTGAACATCTTTTTCACACATCCCTTAATTTCTCCTAGTCATACCCTTTAACCTTTTACATAGCTTTTCATTTCATGATACACATACAAATGACTTGTGCTTTCTTGAATATTTTACAGTAGAATATTACATGGATTTGTTTCAATGAATGCCATAAATAGACTTCAATAATCAATCTTCAATAGTTTCTTAATAAGGACCCATATTTAACCATCCATGAAAACTCAAACATTACCTCGATAATATTTTACCTATGCATGAATTTTTCATGTTGTGAAATTAAGGATTACTAGAAGTAACCTTATCTTCCAACCTTGTGCAAGTGTACTTATACTTTCTTAAAAACCTTGGTGATACTTTTTAAGATAAAAGGTCAACAATTTGGAGTAATGTAGAGTAAGAAGTGTTGGAAACAATTATTCAATTGTATATTGTCATTAAGGTTACATATATGTCACACTCTAACCAAGCACAACTAGTGTTAATTGAGCTCAGTCAAGCACCAAAGGAGATTCTAGTGTCAACTAAGCTAAATTCAAAAGAAACCAAGTTCAGTTGGTCATCAAAGGAAGTTAGTATTAACCAAGTCAGGTTGGTTACCAATGGAATTTAGTATTAACCGAGTGATTCATCTTAGTGTTAATCGACTAACAAAAAAATAATTTTATTTGTTGAATGGTTAATACAATCTGACTCAGTGGATGGTAATTGTTTATTTGAAAGGATATTCAAGCTGACTTGACATTAGGTTTCATATATATGAGAGGTCAAGCAGTGGATTGAAAAGGAGATATGAAGTATGAAATATATGTGAAATAAGAAGAATATTTGATTGAAGATAGGACATCCAAGGAGTTACAAAGAATATTCTGATCAAGAAGGATCGAGAGGATAAACTAGAATAGTGATCTAAATTTGCAAAATTAGTTGCTTCATCAATCGGATCAATCATCGTTACTCCCTAACAATTATAGAAGTGAATAAATCCCTTAATAGAGTTGACTTAAAAATCATTTTAAAAATATTCTAACAAGGTAGAATTTTTTGATCGAAGTGTCTAAAGACCTTTAACAAGGCCACTCCTAACAAGGTGATTCAAATCCTATAACAGGGTCACACCTAACAGTGTGTTTTGCAACCTTTAACAGGGTTGGCTCCTAATAGGGCTCACTTCAGAAGAGTGAAAATTTGTAACTAGTTGCATTGGTGGTTTTTTCCAAATTGGATTTCCATGTTAAATCTTGGTGTCTCAAGTGTTCATGTCATTTTCTTTATGGTTTATATATCTACAACTAAAGTTACTAAAGGTTAATACACATAATATCTTAAGATTTCTTTGTTAACCGAGTTACATAGAATATCTAGTTCTAATCGAACAATGTAAGTATTTAGTTTAAGGAGTAAAAGTTTGTGTTGACATCTAAGGGACTTGGATTTGTTTTTTTGGTAATTGCTTCACCCATCCCCTCTAAGTTACTCCTCTTAAATTTCTAATAATTGGTACCAGAGCATTGGTTCTTGTAGGAAAAAGGTTTTAAGGACCTAAGCTAAAGATTAGGATGTCTTACAGAAGGGAGATTCCTAAACTTAATAGAGAAAACTTCTCAACATGACAAGAGTTGATGAAGCTTCATATATCTAGCATCAATGATAATGGTTTATTCCATCTAGAGAACCAATATGTGGCACCACCCAAGCCTATGATTGTGAAGCAAATCAAAGAAGAAAAAGAGCACAACATTATGATTATTGATATTGCATCTTCTTTGAACTATTCTAAATTTGATGAAGTTAAGGATTGTCCTACTACATTTGACAAGTGGGAAAAATTGAAGAAAGTCTTTGGAAGTGAAGTTCAAAGTCAAAGAGCCTAAGGATGACAAATGGTTTGTATACTATGAAGAACCTAAAACCTTACCTTAGAAGCTTGAAGCCAATTAGAAACCAAGTTCATCTTGTAACTCACTGGCAGTTCAACCTAAGTCTCAGACAAAATCACACGAGTCACAATTAGTTCAACTTGAGTTGCAGCCCCAGGCAATACAACCTTAGTCACAAGTAGTACTGCCCAAGCTTCAACATGATCAGTGAGAGGGACCTAAACTAAAAGAGGAAGATCTTTTAGAACCAAGTGTACCAAGTCCTAAGAAAAGAAAGACAGATTCAAGGCTTGCAAAATATGTCAAGAGGCATCATTCACCTGATCAAATAATTGGAGGAGAATTAGATCACATATTGACAAGGAACAAACTAAAAGGTACGTGTTTGCTTAGTGAAGTTGAACCTAGATCTGTAAAACATGCTTTAGAAGATGAAAATTGGATAGAAGCAATGAATGAAGAGATTGAGAAAATAGAAAAGAATACAACTTGGTCTTTTGTTCCTAGACCCAAGTATAAAAATAGAATTGGTACAAAATGGATATTCAGAAATAAATTGAATGAGAATGATGAAGTGTCAAGAAACAAGGCAAGATTTCTCTACAAATGTTATGCTCAAGAAGAAGGTATTGATTATGGGGAAACATTTGCACTGGTGATGGAGTCAATTCACTTCTAGCATATGCAACACAAAAGGGATTCAAAATATATAAGATAGATGTCAAATTAGCTTTCTTGAATGGAGTCTTGGAGGAAGAAGTCTACATTGATCAACCTAAAGGTTTCATAGATCGAAGCCAAAGAGACATGGTATGTAAACTTCATAAAGCCCTATATGGTTTAAAGTAATCTCCTAGAGAATGGTATGAAAGACTTCACAAATACCTAGTAAAAAAATATTTTGAGAAGACAAATGATAATATAAATTTGTATATTAAGGAAAGACCTGAAGACAAGATAGTGCTTACAAAAATATTCGTAGATGATATCTTATTCACGGGACATGATAACTTATGCAAATCATTCTTTGAAGAAATGAGGAAAGAATTTGAAATATCTATGCTTGGTGAGATCAAATTCTTTGTGAGTCTACAAGTTAATTAGATGAAGGATGGGATATTTATCACTCAATCAAAGTACATCAGGGAAAAATTGAAGGTATTTGGAATGAAAGATTCCAAACCAGTTGGTACATCTATGTCTACTAGACATAAGCTCTCAAAGAATGATGATTTAAAGGAGGTAAACCAAACTTCTTATAGATCAATCATTGGGGAACTTCAATATGTGGTTCACACAAGACCTGATATTGCATTGGTAATTGACATAGTTGCAAGATTTTCTACTAACCATAAAGAAAATCACATGATGGTAGTCAAAAGAATATTGAGATATCCAAAAGGAACTGAGGTTTATGAGTTATGGTACAAGAAATAAGGAAATATTGAATTAAGAGCCTTAGGAAATCTTGAATTAAGAGCCTTTATTGATGCAGATTGGGCAGGAAGCATTGATGATAGAAAAAGTATTAGTGGAGGAGCATTTTTTTCTTGGAAAAAGGATAGTGTCTTGGACAAGTAAGAAATACTATTATATTTCTCAATCCACATCAAAAGTAGATTATGTTGCAGCAACAGTAAATTGTTCTAACATAATGTGGATCAAGTCGTTGATGTCAGCAATGAAGAAAGAAATCAGGGAACTAGTAGTTATCTATTTTGATAACACAAGTGCAATCAATATATCCAAAAATCCAGTGATGCACTCTAAGACAAAACAAATTGCAACCAAATATCATTTCCTAAGGGAATTGGTTCAAGACAAAGAGGTAAGATTGGAATATGTAAACACCAAGGAGCAGATAATTGACATATTCATTACACCATTACCTAAGGATGCTTTTATGTATCTCAGAGGTAAGCTAGGGGTGATTCCTCTATCTGATGCTCACTAGAGTATAGATCAATGATGCATCAACCAAGTTGTATTGAATATTTATCAAGTTGATGCAACATTTTCATAGCACATTGCATATGAATCAGTACACTAGGTATATTAAAAACTAATTGTATATAGTCTTTGACATTTGATGTCAAAGAGCGAGATTTCTATCTTGTAAAAGAAAACAAATTGTGAAAGAAATTTGTATAAAGAGGGAGAGATTAGATTGATTCATGTAATAGTCATAGTCATAGAAAATAATCTGAGCAAGAGGGAAAATTGATCTATACAGAGTCTAATAAGATGATAGAGGGAGAATCCTAGAGGGAGATCTCATAGATTGTGAATTAGAATGAAACTCAGGATATTATTAAATTTCATAACTCATTCTATTGCTCTAAATTTTATTTTCATAATGACATGTTGTGTTGCTATCAATGCCAAAGAGGGAGATTGTTGAAACAATTATTCAATTGTATATTGTCATTAATGTTACACAAATGTCACACTCTAACCGAGCACAACTAGTATTAACTGAGCTCAGTTGGGCACCAAAGGATATTCTAGTGTCATCCAAGCTAAATTTAGAAGGAACCAAGTTTAGTTGGTCATTAAAGGAAGTTAATATTAACCGAGTCAGGTTAGTCACCAAAGGAATTTAGTATTAACCAAGTGATTCATTTTAGTGTTAGTTGACTGATAATAGCACATTTTTGTTTGTTGAATGGTTAATACAAGCTGACTCAGTGGATGTTAATTATTTGTTTGAAAGGATATTCAATCTAACTTGACATTAGGTCTCATATATATGAAAGGTCAATTAGTGGATTGAAAAGGAGATATGAAGTATGAAAAATATGCAAAATAAGAAGAATATATTATTGAAGAAAAAACATCTAAGGAGCTTGAAAGGATAGTCTAATTAGGAAGGATCAAGAGGATAAACCAAAACAATGATCTGAATATGCAAAGTTAGTTGCTTCATCAATTAGGTCAATCATTGTTACTCTCTAACAATTTTAGCAGTGAATAAATCTCTTAACAAATTTGACTTAACAATCATTTTGTAAATCCTCTAACAAGGTAGCATTTCTTGATTGAAGTGTTTGAAGACCTCTAAAAAGGCCACTCCTAGCAAGGTAATTCAAATCCTCTACCAGGGTAACACCTAACAGTATGTTTTGTAACCTTTAACAGGGTTGGCTCCTAACAAGGCTCACTTCATATGAGTGAAAAATTGTAACTAGTTGCATTGGTGGTTTTGTTGGAAATATAAGAGGAGTAACTGAGAGGGGAGGGGTGAATCAGTTACCATAAAAATCAATCCTAGATCCCTTAGATATCAATATAAATCTAAACATAAAATCTGATTAAACTGTATTCTATTATTACTGGAAAAACACACAATCACTCGGTTAACACTAGCAAATACTGCAACTCAAAAAGCACTGAGAATCAACCATAGCTTAGCAATAACTGAATATATTGATCTCAATGTGATTAAATATGATTAACTTTTAACTTAAATTAGTTGCATACACTTAAAGAAATAGGATGAACACAAGTGACACCAAGATTTAACGTGGAAACTCAATTTGGGAAAAACCACCAATTGCAACTTGTTACTATTTTTCACTCTTCTAAAGTGAGCCCTATTAGGAGCCAACTCTATTAAAGGTTACAAAACACACTTTTAGGTGTGAACCTATTAGAGGATTTAATCACCCTATTAGGAGTGGCCTTGTTAGAGGTCTTCAAGACACTTTAAATAGAAATGCCACCTTGTTAGAGGATTTACAAATAGTTATTAAGCCAACTCTGTTAAGAGATTTAAATCACTGCTACAATGGTTAGAGAGTAATAATGATATGACCTAATTTTTTATGTAACTAAATTTTTGATTATAGATCTCAATTCTATCTTGTATACTTGATCTTTCCTGACTGAATGTATCTTTGCAGCTCCACAAGGATATTCTGCTTATCCTTCTAATTCGCTTTCTCTAAACATCTTCAAATCTTCTATTGTCTTCCACACTTTCAATCCTCAACTTGACCTTATATTTATATCTTACACATTTTCAAGTCATCTTGAATACAAATTAGAATACTTAATATTCATCTCCTCAGTCGGCCAGAACCAACAAATAAATCAATTGAACTCAATATGCCAAAACAAGAAAATCCTTCATTAGTCGACCCTGCTTAGTAGACACTAACCAAAGTAGATTTTCCTTCATTAACTAAATGAGCTTGGTTAACATTGGTTCTCATGCCAAATTTCTTTGTCTCTTGAGTGAAATCAGTAGACATTACCTTCTTCAAATTCTCTTTGGTAATCGAGTGAGCTTGGCTAACACTCGTTATCTTCCAACTTTCCTTTGTCTCTTGAGTAAACTTGGTAGACACTGACTTCTAAACTTGGTATACACAAGAATGCTTAGCAGACACAAGGAACTATCTTCATTGCTTGAGTGAGCTCAGTAGACATTGACTGGTGAATGTATGACATTTTGTGTAACATCAAAGACAATATACAACTGATCATTTTTTTCAACAATCTCCCTCTTTGGCATTGATAAAGTAAGGAACATAACAATATGTCATACTACAATGAAAATCTAGAGCAATAATAAAGTAAGGAACATATCCTTAGTTTCATTCTGATTCTCATCCATGAGAACTCTCTCTATCAGTGTAGACTCCATCTGTCTTCAGTTTTCTCCCTTTGTCAGCAAAACTCTGTCTTCAACATCTTCTTCTGATAGCAAACTCTCCCTTTATGATATCAGACCAAGTTCATCTCCTTTCTTTAAAATATAATTCTATGAAATGTGTACTCTCTTTCTTTATATATTTTTTTGTTATATGATAAACTCTCCCTCTTTGACATCTCATGCCAAAGACAATATTTAGAGAATATTAGTGTACCTTATGTAATAATTCATATGCAATGTGCCCTTTTCAATATTGCATCAATTGACTGATCTTTAACATGCTCTAGTTATACATTGCTAAACTTCATTAGTGAGCTTCAGATAGGGGAATGATCCCTAACTTACCTCTGAGATACATAAATGCATCCTTCGGTAATGACTTAGTGAATATCTCTATGATTTATTCTTTAGTGTTCACATATTCCAATCTCACCTCTTTAGCTTATACCAATTCTCTCAAAAAGTGATATTTTATAGCAATGTACTTGGTTTTGATATGCATCACTAGATTCTTTGATATGCTGATTGCACTAGTGTTATCACATAAGATAACCACTGGATCCTTGATTTCTATTTTCATACCTACCGACATTTCCTTGAACCAAACAACATTGGAACAATTAACTATTGTTGCCACATAGTTTGCCTCTACTATAGACTAAGAAATACAATTTTTCTTCTTGCTTGTCCAAGACACTAGTCTTTCACCAAGAAAGAATGCCCCACCACTAGTGCTCTTTCTGTCATTAATGCTTCCTACCCAATCATTATCAGTAAAGGCTTGTAACTCTAAGTTGCCTCCTTTCTTGTACCATAAGACATAATCTTTAGTACCCTTTAGACACCTCATGATTCTCTTGATTCTCATCATGTGATTTTCTTTGGGATTTGTTGAGAATTTTGCAACCATACCAATTGCAAGAGAAATGTCAGACCTAGTATGTACAACATACTATAATTTTCCAATCATTGATAAGTATGTGGTCTAATCTACCTCCTTGGAATCATCATTTCTACATACCTTTGCTAAATACAAGTTTTGTTTGATGCTTTTTGAACCTTGCATACCAAATTTTGGGTGCTTGGTTTAAACCATACAATGCTTTCTTTAATCTACATACCATGTCCTTGTCATCTTTAAAGGAAAACCTTTAGGTTGTTCTATGTATACCTCTTTTGCAAGCTCTCCATTTAGAAATGCTGACTTGACATCCATATGATACACTTTGAATTTCTTATGTGTTAAATAGGTTGAGAATAACCTTACTACTTTAATTATTTCCATAGGAGCATAGATTTCATCATAGTCTATTCCTTCTTTCTGTGAGTAACCTTTACATACCAATCTTTCTTTGTTCCTTACAACTTCACCTTGTTCATTCATCTTATTCCTAGATACCCATTTTGTTCCTATCACATTCTTGTCTACTGGTCTAGGGACCAATTCCAATGTCTGATTCTTCACTATCTGATCCGATTCTTCTTTCATAGCTTGCTTCCAATAGTCATCTCTACATGCCTCATCTGCATTCTTTGGTTCTACTTGAGATATCAGACATAGTTTTTCATTGATTCTACTTCTTGTCATCACACCTTTATCTCTGTTGCTGATGATCTACTCCAGTGGATGATTCTTTGTCATATTCTTACTAGAAGTAGGAGTTGTTATCTCAACTCTTAGCTCAGTTCTAGGTTCCAAACTTGTTCCTACCTTTGCTCACCTTCATTCTATAAATTATTGTTAGTCTTAATGAATACTTCATCATTATGTCTATCGATTCTAGAATTATCCTCTTCATCATCATCATCAATAATAGTTACCAAATCTATTTCTTTTAATACTTCCTTTTCCTTAACCATAATTTATTTTCTTTTTATACCAAATCCATAAAACAATTCCCTGAGTTGGCTATTACACCTTCTTAATTAATTATTATAGGACCTCACTAAGAACACATTATACTTAGTGATAACATCAGTTAGTCACTGTGTAACTTGAATAGCTTCCTGTACATGTAATTTTATGATGAGTGAGCTTAGCCATATCATTTCCAACATGTCTTCTACACGCCTTTAACCTTGCTTCTCAGAATAACAACTATTCTAGGATATATAACAAGTTTACCAAAGCATGCTTCTGTAAACTCTATCTCTGAATAGTCTTCATCAAAACTTGCATAACTTCTTCCACACTTAATATATTTTGCTCCCAAGGTTAGTTTCATATACTAGATACTTAGTAGTATCTCCCTTTAACCTCACTTAGTGAAAATACTCAATGATCTCTTCGTACCAACTTGATATTTACTGTTTTTCTTCTCTCAAATACCACAAAAATTAGCTATGTTGATATCAATGATAAAAATAGTCATGAATGTAACATATCATCATGATAATGATCTAATCACATTTCTTCAATACTCCCCCATAGAAGTATCATTAACATTCATGCTTCCAACAAAGAGCTCTAAGATAATGCAAGAAGGCATTACTAGGAGTAGGCTTTGCTATAGCAGGTATTCTATCACATGTTTTCTAAAATCTATAATTGAAGTCTGTCATGTATTTATGGGGTGTTATTTTGATGGTAGTTAGCTGCTATAAGAGTGATATATGATCACTTTTTTCTTCAAAGTGTTTGCACAACCTCTCTCCTAGCTCATTCTAGTTAGTGATTGAATTATGTGGTAACCCCCTATAACATTATAAGGCCTTTCCTTTTAAAGATGAAGCTAATAGTCTGATAGCAATATCATCTTCTATAATACCATGTATATTATAGATGTTTGAGACTTCTTGAATGTTCTCTAAGAGAGAGATGGAAGTTTCACTACTAAAGTCAAGTAAACTTTTAAGAGCAGCAACTAGAATATGATGTCTCTGGGCTAGAATGAAAGGACTTCCACCATTGAAGGTTGAAAAAACATGCACTCTAGGTTGTGCCATGTGGAATATTGATCTATTTAAATGGACAAATGGTATCCTAGGCTGTGACATATCAATAGGAGGAGTAGAGAGAGATCTTGCAGGTGTATGTAGTACTTCTACACTCCTAACTAGTGTATCTATTTCTCTTTCTTCTAGGATTTGAAAATGAAAGATCAGTATATTGAAAGTTTCCTCTAGAAGATGCTCTTGTATGAGCTTTGGGCATGAATCACAACAACTTTAGTCTAAAACCAAGATGTAGAATAAAGTAGAGTCGCCAAGTGCTTGAATGTGAGCCTCTTAAAGGCCTAGAATTATAAGAACAACACTATATCCTTAGCATGGATTTGAACTTCTTCTCTTTTGATACCATTGAAATAGTAGAATTAGGAATACTTCAATATCAGTCCCACCGAGTGTGCCAAAAATTGTTGACACAAAAGTTTGCACCCTTGCCTAAATTTTTTACCTAAAGGCAACCTTGTGTAACATGGAAACAATCCCAAAAGTGTGAAACTTTGGAATTAGATATTGAGTCTCTGGAGAAGGTCAACTTCCTTACTATCAAGGTGCACCTAACTATTTCTTGAGAGGAAAAGGGAGAAGGAATGCATGAAAAAAAACTATCTATTCTAATCTAAGAGTGATGATACACCAAATAGTATTGTTCAATCTTATACCTGCCCAAGGTAGCATAGTTCATCAATATAATCCTCAAATACACAGATTCTATCTTAGCTTTCACTCAACAATCATGCACAAATCAGAAGTTAATGAAATGGTATAAGGAAGGGACTTCACTCTATATC
Organism: Cupressus sempervirens; assembly: GCA_028749045.1. Lineage (NCBI taxonomy): Eukaryota > Viridiplantae > Streptophyta > Pinopsida > Cupressales > Cupressaceae > Cupressus > Cupressus sempervirens. The sequence goes on from CM053793.1 coordinate 689,402,387, forward strand.
ATTCAAATACAAATAGACACAACATATAATCAAAGAATGAAAGCAATACATCAATATAAGGCAAAAGATGTTGCATGATATATTAATGCAAGAAGGAGATACAATTGAGAATTATATTCATTCACAGGCAAAAGGGGAATTACAATAACAAAACATAGAATACTATTGCTATAGAATCAGAGAAAAGATTGACCCTTGGAGGGTTTGCAAAAATTGCTTTTATAGCTCAAACATAACTAAGAAACTTCTTCCTTAAGCTAAAGATCAACTATTTCCTACAGCTATAGAGAACCATTAATGCTAATCCAAGAAAGATCTAATTAGACACATGCCCAAATGTGGAAAATATAATCTTTGCATGTAGATCAAAGTAGAAAGAGACAAAAACTAGTGGCCATTACTACTCTGGCAGGGTAGATGGATAACTAGGTAGCATAAAGGATGAAACTTGCATCTACTAGGCATGGAGAACACTCAAAATAGTGTTTACAAGAAATCAAGGACCTATTCACCATTAAAGAAATGCATCAGATTGTGCCTCTATGCCAAATCAATAATATTATCAGTCAACTAAAGTCAATCGCCTAATCCTGCCATGTGGCCTAATGCCTTTCAAATATTTGACCACCTATTAGCCCTTCTTTCTTTCTTTGACTTGTTGACTGCCCCATTTTGTGAATTCACAACTAATTTCCTTTATTAGCTATTTGATCCTGCAAAACCACAAAGCCATGTTTTTATGTTTGATCATTGCTTTGGAGCTTGTCTTCATCTTGGCTCTTTGATTGTTGCAAACCTGTGAACAAGTAAAATTGACTGCTCTCACACCATCACTATAGTTAGGGACCTTAGCATCTTTATCCTTGTGACATTGCGAAAGCCTATGACCCTAACTGCTTAATGTTGATCGCAATCTTGTAGTCTATCTCATTAACTCATCAACTGACCTTGCGAATGTACAAACAAAGAATTCACATCATTTTTTCCTTGACCATAGTTGTCCTTTAACCCTTTGTGAAGATGTGATAACATTGGCCTTAACTATAGATGGACTCCTCACATGTTTGTGACTTGAATTTTGACTATAACGTAGCCTTACAACCTAAAAAGCCCAACCACTTACTGACCATGTGATGATGTACAAAAAATTAGACTTGCCTATTAGATGTCATCTCAACCTCACAACCTTTGCTAAGCATAACATAAAAATACATGCGATCTTGTGAAAGTCAAGAACTTTACTGCTAGCACCAACTCTCACAACATCACAACCTTTATATCCTTAAGCCTCTAGTTGCTTGCAATTATGAAAATCATAGTCTTCACTCCTTTGTAGTCTATACTATGGTTATCTCTTAATCCTTTATGATTAAGTGAATAAGGAAAGGTCACAACATCACCATCTTGACTCATGGTTAAGGTTGACTCTTTGCGACTGTGTAATCAAGAAATAATCACAATGTCACCATTTGAATTGTTAACCCAGATGTTAACCTTGTGAATGAGTGATCAAGGGATTTTGCAATCTCGCAACCCTGACCTTAGATTAGTCTTAACCACCAGAGATGTTTTCTTGATGGTTAGTCACACCTTCATGACTTGAAATTGAACACCTTCCCCTTGAGCTATTAAGTCATGTCATCTTTAAACTTGATTGTTTTGCATATTCACAACTTAACTGATAGTTACTCCTTAACTGCTTGCGACTGTGCGAGAAGAAGACTGAGCACATGATCACAACCTAAATTTTCATAAGGATATAGCATGAAATTATGAAAATCTTGAAGACTTAGGAATATAAGGGGTATAACCAAGGTTTTTAACATATCCCTATTGAGCTTACATGGCCATATATATTTGAATAGTCAAATTTGAACATTGGTCATGTCTGTCACCTTGAAAATTCAAATTTTGTCAAGGGGAAACATGGCTAACAATAATCTTTCTACAACTCTTTCTTCATGTATAACAGGTACACCCCTAATAAATTCTTGCTCTTCTTCTTCCTCCAAAGCTTGAGTCACTTGTAAGTATTGTGCATAACTTTTCTTAGATTTCTAGGCTAGGGTATTTAGGTTAGAGATAATGTATTCTTCAATATTATCAAACCCTAGGTCAAGTTGAAGAACACAAAAAAATATCTTGGTGACACAAAACCATTCTAGATCATGCCTTGTTCAATTAATGCCTTGCAAAAAATGGCATCGTTCAAGAGTAGAGTCACTAAAAACCATTAGTTAACAGTATTTACCTTTAAAGATTTAACTAATTTTTGACTCTATTCCAAAGGTTAGGAAAAACTAAAAAATACCAACAAATGAGTGCCATTGATAGTGACCTCTTTGTATTCAACTAGTACAACTTCATGACATGAAAGATCCTACAATTTTATCTTATTAAAAAAGAATGATTTATGAAATTACTTTTAACCTGTAAGCATAAGGCATAGTATTCAATTCATAATGATGATAAGAATGTACAAATTGAAGATTAATTCAAATCTCACAACAATGATTATCCATGTGACTGATTATTATTGTATAAAAAGGCTAAGACATAAAAGAATATATGTAGCCTGCTTTATTATTCCAAATACCAGATCAATACACAATCCAAAAGGTGAACCAACATTCACATAACATTTATCCCCATATGATAATAAATGATATGCTTTAATAAATCATAAGGTTTAACAACAAGAATTCATGTACATAAAATTGTAAGATCCCATATATTATTATATTAAGTATTTAAATATCACAATTTCAAAATTAGATAATCAAAATGAAAGTTTGTTTTATCTAGAGAGCCGACCCTCTCAAAATCACATAAAATATGCTTATATAGCCACACATAGCTTTAAGATTCAGTTTTAAAAACTAACTCCTAAGGGAATTACAAACCAAAATCCTTAATTAAATTATTTAAACAACTAATTAAAGGAAAGCATGCTAAGGAAAGTAGCCTAAATCCTATCTAACCAGTTCCCAGCTAAGGTGACACAATTGGCTTGTTGTTCCAAATTTTCATAGAGTCCACCACTCGATTCTTTCCACTTCTTGTAAGCAGTAGCTAATTCGATCAAATATTTTTGTAGTGGCACTCTAATATAGTGTAGCCTTTGTTTTCATATGTATTCAATCTTGTGAACATGGTCCATCTTCTTTTTGTGCACCTCCAGGCGATCAAGCTATATATAATCATCATGGAATCTGTACATGCAATGGTGGCAAAGTGCTTGACTATCATTTCTTGGATTTCTTTCATTATTTTCATCTTGTCTTGAAAGGATGGCAATATCTCCTTGGTCCTCCCATTGGGCTTATTTTCATTTTCCATGATGTTAACATCAATACACTTGATGTCATTTTCTAGAATCTATTTGAGACATTCTATTTCCCTCAGTAGTTTTGATGTCTCATCTAGACCTTGTTCAATGGTTATGTTTGTCCATTCTAAGTTGGCCCTCACAATGAATAGGAAATCAAAATCCACAACTTCCTTGAGCATGTATGTTAAGAACTTAGCAGTACCATAGGTTTGAACCTTTGTAATTTGGATGATATAGTCATCCCACTTCACTTTCTCATCTTCTTATGCATTTAAACTAGACTCTAAATTAGTCATCATCTTAGTTTCTCATGTTTTAGTTTATGTGAATTTAGAAATCTAACTCACTCTACTAGTCATTATATTATCCACCCAATCATTAAAAACTCTGGCCACTGACCTATCTCTTTTAACTTGATCAATGAATTTTGTATTATCACGGGAAGAAATATCTACTATAGAAGTACTACTTGGGATGACCAATATATTAGGGTTTTGGAGGGCATGAATGTATACCACCATCAACTATATAGTCTACTTCATTTTTTTCTTGCATTTCTATTCCTTCTACATCCTATGCTCAATCTTCTTATTACTCACATTGAATATTTTCATGTCAATCACTCTAGTAGCCATCCCAAGTTTAGTTCTATCAATTGGGAAATCCTATGGTAGAAATTCATCCTGGCCTTTGTCACCAATAGGTTTATAGATTTCTACTACCCAATTCCTTGTTTTATCATCTATATCTAGCATAGCTTCTACCTTTGGTTCCTTTCTCTTTGGAGTTCTTCCAAGGTACTTACCCACCATGTCTTGTATCAGGAGGGTCACAAGTCTATACTTCTCTTCTTTCTAATTAAGAGATCAAACTACTTAGGGGTAGAAGGGTTACCCTAAGCTTGGGGGATTTGAGATCCAACCAGGTTCCCAATAGCTAGCACATATGTACTCATAGCATTACCCCTATAAATCACTTGTTTGTTATGATACATTTGGTCTACCTATCCTATGAGACTCTCCATAGTGGATTCTACTATGGGTTCTTTTTCACTAGGCTCTTTATCCAAAATCACCACAACCTCCCTATGCTTTTTCCTTTCTGACTCTAGGAGTGGGTAATTCTTTGTGATACTTGAACTTGAACTTGAAGTGAATCCTTTGTAGGGGATTCAACTTTGTGTTCCAAAACTTTTTCACCTATAGGGTAATAGGGTGCAACCTTGTCAGTATCAGGGGATGTTAACAATGAACTAGAACTATTTGAGGTCATTTGTAAAGGATACTTTATTTCTTTCAACCTCTACTATATTTTCATTTGAAGTCATGATTTTGTTTAGTTAATGACAAGGACAATTATTTTACGTAGGTCATCCTCTTCTGGCTTATCCCAAACCAAGTTGGATATACAAAAAGCCTCAACTTGTTCCACATATATGAGGTCCATAATGTCTTTATTCTAAGCCTCTTTAATTCTAAATACTTTCATGGGAAGCCTGAACTCTTCAATTTGATTTATAGTAAACTATGACCAAAACCTCTTTCTTACTGTAGACACTAAAAATTGTCCTGAATGACTTTATTAATCTAATTAATACTAGTCACATTCTTCTACTTATTTAATTAAATTATTTTAATTAAATAGGTTAATTTTTGTCTAAGTATTTAAATTTAATTTAAATACTCCTAGCTCTAATGTGTTAATTTAAATTAACACATGATTCTCCACATATTCTTTTTAATTTTTATTTATTTATTTATTTAAAATCCTCCATATTCCCATTAATTCTTCTAGACCTTGATTAAATTAAATTTCATTTCATTTAATCTTTATTCAAACTGCCTAGAAGTATGTGCATTCATATGAGTTGTCATCACATCTTTTAAGCACATGTTGTCTACACCATAGGAACCTTCTACACACACATGCCACCTCATCAATCTTATCTATCTATCTAGAATGTGAGATAAGGTGCTTAGTTGTCAATTCTTATCCTTATCTCCTGTGCTTAGTTGTCAATCCCTATCCTTATCTCTTAGTGGTTTCTAAGCACATTCTAGATGCTTCCTCCATCCACTTTAAATAGATGTCCTGTCTCAAGCTTTTTGGACAATGGCCTGATACTGGCAGGGGTTAGGAGTCATTCAAAGTCCATTAGAATTTCTTATCATTGCATCATCATTCTGTCATTTTGATTTCTCATATCATCTAGTCTAGGTACATATTCCATCACTTCCATTTGCATTCACACATCCAAGAGATTCATCCATTGTTGTGTTCCTAAGAGCATACCGAACATACTCTCCATTTTTATGTTCATAGTTTGAGGTTTGCATAATCTTGGTTACAATTTTATGCAATACACTTACTTCATGATCATCTTCATGGTCTTCATAGTAGACTTCTACATGAGGTTCATGAACAAATGAAGGGTCAAGTTCAAATTGAGTTATGGAAAAGTTCTTGCTATCAAATTTTGGCCTAGTAGAGTGAGGTTGGGTATTCATAGTCTTCAATTCCTCTTTAAGACCAAAGATATCCTAAATACTCTTATAGTGCTAGTGGCCTATTACAATAGGGAAGATATATCTAGATCCTTTCCTGGTTCTATAGTTCTTATCCACTTCAACAATATGTTGACATAATTCAATCATGGCATACCTGTCCAAGCAATACCTTGGTAGCTTCAAGGGTTTTCCCTAAAACCCTCTGATCATGAGATAAGTGAATTTATGAATCTATATAAAATAGCTACCATAAATTTTAATTAATTGCATGGCCTCTTTGGATTGCCTCATATTTTCCTTCTGTAGCTCAAACACTAATCTAGCCAAAAAAGTATCTTGAACTCTTCAAAAATCCTATAGGCTTATCTTCTTCTATAATAATGGTTAATAATCATATATGGCCATGTTATCTACCCATATCTCATGAGGTAAATCTTCCCACTTTTTGCAACAAGCCAAAACATAGAACAAATAGGATGACATATAGAAACTTGAAGTGTCAGATACCTAGTAAAGCTCTTCATGCAATTTGTCTATGATAATTTTAGCCTAGTCTATATATTTACCCTCATTAAGCATGGATCGGAAGAAGAAATACATCCACTTATACCAAAATAAGGTATGGTAATTTTATTTCACTTTGTTCAAGAAAATAATTATGTCTCTGGCTTCTGGTATCATATGCTCTCTAGTTAAGTGTCTTGGCAGGTGAGAACCACCTTTCTGATCTACCTTCAACAACCAATTTTTAGTAGTAGTGCTATTAAAATCCTTAGAATCGGTAATGAACTGGGAGTATGATAAACTGATAGTCCATTCTTGGCACTCCTCTTTAGATGTAATCCATAGGGCTTCCATGATGATAACATGGTTGACATATACCATGACTTCATCGTTATAATTTTGGATGCATCTATTGACCACATCATACTTGTCTTTACATTCTAACACCATCTTAGGGAAAGGGATAGCTTCAGGAAAATGAATGACTTGGATAGGACCACTTCTACACACATGTTCATCCATAGAACCGAGGCATCCATTCTTGAATCTAGCCACTACTTTCTCAATTTCTTCACCTGCTAGAGCCATGTGCCCTAACTCTAGTAAAAATATCATTAAAGGGCCAAGATTATTTTCTTTAGGTAATTTAGGACATGGGGTAGCCATGGGAATGTAAAAGTTTCAACCCATAAAACCAAATAGGATATAGAAAGAAACCAAACAATATTTTAAAATTATTGAAAGAAATAAAAACTAAGGATTTAGGTAGAGAACATAGAATCACCATGCTTGTGTTTCATAAAAGTCTCCTGACACCACCAGTGACTCAAGAAGACACAAAAAACTTGATTCTTTTATAAAATTATGGAATTTTCCAAAAAAGAGGTTTTTGGTAGTACATACCCAAAGAACAAGTACACTAAATGATCAGGGAAAGTACCAGTATGTCAGGACTTCTTACTCATTAATGAGCGCCTTCACTTCTACACATACTAAAATTTAATCTACCATTACCTCAACCAACTATCATTAAATTCATATCTTTTGATTTTTCCCAAAAATATTGAGCATCTTTGTACTACCACGTGTCTATGGGTGGCTAGCTCTTGAGCCTTTGAACATTGAACTCTCGAACCATAAAATGATCAGTTCAAGATTCAAGTTTAGTCCACCAAGAATTTTTGGGACAATGTGCTCATTAAAAGAGACAAAAAATGATTAAGCAAAGTGAACCTTGACACATTGATCCATGGACTTGAACTAACCACAAGTGGTTCAAAGTTCAATTCCAATAGAGCACTAAAATTCACTATAAAACACAATACTTGACTAGCTCTTCTTGTGCATTAGTATTTATGTGTTTTCCTATTGTATTGTGCTTCCTCAATAATTTGTTTTTTATTATATCATATGTATAGACTACTTTAAACAATAATTGTTGCTCTATTGGGGCAAGGTGATAAAGTGATATAACATGCTATAATGATTCTTATATATGTATCCCTCTTCTTCTATATGTCATTAAATATTGTTTTGTACATGTTTCACCATTCATAAATGTTCCCCTATGTAGTCTTCTTGGAATGTTGTGATATGATAGACTGATTCTTTTTGGTCTCCATTGTGTCAACCCAAAAAGATACTTCTTTGTAACTCTTACATGTTTTTTCTCCATTTTGTTGTAGTTCTAGTTACTCTGGGGAATGATAACATTTCATATTTGACATAATATTATATAAATTATCATGTGATCATACTAACCCTAGAGTTAGTATATCCCTCTTGTGTTCTCTCTTTTGTTATGTGTTTATTTCCCTTGAAGTATTCTCTCCTAGGGGTATTTCATTATCAAAATGTATCTATTGAATGATTGTACACTTATGTTAAATAAATTACTCCTATTGGAGCATTTTTTATTGATTTAACATGGGATCATACTTTCTTCTCACATTGTGTGTACATGCACTATGATTATTGGCATATTTGGATCCCTTATTTGACTACTAACAGTATATAAGGCCTAATTCCCTACATTTTTGTATCCCTTGTTTGACTACTAGTGGTTTCTATGACTTTATCCCTTGCATTTTTAGATCTCTCTTTGGACTATCAAATAGTTTGGGAGGTTTTATCCTTGAATTTTTTTATCCTTCCTTGGATTACCAAATAATTTGGGAAACTTGATCTTGACGCTTGCACTTTTTTTGATCTCTTAAGGACACACACAACCTTATGCCTTGCTATTTTTGTAGATTATTCTTTTTGGACATTGAGTTACTTAAGGTTAAATATTTGATATATTGACTACAATGCTAACACACTTTCTAGAACATTCAATATCATTTCCTTTTTGCATAATGTCTTTTTGGTGTATCTCACAATAAGGAACACAATCCTTATTGGATCTCTCTCTCTCTCTCTCTCTCTCTCTCTCTCTCTCTCTCTCTCTCTCTCTCTCTCTCTCTCATTATTTTCTTGTTATTTTTGCATAAGTATTCCCAACAGCTCACAAACATAGGCCCTAGGACCTCCTTAGGTATAGGTTGACTTAAGTTGAGCTATACCTAGTATGGGTTCACCAAAGTTGATCTATACTTGGGATAAATAGAATTTTGGATCTTGTTTCTACATGGTTTCCTCAATTTTTTTCTCCAATGTGATGGTTGTCTAGCTTTATCTTTTACCCCAAAAAAACTAGTATTCAAGAGAGCTTAGGCATTTAATTTTTAAACTCATACACAGAATATCAAGGTTTTCATAGATGCATGAGAATAAACCTAAGGCTTCTACGATCAAGCACATTAGCATATTTAAGTATTCAAGGCATTCAATGATTCACTGAGAGCATTTCCTCTTTAAGATCTAATGTCCATTATTGGCCATCAAGGGATGAGATATATATTACATCCATTACATTTATCCATTTGTTCTTCATTCAAGTACATCTAAATCCATGACTCCATGCATTGGTATTAACAAGATCCATTAAAATTGTGGAGATTTTTTTAATTTATATTGAAGACTCAACATAAACAACATTGAGCATTACAAAATCCTTCCTAACAAGGGTTTCATCAAGTGAGATGAATTATAAATGGTTTATCTTTTTTCCTTTCATGCTTTATATTTCATTTAATTTCAAGGTCAATTCATCACATAGAGCTTGACCAAGAAAATCCTTCACCAAAAAACAAAATAATCTCTCTTATTTGCAGTTCAGGATCAGCGTTTTAGATATACATTTGAGTACCATTGTCACATAATTTTTAGGATTTTTAGAAGTCTTAATAATATGTATAAATTGATCTAAAGTGAATATTAACTAAAATATGATGTAGACTAATTATTATTTTATATACATCAACTCATGTGAAATCTTCCCAGGACAAATTTCTTTCTAGGTTTTGCTCATCTTGGCTTCCTAGTTCTAGATCTAGTTTATGTCATGTCATTTCTATTTCTAGAATACTATTTTTAGGTCTTCAAATTGTCTTCCTTTCTACCTTCTCATGGAAAACTGCATTATTTCTTATCCCTTTACAATTAAGATTTGATTTATTTCATAATTAGATTGTACTTGTGTTTCTTGCAATTAAATCCATTAACCTTGAAAATGTTAATCCTTATCGGTCCACTAGGGAAATTGGAAGGACAATACTAAGTGTTACTAAGTTTGGTAATCTTTTTAATTTTGATTTTCTTTCACTTAATAGTTTACCATATCTTAGATGTAATAGTCCTAATAGGTTCCCTAACATCATTTTTAAGAACAATACTTAATTCCAAAGTTCAAGAGTTGGGTTTTCTCATTGAACCAAATCATAAAATATTCCTTAATTACTTCTCACTTGATTTAAGTTAAACCACATAGAAAATAAAATATATTTATATGTTATATTAATTAGGGTTTTATATAAATTAATATCTATTATTAGATCCTCAAATAAGACTTAACCTCTTTACTCAGGTTAATCTACATATGACCTTATAGAAGTTAGGGTATGGAAATGAATGCTTAGATAATCATTTCTATTCATTTGTTTCTTATATCTAAGAAATATTTATACAACTTTAATTACTTTTACCATTTCTTAGTTAGGAGCTAATATCACAAGCCTTGCAAATCAAATGCATTTACTTATCGCACAATAAAGATACATTAGATAGATTTAAGTCATTAACCACACATGTTTACCATTCATATTTAATTCAATAACTACTTTAATAAATCATTTGATAACATTACATTTAGAAGGAAAAATTGGTTCTTTTATTTATCAATATCATCATTAAATACAAAGGAGAATACAATACCATGACAACATAATTCCTTCATTCATCTTATGGAATAATACCATATGTTCACATTTCCCTTTATTTCTCCTAGAAGTACCCTTTACCTTTTTTACATAGCTTTTCATTTCATGATACATATACATATGATTTTTACTTTCTTCAAGATTTTAGATTAAAGTATTATATATATTTCTTACAAGGAAATGTAATAATAAACTTTGAGAATCAATCTTCAACATCTGCTCAACAAGGATCCATATAAAGACATCCATGAAAGCTCAAATAGTACCTCAATAATATTTTACCACCCAACCATGTGGAGCCATAAAAGGTCCACTCCCCTAAGCTAGTTGATAAGACCATGATCTACATAGGGTTTAAGGCAATCTAAGGCTTATACCCCAAAATCAAAGTACAAGGATAACATAAGCCACACAAAAACATGAAGTCATAAAGAAAATGGATAACCAGAGACAAAAATAGAGCGATGGATTCAATTTCATCTAAGTGAGTGTCATCATACATTTCTTTAGTGTTAGGATCACTCCCTTGAGCCAAAGACCACCCTTCCACACATAACCTCTTCTCCACGAATAATCCAACATGATATGTATGGTCTTGTAGTGTTGGGATCATTTCCAACAATACATCCTTATCATCTTAATTAATGTTATTTCCCAAACCTCCATAACCCATTAATTTTATTAATGTTTTCACTTGATTATTAAACTCACATGTAGAACCAATGACACAAGGTCCTAGTCTTTAACACATAGGATCCTTTGGAAGCCACTTCTAGGTCCCAACACCTATGGTGAGCCACTCACCTAGAATCTCTACCCCACTCACCAAAAAGACTCCAAAAGCACAAAATCTTAGGGCACAATAGCCTAGGGTCCCATATTCCTAGCCCCAAACCCTAACTCATATACCAAAGCATATCCTCTTGAAATAATAGCATAAAGTCACAAAAATATAAACAAATTTTTTTCCAATAAGATACAAATCCATAAGTCTCTAATGAAAAAAAATCCATTTATAAATCTGAACAATCAGTAAGGAGGGAAAACTATTTTATGGTACATTCCTAGAGTTATATACTCCTAGGTCAATCCATTAAATTCTAATTAATCACATGGGAAATGGAATTAAAAAAATATATACCAAAAAATTTGTATCCATAAATAAAATGAATACCACATCCCCAGAGAGTAAAATTCCTCAGATGCAGATAGTCACAAAATATAAAAATGACAAGTTGAATTGTTGTTTCCTAAAATCTGGCCAAGTTTGAAATTTCTTAAAAATATCAAAGATCTAAAATCATTATTTTAACTCCTACGAGGCTGAAACCTATATCAAAAGGTGTAGGATGTATAACATATAATGTAACTTGAAGTATAAGAAAACTACGCAACTTATACTTTCATTTGATGTTATACCCTAATGTTGAAATCAAACCATGCAGGAATTTTTTTATCTAATTGGCTAAGTTAATTCTAGCTTTGTGCATATATTCATTATTCTTGCACTTTTGTTTACTGTTCCTATGCATTCATACAATATTGTTGTGCTTTTTCTCATTATAGTTGTGCATGCATTCAATATACCCATGCTTTTGTGCAAGTTTATGAAACTGCACATTTGTTAAGAAGTGCTACTCTTTTGTGTAATATAGTTGCACACCTATGTCATATTAAAATACTTTATTCATTATAATTTCACTTTTATTAATTTTAGCTATGTTTTTTTTTCTATACCTACATATTTGTATGAAAGTGAGAAATAGGCTAACTAACTAGGTAGACACATGGTTGTAGATTTGGGTCATCTTCCTATGTATATATGCAATATACTAGTTCTTTTATTCTAAAGAACTCAAAAAAAACATATAGGATTGTATGAGTTGAACTTCTAGGATTTGTCATGAATAAGGGAGGAGTTCCTTAACTCTTGTGTTGAATCTCATATTGGAATCCCCACCAATATTCATCCACGAGAGTTCTATTTGTAACAAACCAACATGGCTTGCAAACATGACATGAAAAATGAGCAAAAAATCACATTCATGGAAGACATTAATTAACATAGAAGGCATAAAGATTTATCATTTGGTTTTCTAGTTTATGCTTCTAGGATTGAATTCATTTGAACTTCATTTCAAAATAGATAGGGAAGGAAACAACAACAATGAATGCACATAGATTAATTTCTAGTTTTATAGTTTATGCTTCTAGACATGAATTCATTTGAACCTCATTCCAAATTTTAGAGTTTAAGAAAGGAAGGAAGAATCATGGCCTACTTGAATTTGTGCCTATAGGTAGATTGACAATTTGAATTTTTCTCTAGCTTCTTGGTTTTCCTCCTAAAATGTCCAACACCTCCTACAATTATCCCTCCTTCAGTCCAACAATATTTCTCCAAATAGTATTTAATTTTTTTTATAGTTTTTTCCACATTTTTTCTCATGATTTTCTTCATGAGAAAACCCTAGATTTATAGGGGACTATATATCATTGCATTGGTTGCATCTGTTGCAATAAATATCCCCTAAGCTTTGATTAAATAAATTAAACCTTTAATTCATTATTTTATTTCTTTTTTCTAATCTCTAACTAATTACTAGATTATCTAGGTTGTCATGAAGTCCTTACTTAAAGGATTCTTATGATACAATGGTTAAGACACTCTTCATGCATTCATGAGGTCAGGGGTTCAACTCACATGATCTTTTATTGTTGCTCTTATCTCCTCTATCTCAATCAACTATAACTTATCTCATTTGCCATGGTTTTTGAAGAGTACAATAGGTGAGATGGTAGCTATTGGGTTCGGTAGTTAAAGGTTATGGTGTAATTCTCTTTTTATTTTAGTATATTTATTTTATTCATTTACTTTATTTATTTACAACATTATTTTATTAAACAAAGACTCACCAAAAAATGTTTCTAGACTAATGCCACACATATACCTAACTGTAAATGTATATCTATTTAGGTATATATGTGTACACCCATATATACTCAAATAAATATGTTAGATAACTAGAGGAGGGGGGAATTAGTTATAACTAGTTATCCTACAAGCCTCTAAAAAACTTTTTAGTTGCTTCAACACTTTAAAAACTTTCAGATCATTAACTTGGTAACCAAATCTAGTAACATGATATAAACATATATAATTTTTTTATCAACCTGTCAATTTCATATTCTAAACTTATCAAATCAAATTTTCAGCTTATACTAAGTTACAACAATACACATTAAACATGAAATAAACTTGCAACAAAATAAACATTCAAACAATTTGACACAAGTATTTAACATGGAAACCTTGTAATAGGAAAAATCACTTGGGAACTAATAACCCAAAAATTTCACTCTTTTGGAATGAGCTTTGTTAGGATCCAACCTTATTAAAGGTTACTTACACATCATTACATATGACCTTATTAGAGGATTTTCACCAAAGATCATCTAGACCTTATTCACTCCTTGAAACTTCTAAAGAGTGGCCTTCTCTAAAGCAGTTACAAAAAATTACTATAGAATGTTACCATATAGGATTTCAAAAATACTATTAGGTCGACTCAGTTAAGAGATTTTTTTCTACAATGGTTAGAGAATAACAATGAAATGATATGCTAATTTTAGCACCACCTTACTTGTTCAGATCTTTGTTTCATTCAATCTCTCTCCTCTTTGCTTCCTTCTTCTTCCTTCTAGCTGTTCCATACACTATCACATCAACTCAACACTTGATTTTATTTATCTTCATAATACAGTTATGGTCGGTGCACCTTCTAGCTATCAATTTCTTCATTTCACTTGATCAACAAAAAATAAATTGTGTTCATCCTTTAAATATAAGACTTTTTCTCCTCTTAATCACAATTGTAGATCTTCATCCAGCTCAGATTCATTGAATCTAGAAACTTAGTTATCATGCCTTCATCTTGAGATTTGTGCTTCAATTCAAATCATCAAATAACCTTTATTAGATCTTAGTTGAATTTCTCTAGCCATTGATCTCATTACTAAATTTGTCATTATCTTTGAAACTTCTTAAAAATTATTTATTTCCACCAAATTTTGGCTTCAAATTAAATCTTTCTTAAACAATTATTTCTTCTCATGCTCAATTATTGCTCCATCATTGTTCCTTGAACACTAGACTTAGTTAATACTGTATATGAGCAATGTTAGTATGCTAATAGAAACCAAATTTAAATAAAACTTCTACAAACTAAACAAAATTCATAAACTTCAAGATAGACTAAGATGAGCTCTCAATTGAGAATATGAGCCATTAATGGACTCTCTCAATAAGAAGCTCTCTTGTTGAGTAGCTTTATCTAAATGGATAGGATGTATGCTCAATATGCTTCCAAAGGCTTCAATGGATGATTATGGATTTTTGGTGTGGATAGATGGATTTAGAATGGATTTGGCTCTCAAAATAGCATTATAAATTTACTTCATGGATTGTGTTATTTTGCAAAGGGGAAGGATCGAATATATAGGCAAGAGGCTTGAGGGATTGAGGGCTAAGATGCAAGGATGGGAAAAAGCTTATGGAGGGCTCAGATTGCATGAGAGGAGAGCACATGGATTGTGCTTCCTTATAGCCAATCAAGGAGTGACACATGTCACATGGTGAGAGGATGGAGGAAAGGGGAAGGATGAGTCAACAGAGGAGGCTCAAGGGATAAAATCTTCATAAAGACCCTCATAATGACTTGTAAGAGCCATAAAAGGGCTTGTAAGAGTCATTTATGACCTAGTGGACTTCATAAAGTTTTATGGTTGAGATATTTTGAGGGTGATGAGAGAAATTTCGACTTGGGCTTGATTAGGAAGGTTCTAAGCTTGCTTAGGCTTGTGCAAATGATTAGAGGATGGATTAGGATGGTTTAGGATTAGCTTAAGGATAGGCAAGTGGATGGCATTTAATGAGGGTGGGTGAAGGAAGAGATATTTGTTAACTTTGGCTTGGGTTAGTAAGTTTTAACCCATGTTTAGGGAATGTGACAAGGTTAGGAGGGGATTAGGATTAGGTTTAAAGACATCTTCTAGAAGAGTCTAGATTTTGGATGAGGATAAAGACTTTCTAGAATAGTCTAGAATTTCCTAGGATGAGGATGAAGACTTTCTAGAAGAGTCTAGAACTTCTTAGGATGAGGATAAATTAGATTTTTAAAAAATAAATAAAGTTTTATTTATTTCAAGGGTTTGGGTTGAGGAGATATTTATTAAAACTTTTTTAATAAACATGAGGATTAATATTTAATCTTAATTAAATATTTTGAGTTGGAATTAGGGGTAGGAAATGATGAGATTAGCCTTTAATCGAAATTAAAGAAGGATTAGAAGATTTTGGAAGAGGTTATTGGTCATAAGGAAATTGGCCAAGTTTTGGGCAAAAAATAAATTTTTTATTTATTTTAGGATTTTTGGTCAATTTATTAATTAAATAATTAATAAATAAGAAAATAATGTTTAAATAAGATTTAAACATTTTTGGGAGGGATTCCTTAATTAAATATTTTTTAATTAAGATAAAAGGATTTAATGGCATAAAAATTAATTAATTAATTAAATAAATAATTAATTAATAAATGATGATGTCATCAGGACTTTTTCAGAAAATAAAAATACTTTATTTTCTAAAGGTTTTTAGGTGTCTACATTTTGCCCCTCTTTGATGTGATGCCGCAAGTGGCATGGCATCAAAGATAAGAAAATAAGATGCCCAAGGCTAGAGCAGAAGAGGAGAGAATGGACTGTGAGATGCCCCCTCAAGAAGGTAGCGGGGAGAGAAAGTGAGGCTCGATGGCTTCTTGAAAAGTACAAGAATCTCATATGAGCAAGAAGACTCAGATTGGCAAAGAGAAGGGGCTAAATTAGCTCAAACTCTCACTATGGGAGAATGATAAAGGAGAATCAGATGCACAAGAGGAAGCAAGCTTAAGACTTTAGGGAAGGTGGAGGATGAAGGAGCAGAGCGCTATAAAAAGGAATCCAGGATGGGGAGATGGATGAGGGGATTAAAAAGCTGATGCAACAGGATTTCAAAGAGTCAAATTGGTAGAAGATGGGTTTCGGAGATCCCTAGGACTAGGATTGTGGATCTCAAAAGATGAGGCTTGGTGGATTGATTTGGATTGGTGGATCCTAAAGACTAGGATTGTGGATCCCTAAAGCTAAGAGTGATGAGTGATTCAAAGAGATACTGATGCATAAGCTGGGGTAGGAGAGATGGATGCTGGATATGGATGGGGGATAATGGAGATGAAGGAAAACCATTGAAGCTTTTTGAGCGAGGGGATACTTCAAAGAGAAGTACCACCATGTAGTTGAGCACTAAATTTTCTATAGGACTGTTGGTTAATTGCCAAGGTTACCAAGAACATCAAGGCCTTTTCACCAACCGTCCAAAGGATTGACAAACTAACTCAAAACAAACACGCAAGGATTGCCCCAACATCACACATCAATCCTAGAGGAAGCAGTGTGGAAATGACATTGGAGAACCCACAAGAAGAAAAGAAAAACAAATGAAAGACCTGATCAAGACCTTACGCTCTAATTGCCCCATTCGCAGCATACCATGATATGGAAGATCATGGCAACCTTGAGGAGGGAACAAGGAGATTTCTTGGAAAAGATACTTCAAGACCCAAAAGGGAAGATCCCAAATCAAAAGAAAGTGAAAATCCAAAAGAGAACCGTTTGCCAACGAGATGGGTAGGACGAGGTACTAACAGACCAAGATCAGACATGAGGAAAGCTATATCCTGCAAGGACCTATCGGAGAGCACCTAAGCTGATGGATCTGGATGGGTGATGCGTCTGGCAAGCTGAACTAAGAAGGATAGCACTTTGGTGATAGGAGATCTAGCTAAAGGATGCATTAGAATAGCTAACCAAGGGTTGTACGATGTGTGCAAGATGTTGATCAAGGATGAACTAACACAAACGCTGGATAGATGCAATGGTACTAAGCTAAAGAGGATGTACAAGCTGACAGACCAAGATATTTACAAGTGAGCTAATCAAGATATGGTACAAGCTAACAGACCAAGATAGTTACAAGCAGGCAAAAGCTCAGGATGATAGGATAGCGGGATGGTTCGATGTTGTGCAAGATGCGAAAGCTAAGGGTGGGGTGATAGCAAAAGATATGGATTTGGCAGGATGCATCCAGTGATGATGAGAGATTTTGTGACCAAGGATAGCTAGAGGAGCAAGATGAGATGGTTGGATAGGATGGTAGATAGCTAGGATTATGATGGATATAAAGAGATGACATTGGGTTTGCATGAGGATAGCCTAGAGCTAGATACCAATGACAAAGGAGGATGGACAAGACAAGATATCCAAGGAATATAGTGCCCCCAATCAGAAGATAACATGCGGAAGGAGGTCTTATGATGGATGTGATAGGATTCAAGCTAGGATGGAAAAAGCTGAAGGGGCTAGGGAGATGGATGATAGCTGGGATGGTTGGCTGAAGCTGCAAGAGATAAGTGGATGGTGTGAGATGGAAGATGGAGGGTGGAGGATAGGTGGATAGATTGGAAGATGGAGTTGGATGTCAAGAGATGACCAAAAGCATGAGGGTGATAGGCTAAGCTAGGGATGGCGGGATTACACATGATGCTTGTTTGCCAAGTTTTCATCATGGTACTTGTCCAAGGTGCTTGAATTTCCAAGTTTTCACCAGTGGACGCTTTATTTTTCTTTACTTTTTTTTTTTTTTTTTGACTTTTTGACTTTGGACTTAGCTGGAATGATTTTGGCTTTCTTCAGCTATTTTGGCTTTTTTTTGGATTTTTCACTGGCTGTTGGAATGTTCAATTTTGTTGCTAGCTGTTGGTACACCGGATGTGTGATTTATGCAATAGATCGGATTAGATGGGATTGATGGTAGGAGATGGAGGGATGAAAATGTTGGAAAGGAGCATGAGATGGGGATGCTTGCAAGAGCAACATTGGCACATGTTGGAACGGGTGTGAAAAGAGCATATGGGGGATAGATGGTAGATGCAGGCATGATGGAGGATTTGTGGAAGCGTGCTTGGGGATATAGGCACCCAAGATGGAGTTAGGAGATGGGGGACATGAGTCACTAGATGTGGGATTAGCAATGGTGGATGCCATTATGCATTGGGTTTCAACTTTTTTCTTGGGGATCCACATGGTTTTGGATTTTCTTTTCATAGGCTTTTGCATTGTTTCGCATTCTTTGATTGGATTTTGCCTTTTTGGAGTATGTCTTTTAGAATAGACATATGATTGCCTAGGATGTGGATTTTTAGCTTTATGCATTTTGAAGTTGGCATTCACATTGTTGTGGTAAGCTTTGGGAAGATGGTTAGGAGAAGCTTTGTGAGATGGAGAGGATATGAAAGAGCATGTAGGGGGATGATGATGGATGATGTGCCCTGATATGTGCCTTTGTTGATCTTGCATAGAAATGGATGGAATAGGATTTTTATGATGGCTGATAGGAGGATGGAGGATGGTGGATTTTGGGACATAGGGACCCAAAATGGATTTAGCGGATGAAGAGGGGATATGGTAGGTTATTTTGGGTTGCAAAGATGGTGGAGGGGGGATGACATAAGATTTCTTGAAGGAGTGATGGGAGGCTAGCATGGTGGGCTTGGAGATAGGCTTGGTTTGGGGGTGTGGTGTACCAACACCTTTAGATGGTGAGCCTTTGGATACATATCCAAGACCATGAAATCCTAGATTTTTTTGTGCAATAATAGGCTCTCTGATTCCTTGATCTTGTGGTCCTAAACCTTGACCTTGATAATGCCATCGATTGAGCATTTGAACAAGCTGAGGAAACTTTTTTCTTGCAGAAAATGGTAGAAGTGATTTATTAGGTGTATTGCAATGGGGAGATACTGTTCTTAATTCTTCTGCTGAGAGAGGGCCACCGTGGATGAATGTAAGTGAACCAAGAGGGTAGATTATAGATGGTGGAATAGCTTGGATAGGTGGTAAGATGGAAGCATGGAGTAGGGGAGATGGAAGGATAGCATCTTGATGTAGCTGGTGGGATGACAAGATATCTTGTAGTGGAGGAGATATGGCTCGAGGTTTTGGAGATGGAGGAGATGGTGACTGCACTATGGATGGAAGACATGGTACGATGATATATTCATTTATGCTTTGGGGGATGTCAACATGCTTTTGGGCAGGATCTTGATAGGATTGGTTTGAAGTGGATGGTGCGATAGGAGGTGAAGGGATGGATTCTTCAAAGGCAGCGGATGGATAGATGGGAGATTCAGTAGTGGAGATGGGTGAGTAGAAGATGGATGCATAAGGGTCATTACGAGAGATTTGGGAAATGCTTGGAGGTGATGTGGATAGGATTTGGAGGGATTTGATAGGTGGTGGGATTTTGATGCTTGCGGGAAGTGGAAGGATTTTAAGCAATTTGATGGATGGTATGGGGATGATAGCTATGGGAGATGGAGGTGATATTATAGATGGGGAAGCTTCATCACTGACTACTTCACATGGTTGGATTAGATGACATGGCTTATCGACTGTTGGAGGTGACTTTTCTTGTATTTCCTCTAGGAGATTCCATGGAGACTCGTGTGTCGAAGGTGGAGGTGGATTGACAGGAATAGCTAGTGTGATGGGGGTGGAAGATTGGAAGCTTGGTTGATGGGGTGATTGAGGGGAAGCTGGAATATCGGATGGCATGACTAGATAGTTTGGAATAACTCTTGGATTTTGGGGGATGCTTGGGGGAATGTTTCTAAGGCTTTCAATATACCCGTCATAGTCAACAAGATTTTCATCATCATTGGAATAGGAGGTGGCGGGAGCAAGGACAATGCGACCAAACACATCATGATATGATTGGTACTTCATGCTTTGATGATGAGTTTGATGGGGATGGGATCTTGCGTATGGATGAACACGGAAGCTCATGGTTGGATTTGGGTTAAGCACAAATTTTGGATTGGTTGATGAAAGATTTCCTAGGGAGAGTCAAAGTTGCATGACAGACCTAAGGAGGATTGGCTGGAGATTTTTGGCTTTCCTATGGATGGAAGACTTCAAGGGCATGCTGTCAAAAAGTGAGAGTTTTGCTTTCCTATGTGCAGGATTCGTGGTGATTGTGTCAACTTAAGGATAGACTAGTGATCCTATGGCATGACACGAGATTGACCACTTGTGGATCCCAACCTTTAGCTCAAGGTGATGAGGGATACAAGTGACAAAGCTGGATTACCCTAGACAATGCTCTGTCAAAGGGATAACCTTGGTGAGATTGGTTGATTGGTCAGATTGATTGGATAGCAAATTCTAGCAAAATGACAACAACTCTCTAAAGGCTTGGGTGTGATTTTGGATTGGGTTTCTAGCTGGCTAGGGGGGATGATTTGGATGGACTTTCGATTTAGGATTGTTCTAAGGCAAAGAACTAGATAGATTCAGTTGCAGCGGGGGAGCTTGGATAATTTTCTGATAAGGCAGTGACTACGCTAAGTATGCCTTGAGCTGGGAGATTTTTGCTTTTCTGGGATTTTGACCAAAGTTGGCAAACATTCATTCAAAAGCTATGAACAAACAAGCAGACAAAATTTTGGAGCAATCACGTCAAACACACAAACATCCTAGGAAGCTTTCTACAAGGATGAAATTTGTTATAGCTAGGGAGTCCTCGATATATGCAAGGTACGTGAGGCCCAAATCTGTAGATGAAACCAAAAAGATGTCACACAGCCGAGAGGAGCGGTAACCCACTTCTCCTCTTTCACTTCTCAAGGGTATAAAGTTCCTTGAGGCTTAGCCCGAGTGACAAAATCTTGATTCCAAGAGAGGTGTCTTTGGATTCACCTCCCAATTTTTATACTCCGTCGGAACGCTGGAGTTGAGGTCATCCCAAGGGGTGATGAAATCCCCAAGCAGGCCTCCTAAAACCAAAAACAAGGTTTTGGATCCTAGTCTTATGCACCCAAGATGGCCTGCAAAGGCGACAAGGGGAGAGAAGATTCAGATGACCTTGGGCTAAAAAGAAGAGTTCTTTTCCAATTGATGATTTAGATTTTGTAAGCTATGATTGAAGACACTTGTGATTATGGCATACAATGTTCATTCCAACTTGATAGCGTCGTCAGCATAATGGAAGTCGAGAGATCATCAACATAAGAAATGCGAGCGCCATTGAAAATGCGTCAAGACCATGCGATGTTCATTGATTGTTAGGCATTCAAGATTGAGTGTGAGTTTGTTTTAAGCCCAAAACAAAAGTGTGTGAGATTCGATTTCAAGCGCGTGCCCGGAGGCTCTCCATGTCAGTTGTTGTTCAATTTTAGTGCCCAAACTTGAAGTGTGATCGATTTAATCTAGAGTTTTGATCATTTAAGAATTTTGATAAAGTTAAAGCAAACATTCAAAGACCAAGTGAGTGAGTTAAATTGTGGAACATTTAACACCTTTTTCAAGTAGACCCATCCCCATAAATGGTGCTGAGATTGCAACCAATGGTTAATATTTGATGGGTGATTAGAAAAGAGGTGAGTCCAAGGAACTACTCAAATTGATTTTTGCAAATTTGTATTTTAACTTAACAAGGTTTCTTAAATGTCCAAAAATCAAACTTTACCTAGATTGCATGTGGAAAAGAGATTTGTTTTGTTCAATTTTTAGAAGCTCCAAATGAAGTGTTTGATATTGCAATGGTTAATTGATCCTTGGCATTCAAGATTGGATTTGTTGTTTTAAGCATGCATTCAAGGAAAATTTGATTTTAATCCATGGCATTCAAGAGTGATTTTAGCAACATGCATTCAAAGACAAGTGGTTAAACATTCAAGTTTTTTTCCTTTGAGCATTCAAGATTGAGATTTTGTGTGTTGTTTTAAGAACTTTGAAGTGCTTTGTTTTAACCTTAGATCATTCAAGATTGTTTTGGACTCAAAAGTGAAAATGACTCTTTGGACTTTGGTTTTCATTCAAGATTTTGTGTTCTAGTTTGCATATTTTAAGCCCAAAAATGATATTCCTAGATTGTTTTGATGCATGAAAAACCTAAGAAACATTCAAGATTTTGCAATAAGACATTTGTTTGGAACAAATAACAAAGCTTTTAGGACAATTTTTGGCAACCATTTAGGACTCTTAGTTTTCATGAGATTTTTTAAAAGAACTTTAGTGTGCACTTAGTGTTGATTTTGAACCTTTTGAAATGGAAACTTGAAGTTCTTTTTAAATTCCCAAAAATGAAGTGTTCCTAATTTTGCATGAATGCATCTAAAACCTTGATGTTGCAAGGATGCAAATGATTAGATTGTTTTAGTTTCACTTGTTAAAAGATTTTTTCTTTTTTGCAAATTTTTAATTTTTCAATGGATTTAAGTATGATTTGGGGGTTCATTTTAAGCACTAAAAAAAAGTGTGTATGATTTTACTTCCTTAAAAAAAAAATGGCCAAGATCTCCCACAAGAAGAATAAGAAGAAGTAGATGGAATAAGAAGAATATAGACAAGAAGAGGAAGAAGAATTTCAAGTTCTTTGTCCACCTATAAGCTTGAAAAATCTGCAAATACTATGAGATAGACTACGAGTTCCTTTGTCTTCTTCATGCTCATGTGGACCTACAAAACCAATTTATACAATCCTACCAATCACAAAAATAAGAAAAATTAGCCAAAATCAGCAAATGACATGCAAAACTTGACTAAAAAAGCTAATGAAGATGACCCATGCGGGGTCCCACCGGGCGTGCCAAAATGTATATGAGCAATGTTAGTATGCTAATAGAAACCAAATTTAAATAAAGCTTCTACAAACTAAACAAAATTCATAAACTTCAAGATAGACTAAGATGAGCTCTCAATTGAGAATATGAGCCATTAATGGACTCTCTCAATAAGAAGCTCTCTTGTTGAGTAGCTTTATCTAAATGGATAGGATGTATGCTCAATATGCTTCCAAAGGCTTCAATGGATGATTATGGATTTTTGGTGTGGATAGATGGCTTTAGAATGGATTTGGCTCTCAAAATAGCATTATAACTTTACTTCATGGATTGTGTTATTTTGCAAAGGGGAAGGATCCAATATATAGGCAAGAGGCTTGAGGGATTGAGGGCTAAGATGCAAGGATGAGAAAAAGCTTATGGAGGGCTCAGATTGCATGAGAGGAGAGCACATGGATTGTGCTTCCTTATAGCCAATCAAGGAGTGACACATGTCACATGGTGAGAGGATGGAGGAAAGGGGAAGGATGAGTCAACAGAGGAGGCTCAAGGGATAAAATCTTCATAAAGACCCTCATAATGACTTGTAAGAGCCATAAAAGGGCTTGTAAGAGTCATTTATGACCTAGTGGACTTCATAAAGTTTTATGGTTGAGATATTTTGAGGGTGATGAGAGAAATTTTGACTTGGACTTGATTAGGAAGGTTCTAAGCTTGCTTAGGCTTGTGCAAATGATTAGAGGATGGATTAGGATGGTTTAGGATTAGCTTAAGGATAGGCAAGTGGATGGCATTTAATGAGGGTGGGTGAAGGAAGAGATATTTGTTAACTTTGGCTTGGGTTAGTAAGTTTTAACCCATGTTTAGGGAATGTGACAAGGTTAGGAGGGGATTAGGATTAGGTTTAAAGACATCTTCTAGAAGAGTCTAGATTTTGGATGAGGATAAAGACTTTCTAGAATAGTCTAGAATTTCCTAGGATGAGGATGAAGACTTTCTAGAAGAGTCTAGAACTTCTTAGGATGAGGATAAATTAGATTTTTAAGAAATAAATAAAGTTTTATTTATTTCAAGGGTTTGGGTTGAGGAGATATTTATTAAAACTTTTTTAATAAACATGAGGATTAATATTTAATCTTAATTAAATATTTTGAGTTGGAATTAGGGTTAGGAAATGATGAGATTAGCCTTTAATCGAAATTAAAGAAGGATTAGAAGATTTTGGAAGAGGTTATTGGTCATAAGGAAATTGGCCAAGTTTTGGGCAAAAAATAAATTTTTTATTTATTTTAGGATTTTTGGTCAATTTATTAATTAAATAATTAATAAATAAGAAAATAATGTTTAAATAAGATTTAAACATTTTTGGGAGGGATTCCTTAATTAAATATTTTTTAATTAAGATAAAGGGATTTAATGGCATAAAAATTAATTAATTAATTAAATAAATAATTAATTAATAAATGATGATGTCATCAGGACTTTTTCAGAAAATAAAAATACTTTATTTTCTAAAGGTTTTTAGGTGTCTACAAATACTAAAATGTCTCGGTTGATAGTAGACATCTTTCACTTCTTCATCTAGTTCTCAGTGATAACTATAGTAGTTTGGTTAATACTATGATTCTTCATTTACCAACCAAAATGTCTTGCTTATAAATGACTTCATAACATTTCTCATATGTTAAGATCATGTAAAATAATCAAACCAACAATTATTAGAGTCTAGCTCATTCAAGTGCCCATTTAATATGGAAAATTTATCAACACTTGCATCGTAATTGCTTGGTTAAGTGATTGAACTGGAAACTAAGGCTTCTGCTCATGGATTAGACATCCAATATAGCATCCAAAACTCTTCATTACACCCATTTAATTAATCAACTAGGGATGTAAAATTGAAATGATGTTTGCAAAGTATATGCTTTAAAACTCTCTAACTAAAATTTCTATCCTATAGAATTAAGAACAAAAAAACTTAATCTCTATGCAAGTTTAAGAAATTTTAACTAAATGGTGGAAATAGAAATATAAATAAGATTATACACTATTTTCCTTTGCTATAGGAGCAACTAATGGTTGTTTACCAATGGATGTAGGAGTAACATAGTTCTTACTTAATCCCACCATAATGAAAACTAATTCTATCAACTAGGTTCTCTCACGAAGTGGCCCCCCTTGGATGAGTGAACAACTATAAAAGTGAACTTAAATACTAGAAGACAATAGTAAAAAATTTTATTGATATCAACTCATCAAATAATACAAACTAGAAAATGATAGTCTATATCTAAAAAATGATATTGCAATTACAAACTTCCCTAAACTATATCCAAGGCTTGATTCAATTTTTTTAAAAGAAACTACAAAAACTAACTTCCTATGATCTAGCCTCAACAACTAGGACTTAGCAATGCAATAAATTACATCATCATGATACACATCTTGATTGAATAAGTTTGTTAGCAAATCTAGGACATAGTGGCTTCTAAATTTGTGCAACTGTTGGTAGTTAGGCTGATCCGATATTCAGGAGTTCATAAATATAAGGTAGTTGCATAACCTTGCTATTAATTCCCTCACACACACCCTATCCTTGAATTATTCCCATAGCATATTAGTACACATGCAATATTTCACAACACATGTTCATTCCATTAATTCATGATAAGCATTTAATGCATATATACCAATCTTTGCTCACAATACTTGGCTGAAGGAACCTACCCATTAGAAGTAAGAAAGGAAAAGACATTCACATCTATAAATCATACATATATAATCCCATTTATCTATATAAGTATTATCCATAGCAATATATCCAAGAAACTATATAATGTCATGAAACTTATAGAAAAGAATAATAGTCATAGGTTTATACAAAACATTATAATAAAAAGTATTTCAACTTCAATAGGAGATATTCCCTAAAAAACCATAAACCTATGCCATTTCTTCAGCCCATCATCCCCCCCCCCCAACTTAGAAATTTGTTGGCCCTCTAGACAAGATGTAGTTTTTGACTCTAGCCTTTAACCTAAAATCTTCTACAATACTGGACCCTGCTCCTCCTTTTTTCCAACTCCACTAATACTCCTTAGAACCCTTAAGTCATTTCTAGGCTCTTACTTCAATAGCCATGTCATGTGTATTGATATCTTCATTGATCCTCAGTAGTTGATGCATCAATAAAGGAGGTTGAAACCTAAGTGGAATCCAAAAACTAACCCGAGTCTGTCCCAACATTACATACCATGGTGCATGTTTGCTTGTCATAATGAAGATCTAGGGAGAGTGTGGTTCCTTAACCTATAATTCATGAGGAAGCCTTATCCATATTTGAATGATTGATCTCTCTGCCTCTTGTAACTCATTTTCTTGCATTTCCTTGAATTTTGAATAGGAAATTGTCCTAAGAGGCTTTATGCGATTCTCACTTTTTTATGAAACTACAGCTTTTAACAAGTGATAGTAATATGTCTATGGATCCTTTTCCTCAGGAATCAAATACAGTGATGCTAACTCTACATCTCTATATGGTTTAGCCTAATTTTTTCGAATGATCTCATTCTAAATCCAAGACATAAATTCTTTTAACTAAATATCCCCCACATACATTAAGGGATTGCATTCCCCATCGTTAGGAACAACTAGATTATGCATGTATAGTTCACACAACAAATTTTTAATAGGTGTAGGATATGTTGGGTAACATAGTACAAATCATGAGGAGTGTTTAAGGAAGAACCAAGACCTTGAACAATCTGAATCATCCTATAATTCAACATATACTCTTTAAGGAACATAGTATATACTTGAGCCAGTGGTCTACACTAAAGAAGTTCAGGAATCAAAGTAGTCAATTGAGTGACCTTATCCTCCAAAATCATAATCTCACCTTCTTGGTCCAACAATTCTCTTTGTTGAGTATTAATAATTTGTTGCATCCTCTTCTTTTCTTCTAACCACATAGTGTTTTCTATTAAAAGATGCTAGTACAAACTCCTTGTTGCTAATGGCATGGAAAGGTCTAGTGAGGGCATTAATCCTTGATTATTTATATCTACCCACTTAGAAGCATCATTATTTTTTGTTTCGTTAGACTCTTCAACAAGAGGATTAGCAGTAGACTTCCCTTTCCATAACACAATGGATCTTTCAAGACTTTCAAAAGATGGCTATTATAGTGAAGAATCTTCTTCCATTTGTTGTGCAACCTCAACTAAGGTGTCTAATCCTTCATTAGCCATTTTATCAACAACTCGCTCAATAATATTTATATTAATTTTAGGAAAATCTTCATCCAAATATTGAGGATCATTAATCATAGGTTCTTCCAGCTCATTTCCAAATATAAAAATAGTATCAATATTAGATTCATATACAGTTTAAGGGATTTTCCATTTCATTTGGAATGCAAAGTTACCCTACTTAGAACCATTGTCATTATTGTAAATCTTAATGGGAAACAAAATACTGGGGGGGGGGGGGGGGGGGTTGAATCAGGACTATAATTCTTTTCTTTGATAATTTTTTTTTTCACCTAATCCATCTCATATCTTAGATCTCATACCATATAACCATAAACATGTAATGCTAAAATGAAATCTATCTAAGCATAACATCCATGAAAATATTCAACACATAACATGATGATTTTGGTTACCTAGAAGCACTTCAATATGAAGGTAAAACTGGGGTGGGGATGGAACCCGCAAATCTTCATTGTTGCAAGAACAAAGTTAACCTATTAGGGTTACAATTTTGATCATATTAGATGATCTACCTTGTGACGGGCCTGTATTGTTAAAATCATTTAAGATTGTTAAGTCTTACCCTGTTAAACGATTTTCACATACAATAAAGTAAGGACTCTTTTAGGAGATTTGAAATAGGTCTATTAAGAGACTTTCCTTGACTCAATCTGTTAAAACTAATTCAATACCTAACCCTTCAGTTTTCTCTGAAAGCTTATTATAGATCTCCTCTCTTTATCAAAATCTTAATATGATCTCCTTATCTGATATCTCTATTCTATCGTTCACTACTCTAGTTTCACTGTCTAAACTCCTTTGTATACTTATCTTACTCTTTCCTTCACTTCACTTCCATTCACATACATGCTCCTTGTTGTGATCATAGGGTAGGAACCCTTCTTAAATAGATAATCCTAGAAAGTTCTAGATTAGGATCAACAATCCATATTTCATCCTTTTGTTATTTTTCATTTTGATTTTCTGATTGGTTTATCTACTTGTCTAGGGATTAATGCCATCTGAAAAAACATGTAATCTTCTCCTTAATTATCTTTATGATATTTAGATATCATGTAGAAGTTAGCTAGAATGATTTACATAAGTTTTTTTGCAATTAAAAACTCATATGTCAATACTGGTTTACTCAACACTTGAATGTTCTGACACTTGATCATAAATAACATTCGTGTTGTCACTCAGCTTCTACTTGCTCAACATATTTTGTTTACTTAGCAATAACTGACTTTCTACTTGCTTAGTCTCAACTATGTTACGTGGCTTATATACTTTCTCAGTCTCAGTTGGGGTGCTTGGCAACCTTTGACTTGACAAACAAACAAGTCCATTGTAGGTTGGCCATCTCTAGATGGCTCAGTCACAATGATGACCATCCAACACTACCTTGGAAATGACTAAGTGCTAGAAACTAATAAGAAACTTAGGCTTAGAGATCAACAATATCCCCCTTTGACATTAGTGGCAAAAAGACTTTTTCATGACTTAGCTTTCCATGCAAAAATAATACTCCCCTTGAGACTATAACTTAGTCTGCAAAAAAATAAAATTAATCTCTACTATATAGTATATACATGTCTAAAATC
Organism: Cupressus sempervirens; assembly: GCA_028749045.1. Classification (NCBI taxonomy): domain Eukaryota; kingdom Viridiplantae; phylum Streptophyta; class Pinopsida; order Cupressales; family Cupressaceae; genus Cupressus; species Cupressus sempervirens. Next base: position 689,431,624 of record CM053793.1, read on the forward strand.
CTTGATGTTGTTCCATCTGATAATGTTGTCTCTAATTTCTAATATCTTCTATATTTCCTCTTCTCTTGTGTCTCATGTAGATACTTCCCCTTGTTATCTCTATATATTTCTCCCTTCAATATATTCGCCCCTTGTTTTGGTCACTTATGGCTTGGGGTTTGCTGGGGATATCTTGTACTTATAAAAAATGTTTGATGAGTAGCCATAATTTCTTCAATACCTTTATTCCATCCATCTCTTCAAGATTCCATGACTTCAATATGAATCTCTAGCTTGATAGCTAGATCAACTAAGCTCTCAAAACATGAAAAATGTGTGTCTTTCTTCAATAAACTCTAAGCTATAGATAATTCCTTTTGAATAATTTCTAAATGTGGTAATAGCATGAACTAAATAGAAATCAATTTGTTCCTCATGCCACTATCTCTAACTAGTAACTTGGCTAACCTTTGTTACCAAATATCAACTTATTATATGAAAGTGAGCTTGAAATTGCGTCCTTTCCCAATGAATGTGAACATGCCTTCATATATACCCGAATCATATCAATTGATCATTGATCCTCCAATGTGAAGAACTCAACATCAAAAAGCTTCATATATAAAGAATGAATAATCTTCAAAGTTTCCTCCATTTGTTTGATTAAATTAGAAAGCTCTACTTGCTTATTTACAAGTTCCCTAGAGACTTTCTCCAAAACTTTGTGCTCGAAGTTTCTCTCAGACCATTGCATCAATTTATCATTAGCCTCAATATCATCTATTTGAACTTTGTCAATTATGTACACTACCTAATCTAGAATTGGATGATGACTATTAATATCAGTGATTCCAAATGCATCAACAAAAATGTCTTTAATGTTATGTAATACTTGCTTCTTTTTTGTGATCTCTTCTTAGTTGTTCTTACTTTGCCTTATGGCTTAGCAAAGTTTGCAACTCTTGCATTTGCTTCAGTGTCAAATTATTTAAGTTATGCATGGGTAAAGTGATTACCTCATCTAGACTTATTGACTCTTTTGTCATCTCATATAATTGTTCCACTATCTAAGATCAAGGGTTTATATCACTAGGTAGTGATAGCCACATTTGTTTACCCCTTTTATTCAATCTAGATAGCTATTTATGCTCCTATTGAGTAGACATAACCTATTGTTTAGGTGTAATAGTTAATATCTTAGTTGACTTAGCACTCAATAGTTGTATAAGAGCTTGTGTAGCCTCTTGTTCTTTGGGTTCTTCTACCATTTCTTTTTCTTTCTCTTCTTCAACCTTCTCAATTGTATGGCTCATTGGGATATAGGTAAATTATGGAAATACAATTACAGCCTTGCCTTGTTGTTTGACACTTGTATAAATAGTAACTAATGTAACATGAAAGCTATTAGTTTTGGAACTTTCGATCCTTAGATAATCCCTGATTTGTAGTATTAGTAGATTGATGCTTGGTAGAGATGTATCTAATTCAACATCTTTCAGGTCTTCTTCAATCGACATATTTTGATCCTGGGGGAATGAATTAGGAATATCCTCAATTGTGACAACATCTTGTTGGTCACATCCTTTTACCATCTGCCTAATTTCTTGTGCAAGTTTTTCCACTTATGTTGCATCTTCCTCTTCTTCCTTAACTTCTTCACCTCTTTCTTCTCCTTCCTTATCTTATTTATTAGCTGATGGAATAAGCAACTCAAATGCTTCCTTCCATATATTTATGCTCTCTTACTCAACTTCATGAGCTTTATTCATCAAAATTTTGTAAGCTCTCTTATTAGGCATAAATATCTTTGCAACATATTTTAGGGCTATAAACATATGTGTCTTCCCTAAATGTGGTCTCCCTGATCTATCTTTTAGTGGATAATGCCCATTTCTACTTAACATCAACTTTATTATACAAATTTTTAGGAATGCCTTGTCCTAACTCTGTAGTGTTGGGAATTCACAAGTGGGAAGATTTACTTCTGAGAGGGGGGGGGGGGGCGGGGTGGGAGGTTGAATCAGAAGTATTTAATTTTAACCCTATTTAAAACCTTTTAGCTGAAAACATTCACATGCATCTAATTCATCTAATAAGCATAAAAGTAAAGACATACATGAAAATAGATAACACAAGATTTGGTAACCCATAAACCCTCCCAACTGAGAAAGTAAAACTGGGGTGGGTATGACACCCACAAAGTATTACTGCAACAATATGTAACTATTTAAGGTTACAATGTTTGACCACTTCCAATGGTCTACCCTATGAAAGGCCTATCTTGTTAAAGACTTTACACCTTGTTAAAAGTGACCTGGTTAAAGGATTTAACTACCCAACTAAAAGTAGGCTTGGTTAAAGGACTTTAGTACATTCACTTGGAACACCACCCTATTAAAGGATTTACAAATGGCTGCTAAGCCAACCTAAGTCCATAGGATTTTCATTCCTAATACAATTGCTAGAGAGTATTAGAAAGTCTTGACTTGATGACTTGCAATCCTCAATTGCTAATTCTAGATCCTTGTTCTACTTTGACTACTCTGATCCTTGCTTGATTTGATATGTCACTCTTCGAAGTTTTGATACTTTGTTCTTGATCAACTAGATTCCGCAATGCTGCTATATTCTTCACTAAGTCTTTTCACCCTTCTGCACTTCGCTATAATTCACCCATACACTTCTCTCTCGTGCATACCCAATGGGGTTTTTTCCTCCTTTTAAAGATTTTGAAGACTTAGGGTTAGGTATTAATCTATGATCAATATTAAATCTTCATTTCCTGCTCAATTCTTGCACTTTTCCTATTGGGTGCATGCTTTCTCCATTTTTTCTTATTTGTTGCATGCTGATTACATAGGTAATGCAAAAGATTTGATCTTATCTTCAAGATCCTTTGAGATTCATCCTATGTCAGCTCCAAAAAATGGTTTACATATGAGTTTGTGAAGGTGCAAACTCATATGTTGATTATGTGTTACTCGACACTTACTAGTTTCTGATGCTCGACACATATAGGAATTTCATCTCACTTGGCTCCTCTAGCATTTCTATTTCACTCAACATCTATACTTTTCTCAGTACCTATAGTGACTTGGCACCTAAAGATCACTCAGCACCTATTGAATTCTCTAGCTCGGCATGCACTGTAGTTCAACTTCTGTATTATACTTGGCATCTTCGTAAGAATTGGTTAAGTGTGTTGACACTCAATTGTTAAAACCAATATGAGACTAACAATCTCCCCCTTTGACATGAGTGACAAAAATAATTAACTAAACATTATGCATATGATCTATATGAGTATACTACACATTCTATTTGACATATGTACAAGACTTCAAAAACTTGTTCAAAATTTCATATACCTCAAAATCTTGTAACTCCCATTGAGCTGATGTGCCAATTCTATAACCAAAACTCTTGTGCTGAATTTTTCTCATGCTGATGTATCTGATACTCTTTTCCTTGTCTACCTTATCATTCTTTCGCCTCTATTTCTGTGTACCCTATTTCTACTTGTACTCTATATTTGTTCCCCTTTCACATCTTCTTGAAGTTTTGCATCCTTTTAGCTTTATTCCCTTATTACTTCCGCAAAATGTGAATTTGAATATCTCCCCCTTTGGATATTCTTTATTACTTCCATCAAAGAATGTATTATCTCCCATTCTTATTCACATCTCCCCCAAAACATTATATCTCCCCCTTTTTATTTACACAATGCTTATCTCCCCCTTTTTGACACTTATGTCAAAGGGTCCTAAGAATGAATAGAATATTTGGCCAAAATGTTTTATTTACCTCCATAATCATCTTTAGAGAAACATCCCAATTATCTAAAGCAATTTCCAATGATTTGTGTTGGATAGCATTCTCTGCTGCAAGATGTACAAGGCCTTCTAAAGTAGAAAGATTAGGATCTTTCTTTAGAACATTTTTTGCATAGGCCTGTTCCTTATGGATTACTTCTAGATGTGGAGTAACAAAAGATTGAATTTGTATCAATTTGGCCTTGATATTGGCCTCTTCTGCTGTCAACACAGCTAACTCTTTCTGTGTGTGAAGCATAGTTGCAAAATGGGTAGCTGTGTGTTGAAAATATTGAGATTTTGTTCCAAGCTTAGTATCCTTTGGCTAGTTTCTTGTGTGAAATATAATGAATCACACAACTTGGAGTACAATGAGAATTCACTCCCAAGTACTTTTTTTTCCTTTTCAATCTTCTTAGCCAATTCAACTTGTGAAAGTGCTATTTAACTAGATATCTTCTCATTGACTTTCATTTGAAACTTCTTTTCAAACCATTGTAATAATTTGACATTAGTTTCAAGGTCTTCATTCTTTACCTAGTCCACTATGTTGGACAATTGCTCCATGATGGGCTTGGTTTCATCAGGTACTTGTAAGCTAAATGCATCAAGAAATATATCATTGATTTCTACAAGTGCTTGCTTCTTTCTATACTCATTTCTGAGTATCTCTTGTTTCTTCCTTCTCTCAAGTACCTCTTGCACTCATTTATCTATGCTAAATTCATTATTTTGGAGTCATAGCTAGGTATGACTATTTCTTCATCAAGTGCAGGGTCTCCATAGTGAAGTACCCTTGCAAATTTGGTGGAGCTCGAGCCTAGTGCTAAAATTTGCAATGGTATTGCATCAGTGCTTAAATTCTTAGTAGGAGTCCCTGAGGTAGGCAAGTTCACCAATGTCTGTATTGCCTCCTACTCCTTTTCTTTAGGGGTTCTCTCCTCTTCTTTCTCCTATTCTTTGCTACTTTGATCAATAATGATGATTTGAGGAGGTGCACCTTGGATTTGTGCTATAGGAACATCTTGTCCTTTTTGTTCCTTTGCTAGCTCCTTGACAATTGTCATCATTTTGACTGTTGAATAAACCCTAGTAGTTTTATCTTGTGATTTTTATTCTTTAGGTTGATCTATTGTAGCTATGGGAGGTTGTGAAGCTAGTTCTTGTGTATTCACCTTCTCCCTAGTGATTTCTGCTACAACTTTTTGCAACTCATCCACACTCACCAAAATTGGATTAGTACATAGTTGTGAGTGTAGTGTAGTTTGGCGAAGGATCTTTTTGAGATCCTCTGTAGTTAATGGGTTGATTTTCTGAGCTAAAGTGTCAGGAACATCCTTGAAAATTATAGTCTCTACATGTGTTGTATGTGGAGGACTTGGTGGTGGCAGTTGGGTGTCTTGGTCATTCTGTTCTAGTTGCTACTCTTTAGCTATTGCCTCTTCACCCTATGTATTCTCCACTATTTCTTCTTCTTCTTCTTTCTCTCCTTCCTCATCTTTCCCATTTTCTTCTTCTTCATCATTTCTCCTCTCAAATGGGTCTTCTTTCCCTTCCTTCATAGTTGTCAATCCATAAATTAGTTTCCACATTTGTGTGGAATTTTACACAACATCTTCCATTTGGTTCTACAAAATTATAAAGGCTCTATATTTGGGTACAAATTTGCTTCCATGCTTTTTGCTAGCCTCAGTTATTTGACCTTTTGTTAGGTTTGGCATTACACAAGCCAATGTTGACTCCCTTATTTCTTTCTCCATTTTGAGACAGTAGTGTCATTTATTTTCAACCAACGAGCTTAGCTCCTTAGGCATTGAGTTGTCTAATTCAAGTGGGGTGGTCTTGAACTTAGCCATCATAGTGTAGATGGGCTCTTCCACTATGTTTTGTTGTTCCTTTGACAACTTATTGAAATCAGTCATCTTTGAGCCAGTTAAATCAGCATTGTCTCTAATGTTATTACAAATGTTTTCCAATTTAGATTGGGTAGAACATCTTACCAATCTGAATTGATCTTCATTAGACTCTATCCTTTCTATGTCTAATTTAGGAGGTGCAACATACTTTCTTCTGTTCTTTTGCTCTACATGCCCTCCTTGTTCTATTGCCTTATGCTTCTCTTGTTCTTTTTCCACTTGGGTTGTAGCCCTGGTATCTACCGTTGTAGTTGGCCTAGCTAGGCTTGGCTTTGTTGCCTTCTTCTTTCCCTTGGGCTGTGCAACTAGCTATTTTTGAGATTTTCTTTTCTGGCTCAGGCTTTGGTGCATCTTGCTCAAAACCTTCTTCCTCTTTAGCATCCTTCCCCATTGCTTGGGTTAAGGTAAGTGGTCCCTAACCTTGTTTTTCCTCATCATCCTTGGCTTCTTCACCTTCTTCTTCTATTGCTTCTTTAGTACACTCACCAAATTCGGCCTTTAGCTTCTTAACAAGTTTATCCTTCTTTTTAAATGTGGATGCAGTCTTCAACTTCATATCCACTTTTGATCTCACCACATCATAAGTTCCAAAATGTGGTGCATCCTTGTTTATTTCCTCTACTAATAATGCAATTATTGCTACTAATGCTTCATCTATGTTAATTTCATAGCTAAGAGGTCTTAACCATCTCACTCTTCATATGTTGGTAGCTTGAATGTATGTATAGTCAATATCTAGAAGAAAACATACATCATTTACATGTTTCTGTACTAAGGAAACTGAAATTCTTAGCCTTTGCTTCATTGACTTCTTGAAGTCTTCAAAATAGCTAGTCATTAAGGTCTCAAAATTATCTCCCATTTGCTCTATGTATTCATTAACCTGAGCTATTATTGACCTATTAGTTTTCCATGCAACTTTTCCAAAAGAAGGAAAGTCAATCTAAACATAAAAGAATATACAAATCAAAATAGCACCAAACTTGCATTGGGCTCCCTTCATTCTTCTGATTGCTCTGATTGCTACTAAAATTTCATTAATATATTGTAGTTGCAATTTGGCAAGATCATAAGCATGATCCTTTTTCACCAATTTATAGCCTACATCCACTGTAATGCAGGGCACACTATTAAATCTGCTGGATTGGTAGAATTTATGTGCAATAAACCTAACAAAAAAATCAACAAGAGGGTCTTGAATGGTGTCAATTTTCATCCCTCTCTTGTTCCACGTAGCACCAATATTCTTTTCAATTGCCTCCTTGGAATCACTCCTAAGTGTCTTCGGCCGATCTAGGGTTGGGTACCCTATCACTCCATATACAATTCTCTTTGTGATTTTTATTGGGCCATCCTCCAACCATAAGTTTCCATCATGTATTTGGCTAAGTACTAGTCTAATCCATTTAGTTTTGAAAATGGTGGGGAATTCTAGGGCTCGTGTCAAACCCTTCTTCTCAAAAATATGGTATTCTTCCTTTAACACTCCATTTTCACACAGTCTCTCATAGGTTTCCCTCATTTACATGTCACCTATAGCTCCAATCTTGCAATTTTAACATCTTCTTACATCCTGAACCATAACTACTTTTGGGGGTATGATAGATAGGGCTCTAGCTGGGTCATTCTTATATGCTACCTCTAGTATTGGGTAGAAATCAGGTTGTTTCACCTCATTGGACACTAGCTAGACTTTGAATGGTTCCTTCTTCTGAGTTTTCCTAGAGCTAGAAGCCATTTTTGCAATCTAGGGTTTGTATGCAAAGAAATATGAAATTGTGTAGCTCAGCACAAACATAAATACCTCAAGGTCGATGAAATCATGCTAAAATGTTGTTGAAATCTACTTAGATACTAGATTCTCTGCTTTGGACTCGCGCTGCACTCTTTCTTGTCTTTGCTCTTCATTTGCAATGAATAAAAATGATTCAAAATGTGATAATATACCCTATTTTCATTGCATTTAATGCTTAGTGTAGTTGCAACTGTCCACTCAGCTTCTGAAGGATTCTACATTACTTGACTTCCATTGACTTTTTATCACTCAGCTTCCATAGGAGTATAACCCACTTGACTTCAACTGAATTTTCTTCTTTACTCGGCTACCACTACCAACTCGGCTCCAACTTAATCATTCGACTTCTACTACCTTTGATAGTTAACTCAACTTATACTAAATTTTTACTCAACTTCTAAGAGTAACTTGAAAACACTTGTGAAATCTTGAAAATTTAACTTCGCATCTCTAATCATGTTGATCTATTCTTTTTAGTACTTGCTTGTTTTAGGAACTGATGTATGATAAGGCTTTGTAAATCAATCCCTCATGCCTTCTCTTTGCTTAGTTTGATGAGGTGTGACCACTTGACCTATTAGGTGAAGTGATCCCTTCATTTGATGTGCTACACTCATCTTTCTTCTTCCATGTCTTATTCATTTCTCCTTTGATGTGTTCAACATCTACCTTCTCCTTACCTTTGTTGTTCTTTGAATTGGGTGCTTTTGACCTTGTTGAGCAATTCCTGTTGATATGACCAGTCTTCAAGCAACTAAAACATGTAGTTTGGCTCAACCATTTGTTGTAGTTCCCTTTGAAATGTGTTCTTATGCAATTTTCAGGAATATGTCCATATTCATGATAGTAATGGAAGCTATACCTGGTGTTGTATTCCCAATTGTAGTGATGTCTATGGTTACCTTCCCTTGCTACCTGATTTGGTGTCCACATAGGTTTTGATCTACACTCAAAAGATTTATGTCCATACTTCTTGCAATTTCAGCTGTGACCTTCAAATTTTGGTGTTTTGATAGTCCTAGTCCTATAGTTGTGTGCTTGATGTCCTTTCTTTTTTCACTTATGACAATGACTTTCATTCTTAGGTTTGTCATGTTGATGGGCATTCTTGCTCCTACACACATTAGAGGTATGTCCCTTTTTACCATAGAAATGACAAGTAGGTTTAGTGTTCTTACCTTTGTTACTTCTTTCTTCTACAATCTTGGATGACTCTCCTTGCTCAGTGTTGGTGTATCATAGTCCTGTAGTATCATTGCTAGCCCTTGGTGATTTCAGTAGCTGCTCAAAGCACTTGATGGCCTCATTAGGTTTGTTGAAGCTCTCTACAATCTCCTTTTCTCTTTTCAAGTCATTTTGTAGTTGTTCATTTTGCATCTTTAGTGTAGAGATCTCAATATCCTTGATATTCAGTTCATGATGTGCATTCATCATCTGACTTAGGGTGTCTAGCTATATGCTAGAAATTCTTGCAAGCTCAATTGAATTTTCTTCTAGTTTTTTGGCAAGGTTTCTCTTGTCTTCTTCTAGCATAGCCTTGTCTTCAATGGCTCTTTTCTTCTGTTCAGTCACCTCATAAAGGATCAAAGCTTGTGATTCTTGTTCAAGCTTGAGTGTTCTAATTTCTTCTGCTTGAGCTCTATTCTTCTCCATCAGGTCTGCTATTGTTGCATCAAACTCTTTTAAATCTCCATTTGAAAATAGGATTGAGGTTTCAATCTCCTTGTACTGTGTATCATTCTCAGCTATGGCAATCTCTCTTCTTCTCTTTAAGGATTTTCTTAGTTCTTCTTTAGTTTCTTCCAAAACATGTAAAGCAAGTTGTATATCAATTTCTTGATTCTCTATGATCTTCCCAAGTTTGTAGACTTCCATTTCTAGATCTTTTCTCCAAGTTGTAAGGCTTCTCCTTGTGAAAACTTAGCTCTGATACCATATTTTGGAATTCACAAGTGGGAAGATTTACTTCTAAGAGAGGGGGTGAATCAGAAGTAACCAACTTTAACCCTATTTAAAACCTTTTAGCTAAAAAAATTCACATGTATCTAATTCATCTGATAAGCATAAAAGTAAAAACATGTATGAAAATAGATAGCACAAGATTTGGTAACCCATAAACCCTCCAAAATGAGAAGGTAAAACTAGGGTGGGGATGGCACCCATAAAGTATTACTACAACAATATGTAACTGTTTAAGGTTACAATGTTTGATCGAGTCCAATGGTCTGCCCTATGAAAGGCATGTCCTATTAAAGACTTTACACCCTGTTAAAAGTGACCTGGTTAAAGGATTTGACTACCTTGCTAAAAGTAGGCCTAGTTAAAGGACGTTAGTACATTCACTTGGAATGCCACCCTATTAAAGGATTTATAAATGGCTGCTAAGCCAACCTAAGTCCATAGGATTTTCATTCCTAATGCAATTGCTAGATAGTATTAGAAAGTCTTGACCTGATGACTTGCAATCCTCAATTGCTAATTCCAGATCCTTGTTCTACTCTCATTGCTCTGATCCTTGCTTGATCTGATATGTCACTCTTCAAAGTTTTGATACTCTGTTCTTGATCAACTGGATTCTGCAATGCTACTCTATTCTTCACTAAGTCTTTTCACCCTTCTGCACTTTACTATAATTCACCCATACACTTCTCTCTCATGTATACACAATGGGGTTTCATCCTCCTTTTAAAGATTTCAAAGACTTAGGGTTAGGTATGAATCTACGATGAATATTAAATCTTTATTTCCTGCTCAATTCTTGCTCTTTTCCTATTGGTTGCATGCCTTCTCCATTTTTCTTATTGGTTGCATGTTGATTACATAGGTAATGCAAAAGATTCAATCTTATCTTCAAGATCCTTCGAGATCCATCCTATATCAACTCCAAAAACTATTTACATTTGAGTTTGTGAAGGTATAAACTCATATGTTGATTCTGTGTTACTCGACACTTATTAGTTTCTAATGCTTGATACATATAGGAATTCTATCTCACTCGACTCCCATCGCATTTTTGTTTCACTCAACATCTATACTTTGCTCGACACCTACAGTGACTCACCACTTGAACTTTGCTTGGCACCTAAAGATCACTTAGCACCTGAAGTTCACTTGGCACCTATTGAATTCTCTGGCTCGGTATGCATTGTAGCTTGACTTCTGTGTTATACTCAACATCTTCTTGAGAATTGGTTAATTGTGTTGACACTCAATTTTCAAAACCAATCTAAGACTAACATATAGGTATAGATTCAAATTGTATCATGATATCTATCATATTTGTTTAAATTTTCTCTTGGTCTTCTTTACTTAAATAATCAAAATTGATGTCTTTGAATCCTGTCAAACTTGCTAATTCACTAATTTCTTGACATACCTTATCCACAATCATTAGAGTTGAAATTTTCTCAGATCATCAAACTTTGTTCTTCATCATCTTCGACCTCTTGTATTACAACTAGTATTCTCTTTGGCCTCTTAGGTGGGTTCTTCTTTGGTGAATTGGATGATTTCCTCTTTGTTGGACTTTCTTTTGGTTTAGTATCCAAGGGGTGAGCTATCTTAGATCTCGTTAATATTGTTCTTTTCGACTCTTGGTGTGTAACAACCTTCTATACACCTTTCTTGAGATCTTCTTTAATCTTTAGATCAACAATTATTATTTTCTTGTGCTTTGTTACCTTGGGCTCAACAACAGATAGCTCTTTGCCTTTAGATTCCTTGGCTTCGACTGTATGTTCAAATCATTACACTTCATCATCTTTTCGCTCAGTACCTTTGATTGTCTTTGTTCTTTTCTTATCTTTCTTGGGCTCACTTGTCTCTGTATTTATTTGATTCTTTATTGTGACATATGTGCCTAAATGCTCGATGTTCACATCAATATCTTGATAAAAGTGTAGTCACTATTATTGTGACTTCATCAACATTTACCTCATAAGATGTTGGCCTTAACCACACAACTCTATGTAGTACAACTTGGGCATAAACAAAATTTGTGTCTACCATGAAACATATTTCTTATAAATACTTATCTACAATGAATTTAGGAATCCTCATACAATTTCTCATTTTATTCTCAAATTCCTCAAAATAGTTATCCATAATCACCTAAAAAAAAATTTCCTAGTTGACTTATCAAGTCATTTATTTGCTCCATAGCTGGCCTAATTCTATCTAATATTACTATGCCAATGGTATGAAATAAATTTTGTTTATATAAAAATATTAAATCTAATAGAGAGCCAAACGTACATGATGTATTCTTCACTTTTCTTATAGCTCCATGATTTTCTATCAGTTGTTGCAATTGCAACTAGGCAAGATCATAACTGTGATCCTTTTTAACAATTTTGTAACCTAGGTCCACTACAATGCATGTCACACTATTCAGTCATCTCAACTAATAAAACTTATGTTCAATCACTCGTACTAAAAATTTGACAACAAGGTCATCAATCCCATTGATTGACATACCTTGACCGTTCCATTTAGATTTCGTTGATTTCTCAGCTTCATTTCTTGCTATGCATCTTATTGAATTTGGTCTATCTAGGGTAGGGTTGTAGATGCTTAGAATCATCCCAAACACTATATTAATTTATTTAATATTTCCCTTGACATTATAATTGATTATTAATTAATTAATTAAATTTTTCATATTCTTTTTCTTATTTAATTAAAAAGGCTCATCTCCCTAAAGTATTTAAATTTAATTTAAATGCATCCCCTCTAATGTGTTAAATTTATTTAATGCATAGTGCTCTATAAATCCTCTTTAAATAAATTTCAATTTATTTAATTCCCTCCACTTTATTAAATTCTATAATCATATGATTAAATTAAATCCTATTTAATTTAATCATAATCTTACCTAAAACCTAGTCTATCACCCATCATTCTCATCCTTCTAAGTCTACCCACTAGTTAATCCCACTTAATTGTCCTAAATACCCTCCTAAACACCTTTTAGCCCCTAAGTGGTTGCTCACACATGCGTGAGCAACTCAAAGCCTAAAAAAACCCCCATTTCATTAATTCCTACAAAAAGCCTCTTAGACTCTTACACACTTGCCCCCCTTTCCTTTCTCCAAGATTTCTCACACATGTGTGAGCACAACTTGAGCCATCTTAATCACCAAAAAGGCTTATGTTGACCTTTGCATGGCTTGTCCCCTTAGCTCATGTGTCTCCCTAGTGGCACCTATGTGGATGCCACATAGATTCCACCTCCTCAAGACCTCTCTCAAGCCTATAAATAGAGCCCTTGTCTCAAGCATTCTGTGTCTCCTCCAAATGCATTGTTATCGTGTTAGTTTATGCTTAGAGTTTTCTAGTGATTTTTAGGGATTTTAGTACTAACCCCTTTGGTAATTTGTTTAATTCTTGAATTGTTTTAAATATTCATAGTAGAGTTGCACTCTTAGATTTATTTCTTACATCTATCTCATTATCCTTGAATACCCTCAAGAATGGTTGCTTTCATATCCATCTCTTGAAGTATTCTTGATCATTTAGCATAGTTTCATACTCATCCTTGCATATCATTCATCATCTTGGGATTCAATAGTTGTGTTTGAGGAGAGCACATCCACATCCCTCACTATTGAGCACACCAACAAGGCCTCTTATGTGCGCCCTTGTTGAGTTGCTCCAAGATTGCATGGTGACTATTTCTTTTCAATTGTATTAAGTTTTAAAACTCAAGTAGAATTAGTTGTATTTTGATTTAGTTAGATCTTTGAGATATATGTACAACTAATGTTTGCTTGTTTACGCATGCTCTCAAAAAGTTAGGTTTTGACATATACATTTTGGCATGCCTAGTGAGACCCACATCCCTTTTTCACACTTGAATTTGATCAAATATATGAGATTTTCTATAAAAAAACAAGCACTTTCATCTCTATTAGGATGCAATGTCATCTACGAAGATGCTTCATTGTCTTTTTAGATCATCATCTTGGCAGTTTGGCATCTCTGCCAGTGAAAAATTTAATAACCATCTCAAACTTGCAAAGATTTTTTCTGTCATCTTTGTTCTTTGACGTCTCCATAGACTTGACTATCAATTCAATAGTTTCATATCCTATCATATGTATTATGGAAAATTAAAGTCTGCAGTTTTTGTAAACTGTCATCTATGATTTCTGTAAACTGTCATCTACATAGATTCTTATACTGTCATCTACATTGTGAGTGACTGGAGTCTGTAGTTTTTGTAAACGGTCATCTTCGTAGATTCTTATTCTATCATCTATGTTGTGGGTGGCTAAAAGCCTACAATTTCTATAAATTTTCATCTCTACAATTTCTTATTCTATCGTCCACATTGTGGGTGGCAGAAAAGTTTGTAGTTTTAGTTGACTATCATCTACGATTCTTCTAGCATTTGTGAGATTTGTCATCTATGATCTTATTATTTCATCTATGATATGCAAGTGTAAGTATCAGTTATATCATACTTGCTTTTGTTTTGACATTTTCATTTTGTCATCTCTGAAGTTTTGTTGTCTATGCCTGCACTCTATCATCTTAGCCTTTTTAAAGATTGACTAATTTCTTGATACTTAACTCACTATTTGTTTGACGTACAGGGATTAATGATCAGATTTTTATTGTAGGAGATGAACTTTGGAAGACTTTAGACTTAGAGGATAAATGAAATTGTATGGCTTAATCATTTGTCCTTGGAATGAAAGTTGCAACTAATACCAAATCCAAACAAACTCTTGCATGCATTTAAAAGTAACTGATGAGGAGCTTCCTCCCACAAGAGCTCACTAGCTCCCATGAGGTTATCTATGGCCTCCTAGATTTCTTTCTTCAACCCTACTCTAGGTAATCACACTCTAGGTCCCCTTCTTCCAAGAAAACTCCCCAACAATTCAAGTTTACCTTCTCTCCTTCCCATTCTTTCCACTAGGCATGTTTAAGACTACAAGGGAAAATCCCATCACAATGTTATTCCTTAGCACAAACCAAGCTTAGGCTCCCCTAATGAGTTCCTTGACACATTCACCACCATTCTACATCATTCTTTTAGGTCCACCACACCCTCAACTCCAAATTGCTCAAATTGGTCTTGTAGCCCTAAGAGCCCCTATTGGCCCTCCTAAAAATAAGGGTTTGGCAATTCCTTCCAAAAACCCTTAATAATGCCAGTTGGTATCTAAAGGAACTTATTTCCTATGGACCTAGGCTAAAGGATTTTGGTGGTCTTTGGTCACAATACTGTACGTACTATATGGTTTTTGAAAACCCCTATTTTGAGGGTTTTTAAGGTAAAAGCAAGGTTTCTCCTCTCCTAAGGTGTTCAACTTCACTCCCTACCTCCTCCTCTAAGTCCAATACTCTTAGTAACCTACTCTTGCTATAATTTATAGAGATTTACTCATACCAATCCCCTATTCACCACCACACTTCTTTACAAGCATACATTGTGCCTTGCCAAGCTCTACTAGCTTGCCTAGGGATCACTTGTAAATATGGCCAACTATCTTGCACAAAACCCAAATTCCATATTTAAAAATTGTACAAAGTCTATTACCTGATTTCAAAAATCCATGAGAGTTTGACTATGGAAGTTCAAGCCATAGCCATTTCTATGCTAATAACTCAAAACTAGATAGTAGTATTGTACAGACAAAATGATTTTCTAAGCCTAAAGAAATGAAATACTTGAACCCAAAAAACTATATACACTTTCAAAACATGATCCAAGGAAGCTAAATCAATGGAAGCAGTAACACAATGCACTCGTCAAATTCATTAGTTCATAAAAAATTGCTCCAATGCTCATAGAATACTGCACTTACAAGTGTTGTCCGTACATCCAAGTATCCAACCCCTGGAACTAGATTGCGAGATGTTTAAATAACCTTCACTCTCCTTCTTGGCCATTGAACCAATCCATAACTATACCAAGTAGTTCATTTCCAAAAAATTCTTGAAAAGTTGCTAAGCAACTTGTTGGTGTAATTAAATATTCACTAATTACACTTACTTAAGCTTACTTAGGATAATGCATTGCATAGTAGTTTGTGATTGAGACACTTAGGAGTTTACACCTCAATTAAACACATGGTGTAAGATAATTCCACTCTAGGTGGTCATAGTTGTTATCTCATTCCACCTTTAGTGCACATATCACATTATCATCCTCATCATCGCACATACTCCATTGCATAATGGAGGACGATCCACCTTTCATGGACATGTGATTCCACCTTGTGTGGGTGATAGCTTATCTTCTCCTTATCATTGTCTCTTATCACCTCTCCCATATAAGGAGGCCTATTATGTACATTTCAAATCAATCCATTGGATGTAAATCAAGTCCGTTATCAATAATAGCATTCTTGCATCTTCATACAATTGTCTTACCAATCTCTTATAGAAGTTATCTTCGTCTTTCATTTGATCCTGGGGGTGTTGTAGAGTCACCTAAAACTCTAACATGGTATCAAATCTCTCATGGTGTGAAGACCTCTTCTCAAGAAGTACAATCTTGGCTTGACTTATTGTTGGTGCAACATTGGCAATTTGGAGGAGATTTAGGGAGTCCTATTTTGTGACCTTCTATTACAGGTGAAAAGTGGAGCTTGCTAGTGAAAATTAGAGGTTGGCATCATATAGATGAGGTCCAAAAACCTCTAAATCAAATTTTATTTCATCCAAATTGGACATCTGAGGCCAAATCTAGAGCCATTTATTTTTTGAAGGTACGACAACGACGATTCAGAAAAAATAATTTCAGAGGCAATTTTCAAACAATGATATCTCCCTCACATGGACTCCTTTTTTCGAGCAATTTTTTTTTCTTTGGGGTAGAATTTCACAATCTACACAGTGGTGCAGGTGATTTTGGATCTCTGTCTCTGAATTTTTCTAAAAATTGCAAATCCCATTTTTTGTAACTTTCAAGGCTTTGTTTGGGCACATCTAGTAACATTTTTAGGTGCTATTTTTTTTGAAAGTGCATGAATTTTCCTCTACTTTCTAGATCTATAATCAAGTTTTAGTGATTTGGAGTGGACATATCACTTTCAGAAATAGGTCTTTTTTGGCTATATTTGCACTTGGTGAATACTTGGATTTCAATTTTCTTAATTGAGTCAGTAATTTGAAGGAGTTATCAAGTGATTTTAGTCATCATTTGATTTCATTATGGATTTTCCAAAAGTTCCATTATTCACTCCCTATAACTATCATGAATGGAAACAAGCATTTTCTAATTAGTTGATGAACATTGGATTGCTTAGAATGATTCTTGGATAGGATCTAGAACCAGCTAGAGGTGTTGCAGAAAGAAGGAAATGGTTTGATAGAAGGGATAAAGCACTTGGCTCTCTTAGATCTACCATCTCCAATGATTTTCTATATCATATTGCATCTTGCACACATCCTCATGATACCTAGACTACATTGGAAGGAATCTTTGGTAAACCTGATAGAATAAGAAAATTCAAATTGGAGAACGAGCTTATAGGTCTAAGTCCATGTGATTTTGACAATATTCAAGATATTCTCTCTATGTTCAATTCCATTAGATTGGAGCTTTCTAATTCTGGCATTACTAAAGATGATGAACAATTGATATTATCTATTCTTTCCAAGCTAGGTTCTAAGTATTCAATCTTTGTTTCCACATTCTATGCTACTATGGATGCTCTTGGTAGTGCATACAAAATGTCTTCTCTTGATTAATTTGAAGCTCAACTCACAAGGGAAAAAAAAAAGTTAGAACATATGGGTCAATTAAAGCCTTTCAATTATCAAGCATTGGTTACAAATGACTCCTCTCCGAAGGCTCCCAAAGGAAAGGGAAAAAAAAAAACACAAGGATCCTAAGAAATATTAAAAAGATGATGAATCTCCTTCACAACATAATATTGAATCCAAGTCCTCTTCAACAAAGGAATCATCTAGAAGAAAGGGAGATAAATGTGCTTATTACAAAATCTAGGACATGATGAGCATAAATGTTTCCATAAGAAGATTGATGAGCTCACTCACATTCTTCAAAAGAACAATATCCAATTTCTCTCATTAGTGTATTCTCCTTCTTCTCAATATCATGCAGCTACTACATCTACATCATCATCCAAAGGCAAAGGAAAAACACTCATTTCTTCCACACATCCTGAGCAAGGTAAATGGCTTCTTGATTTAGGTGCATCACATCATATGACATCTTCTATGGATATGTTTTCTTCTATTGAGACTTGTAATTCTCCACCTACATTGATGGGTAATAATACATACATGAAGGTTTATGGGAAAGGTTCTATTCCTATGGGACAAGGTACATTTAATGATGTTCTCTCTGTACCATCCTTGACCTTTAATATCCTTTCCATTTACCAAATTACTCATGGGGCACAAGGTAAAATTGTTAATTTCACTCTTGATTGTGTCTATATTAGGGAACTGGAGACTAGAGATGTCATAGCTATGGGAGTTGTTGATCATACATCATGCTTGTACTCGTTCTACATTTTGTTGATAATGATGATGATATTCATGACATACCTAACCTTTTATCAAGGGTGAATAATTAATGTGAGGAGAATATTGGACACTTGAATCATTTTTTTCTTGATACAAGTGTTGAACTTCTTTCTCCTCCACCTCCTACTTCTTCAAACATGAGTTTTACTATTCAACAGGATGATCTTTATGCTTCAGATCTTGCAGTGTGGGATGAATTCCTAGATGCTCTTTTTGATGAATCTCATAATGCAGATTTGGTTAATACATCTAAGGAGGTTTCCCTTTGAGATACTTCTTCACCTTCTTTGGAGATTGGATTTACCAACTCTTCATGTTCTCTTGATTTTTCACATCTCATAGGCCAACTTGATGGTGTGATAGAATCTTTGAGCTTGGAGACACCTATTCAGTCTTCAAATATGCATACATGGAGACCTTCTTCCTCCTTCCTCACTTTTTACATGGAGTGGCTTCTCCATAATTTGATGCATTTATCTCTTCCTAAGGAGAGACATGTTTCTTGTAGGAATTGGATTATATTTTTCTTGTAGGTACTCTTCATATACATTGGAGCTTCTTCATTATGGGAGGGATATCATGTATCCTTATTTCCTTCCTATGGAGGGATCATTCTTTGTATATACATGATGTATGTAATTTTTGGGGGGTCTTGAGTACTCCATCCATCCATGCATCTTGTTTTCATCTCTCTTTTTAGAGGAGGTTTTTTCCCATGAGGTTTTCTCTTTTTTCTCCACTTTATGAGAGATTGAATTTCATGTATTGCATTGCATATTGTACATGGGTATCTAAAATGGCCTTGTAGCTGGGACCCATCTTGCATTGTGAGTTTAAATGCATTCCCATAAGTTGCACTTGAGGGGGGCTATTGGCATAATTAAATATTCACTAATTACACTTACTTAATCTTACTTAGGATAATGCATTGCATAGTAGTTTTTGATTGAGATACTTAGGAGTTTGCACCTCAATTAAACACATGGTGTAGGAGAATTCCACTCTAGTTGGTCATAGCTGTTATCTCATTCCACCTTTAGTACATATATCACATTATTATCCTTATCATTGCACATACTCCATTGCATAATGGAGGATGATCCACCTTTGGTGGACATGTGATTCCACCTTGTGTGGGTGATAGGTTATCTTCTCCTTATCATTGTCTTTTATTGCCTCTCCTATATAAGGAGGCCTATTATGTACATTTCAAATTAATCCATTGGATATTAATCAAGTATATTATCAATAGTAGCATTCTTGCATCTTAATTCAATTGTCTTGCAAATATCTTGTGGAAGTTATCTTGGTCTTTCATTTGTTCCTGGGGGTGTTGTAGAGTCACCTAAAACTCTAACACAACTTTGTAAAATTGAAAAGTTGTCAATGAGTAACTTTTGACAACTTTTGCAATTGTTGCAAACCAAGACTCCAACCAATTTGGTTCCAAACCTTCCCACATGGATTCCTATCATCAAATGACCAATTTTTACCTACTTTAACCACTCATTGGGTCTTTTCACATTATTTGGCCAATTTAAGCACTTTGAGCAACTTTTTTCTTCCTAGGACCTACTTGATAACTTTTAATTCCTAGACTCAAATCAACAAAATAAACTTATCTACACTCACCTTAGGACTCTATATATAGTCCTTATTGTTTCCATGGTTGGTTATACCATATACAAACCAAAATGCCTTTAGGGTTTGACCTTACCCCTAGGTGCTCCTACGCTATTAACATTACACACATACTCTTGAATGTCATAAAGGGAATTTACATACATCTCATTGGAATGGATGTTCAAACACAATATTGATTGATTTAAAGGAATGAACAAGCTTTTCATTGGAATGAATCTGTAGAATAACAAAATATAATCTTGAGTGCCTTGAAGGAATTGACGATCTTTTGATTGGAATGAATGGTTAGATAGTAAAACACACTCTTGAGTGCTTAAGGGTCAAAGAATAATGCAATGAAATATTTCAATTTGGGTTTAAAACATTCTCATACAATATTGAATTCTTAAGGAACAAAGAAACCTGCTATGAAACATTTGGACTTGGTGATTAAAATGAACACACTCAATCTTGAATGACTTAAGGAAATTTATTCTACCTTTATCAATTTTCTTATGTTGATGATGATTGATTTTTTTTTTTTGATGAATCCTCAATTTTATTATGTTGACAATGCTATAAGATTGGAAAGAATATTGTATGCTATAAACACGAGTGTCTTCAAAAGTAGATAGAAAAACTAAAGCTTCAATTGGAAAAGAACAAGTGTTTTTTAAACATTGAGGCCACTTATGTATTCTTTCCTCTTGCGCCTTTGGGTGATCTTGAGTGCACAAGAACTAAGTGGTCTTATTTTTATTTTTAGGAGGCCTACTTGGGGATTTCATCACCCTTTGGGACATCCTCAACTATAGTGTTCTAGTGGAGTATATATATCAGGAGGTGAATCCAAAGACACCTCTCTTGGAAGTAAAATCTTGTTACTCTTGGAAATGCCCCAAAGAACTTTATATCTTTGGGAAGTGAAGGTGGAGATTTAGGTTACTGTTTCCTCTCAACTATGTGGCACTATTTTCTTTCATCTATAGATTTGGGCCTCATGTACCTTATGTATATTGAGGACACCCTATAGTTGATCTTTGTACATTCCAGTTGAAGCCTTATTAAGATTGTTGATATTTTTAGTGTGCTTGAGCGTTTAAATCCAAAACCAATACCAAACATCAAACAAATCTAAATGAGTTAAATGGTGAGCTAAACATTCTGTGAGTAAAATGGTTGTAAGTGGGTCCTCTTGACCTATAGTTATTTGCATAAGCCCTTGAACTTGGTCCAACATTTGAGACTCATTAGGTCTTTTATTCACAATATTTTTGTAAAATTCTTGTGCTTGGTCTTGTAATTAGGGTTATTTTGTTCCTACCATGTTCGACAAAGTCAAACTTAAGAAGGTGAACTTATCCAAATCATTTTCCTACAAGGAAAGGAAAAGCCTAGCACACAGTGATAAACGACTTTGATACACTATCAAAGACATAAAAAAGGAAGAGGATGAAAAAGATCGTCATAACAGAATCTTATACAATGCTAAACTTTAAAATTGGTTCATTTTACCTAGAGTAAACCTGAGATTTCTATTTCTAGTGAGAGA
Organism: Cupressus sempervirens; assembly: GCA_028749045.1. Classification (NCBI taxonomy): domain Eukaryota; kingdom Viridiplantae; phylum Streptophyta; class Pinopsida; order Cupressales; family Cupressaceae; genus Cupressus; species Cupressus sempervirens. The sequence continues at coordinate 689,452,813 of CM053793.1, forward strand.
TGATTAAGATACCCACATAGTGACCATATCACTCTCATCAATCTATTCATGTCACTTCTTTTTCAAATCTTATAGTCTTCTATTTGTGAAATTTCCTCTAGAGAGCTTAATTATTTGAACCTTAATCCTTTGGCCTGAGAACATCTTAGTTACAAGACTTCTAAGATTACAAAGACTAGACCTTTATCCACAAGCAAATGTTTATCATAGTTGCACTCACTAATTTGGGATCACAAGTTCATATCCAAATATTGAGTCCTCTATTTCGTGTCTTGTCTTGCCCAAAGATCATTTTTCCATCTTTGGTAGGAGAAAGGTACTTTTTATCCTATATCACACTTGGTTTTTCGAATCAACAAGGTCTTTTGTTCACATTTAGGTTGTTGGCCTCTTTTATCATACATGGTTTAGTTGCTCTCTCACATCTTCTCCTTCCATAGCTTTCACCCATCAATTTTATCACAATTGTATAATATAAACATGATCTAGTGGTAGATTCACATTTAAACTATGTCTTGTTTATTGGAATCACTAAGATAGCAAGAGATGGAGAATCCTTTTCCTCCTTGATCAACCTTATTGTGGAACACATTTCTCCCTAGTAAAAACTTTGGTATGCCTAGCTCAATATCCACACAAGAACCAGAGAATCCTTTTCAAAACACCACTCTAGGAAATAATGCACATGATGAGGAAGAATTAGACTAAGATAAAGACTCTATTGAAAATAATGAAATTCCTAATTATGTTCAAACATTTCTTGTAGACCCATACAACTTGAAAATGTTGGAAAAATCTATTTAGGAAAACAAAATTGAGATCTTCCCAAACCTTGTCAAGGATGGTGTTAATGTCCCTATGATTTTTAATGAGAGCACTTTGTTTAGAAAAATTACCAAAGATGGTGCTCCAATATTGCCAAATTCAACTGTAGCACAAACATCTAGCAAGGGAAAAGAGCCTATAGTGGGAACTAGTTTTGTACCTACATCAACTTCATCACAACCCACCTTCCAATCAAGTGCATAATAGATTCAAGAAATCATTAGTGTTATGCCCAACACAACTACACATGTTAGTATTCCACAATCAACCTTGAAAGGTCCAATTGTAGGATGCTTATTATTGGGAAAGTACCTATCCAACAAATGGTAGTCTTGATACAACCAATGTATTTCTTCTATTTACAAATACCAACAAACATTTTCGAAACATCTGTGTCAATCCCAACAACTACATATCAATACATTGGCCAAAGTGGGACACCACCACCCCCACCACCTCATAATCCACCATCACCCTACAATCTATTTGGGAACTCATCAAATTTTGGTGGTGGATTCAACATCAATTCACAACCATCGGAGATACAACTAAACCAAGATATAGCTCAATAGTTACATGAACTCTAGAGTTTGGTCCACAATATGAATAACAAAGGGATGAAAAAAATTCTCTTTTGAGGAAATTTATCCCTTTCCATTTGATATATCTATCGACATGATACCATTTTTGCCAAACTTTGAGATTCCCAAATTTGACAAATACATAGGATAAACATGTCTTGTCACACATCTCAAAGAGTTTTATGTCTTATGTCAAGAAGTTTCCTACAATGAGGATTACCTTAAGAGGATCTTCATAAGAAGCCTTAAAGGCCCTACACTTGAATGGCTATGAACTTATCCAAAGGTTCCATCACCTCCTTTAATGACTTGGTAGGGAAATTTGTATCTCAATACTCATACAATATTGAACATCATGCCTCCTTGAGTGATTTGTAGAACACAAAACAATGAACTGGTGAAAGATTTTCCCATTTTCTATAATGGTGGATACAACTTTCCAATTGCATGCCCTAAAAAATTGAAGATTCCCACCTTGTAGACATATTCATCAAAATTTTGATTCTAGAAATGTCTTTCCAAATGAAGATGGCTAGTCCTAAAGACTTTTCCACATTAGTCAAGAAAGGAAAGAACATTTAAAATGGACTCTTAGACAAGGGTTCCATTAAACACTATAACTCGTCATCACCAACTAATGAAACAAACAACAGTGGTAAATGAAATTTTGGTCCAAAAATAAAGGTATTACCCATGATGGTGTCATTGATATCAAAAGTGCACAAAATTTCAAGGTGGAGACAATAACAACAACAACTATCATCATCAAAGCAACAATAATTCAAATCATGATACTCAGAATTAGAATCAAAACAACAACCAGTACAACCAACAATCTCATAATCAAATACAATTCTTTCCTCGCAACAACAATTATACCAATAATAACTACAATCATGACTATGACTAAAATAGAAAGTTCACTAGCTTTTGTGAACCCTTAGATGCCATATTCTAGAAACTAGTGGATCACAATTTGATGGTTTTTCCCAACACACAACCTTTTGATGAAAATCAACCCAAATCCAAGTGGTATAAGGAAAATGAATATTGCAATTACCACCGCATCAAAGGACATGACACTAAGAAGTGTATCAAGCTCAAAATATTCATCTGAAACCTTGTTGATGATGAGAAAATTGAGGTTGAAGGAGGACAAGCCTCTAAAAGTGCTAAATTGAAGATCTTTTAAAAGTCATTCCTTGACCATAACAATGACAATAATACAAATAATGTCAATCGAGCTTCCACATCTAATGTGCTCCATTATGACTATTATACTAACCACATATCAACCTTTGACTCGTTGTGTGTTAAAATAGAAATAAATGAAATATGTAGATTTGATTCCATGTGTGGCCACATTGAAGAAGTCAACACTCATGTAAATACTCTTGTCTTACAAGCAACTGATTGTGGTGCAACCACTCGACAGGGAAGAATTACTTTGCAAGCTTCCACTCCCAATTTGACCAATCCATCAGTTCTACATGCACCTACTGTGCCATCCACTTTTTAGAAACCCACTTCTCATTATGATGTCCTATCTTAGTTAGGGAAGACTACTGCACAAATCTCCATTCTAAAGCTTCTTACCACCTCACCTATCCATAAATAAATCCTTGAGAGTGCTCTTTTAGAGTATCCTATTCAAGAAAATATAAATGCATCCCAATTCACTACCATGATTGGAAAGCTTGTCGCACAAAAATACCTTGTCTTCATAGACAAAGATTTCCAAGGTCTAAATCACCACCAAAATTTGTTACTCCACATTGAAGTGCTTGTTGAAAACAATTGGTTAATTGTGTATTGTCTTTGATGTTACACAAAATGTCATATCATTATCAGTCAGTGTATGTTGAGCTCACTTGGGCGATGAAGATAGTTTCCTATATCTGTTGAGCATTCCAGACTTTGCCAAGTTTAGAAGATAGTGTCTATAGAGTTCACTTGGGTGACAAAGAGAAGTTTGCAGAAGTTGAGTGTTAACTGAGATCCGTTGGTTAATGAAGGAAAATTTGGATGGAACTGATGTTAACTGAGCTCACTTGGTTACTAAAGGAACTTTGTAAATATGCAGTGTTAACCAAGTTCACTTGGTTAACACAGGAAAATAATTAATGAGTTAGTGTCTACCAAGCAGGGTCAGCTAATGAAGGATTTTTATATTTTGGCATATTGGGTTCAACTGATTTGTTTGTTGGTTCTAGAAAACTGAGGAGATGAATATTAAGTATTCTAAGTTGAATTCAAGATGACTTAACAATGTGTAAGATATAAATATAAGGTCAAGTTGAGGATTGAATATGTGCAAGTAATAGAAGATTTGAAGATGCTTAGAGGAAGCGAATTAGAAGAATAAGAAAAATATCCTTGTTGAGCTGCAAAGATACATTCCATCATAAAGGATCAAGTATACAAGCCATAATTGAGATATGTAATCAGCAATTTAGTTGCATCATAAATTACGTCAACTCATTGTTACTCTCTAATCATTGTAGCAATGATCTAAATCTCTTAACAGAGTTGGCTTAATAGCTATTTGTAAATCCTCTAACAAGGTGACATTTCTAGATTGAAGTGTCTAAAGACCTCTAACAAGGCCACTCATAATAGGGTAATTAAATCTTCTAATAGGGTCACATGTAATAGTGTGTTTTGTAACCTTTAACAGGGTTGGGTCCTAATAGGGCTCACTTCAGAAGAGTGAAAATCATTGACTAGTTGCAATTGGTGGTTTTTCCCAAATTGGGTTTCCATGTTAAATCTTGGTATGACTTGGGTTTATGCTATTTATTTTATGTTATGCAACTAAGTTAAATAAGTCTAATCACTAAAAATATCTTAAGATTTCCATTTGTCGAGCTACAAGATTTACTAGTGTAAATCAAGTGCCTATGTATCAACCGAGCATTAATATTTTTAGTGAAGCTTATGTTATATATTGACATCTAAGGGATCTGGGATTTATTTTAGTGGTAACTAATTCACCCCTCCCCTCTCAATGACTCCTCTTATACTTCCAACAATTGGTATCAAAGCTTCTTGGTTCTTGCAGAGAAAGGTTTCAAGGACCTAAGCTAAAGATTAGGATGTCTTATAGGAGATAGATTCCCAAGCTGAACAAAGATAACTTCCATGCATGAAAGGAAATTATGAAGTTTCACTTGGAAACCATGAGCGATTTAGGTTTGAAATACTTGGAAAATGCTTACAAGGCTCTTACTAGAACATTGACTATAGAAGAGATTGTTGAAAGGAAAAATCATAACATCATGATGATTGACATTGCATCATCTCTTAACTATGCTAAAGTTGATGAGGTCAAATGATGTGCTACTACTTATGACATGTGCACCAAACTAAAGGATATCTATGGAGGTGATGATAATGTAAAAAGATCCAAGGCAGAAAGATTGAAAGGTTAGTTTGATTAGATGAAAATGAGAGAGGATCAAAACATTGCAAAATATGCTGAGAGAATCAAAGCCATTGTCAGTGTTATCAAAGCCTCTGGAGGAACAACTGAAGATGTAACAGTGGTAAACAAGGTACTCAGAAACATTCTTCCTATCTATGCAATCAAAGTGTGTTCTATTCAAGAGATGAGATGTGATCCAAATAACAAGATAACTTTGGATGCTCTAGTTGGAAGATTAACTGCATTTGAACCAGATGACTATGACAATCTTGAATCTGCATTTGAGGCCAAGGTATCACTCAAGAAGAAAGCTAAAAGATCTAAAAGAAAAAAAATTGAAAGTGAAGAGGAAGATAGTTTTGATAGTGATCTTGAAGCCATTGAAGCATTTCTTGCAAGAAGGTATCCCAAAGGCAAAGGAAAAGTTTCTCTTGTGAAGAAGTTGGACACATTGTTGCAAGATGTCCAAACAAAGAAGACAAAGATGAAAAGAAGCACAAAAAGTAAAAAAGAAAGAAGGATTTCAATAACTTCAAGGACTATAAGGACAAAGGTAAGAAATCTTGTTTTATGGCTAAATATTTAGATAGTAGTGAAGATGATGAAATGGTATATATTGTTGTAAAAGATGAATCTAATTATGAAGGAGATAAAATGGCACTTATCTCTCATGTTAACAAAAATGATACATGGATTATTGATAGTGGTTGCTCACATCATATGACTAGTGACAAAACAAAGTTTGAACATATGAAACATTATGATGGTGGACGTGTGAGATTTGGAAATAATGAACTGTGTTGCATAAAAGGAAAAGATTGTATCTCACTAACCAATTAACATAGATATGATAATGCTTATTGGGTTGAAGAACTAAAGAATAATATACTAAGTGTGGAATAGTTGAATAACATTGAATTAAAGGTAGATTTCATGAATGGGAAGGCCAAGCTATTGGATGTAAAAGGAAATCTAGTTGGGTCTAGAAAATAAACAAAAGGTAACCTATTCTACCTAGATCTCAGTGAAAGTTCATGTTTTATTGCTCAAGTAGAGGAAAGTTGGTTGTGGCATAAAAGGTTATCTCATGTGAACTTTGATAATCTAACTAAGTAAGAAGAAAAGAGTTAGAGGTATTCCTAGTTTGAGAAAACTTGATATGGGTACAAAAATTGTCAAATTGGTAAGATGGGAAAGACAAGTTTCAAAAGCAAGGACTATCATTCCGAAGAAGTCTTGGAGCTAGTTCATATAGACTTATGTGGACCTATTGGAATAGAAAGATATTGTGGAGATAAGTATTTTATTCTTTTCATTGATGATTATTCTATAATGATGACTATAATGTTTCTAAAAGAAAACTCTGAAGCATTTCAAAAGTTTAAATACTATCTAGCAAGAGTAGAGAAAGAAAATGGAAAAAAATGAAGTGTTTGAGATCAGATAGAGGTCATGAATTCATTTCCAATGAGTTCAATGAATTTTGCATTGAAAGAAGAATTAAGAGACAAGTGTCATCCCTTGGTACACCACAACAGAATGGTATAGCTGAAAGAAGGAGCAGATCCATCATGGATTGTGAAAGAACGTTAATGATAGAAAAGATTGTTACAATCAAATATTGGAAAGAAGCAATCAATACTGTAGTGCATACCTTGAACAAAGTACAATTGAAGAAAGAATCAAATTGAACTCCTTATGAACTATGGTATGGCTACAAACCTAATGTAAGTTACATGAAATTATTTGGTAGCAAATGCTATATCTTGAAGGAATCTAGGAAAGGTAAATTTGATGTCAAAGGTGATAAAGGCATATTCCTAGAATACTCCTATGGAAAAAAAAAAGCATATAAATGTTTGAATTTATCAACTCATAAGATCATATAAAGTGCACATGTAAGAATTGATGAGTTTGTAGAAAAGAGTGAAGAAGAAAGCAGTAAAGAACTTGAGGATTAGATAAAGTTTGTTTACTATGAACCTAATACATTACCAAAATAAATTGGAAGTCGGAAGACTTTACTTCTCGAGTCCCCAAAATCTCCAAAAGCTATCAAGTTCCAACTAGTGCAATCAGAGTCATAGTCTGAAGGACTCGAGTCATAATCAGAAGCTACCGAGCTATTGCCAGAGAAAATTGAGCCTGGTGGACCTGACTATAGATAGTGGGACCTGAGCTTGATACATAAGATCATGGTGAGGTTAGTGGAACAAATTCAAAATCCAAAGCACATGTGTTAGAAATATATGTTAGAAGGAACCATACACCCGATCAAATCATTAGAGATAAGTCAGATAGAACAATGAGAAGAAACAAATTGAAAGGTATGTGTTTGCTTGCTAAATTTGAACCTAGATCAGTGAAATATGCTTTGAATAATGAAAGTTGGATTGAAGCTATGAATGAAGAAATAGAACATATAGAGAGGAATAAGACTTGGACTCTTGTTCCTAGACCCAAGGATAAAAATGTAATTAGCACAAAGTGGGTTTTCAAAAATTAATTGAATGAAGATAGAGAAGTTTCTAGAAACAAAGCAAGGTTAGTATGCAAAGGTTATTCTCAAGAAGAAGGTATTGATTATGGTGAAACTCTTTCTCCTAATTCTAGATTAGAAGGTGTTAGGGCTTTACTTACCTATGTTGCACATAAAGGATTTAAATTTTATCAAGTGGATGTAAAATCTGCATTCTTGAATGGAATTCTTGAAGAGGAAGTTCACATAGAACAACCTAAAGGTTTTGTGGATCCTAGAAAAAAGGATATGGTCTATAAATTACACAAAGAATTGTATGGTCTAAAGCAAGCTCCTAGAGTTTGGTATGAAAGACTTCATAACTACTTGATAAAAATTGGTTTTCATAAAACAAATGATAACAACAACTTGTTTATCAAAGAAGGACTAGACAAGAAAATTGTATTGGCTGAAATCTTTGTGGATGACACTTTATTTATAAGAAATTATGATTTATGCAAGGAATTTTCATAAGAGATGATTAAAGAATTTTAGATTTCCATGTTTGGAGAGATATAATTCTTTGTTAGATTGCAGATCCAGTAAAAGAAAGATGGTATCTATATTAATTAATCCAAATATATCAAGGAGATAATAAAAAAGTTTGGAATGAAAGATTCAAGACTAGTTGGAACACCTATGTCTACTGGACATAAGCTCTCCAAAAATGATGATTCAAAAGAGGTAGATCAAATAATATATAGATCAATGATTGAAAAATTGCAATATGTAGTGCATATAAGGCCTGATATTGCATTAGTAGTTGGTATGGTGGCAAGATTCTTAGCAAATCCCAAAGAAAATTGCATGATTGCAATCAAGAGAATCATGAGGTATTTGAAGGGTACTAAAGACTATGGATTATGGTATAAGAAAGGAGGCAATTTGGATTTGAAAGAATTCAAAGATGTTGATTGGGTAGGAAGTGTTGATGATAGAAAGAGAACCAGTGGTGGAGCATTATTTCTTGGTAAAAGACTAGTGTCTTGGACAAGCAAGAAGCAAAATTATATTTCTCAGTCTATAGCAAAGGCAAAAAATGTGGCAGCAGTAGTTAATTGTTCTAATGTTGTTTGGTTCAAGCAACTGTTGGTAGGTATGAAGATAGAAATCAAGTATCTAGTGGTCATATTCTGTGATAACACTAGTGTAGTTAATATATCAAAGGATCCTGTGATGCATACCAAAACCAAGCACATTGCTATAAAATATAATTTTTTTAGAGAATTGGTACAAGATAAAGAATTAAGATTGGAATATGTGAATACTAAAGAATAAATTACAGACATATTCACTAAACCATTACCTAAGGATGCATTTTTGTATCTAAGAGGTAAGTTAGGGGTCATTTCCCTATCTAAAACTCACTAAATGAAGTTTAGTGATGCATCAACTAGAGCATGTTGAAGAATAATCAGTTGATGTAGTATTGAAAAGGGCACATTGCATATGAATCAATACATGAGGTACACTAATATTCTCTGAATATTGTCTTTGGCATGAGATGTCAAAGAGGGAGAGTTTGCTATCATATCTTTAAAAAATTGTTTGAAGATATCAAAGAGGGAGAACTTGGTCTGATATCATAAAGGGAGAGTTTCCTATTAGAAGAAGATGTTGAAGATGGAGTTTTGCTGACAGATGGTAAAAGTAAAGGAAGAGGGAGATCTCATGGATGAGAATTAGAATGAAACTAAGGATATGTTCCTTACTTTATTCTTGCTCTACAATTTCATTGTATTATGACATGTTGTGTTGCCATCAATGTCAAATAGGGAGATTTTTAAAACCAATTGGTTAATTGTGTATTATCAAGTTGACATTACAAAAAAATTCATATCATTTCTAGTCAATGTATGTCAAGCTCACTCGGGCGATGAAGATAGTTTCCTATGTTTGTCATGCATTCCAGAGTTTGCCAAGTTTAGAAGATAGTGTCTATCAAGTTCACTTGGGTGACAAAGATAAGTTCATAGAAGTTGACTGTTACCTAAACTCATTTGATTAATAAAGGAAAAGTTGGATGGAACCAGTGTTAACCGAGCTCACTCAGTTACCAAAGGAACTTTGTGAATATGTAGTATTAACCGAGTTCACTTGGTTAACATAGGAAATCATTTCTAAGTTAGTGTCTATCGAGCAGGGTTGACTAACGAATGATTTTATTGTTTTGGCATATTGAGTTTAATTGATTTGTTTGTTGGTTCTAGCTGACTAAGGAGATAAATATTAAGTATTCTAAGTTGTATTCAAGTCAACTTGACAATGTGTAAGATATAAGCATAAGGTTAAGTTGAGGATTGAATATGTGCAAGTAATAAAAGATTTGAAGATGCTTAGAGGAAGTAAATTAGAAGGATAAGCATAAGATCCTTGTTGAGCTACAAAGATACATTCGATTAGAAAGGATCAAGTATACAAGCCAGAATTGAGATTTGTAATTAGCAATTCAATTGCATCATAAATTAGCCCATCTCATTGTTACTCTCTAACCATTGTAGTAGTGATCTAAATCTCTTAATAGAGTTGGCTTACCAGCTATTTATGAATCCTCTAAAAAGGTGGTATTTCTAGATTGAAGTGTCTAAAGACCTCTAACAAGGCCACTCCTAATAGGGTGATTAAATCCTCTAAAAGGGTCACACCTAACAGTATGTTTTGTAACTTTTAATAGGGTTGGCTTCTAACAGGGCTCACTTTAGAAGAGTGAAAATTAGTAACTAGTTGCAATTGGTGGTTTCTCCCAAATTGGGTTTCCATGTTAAATATTGGTGTCACTTATGTTCATGCTATTTCTTTTATGTGTATGCAACTAAGTTAAATAAGGATAATCACTAAAAAATATCTTCATTTGTCAAGTTACTATTGTTATTTTAGTGTTTGCTAAGTTACAACATTTACTAGTGTAAACCGAGTGCCTATGTATTAATCGAGCATCAGTATTTTTAGTGAATTTTATTTTATATATTGATATCTAAGGGATCTAGGATTTATTTTAGTGGTAACTAATTCACCCCTCCCCTCTCAGTTACTCCTCTTATATTTCCAATAGTCCTTATATAGAGACACAAAATAAAATGAGTCCTTATAAATAATGGATTTGGTTTAAATCTCTATACATTGAACATGATAAGCTTCTTGGAGCTCCAAGAAGATATACAAGACATGAATAAAAGGATAACCATTAAATCATTTGATGAAAGAGAAAGAGAATCAAAAGGGGTTATCATGCTACCACTACAAGTCAAATTGGTTGTAATCAACATTGAATGCCATGTCCTAAATTTTGACTTACCATATAACATCTTGCTTGGTCGACCCTGGATACATACACTAAAAGTGGTCCCATCTACTTATCATCAATGCTTGAAATTTCCCCATTATGGAAGAGAGGACATGATTCCAAGAGATCATTTTCCTTTTTCTTTTTGTAAGATATTGCAAGGTGCCCCAATGAATTTTTATCCAGTTAGTGAGTTTGCTAAGGTTATATCTAGATCTCTCACCATAATAAAAACACATTCCACAACAATTCCAAAGTCATCGAATATTGATTCCAATTCTCGTAAAAGAAAAGAGAAGGTTGAAGCTATTAAGGTCAATATTACAATGAAGAAGGTTACCTTTGCTAATCAAGGAATATGAGAGCATAAGTTTGAGAATGCCTTCTGCGTTGGACAACTACCACTATCCCCTAATCCTTTGGCAAACCTTCCCAAATACCTCCTTCTACAAATAAGGATACTATACATGTTAATAAAATAACCTTTGAATATTGGGGTTCACTTAGTGATGAACACATGGAGTCTAATATATTAGATAGGCTATATTATGGTGGAAAAGATGATCCTATGGAGTTCCCTAAAGATAAGTATGTCAAGGCTCCTCCCATCATTAAGAACATGGGATATCATGATACAAGCCTTGGACCTAAAGAAGATGGAATCAAACAACTCCTTGAGGCTACTAGCTATCCTAAAGGACATGGTTTGGACTCCATGAAACCCAAGGTGTCCTTTCCTGACAACTATTGTATGATTGAACTTGATTCTGAGATTAAAGAGGAGTATTTCTTTGAAGTACCCTTCCAATACATTGAGGATGAACTAGATATCTATGTTCACACCATCACTATAGTTGACCTCTCCTTCACCAACTTACCCCTCACTAACTCTGACATGATAGACCGGAACCTTCAAGACACATCACTAGCTCACAATATTTGTAACTTTGATGAAGCAGTGATGGCTCTTTTTGGCCTCAAGAATCTCCAAGATTATGAGCATGAGATCCAATACAATGAGGAAGCCTACTTTGGTAGCCAATTCAACTCTCCTAGTCACAAAAGTGAAGAAGGAAAAAAAAAAATAGAACAAACATCCTCTAGTTAAAATTCATTTAGAACACTCTTGGATGAAGAAAAAGACAAAATAAAGGATGCATCTTCTGGTAAAAAACTATTAGAGGGGCCAGAAGAGGGAGAATTTGACTTGCCATTCAAAACTCTACCACCAGAAAATTCATCTATATTGAGTGAAGATACAATTCTAGTTAACTTAGGTACATAAGGCAATCCATAAATCACCTACATTGTTGCTACCCTAAGTTCAGAAGAACAAGAAGTGATGACCTAGTTCCTACAGAAAGGAAAAATCAATTTTGCATGGACATACAAAGACATGTCTGGTTTAGACACAGACTTACTTGTGCATCACCTAGTAGTGGATCCAAAGATTAAACCTGTAAAGCAAAAGTTACACAAGATGCATCTTAAGGTAGCACTCTTGGTAAAGGAAAAATTACAAAAAATATTAGAAGCAAATTTCATCTGACCTATTGATTATCCTATGTGGGTTTCCAACATTGATCCTGTTGGTAAAGCCTTTGGAGGCATACCCATATGTTCAAATTTTTGAGTTTTAAATCTTGTATGTCCTAAGGATGATATCCCACTACCCAACATAGACATTATATTAGATTTTATGGCTAGACATGAAATGTTATCACTAATGGATGCTTTCACCAATTACAACTAGATCAAAATTACAAAAGAAGACCAACACAAAATGGCATTTACGACCCCATGGGGAACTTTCTATTATCAAGTCATGCCTTTTAGCTTAAAGAATGTTGGTGCCACCTATCAACACACAATGACCACAATATTCCATGATCTTCTACATGTAATAATGAAAGACTATGTTAATGATATCCTAGGAAAATCTAAGACACGTGATTCCCAGATTGTTGTTCTTACCACCATATTTGAAAGGTTGGAGAAATACAAATTTTTCCTTAATCCTAAGAAGTATGTTTTTGGGGTCCAATACAAAAAGTTCTTAGGTTTCATAGTGTCAAGAAGAGGCATTGAGGTAGACCTTGCAAAACTAAAAACCATCATGGAAATGCCTCCACCTACTACATTGAAACAACTCCACAACTTTCAAGAGTGGTTACAGTCCATCAGACAGTTTGTGTCCTAGTTAGTAGATAAAGTTCATCTACTCCAACACTTGCTTCAAAAAGATACCAAGTTTCAATTGGATTGCCTCTATTAGAAAGCATTTTAGCAAGTTACGATATACTTGGCTAATCCACCAATACTAGTCCCTCCAATTGCAAGCCGACCATTAATTCTCTATATTTCTATCACTTTAGTTGCCCTAGGTGCTCTTTTAACATATCTAGATGACAATGGTAATGAAGAAGTTATCTACTATCTTAGTCAAACATTAGTTGGCTATGAGTTGAACTACACTACTATTGAGCAAGCTTGTTTGTTTGTAGTCTTTTGCACATAGAAACTATTCCATTACATGCTTAATCATACTACACACCTTATCTTAAGATAGATCCCCTCAAGTATTTGCTATCAAAATCTTCCCTTTCTAGTCGTGTTGCAAAATGGGTCTTGATTTTGAGTGAATTTGACATTATCTATGAAGACCGCAAGGCCATTAAGGGACAAGTTATTGCTGATCAACTTGTAGAAGCTCCTCTTCAAGGAGACCATCCTATCATAGATGATTTTCCATATGTCACAATTATGGCTATGATGAGGGCACAACCCAAGAAAAAATGAACACAAAAGGAAAAGGGGAATATTATTATCATAAGTGATATGCTATTACATTCAGTATAATGAAAATAGACTCAATAACGTGTCCTAGGGGTTTACAATGTTGTCTGATTCTGGAGAAAAAACCCTCCTCACAATACCTTCTCCCAAAATCCACCAGAATTGCATTTACAATGCTAGAAATGACCTCAAGTAACCCAAATTAGAGCTAGCACCAAATTAGAAGGTTCTAGAAAACAAGTCAAAAGTTGGTGTAAAATTAGAAGAATCCAGAAATGGTAGTCCAACTTCTAGGAGGCATAACTTTTGATCCAGGACTTTGATTGATGAACCATTTACATTTTTGGAAAGCTCTTCAAACTCTCTATAGTCCTATGGACTATTTATGCTTATCCCCCATTTTTTGGGCCTGTATGAGTTCATTTAGTCCCTCAAATTTGACTTTGAAGGGCTCTTAGGGGGTCTCCAGGGAACTTAAAACTGTAATAACTTTCAAACCGTAAAGCCCCTTGACCTAATTCTTTTTTTGGAATTCTTTAAATTAAAGTATAATCATCTCTCCAAATTAAACCCTTTAAATCATCATAATTATGGCTCAATTACAAAATAACCTATTTTCTACATTGGTACATATCCCAAGGTGCTCAAAAAATCTAACCCAGAAAACCAATAGTGGAACTATGAGAGTTGGAATCTCTATTTGACCCAAATGGGTATCCAAAAATAAAGATACATTAAATAAAAATTAACACTAAACATATTTTTGGGTGATACAAGATTACCCTTACACCACTAGATGCTCCTACATCAAACACCCAGGGTAGATTAAAAAGTGACACTGTCACTTTATAGCTAGTAGAGGAAAACCCAAATGGGAAACCTCTATTGTAGATACCCAAGTTGGATCTTCCACTGGTTGTCCTTTCCACTTCACTAGGTATTCTTCATACTACCTGTTTCTGGTACTCCGGCTCACATGACTATCTAGAATATCTTCAATCTCTTCCTTCTCAGAAGTAGGAATTTGTCACATTAGTTCCTCCTCTACACTATCATCATGATATTATATTAAGTCTACAATATTGAAAATAGGAGAAATGTGAATCCCATCTGGCAACTCCACCTCATATGTGTTTCTTGAATCACGTTTCTTAAAAATTTTGCAGGGACCAAATTTCTTCATCTTCAGCTTGTTGTAGGTACCCACTAGATATCATTCCTTCCTCAAGTATACGATAACTAGATCCCCAACTTGGAACTCCTTAGGTCTCCTCTTTTGATCTGCTCTACCCTTATACAACAGGTTCATCTTGGTAATATTTGCATGTACCTCCTCATGTAGGTTCTTGACATGTTCATCAAAGTCTTATATATCAGCACTTGTCCTCTCTCCTTGCTCCATCTTCCTCAGCTTTGGTGTAGTCCTTGGACTACTCCTATACACAATTTGGAATAGAGATCTACTAGTACTCCTATTCATAGAATTGTTGTAAGAAAATTCTACTTGTGGTAGAATCAAATCCCATCCCTTGGGCTTATCTCCTACCAAACACCTCACCAAACTGCCCAAACTTCTATTCACTACTTCAGTTTGTCCATCAATTTGCAAATGATATGTAGAACTGAACTTCAATTCTATCTTCAACTTCTTCCAAAAAGTCCTCCAAAAATACACAACAAATTTAGTATCTCCATTAGAAAAAATACTTTTTGGGAGACCATGTAGTGTCACCACTTCTCCGAAAAACAAATTTGCAATATGCACTACATCATGAGTCTTGTGGCATGGAATGAAGTGTGCGATCTTGGAGAACCTATCAAGCACCACAAATACAGAGTCATTACCCCTTTGTGTCCTCTAAAATCCAAGAACAAAATCCATACTTACATCCTCCCAAGGCTTTGATGGAACAGGCAATGGCTAATAAAGTCTAGTATTTTGACTAAATCCTTTGGTTGTTTGACATACTTGGCAACTCTACACAAACTTCTTCACATCCAGTGATAGTTGAGTCGAAAAGTAATGTTCACTAATAATGGAAATGGTCTTATCTTGACCAAAGTGTCCTACCGTCCCTCCATTGTGTTTCTCCTTGATTAAGTTCTCCCTCATGGAATTCCTTGGAATACACAATTGACTTCCTTTAAACAACATACCATCCTAGATCATTGAATCTAGCCACTTGGTCCTATCTAGAGTAATAGGTTCTTTGCAAGTCTTCCAAGCCTCTACAAAGTCAAGATCCTTAGGGTACAGATTCTTGAGTTCATCAAACCCAATCACTTCAACTTGCATTTTTGTTTGTAACAATTGTCTCCTACTTAATACCTCTGCAACCCTATTAGACCTTCTGCTTCTATGTTTCAATAAAAATGTATAGTTTTGTATGAAATCTACTCATTTCAAATGTATTTGATTCAACTTACCTTGGCTATTTAGGTACTACAATGCCTGATGATCAGTATATAAGACAAATTCTTTTGGAAACAAATAATACCTCCATTTCTTTAAGGCCTGAACTATTGCAAAGAACTTCTGATCATAAATATAATACTTCTTTGCATCATTCAATTTTTCACTAAAATAGGCAATAGAATTAACTTTTTGGCTCAACACAGCCCCAATAACACTACCACTAGCATCACAATCCACCTAGAACACTTTTTTGAAATCAAGAAGTGCCAACACAAGTTTCTCTATCACCTTCTTCTACATCAGTTCAAAACTCCTTGCAGCTCTTGTAGTCCACTTGAATTCTTTTCTACCCCTCTTGTTTTTTCAGTTAAGGATGCACATATACTATTGAAATTCCTAATGAAATTCCTATAAAAACTAGCCATACCATGGAATGACCTCACCTTAGTGGTAGACCTTGGAGTAGGCGATTCCTAGATGACCTTCACCTCCTTTGGGTCCATTTTGAGACCTTAGTTGATACAATAAAGCCCAAATAAAGCTACACTTCTTCAAATTAATCAAAAATTTCTCTTCCCTCAACCTTTCAAGGACACTACAAATGTGCAATAAATGTTCATGCAAAGACTTACTAAAAATCAAAATATCATCTAGATAGACAATAGCAAATTTTCCCAAAAATCTCTTTAATACCTCATTCATAAGCCGCATGAAGGTTCTTGCCACAATGGTCATTTCAAAAGGCATGACTAATCACTCATATAGACCCTCCTTGGTCTTGAATGTAGTCTTTCACTCATCTCCCTCTCGTATCTATATCTTGTGATAGCCACTCTTGAGATCTATCTTTGTGAAGTATTGAGCTCCACTCAAGAAATCCATAAGATCATCTATTCTTGGCAAAGGAAATTGGTACTTGATGGTTATTTTATTTATAGCCTAAGAGTCTATACGTATTCTCCACTCTCCATCCTTCTTTGGTGCTAACACTGTAGGTACTGCACATGGACTCAGGCTCTCTTCAATTAAACCTTTCTTCAATAGCTCCTAAACTTGTCTATTTAACTCCTCAATTTCAGTAGGAGTCATCTTATGAGTAGCCTTGTTAGGAAAACTAGCTCTAAGGACTAAATTTATTTGATGACTAATTTTCCTTATTGGCAGCAATCCTTCTAAAACATTATCAAAGATGATATCTCCATACTCAATAGACTTGAAACTTCAAGTGGAACTTCACTACTACCTTTCTTATCCTTTCTAGGAATTAAAGCATAACACATATCCTGATGTTTCATGCCATTGAGAAATTTTATTCCATCAACAAGACATACCCTAGCACTATTGCATACTTTCCACGCTCTTTTATCAAGGGCTTCAATTTGTGGTGAACTCCATCTTTTATCAAAGAGTATGTATTTTATTGACCATCATGTATAGCACACCTATTGAACTACCATGACCATCCCAACAATAAATGGCAGACATCCATTGGGATAATGTCATAGAGAGCCTTGTCATGGTAACTCCCAATCTTGAACTTTACCAAACATTCTCACTAACCATGACCTTATGATCATCCTTGCACCCATGCAATTTGATAGGGATGGGGGTGTTTCTCCCTCTTGAGCTTTGGCTTTGAGACCATCTCCTCTGACATCAAGTTATCAATGCTCCCACCATCAACAATAACATCACAACATTTAACCTCACACTTGCACCTAGTATGAAACAAACTCCTCATTTGTCCAGGTTTAGTCTTACCACTCAACAAGACCCTTTAATTAACTGGAACCTCTCCTCTTTCTGCATCCTTTGAATGTAATGACTGTGCATCATCATCCACATGAGCAACCCTTTCTTCTTCTATTTCTTTCCAATTGAATCTCTTGCCACTAGATTTTGGCATGGCCTTTCATTTTGGCCTTCACAAATTTAACCCTATTAGGGTCCCTAATATTCTCATACTCAAAATATTTCTCTAGCTCATTAATCCATTCGATCAACTCATCCAGGTTTAGATTTCTCAAAAACATGTCAACATCAATTTTAGGTTTTTTTCCCAGCTTGGAAATGACCCTAAAAAGCTTCTCCTCTACCTAGTTTAGGACTTCTCTGTCTCCTTCCCCTTCCTGCAAAATATTTCCTTCTTCTTCATTTTCCTCCTCACTCTGTTGCCTACGATAATATTCATCCGTCTATGGATCTCCTCTTGCAATGCCTAAACTTGTCTCTGAAGGGCTCTAACCTCAGGAGGAACAACTCCAACCCTTCCACCATGCTCTCTTTGTGGAGACATCTTCTCACTATTACAAAACCCACAACCACACAATCTTGGTGTAAATTGCCTCACAGTCGGTGCTCTGTCTACACACTCAAGAAAACTCGCTCTGATACCACTTGATGAAGGCATAATGTGATATCCCCATTTCAGTATATAAATTAATTATACATAAAGGGTATAATGTTAATAATCGATAATTTATATAGAATAAACTATAATTATTCTAAGTTACAAATATAAATGTTATATATTATATAATTATAAATGTTAATTATATATATGAATATATGAATATTATTATCTATATATATAATTGTCATGCTATAAATAATTAATATATACATATACATATACATATATATATATAAACTATTTTATGTGCTATAGTATATGACATTATGCCTATATTAAAATAATAATATTATAAATAATTAAAGTGATTCATATATAATATATAATAATAAATAATTAATATAATAACATATAATATATAATCATATATAATTAATATTTATGAAAAGACACACCTCTATGAAATACTTATATAAATATGAGATATTGCACATTGAAGAGGACATCATAGAAAATATTATAAAAAATTACAGTAATCAGGAAGAAACTATCGAATGTCCTAAAAGGGGACATTACATATTTAACCCTTGGTCACTAGGAAATGGGGATGGAGATAAGATGAGTATGCCATTTTTTCGGTATGAAGACCCCATACAGCTGATTCTTGATTATTCTTATTTTAATCTTCCTTCTTGGGATCTTCCAGATTTTTTTCTCAAAAATAACAATTTTAACTTAAGTTGGAGTATGCAATTCATTTACAAAGATAACTTCTATAAAATATTATTAATTTTGATGCATATATGAGATAATTCTAGTTTAGATATTACATTAATATGAATTAATAATCATTAAATAGTAAGGCTATATGATAACAACTACCCTAACGAGTATTATAATTAAATATCAACAGGTTTTTGTGGTAACATACAAATTCATATGAGCATCACACATCTCTATACCAAAGTGTCTCAATAGCATTAATAAATTTTCCAAGGGAAATTTATACTATAATCATATCAAGAATTTGTTGGAAATATTTTCTAAACATAAATCTAAAGGATGGTTGTCTTTGTATTGTGAGAACATGGGTGACTTCTCTGTTCATCCATCTCTGTGTGGAAGTAAAATTTCTAAGGCCCACGATAAATTGGCAATGCCTTTGCTGGATAGAATCTAGTTTATAATAGAAATTTCTAGTTATCACTGGATTTATAACTCTTCCATGATATGTTTTAGGACAAGCTATAGAATCTTGTCAGTACCTCATCAGGCTACATTGAATCACCTCCTCACAAAGTAAAGAAGCGACTGGAGGCATTGCAAGATCTATAGGTATTGATATGTTTAGATTGTGATTTTCTGTGTAAATATATTCATGCAAAGGGATTTATGATTTTTGTGTTGCCAATAAAGGGTAAACATAAGGTGATAGAGACCGATTTTTTGGAAGAAAAAGTTGCGTTGGAGGCCAAGTATCAAAAGATTTATGAACCTTTTTACAAGAAGGTATCTGTGTTTAGTGTTTTTTCTGGGTTTTCAAAATTGAAAGCTTCATATAATCTCTTGATCTCTTGCTTTTCTAAGCAATTACTGAATTTTCAGGCACTGTTGTATATTGTTATCTTTATCAAAAAACTTCGTCCAATAGATTGAAACTTTCTTACTCATAGGAGTTTGCACACATGTAGTTGATATATACAATGAGAGTCAAGTACTTTTCATATTATGAGATTTTACTTGATGTTGTTGTCTTCTTGCTATGTACAT
This sequence comes from Cupressus sempervirens, assembly GCA_028749045.1. NCBI lineage: Eukaryota > Viridiplantae > Streptophyta > Pinopsida > Cupressales > Cupressaceae > Cupressus > Cupressus sempervirens. The sequence goes on from CM053793.1 coordinate 689,472,779, forward strand.
TAAACCATTTAAAACTTAAATAGGTTTATTCTAATGGAATGGAACCTGCAAATTTGTATATATTTATTTAGATAATTGGTTGATATTAAGCTACCACAAAGGTTGATAATTTAAATCAGGTACTTCGTACTCATTATATAGATTATACCAGATGTTGCTATCTACTTCTACTTTATTCTTATTATTTACAGTTTTTGGATCAGACAATACATGATTCATTATAGATCGACTTGCCTGGAACACAATATCTAGCATCCCCTGTGCAATATTTCCTTGTCATATTCTTGATTGTCTTTCTACTCTAGGATTCCCATATGATCTAATCTGTTGTATCTTTGATTTTTTGAGATGCTATTTTTTCATTATTATTGCATCTTATGTTCACATGATTCATAACAGAGATTTTCCTAAATAACAATATCTTGTTTCACTTGTGCAGTTTCCTCAGCATTCTCTAGAATTTATTTTTATCCTACGATTCCCACATAACCTTATCTATTTTGTTTCATAATGTCTTTCATTCTTATAACCTAGATTTCATCCCCAACTAAATATGCTATGCATTCCAACAAATATTGTGAGATGCGAGTCTTCTTCATTTACACTGTAGGTGAGTTTTCAGTGTTGACCATAAAATATCCCAGAATAAGAACAAGAAAATGGAAGAATGGATGATGTCTAATCAAGTGCAAAGAGGATAATATCATAATAGAAAATGCTTTTTGGTTCTATGACATGACATCCTTAAAGCATAGATGGAACTTTTATAATCCTTTAGGAGCAACTTGATCTGTAATAAACTATATTTTATTCAAATCTTTCTCTTGGATAATAATATGTTGGTAAGAAATTAAAGAGACAAAATAACTACTTCAGTTTACAATTCTTAGTACAAAATTTTGTAAAAGATGTTTAGCTCTTAGGGTAAAAACTTTTTGATTTTGCTCGACACTGTGTAGTCTATATTCCTATAATAAAATATTCTGTTGCAACGATATGACATTGTGAATGGAGCAGTAGATGTTGAAGATGATAAAAAAGAGGTGGAAGATTCAAAGAAAGATGATGCTAGTATGTAATAACTATTTCGAATTCAAGGTTCATTTGATTTGTGATATTTGGTGGGAAGTGCTTATTGTGATATCTTTTTCATTATGGAAGAAAAGGGCATGTGATCTTTTTGATTTGATGGCTAAAAGAAATTCTATCTCAGGGCTTAAAATGATTTTGGAATATAATAGATTTAACAAAAAGCCTCTAGACACATTCAAAGAAGCAACCACAACCTTTAGCAGTATATTGGATGCCTGTGCTGAAGGGGGAGCATTGGAATAGATTGGCATCTATTCTTAATGGGAGAATTGTCCAAATAGGGATAGATGCAGCTATAACTAGAAAGTCACTCATGCTATGTCAAGACAGCTAATGCCAAACCACAGTGACAATAATACCCAGTGTACATATGTAAAATGCTAGTAATTCCTAACACTCATTGTCTTTCTAACCACAGTAGAAACAATAATGAAAGATACTAAATATATTTCCAAAAATGAAAATACCAATTCCACTATACCTTTGCAATGGACTCAAAAATATCACAATTGAATCCTCTTCTCATAGTAAATACAGTTTGAGAAGACCCCAAGAACTATTGTAATGGCCACCAACTATTGTAATGGCCAGAAAGCTAGGTCTTTCAGGGCTAAATTAACAGAGGTCATTTTAATTTTTGGAAATTATGTAATAGTCCTGCTCACCAAATTCTTAAACATCAGAGGGAGTAGTCTATCAAGCCTCAAAATTTTGTTCTCAGAAGTATGATGGCTAGCTCTACTTATTCTATCAAATTTCATGCAAGACTTGTATGAGCTTTGTCTTTTGGGCATTGAAAGATATAGATGTTCATTACTTGAGCAAATGGAATGCAATTATAATCCCTGCTAAAGGCTACACAAATAATTTTTAATCAATGACTTCAAAAGCTACATTTAATTTGGGCATACAACAAGCTTATGTAATTATTAGTTATTACATTTTCTCTATTGTTTCTAATTGAAAAAATGCAAAGAGAATAAGATGAGAAGACAGTAGATTGTCAAGAGAGCTACAAATATATTTGTTGTTTTACAATGAGCAGAACAAGCTACAGAAGACATAAGGGAGTCAAAATACAAAAATAGTAGAACAACTACAATATTAATCTTGTATATATTGCAGTCAAAATTTTTAAGTAGTAGAACAACGACAATACTAATCTTGTATATATTATTTCAGTTCAGTACTATTTTGGTGATTGCAAGTGGGGTTTGGATTAATAGTTTGCAACACCTCATTTTCCCACTATAAGAAGCTACATTGCCGATGATGGATATCAATGAGGAAGCCAGTTTGGTGCACAAGCACACTTTGATAGACTTTCTAGACCAAGATGTAAATTTCTTCTTTGCTCTCCTCTCATTTCATCTCATTAGCCTTTTAAAAGATTTACCAGTCAAATGTACTATGGTAGATGCCATTAATGCATGACATAGCCTTTTAACATGTTTGTGGCAACATTTTGTAGGTGGGGCAAGGTGTGTACATGGAAAAGATCAGAGGCGTGATCACTCAAGGTCGCCATCACCTGCTTATAGACATGGTTGATCTAAGGAATTTCAGCCATGATTTAGCTCATAGGGTGCTAAGGAGTCCCAATGAATACATTCAGCCCTTATCTGATGCATTAGGGGAGGTGACAAGATGATGCAACTGGTTTTGAGGTATGATTTTTAATTTGTTTACAAAAAATTTTGGGATATTTTACTATTTAGTTATAAGTTTATATATGATAAATTTTAGCTTAAAGTTTTTCTTCCTTTATTATACTATTTAAATTTAATATTGTTTCTTTGGAAGTTGAGTAGTTGTCTTGCACTATCCTTAAGTGATGGGTTATGTAGATTTTCGAGTCAATTTCTTGTGCTGGAAGCGTACAGACTCAACTTAATTGTGTCATGTATTGATGTTAAGCATATATAATAAACTAAGACTTAGGTCTTTTCTGAAATAGGCAATTGAATTCGAGAACCAAGAATTGGAGTTGGATTTGTCTAGTCTTGGGGTAGTACTTGATGTACTTGATGTACAGATTTGCAAAAAATAATGTAAATACAATTTTAGCTCCAACATTAGGTAACCAAAAACTAGAAACATCAAGTACTTGCATCAAGATCCTTTGACTTCATTACATTCTCAATCTGCATCCACAAGAAAATGTAAATCAGATTATTTGTTTGATAACTCCTAGGTTGTTAAAAACAACACATTGAATTCCATGCTTGCATTCATTAGCCTCCTTGGCATCATTAGGTCGAGAAGTGGTTCCTCAGTCCAGTCAATATAAGATTCATCATCATTTATATATTGTGGCATTATTGAGCTGAGTCAGTCTTTAGTTAAATTCTCCACTCTAATAGACAAATAATTGGATGCACCAGAATAGTTGAGGAACTTTCTTTGGTAGCCATTACCTACCGTATGGAGACAATCAAATGTGTATAGCAACAACTCAGAATTATAAATTTTTTTGCTTTTATTTATTTATTTGTTGTTGACCTTCTTGAGTATGTTGCTTGATTTTTTAATTTGGAACAATTCTATTAATCTCTAACTTTGCAAAAGGCAAACTACTGGGCTTCTCTGCAAATTGGGCTTCAAATGGCCCCTTTTTGCATATTACTTTTTTCAGTAATAGAAGTACAAGGGATGATAACAGCAACATCCACCAAAGTAAATGCCATTCCAAAATCCCCAGAGTTAGAATAGCTCATCCTCTTTCCATTACATATGTTGTTTATCGAACTGTACTTGGGAATCTGTGTTTCTTATCTCCTAAACTTAAAGCAGGAAAGCTTCCCATATTACCTTAAAATTAAAACATAACACATGAAAATATATAGAAGTTTTTCCTTCTCAAAAGAATAAATCATGAAATTTTGACTTAAATCTTATTATTTCTAACCAACAAAGAGGACAACATGATCTTAGTGACATAATTTCAGTCATTGTGAAGATTTAATTGACGTAAGAGAGCATTTTGTTTTGAGTCCATTTGTTTGCAAGCTGTTATATTATTTCTAGTCTCAAGTTTTGAATACACACCCTTTTATTCTCTTCATAGCTTTCTTTTTCTTTCTACTTCTATTTCCAAAGGTACTTTTATTCCTTTCAAGCTAGACTTTCTGGCAAACAAATGGTATCCAAAGTGGCTTAAAACTGTTAATAGGACTGTTTCAAAGCTAAAGTTAAGCCATTTTTTAAACATTTAGGCTAAGATCATTGACATCTAGGGGTGGCTTCCAACATATGTCACACAATTCAACTTCATATTCTTAAGCAACTAATTAGTTGAACTGATAAGTGTATAAGTTTTGAATTTTTTTAGGTTATGTGATGTTTACATATATGTGCATGCTTTCTCAAGTAGTTACTAGGGATTTTGTCCTTGTAAAATTCACAAAGATCAAGGATGCATTGAATTAGAATTTAAGGGATCTAGAAGAAATGGTGCCACAGGATTTATCCAGGGAGGTACGTGAGTAAAAAATGATTGCATCTAAATTTATGCATATAATGTACTACATAGAAGTTAGAAACTTAGAACTATGTTTTGATAGTTTAGAGTTGGTTTACTTTAGATGGTATGGATGAGATGTAAAGGTAAAATTCAATTTGTTTGTGAACCTTCAGACATCCTGTCAAATAGTTCACATGACTTACATATATCAAAAGTTTTTTAATGTGATAATTTTTTTGTTGTAGTTTATGTCATCTGGATTAGATTTGAAGTGCATATTAGCTTTTAATTTCATCATGCTATGTGATATTAGTTATGCATGGCACTGCTAGCTTATTGAGATCTATTGAGATTCATGTTCTTGTATCATTTTTTTCTCAATTCTGTTGAAATGTCAAAACAAAATAGATGTCTATTGTTCTATTATCTATAAGACTACAACATATATACCTCTTTTTCTCTTGAGTTAGTTTCTCTGCAAGAAGGGACTGCCTCATTTAAATTTTGCATTCAATGGTTCCTCTATTTCTCTACTTAGACTGATAAAATTTGGTTATCTTTTGTTGAGTGTGTTTGCAGAGCAGTTTTCTTTGTTTTTTGTACCATCTTTTGAATAAATCTCTACAAATATACATGTTCTCATCTTAGTAATCTTTAGGAAGAGCACTCCATGTTCCCTATATTGGGATAATAATGATAATTTAATTGTTGATGCTTCTTTTACATAATCTTATTTGATAGGATGTTATAGAGGAACACATATGAGCATATACAGAGTTTCTGTTCTTGGTTGTTTACATAACTTAGAGTATTTGTTCCTTTTGTGCTAAATGTTTTATTGTTTATCAATTTAGAACTTTCTTCGCATTGTGGTCTTGTGTTTGTTATTAATAGATTTATCTTTATTCCATCTCCGAAGTATTTTTTGGGGTTAGTAGAGAGTATACCCCATTTTTTTGGGGTTAGAAGGTATCATCTCCATTTTCAAGATCAAGAATTTTCCCTTCATGTTTTTATTACTTGCATATATTTTGCATGTGCATTTGGGCTCCATACAAAAGTTATTTTAGCCCATTTGAACTTCCTATATAAGCTCATGCACTTGTGATTGTTGTCCACTATAGTCCATGCAGCCATTATCAAACATTGATTTATTTTTTATCTAGTTGGAGGCATTGTCCTAGGTTATTGTAGTGTTGTAGAGGATAAAAGTGCATACTTAGCACTTCTTTCAACTTCTCTTATACACCCTTCAACCATTTCATTAAATGTGTCATTCTATTGTTTGATTCAATGGATTTCAGCATTTAATTGTATTCAACCTCTTCCTAAGACTTTTATTTATTTTTCCACTATGGTAAAAAATATGGATATGATTCAAATAAGTCTAGGTTTCTTAGCTTTATAATTGTCACAGCTTTATAATTGTTCTCATTTCATCAATTTTATCAGTCGAATTCCCTGCAATATCAGTTGGCCTTATATGATCCTAGATAAATTCAGATGTTGGCAAGTTGAAAAATCCTTTAGTCCTTTTAGCACCACATTTGATCCAGATGAAGTTTGGATCTATTTTTTCTCTTTGAGAAATATAGTTTTTATGGCATCTTTACATATATTTAGCAAAGGCCAGGAAACCTTAGAGTAAGCTATAATTGGATTATATTGTCATTTTTGTTCGAGTGCAACTAATTTACTAAGTTTCATGTTAAGACTGAATTCCTTATAGCTATTATGCTACTCAAAGTCTCTACTTCAATCCTGAGCATATTTTGCCAGCTGTGTGGTATTTTTCTTGAGGGCTACTTTTGTAGATGCTTTCCATTTAATATATGTTGCAACATTTGGGAGCATATTTTACTTTTTATACTTTATAATATGAGGGTAGATTTTTGGATTAAATATCAACATAATGATTTTCAAGGACATATTAGATTTTTAATTGGAATAGCTACAATATGCAGGGTCTGAAGTAGGAAGTGATTATAGATTGTGTTGGACAATGTCATACTTACAAGCAATGTGTGATGCATCTTGTCAATACAACTTCGTAAGTTACATTTTCTATTTATGATTTTCATTTGGAATCCATTTTTTTAGTTCTAAGATGAATTTGGCAAAATTCTTTTTGAAATGAGTGAATGAGACACCTGTCATCCAACTCACTGGACAGACCTATAGAGACTCAAACATTGAGAGCCAATACTTGAACAAATAGGATTAACAAATATGTTAAATAAATTTTATCCCTTTTCATATGTGCCTACAAGGCTCTGATTGGACCACAATACATTGTCCAACATTGGAAAATAAGAAACACAAATACAAACACAATCACCAACCTTCACTATTTGTTAGGACAATATAATTAATGAAGAGTTTAAGGAGGCTTATACCACAAATGTTGTTTTGATTTGTCCCATTAATTTGAAAGGTGGTTGTAGAGAGCAGTTAAAGGATCTTGACTGACTCCAAGATTAGCCAAAATGTCTTCAGTCACATTTAAATGGAGTGTGCAATTTTGAAACCTAACATTGAAAAACTTAAGAGCCGAACAAAAAAGCTTCTTTTATACAATGCCTCAACCTCCAATTGGGAAAGGAACATTGTACATGACTTTAATTGATTTAACAAGAAGGAATCACAGTTCTAGTATATGAAATCACACTCACTTACTAAAAGAAATTGAAATAAAAATAAGGATTGGGGGCCCACATATTGTTCTGTGATACTAATGAAATGCTAAACACACCTTAAATATAACCTAGACACATATTTGCAATGCCACCCACAATTACAACAATCCTTTTTGCATTTACAACTTTCAACTTAGAGAGTATGGAGAAGAGGAAGGAGACTTGTATAGTTTATGATACGTCACCCTAGAGTATTCACTTTACTCACACAAATGAAACTCATGGCTTTAAATCTTGAAATTCAAAATACACCTTCCTTGATGCGAAATATGATGATTTTATACAAAATCTACAAGTGGTCCCAAGGGCACCCCAGGGAAGTTGGATACTTTGGTTTTCCTGCAAGCTTCTTCCCCTTATAAAATCTTGAACTAAAGCTTATATATGATCCATTCACCCATTTGCATGACAACTCAACTACCACAATCATTTTTGCAGTTACAACTATTACCTGAAGAGGAAGGAGAGAAGAGGATGGGAGCATGCATTTTCTACCACTAGTCACCCATGAATGGTCACATTTATTACAAAAATCAAACTCATGGTGTGAAATAATAAAATGAAAAATACACTTTTTGATGCCAAATATGACACCCTTCTACACAATCTACACATGTTCTTGAAGGCACCTCAGGAAATTTGGATACAACAGATAGGTACAAGTGTTTTGTTGGGACCATATGCTTGAGTGCTTTTCCTCTAATAGTGTTTTAAGCTTGGAAACAAGGTTTGTTGGGTGCTATTCTTCGATTGTTTAGCTCTACAGCCTAAAAGATTCATTTCCATTGCTTCTATTTCTTTTGCCAAATTGGGGGTGGCTGTAGTTACAAAGTACACATTCTTTTCTCTCCTAAACATACAGTAGCTAGATAGACATCTGCCCCTCCTTGGACACACATATCCTATCCATATGGATACGATATGGATACATATTAGATAACATACCTACACGAGCCCAACAAACCTTAATTTTTAGAATGTACAGGATACTGTGTGAAAATTTGACATAAACCTTCCGAAACTTATTTAACAAAATCATAACCAAATGAGGATGACAAATGAAATGTTTTTTCTATTTTAGGGACCCATTTTTTGGGTTATCTTCTGATGCAACTCTACAATTGTTTTTGCATAGTGAATTTTTTAATGTAAATTTATAAATATGTATGGAGCAATTATCTGTCTATATTGCTTTAGAAGTAATGCAAATAGGGTGAGATTACATTTGGGTTTACTTTTGGTGATTTCATTAACTGAAGTTCAAGAGACTCATTTTGTATCATTGAGTTCATCATGTAGGAATGACAATGATGTTGAATGAAAATTTTCTAACTCTTAAGTGTTTATAGAGCCTATGGAAGTATTAATTATGTAGAGCATCTTGAGTTGGATGTTTCCTAGGGTGCATTTAGATAGTCATCATTAGTTGAGAAGCAAGAGACTCATCTTGGATAGTTGAGTCCATCACATGGGATTGACAATCATACTGCTGAGCAAAATTGATCTAGCTTTGATGTTCTTGGAGAGCATAATGTAGAACATAATATTAGAACTTCAGTTTGGGTGTTTGTTGGATGAGGAGTTCTAGTTGTGAAGGTGTATTTTCTACTCAATGATTATGCTATATGTCTTCAACTACTAAGCTCATATTTTTTATGTTTAAACTTTAAAAGTAATTTAGACATTTTATCTTGCGACTTCAAAATTTATCATGTTCTAATCTTCTTTGGGTAATAATTTAGACTTTTGGACAATTTTATATTATCTTTTAATAGATTTATATTTATTTTTGGACAAATGTATAGACACCACAATGTATATGGGAGGTCCTTTGCTTATGAAAATGCATGCATCCACTATATGTAGATATTTTTTTAATGTAAAATTGTAAGTGGATCTGCATGATAGTGGTTATTGGTTAAACATTTTTAGGTAGAAGGAAATATGGTGCATATAATGAAGGCATTGGCTAGTCGCCCCAGAGCAGCACAAAGTCTGATTGAAGATGATTCACTTCAACTTTTACTTCAAATGGTTGCAAAAGGGGAAAATATTGGTACACTTCCTTTGCACATAGTTCAACTTCACTGACATGCTGTGAAGGTTAGAATTAGCCATAATTTATGCCAATTCTAGGAATAATATGAGGGTTTCCTTTTAAATTTTGAGCTCTCTTAATTATAAGATTTTAACTGTCATTTTAGTTGTAATGCAGATACTTGGTCTCCTTTTGGTCAATGATAATGGTAGCACAACCAAGTACATTCACACTCGGCATTTGGTGTGTTTTCTGATGACTAATTAGGCTTATTAATTCAATGTATTGAGTAGTCAAATAATCATTCAGTGGATAAATGGCCTTGAGCTTATTATGGTTTTATAACTTGTTAAATATTTGATTTCTATGGATTTTAATTTTCTAAGCTAAAGTGCATGTTGATCTTTGTTACTATTAGAGTTATTTCTTTATCTAGGGGCAAAGATAAAATTATTGTTTTTTATTTCAAGTTTCAAAATTATTTTTATCAGTCGTTTGTTTCCTACCTAGATTTTTCTTTGTTGGTTCTTGGTCAGTGCTGTCTCAAAACCATTCCATTAATTCTCAAAATACATCTAATCAAATGGCTAATGTAGATAGTGAACGAAGAGGAAGGTCTCTATATTGTTGCAAATATTATGAATTTGAGGTATACTTTGATTGTTATTCAGGCATTTGATGCTGAATTTGGCTCATTCATAATATTTCTCCATCAGAACTATTCCACTTTTTGCTATGTCATATTTTAGATTCATAAAGATGGATACAGTTTCTAGCTCAAGTGATTTATCTTTAATACACATGTTGTTCTTATTCATTACTGGCAAAGTGACATGGATCAAGCATCTAATAGGATGGGGCTAGGCCAAGTTAAAAATATTGGTATTGTTGAAAATAAAAGATATAGTCAAAATAAGCTTGCCAGAGATCAAGTCCACCTACAGCAGGGGATACAGATGACTTGGAGAGTTGACCTAGGGGGCAAACTTGGTGAGAAAACTTAAAGAGTCAACTTGGTGAGCGTACTTGAATTGTCAACTTTGTGAGTTCACTTGGGGAGCCAGCCTGGCAATCTAACATGGTGGGGCAAGTTAGCGAGCTGAATTAGTGAGGCCACTTGGTGAGTTGACTTGGTGAGCAGACTCAAAGATTGACCTTGATGAGGCACTTTGGTGGGGTGACTTGATGAGCAAAATCAAAGTCAACTTGGTGAGCATACTTGAACAGTTGACTCGGTGACATGACTTGGTGGGGTGACTTGGCGAGCCCACTTGGCGAGCATACTTGAACAGTCGACTTGGTGAGCCGACCAAGTGAGCTAACATGGTGAGTGGGCTTAGAGAAGCAACTCAATGGGGCAAGTTGGCAAGCACACATAATGAGCCAACTTGCCGAGGCAAGGTGGTAAAACCATTGGGTGAGTCAACTTGTTGAGGTGATTGGGTGGGGGTGACTTGGTAAGCTAACCTAGGGGGTGGACTTGGTGAGTGAACATAAAGAGTCAACTTGGTGAGCATACTTGAATTGTTGGCTTGGTGACCTGATTAGGGGAGTCAGTCTGGCGAGCTGACATGGTGAGTCGACTTAAAGTGGCGAGTAGGTAGGGCAAGTGGGGGTGACTTGGTGAGCTGACCTAGAGAGTTGGCCTAGGGGGAAGACTTGGTGAGTGAACTTAGAGAGTCGACTTGGTGAGCGTACTTCAACTATCAACTTGGCAAGCTGACTAGGGGAGCTAGCCTGATGATCTAACATGGTGAATGGGCTTAAAGTGGCAACTTAGTAGGGTAAGTTGGTGAGCTGACTTAGCGAGGCCACTTAGAGATGTGACATGGCGAGTTAACTTGGTGAGAAAGCTTGATCAGCAGACCTAAAGACTAACCTTGATGAGGCATTTTGGTGGGGTGACTTGATGACTAAACTCAAAGAGTCAACTTGGTGAGTATACTTGAACATTTGACTTGGTGGGGCAAGTTGGCGAGCCGACTTAGCGAGTCCACTTGGTGAGGCAAGATGGTGAGTCAACTTGGTGCAGCAACTTGGCGAGCTAACTTGGTGAGAGGACTTAAAGACTGACCTTGATGAGGCACTTTGGTGGGGTGACTTGATGAGCAAACTTAAAGAGTCAACTTTGTGAGCGTACTCAAACAGTCAACTTGGTGACATGACTTGGTGGGCTGACTTGGTGATCCAACTTGGCATGCATACTTGAATAGTAGACTTGGTGAGCTGACTGAAAGAGTCAATTCATTGAGGTGACTGGGTGGGAGTGACTTGGTGAGCTGACCTGGAGAGTTAACCTAGGGGATGGGCTTGGTGAGCAAACTTAAAGAGTTGACTTGGTGAGCACACTTGAATTGTTAGCTTGGCAAGTAGACTTGGGGACATGGTGGGACATGTGGGTGAGTCGACTTGGTGAGGCGACTTGGTGAGCTAACTTGGTGAGTAGATTTAAGGACTGACCTTGATGAGGCACTTTGGTGGGGTGACTTGATGAACAAACTCTGAGTCAACTTGGCAAGCGCACTTGAATAGTTGACTTGGCGAGCATACTTCAATTGTCAGCTTAGCGAGTTGACTTGGAGAGTCGGCCTGGTGATCTAATGATGCAGGAGCATCCAAAGGTATAAGGGCAATCCTGTGTCACGCAAAAAAAAAAAACCTAGATATAGTTTCTGATTCATGTGTTTTCATTTCTAGATACCCATTTGGGTCAAATAAAGGTTCCAACTCGCACAGTTCCACTATTAGTGTTATGGGTTAGAGTTTTAAATTACCTTGGGATACGTGTAAATGCCAAAAAAAATAGGAGTATGTAATTGAGCCATTATTTTGGTGAATTAGAGGGTTTAAATTGGTTGGATGATTGTAATTGTAATTGTAATTTAGAGCATTCCAAAAAAAGAATCAAGTCAAAAGGCCCCACGATTTGAAAGTTATTGCAAATTTTCAGCTTCTGGGGGACCTCCTAAGAATGCTTCAAAGTTAGGTTAGGGGCATTAAATGACCTCAAATAGGGCACAAAAATTGGGTACGAGAAAATCTCATCCATAGGGCTATAGAGCACTTTGAGAGCTTTTCAAAAATGTAAACAGTTCGTCAATCGGAGCTACGGTTCAAAAGTTATGCCTTCTAAAAGTTCGGCTACCATTTTTGGACTCTTCTAATTTTGAGCCAACTTCTAATGCAACTTCTGGAGCCTTCTATTTAGGTGGTGGGTGCCAACTAGCACTTTCTCGAATGTATTCCTAGTCCTTAACCCTTTGGGGTCTATTTAAGAACATTTCTGGCATTGTAAAAGGCAGTTCAGAGTGGAGTTTGAGAGAAGGTACTCAGAGAAGAAATTATCTCCAGATTTATACTATTGTAAGCCCTTAGAGCATGTTTTGAAGTCTATTTTCACTGTACTAAATGTATTAGCATATTTAAATAGTTAATAAAGTTTTCCCTTTCCTATTGAGTCCATTCTATTATTTGGCTTGACTCCATCAAGTGGTATCAAAGCAAGGTTTTCCTGAGTGTGTAGATAGAGCGTTGATTGTGAGGTAGTTTGCACTAGGACCTTGTGGTTGTGGGTTTGAGTTAAGAAGATGCCTCCATGAAGAGAGCATGGTGGAAGGGCCAGAGCTATTAATCCTGAGGAGGTTAGAGCCCTCCAAAGGCAGGTTCAAGCATTGCAGGAGGAGCTCTGTAGAGGAACAAATGTTGCTGCAAGTGACGAAAGTGAGGATGAAAATGAAGAAGAAGACATTGGACTAGAAGGGGAAGTTGAAGGGGAAGTTCTAAATCAGGAAAAGGAGAGGCTTTTTAGGGCCATTACTAAATTAAAAAAAATACCTACAATTGATGTGGGTGTATTTTTAGGAAATCTAAAATCAGATGAGTTGATCGACTGGATCAATGAACTGGAGGGGTACTTTGAGTATGAGGATAGCAGGGACCTAGATAGGGTTAAGTTTGTAAAGGCCAAACTGAAAGGCCATGCCAAAATCTAGTGGCAAGAGGTTCAATTGGAAAGAAATAGAAGAGGAAAGGAGAAGATCACAAGGTGGGATCACATGGTGGACAAACTAAAGAAGCAATTCATTCTTGTTGATTACGAGCTTGATTTGTTTAAGAAGATGCATGGGTTAAAGCAAGCAGGAAAATCAGTCCAGGAATATATGGAGGAGTTTTACAGACTTTTGATTAGAGTAGGGCATGTAGAAGCAAATAAGGAGAAGGTTTCTCGTTATATTAGTGGGTTGTGACCTAGCATCCAGGAGGAATTAAGTCTGGTAAGAATGACCAACGTTAAGGAGGCATACCAATTTTCCCTACGAGTTGAAAAGAAGCAAAATAAAAGGTCTAAAGGGAGACAAAGAGGGCACGGTCAAGGAGGAAGGGGTAGTGGTAGGTCATCTGGAGGCCGAAATGAGACCAAAAAGAAAAATGAAGATGTGAGTACTAGCAGGAACTAGAGGAACGAGGATTTCAACCGCTCCCATGATCAAAAATTTGGAGGAAGAGGTAGAGGATGTGGACGAGGAAGAGGAGGCTTCCATGGTACCTTTTTCCATTGTAATGAAGAAGGTCATCGTGCCTTTGAATGCCCTAAATGACAAGGAAGGATAGATAGGAGAGCTAAGGGTCAAGCTAGGGTTGCTCATGTGGATGAGGATGCATAGTCATTATATTCAAAGGATGCAGAAAGGGGAGAGACCTTAGTGAATGAAATGGTCCTACTAAGTGGTGAAATTGAACCAGGACAAAGGAGGAGTCTATTCAGTACCAAGTGCAAGTGTGAGGATAAATGTTGTGATGTGATCATTGATGGTGGTAGCACTGAGAACTTGGTATCAAAGGAGATGGTCTCTAAACTAAAGCTCAAGAGGGAGAAACACCCCCAACCCTATCGGATCACTTAGGTGAAGGATGATCATAAGGTCCTAGTAAGTGAACAATGTTTAGTGAAGTTCAAAATTGGGAGTTACCATGATGAAGTTCTATGTGATGTTATTCCAATGGATGTCTACCATCTATTGGTGGGAAGACTATGGCAGTTTGATAGGCATGCAGTACATGATGGTCATACAAAAACATACTCTCTAACAAAGGATGGAGTTAACCACAAACTAAAGCCCATGAAAAAGGAAGGCAAAAAGGTATGTAGTAGTGCTAGAATGTGTCTTTTTGATGGAAGGAAGTTTTTAGATGGCATGAAACATCAGCGTATGTGTTATGCTTTGATTCCTAAAAAAGATAAGGAAGGTAGTAGTGAAATACCACTTGAAGTTTCAAATTTATTAGGTGAATTTGGAGATATCATCTCTGATAATGTTCTAGAAGGATTGTCACCAGTAAGGAAAATTAGTCATCAGATAGATTTAATTCCTAGAGCTAGTTTTCCTAACAAGGCTGCTCACAAGATGACTCCTACTAAAACTAAGGAGCTAAATAGACAGGTGTAGGAGCTATTGAGGAAGGGGTTGATTCGAGAGAGCCTAAGTCCATGTGCTATACCTACAGTACTAGCACCAAAGAAGGATGGAGAGTGGAGAATTTGTATAGACTCTCGAGCTATAAACAGGATAACCATCAAGTATTAGTTTCCTTTTCCAAGAATGGATGATCTTATGGATTGTTTGAGTGGAGCTCAGTACTTCACAAAGATAGATCTCAAAAGTGGCTATCACCAAATACAGATACGAGAAGGAGTTGAAAATTGCCTTCAAGACCAAGGAGGGTCTTTATGAGTGGCTAGTCATGCCCTTTGGATTGATGAATGCCCCAAGCACCTTCATGTGACTTATGAATGAGGTACTTAAGAAGTTCTTGGTAAAATTTGTTATTGTCTATTTGGATGATATTTTAATTTTCAGCAAGACTTTGGAAGAACATTTATTGCATATTCGTAGTGTCCTTGAAAGGTTGAGGGAAGAGAAACTGTTAATTAATCTGAAGAAGTGTATCTTTGCAAAAAGGGAGTTAGTCTACTTGGGGTTTGTTATATCACCTGAAGGTCTTAAAATGGATCCAGAGAAGGTAAAAGCCATCTTGGAATGGCCTACTCCAAGGTCTGCTACTGAGGTAAGATCATTTCATGGTCTAGTTATTTTTTATAGGAAGTTCATTAAGTGGCATATGTGCACCCTTGACTGACACAATAAGAGGGGATAGAAAAGAGTTCAAATGGACTACGATAGCTGTGAGAAGTTTTGAATTGCTGAAGAAGAAGGTGATAGAACAACCTATGTTGGCACTTCCAGATTTTAGAAAGGTGTTCTAGGTGGATTGTGATGCTAGTGGTAGTTCTATTGGAGTTTTATTGAGCCAAGAAGGTAAGCCTATTGCATATTTCAGTGAAAATTTGAATGATGCAAAGAAGAAGTATTCTGTTTATGATCAAGAGTTCTATGCAATAGTTCAGGCCTCAAAGAAATTAAGACATTATTTATTGCCAAAGGAATTTGTTTTGTATACTAATCATCAAGCATTATAGTACCTAAATAGCCAAGGTAAATTGAACCAGAGGCATATGAAGTGGGTAGAGTTCTTGCACAGCTATACATTTGTGTTGAAGCATAGAAGTGGAAAGTCTAATAGGGTTGCAGATGCATTGAGTAGGAGGTAGTTGTTGCTTACAGTAATGCAGGTTGAAGTAGTTGGGTTTAATGAACTCAAGAATCTGTAACTTGAGGATTCTAATTTTACTCAAGCATGGAAAGCTTGTAAAGAGCCTGTTGTTGTAGACAAAACCAAGTGACTAGGCTATTTGATTTAGGATGGTATGTTGTTCAAGGGCAATCAATTGTGCATTCCAAGGAGTTCCATGAGGGAAAATCTGATTAAGGAGAAACATAGTGGAGGGATGGTAGGACATTTTGGTCGAGATAAGACCATTGCCATTCTTAGAGAACATTATTTTTGGACTTAATTGTCACAGGATGTGAAGAAGTTTGTATAGAGTTGTTAGGTTTGTCAAGCAGCCAAGGAATTTAGTCACAATACTGGACTATATCAGCCATTGCCTATTCCATCAAAGCCATGGGAGGACATAAGTATAGATTTTTTTCTTGGATTACCGAGGACACAAAAGGGTAATGACTCAGTATTTGTGGTGGTTGATAGGTTTTCCAAAATGTCACATTTCATCCCATGCCACAAAACTTATGATGTTGTCCATATTGCAGACTTGTTTTTCAGAGAGGTGGTAAGACTACATGGTCTCCCAAGGAGTATAGTTTCTGATAGAGATACTAAATTTGTGGGGTATTTCTGGAGAACATTGTGGAAGAAGTTGAGAACAGACTTGAAATTCAGTTCCACACATCATCTGCAGACTGACAGCTAGACAGAAGTGGTAAACAAAAGTCTAGGCAATTTGCTAAGATGTTTAGTCGGGGATAAGCCCAAGGGATGGGATTTGATTCTACCATAAGCGAAATTTTCTTAGAATAACTCTATAAATAGGAGTATTGGTAGATCACCATTCCAAATTGTATATGGAAGTAGCCCAAGGACTGCACCAAAATTGAGGAAGATAGAGCAAGGGGAGAGGACAAGTGCTGAAGTAGAAGAATTTGCTGAACATGTCAAGCATCTACATGAGGAGGTCTAGGCACACATTACCAAGATGAACCGACAGTATAAAGCTAGGGCTGATCAAAGGAGAAGACATAAAGAATTCCAAATAGGGGATCTAGTCATGGTACACTTAAGAAAAGAAATATTTCCAGTAGGTACTTACAGCAAGCTGAAAAATGAAGAAATTTGGCCCTTGCAAAATTCTAAAGAAACATGACTCAGGAAATGCGTATGAGGTGGAGTTGCCAGATGGAATTCACATTTCTCCTATCTTCAACATTGAAAACTTAACAGAATATCATGATGATGGTGCAGATGAGGGTTTGATGCTCGAGCCATGTCCAATTCCTACTTCTAAGAAGGAGGAGATAGAAGAGATTCTGGATAGTCATGTGGGTAGGAGTACCAAAAATAGGAAGTATGAAGAGTACCTGGTTAAATGGAAATGATGACCATAGAGCACTCAACTTGGATATTAGCAGCTAAGGTTTCCCATTTGGGATTTCCTCTACCATCTATCAAGTGATAGGGTCACTTTCAATCTACCTTGGGTGTTTGATGCAAGAGCATCCAAAGGTATAAGGGCAATCCTGTGTCACCCAAAAAAATAAAATATAGATATAGTTTTTGATTCATGTGTTTTCATTTCTAGATACCCATTTGGGTCAAATAAAGGTTCCAACTCTCATAGTTCCACTATTAGTGTTCTAGGTTAGAGTTTTAAATCACCTTGGGATACGTGTAAATGCCAAAAAAATAGGAGTATGTAATTGAGCCATAATTTTGGTGAATTAGAGTGTGTAAATTGGTTGGATGATTGTAATTATAATTTAGAGCATTCCAACAAAAGAATCAGGTCAAAAGGCCCCACGGTTTGAAAGTTATTGCAATTTTTCAGCTTCTAGGGGACCTCCTAAGAATTCTTCAAAGTTAGGTTAGGGGCATTAAATGATCTCAAATAGGGCCAAAAAATGGGGGATGAGAAAAACTCCTCCATAGAGCTATAGAACACTTCGAGAGCTTTCTAAAAATGTAAACGATTCGTCAATCGGAGCTACAGTTCAAAAGTTATGCCTTCCAAAAGTTTAGCTACCATTTTTGGACTCTTCTAATTTTGCGCTAACTTCTAATGCGACTTCTGGAGCCTTCTATTTGGGTGGTGGGTGCCAACTAGCACTTTCTAGAATGTATTCCTAATCCTTAACCCTTTAGGGTCTATTTAAGAACATTTCTTGCATTGTAAAAGGTAGTTCGGAGTGGAGTTAGAGAGAAGGTACTGGGAGAAGAAATTATCTCCAGATTTATACTATTGTAAGCCCTTAGGGCATGTTTTGAAGTCTATTTTTGCTATACTGAATGTATTAGCATATTTACATAGTTAATAAAGTTTTCCCTTTCCTGTTGTGTCCATTCTGTTATTTGGCTTGACTCCATCATCTAACATGGTGAGTGGGCTTAAAGTGGCAACTTGGTGGGGCAAGTTGGCAAGCTAACTTAGCGAGGCCACTTAGAGATGGGACATGGCGAGCTAACTTGGTGAGCAAGCTCAATGAGAAAACCTAAAGATTGACCTTGATGAGGCACTTTAGTGGGGTGACTTGATGACTGAACTCAAAGAGTCAACTTGGCGAGCATATTTGCACTAGTACATTTGGGTTCATTTTTCGACCTTTATTGGTCAAATTTTTTATCCAATTTTTGACCAAATTCGACCAACCCATTGGTCAAAATTTTTTTGCTCAAAATTTTGACCAACTCACTAGTACATGAATTTTCTCAATCATATAACTAATTATATATTCTTCATATTAGTTACTGTCGGTGTTTTCTAGGCATTCTATAAAACAATTCACATACCTTGCGTATGATATGACATTTTGCATGCATCCTGCACTCTCTCTCATCCAGCTAATGATGGATTACGTAGATTACGTAGATTGATCTAAAACCATGATGCTAAAAAACACACAATCAAATCCAAAATGAACTTGCACTACAAATGGATTTTTGGAAATATGATATTGGTAAAATTGCATGCATGTCTACCAGGACAATCACAACTTAAACATATATTTGTCCTGGTAGACATGCATGCAAAATTAACAATATCAGATTTCCACAATCCATTTGTAGTGCAAGTTCATTTTGGATTTGATTGTGTGTGTTTTTTAGAATCATAGTTTCATATCGTTCTGCGTAATCCATCAACCGGATGAGAGAGTGTAGGATGCATGTAAAATGTCATATCATAGGCAAGACATGTGAACTGTTTTATAGAATGCCTAAAAAAAGTTTACACCTACCTGTTGGTGGAAATTTCCACCTTCATTGGTCAAAATTTCCACCAACTCCTGGGTTTTTTCTACCTTTGTTGGTCAAAATTTCCACCTTCATTGGTCAAAATTTCCACCAACGCTTGGGTTTTTTTCTACCTTGGTGGAAATTTCCACCAATGCCTAAATTGTTTTCTACCTTTGTTGGTGGAAATTTCCACCAACACCTAAATGTTTTTCTACATTTTTTGGTCAAAATCTCCACCTTCAGTGGTCAAAATTTCTACCAACACCTAAATTTTTTTCTACCTTTGTTGGTCAAAATTTCCACGAACGCCTAATTTTTTTTCTACCTTTGTTGGTCAAAATTTCCACCTTTATTGGTCAAAATTTCCACCAATGCCTAAATTTTTTTCTACCTTTGTTGGTCAAAATTTCCACCAACACGTAATTTTTTTTTCTACCTTTGCTGGTCAAAATTTTGACCTTCATTGGTCAAAATTTTGATCAATTCCTGTATGAACTTAGACAATGGATTTGGTGGGTTTTCGACCAATATATTGGTCAAAATTTCAACCAACCATTGAGTTGGTCAAAATTTTGACCAAAAAAATATCGACTAAAGGGTTGGTCGAATTTGGTCAAAATTTGGGTAAAAAAATTTGACCAATAAAGGTCAAAAATTGAACCCAAATGTACTAGTAAGGCTACCCATCTTGTATACATCTACCGAGTTGATAGAATTTTAGCGACAATGTTTGGACAAGATTATTATGAGATCAATGAGATTTCCACAATCCATGCATAAGAGTTCTGGTTTCTGGGTTAGATTGTGTGCAGTTTTTTAATCATCAACGTTTCGGATCATACTACATGATCCATCATCAGGATCCATCATTTTTTGTTCTTCTTGTTCTCTGGCATCCTGATGATGGATCATGTAGTATGATCCGAAACGTTGATGATTAAAAAACTGCACACAATCTAACCCAGAAACCAGAACTCTTAAGATTATTATGTTCAACTAGACACCACACATAGACTGCAAGTATTGGGGAGCTATACTGCCTATGGGTTTAGAGGATGATTCAAAGGATCGACTCTCTTTGTAGTATGTATAGTTAGACTATTGGTTGATTAGCCAAATGGTACACATCATAGTGTGCTAATGCCCTTTAGGGTGCAGAGATAGTTTAGATGGGTTCAAGATGTTGTGGCAAATAGGTTCGTATATCTAGTAGTGTCTGAGGACTATGGTAGACAATGGGGATTTGGGACCACCATTAGATTGGCAAGGGCTTTATGGCATAGTATGTAGTTGGTGCCATGAGTTCATGGGTAGGATTAGGGAGATGCTCGGATGACACCAACATACACACAGTAGTGGGCAACACATTAACCACTAAGACTAATAGTACCAAGGGTACCTCCACCAATAAAGAAGGCACAAGGCGGGGGAGATGGGGTTGGAGGGGGAGAGGAGGGACATGCACCAGGAGGGCTACTACCAGTGTAGGGATCGCAATGATGTCCATAGGGATAACAAGTTTGTAGAAGGAGAGAGTGGGCACCAGCAGGGCCGCCACTAGTGCAGGGACCCCAACGACAAAGAATGTTGATACCACAAGTACCATAGGGGCCACCTTTGGCACAATAGGGGGGTGTAGATACAATTAGGGCAGAGTAGGATAGCCTCTAGATAGAGGTTTCTTGACTATAGGGGGAGGTACAGGTAGAGTGGGCTAGGGAAGACAGTGCACAGGAGGCCCTGGTAGTATTGCAAGCGAGAATAGACATTGGTGAGTTTAGTGATCTTATGGTACATGTGGATGTAGATGAGATAGCAGAGCTAGACACTCTACAATAGGATTTGGCCTCCCGTCAAATAGACATAGAGACCTTGTAGCGTTGGGTAGATGAGTATCACAATTAGTGAGACATCGCAATGCAGATGACTTAGGATAAGGTGATAGTTAGTGTGATGTAGGACCCTAACTACATGTCGACATGAGGTACAAGCTTTGCAAGAGGTAGGCTACTACCAGACTTTGTATCATGATGTCATGCCAGCCGAGCAGTGACAACCAAAGTTCCAAGAGACATCTAGCTCATGGGCCACAGGTGGCCGTCAGAGATCAAAGCCATCAGTTGGGCAGGGGAGGCCTTCACAAGGAGGAGGGATAGGAGGGGTAGGGCCCTCATAGCAAAGCACATGATCCCTAGAGCAATCAATTTTGACACAGTGATGTATATGTAGATGCAACGAGTTTTTGATGATGTACTACATGATTTTTTTGTATACAAACTATACATGGACACTTATTTTTTGATATATATGATGACATGATTTGATGATCCTAAATGTGTATGCATGATGGTGTTTCATGGATGTTTATGATGTTTATGAGGTTTTATGAGTACTATATGTGATGCATGATGTTATGATACTGCTACTAACATTGGTGATGTAGGATGTGTGTGATGTGATGTAGTGTTTCCTATGATGCATATACGATGGTTAATGTGTGGATGATGTAGGTTCTATGGTGATGTATGAATTTTGTTGGTTTTATATGTATGGACTCACTATATGATTTTTGGTAGATGTATCATGATATGTATATGAATAAATATAATGATTGTGATGATGATACCTAATGGATTAATGCAATGAATAAATAATGTGACCTAAAGATGAAGAATAAATGGGATGTATAATGTACGTGTAATGAATGCAAGATATGAAAAATGAATGTATCCTAAATGAAAAAGTTAGTAACATAATAAGTCACACTAATCATGAATGAGATAAAAATTTAAAATGAAATGATGCACCATAAAGTGTAAATGTAAAACATGAAGGTGTAATATGAATGAGACCTAATGGATGGACTTGTGTCAAACTTTAGCTCATAGGAATCAAGTAGCCTAGCATAAAAGGGGGAGTGGGATAAACAAAACCCTTGTCTCAAGTAAAGTGTAATGAAATCCCATACTATATGAAACCTAACTACATGGTATTGAGGGATTTAGTTGTGTTTATATGGGATAGCACACCCTAGTTTGGTTTTGCAAAAGGAGTTATGCACCAAATGTTATAGAAGCATAGATGACAAAATTCCTTTGCATGGACTAGACTCTCAAAAAAATAGAGATTTTAGGACAATAGATGTAGTTTTCATAGTCATGATGGAACAAATGACATATACCCACTCGAGAGGTCTAAGCACACCCAAATTCTTTTTTAGGGATCTTGGTGGGAAGTGTGCTAACCCAATGCCCCCAATGAGTAGTGCATAGTCATAACTTTGAAATTGACATAAATGTACTAAACCATCAAAAATAGATTATACCACAAATGACACATGTAGTCAGTTTGAATCATTCAAGTGATACCAAGATATGGAATATTGAGGCACACTATAAAAGGCTACTACTAACATGCAAAGATGAAATCAATCAAAAGAGACTGCATGACCAAGTAGTCATTCAGTCCATAGTTCCTACCAAGAATGTTAGTCCAAGAGTGAAGGTTGTAGTGCCATGTATAGGAAGGAGTCATCCTAGGAAATTTTGTTTGTCTAAGTTGTTTTCATGAGTGTTCATTGGCAATAGTCGTGAAAAGAACAAGTTTCTCAAATTGTTAAGTCTCAATGGTGATTTTGTTTAGGTTTTTTTGCAGTCACTATTGTGGGTAAGGCAAACACTTGACAAGAAAGTGCCTCATGGATTAGAGGTCTTTTGAAAGATAAAAGTGGATGGAGGCCTCGCAGACAAGAGGTCTTTTATTGGATGCATGAAAAGTGTAATCTAGACAGGACTTCTACACAAAAAATGGGATGAAATGCAAGAAATGTGGTGAATGAGATGAGCCTTATAGATAATGGACCTTATTGAACATTTTAACAAAAAAATTGAAGTTTTTGATTTTCTGATTTTTTGGGATTTTTGCAGAACTTTAACACTATACAAGAACTATGGAACTCAAGCATAGAACCGCTTGAGATTCTGAATATTTACAGGCTAAGGAAGTGGATCTCCTTATAAAGTGGCAATCTGATATGCCTCAAAACCATATTTGGTTGTAATGATAAATAGACCAAGCCAATTAGCTTCAAACTTTCCTTTCTTTTCATGGAGATTTCTCATGTTATGCTGCAACGCTAGGTCACCCACTTCAAATTCCTAAGGTCTAACCTTTTTGTAAAACTAGAGTTGAAGGAAATTTTAATACATGTGGAGGTGGTTTAGGGTAGCGAGGCATCTCTCATCAAGGAGTTGCAGCTCTTTTAAGCAAGCAATTTGGTATTCTTCTTTGGACATTAGATTCTTGAGAGAGATTCTAAGGGAAGAGAGCTCAATTTTGATGACTAATACAACCTCAGAGCCATAAACAAGGGGAAATGGAGTGGCTCATGTGCAGGTATGGATGGAGGTGTGATAGGCCCAAAGGGTGGGAGAAATTTGTTGGTGCCAGTCATAACCAATTGCATCAACGATTTTCTTTAGGATTTTCAAAATAGTTTTTATTAGTGGCTTTAGCTTTTCCATTGCCTAAGGGGAAGTATTTGGTGGAGAAATGTTGGGTGATTCCAAATTTCCTACACAATGTGGTGACCTCCTAATTTTTTAAAGGAGTTCCATTATCAGTTATTATGTCTTGGGGTATATCGAAATGATAGATGATGTAGTTCAAGATGAACTTCAAAATCTATTTTTCAATGGTGTAGGTTAAAGGGATAGCCTTGATCCACTTTGTGAAATACTTAGTGGCAACAATAATATAATTGTGGCCATTTGCAGAATTTGGATATATTTGACCAACAAGATTGAAATCCCAGAGAGAAAATAGCCATGGTGTGATGGTAGGTTGAAGGTCTTAGGTAGGAGCATGTATCAAATCTCCATGTTGTTGGAAAGGAACACATTGTTTCACAAAATGATAGGCATCAAATTCTGAAATAGGCCAATAATAACCTATTCTGAGAAATTTTTTTGCTAATGTAAGTCTACTAGAATGGGCACAAAAAATTCCTTGGTGAACCTCTTCTAACATCATTCTAGCTTCACCTGAACTGAGACATCAGAGGAGGGTTCTGTTGAAGTGTTTTTGGAAAAGTGTGTCACATAAGATAGTGTATCAGGCAGTGTGATGGATGAAGGTTTTAATTTGGTTTGTGGAAAGGGCAATGGGGATTGTTTTATGACAAAGGTAGGCAAAAATTTTAGAGTAACATGGAGACTAGGGGCCAACAATCTCACACACCAACTCTAATTCATGTTGCTCATAAGCAAGAAGAAAAAGATTCTCAACAAGAAATTCACACTTAGGACTGTATTCAAGCATGGTGATCATGGAGGCTATGGTGGCCATAATATCTGCTACTTTGTTATTTGTCCTTGGTATCTACTAAAAGACTATCTCGGAGAATTGTTGTTTAAGATCTTCTACTATCCAACGATATGGAAACAACTTTTTATCCTTTATTTGATATTCATCTATAACTTGTCAAATGACCAATTGAGAGTCTCTGAAGACAAATAGGCTTTTAATATTCCATCAGATAGCTTGACGTAGCCCTGTTACTAGTCCTTCATACTCAACTATGTTGTTTGTGCAAGGGAATGAAGTTTTGTAAGACTTAGGGATAAGGTCTCCTTATGGTGTAACAAACAAAGTACTTGGCCTCGATCCTTTCTATGTTAAAGAACCATCAAAATATAGTTTCCATTGTGTACTAGGGCTAACAGTTTGATGCAGGAGCATCCAATGGTGTAAGGGCAATCTTGTATCACCCAAAAAATGCTTAGTGTTAATTTTAACATGTCTTTATTTTTGGATACCCATTTGGGTCAAATAGAGATTCCAACTCTCATAGTTCTACTATTGGTTTTCTGGGTTAGAGTTTTTGAGCACCTTGGGATATGTGCCAATGTAAGAAAATCTGTTATTTGTAATTGAGACATAATTATGATGAATTAGAGGGTGTAAGTTGGAGGGATGATTATACTTGTTATTTAAAGCACTCCAAAAAAATAATTAGGTCAAAAGGCTTTATGGATTGAAAGTTATTACAGTTTAAAGTTTCCTGGAGACCCCCTAAGAACGCTTCAAAGTTAGATTTGAGGCACTAAATAGTCTTGTACAGGCATGAAAAATGGGGGAAAAGCATAGCTAGTCCATAGGGTTATAAAGCACTTGGAGAGATTTCTAGAAATATAAATAGTTTGTCAATCAGAGTCTCATATCAAAATTTATGCCACTTGGAAGTTGGACTACCATTTTTGGATTCTTCTAATTTTACAATAACTTCTAATGTGTTTTCTAGAACCTTTTGATTTGGAGGTGGATGCCAAATGGAATATTCTAAAATGTATTCCTAACCCTAAACCTAATTTAGCTTACTTCAATTCATTGTAAAAGTAGTTTTGGTGGAGTGTGGGAGAAGATATTGTGAGGAGGGTTTTTTCTCTAGAATCTGACAACATTGTAATCCCCTAGGGCACGTCATTGAGTCTTTTTTCATTGTACTAAATGTGATAGCATATCACTTATGATAATAATATTCCCTTTTTCCTATTGTGTTCATTTTGTCTTGGGTTATGTGTAATGTCCCCTTTTAGGACATTCGATAGTTTCTTCCTGATTACAATAATTTTTTGTAATATTTTGTATGATGTCCTCTTCAACATGCAATATCTCATATTTATATAAGTATTTCATAGAGGTGTGTCTTTTCATAAATATTAATTATATATGATTATATATTATATGTTATTATATTAATTATTTATTATTATATATTATATATGAATCACTTTAATTATTTATAATAATATTATTTTAATATAGGCATAATGTCATATACTATAGCACATAAAATAGTTTATATATATATATATATATATATATATATATATATATATATATATATATATAATTTATAGCATGACAATTAAATATATAATTATAATTATATATATAGATAATAATATTCATATATATATAATTAATATTTATAATTATATAATATATAACATTTATATTTGTAACTTAGAATAATTATAATTTATTCTATATAAATTATCGATTATTAACATTATACCCTTTATGTATAATTAATTTATATACTGAAATGGGGATATCACAAAATCCATTATGCTTCAGGTTATACAATTATTTTATATTAAATATTTAGTTTAATGGCAAGTAAAGTGATGAGTTTAGGGGCAATATCAATTGGCCAGGGGGCACAACATTAGGTACATGAGTTATCCTTGGCTACAATCTATGACTCCAAGCTAGATGCACACTGTTGTTACTGATACACCCTAACAGAACATTGCCCAAGGATTATTTAAATAATTTTGCACATTACCTTATTATATACTAAGTTGATCGAGGAGTCAAGGCAAAAGAGTATACCAATGCATTTGCTTAATTTCATTAGATTTCTAAAGTTCATGCTTATATTGAATAATGGTTCTGAATTAAACTATGTTTGCAACATATAGTAGTAATTTTTCAGATTACACTTTGTGATCCATCATCAAGAGGAAGAGAAAAAAAAAAGATTGTATAAAAAAAAAATGTAAACACTGTTCAATCCAGAAGCATTATTCAATGTATTTGCTACTAAATAAGGATACAAAAAAACTAAGTAGGATAGTGAACCATGTGACAACTTTTCTTATCATCTACTTACTACAAAGTGAGTTACTTTACTTAAGAGTGGAATCAAGAAAACCAAGTACAACTAGCATAAGGTTTTGTTCTATGGGATGTCCCATGATGATCAAATGGTTTCCCTATTTAGGTGATCAGAAATAACATTTGGCAAAATCAAATGCAAGTAGCATATGTTCCTTATTGCTTCAATAGGACGAATTGTGAAAAATGCAATAACTAGTATTATAATAGAATTTTTTGGTACAATGGAAGAAGCATAACTTGATTAGCATTGCAATTGAAATCCTAATTCGTGGGCAGTAGTTCATAATCCAAAAGAATTCATACGAGTTGTGAAAAGCACAATAACTTGAATTATAATAGAAATTTTTGGTAGTATAGCAGAAGCATACCTTGATTAGCAGTGCAATTACAATCCTAATTTATCGGCAGAAGTAGGAAATTCAAAAGAACAAGCATAGATTAGCAGTGCAATTACAATTCCAATCCAAGGATAGTAGTCTTTGAATCCAAAAGAACTCAGAAGAATTGTGAAAAACACAATATCTACTGTTATAATGGAATTTTTGGGTAGAATGGCAGAAGCATACCTTTATTACCAGTGTAATTACAATCCCAATTTGTAAATAATAGTTTGTGAAGCAAGATGTTTTCCACCTATTGGTGCTCTCAGAAAGAACAAGGTTAGTATCATCATCATTTCACATTGGATGGACTAGCCTGATCATACAGGCTTGACAAATCCAAACACATGAATTGCTAAGAAACTTATATTCTATTTGTCTACGAGCTTTTGAGACATTGCATTTTTATAGATAGTCCATAGAGCACCAGATTTAGAATGCACTTGAATGATTTGGGCAACAAACTTGGCCTTGGACAACATCAACATGGAAAAAAGATGATTCAAATTAACCTACCCTGCTCCATTTATTGCTTCTATAGTTTGCAAAACTAAAAGCCTGGGCCTGATTAACTTGTCCAAACTCATTGAAAATAGGTGTGAATTCTTTGCCACAAAGTCTATAGAGAGTTTCATGTGATTGAGCATAAAGTCCAATTTTTTCTTAATGCTTTCCTCTGGCATTGTGAGAATCAAAGGGAAAACCCTAACTACCTATGAGAGGCTGCAAAGTTGAAGATTGTCTATCCTAGCCTATAACACTTTAATAGGAGTTATGGCCACCATGCTCACAACATATTTGTACATTTTTCCTTCCTTGTGAACACCAATATTTTGAATGAGATCAAATTGCTCTGGGGTCATAGAACTGCACCTCAAAACATGAGGATCTATCAACAAAAACATGCTGAGCTCTGTTTCATGAAACCCAAAACCCTCCCAAAGTTTTCTGCAAGCATTTTTCATGAAGAAAGTGGTAGTTCCTAATTGCTCTGATCAACAAATCATCTGTCAAAAATACAATCTTGAGAAGCTCAATGTTGGAGAGGAGGACTTCTAGCTTTGCTGTTAAGATCTGAGGCAGCCCAAATACAATTTCGCTTAGATTTTCCCTCCAAATGCTGAAAACTCTTAGCAATTGAATCTTCAGCTCCAACACTCTTTCCGCACTTGTGACCAAAAGCACAGGCTGAGATTTGATTATGTTTATAATTTGCTCATCGTTGCATGAGTATGGACTAAGTGTTGGTCAAAATTTTGACCAACACAGGCAGGAATTTAAAATTAAAAAAAAATTCTTTCCATATTCCAACCAATCTAAAACATTTTAATAGATGGTCAAAAATTTTGGTCTAAAAATGGGGTCAAATGTACTAGTGTCTGGGTTTAGTACAATGGCTGCTCTGCATCTGAATGTTTGGCCTGCTATCAAGTACATGAGGCATATTGTTGAAGAGATAATATTTTGAAAAAAAACTTAGAATTTTCATAAAATTAAATGAACACATCTAAGCAATCGAAATATAATGCCAAATTGCTAGAATCTACCTGCTATTTGCAATAGTTCCTCCAGTGATGAAGGAAAAACAATCAATTTTCCACGTAATATATCTGATTTCTAAGTGCTTGGATGAGATAAGTGTATTGTTACTCTTTTGGGTGGACTTGCAACTGATTGAGGATGAAAAGAGTTGGAGATTGAGTTAATTTTCAGATCCCCTATTGCAAAATTCATGCTCATCTCCCATTCAAACATGCCAAACAATGAATGGTGAAAATCATCTAGTTTTTCAATATGCTTATTCTGGAATGAATTAGTTACAATACAAATGATTAGTATGGTTGCTGATCAGGGGGACTGTTATACTTTATGGAATTTAGTTTAGGTTTTGTACTCTAAGGCTACTATGTTCCTTAATAAGAATTTTATAGGAGGAAAGCTTTTACGAGGGGATTCAACCTATTAATATGTTTTTTTCCAAAATATCAGATAAGATAAAAAACATTGGCCTATTGATAATAAGAGTAATAAATAATTTGACTAACCAGAGAAGTGAATAATCTGCATCTTTAGATTTGGGTCCTCTTTTCAGAAGGTCTTCCATGAATTTAGCATTCCCTTTTGAAGCTGTATAGTTAAGGCCTATTGGCAATGGAGACTTTGCATCACTTTCTGTATAAGCAACCTGTATTTTGGATGGCAAATGCTCTAAATTCGTTCCTTTAAGTTGCTTTAGATGCTGTCGAAATTGAGAGAATGTAAAAATTATCTTCACCATCTTGTAAGAGAGGGTTTGTTATTGCTTCCCTCAATATGCCTAAAGAATGCAACTTCATGTTTTAAAAAAATGTTTTCATTGAATAAACTAAATTACAGATGTAAGGAAACTTGGTAACAAAGAATATAACCATTTCCACATAACCCATAATAGATCTGAAATAAACACGGAATTAAAATCTGCATGAAAGAGAATAGACAACATACCCACAAAATGTGACACAAGATATACCCTGGGAAACCCTCATTGAGGGAAAAACCCAGCCTCCAAAAGCATCCATCACCATATATTATTTAGCAAAAAATACCATTGCCGTACAACCATGGAAGCCTTCATGGCCATAGCCACAATCGAGCAAACTATGTGAACAAGCATAAATCCACACATCTCATGCCATACTTCCAACCTTCACAAATGCTCCCTTGGCTAACCTGTCAAGCCTTGTCCTGCTCGACTCTTGCCTTTTTTTTCCTTCTTTTTCTCTCTACAACAACTACCCTTGTGGCTGCTTATATAGTAACAAGTCTCACAAAACCACTAAGTGGTATTACATAAACCATGTGCTAAAACCATGTGCTACCTAACCCATTGACCCCACATTTAATATTGGGCATTTAATTCTTTTCCCCAATATTAAATAATTACATGAAATATTATTACAATGTTACAATACAAATCATCAAGAATATTCCATGAATTTCTTTACATGTTGCACGTTCATCTAGGCACAACATTACATAATAGAATAAAATAATAAAATATAACAATATTATGCAATGTGTGCAACACCCATCATCTCAAAAATCTCCCACTTGTTGTATACATTGCATAGGGTCAATCCGTAGCCACATAAATGAACAAGGGAACAATCCCTCCCAACACATCCACTGTCATGGATCAAAATACACCAAGTGCTCCATCTAGGTACCCACAATAAAATCAAAGTATCCAGCATCTCAAACATGAATGATCTCACCTCCTATTATGCCACTGCCACTAGACATACATAGAAGCCATGGAAAGAGAAAGCCACCCAACCTGTTGCATTAGAAGATCATAAAATCCTGTACCAACTAAAATTCCAAGCACAAATAACTTGATCCAAAGGTAATCACATGTATTCGTAGTTGTCAAAATATCCATAGCTGAAATAGCACCCACAGCAAAGTGTCAAACCCATCCAACTATCCATACCTCAAAGGTATAACAAGTGAATCTCATATCACCGACATATCCAATCTATAACCTGCAATCACAAGCCTCAAGAGAAAAACCTACCACATATATACCAAGAAGCTCCCACTACAAAAGATAATGTCAAATCTATAACCAATCCACTCAATACGTCTCAAAGAAGTGAATCCATGTAGTATCAAGGACATCCACAATACATAAACTAGTATTCTACAAGAACAACTCTCATAACAAGTCTCCAATAGTCTCCCAAATTCTCCACAACCAATAGAGGAAAGAGATAAAGTAATAACCATGTCATCTCTCGCATGACATACATGAGCACAAACCAGTGATCACAATCTCCAACCAATCTCAAATCCAATGTAAGTGAAACCGAACATCCAGGAAGATAAAGACTAGAGAAACCAAATAACCATGATCCTCAACCAAGAAGATATACCACCATAACTAAATTAGAAATCCAAGCTAATGAACATCAAGGGTGTACCTATATAGTCAATCATGTCATGCCAAATCCATTGCATCATGATCACATCCATGAACCGAACATCTATCTCTCAAAGTGTCCAACCTGTCAGCATAAAATAGTCAACCACAATCCTCCACCATGACTATACCTAGTAACAACATCTCATCCCTTCTACATGAAGAAAAAATTGGCAAATCATGTGACTTAGGGCATAGACAACCCAAATCCAAGCCACCAATCTGAATATGCATCAATAATGAAAGATCAATGGGCAAAGACAACCCATAACCAAGCTATAAATGCAACCTGTAAGTATAGACTGCTTACAACACTACACAACTTGTAGATCCAACAAGTCATCATGCATATCCAAATCCAAACATTGATAACCATATCATCATAAGACCAATCTGAAATATGAACTGAGTATACAGTCACATCAAAACTTAAATCTCCAATTCCATAAACTCACAATGTTACCATAGTCAAAATATACCATAAACTGTTCAATGAAATATATCACCAAATAAATCATGCCAAACTTGCACCAAATCTGAACCAATGTGTAGAGCTCTCCAAGAGCTTTTCGTTGACTACTCAAAGTCTAAAATCTGACTTTGTATGCCCAAGTTATTCCCTAATTTGTGCTCAAAATAACATCTAAATTTAGGGCTCTTAAAATCTGACAAAATTTTAAAATCATAGAACCAAACCTACACCATGTTGTAGTGCTCTAAATTAGCTTTCCAACGCCTATAAGAACTCTGAAATTTGATATTCTGAGAGAAATTTATGGCCGTTTTACTAAGATAGTCTTTTTATCATTTTCACTTTGATTTTTCATTTTTTTTAATTTTTTTTTGTGACGAAAATTTTGACAGGATTAAATTTGACGGCCATCATGGGCTGAAACCTAAAAACTCTTTCATTTCCTCTTAACATGGCCAAACTAGGGCATATGATATATCAAAATTTATGGAAATGTTGACCCAGATCCAATGGTGAGGTCTATTTTTACCGAGGAGGTCATTTCTGCATGCTACCCCCCAAAACCCCCATTTTAAATGAAACATCCAAAAAAATCCTTTTGTCCAAAAAATTTCACATGCCCAAATCTTTTAACATCCCATCATAATAGAAAACCCAAAGCTCTTAGATCTATAATAAATCATTCATATATCTTGTCCTTTTCTTTTATCCTCTCATGCATTCCCATGGATTCAATCTAGGGTTACAAACAATAAAACCATAGCTCTGATACCACTTGTAAGGAAACTTGGTAACAAAGAATATAACCGTTTCCACATAACCCATAATAGATCTGAAATAAACACAGAATTAAAATCCACATGCAAGAGAATAGACAACATACCCACAAAATGTGACACAAGATATACCCTAGGAAACCCTCATTGAGGGAAAAACCCAGCCTCCAAAAGCATCCATCACCGTATATTATTTAGCAAAAAATACCATTGCCATACAACCATGGAAGCCTTCATGGCCATAGCCACATTCGAGCAAACTATGTGAACAAGCATGAATCCACACATCCCATGCCATGCTTCCAACCTTCACAAATGCTCCCTTGGCTAACCTGTAAAGCCTTGTCCTACTCGACTCTTGCCTTTTTTTCCCTTCTTTTTCTCTCTACAACAACTACCCTTGTGATTGCTTATATAGTGGCAAGTCCCACAAAACCACTAAGTGGTATTACATAAACCATGTGCTAAAACCATGTGCTACCTAACCCATTGACCCCACATTTAATATTGGGCATTTAATTCTTTTCCCCAATATTATCACAATGTCACAATACAAATCATCAAGAATATTCTATGGGAATCTTTACATGTTGCACGCCCATCTAGGCACAACATTACATAATAAAATAAAATAATAAAATATAACAATATTATGCAATGTGTGCAACACCCATTATCTCAACAGTAAAAAAGGAAAAAACCATATGTGCCAGAGCCTTAGATGTTTGGAGACCTCAAGAACGTTGTTGATAATAATCCTTCCATATGAAATATTTAAATGTATCAGATTGATCAAAACGTTATTATTAAGTCTTAGAAGTTGAGAAAGCTTTCTTGCTCTGACTATAAATGGCTGTGGAATATTGAACAGGATTCTGATCTCTCCAACTATATCTCCTGATTCAACTAATTGAAGAACCTGGAGCCAATAAAGTGCATTAACTCATATAAGAAATGACACCAGATAATCAAATGAAAGAAGACTTCATTAAAACCTTGTTCTCATTGAAAAGAGCTTACAAGTTTTACCACAAATACTAGAACAAATGTGTAACCCTCTTCTAATTTTGGGTTCAATTACTTTGAGGAACACTCTAGAACCTACACTCAAGATCTTAGAAGACAATGGACATTCATACAAATATCCACTAAATTCTTATTTGTGACCTAGTTTAAAACTTGCCTTTTCTGGAGTTGGGCCATCCTTCATTAAAATTAAATCCTGAAATACAATATCTGTCCCAGTTTAGAATTTAGATGCTTACCAAATAGTGTCAAAGCAGGAATCGTGATAGATATGGAAAAGGAATGCAAGATTGCGAGAATGTAACTTGCAGCTACTCCAAAAACAACTATATATAGCTCAAATGGGATGTCATTCTAGAGAATTACATCTTCTCTAGAAGGAATGTACTCTGCCACCATCTCTATCACCTGTAAAGAGGAATGCACATAGAGATAAATGCTTACAACTTTACATAACTTCAATATGACTATTATGCAAATACCCACAAGTGAAAAAGATACAAGAAATTGAGAATAGTAACAATATAAAATTCATTTCAAATCTTAGAAAAAAAATATGGGAAGAGATCTAGTAGCCACCACGGGGTCATTGATCATGAGGAGAGTTTTGTGATAGATACTTCCTAATTGTCACTTTTAAAAAGTTCCAAAAAATGATAACATATATATTAATAGCTAATAATACATGTACTAATAGTCGATCACACATGTACTAATAGTTGATCATTTTTTATCTTTCTTGGTTGTTGATTGGTCTAGTTGTGCCAAAAGTACTATTTTTTTGGTGAGGGGCTATTGGAATATGGACAAGTGTTTTAAAATGACACTTTTCAATGACTTCACACTCCATTGCTTCTAAGAGATCCCAAACATAAAATGTTAGCTTTAAACTCTTGAATCACCTACAAAGCTACATTGGAAAAATTAGCACAATTCAACTTACAACGTAGGATATCTAAGTGCTCAAAATTAACCTGGATGGCTATTAGATCTCTTCCCCTATAGAGAATAGTTAAAATTAAATTGGTATAAGAGGTAATCATTAATCCATTTATGAGGCAAAGCAAATGATTGTTATTTGTAAACCTTAAAATCTTATAATCTTACATATTCTTTCATTCTCTTAACATTTTGATTAATAGATCATAGAATGTAATCTGAAATGTTGATATAAAAAATTACACAAACTAAATTCTAAAACAATTAAATGATATAAGCATAGATTGTAGAAATCTCTAAACCCACACTAACAAATTTTTAGCAAAACATGATTAATTTACCATCTGAGCAATGAAATCATCTGAAACTCCATGAAAGAAATAGACTTTCTGCATTGTTGAGTAAAACAAATGTTGAGCTATGGCAGACTAAATTGTCGTGGGAAGGCCTGCTACAGTTTGCTTCTGCAAAGCTTCCATTTTGAACTTGAGCCTCATATGTCCAAGAATTTGTTCTTTTAGTGTATGTGGCAGTCTGTTTCTATCACAAAAATTTGAGGTAGCATTTGCTGCATCTCTCTATACCCCATCTAACATAGCACTCCATCAGCAATTAAATAGAAAACCAATATACTAGGTTATTAATATACATCCTAATTAATACTATTACTGCATATACTTACAAAGTTAAATGTTCTTCTAGTGCCATGGACACCAAGATTGGTTATATTGCCTATCAAGTAGGCTTGTAACCCAAGATTGAAGAGCATGTATGCTATAGTGAAAACCATTTCTCCAGTGTTCTTAGCATGGAGATCTCCATATCCAATAGTGCTTAAGGTTGTTATAGACCAATACATGGAGGAGACATATGCAATCTAGAGGCTTCCTTCTTGAAGTTTGGGTATGTATTACCAATCCAGGTGCTTTTGGGGTCAGGTTACCACCATGCCAGTAGGTAGTAGAAACACCCACCACAATGTATAACAAAAAGAGTCACCTGGACCATCACAATCCCTTATAATCATCCTTGTTTAAGATGCAATGGAATCAAGAAATAAAATATCAATCACAGAGATGTTTTGACTCCTTACACAAATAAGCTTTATGCATCTTGTCCAGAAGTAATTCAAGCGCACGTCTTTCTCTAACCTACATCTGAGCAAAGAATTTTCCTAAGTTTTTTGCAGTGATCTTCAGGTGAAATTTTAGTTATTCAAAACCTTTCCAATTAATAGCTAATGCCTTAATAGAATTGAATTTATTTTTGATTTAGGAGATTACTGCAGCAAGTTTTGGATCTTAACAAGAAAAGATGGAACTAATTGCAAGATTCTTTTGAAAACAATTAGGTAGAT
Organism: Cupressus sempervirens; assembly: GCA_028749045.1. Lineage (NCBI taxonomy): Eukaryota > Viridiplantae > Streptophyta > Pinopsida > Cupressales > Cupressaceae > Cupressus > Cupressus sempervirens. Next base: position 689,508,529 of record CM053793.1, read on the forward strand.
TGATTATGTTTGGGTGTGTAGTTACTTAATCCATGGTAAATAAAATAAATATTTGACACATCCTTTTTTTGATGATGGTTCACTGGAGAGATCTAATTGTAATAAGCATACACTTCTGAGTTCAATTGTGTAAGATCTATTATATTCTATGATCTATTATAGAAATAGTATGAACAAATTGTTACGAATTGTTTTAAAAAGCTCTCATATTTTTAAGATAAAATTGACTTAAAAACTTGATCTCAGAAAAACACTGCAATTAAATCTCCAATTAAGTGCAATTCTATAGAAAGGGAAAGAATGTGCAACTGTATATTCTATATTCTAACTATGGGTATGAAGATAATGAAATACTTGGCAAATAGTGCACTAACCCTCCTCAAACGCCATAAACTTCACAATGAGGATTGAGTAGATAGGAAAGAGAGCCCACATTTTCTAGAAGAAGCTCAACCAAGGTGCAAGGTGCAGATTCGCTTTCAAGACCAGCCCAAGTTTTCTTATAGTCGTAGCAGGGGGCAAATTCACTTTGAAGACCAGCCCTACCCTCTGCAAAAACCATGCAAAAATTTAAAGAAAAAACTAAATGAAATCGAGCGTGGGAAAGACCTAAAATGACAAATTTTTTTTTCCTTTGTGGATGTATAAGCCCTGTGTTGGTCAAAATTTTGACCAACATGGGTCTTATATGTAAAAAAAAAAGAAAATTTTGCCTTTACATTTCGACCACCCTAAATTTATTTAGTTGATGGTCAAAAATTTTGGTCAAAAAATGAGGTTAAATGTAGTAGTGCCTATATCAAAATGTGTACGGCTCTACGGGCTATCGTGTCTCTTGTCGAGTAATAGGTCATCTCATGCCTATGAGCTCCCATGACCATACCATGAGTAGAGTCAACCCTGGGCCTATGGTCCTCTGCATCTTGTAGGTAGACATCTGTAAGTCTTAATATAGCTAGGCCAAGATGGTGTGGCCCTAGCAGAAAACTGCTTGGTTATCCTATAGCAAAGTGCTAAGTACTTGTGCCCATATAATCGAAAATCCATGCCCAACATGGTCCAGTACCATCCTCCATATTAGTGAGGCCGCATAAAGAGCTAGCCATGGCAGTCTCTAGTCTAGTGCCTCCCTCCATGTCAACCATGACCACCAAATTAGTAGTTGTTGTCTCCTCCACCCAAAACACTAACAAATATTGATAATTGGGCCAAGATGGTGTGGTCCCAGCAGAAAATTGCTCTATCATCCTATAGAAGAGTGCTAAGCACTGATACCCATCTAATTAGAAATCCATGCCTAGCAAGGTCCTGTACCATCCTCCATATTAGTGAGGCCATGTAAAGAGCTAGCCATGGTAGTCTCTAGTCTAGTGCCTCCCTCCATGTCAACCACAACCACTGAATCAGTAGTTGTTATCTCCTCCATCCAAAATACTCTTGTAGATATTGATCTACTCCCCAATATGTACTCTAGATATCTCCCATAGATTGGAACTCATAGTATCTACCACACATCTAACAAGGTCACCATCGCCTCTCCTATAGGAAGATTGAAGCTTGAAGTTGGTGTATGCCACCGCTCCACTAATGCTGATAGCTACATTGAGTATACCCTTAGGTTTGGCCACTTGTGGACATGCTTGAGTCCATAAATCCACACATGTCCCCACTCCACCTTTGTCAGTCTCTCCCTTAGGACCATAGTCACTAGATAGTGCTCCCATGACCAAAATGCCACCATCGGCATCTACAACATAGACATGCAATAGTCAGCCTACCTTTGTTTTCATACTCATATTCTTTATCTAAGTATGGGGCATCTTGCTCTATCCACCCCTCAACCATCCCCAAGACGTAAGAGGGAAGAATATGTAAGTGGCCTTGAGGTCTAAAAGACACTTATTCTTTTCCAATTGAAGCTTTAGATTTTCTATCTACTTTTGAAGACACTCATGTTTATAGCATACAATGTTCTTTCTAACTTGATAGCATCATCAACATAATTAAATTAAGAATTCATCAATAAAAATAAATCAATCACCGTCAACATAAGAAAATAAATAAAATTAGAACAAATTGCCTAAAGTCATTCAAGATTGAGTGTGTTCATTTTAAGCACCAAGTCCAAATGTTTCATAGCAAGCTTCTTTGTCCCTTAAGCATTCAAGATTGTATGAGAATGTTTTAAGCCCAAATCAAAATATTTCATCACATTCTTCTTTAACCTTTGAACACTCAAGAGTGTTCTCTACTATCTAACCATTCATTCCAATGAAAATATTGTCAATTCCTTTAAGGCACTCAAGATTGTGTTTTGTTATTCTACACATCCATTCTAATGAAAAACTTGTTCATTCCTTTAAAGCATTCAAGATTGTGTTTAACATCCATTCCAATGAAATGTGAGTAAATTCTCTTTAGGACATTTCAGAGTACATGTGCAATGTTACTTTTAAATGCATTCAAGAGTTTCTTTGGATTTTGGTATTAGTTGCAACATTCATTCCAAGGACAAGTGATTAAGCCATACAAGTTCATTTATCCTCTAAGTCTAAAGACTTCCAAAGTTTGTCTCCTACAATAAAAATCTTATCAGTAATCCTTGTACATTAAACAGATAGTGAGTTAAGCATTAAGAAATTAGTCAATCTATAAATAAGTTAACATGATGGAATGCATGTGTAGGTGACAAAACTTTAGAGGCGATTGAACAAAAATGGCAGAACAGAAGCAAGTATGATAGACCTGATACTTACACTTGTAGATTATAGATAATAGAATAGGATCATAGACGATGAATCTCATAGACACCAGAAGAATCACATATGATAGTCAACTGAAAATACAAATTTTTTGGTCACCCACAACACAGACAATGGAATAAGAAACTACAGAGATGATAGTTTATAGAAATTGTAGGCTTTTAGTCACCCATAATTTAGATGATAGAATAAGAATCTGTAGAGATGAAAAATTACAAATATTATAGACTTCAATCACTCACAATGCAGATGATGAGATAAGAATATGTGCAGATGATAGTTTACAAAAATTGTAAATTTCAGTCGCCCACAATGTAGATGATAAGATATGAAACTACAAAAATGGCAGTCAAGTCTATGGAGACATCAAAGAAATGGAAACAATAGAAAAAAATGTTTGCAAGTTTGAGATGGTTATTAAATATGTCGTTGGAAAAGATGCTAAATTGCAGAGATGATGATTTGTGGAGACGGTGAAGCGTCTTCGCAGACAACACTGTGTCCTAATAGAGATGATAGTGCATGGTTTTTTTTTTACAGAAAATATCATTTTTTTTTATCAAATTCAGGTGTGAAAAAGGGACATGGGTCCCACTAGGCATGCCAAAATGTATACGCGAAAACCTAACCTATCAAGAGCATGCCTAAACAAGAAAAAATTAGTTGTTCATGTACATCAAAGATCTAAGTAAACCAAAATACAACTAATTCTACTTGATTTTAAAAACTTAATACAACCGAAAATAAAGAGTCATCACGCATCCTCGAAGCAACTCAATAAGGGCACCCACAAGAGGCCTTGTTGGTGTGCTCAATAGTAAGGGATATGGATCTTCTCTCTTGTAACACAACTATTGAATCCCAAGATGATGAATGATATGCAAGGATGAGTATGAAACTATGCTAAATGATCAAGAAAACTGCAAGAGATGGCTATGGAAGAAATAAATCTAAGAGTGAAACTCTACCATGAATATGTAAAAAAATGCAATAAGTAAACAAACTACCAAAGGGGTTAGTACTAAAATCTATAAAAATCACTAGAAAACTCTAAGCATAAACTAACATGATAACAATGCATATGGAGGAGATACAGAATGCTTGAGACAAAGGCTCTATTTATAGGCTTGAGAGAGGTCTTGAGGAGGTGGAATCTATGTGGCATCCACATAGGTGCCACAAGGGAGACACATAGGCTAAGGGGACAGGCCATGCAAAGGTCAACATAAGCATTTTTTGTGATTAAGATGGCTCAAGGTGTGCTCACACATATGTGAGCAACCTTGGAGAAAGGAAAAGGGGACAAGTGTGTAAGAGTGTAAGAGGCTTTTTGGAGGAATTAATGAAAGAGGGCTTTCTTGGGCTTTGAGTTCTTCACACATGTGTGAGCAACCACTTTGGGGCTAAAAGGTGTTGAGGAAGGTATTTAGGATAATTAGGTGGGATTAACTAGTGGGTAGACTTAGAAGGATGTAGACTAGGTTTTAGGTAGGATTATGATTAAATTAAATAGGATTTAATTTAATCATAGGACTATAGAATTTAATAAAGTGGAGGGAATTAAATAAATTGGAATTTATTTAAAGGAAATTTATGGAGCACTACGCATTAAATAAATTTAACACATTAGAACGGATGCATTTAAATTAAATTTAAATACTCTAGGGAGGTGAACCTATTTAATTAAATAAATTTAATTAAATAAGCAAAAGAATTGTGATGCATGAGCATCCGATTCATCATGTTATCTTGCTGAATTATTGGTTGCTGTTGAGTTAAAAACATTGTCAAGTGCTAGTAATTATTTAGTATTGATTGAGTTCAAGTTTTTTGACATCATGTTAACATACTTATTACTGTGTTATCCCATTATGTTGCCAGTGTCAACCAAGCAATCTTTCATGTTCCGAGTTGGTTGGTAGCTAGTGATTATAAAGTTGTAGTGTTTGTCGAGTTGCAATGTTTTCCAAGTTGCAGTGTTGGCCAAGTTATTTTGTATTGGCTAAGTGTTCCTTCATATTTTGAGTGATCCTACTGGTGTTGAGTGTTCATGTATGTGTCAAGGGCCATTATTTGCCTTAGTCCTTCTTTGACTAAGTTATCTATGTCTAGTTCCAATTTGGTCTGACCTTGCACGTATTAAATGTCATGATGGGTATTTAATATTTGTTGAGAACTGACTTGTAGCTTGGTTATGCATTTAGTGTAAGGGTTTTTTTAGGTGGTAATTTGTAACAAGTTGACTTTTGGTCATGCAAGTATTTAAAGGGGTCTTGGGTAGAGATTTAAGCATTATTATTGTTGAAGCAGGGTGATATAGAGAATTATGAAGTCATTTTAATTGAGGCATCTTAGCGTGGAGTAGCTTAGAGATAGAAGTTTGCATTTGAGTCTGGAGATCTATTTTTCTTTGAAAGATGTGTTTCTCTTTGTAATGGTCATAACCTGGAAGTTCGTACAACTAGGCATGTTGGATGTAAACATCTTGATTTGAATATAAGAAATATTGTCTCTTTAGATCTAAATCTCATTCCGCTTATTCATTTACCGTTGTGTTTGTGTGTTGGTTTATGGATCACCTCATTTTGGGGTACATCTGAATTTGTATTGCATTAGATGGTATCAGAGCTCAGTTGTTCTTGAGTGTGCAGGCAGATCACCGAAGTATGAGGTAGTTTATACCAAGACCTTGGTTGGGTGAATTTTATTTGAGAAGATTTTGATTTTAGAATTCCTAGCTCGTTGGTGAATTTGATGTAAGGTGGAAAATCTGTGGATTTGGCCTGTACTTGCAGAGGACTCATTGTTCAATCATTATTTTTAGAAAGATGGTTCATGAAAGGAGAGATACAAATCTAGAATTATTTGACATGTTGAGGAAAATTACAGCTAGAGTAGAAGCTATTGACTTAGCGCAAGACCATAGAAGACATCTTGATGATGTTGAGAACAATGAATATGATTCTTTTTGGGATGAATTACATGAAAGGATTGATGATCTAGAAGAGTATGATTTGAGTTGGCATCTAAGGATTAGAAAGAAGGTTGTTTGGCTGGATAGAAATATTATGAAGAGAAGAAGACAAATCATGGATGTGCATGATGATTTTGTTGAAATGGGTGAAGTATCTTTTAGTTTTCATGAGTAGATGGATACATCTAACATGGAAATTGTAGAGTGTCTTGTTGTGTGAAATGAGATTGTTGAAGAGGAGAGTTTCACTTATGTTGGTAAGGAATTGGATGTTGTTATTATTTAGGATAATGTTAATGTTGAAATGGATTTGATTAAGGACTTATCTGTTGTTGTCATTGTTGGTCTAGAGTTACATGTTAATTTTGTTATGGATGTTATTGATATGGATGTTGCTTGTGGTAAGAAGATGGATTTACTTTTTGGTAATATGGTTGAGGTTTTCAAAGATGTTATTGATGTGGATTTACATGACATTGGTGTTGTTGATATGGATCTGAACTTATATGTTACTATTGAGATACTGAAGGATATGGATGTTACTACTGATGTGGATTTTGATGATGTTTCTAATCTACATGTTGCTGGAGGAATGAGTATATATATATTGTTATGAGTATGGATGGCATAGGGTTATTGTTACATGTTCCTAATATGGATTCATTTACTGTTGATTTGGTAGAGGACTTCTATGTTATAGATTTATATTCTGCTAATATTATGGATTTGAGTTCATATGTTGTTGTTGATGGGGTTTATGGTTTGGATATTGTTGATGATCTAGTTTTCATGTATGTGGATGATATTATGGATGATTTTGATGATAAGTTGCAACGATTACTAGTGGAACATTATGATTTTCAATTTATTCTCATGAGTATGTTGATTGGTTGGAGGAGATTCTTATTTTTGAATGGATGAAGCAAAGATGGTTGATTTTCAAATTTGATCTCTTTTCTTTGATGGAGAGGAAACCTTTGGTGAAGATGAAGCTGAGTGCAAAATTTTATTTTGGAAGCAAAATGTGGGACACATTTTTCTATTTATCTAGGGATTATGATGTAGGAGCATCTAAGATCTTTTCTATTTACCCTCATAGTCTGATGCAAGAACATCATGTTTTTCATGTTATCTTATTGATTATGTTGGTTGTTGCCAAGTTATAGACATTACAGAGTGCCAATAAATATTCAATATTGACCAAGTTGAAGTCTTTTGATGTCGTGTTAACATACTAGTTAGCATGTTATCCCATTTATTTTACCAATGTTGACCAAGCGATCTTTCATTTATTGAGTTGGTCAGTAGCCATTGATTGTCAAGTTCCAATGTTTGTTGAGTTGTAGTGTTTGCTGAGTTATCCAGTATTGGCCCAGGGTTCCTTCATATGTCAAGTGATCTTGTTGGTGTTGAGTGGTCATTTATGTGTCAAGTGTCATTCTTTATCTTGGTCCTTCTTTAACAAAGTTTTTTATGTTTGGTTCCAATTTGGGTTGACTTTGCGTGTATTTAATTTCATGATGGGTATTTAATTTTTTTTAGAGTTGACTTGTGGTTTGGTTATGCATTTAATGTAAGGGTTTATTTAGTTGGTAATTTGCATCAGGTGGACTTGTGGTCATGCAAGTATTTAAAGGGGTCTTTGGTAGAGTATTAAGCAATATTATTGTTGAAGCAAGGAAATATAGAGAGTCATGAAGAAGTTATTTTAGTTGAGGACTCTTAGCATTGACTAGCTTGGAGAAAGAAGTTCACATTTGATTATGCAGATTTGTTCTTCTTTCAAAGATGTATTCTTCTTTGTAATGATCATAACCTAGAAGGTCATACAGTGGGCATGTTGTATGTAATCTTCTTGATTTGAATATAAGAAATATTGTCTCTCTTGATCTAAATCTCATTCCTCTTGTTCATTTTTCATTGTGTGTTTGTGTGTTGGTTTCTAGATCACCTTGTTTTGGGGTACATCCAAATTCGTATTGCATCAATATGAAAAATATAATTAATTAATAATAACCAATTACAATGTCAAGGGAAATATTAAATAAATTAATATAGTGTTTGGGATGATTTTAAATGTCTACAAGGGTATCCCATTACTCGACGTATGATGGCCTTGTTGATCTTAATTGGCCCACCTTCATATCATGAATATGGCTCAACACAATTTTTATCCACTCTAATTTGAAGACTTTTGAAAAACCTAGGGCATGGGAAAGCCCTTTCTTGGCAACAATCTTATACTCATCTTTTAGTACTCCATTATCACTCAACTTCTCATAAACTGCTCTTAGCTCAAAATTTCTGAATTCTTTGATTTTGCACATATAACAAGTTCATACATCTTGAATTATTAGAACCTTTGGTGGAATTGATGAAAAAGTGCCAATTTCATCTTTTATTGCTTCAAAATTTGAAGAATCCCTAAAATCAAGTGGGGGACACTAATTGCTCCTCACAATTTGTGCATTGCTCTCCTTTAGCGTTTCAGTCGCAGTTGTAGATGATGGCATTTCAACTAGGGTTCTGAAACAAAATTTTCTTTGACAACCTCAAAAAACAACTAGCTCGATAATAAAAGTTTTACTTATTAAATTATATCAAATTTCCAATGGCACACTGTGATTCACTTGCTTTGTTGCTAAATTTTCCTTAATCATCTTTGAATCACTTGTGCTCTCGAATTCACTTAGTAAACTGAAAAAAAAAACCCAAATTTGATATATACCATCAATTTTTTCCAATTAGCTCTACAACAAATGTATTTGTACTTCAATAGGTGCACAAAAATTGTCTTACCCTTTCATGCCTCTATTCAAATACTCAATCACTATCACCTTGCTTAGTTAATACCAATTCACTTGGTCACTTCATCAGCTTAGTCGATGTAAGTTTTCATTCCATATTGCAATGCTTCATTAGTAAAGGTTGAATTAATAATGCTCAATAGTTGATAGTAAAACATATTTCATTTCCCAATACTTCTCTCAAATTTTTCCTAATGTGTCTTGATTCATGCTAATATGGAATTTTAACCATTTACTTGTTAATATTTGATGTATGATATTTCATTAAGTATATAGTCCCTCACATACCTTCTTTTTCTCAATTAGATGAGGTGTGATCACCTGATCCATTGGATTTTGTGATCTTAGCTTTTCTCTCTCCACTACTTCCACCTTCCACTATCTCTTTCCATTTTTTCTTTTCCTCAACTTTCCCTTCCCTTTTTTATTTCCATTGTTTGGTGTTTCTGGTTAGGTCTTGTATTTCTTACTAACATGTTCAACCTTAAGACAACTGAAACAAACTAGGTTTCCATTCAACCATTTCCTATAGTTACCTCTGAAATGTGTCTTTATGCAATTCTTTGGAATGTGCCCATACTCTTCGCAATAATGACAATTATACCATGTGTTATAATCCCAATTGTAAGAGTTACCTTTCTTAGGTGCATGTGTTTTCTTTTCAAGTGTCTAGTTAGAATTTTCCTTAGATTTTCACTCATGAGCTCTATGTCCATATTTCTTATAGTACTAATAATGTCCTTCAAATCTAGGTGTAGTGGATGCATCAATTTTCTTTATTTTGCACTCATGTGCTCGGTGTCCTTTCTTCTTGCAATTAAGGTAGTTACTAGTAAACTTAGGTTTAGGGTTTTGCATACCATTTTTAATCCTACATATGTTAGTACTGGTTTACTTGGTACTTGAATGTTCTAATGCTTGGTCATAACTAACATTCATGTTGTCAATGGCCTCAATATATTCTATTCACATGGCAATAACTAACTTTCTACTTTCTTGGTGTCAACTATGTTACTCGACTTATATACTTTCTCGATCTCAATTGGGGTGCTTGGCAATATTTGACTTGCTTGGCATGTGTTGACAAATAAACAAGTACTTTGTAGCTCAGCCTTCTTTGGATGGCTTGATCATAGTGATGACTGTCCAATACTACCTTGGAAATGACTAAGTGTTAGACACTAATAGGAAACTTAGGCTTAGAGATCAACACATCACTACTGTCATCCCTAATATAAACAACATCCTCATGAGCCTAGCTAGAATTTTGTGGCTTATTTCTTGAATCTTTTTTCAATTCTTCTAAGTTATCATGTTCAAAAATTCCTTCATTATCTTTAGGAACACTTTTTTGAGAAATTTTATCAATAGGGGTATCTATTGAAACATAATTCTTAGAAATCCACTCACTTCTCCTCACAGATCTTTCAACAGAAGGTTTACAAACCTTCTTCCTTTTCTTTGAAGATTCTCCCTTAGCATACACTACAAGAGTCTCTTTCTAAATTATCTTTCTCTTGAAAAAGGGTGAGGGAGTGATAGTTTTATCATGGACATCCCTTGATTCTTATATGTGATCTGAGCTAACTTCTTCTTGTTCCTAAACTAGTTCACTTTCAACCCTATGTATAGAAGACCTAATTTTTACACTAGCTTGAGATTGAGGTGAAGTGGGGTTTTCTTTAATAATTTTTTCCTTCCACTTTCTCTTTTCAAAGATAGATAGTGATTTCTCCACTATTTTCTTATTTTTCTTCCTAGATGACTTAAGGCTACCTGAGGGCTCATCAGATATATTTTGTTCTACATTTTTTATAGTACTAGTTGTTGTAGTAACCCTTCTTCCTACACCTAAACCCAAAGGTCCCCCCAATGTTGGAAAAAAATCATCCATGAACAGGAAATCATCCCATGAAATAGTAGAAGTCTAACCTAAAGCCCACTCTGCTATCAATTTAATGAAGAAATCATTTGAGACTGAGTTAGCCTTACCTTCTTACACATAGATGACTTGTTTCTTTAGAGTGAAACAAAAGTGTGGAAGGTTGACAGGTCTATTATCATGCCTCAAATAGTTGTGAAGCTTGAAATGAACCCCATGTAACCACTAATATCATCCCTCACATTTAATCTACTTCATGATATAAAGAGCACACTGAGTATAGGGTTCCTGCACATAAATCCTTCATGTTCCTTGCTTCCTATCTACTTCCAATGGCCTATCTGAGTGTAAGTGAATTGAGCCCTTATCGTACATGGGTCCATGTCTTTGTAAAAAAAATCTCCTTCTAGTGGTAGCCCTAAGACTTCAATGATTATCTCCTTATTGTATTCAACCCTGAACCCTTTAACTATGGCTATCCCATTGCTCAACAAATTCATGAATTGAAAAAAAAAAATCATCATTCCAAGCTGTAAGCTTTTGAAAATACTAGAGTCAACCAAAATTTTCAAATAGTGGACAATAATCATTGTCTTAGAGAATAAGGCTATGAATTGTAGGCTTACGGTGTATCAAATCACCCCCAATGGCTATACCAGCAAAACATCAAAATATATGCTTCTACACTCAAAGAACAAATGTAGGTATAGAAAGTCTAGAGGATAGGAGTTTGTAGGGTTCCATTGGGCCTTGGGCCTTTGCTTTGTTCTTGGTCTTTGATTGAATAAATTTTTACCCCTCTTTTTCCCAAAAAAAAATGCAGGTATAGAAAGACAATTTTCAAGAGTTGTATAGCATGTTTTAAGGTAGCAACAAATATTTAAAAAAAAATCTTTAAAAAAAAAGCTTTTGAGAAAACTGTAAGCAATATAACAACATGCCATAAAATAATGTCATGTCATCATTAAACTTACCTTCCAACCTTGTTTCATTCCATAAATGTAGTTTTATGTGTGTACTTTCCAAAAGGAAGGCAAGCGTCACATCATCTTGATAAATTTAAAGGTTATGATATCACATATCTTCAAATAATTATTCAAAGTACAACATACTACTTGTCACATGATAATGAGGTTTTATGTGTGAAAAATAAACTTAACACACAATCCCCCCTTCTCCCAACATAAATAAAGGCATGGGTCCCACCATGCATTTTGAGCAAAGAATTGAATCAGTAAAAAATGTAAATTCATGAAATTAAAGGAAATAAATAAGGATAGGAAAATGCATGGTACTAACCTTTGTTATAGGGTGTGTAAATATGTTATCAGTGCATACATGTTTGTTGGAGCCAAAATGAGATGGATGGGTGAAAGAGAAAGAAATTGAAATGTATTTATTATGAAGAAAGTGATGATTTATTATGAACTTTGATCGGAGTCAAAGAAATGGGGCACATTGAATGGAAGACTCAAGTGCCATTGTTGTAGGAGAATCCACAAAATTGAACTACTACAAGATATCTTCTCTAGTCTACAATTTATTGTAGATTTTGAGTCAATGACCATTGACCAGAAGTTTGAATCAAATAGGATCTATTGTTGCCAACTATACTGCACCATTATCATACATTGATTCTATTTCATATGGTCGTAACCATCGGGTTTGAATTTTTTTCGAATTGTGTTGATACCTATAATCATAAATTAGTGCCCAATCAACCACAGTGAATTACTTATCCTTAATAAATATGTAATGTTGTTCTTTCATTGTTTTTGAATTAACTTAGTATTATGCAAGGTAGATTTTTGAAACTTGTCACGTTTATTCAGCTGTAGGATGCATACTTGTTGAGCATCATGGAGATTAATGTTGAGTTCCAATGCAGTGTTGAGTGTTTTGTACTCAAACTCAATTGACATCATAGCTATTTTCACATAGACTAATTCAAATGGAGTAAACCCTATTGTTGTGTTCCATATTTTTCTATATGCCCATAATGCTTCTAGAAGCTCGGATGCCCTATCTTTCTTATGTAGTTGAACAATCTTTGTCAAAATGGCTTCTAATTCTCTATTTGTTATCTCACCTTGTCCATTAGCTTGAGGATGGTAAGGAGAATATTTACCTATTGGAAATATAAGAGGAGTAACTAAGAGGGGAGGGGTTAATTAGTTACCACAAAAATAAATCCCAAATCCCTTAGATGTCAATATAAATCAAACTCTGTGAAACTTGAACTCTAGTGAAACTTGGCAAACACAAGCAAAATTTTGTAACTCGGTAAACACTAAAATAACTTGACAAATGCTTAATGTGAAAATATTAAGATATTATCTATGGTTAATTGTACTTTAACTTAGTTGAATACACATAAAAGAAATAGCATGAACACAATTGACACCAAGATTTAATGTGGAAACCCAATTTGGGAAAAACCACCAATTGCAACTAGTTATTGATTTTCACTCTTTTGAAGTGAGCCTTGTGATGAGCCAACCATGTTAAAGGTTACAAAAAACACTATTAGGTGTGACCCTGTTAGAGGATTTAATCACCCTATTAGGAGTGGCCTTTTTAGAGGTCTTTAGACGCTTCAATAGAAATGCCACCTTGTTAGAGGATTTACAAATATCTGTTAAGCCAACTTTATTAAGAGATTTAGATCACTCCTAAAATGGTTAGAAGGTAACAATGAGATGACCTGATTTCCAATGCAACTAAATTTTTTATTGCAGATCTCAATTCTAGCTTGTACACTTGATCCTTCCTAATTGAATTATGTTCCACACATTCAATCCTCAACTTGACCTTATATTTATATCTTACACATTTTCAAGTCGTCTTGAATAAAACTTAGAATAATTAATATTCATCTTCTCAGTCAGCTAGAACCAATGAACAATTCAATTGTACTCAATATGCCAAAACAATAAAATCCTTTATTAGCCAACCCTACTTGGTAGATACTAACTCAAAGCAATTTTCTTGTGTTAACCAATTAAACTTGGTTAACATTGCATATTCACAAAGTTCCTTTGGTAATTGTGTGAACTCTGTTAACACTAGTTCCATCCAACATTTCCTTCATTAATTGAGTGAGCTAGGTTAACACTCAACTTCTGTAGACTTTCCTTTGTCGCCCGAGTGAACTTGATAAACACTGACTTTTGAGTTAGGCAAACTCTAGAATGCTCGGCAGACACAAAAAATTGTCTTCAATGTCCGAGTGAGCGCAGCAAACATCGAATGGAAATGATATGATATTTTGTTGTAACATGAAAGACAATACACAATTAGTCAATTGTTTCCAACATTATCATGGTGAATTGTATACTCATGCAAGAGTGCAATAATGAGATTTGATATGAATTGGGCACCTTGATCAATCACTATTTCTCTAGGGACACCAAATCTTTTACAAATGACTTCATATAGTAATTATACAATATTATTATTTGTAGCATGTTTCATAGGTTTTTCTTTAGTTCATTTAGTAACACAATCAATACATACCAAAATATAAGATTTTCCTTTTGATGGAGGGTCTATTGGTCCAACAAAATCTATTCCATATTTATCAAATGGTGTAACAACTACTTGTGGCTACAAGGGAATTTCATCTAATTTTGTTGGTCTTCCCATACGTTGACATCTATCACATTTCTTTGTACATTTTGTTGCATCCTCATAAAGGGTTGGCTAATAATATCCACTTGTCAGGATCTTGAATGTCGTCCTTTTAGTTGCAAAATTTCCCCCACATGGTTCATCATGGCAGACCAACAGAATATCACAAGTTGCATCTTCTTTGAGATATCTATGTATAATTTGATCAAGTCTAATATAAAACATGCAACCAGTTACTAAAGAAAAAATGAAACTCTTTTTAGCTAGAAATTTTCTATCATTAGGAGAGAAATGAGTTGGAGTTTTCCCTGTAGTGAAATAATTAGCAATATCAGCATACCATGGATTGTATTTAATTAAAGAGAACAAATGTTCATCTTGGAAGTTATCATCAATGACTATAGGATCATTAGGTACCTATAACCATGAAATAAAATCAACCACTACAGTAGCCCTTGCTAGTTTATCTATTACTTTTATATCAAATTCCTGCATAAGAAATAACCAACGAGCTAGTCTTCCTAATATGGCAGGTTTGTTTATGAAATACTTGATGGTAGCATGATTAGTGTGCATAAAGTTCTCTTAGCCAATGATATGATATTTGAACTTTTTAAGAGCATAAATCACAACTAACAACTCTTTGTATATGACTGTCTAGTTCAATTCTTCTCCTTGTAGACTTTTATTGATATAATAGATAGCATGTTCTATTGTCCCTTCCTTTTTACCTAACACAACAACTATAGCATAATCTAAAGCATAAATATGAATATGAAACAGAATATTCCAATTGGGACCTCTGAGTAGAGGTGATTTAGTTGGGACATCTTTGAGTTGTTGAAATGATTTGTCACATTTTGAATCCCACAAAAATTCAAAGTCCTTATTTAGTAGATTATATAGTAGAGCTTCTATTTGGATGAAATATTTTATGAATATTCAATAGTAACCAACATGGCCTAAAAAGCTTCTAGCATCTTTTTTTTTAGGCATAGGTAGGGTGCTAATTACTTCTCTCTTCTGGGGATCAAATTGGATGTTATTTGAAGAAATGTAGTGGCCTAACACAAATCCTTCCTCCATTATCATATAAAAAAATCACTATTCAATGAAAGGTTGTATTCCTCACATCTCTTAAAAAAAATTCCAAATTAGATTTAGCTTCTTCAAAATTAGATCCTTAAATAGTGAAATCATCCATATAGATTTCCATATAGTCAATAGACATGTCAGAGAAAATACTTATCACAACTCATTGAAAGGTAACAATGCTATTACACAATCCAAAGGGTAATACTAAATAAGAAAATATTCCCCATGGGCAGGTGAAAGTTGTCTTTTCCTAATCTTCTGGTGCTATTTGAATCTGGTTATACCCATTGAATCCATCCAAGAAGGAGAAATACTTTTTCCCAACCAAATTGTCAACAACTCAATCAATGAAAGGTAGGGGAAAGTGATCTTTTTTAGTTTTTGTATTAAGCTCCCTATAATCTACACATACTCACCATTTACCCCTCTTTTTAGGCATAATTGCCAAAGGTGAGACCCATTGACTATCATAAATAGGATCGATGAACCCAACATTTAGAAGTTTTTGTAGTTCAATTTTCACAATATCACATAATGTGGGATTTACTCTTCGTTGGGGCCGTCTGACAGGCTTACATTCAAGTGTGATGTAAATTATGTGAGTACAGAGTTTTGGGTCTAGTCCTTTCATGTTTGTGTAGTCCCAAGAAAATGCTTTTTGGTTTTCCTATAGTAGCTTAAGTGTACTTTCCAAGTTATCAAAAGTAAGACTCTTACTAATATTAAGCTCCTTGCTTGGGCTCACTTCAACTCTAGTGAATTTATCAACCATATCTAACTCATTGAATTTTAAAGAATTAATTTCATGAGGTAACAAGGTAACTAGTGGTTGCAAGAAAATTAGATATAGCTTTAGGAGGAAGAATTATCTCTAATGAACAATTCTAGTCAATACACAGAGCAAAATCTTCACCATATTCTCTGCACAAGATGGTTGTGAGGATATCATCATCATTTTGAGGAGTTATAAAGTGATTTCTATCAATAATCATGAGTTAACTTAATAAATTTACCTTAGGTTCATCATCCCCTAAATTAGGCCACACAACTTGATTATCTTGCAAAAGTGGTTTAGAAGGAGAATATAAGGCCAAATTCTTAGTAGTGGAACCATTAAATATGGTCATTTTTATAAAATGGAAAGCAATACAATCATTTTTTGTGGCTAAATAAGGTCTTCCTAGGATAATAAGATAACCTCCTAAAGTTGCTTTAGGTGATAAAATGACAAAATCCACTAGATATTCCCAAGAATTCAAAGTAACTATGATATCCTCGATCATGTCATCAAATTTGACTGTAGAACTATTAGCAAGCTGAAGTGTGATAGGAGTTTCTCTAATACTAATGATATTAAGGTGAAGAATTGCCTCCCTATTCATGCCATTAATAGATGCTCCTAATTTTATTAAAGAATTATGTACCTACATTCTATTAATATGTACTGTGACAACTAGCCTTCCTAGATTAGAATATTTTGGGGTTATAGATTTATTCAACATGAGGTTGGACAACTGGCCCATAACATGGACATTTTTGGGTCTTGGCACTTCCTACCAAGTTGTTTTATGCTGGCTTCTTTTATGGCTTTAGTATATGCTGAGACTTCCTTAAGGGAATCTAGCAATGGTATTTTGACTAAAATTTATTTCAATTGAGTTAGTAATTCTCCAACAATAGGATTCTCAAGAGGGATTGATGGGTGAGAATGTCTTTGTGGAAATAGCAATGACTTGGCTATAGGAAAATATGGTGGAATAGGAAGGGATTCTTCATTCGAGGCATCCTTAGAAGTAACCTGAATTATTACTAGACGTTTAGGATTTGAAAGAGTAGTTCCAAAACTAAGGTGTATATCATTGATTGAATAGGTTTGAATCTAAGTATCATTGGAAGATTACAATTGATTTTGAGCAGGCTTGTTATTCGGATTTGGTGTTGACTAAGAAGGTAACTATGTTTGTCTGGGTAGATTGGTATTGGCTATAGGAGGAGGTGGCATTAAGGCTTGTTGCTAAGGTTGTTGCATGGAATTATACTATTGATTAGGCCACCATTGAGATGACTATTTCCAATTATTTTGTGGGGCTTTCCATTGATTGGATTATAGCTTGCCAATTTTGGTTGGGTTGTTTCCAATTTTGATGTTGTGGAGGGGCTTTCCAATGTGGTTGTTACCATTGGTCAAGTAGAGGTTTTTTCCAAGGTTGTTCATTCCACATGGGTTGATATTGAGTAGGTCAAGGAGGGTACCATTTACCATTGATGATTAAAATTCCCAAAATTTTGGAGAGGATCTTGAGGCATACCTTGTCTTTGACCCCATGGTCTTCTTTGAGAAATGTACAATATATCTCCATTCTCATCAATTTCTTTGAACTCCATTAGAAATTTTCCATTTATGATTAAAATTCCCAAAATGTTGGAGAGGATCTTGAGGCATACCTTGTCTCTGAGCCCATGGTCTTCTTTGAGAAATGTACAATATATCTCCATTTTCATCAATTTCTTTGAACTCCATTGGCATCTGATGTGGTTGAGTTTCCAAACTAGCAACCATATTACACTTGTAATTCCTCTTCTTCTCTCAACAATGAGGGCAAAACTCAACTAACATAGAATAACCTTCTTCATGTTTCCTTCTAGCTTGCATTGTATCCAAATGGGTTGCAACATTGTTAATAATGTCTTTCCTGAAGTCAGACAAAAAATTTGAAAGATCCAATTTCGACACACTAGCTCCCCCAGTCTTCAAGGAATTAGAATAAATTCCTCTTCCTTTCTTTACATTAGCTCTTGAGTAATTCCTATAGTACCTTTTGATATCCTCCCATGTTCTTTGTGTGATGTATCCTCCATCCATGAGGTCCAAGGCTTGTACACATGTTTTGTCCACACCTCTTAAGAAAAGACACTTTTGAGATGACTCATTTAGCTGATGTTTAGTGTTCCTTTACAAATTATAGAGGAATCTTGAAACATAGTCTTCAAGAGTTTCATCTTATTTCTACTACATCTTGAATATATCATCTCCTCCCGTAATTCTTCTACAATAATCTTTGTATTTGGAAAGAAACAAGTTCTTTATTCTATCCCAATCTACTATAGCATTAGCTCCTAAGCCCATGAGCCATCTTAGAGCTACCTTTTTTAGAGTAGATGGAAATAATTTCAGCCTATGGGTATTAGTTGTATAGTCATACCCTCTATAGAGGATGTCAAATTCAAAGAGAAAGCTTTCAGGGTCTTTAATAATTAAGCCATAGAACTTGGGAACTGCAGACATAGGAATATTTTTTAGATTATTGTTATCTTGGAGGTCCGGTATGGGAAATGGAAAGGTTGGTTGTGCCATTCTAGATGGTGGCGGTGGATTTCTTTGTTGATAAATGACAATGGCTAAAGTATTATCCTAATATACAGGAGCAACAAAAATTTTATTCAAGCCTATTGACTCATCAAATGATGATGAAGGAAGGTTTACAATGTAAGTTACAAAAGGATTTTCAAATGATGTCTCTTCTACAATAGCTTGGTCCTCTTCAAGGGGTTGGTCTTCTTCTTGGCCTTCAAGGTGTTGGTCTTCTTGGTCAGGGTAAAAAAATTATTCTATTTCAAATGGGTCATTCTAAGGAATAATCTCCCAAGAGCATCTCTTTGCCTATGCATGTAGATAAAATAATACTAAGTTTGACTTGAATGAAGCTATAAACAACTAATTATGCACACAAACTCCTAAAAATGACCTTTAGAAAAGCTTTAAATTGACACCAACCCTAGTAAAAACCCTAATTTTAGTCATCTTCTCCCCCTTTGGAAAAAATTTCAAAGGTAAATATAAGTTCCAATGTAAAACTTATAAAACCTTGTAGTAATACCTTGTACCTTGCATTTACTTTTTACATTAGTTTCATTACAATTACTTACAGATATTCAAGAAATATACCTAAATAATGAAATCTTGCATCGAATCCACAAAGATATATTTGATCATCCATGAATTGATACAACATGCATCTCCACTTAGTGAATCTTGGATAGGGGAAGTAACCCTAGCTTATTGTTGACCCAACCACTCACATTAGTATAATGAAGTATAGTTTGCATGAACATGTTGTCATTGATTAGAAATTATTCAAAGAGCTACATCATCTCATATGCACTGATAGATATCTTCACCCTTCCTCACAGTAGAATAAGACAAGGTAGAGGCTATCATAACTAGCATAAGGAGTCATCACCATGACATGGTAGAATAGGTATTGATTCAAGAGCATCCTTGGTTGGCTAGCAATCTTGCATGTTGGGTTATTATGGCTTTGAATTTGGAGGACTCGGTCAGTGAAGAGTTGGTATTTGGTTAATGAAGACATTTGACAATGCTCAATGCACTTGGCAGATAATGTAAGCTTAGTTTACACTAGTATCTTGTCAATAGTGTTACACGAGTGGATCGGTTAGTAAAGGGACTCAGTATGTGAAGAAGGAACTTGGAGTATATTGTGGCTGAGTTTGCACTAGGACTCGGCAGTAGTATTGCCCAAGTTAGTTCAGTCAATGAAATGGAGCTCAATTATACTTGGTGAAATGTTAATCCTCAGTGATAGTTTCTGACACTCGATTTGGTCTTGGCTTCTATGGTGCCTGGAATTTATTATAGGTATTTTATTTGTGTTTCAATCAACTTGTGGCTTGCATTGGCATTTAATGTAAGGGTTAATTTTAAATTATATTGGGCTAGACAGACCTGTGGCTTAATTGGGTATAAGTAGGGGGTCTTGTGGAGTCTTTAGGCATTCATTCATTCAAAGGAGATTGAGAGATTGATGATCATCTAGCTTGGAGAAGAGGATGAAGTGTAGGATAAAATTTTGAGAAGGGCTAGTAGTTGAGGCTTGGCAAACTAGGAGATTACTTGGTGGGCATGTGAGCATAAGCTGAAACTGCCTCGGGGTTTTCTACCAGAGTGTGGATCTAGATTAGCTAGGATTAGGATTGAGTTGGATCTTGAGGGATCTTGTAGAACTATTGTTGTAATTGCTTTTGTATTTGGCCCTAACTTGGAAGGCCTTATAGTCAGGCACATTGAATGTAAATAGTTATTTTATGAATAAAGTGTTGAGGATTGGTATCATATCTTTCTTTGTATATCTTGTATTATGTTTTCCACTATGTGGTTATTTTCAAGGATCCAAATTACATCTGGTAGGGGTACCCTCAAATTCTCGCTACATCAAGTATGGAAAAAATTCAAATTTATTCTATATTCTAACTTGAATGATGGAGCATAAAAAGGATAAATAAATTGAGATGAGATCCAGAGTAGACAGACTGCATCACCAATCTAGACCCTACATCATAGGTGTCATGGGTTTCTCATGAACCACTTAGCAATTCAAATTCAAAATTTGAATATATTGGATTGAGCAAGATAATATTGTAGGGTTTTAACACCCATAAAAAGGAGGAGACTTAATACATTCAAAAAGAGAGGTGTGTTAAAAAAATACAGAGAGGACAAGTGATAGAGAGATGGTGTATGCCATATGGTGAAAGATTATAAAGAAGAGAAAAATAGAGAAAACCACAGCAAGCCAGTTAGCATGACGACTAGATTGAAGAACTAAAGTTGTTAAGAAGAAGATTGATGACAAAAGGATACATCTAACCAGAAGCATAAGAGAGCACTATAGAAAAGATAAATAGGTACAAGATAAGTAGAGTAATACAAAATGATATCACTAAGTGCACCCAAGAGGCATGGGGAGATCATGACATCTCAAAAGGTATACATTGGAGATCTATCAAGCAAGAAAGTGCTATATATTGTAGATCACATTTGATTACTTTCTAATAACTATAATCATTTTGTAAGATCTTGACCAAGTATTCTCTAGTAGTAAGATATGTTAAATTGTTTAACAAGGTGCCTCCCAAAAAGAGTGCTAAATCCTATAACTAGGCAGCCCTAACAGGTTGATTGTTATCCTAATAGGTTACTAACATTCTTTGTAGCATGTGTTCTCAAAAGGAACAAGTTGTAGCTCTTAACCGGGTAACTTTTTATCTATAGTAAAAGGCTAGTGGGTATTTTATCCCCACCATGGTTTTCATCCTCATTGTTGGTGTTTTAAAACTATAGGCCTTAAAATAGCACTAGGATACAAAATAAAAGCATATGCCTAGGGGTTAGCTATTTCCCATATTTAGCAAAAAACCTATTCAGATCTAGACCGACTTAACAAAGCATAAGGGCTTTCTACACTTTAGGCTCTATAAAGCCAAGTTGGGCACACCTAGGGATTTTATCATTTACAGAAATTTCATTACTCATTATTCATCCCTTATAGTAGAAAGTGGTCTAATATCTTCTTAAAATTGAAATTGACTATTGATTTACAATAGCCAACCATAAGCTCAAAAGTTATCACAATAAGTGAATGCCCAGCATGTAACATTTTAGATAATTGATTTGATTTAAATGTGAATTATGCAACCAAATGATTGTTCCAATTTGTATCTTAATTGATAACCAGTTCCTTATCCATTGTTTCACAGAGTCATACTAGTAAAAAAATTATCTATTCCAAAAGTTATCACAATAAGTGAATGCCCAGCATGTAACATTTTAGATAATTGATTTGATTTAAATGTGAATTATGCAACCAAATGATTGTTCCAATTTGTATCTTAATTGATAACCAGTGCCTTATCCATTGTTTCACAGAGTCATACTAGTAAAAAAATTATCTATTCAATTGACTTGCAACTAAATTTATCAGTTGTTAACCCTAAATCCCATTCTTATGACATCCCTCCCACATACTTAGAAACCCTATCAATTCATAGAAGCATTTACTTAATTGCTTGAATCAAAAGCAACAATGAATTGACATATAACCTATCCAAGTTGCATTAAACTAAACTGAACCTTGCTCATTTAGCCTCAAGGTGACAAATATATGAAAATGGAGACATAATTTATAGACATGAATATTCAAAAAAATCCTTTTATATTAATCTTCTTGATAAAATTACACATACATGATACAAAACTTAGAATGTAACTTGAAACTTAACAAATTTGTCATTTAATATCCATTATATTCTCAAAAACAAAATTTAAAACAACACTTCTTTGACATAAAATCTGGACCAACTATTAATAGCATAAGCACCAAAAGTAAGCAGAAATCAAACCTCCACTCCACATCTTGGAAATCCTTTAATAGAAAAGGATTGCAACAAGCTACAAATGGGAGGACACTTATCAAAATTTTATTCAAAAGTAAAGTACAAAGATAATTCAGATATTTTCTCTTCACAAACATTCCTTGTACTTAGATAGAAAATAGAAAATAGTTCAAAAACTAGTAGGTGGCGAATTTTCTTTTGGTGTTTCCAAGATAAACATTTGTGCACTTTAACAACCTATCATAATCATTGTCTTTTCTCTATTTTATCTCTTCTTCCTTGTAGTTATGATTTCAACTACTTAATCACTATCTTTGGATGGTAAGGCCTTTATGCCAGCTATGACCTCCTAGATGGCAATATCAGTTTCAACATCTAGCTAAGTGGCATCTCTAATCATGTTCAATTCTTCAAGGCACTTATTCCATTTTGCATCTATGATGACCTTGACCTTTGCAATTACCTTTCCCATTTCTAACTCCAACTTATACAAACATCAAACTTATCATACACTACCATAACATCTACTTCATTGTTATAGTATGCAATAAATCTAACGTGTTTTAATATGTCATCAAAGGAAGATGACCATTTCTGCTAGTCTCGTACATTTCCACTTTCATCAGAAATATTGGGCATAGAATTAGGAGTCCCTGTGGTAATTTATTTCATTTTATTTTGGATCAATTCTAATTTCCCTAAAAAGAAACCATTTAACTCCTTAACTTTGTGAATCAATTTTCTTATAGAGATAATTACCCCCTTTGGCAACTCTTTCTTCTGTGTCAACATGAGTACAATATTTTCAAAAAAGCTATGTGTATGGGCTCTATGTTGTGAATAAGGGAGATAATAATAAAATTGCCTTAGAACATTGATATTCAAATCCTTGCAAGATAATGTAGCTATTATGTACATTTTGTGAAGATTTTTTAAAAGAATTTATCTTATTAATCAAAAATTTCTTCATAGTTATAATTTATATTTCTTTACTTGCTTCTAATTTTTCCTCATCAGTATCTATAGACTAGCCAATCACATCCCTTGCATCTAGTGCATAATCCTCTATTTTCATACCCTTGCCTTCAACTTCAGTATCAGGCCTAGCAGTATTTTTCAATGTTCCTATTTCATTTTCCTACAGGAGATTCCTCTACTCTAAGACATATGTCTTTTTCATTTCCTCTTCATAATGTCTCCTTATATCCACATATCTCTCATAGGTTCCATATAATTGTTCCTCCAACACATCAATTTTCTTCTTTCCTAGCAATGTTGTTGAAGTCATCAACCCATAAATTTGACTACTTGAAATGGAATGAACACTCCAAAATATTATATTCCCACTAGGGGAATCTTTTATTTCCATGAGGGTTGGCTTTTCATTTTCTCAAACCAAGCTCCATATTGCCATTATCTGAGCATCAAATTTGTACCCAGACCCTCTCAATTCTCCCTATTGATTCATATCTTCAAAATAATCAATTTTTTCTTGTCTCCTCATTTGGTCCAACAAGAATGAAGAGTTAATTTCCCATCCTAGAAAGATAATCATACCACTTCTTTTTGTCAGTTCTCTTGCCTCATTAACAGTTAACTTCTCACTCTCAGGATCATACTCCTATAGCCTTTTAATCATCTATGCTACTTTTTCATTGGAGTCACCTGGTTTTAATTGCAATGAAAATTCATTTTGTTTTATTTTTAGCAAGAAGCTTTCAAACTCTAGTATTTTTATAAAGTTTTCATCCTTCATAAATTATCTAGCCTCTATTATCTTGACATCTATCATTCTAGCCTTCAACTCCAAATTCTTTGCTTTCTTCTCATCTTCAGTTGCCTATGCCATCAAGAAATGTTGTCTTGCATAATTAAAGTATTGGCTACTACTCAGCATAATTTGTAAGGCTTTCTCTCTTGCCTTTTGAGGAATCTCAACCACTTTTTGTTTCTTTCTACTCTATTGAGCCCAGGTTGAGCTTTCAAGTTGTTCTTCATCATCACTTACTTCCACTACAATATTAGGTTTAGGAAATTTAGGATTGACTTTGTTTTTTATCTCCTCTGGGACTTGGGCTATAATCTCATCAAAAAATTTAATGCACTTATCAAACCTAGGCCAATAGCCTTCTTCGTGACAAAAACCCTTAAAAGATGGGTCAATTCTCCTCATTTCTTCTTCAAAACCCAATATGTCTCTCCATTTTATTGTTCTATCTTTACACACATTATCATCCAAATAATCTACAATCACATCCTCTTCCTATAATCTCTTTCTTAATGGCAAGTTGTATCCCCTCATATGTTTTAAAGAAATCCTAACAACATCAAAAAGGATCATATGTTCATGCAGGGGCAGTTGGCAATTTATAATCTCTAAGAAATGTATTAGTTTCTTCAATTGCATTTTTACCAATTTCAAAATCCCTAATCTTAGAACATCTACATAAGAATGTCCCCTTTTTGACATTTCTACTCAAATACTCCCTATTTGTTGATATCAACTGCCAAAAGAATTCAACAATCCCTAACTTTTTTGGAAGAAATCTAGGGAGGATATGTGGTGGTTGAGGGTACTCAAAAACTTTAATAAATGTGTAACTTTCAAATAGAAAAATGCTTCCCCAATCATACCCTAAATTTTTTCCTTTGTCTTTAGCTACTTCTAACTACTCTTTCATCTTTCCTATAGTCTCAGCAACTTCTTCTAGTTTTTTCTTCATCTCTTCCACAACTTCCTCAAGAATCTTATTCTTCTCTTGTTGTCCTATCAAATCTCTTGTGAACTCTACATTGGTCACCATGGTACTTTCTCCTATAAATTCTCTTCCCTCTGACATACACACTTCACTTCCTAAACCTTTCAATAGCTTTGATACCACTTTGATGGGGAGTCCTCACTCTCTTAAGAGCCCTATGGTTCTTCCCAAGACCTATCCTTTGGTCTTACTAGGGTATTCCACACTACCCTACTCAAAGATCACTTCTAGGATCCCTAACTCTTTATATAACTCTCCACCAACTTTGAACTCTCACTTATGCCTCAAATTCCAACTATGCACTCATGGGCTCAATTAGCCATTTTCCTTCCCAGACTATTCTTGGACCTAGGATTAGGTATTCCCTCTATTAATTTCTTGTTCTAAATCCATTTTAACCCATTATTATGGATTCTTTCTTAGGTTTTCTATCAAGTTCTTATTTTGTTAGTTCTAGGCCTTGTAGCCTTTTTGCACCAATTAGGCCTCCCAAATTCAGTTTTCTTGGGATATATCCCAACTTCTCCAATCCAACCCCCAACTTGGTTAGGAATTGTTCCTAATATCTCCCTAGGCTTCAAGATTTCCTAGGTCTTACTCTCCCAAAGTGTATGTACATAAGACTTTCACCAAACCCTTATTTTTGAGGGTTTTTAGAGCATGTGACACTATTTGATTTCTTTGCTCTCAACAAGTGCTTTAATGGTCTCCTCTACACTCCTCCTTGCATAAAAGTTTCTAGGAAACATGCCCCTAGACTTAGACACTCCTTTATTGGTACATCCAATCCTTTAAGAAAGCCTTCTTTCTTTTTTTCTATCGAGCACCCAGCCATAATGCCTCTGTACTCGCCTAGGGTCTGCTGGAAAATATAGCTATCTTGTAAAGAATGACTCTAAAAATAATATTTACAATATATACAAGGTATCCTACTTTATTCCAAGAGGCCATGGAAGTTCAGCCACGAGAACTAAAATGGGATACATTTTTACAAAACAAGCTTTGAACTAGGCAGTGAACTAGTAAAACACAAGAAATTAACAAAATGCTAACCTGTCATACAAAATAACTAAACCAATGCCACACAAGGTAAGTACACAACATATGTTGAAGCTTCAAATTATTATTTCAATCCTTTCAATCCATTTTATGACTAGATGAAGGCTCTATTACAAAAATGCAATCAGATCTTGTTATTTCCAAACCTTAGTCCATACAATGCCACTCCCAATTGTCAAGTTTGGGTTTTTCTGACCTTATATACCTTATTCCCACATGGTTAGACCCTTATTTCATACTTAGAACACCATTAGAGCAATTTCCTAGTTTTTAGGAAATGTTGTCATGACAACTTTGCAAAGTTGCCATGAGCAACTTTTGCTCACTCAGCAATTCCCTCTCCTAACATGTGTATCTCAAGCTAGAATCCACTCCTTGCATCCCAAAACACTTAAAAATATCAAAAACATAAGTGCCACTCCATTTTGGGATTTTGGCCAAACCCTTTTGTTGATTCTCCTAGGACTTTTACTCTAAAGCCTAATTGAACACACAAATCACAAAACTCTAAACATCCTTATCTCAACCCACACACCAAATCAACCTTGGGACTCAATGACTAGTCCTTATTACCTTGGTGGTTGGCTAGAACCAAGTACAAGCCAAAATTGTAAAGATCTTCCAAGAAGATCTTAAGGTGTCCCTACACCATCCATGTTATGTCTCATTTATTATATATTTGTTCATTTCCCTCTTTTCTTTATCTCCCACTAATGATATCTTTTCATCTCTCCCTTTGTTAATCTCATTTCAACTCCTCCATTTCTATTCTCTTTTCATCTCCCTCTTTTTTTTCATCAATGACAGTACATATCCTACTTCTGCAACTTCTATTTTTTTTTATCATGTGGCTACAATTTTGTGGAGTGCTAAAATCAAACTAATGATTGCTAGTAGATGGTTTTCTATTGCTTGAATGGTATCCTTAACGTCTGTGGATAGTAGTATATTAGACTTTTTGATGTTTCCTTGGATGATTCCTATAATGGGGATTAGGAAATACTAGAGCTTGAAGAGAGTGGAGTTTGTCTTATGTTGTTTTGTAGTCACCCAATTGATCAAATAAATATTTTCTTGAATTTAATTAGTGTACACACTAGGTAAACTAGTTCATAAATCAAATTATGTTTGAGTAACTTATAGTCCTTCATGAGATGTTCTTAGAGTATCATTCAAATCAATCAAAAAAAATTATGAATCGAATATTCTGTAAAGGGTTGGAGAGATATTCTTCAATAAATCAAGTGTAGTTTTTCTAGCTTCTACAAGTTTCTTTGAGTGATGTTTAATAAGATGCTTAATCTTTTTCCTTTTCTTTCTTTCTACTAAGTAGACTAGTTACTTCACTGGTATATGCATACTTGTGTGTATTCTCTAGTTGATCAACTAGATCTTTGTTAGTGTCATATTGTACATCACTAAGTATTCTTGTGACTAATTTCCTTTCTTTGATCAAGGTATGTGTTCATTCATTTCCCAAATGATCCTTCTTTGTTAATGTAAGTTTATTCAATAAGATATTGTGGTGATTAATCTCTTCACCACTTATATCTTTCACTCTTTCAACATACTTGTCCAATTTAGTTTGAATCATCTCAAGATCCTTGACTTCCTAAGCATGTCACTCATATAATTTTCCTTCATCTTTAGAGCTTGAAAATGATGATGATGAGGATGGTGTTCTTCTCGTCTTCATACTTTTCTCCTTCTATTGTTTGGACTCTTCTCTCCTTCATTGCAGTTTTTTCTTTATAAGTGTAGGCCTTATGGGCCTTTTGGAATTCTATGGTGCTCAGTGTTGGACTGGTTCATCAACTTCCTTCTATGTAGCTTGCTATTTTATAGAGGGTTCTTGGTTGTGTCCCAACTTGGACTTCCTTGGCCTTTTTCTTCTTCCTCTTTGACCTCAAGTGTTGAGACTTCCTTGTTGTGTTTGGTCTCTATTGGTTTGCTTGGTTGAGTGTCACCTTCTTCTTTTCTCTCTTTATGTTGGGTTGTTTATGATTTCTTTGTTTCTACTACCAATTGCATCTCAGCAATTTTGGGGTTATCTTCTAGAGCTTGTGCTATTGGAGCGAATTTAGGATTTATCATCCTAAGTGATATTTCACTCTTTACCACTCTTGTACCTATGGATATTGCATATTTCATTTTCCTTGGGGAGGTTAGGGAGTTTAAGTTGATAGGTTCTTCATTTATTTATTCAATATATCCCTCATATTCTACTAATATGCTAGGGCCAATAGATGCAATCCTTTTTACCTTACCTTTACCATTTGGATCAGCACCATTTAGAGATTTTATTTGACTTTCTAGCTTCAATGCACACATAAACTCCATTTGATCTGCAATTGATATCTAGTCTCTAATTTCTCTTTCAAACTTTGCATTTTCTTTAATAGTTGCTATTAGTGCAACATCCTCTTGAGTCAAGAATTCTAAGATGTATGCTCCTACATACATTTGATTTTCTCATTGGTTATAATCTAGCCTAACCCTTGATAGTGCATCACTAAGAAATCCCTTATGTTGGGCTACACCAGTTTGCCACTTATTGGTAATGACTTCTGGAAACTCCTTTGCCAGGACCTTTTTCACCATGTTAGATGTTATGCAACAGGTTCTCATGTTAACCAGTTCTCCACTTATAACATTATTCTTATCTTTTTCACTCTACAATGCATATATGTATCTTATCATATTTTAATTCCCAATATAAGCAACATTATTGATTTTTTCATCAATGGAGAGTGGATGAGTGGAATTGCTACCTCTTCTTGTAAGTTTCACTAATCTTAAGGATGATGCACCTATGGATGGGTCCTCTCTTCTTTGTGTAGGTTTCTTCTTGACCACTTCTTCAACATTCTTCTTCTTTCTCTCATCTTCCTCACTTGACTCTAGTTCTCATGAGGTTATTTCTCTTCCTAAATCTATATTTCTTTCTTTACTTTTTTACCTTTTAGGGCTTGTGGCCTTGGTGTCGGTTGTCTTCTTCCTCTTGTTTTCTTTATCGGCTTCTTTTCTATTTTCTTCCTTCTCCTTTTTTATTCTAGCTATGGTGTTCCTTCTCATTGAGTTGGTACCATGAGTGGGTATCTTTCTATCAAGAGGCATTATTAGCATTAATTCAATTATAGTCATCATTTCCTCCTTGGGTAGTTCATACTAAAATCCTATGAGCTAGTGGGTTCTTGGCTTTACAACCTGTTTCATGCATGTGTATGTCTATCCTAGAAAACATACATAAATTTTATATTCCTCTACTATGGTAAAGGCTATCATCTCTCTTTTCCTCATAATATCCCTAAATCTGTTGAAATATATATTGAATAGATTATCCAAATTATCTCCTAGCATCATGTATGTTTTGCATACCTCTCACAAATTGGCTTATCCTTAAACCAATTAATTACACCTTGCCCTATAAATTAGTGCAAAAATTAGAAAATATACATACCAGGAGAGCTCCAAACTTGAATAGGTGTACCTTGGGGTTTCTTTAATTTGTGTTAGGTTTGGCATCAATTACTCATATAGCCAACCACTTAGGTCAACTAGGGCATGCACATGAATAATTTGATATGCTATGTGCACCACTCCACAAAGTATGCTATTGGTGCTCCTTAATAAACATAGTCTATATAAAATTTCCATTACGGTGAACTTAATTTTAGGATCAAGAATTTCATCAATGGTCATTGTTTGTCCTTCCTTCTTTGCCTCGTTAAGTCTAGAGACTTCTTCAAGCATAATCTTTTCTATGTTTAGTCATACTCCTGTGTCATTAAGCCATGTTACCCTAAGGAAAACTCACTTTGTGATTTCATAAGGCTTATCAATCCACATGAATTTTCCATGCACTCTTCTCAATACCAGTCTCACCCTATTCTCATGAATAAAATCAGGAAACTCTATTATGCAGTGCAGTGTTGTGTTCATCAGGTGTTGTTGATATTTCTTCAGTTTGTCTTCTTCTACAAATGTGGTGAATGTTTAATACACCTTGTCTAATCCTAGTTCCACAATATTTACCTTCAATTGTGTACTAACATTTTCAATAAGTAAAATATTTGTAGGCATTGAGGATAGTATTGTTGCTTACTTCCTTGTGTCTCCCTTCGGCGAGGTCTCTGAAAGTTCTCCATTACTAACAAGCTCAGTCTTACAAATGTTTTCTACCATGGTGTCCTTTTCCTTTTTGAATCAATTGATTCTTTTGAATATGATCTTGTGTAGTTGCTTTTGGAGGTTATGTTGGTACTAGAAATTGTGCCAACTACTCAACTAGATTTTTCTCATAATCATGCTTACCTCACAACTTGGAGTTTTCCAATTGATTAATCAAATCCTCCTTTAACATATTTATTTCTTTTGATGAGCCATTTTTAGGTTTACATTAACACAAAATGGTAAACACAACTCTTACCTACCTATCCTTTCACATTAAATTTGGTTTATCCGTACAACAACGGTCATAATCTCAACATTCTCTTGCCTTGATATAGATTTCTTATGCTTATTTCATGCTTCCTTTTATTTATTTTTATTAGGGGATCAATAAGTGGTATTTTCTTTGGCATGCAACCCCTTCTAAGCTTGGATTATCTTAGTTTTTCATTGAAGTGTCACCACCAATAGGTGAAAATCCTACTTCTTCAGCCTTAACCTCTTTGCTCTTGTCTTCTTTCCTTGCCCATATCTTGTTGTCATTTCTAACTTCCTCCTTGTTCACTATCTTGGTCTTCCCTTTGTTGTCCAAAGTATGCATTCTGGCATCTTTTCTTGATCTGCAATCTTTAGCAAGATGACCTATCTTGATACAGTAGTAAAATGTCATGCATGTTCCTCTCCATGGTCCTGAGTAGTTCCTTTTATTGATTTTTATTAGGGGATTAATAAGTGGTATTTTCTTTGTCATGCAACCCCTTCTAAGCTTGGATTATCTTAGTTTTTCATTGAAGTGTCACTACCAATAAGTGAAAATCCTACTTCTTCAGCCTTAACCTCTTTGCTTTTGTCTTCTTTCCTTGCCCATATCTTGTTGTCCTTTCTGACTTCTTCCTTGTTCACTATCTTGGTCTTCCCTTTATTGTCCAAAGTATGCATTCTAGAATCTTTTCTTGATCTACAGTCTTTAGCAAGATGACCTATCTTGATGTAGTAGTAACGTGTCATGCATGTTCCTCTCCATGGTCCTGAGTAGTTCCTTTGATTGATTTTCATTAGGAAGTTCTTAGTTTTATGTTCTCTATTCTCACACGATGAACATGTAGATATGGTGAATTTGTTCTTCTAGTCATGATTGGAGGATATTTGAGACTACTTATTCATCCATTATCTTGATCTACATACCTTAGTCTTGTATTCGTACTTGTTACACTAGTATTGTACCCATCAAACCTTTTCTCACGAGTATGAGATCTACATTCTTGAGAGGAGTGACCATACTAGTGACATGTACTACAGTACCTGTAAAAGGTATATTGTTCATTAGATGCAACATATCTTTGCTAGCATACATTTTAGTTGTGACTTACTTTACCACAAAAATTAGACACGGGTTTTTCAGGTTTCTTACCGTTAGACAATAGTTTCCCTTGTCCTTGCTTGGTCAGGATCTTGCTCAAAGATTTTTTGCCACTTTTAGTCTTAATGATTCCTTCATAACCAATATTGGTTTTGTCCTTGGTCCTTCTTTGGCCTTTGATTTTCTCATCTATCTTCTCGGACATGTCATTGAATCTTCTCAACTTCTCATTTCTTTCATTGGTGCTTCTCATTTCCTTATTTGGCCTTTGAATCATCTCATCCTTTTGTTTAGCATACTCCTTATCTAATCTCTTTACTTCCATGGCTTCATTTGGTGCTCTTTGAGCCTTTTCTAGTGCATGTATAGCATCACTTTTATCCTTTTTTGCTTGACTTGGTCAGTTTAATGCTTCTTCTTGCTCTTTCTTTAGTTTTGCAACTGCCTTGATCAACTTCTTGTTGTCAGTCATGAGATTGAAGATAGTTTCTTTGGATCCATCTGAGCCATTTTCTTCTTCCATCTACTCAATAATTTCATGGATTGCATTGTGTTTCTTCACAATATTCTTTCTTTTTGCTAAAGAATCTTTCAATTTTTCTTTCAAATCAAGAGCTTCCTCATATAGCCTCTTATACTTCATGACTATTGTTTGATCTACCCCCTACAATAAGGCTTGTGAATATCAAGTTCTAAGCTCTGATACCAATTTTTGGTCCCAATTAGTACTAGGGGGGTTGTTGAATTAGTACCAACTCTAAAAACTAATTACTTTTCTAATACTCCAAATATATTAAGTACCAACCACTTGATAACTAACATGAATATGAATGCAATGAGATAGAAATAAACAAACTCACATAGAAGATCACTCATCAATGGACACACAAGTTTTGTATGTGAAAACCCTCAATGTGAGTATGGTTTGAATTTTCACTAAGCTTAAATCTTTTATTTGTTGTGAAAATTAGGAAGAAAGTATATTTTCACGTTTAGGGTTTCTTAAAATATTGTCTTTTCTCATGAAAAACCCTAAATTGTTACTCACACCTTATGGTTTGCAAGGTCATTCATGAGTTGGTAAGAAAATAATAAATAAGGATACAATAAAATTTTTATTATAGGTATAAATTTCCATATCCCTAAGTTCTTTGTTTTATTCCATATGTTATAAGATTGTGGTCCTAAGTGTTTTAAGTTGCAAAGTCGCGAAAGTCTTTTGATCGCTAGATATCTACAGTATGTTGTCTAACCATTTTGAGGGTAGCGATTTTGTGAATTAGTGAATTAAAAGGTTCACATTACATCATGGGAAACATGGCTAATATCCAAGTTAAGGTTGCAAAGTGGAGAGAAGCTTAAAATCTCGAGGTCGTGGCTTGTGATTTGCATACTGACTTTTAAGTTGTGAAGCCACAAAATGTAACCATGGTAGTCAAGATTTAAATTATTGCTACATCTCCTATAGGTAAAGATAAAGTGAGGTTAGAGTGGAGAAGTAGACATAACTGGTGATCACAACATCACAAGGTTAAATTGTGAGTTAGGGTTTATGGATGCAAAACTGCGAAAAGGATGACAATTAGCTTTAAAATAGTGTTTGCATTGTTGTGTAGGTTAAGGATCATATGTTATTAACTATTGTGAAGTGAAGAAAGAGTTAAGGAAAGGTTTTTGTAGCATCACCAATTTGAAAGATGTTAATTCATAAACCGCAGAGACTTAGCGATAGGTCTAAAAGATAGGTTTGGCTTATTTGCAAGGATAAAAGGTGAGTAAAGCTAAAAGTTTACAATGAGGAGATAAGCATTTTTTTCCCCTTCACTGGTGTTAATCTTTGATAAGATTTCAAAAGAGAGATGTTATGGTAAAGGGTTAAGTAATCATTCATGATATGAACCATTGAGTTGTTGCAGTTAGTAAGATAGTTAGCTAAATAGTTATGAAGCTACAAAATGGTTGTGATAACTGCATTTGCTACTTCACAGGTTACTTGCAAGCTATTTATTTTTTGGGTTGTGATGGAGCGATAATGTTTGTTCTGGTAGTTAATGCCACATCTCCATAGTGTTAAATGGTAAGCCCTTAACTGTTACAATGTTGTGAAGAAGGTTAAGTAGTGTGTCTCGCTACTTCGCAGGTCTACATGATGAACAAGAAAACATCATGGCAAAGCAAAGATAAGTGTGTAACATGACATCATGAGCTAAAGTTGGTGGTTTGAAAATTAAGTGGCAAAGATGTGAAATGGTTATAGTAACCATTTTTGCATTGTCATAGTCAAAAGTAAAGAAAGCCATAATGTCGTCGAGAAGTGTAGAAAAGAGGTCAATCGCCATATCGCTACTTTCAATTTTTAAAAAACAAAAAACAAACCTAAAGTGCATGTCCAAGTTGGAAATAGATGATGAGCTAGAGGTACAAACATCATAAAGTTTGAATACAAGAAATATTTTGAAGTACTGAAAAGATTTCATTCATGTCATTTTAATGCCATTAATTCCATGCTCTGATTTGCAAAAAAGAGATAAAAGGCAAAGAAAGCCAAAAAATTATTATTAGTTGTAGAGCATTTGAAATTATAGATCTGAGTTGAAGTTGTAGCAAAAATCCTAGCAGTCAGAGTTCAATAATATTGTAATAAGTTGAAACAATGGCACATCAGGAGGGAGAGTTAATTGCACAAGCTCAAATTGAAGAAGCTCTATCAAGTTCTTCAAAAGGAAAAATCCCTAGCCCTTCTACTGAAGAATGGCTACATTTCCTACCAAGTTTTTCAAACCTTAAATCCATAAATGACCATGCTTTCAGGGACCCATACAATTTTTGTAAAGATGCAGAGGTGCCAGATAGAAGTGGGAATGAATTGTTTTGGTACTTTTATAAGAATAGGTTGGAAAAGGTCCCTATATCTAACCCTTAGAATAGGAATTTGGAAAATTGATTGTGTTTGAGGTCTTTGTTGATGTTGATTTTCTGAAGGCATTGGTTAAATCACACAATCATGTTAGTTAAGCATTCCATAAGAAGGATAGAAGTATACTCTATGTGCTAGATAAGGAGACTTATATTGAAGCTTACAACTTAGGGGGACCTATGTCATTTCCGATTGACTTAGAAAATTTTGATGAGAATTTCAAGAACCATAAGAATTTCTACACTAGTAGGACCATGTTGAGATATATTCTAAAATCAAGAAAGGAGCAAGGAGATATACCAAAGAAACTGGGAGATTTTGTCCCTCTAGGGCACTTCCAAAGATATCTTCATAATACAGTCTTTAGTTTGAACAAGGTCTTAGGTTTAGATGGGACTATGAATGCTACTGGTGGACCCACACACCAAAGTTGGGTATGATTTTGTCACTTACATAGCCAATCACATTCATGATGAGATCTTTGCAGCGTAGGGGGGAAAATTGGGGGAAAACTGGAGAATTTCATATTTCATCATTATTCTCTATTGATGCATTTGATTATGTACAAGAACATGGGATATATTGATCCAAGTTTCATCGAGGGCACAGAAGAAGTGGGAGAAAACCTGCTCGTACAATGATGGACTAGGGTATGGTAAAGATTCTACCCTTGTTCAAATACTATTTCATTCTACAATGATTTTGTCTACCCTATTTTTGATTTTATGTTTTGGGAAGCATCCAAGAAGGTTGAATGTTGACTAGAAAGAACAATTAAGTATAAAGGAAAGACTTTTGTATGTGAATTTGTGTGATGACTATGTCATTGTATTATGATTATTGTATGATGTGGACTTAATATTATAGAAGATAAAAGGAACTATATAAGAAGTTTTGTGAAGAGAGCCACCAAGGAAAAATTAAATATTGAAGATATCAACAATGTTAGAAAGGTTTTTGTATCTATACCTTTTGTGTATAAAATATACCATTGTATATGCATGTTTGAGCAGTGAGGTTACCTTGCTACTTTTGTAATTGTAATATTGAATCCTAACAGGGTTGAGGCTTCTAACAAGGATAGATACACTATACAGATGTAATATGTAGAAGTTGATAAAAGCCAACTTCACAGCTTGCCAAGATCACCTACATGCAAATAACTTGCTAAAGAGAAATCGAAGAAGGACAGAACAAGAGCTTGAACCAATAAAGAGAAATTATATTGCAAAAATGAGAAATGAAATTGTTGTACAAAAATGCAAAGGGAGAGCCTATTTATAAAGGCCTCTAGGAAGCTTGTAGAACAAGCTTAGAAAGTGCTAAAAAGTGCTATGAGAAAAGAATGACAACTAAGCATACGTCCACAAAAGGTGGGATATCCTTGATCAAGGTGAGAGGATAAGTATGACTTAGATAGGAACAAACTCCCGTGTAGTCAACAACTTATCAACTACAACTATTAAATAAATGCATTAACTTAAGTAAACTTAAGTAAATAGAATAAATAATTAATAAATAGTTAATTATTTACTCTAACACCCCTCATTAAGTGCAACTTAGGGGAATGCCTTAAACTCACAAAACTAAGAGAAAATGTAGAATGGGTATTGGCAACAAGGCCATGTTAGGTACCCATGTACAATGCAAAGAAATGCAACCTCTAAAAAGGGAGAAAGAGGAAAACCTCATGGGAAAAACCCTCCCCCAAAAAGAGGTAAGTACAAACATGCTAAAAAAAAGGAAGGAAGGAAGGAAGGCCTCAACAAGACCCCCCAAGGACAACTTCAACCGAAAATGGCTCAAGAGACTCTCTCAAAACCATAAGTACAACCAGCCCCCTCATGAGAGATAGAAAAGATGTCGAAGCCCCCCAAAATAATGGAGCCCCTAAAGAAAGAATCGAACCATTGAAACTCCAATGTGGAGTAAACAAGGGAACAAAACAAGGGAACCCCTAAATGAGAGGGAAAACTAGAAGGCCTAGCTGATGCTCAAAGGAGACAATATGAGGATCTTGAAAGGGAATCCCCAAGGTAGGTGTGTTGATACTATCATGAATGTCCACTATATAATCCATAACATGTGTACCTCGAGGCTCGATGAATGGAGCTAGAGGATCAGGCAGAGCAAAAAAAGAATCTTGCTGAAGAGAAAATACCTCAACTGGATGTGGTGTGGTAGTCAAAACAGAGATCTTGGAACAATACAAAGGTTCAAGTACCTTGACTAAACCACATGATGCTCCTATGAAAGAGAAGTAGTGTGCTCTGACAATGGAGTTGGTGGACCAAAGTGCGAGAAGGTGTAGAGATGAGTGGAAGGATCAACTGCATGCAAATAACCTACGGAAGAGAAACCAAAGAATGAAGGAACAAGAGCTTGAAGCAAAAAAGAGAAATTATATTGCAACAATGAGAAATAAAATTATTGTACAATATGATATGAATTTACAATGAGGGAGACCGAATATAAAGGCCTTAAGGAAGCTTGTAGAACAAGCTGGAAAGTGCTAGAAGATAAGGTTGACAACTAAGCATACATCCAAAAAAGGTGGAATATCCCTTATCAAGGTGAGAGGATAAGTATGACTAGATAGGAACAAACTCTTGTGTTGTCAACAACTCATCAACTATAACTATTAAATAAATGCATTAACCTAAGTAAACTTAACTAAAAGAAGTCCCTTCTCTCGGTGGCATGTTCCTAGCCTTAATTGGTTGGGTTGCGGTTCCAGCACCATTACTTTGAAAAAATTAGAGTGCTCAAAGCAAGCCTATGCTCTGATACCATGTAGAAGTTGATGAAAGCCAACTTCACAGCTTGCCAAGATCACCTACATGCAAATAACCTGCCGAAGAGAAATAAAAGAAGGAAGGAACAAGAGCTTGAAGCAACAAAGAGAAATTGTATTGCAACAATGAGAAATGAAATTGTTGTACAAAAATGCAAAGGGAGAGCCTATTTATAAAGGCCTCTAGGAAGTGTTTAGAACAATCTTAGAAAGTGCTAGAAAGTGCTAGGAGATAAGAATGACAACTAAGCATACATCCACAAAAGGTGATATATCCTTGATCAAGGTGAGAGGATAAGTTTGACTTAGATAGGAACAAACTCCCATGTTGTCTACAACTCATCAACTAAAACTATTAAATAAATGTATTAACCTAAGTAAACTTAAGTAAATAGAATTAATAATTAATAAATAGTTAATTATTTACTCTAGCATAATAGACTTCTAACAAGGTCAATGTCTTTCACAAGATACATTTGATTAGTGGATCATTTTGTGGGTACCATCCACACCGGGGTTTCCCTAGTTAACAAATAATGGTGTTATGAATTTTATTGTGTTACTATTATGTTTACTTTTTATTTTGATTGTATATGCATGTTTAAAGATAGTTAAAGATATCTATAGTTGAGCCAAAAGTTTATGGAATAGTTATTCATACCCCCCCTAGTATTTCCTATTCCTAATAGTGCTATGTCCCAAGAAGGAAATTATAGATCTATTTTCATCTTCATACTAGAAACATAACCTCATCTACAAATTCTACATAAGGTATACTTCTACATCAAAGTTGGAAGGAAGGATAATTTGTGAATTGTTTCATGTTTCTTAGTGAAATGATAAGTAAAGGCATTTCTTTGGATATTGCAACATATAATACAATCATCCATGGAATTTTTAATTTTGGAAATATGGAGGTTAGTCAATCATTAAAGATGATGGTATATAACAAATGTATAATTGTGTTGTGTCTTATAATAGATGTGTCCTATACTATACTATTATTGATGGGTACATACAAAATGTAATTAAAGGAAATGTAGGAAAAAGGTTGATGCCTAATACTATTGCTTATGGTATTAATTTGATGAAATGTATGAAAAGTGCTTGATTCCTAATACTATTACTTATGGTATGATTTCATGGATACATTAACCATGGTAGTATGGTTGAGGTTGTTTGTTTGGTCAATGAAATGGTTACAAAATGTATTCTCCTCATGCTTTCATTTAGTGTGCTAATTAAGGGTCATTACAAAAATGGAAATCTAA
The DNA here is from genome assembly GCA_028749045.1 of Cupressus sempervirens. Taxonomy (NCBI): domain Eukaryota; kingdom Viridiplantae; phylum Streptophyta; class Pinopsida; order Cupressales; family Cupressaceae; genus Cupressus; species Cupressus sempervirens. The sequence goes on from CM053793.1 coordinate 689,547,203, forward strand.
AAGAAGCCTTTAAATTGTGAACACAATTGTATGAGAGGGATATGACACATTTGATCTACTCATTTTTTATTGGTGTAGTGAAGGAAAGATGAAAAATTCTCTAAAGCTACTAGATAAAATGGTGAAAGGAGGTGTTGAACTAGGTATCACTACCTTAACCTCCTAATTAATGGATTTTACAAGGAAGACAATATGGATTTTACCTTAGCCTACGTGGGTTATAGAGGAGAAAAGGGGGGTTTAGATCTTGAAAAGATCTAAGCAATGCCTAATATCATATAATTTGATCCTATAGTCATCCATACATATATTCACTCCTATAGTATGCCTTATCCAGCTAGCTATACCCAAGACAAGTACAAAATGATCAAAGGAACCATGCAAAAGGAGATGAAGTACCATAGTTTTATCTAACAATGTTTGTTCCATGTATAGGTAGAAGATGTTGATTATCACTTTTTAATGCAATAAATGCCCTCACCTAAAAAATCAAAAAATCTCAGAGGGGAGTCCTTTGGGCACCTTTTGGGATTGATGACTTTTTGGCAAAGAACACTTACAAAGGTTTCATTGTTGCATCCAAGAGGAAATTCCACTGGTGGAAGAGGAGTAGGCTTAGGCTATTTATTTTATATTGGCCAAAATGATTCATCATGCATTTTAGAAGCATTGTGAAAGAGCTACTTGAGATAAATTATGCTACAAGAAGTGTGCAGTTTCATTGTTACAACTACTTGAGAAATTTGGTATGACCACATATGCACTCCTATAAATAAAAAAATTAGTGAGGAGTTAGATATTGATGATAGGAACAAACTTTTTTCTTACTAGTAAAATTTGTATGGAGGTCTAAGCGGTCATTTTATTCATTTTATGAAAACTACATAAAAAATAGTTCATGTAGCAAAGAAAGTAGAATGTAGCTTATTGATTCCTTGCTTTTTTGTTCTCATCAATAAATTCACATGACAAATCTTTCAAATATTTTTTATCTTATCTTCCTGAGTAGACATTATGAGTATTGTTGCCTTTACCGCTTCAATGAGCTTTTGGAGAACTTGTTTCTTGTTTTCCATTACATGCATGAAGTCATGATACATTTTAACAAATGCAATAACATTATACTCACACAAGAAGTCTAAATAAACTTCCATCATGTTGCGCCAAGAACCAAAATCATCGTCTATCAACTCAAATTGATGATTAACTGATTCAACATGTCATTGAGTTTAACAGAGATTTCACCCTCTTTCTTCAACTCTTTGTACACTTTGAGAAACACTTGAATTCCCTCTTTTTCAATATCGTTGCCCCATTCATCACCAGCATGTAACTTTTTCTTGTCCCTCTATGCATTCAACTAAAACATGTTCACTAGCAACAAAAGACCTTTTCATCTCTTCAGTGATTATCAAAAAAGGTGCATTCTCTTCTTTTAGTCTCTCATTCTTTTCCATAGTTCATCATTCTTTTGAGAAAGAAAATTAACTGTCTCATGCACATCTTGTTGATAACCCAATCTTGTCTACTTACCAAGCTCAACCCTTGTGATTCTATAATTAGTAGGTTGCATGTCTTTAGTAGATTTCTCCACAAGTGGTTTAGTGACCTCAGCAAATTTGATGTGATTTTCATCAATCATCACTCAAGAAACTACCTTTTTTTATTCTTGGAAACCCTTGATTTACTTACTTGAATATGAGCCTCTTCTAGTGGGATCTCTTCCTTCTTTTTCTTCTATGTGATAGTGTTGAACCATGGAGGAAGACTAAAATAAAATGCATTAGCTAAAACAGTAGTTACCATAGTTAATTCAGGATTATCTTGCACAATAGTAGTAACTATAGTCGGTGTCTCTATATGAATAGCCATAGGAGGAGGTGTTCTATGTGTGACCTCAATCATAAATTATTCAAACTAAGCTGAAATTACATCCAACAATTTTGTAGATCGAACAATGATAGAAGGAATAGATAAAGAATATGTATCAAAAACATTTTCAAAGTCATATTGATCTCCTTATGCCCCTAACGTTGGAGCGACTAATGATACTGAAAATATTGGCATAATAGTCACATAATCCTCGAGGGATGAATGCTTAATAGAGAATTCTCCCATAGAAATGCCTAAAGGAGACTCATGAGATTCATCTAACACTGGAGTTGAATCTGGAAGAGAGGTTATAGCAAAAACTTCCAAAGGATATGAAGCAAGAGGGGATTTATTTTTTTATTTCCTCACTTCATCATCACTAGAATCAACTTGAATTGATTGAGATCTAATCACTTTCACTTCAAGTAGTCTTGAATCTTTTCTACCTTTGATAGACAACTTAGGAAAATTTTGAATAGAGGGTTCAAATGTAGACAAAGATGTACCATCTTTTCCTTTACTCTTTATCTCTAACCTCAAACCAATTGGACCAACATGATCAAAATCTTTACAAGGTTTTATCTTTATGCATTTAAGAACCCTCCTCTTCATCCATGCATTAGTACTAGTGAGAATAAACTGAAATCTATCCCAAATGGATGTATTTTATTTGCATGACTATGTAGGAGGAAGAATGGGTAAATTCTCCACATCATGCTGAAAATATTTAGGATCCAGAATTTGATCATCATCTTCAAAACTAGGGGGAATTGGTGCTAAATGGAAATCTACAATTTGCTTCATGGTTAACCAGGTATAATCCATATGTCATATTTCCACCTCAATACACACATCAATCCAGAGATCTTCTAGATGATGTATGTGTAAGAATTGCTTTTGCATCTTGTCATGCAATCCCCTCCAATCAAAACAACTTCTAACTATAAAAAATTTCAGTGTGATCCTCTAAAGTTCAAACTCCATATTTTTGGCCTTAGGAATAGTTTCAATTAAATATCCTCAAATTTTTAATGGGTGTCAAGATAAAATTCCCACTCCAAGCCGATTCAAACTAGATTGATAAGCCTAAACTTCCATAAGATGTCTTGCCAACTCCATTAGTATAATTCTAGTAGTAGGATACCTTGGTAATGTGTATGGTTATCATTTGAAATATCCAACTCACATATAAAGTTAGGAAATTGTAAAAATATACAACCATACTCGTTGACCTTGTTTCGTGCCTCATCAAATACACATTTGTTAGGGAACTCTTTATCAAACAAGCACATAAAATGCCCAAAGAAGGCATCCTGAACTCTTCTGAATTGTATCTGACTTTGTTTCAAAGGAAATTGTTCATAATATTCCCACACATGAACTATAGATCTATCATGCTTAGTTGATAACCCAGAAAAGGTACCTAGAGCAGTAGCAATGTATACCATGTAGGAGCTCATGTTGAACACACCAATTGATAGAACATTCACCAATTGTTCACATATGGAATCACTCACCAATTCAATCCAAAACATGTTCTTTTTTTACCATAATATGAGTGAGATATACTTGTACATCTAGGGTTTGAAGGTGTTTTAATCCTTGATCCCTACCAAATGGCTGAGAAGTGTGATGAGGTCATTGATTTCCTCTTCAAAATTACATCTGCAAACTACCTTGACCGACCATCTGACAAGATTTGGTCTCTTAGTAATCAACCAGATATCATTGTTCCACCCATTCTTCCTTCCCCAATGTATACAATTAGCATAATTAAGATATAGATCTAGGGTAAAGATATGAAAGGAAATAAAATATAAAAGACTCACCTTGAAATGCATGGAGGAAGATGTATTTTAACTACAAATGATGTGGATCTGAACTATTTTTAGAAATCTAATTGTGGATCTCATAATGAAATGGTGAAAGGAACAAAACCTAGAAATCTCCTAGCAAGAAGGTATTGATGAACTAGGAAAACTTTGAATGATGTCTTATGAGTTAGTTGATGTAGGCTAACAATTCAAAATTCTCTAGAAAGCTCCTGAGTAGGTTTTAGATCTATAAGCTTTGATTGATATCCTATAAATAAACACAAAAAATAAGGGTTTGTGGTTTTTTTGCTCTTTTTAATTTTTTTTTTTGGGGGGGGGGGGGGGGGGGAAGGGGGGTAAGTGGGGGGGAATGGGTCTTTCCTTGGTCAAACCATAGGTTAAGTAATTAAATGTAAATGTAAAGGAAACATGATAAATGTAAATATTCACCTTGCTTGTAAAAACCATTATCAATAAGGATTTGTCATGATGTAGATCTTGAATTCAATATGAAGGATGTATGATATCTCTAGAATTGCAATGGATCTACCATAACCACATCACTGAGCCATGGATGTAAATGTGCATCAATGAATAAGATAAGGAATGCTTTATTATAGATCTCCTCCCTTGATGGCCAATAGTAATCTCGATCTTGAAGAGGAAATTTTAACAAAAGATCCTCGAATGCTTGAAGATGCTTGCTTGGATGCCTTGAGCTCCAAAATACCTTGAGTACTTGATGATTTGTGGATTCTTGGTATCTAGAGAATGAGATATAAAAAAGAAGCCCCCAAACCTCCTGTTATACTAGCTTTCAAATGGGAAAAAAAACTTAGGCTGACCAGGGAGTAAAATTAGTTAGTTGGAAAACTTGAGGACTCTCAAGCACCGCAACCCACACAAACTGGGGCTAGTTTGACTTAGGTTGACCTAGTCTAGTCTAGGTTGATCTAGTATAATCCGAGTTAGTATGGTCCCAAAGGTTAGGATAGAAAAATCTTAGAAAGTTTCAGAAGGAGGTGCAGGTGAAACTGAAAGATAACAAACTGATATGGTCAAAAGGGTAGCAAAGTAACACCTAGAAGATCATGTGGGAAGGAGAGAGATGATGAAGAAGAATGAAATGTAAGGGGAGAGGAGAAAAAGAGACATCAAACATAGGTTAATCCATGGTCTGAGAAAGGAATTATTGAAATGGAGCTAAAAGGTCTTAAAATGCAAGTGTGTCCATTTTTAGATGATACGATTGTAAGTCGAGACTTCTTATTAGGACTTTTGAAAATTTTTAGTTTTGATCTAGGCTAGATTGAGTGGATTAGGAGTTCTATTTCCACTCCAATATTTAGTTCCTATTAATGGAAGACCACAATCTTTTTTTGAGTCTACTAAAGAGATCAAGCAAGGAGATCCCCTTTCCCCCTCCTATTCATTATCATGGAAGAGGCTTTGGGTAGGATGATCATGAAGAAAATACAAGAGGGGAGATGGAAATTTATTTAGATTGCTAAGGGTCTTAATCCAGTCTGCATTTGCAATTTATGGATGATACTTTCTTGTTGGATGATGCCATGAAGAGGGAGGTTGGGGTTATTAAAGCTACTTGAGAAAGATACAACTAGGCTTTCGGTCAATGCATTAATTGGTAGAAATTAGAGGTGTATTTATTTAATAGTGATTTGAATACCCTAGAGATCTATTTGCTACATTTTGGGTATGTATGCAAGGACTCTTCTACATAGATATCCCTCTTTTTGGAGAAGCCTCAAAGCCTAGTGGTTGGAAGGGGATGATAGATAATTGTTTTATGAAGATGGATGCTTGGAAGAGTAAGTGGATTTCCTTAGTAGGGTAGATTATTATGTTTATAATGATTATTTCCACTAGCCATGTTTTCTCTATGATGTGTGTGAGAATCCCCAAGAAAGTTATTAAGACCATAGAAAATAGGATTAGGAAATTTTAATGGAATGGGTCATAAGAGGTGGAGAAATAGTCTATGATTGCTTGTAAGGTAATCTATAAAAAGAAACAAAAGCTTTGAGTTGGTCTTAGGGATTGGCATATGATGACTATTGCTCTTGGGGCAAAGATAGTCTAGATTTTCTACAAGGAAATGAATTTGTTGTGGGTTAGAATTTTGCAAGCCAAACATTTAGATAGGTGTGATCATGATTTCTTGTTCACAATCATGGATCCCTATAAGGGATTGACTTTATGGAATTTTATCTTAAAATGCATATTTATAATCATAAATCATTTATCATGGCAAGTTGGCAGTGGGGCTAAGGCAAATTTATGGAATGACTACTGGGATGAGCACCAAACTCTCAATAATTTTCTAGAGATCCAAGAGGTAAAAAATGTTTTAATACGAAAAATGGGGAGTTAGAGTATGTGATTATGTTGAACATAGAGAGGGAGTGGGAGGTGTTGAATGATGCTAGAAATCCTTGGATTAGGTGGGCCTTAGTAAACATGTATGTGATCCATGGAATGAGACTCTTAGTAAGCACCCAATCAATATAAGTAATAGGGATGACATGTTGGTGTGGTGTATAGTGACGAGTGGGAATTATTCAATGAAAATTGGTTAATAGTTGGACATTTGCATTTTGTCCTAAACAAATTCTTCCTTTGGGGTGGATTTGGGGTGTCACAAACCTTCAAGAGTGTTTCCCTCATTATTAAGCATGCTCCTTCCTCAGGGTCAAGATCCCTATTATAGGGTGAAGTGACACTTTGAGTGTCATCCACAAGTTGTGTCCTCCTATCTCCTTAGTTTTTTTATGTATACCTATAAGGGCATCTGTTGGTTTAGTGTACATACTAATTTAAATAGAGACATTTGATTCATCCATCATTCATTCCTCCTATTATTCCTCTACCAAATGGTCTTCTAACTCTGAAATTATTTTGAAACTAGATTCTCCTTGCTCAAAATGGTTTTGGTTTCACTTAGGTTTTTGAGATTAACCTCTTCCACCTTGCTCTCCTCCTGTCTTGAAATTCATGTTTCCTCTACCCCTATTATTTTGGTCTTTCTTCTTCTAAGTTTCTCTTCTACCCTTAGTGTCATTTGGAAATATTTATGCACCGTATCTGGGCCTAGCAGTAGAATCTCATATTGGGTTATATACTTGAGCCCATTCAAGATCCTAAAAACCTTATCTTTTTATTTTTTTCTATGGTTAGTCCTCAAACTAAGTTTGTGGAGCTCCTCTTTGTATGTGTTGACATCCATGTTCTTTTGTCTGAAATTTTGCCTCTTTTTGTGCAATTAAATCTCATAATCTTTAGGGATGAATGTTTCCTTGGTTTTGTTAAGCATCAAGTTTTGTGTGGACATTGGTTCATCTCCTCTCCTTATCCTCTCATCTTTTACAACATTCCACCAAGTTATATTGGTCATCTTAACTTAGATTTGGAAATCTTCACCTTTTAATTGGTAAGGGATTATTCACAGGAAAAGTAACTATTTAGGGCCTGTATCTATTATATGATTGCATCTGCAGTCCATGATCCATTAAATATAGTATTTCTACTCTAATTTCTAATTCTTTTCTTCCAATATATTTAAGGGCTTATAGTAGGTGTCTTTGTCCTATAGGAAACTCCTCTTCCTACTCAGGGGTGTCTTCTTCTCCTCCCCTCAACAAACCAATGAAAAATTATTTATACTAGATCATCCTAGTCTTTCTTACCTCAACTTGGTGACTTCTTCAACCTATTTCCTATTGAGTTCCTTTATTTATTTTAACTTCCTAGAAACTTTAATATAAATTCCCTTATGAGGCAATATTTTGAAGCATCAACTTCTATTTCCTCAAAAATTTACCCTTTTGACATGTACCTTGCAGTTCCTAATCAAACTTGTTTCTCTAGTACCACTTTGATGCAGAGTGCAACAGATAAAGGTAGTTTCAAGCCAAAATCCATAATTTATGCAAATCCTTTCTTTTTGTGACAAAATGCTAAGAGTATTGTGTGCCAAGATCCATCAAATTTCCTCTTATACCAAACATATTCTTATACTTCCACTAAACAACAAAATGGTGTCAAATGACTTATACAAGGATGGAAGTAGACCAAAATTTCATTGATAATGTTAAATTACCCGAATCTAACTGTCAAAATAATAACCCAAGTTTTATTGCTTGATTTTCTCAACTTGGCTTAGTTTCGCAAACCTAATTGAATTAGATCAATCTAATGGGTAATCAAGGCTTAACTTTTAGAAATCAAGAAAAACTCCCCAAATAAATAGAATTTTCAAAGACCCTTTTTAGATTTCTACAAGACTCCAAGGTTTCAATTGTGAACTTGAAAGTTTGGTAGGGAAACCCCGAATAAGCCATAATGGGGCAATTAGGCCTATTTGAGAGGGTTTATACTAAAACTATTTTTGAATGGATTGGAAAGAAATTTTTGTCAATTGAATTAGTGTCCTTGCACCCCAATGACTCCAAAACACCAAATTAAAGGGCTTGATCCACTTCCCAATACTGGTTCAAGTAAATTTTCTACGTATTACAAGTTATCCACATAGGGATGTCTGACTAGGGCTTTGTTGGTGTGTATTTCCAAAATATCATTGTTTTTATACCATAATATTTTTTATGTTTATATTTTAATGTATTTGGCTGCTAGAAACCCTAGTTAAAAAGTGTTTTAGGTGGAAACCCTAGGCAAAGCTGAAAAATCCCTAAGTCTTTCTATTTCTTCATTACTTTTTCTTCACTTAGGAGGGGTGTCTTCATCATTATTTTCTATTTTAACTCCTAGGTGTTGAATAGGATTAAAATGGAGCTTTAACAATGCATCTAAAATTTCCCACTATTCATTTGTATTTTGAGTTGAAATTGAATAAGTAATATAAATCTAGAAATGCTTGAAATTAAATAAGATAAGATACATACCTCATGATGGAATTAATCTAGAAATACCTATTTTATGATGCATGTGTACAGTTTTAGGGAATTTTACAACCTACTCCAGACTAGAAATATTGAGACAGAGAAAACCCAGAAAAAATTTGTTTGTTTGAGAGTAGGTCAACCTTAACCTAGATAGCAGGACACAATCTTACCCCAAAAAGTTGACCTTGACTTGCACTACTCCGACAGAAATGATGTTCACGGATCTTGAAAGTTTGCTGAAAAGGGTATCCAAATTTGCATAGATATTCATTGTCCCACACCTGTAGCTACAAGAAAAGGGGTTTTTTTTTTTTTGGATGAGGGTTTTGCCTTGGTCAAACCCTAGTTTGAAATCAACCTTAATAATGGAATTGAAATAAAGAATGCTAGCAAGTAGTAGAAGTAAATCTAATAATGAAGCTATGATATTTGATAGATATACAATTATATTTCAAATGTAAACAACTATGTTGATATGAAAGCTTGAACAAAACATTAGCAAATATAAATAAAAACCTCCATGATTGTATGCTTGGAATCCACCTTGATAGAAGAATGAATAGATATTGAAGATGAACAAAGGATCTTGAATGAAGTTCACACCACCATGATGGTTAGATCTAGGGTTTTCAATGATGAATCTTGAATGCCTGAACCAAATCCCTTTAAATGCTTGAATCCTTGATGTTCAATAGAGAACTAGAATAGAGACAATGCCTTAAATGCTTCCTTGAAAATTCTTGATGGAATGCTCGCTTGATCGTGGAGATAATGGATTTCTCGATATCATAATGTGCATTCTTCTTAGAGAAAATGAGAGGATGAGACTTCCTTATATAGTGATATAGGGCACAAACTTCTTGAGAGGTTGATATTGGATAATTAAATCCCAATTAACCTTAACCCCTAGAAATGGACCTAGATTAAATGAAATTTAAGAGTTTACCATTTCAAAGACCAAAAAAGCTTAACAAGAAGTGGGAAAATAATTGTTTCCGAAACCCAACATCTGGAAATCATGGAACCTTGAAATTTGGACCTTGGGTCAGGGTCAAGGTTGACTCTAACCTAGGTCAAGGTTGAGGTCATCCTTGACCTAGGTCAAGGTTGAGGTTTTCCTTGACCTAAAAGGTTGACCTTGACCCTGAGCTAACACATCTCAGGATAGCAGTCCAGAATGCTAGAAAAATACAAAAAGAAAGTGGAAAAGGGGCTGGAAATGAGGGAAGAAAAGCATAATAGGGGGAAATAGCTAGATCCATGCAAAGACCTAATCAAGGTGCTTGACATGACCCTAAACCACTTAATCGAAGGGCTAAATGCTCTTAACATGGAAGTGCTTCAATTTTAAGACGATACATTAAGGCCCCACTTTAGCAAGAGTATGGATTCAATGAAAACTCTTGGTAAAGGAGAAGAAAGAAGAGATCCAAGTGGATTTTAAATGATATAAAATAACACTTAGCTAAGGAGACAAGCCCCCAGGCTAAGGATTCTAACTCAACATACACGCACAAGGGTGTAAAAACAAAAAGATAACTGAAACAATACAAAAGAAGGGTTAGTACAAAACAAACTCAAATCAGCTAGCACAAGAAATCTTGCTAAGAAATATTTCTCATACTAATATCATATTTGGAAAGCTATCATAAAAGCATAAATGATTACATAAGAAAGACAAGAGAAACACTATAAATAGCATAGCTTCATGATCCAATTCTACTAGACTGAAAGTGAAAAGAGAGAAAAGAAGAAGTGATTACCTCGCCCAGTAAGATGCCCACCTTACCATGAATCACCAAAAGAGGGAGAGCCAAACAGGTAGCCAAACCTAATATTTCACCCATAAAATGTGCTTGCAATTGTAATGTGTCTTCTGATGGCTTCTAGAATACACATAGATCTACCTTCTTATATCACTATGAATATGAAATGCATGTCTCCTCGAGATTTAGCAACTTATGTGTGTTACATTCAGAAGGTTTAGCATACTGAAAATGTGTGTCTCTTCAAGATTTAGCAACTTATGTGCATTACCTTCCAAGATTTAGCATGTTAAAAAAAAATTAAAATGTGTGTCTCTTCAGGATTTAGCAACTTATGTGTGTTACCTTCAGAGGATTTTGCATATTGAAAATTTGAAAAATGCATGTCTCTTTAGGATTTAGCAACTTATGTGCATTACCTTCTAAGGATTTAGCATGTAGTTTGAAAAAATATATACAAGGGAGACCCTATGAATGCCCCCCTCCTTATCATGGTTGTCTGCTAGACAAGATAAGGAAGAGGAAGAGGATACCTACTTCACAATGCAAGGAGATATCCTGATTAACAACAATGTATACCATATTCTTAGCGAGGGATATTGATCCTACATCCAAGAGTATAGATAATTATGAAAAGTATATGTCACTCATGGAAAATTCATCCTCAAAGAAAGAGATCTTATCAACAAGACCCCCACCATAGAGGAGTGCTTTTAGATAAAATATCATCTTTCTAAGATAAACCAAATGGGAACAAAGATTCAATCATCAAGCCCCTATAAAGAAGAGGTTGAGGAATATTTGGAATGAATAAAACATCTCTAACACCAAAGAAATGGTAAGAGTTTATAAAAAACATAATTTACAACATAGAGAAGAGGTGATGATCTAGGATAACAACCTCTCATATAAAAAGTTTATCCATAGACAAAACATCTGTCAGTATGATGACATAATATTGCAATATAAATAAGTATCACTAAGTTAAGGACATTAATTACCTAGAAAAAGAGAAATAAGGAAGAACCTTGCCCCCCATGAATGAATACAAGGTATACCTTTGCATAATAGATGTTTTTAGAAAAGATATCTAGAATAATAAAAGAAAACTATGGATGATTATTAACATAATACAACACCATAGGTAGAAAATATAGAAAGGATAACCAATTAAGCTCAAAAAAAAACATAATGGATCTAAGAGAACTAAAAGAAATACCTCTTGCCCCTTAGTGAAGAGAGAAGAGGAGAACAGATCTATTTTGTAGAAGAATGTGGGGTGAAATTATGAAGAAATCTCAAAGGGGAAGTTTCTTTTCTCTTCCCTTAAATGTCATTATGGATCGGATAAGAAGGGGAAGGTAATTTAAAGAATTCTTCCACATCTAAATCATAAACCATAGTTTGAGCCTCATCATAAGTGTGGGAAGAACTAGGAATAGTAGATGGAGAATTGGGAATATGAATATTAGGAATCAAATTAGGAACTAGATTAGGAAGGATACAATTAGGAAGAGTTTAGGAAGCAGTGAGAATGGAAGACACAACTAGAGGAACACTTGGAACCATAGTTGGAAGAGGGTTGGAATAGGTATAAGGAATACTATGGTAAGCAAGTTGTGAGGTAGGTAAAGACACTGGTGGAATACTCATAGGAAAAGATGAAAGGGATGTAACCACTGTAGGAGGAGTTTAGGTAGGAATAATAGGTAAAGGAATGGAAGAAGGTTCCACACTAGTGACAGGAGGAGTGAATCCCAAATCTTGAATTTCTTGAATTAAAGGTTTGATACCACATAGGAGATTAACACCTTGATCACTATCACAAAGGACTTTCTTAGAGGCCTCTATAGCTTGAATATAATTTTGAGGATATAACATCCTAGGTGCATCAATATTGTAAATAATGGAACATGAAGGTAACCATGCAGACACCTTGTGGTAAAGATCAATTGAAGAGGTTGTAAAAGAAGATGAAATAGGAATCAGATCAATGGAGATCTCATTCAAACAATTTTCATCCTCACTTCCATGTACCTCATTAAGGTATCTATCATCTTGTACAATAAAATCTTCATCAAAGTATTCAAAACAAGAATCATGCATGTTGAACGCAAAGTAACTCTACAAGCATGGAAGATGTAAATATTTTTGTATTTTTAAAGAAATTTTGCAATTTTTTTATAATTTTGAAATATAAATGCAAGAGTATAAAATAAATCTATTTGTATAAACATGTAATATCTAACACAAGATGAAAATATAACACCAAAAAGAAAGAGTTGTCATAAACGGGTTCACCAAAATGAATAGTGAAGGTGAACACACAAGATAATATGAAGGGAAATCTAACACCAAAAACACAATAGGGCATCTAATTCCAAAAAAGAGAGGGGGTAAGCTTATCGGGTTCACCAAAATGAATAGATGAAGGTGAACACACAAGATAATATGAAGGGAAATCTAACACCAAAAACACAATTGGGCATTTAATTCTGCAAAAGAGAGGGGGTAAGCTTGTCAGGTTCACCAAAATGAATAGGATAAAAATGGAGTTTTAACAATGCATCTAAAATTTCCCACTATTCATTTGTATTTTGAGTTGGAATTGAATAAGCAATGTAAATCTAAAAATTCTCGAAATTAGATAAGATAAGATACATACCACATGATGGAATTATTCTGGAAATACCTATTTTCTAATGCCAATGTACAGTTTCAGTGAGTTCCTCAACCTGCTCTAGACTGGAAATGTCAAGACAAAGGAAACCCATAAAACTTTTGTATTTTTGAGAGTAGGTCGGCCTTGACCTAGATAGCGAGGCACAATCTTACCCCAAAAAGTTGACCTTGACCTGCACTGCTCTAACAGAAATTTTGTTCGCGAATCTCAAAAGTTTGTGAAAAAGGGTATCCAGATCTGTATAGATATTTGTTGTCCTACACCTGTAGCTACAAGAAAAAGGGTTTTTGTTTGGATGAGGGATTTGCATTGGTCAAACCCTAGTTTGGAATCAACCTTAATAATGGAATTCAAATAAAGAATGCTAATAGAAGTAAATCTAACAATGAAGTTATGATATTTGATAGATACGTAATTATATTTCAAATTTAAACAAGTATGTTGATATGAAAGCTTGAACATAATATTAGAAAATGTAAATCAAAACCTCCATGATTGTATGCTTGGAATCCACCTTGAGAGAATAATGAATAGATCTTGAAGATGAACAAAGGATCTTGAAGGAAGATCACACCACCATGATGGCTAGATCTAAGGTTTTGAATGATGAATCATGAATGCTTGAACCAAATCCCTTCAAAGGCTTTAATGCTTGAATCCTTGATCTTCAATAGAGAACTTGAATAGAGACATTGGCTTGGATACTTCCTTGAAAATTCTTGATGTAATGCTTTATTGATCGTGGAGATAATGGATTGTCTGATATCATAATGTGCATTCTTCTTAGAGAAAATGAGAGGAGGAGGCTTCCTTATATAGTGATCTAGGACATAAACTTCTAGAGAGGGCGACATTGGGGAATTAAATCCCATTTAACCTTAACCCCTAGAAATGGACCTAGATTAAATGTAATTTACTATTTTACCATTTTGGAGATCAAAACAGTCAACTCGAAAGCGAGAAAATAATTTTTTTTGAAACCTGACATTTGGAAATCATGGAACCTTGAAATTTGTACCTTGGGTCATGGTCTAGGTTGACTCTGACCTAGGTTAGGGTCAAGGTAATCCTTGACCTAGGTCAGGGTCAAAGTTGACCTTGACCCTAAGGTCACATATCTCAAGATCTCAGTCTAGAATGCTAGAAAAATGGAGAAAGAAAGAGGAAAAGGGGCTACAAATAGGGGGAGAAAAGCATAATAGGGGGGAAATAGCCAGATCCATGCAAAGACTAATCAAGATGCTTGACATGACCCCAGACCACTTACTCAGAGGGCTGAATGCTCTTAACATGGAATTGCTTCCATTTTAAGATGATACAGGTGTTATCATTTTAAGTTCTGACCCTACAACCCTCTTCTTCTAATAAGCCTATGACTTAATTCACTCAACTAACAGTTGTTCCTACATTGAAAGGGGGTCCTATTAATCATGTCCTAGGAATTAATAATTTTGTCACCCATAATTTTTTTCTAATCAAATGTTAAAACTTTGATTTTAATGATCTTTGGCGCTTTTCCATTTTAAGCATGTGAAAATGGTGGATTTCTAAATCAATGACACATGTATCTGCACTGAACTTGACCTCTATATTACCAAAGATGCACGATCATGTCACATGGAGATAACAGGGTTGGGTACCTCTCCTTTTGAGCTAGGTGTTGTTGATAAATCAACATCCATTACTGTTGCATTAAGTGTCCTTCCCCAGATGGTACTATAATGCAATGGTGACACACATCCAACCAGTAGCCCAAGTGTTAGAAACTATAAAGATATAGATCAACAGCTCACATTAACTCACTATCTTTGGCTACTAATATAATTATGAATCAATATGTTGACCCTAGAGTCAACTTCAAGTCTAAAGTCTTCAATAGGACCATCTCCAACAAGGATTGGCTACTCTCTAATTGGTTCACATGTGATTGTGTCAGCTAGTGAGAGTGAAGTAGATGTATGAGTTGTACGATGGAGAAAATAAGATGTTGCCATATGGATTTGGTGATAGTTTTTTATTTTTATATTACGATGGGTCCATTTCCTTATGAGTTAGTGATGTTGTGGCTTCTTAAAATATGACAAGGGTTATAGTGAATAAGTGAGATTATGACACATGTCTCATCCTCTAAGTAAGATTTCTAGTGGGACCTGAGGAGTTAGTGGGGACCTGATAGATGATTGGATTGCATGGACTATGTTAGCAAGCTTGGTCATGAAGTACTCACACTCTCTTTTCCAAAGGGGATAATCTAATAGTCTATGTTATTTCATTGAAGATTGGGTCTCCCATAGCGATGAAGTGTGATGCTTCTACATGTTCAACTCACACCAAGGAAAATGTATTACCACTCAAAGGAGATATAATGCACGAGCAATAAATCAATGGTAGGGACTTAATTGCTTGGTGAGGATTAGGCATCCATGTGTTTTAGAAGAGAATGGTGAATCAATGCTCTGTATATTATCAAAAGGCAATGTAGTTGTATGGCAATACAACATGATGCATCCACATGTCCTTCCTACTTAGAAGGTGTTGAATTTTCAAATAGGCTTTTGTAGTCACTTTTTTGACTCCTCATTCGTTGATGATGGGTCCCAAAGGCTGAGTAGGATGGTCAATGAGAGTCAAAAGGATTCTTAGTTGTTCGATGCAAAATAAGAGCATGATCAATAGTTGATCTTCACACCATGTAAAAAGCCAAGAAAGGAAGTTTTCTTTAGGGTGGAAAAATGATAGTTATTTTGCATGAATTTGAGGTTTTAATGCTGATAATACAATTTTTAAAGGTTGTCACCTAATTTTGATTGCCCACATCCATATACGAAATTTGAATAAGCAAAATTGTTGAGCTCAAGGGTTTTTTGAAGTCAAAATTTAAGTGCTCTAGAAATTGCAAATTTATAGAAGTGTTGCATTATCCCCTGTGCTCTAAATTTGAGAACTGTATCACTTAAGATTTGCATTTGCTATGAGTAGGCCCTAGTTTGTATCTTTGAGCCCTAGAAAAACCCAAGTTGTGTGAATCCCCTATTCTAAGAAAAATGCCTCCAAAAAAGTACTATGGGAAATTTAGTTACGAGGATAGAATGCTTTAAGATGATTTCATTGAATAGTTTGCTATGCCAAAGGAGGACAAAGAAGCCATTGAAGGGTTGAAGGAGTTGAAAAATAAAGTACAATTGAGTTTAAAACATGAATATGGAAATGTGTGTGATACGAACGTGCCCACCAAAGGTACATAAATCTTTAAATGATGGTATGGCCAAACCAATGTAGGGAGCCCACTTAGCAATGTATGGTAGTATGATCTAGGCAAGTTTTCCTCGATATTGACCTACTTTTGGAGTTAGTGGATAAGTATGACCTAGTATCACATGAAATCAAAGATATAAATGGAGATACCCTGTTAAGAGTAAATATTCATTCTATCAAAGAAGCCTTTAGTCTCCATATTGAAAAAGAAGATTGTTGAAGTATAGAAATAAAGGAGATTGTAGAAACCTATCATGGAACAATCATTATTTTTTCACTAATGTCAGACCTACTACTTTTTGGTAAGATAATTGCTAACTTCGGTCTAAATGCTATCATTTGATTGATTGATGAAGAGGATTTGAAAAGAAAGGTTAACAAGAGTACCTAGAGAAAGGTTGAGTTATATGGTGTATAAAAGGAGCACTAAGATCAAGTAAGACTTTGATGATATAGTGTATTGTTTATCTACTTAAGGCTATAATGAAAGGATACTTGAGCAAATCCAAGAAGAAGAATAAGAAAAAAGAAATTTGTTTGCCAAGCTTGACTGAGAAAATAGTGGAAGCTGAGCTATTTAGTTCAGGTTAAGCAAAAAGTTAGTTGTGACCAAGCAAAGTGAAATTCAATATGTGTTGAGTGAAAATTTTTAGTATATGTTGAGCACTAGTAAAACTTAATATGTGTTCAGCATCAGAGAATGGCACTATTGACTGAGAAAAGACTATGTATGTCGAGCAACCTACTGTTAACCACGCATCAGAAAATAGTTGTTGCCAAGTAAACGACATGTTATTGCCAAGTGATAGTATAAAGAGTTTGATCAAATATTTGACAAATCTGAGCCAACAAAGTTGATTTCTTGAATTATGTGAAGCATAATGAAGATAAGTATGATGTGTTGGTGGCATAAAATTCAAGATAAATTGTTTGAAGACAAAATTGAAGAGGATTATAAGAGAAGTTTCTAGAAAGAAAAAAATGGAAAAGAGGGAGGATTCGATGAATCTAACCTAACCCTAAGATGGACAATTGTGATGAAGTGGAAAAATATCAAAATTCTCTATATAAGGAGATACAGGGCCAGAAGCAAAGTGTGAAATGTGTGAGTGAAATAGAGAAGGAGTTTGGAGGTGTTGCTTCATATAATGGCTGAAGAAATGAACATGCAGTTGGCATACTAAGCATGAAGGCTTAAGGAGGTGAAGGCTTGAAGGATGGACAAGAAATTAGAGATGAAGGGGAATGAATGCCAAGCAGAATGGAGAGTTGAATGAGAGATATATAATATGCAAGTGAGTTGTTTTGTTATCAAATCAAGTCCTATTGTTACTTTTTAGCAATTGTATTAGTCTGGATAAATCCTTTGGATTAAGGTTGACCTAATAGTCATAAGTAAATCCTTTAACCAGGTGTCATTCTAATGGAATATTATAAAGTCATCTAACAAGGCTAACTTTTAATAGGGTGATTGAAATCATTTAATCAAGGTCACATTTAAAAATGTGTACTGTAACCTTTAACAGGTTTGGCTCCTCACAGGGCTCACTTCAGAAGAGTGAAAATTGGTAGCATGTTACTAGTGGTTTTTCCCAAATTGGGTTTCCACGTTAAATCCTTGTGTCAAATTGTGTGATTGAATTTGTGCTATTTCATGTTTACATTTCTGCAAAGTTCATTTGACCTAGGATAGTAATATACTAAGGTTTGAGATATTGGATGATCTAATCAATACATGCACATGTATTTGTTAAATACTGAAAAGTTTTATTTTTACATTTGGACCTTGGATAACTAATTCACCTCCCTCTCAGTTATTCTAAATTATTTTAATAATTAGTATCAGAGCACTTGGTGCTTGTGAAGGAAAAATTTTGAATGTACTTGAAGCTAAGGATCAAGATGTACAGAAAGGAGGTGCCCAAATTAAACAAGGAAAATTTTCCTGCATGGCAAATTTTGATGAAGTTGCATCTAGGAGGAATTGGAGATTATGCATAGTCAACTATCACCACTGAACATGTTGAAGTAGTTGGAGCCCCAAGTCCTAAATAATTGAAATAGAAGAAAGAACACAATCAAGAAATTTTGGAGATTGCATCTACCCTAAGTTATTCAGATTTTGAAGACATCAAAGCATGTACTACTTCTAAAGGAACATGGGATGCCCTACAGAAGATCTATGGAGGATACAAGACTATGTTGTCAAAGAGGGAGAAATATAGCATTACCAACAAAGAGGGAGATTAATACCAGAAAAGAGAGAAGATCAAAAATGGGGAGAAAGAGTTAAAGAGGAAGAGTCTACACCAAATATCTAAAGAACAAGAGAGCCTGTAGCCTATATAGAAGAAAGATAGATATTGATAGAGGGAGATATTTGAATACAAGGTATTAAGTTTCTTTTTAGTATTATTATTGGTATTGGTTTGCCATCAATGCCAAAGAGGGAGATTATTGAAAAAGAATATTGTTGTAGTATAGAAATGAAAGAGATTGTAGAAACCTATCATGGATCAATCATTATTTTGTCACTGATGTCAAACCTACTACTTTCTGGTAAGACAGTTGTTAACTTTGGTCTAAATGTTATCATTTGATTGATTGATGAAGAGGATTTGAAAAGAAAGGTGTTGGGATTCTTTAGGATAACTAAGAGGGGGGTGAATTAGTTATCCAAGGTCCAGGTGTACAATTAAAACTTTTCACAACTTATTGAACCCATATCCATAAAACATTTGCATCATGCATGTATCCATTAGATTATGCAATCACTTAAAATTGTAGGTTACTGTCAAATCAACTTTGTAGAAATGTAAACATGAAACATAATACATTCAATAACACATTTGACAAAATGATTTAACATGGAAACCCAATTTGGGAAAAACCACTAGTAACATGCTACTCATTTTCACTCTTCCGAAGTGATGCCCTATGAAAGGCCAACCCTATTAATGGTTACAATGCACACTGTTAAATGTGACCTAGTTAAAGAATTTCAATCGCCCTGTTAGGAGTGAGCCTTGTTAGAGTACTTTAGATAATTTACTTGGAATGTCACCCAATTAAAGGATTTACAAATGACTGTTAGGTCAACCTTAATCCAAAGGATTTATCGTAGACTGATACAATGATTAGAAAGTAACAACAAGGCTTGATCTGATAACAACGTACAACACACTTGCAGATTATAGATCTTTGTTTTAGTCCTCCATTCTACTTGGATTTCACACACTTCGACTCTGATAGTTTGTTCACCATTCAAGTATCCATACTCTTAAGCCTTTTTGCTTTGCTTACCAATGCAGACTCTTCTCTTAGGTCACTAAATGAAGCAATACCCTAGACTCCTTATCTTCCTTAGGTTCTCTCACATGACAACCTTTGCTTCTAACCAACCATCTCTATAAATAGAGAATTAAGATCTTTTGTCGTTCATCCTCCATCATCCATTTTAGGGTTAGGTTAGATTAAGTAGGATTCAATGAATCTACCCCTCATTTCATTTCATTCCTTTATAGAAACTTCTCCTTAAATCCTCTTTGAATTCACCTAAAAAAGGTTCATCATGAAATTTGTGCCACCAGCTCATCAACCTTATCTTCCACACAGTTCAAAAAATTGAAGAAGTCAAACTTGTTGGCTTAGATTCATTGAATTCTCAATCTTTCTCATAATGCTAACACTCAACATTAATTGGCTTCTGATGCTCGGCACATACTGTGTTGCTCGACATCCTCTATCAAATCACTCGGCACAAACTAAACTTTACTCGGCTTACACTTTTTCACTTGGCTTAAACTAAAATTGACTTTGCTTGGCTCCAAAAGATTTTCTACTTGGCTTGTACTAACTTTTCTTGGCACCTACTGTGTAGATTGTTAAGCTTGGTAGACAACTTTGTTTAACTTGTTCTTCTAAACTTAATCAATGTAACCAACCTTTGCAACCTTAAGTAGATTATTAGTGCACTATAATATCACTATCTTAATTAATCTTTGTACTCCTTTTCCATATCATAACTCAACCTTTCCTTTAGGTTCTATTGTTACCTCATTTGATCAAATCCTCTTTATCAATCAAATAAATGATAGTGCTTAAATCATATAAGCAATTGTCTTACTAGCAAGTAGCAAGTTTGATATCAGTAACAAAAAAATGATTGAACACATATTCATACTTTTATCAATTTGTTTTCAACAATATACCTCTTTGGCATTGATGGAAAACCAAGCTTACCAAACTTAATCGGTATAACCAATAGAATACCAAAAAGAAAATAATTCTTTGTATTAAAATCTCTCCCTCTATCAACAGCTTCCATCTCCTAAATAGGTTACAAAATTCTATTCTGATCAAAAAACAAATTAACTCATCCTTATGAATCCCTATTGATTACCTCAACATTATCTCCCTTTTACTAAGTAGATGTAATCAGTAGGTGCACTATCTCCCTCTACAATTAGGATTTCTCCCTTAGCAGGATTAGGCAGATCAGGATTTCTCCCTTATCTCCCTCAGCTTTCATCTACCTCTTTCACAAAAATGCCAAAGACTTGCCATCTTCATATGTAGATATGAAATTTTTTAGTTTTCTCCCTTAGTCACCTTGCTTATGACTGATTTGTAGCTCTAGCTCTTTGATTACTTTAGGCAGCTCTTAAAGTAAGATCCACTGCATCAATGTGTAACATATATCAATCAACTTGTTTGATACAGGGCACTCCTCATGCTTCTTAGATAGCCTTTGATAGTGGTATCACCTCTAGTTTATGTCTTAGATACTCATGAGCATCCTTAGGTAATTGTTTTGTGAAGATATCAGCTATTTGCTCTTTTGTGTTAACATATTCCATCTTCACCTCTTTACCTTTAACTAATTCTCTGAAGTAATGATACTTGATCGCAATGTGCTTAGTCATTGTATGCATTACATAATTCTTTGATATATTTATAGCACTTGGTTTATCACAATAAAGTATCACAGGTTCAGTGATCTCCTCCTTCATACCTTTGAGTAGTTGTTTGATCCATACAATATTTGTACAATTTACTGTAGCAACAACATATTCAACTTTAGCAGCAGATTGAGAGATGTAGTTTTGTTTCTTGCTAGTCCATGTAACTAGTCTTTTGCCTAAGAAAAATGCTCCTCTACTAGTGCTCTTTCTATCATCAATATTTCTAGCCCAATTAGCATCAGTGTAGGCTCTTAATTCAAATTTCTCATTTTTCTTGTAGTATAGAGCATAGTCTTCTGTTCCTTTCAGATGTCTCATTATTCTCTTAAGAACCATCAAAGGATTCTCCCTGGGATTAGTAGAGAATCTTGCAACTATCTCTACAAATAATGCAATATCAAGTATGTTGTGTACTACATATTGTAATTTTCTAATCATAGACTTGTATAATGTTTGATTCACCTCAGTTGAATCATCATTCTTTGACAATTTATGTCCTGTCACCATAGGTGTACTTATTGTCTTTAAATCCTCTAATCCAAAAGTTTTCAATATCTCCTTAACATACTTTGACTAAGTGATGCATATACCATATTTCATTTGATGTACTTGCAAACCCACAAAGAACTTGATCTCTCCAAACATAGACATCTCAAATTCTTTCTTCATTTCATTTGCAAAAGCATTACATAAAATATCTTGACCTCCAAATATGATATCATCAACAAAAAATTTAGATAACAAAATACCTTTGTCTTTCTCTGTCTTCAAGTATAGATTGTTGTTATCATCATTCCTTTCAAATCCAATCTTCACAAGATAGTTATGAAGCCTTTCATACCATGCTCCAGGTTCTTGCTCAAACCATATAAAGCTTTATGTAGTCTACATACCATGTTTTTATTGTCAGCATCAACAAATCCTTCCAATTTTTTTATATAAAACTCTTCCTCTAATATACCATTTAGAAATGTAGACTTAACATCCATTTGATAAACTTTAAAACCTTTGTATGTAGAGTAAGCAAGCAGATTGCTTACTCCTTCCAATCTTGCAATAGGGGAAAAAGTTTCTCCATAGTCAATACTTTCTTCTTGTGCATATCCTTTACAAACTAATCTTGTCTTGTTGCTTGTGACTTCGCCATTTTCATCTAACTTGTTTCAGTATACCCACTTGGTACCAATCACATTTTTGTCTTTTGGTCTAGGAACTAGAGTCCATGTCTTATTTTTCTCAATTTGTTCAATCTCTTCTTCCATGGCTTTACTCCAGCCCACATCTTCTAAGGCATCTTTCACTATTTTGGGTTCTTGCATGCTCAAAAAACATGTATCATTTCTCAACTTCTTC
Organism: Cupressus sempervirens; assembly: GCA_028749045.1. Classification (NCBI taxonomy): domain Eukaryota; kingdom Viridiplantae; phylum Streptophyta; class Pinopsida; order Cupressales; family Cupressaceae; genus Cupressus; species Cupressus sempervirens. The sequence goes on from CM053793.1 coordinate 689,569,829, forward strand.
CTTGTTATTGGTCTAGCATATTTATCTCCAATGATTTGTGTAGCAAGGTGATGTCTCTCTTGGCATACTTAGAAAATATTTGTTTAGCTCTGACTTCTACATTTTGTCTCTTAACTTTTGAATATCACTATGTACCTCTCTATCAGGTAGTTCAACATCTCTTTCATGTACACTAATTTTAGAATCAGAATGTGCCTCCACTTCATTCTATAACTCATTACCTGAATGTAGCTGAGTTCCTGAATCAAACTCGACATTCATAGTATGTGACTCAGTAGTGACTGAAACTTGTTGTTGGGTTGCAACTTGATTTACAGCATCTTCATCAATAGGCATACCTTCATAAAAGTATACAAATGATTTGTATTCTTCTAGTTCATAGGTTCAGCCTCATATACTCCTTTATATTCATCAAATTTCACATTTTCACTTTCCACAACTTTGTTAGTGTTAGTATTTAAACACTTATAAGCTTTACTTCTTATGGAATAACTAAGAAATATAGCTTCTTCAATTTTTTCATCTAGTTTACCATTCTTCAAATCTTTGAGAATATAACACTTGCTTCCAAATACCTTAAAATATTTTACATTGGGTGAGTATCCATACCATAGTTCAAAAGGTGTGGAATGAGTACCTTTCTTGACTTGTACACAGTTCAAGGTATAGAAAAATATACTTACTCCTACTCTCCAGTATTTCAAAGCAATATTTTTCTCCATCATGAGTGTCCTAGCACAATCCATTATAGATATGTTCCTCCTTTCAACAATTCTATTTTGTGGAAGGGTTCTAAGAGTAGATGTTTTTCTTTTGATTCCTCTGTCATTACAAAACATCTCAAACTCATTTGATGTAAATTATCCTCCTCTATCAAATCTCAAACATTTTAGGCTTTCACCTATTTCTTTTTCAACTCTTGCTAAGTACCACTTAAATATTTGGAAAGCATCAGATTTCTATTTCAAAAACATAACAGCCATCATTCTAGAATAATCATCAACAAGCAACATAATGTACTTATACCCTTTGTATCTTTGCACTTAAATTGGTCCACACAAGTCAGTATGAACAATCTCTAATATTCCTTTAGAGGTATAAGTCTTACTCTTTAAACTTGACTTTGTCATTTTGCCTGACATTGTTTGCAAATTACATTGTCAGGCTTCTTCAACTTAGGCAAACCTTTGACTCTTTTCATATTACTAATACTAACCAACTTATCAAAATTAACATGACATAACCTCTTTTGCCATAGCCACACATAATCAAATTCTACAATTAAGCAAGTAGTATCCTCTATATCAAGGTAGTATAGATTACCTCTAGTTTGATCACCTTTTCTAATCAATTTTCCACCAGTATCATATATCTTAGCAATCTTGTTTTCAAACTCAACCTTACATCCTAAATTATTTAGTTGTGACATACTCAACAAATTATAGTTAAGTCCTTCAACATAGTAAGCATTGTCACATAAAATCTTTTTCTATGAGCTTGATAGAACCTTTTCATTTTATCAGACATTGTGCATCATTACCAAATTTTACACTATTGCCATCATAATAATTCCAGGTAATGAACTTAACTTTATCTCCAGTCATGTGATGTGAACACCCACTGTCAATGATCTATCTGTCATTCTTGTTCACACAAGACACTGTACTAGCAGTTGCCTCATCGTCATTAGATTCATCCTTCATTGCAACATACACCACTTCATCATCATGATCGTCAGATCCATCTTTTTTTTCCTCTTCAACAATGTAGCAAGACATCTTACCTTTGTCTTTTTAATATTTGTTGTCTTCATCTCTTCTACTTTTGTACTTGTCGCCACCTTTATAATTTTTCTTCTCTGGACATCTAGCAACAATATGACCAACCTCATTGCAATTGAAACACATGATGGGTAACTTACCTTTGAACTTGCCTTTACCTCTATGAAATCTCCTTGTTAGTAGTTCTTCAAGTTGATCTACATCTTCCTCATCTATATCGTTGTCACTAGGCACATATTTTGTCTTTTTCTTCTTCTTTGCATTAGGTTCCCTCAATGTCAACTTAGCTTTGAAAGCAGATTCGACATCAACATGTTTGTAATATCAAAATTAGATAGCTCAAAAGTAGTGAGCCTACCTACCAAACCTTCAAGAGTCATATTATTCCCTAGCATACATCTTAATTCTTTTATTGCAGAAACTCTAATAGCATAGATTGGCAAAAGTGTTCTCAAAACTTTTCTTAGTATAGTATCATCATCTATTGTACCAGTAGCTCCTCTTATTACATTAACAACATCTTTTATCCTAGAGCAATATTGAGTAATATTCTCATCTTCTTGCATTCTCATATCATCAAACTTACCTCTGAGACTTTCAGCCTTAACTATTAGAACATTATTGTCACCTCTATAGATAGTGTGTAGAGCATCCCACATTTTCCTTGCACTGTCACAACCTTTGATATCATCAAACTGAGCATAGCTTAGGGTAGAAAGAATCTCCAACATTGCCTAGTTGTGTTCTTTCTTCTTTTTCAGTGCTTCAGCATTTAGGGCTCTAATAGGATTAGCATGCTCAACAACAATGGTAGATTGTGCATGATCTTCAAGGCCTCCTAGGTAAGCTTCATCAGACTTTCCCAAGCAAGAAATTTATCTCTATTAATCTTGGGTACCTCTCTTTTTGACATCTTGATCTTTTTCCTTCTAGTACCTTCAAACTAGTCCTCTTAAGTAGATGACTCTAATACCAATTGTTGGAATTCTTTAGAATAAATGAGAGGGGGGGTGAATTAGTTATCCAAGGTCTAGATGTACAATTAAAACTTTTCACAACTTAGTGAATCCATATCCATAAAACATTTTTATCATGCATGCATCCATTAGATTATGCAATCACTTAAACTTGTAGGTTACTGTCAAATCAACTTTGCAGAAATGTAAGCATGAAACATAATAGATTCAAGAACACATTTGAAACAATAATTTAATGTGAGAATCTAATTTGGGAAAAACCACCATGCTACTCATTCTCACTCTTCTAAAGTGATGCCTAGTGAAAGGCCAACCCTATTAAAGGTTACAATGCACACTGTTAAATGTGACCTGGTTAAAGGATTTCATTCACCTTGTTAGAGGAATTTAGATCATTCACTTGGAATTTCACTTGATTAAAGGATTTACAAATGACTATTAGGTCAACTTTAATTCAAAGGATTTACCCTAGACTGATACAATGATTAGAAAGTAATAGTAAGGTCTAATCTGATAACAACTTACATCACACTTGTAGATTACAGATCTTTGTTTTAGTCCTCCATTCTACTTGGCTTTCACACACTTCAACTTTGATAGCTTTTTCACCCTTCAAGCATCCATACTCTTAAGCATTTTTGCTTTTCTTGCCAATGCAAACTCTTCTCTTAGGTCATTGAATGAAGCAATACCCTAGAATCATTGTCTTCCTTAGGTTCTCATACATGACAACCTTTTCTTCTAACCAACCATCTCTATAAATAAAGAATTAAGATCTTTTTTCATTTATCCTCCATCATCCATTTTAGGGTTAGGTTAGACTAGGTAGGATTCAATGAATCTACCCCTCATTTCATTTCATTCCCTTCTAGAAACTTCTCCTTCAATCCTCTTTGAATTGCCTCAAAATGGTTCATCATGAATTTTATGCCACCAGCTCATCAACCTTATCTTCCACATGGTTCACAAAATTCAAGAAATCAAACTTGTCAGGTCAAATTCATTGAATTCTCAATCTTTCTCATAATGCGGACACTCAACATTAACTGGCTTTTGATACTCAACGTGTACTATGTTGTTCAACATCCTCTATCAAATCACTCGACATGAACTAAAGTTTACTGGTGCTCAGCATCAGTTAAACTTTACTCAACTTACACTGTTTCACTCGGCTTACATTGAAATTGAGTGTGCTTGGCTCCAGCTAATTTTTTGCTCGGCTTGCACTAAATTTTTTTCGAAACCTACTGTGAAAATTATTAAGCTTGGCAAACAAACTTTTTTAAACTTGTTTGTTTGAACTTAATTAGTGTAACCAACCTTTGCAACCTTAATTAGATTATCAATGCACTATAATATCATTGTCTTAACTGATCCTTGTACTCCTTTTCTATATCAGAACTCAACATTTCCTCTAGGTGCTATTGTTACCTCATTTGATCAAATCCTCTTCATCAATACAATAAATGATAGTACTCAAATCATATAAGCAATTGTATTATCAACAAGTAGCAGGTTTGACATCAATGAAAAAATAATGATTGAAACACATTTATCATACTTGTATCAATCTATTTTCAACAAAATGATAACAAGAGTACCTAGAGAACAGTTGAGTTATATGGTGTATAAAAAGAGCACTAAGATCAAGTAATACTTTGATGATATAGTGTATTGTTTATCTACTTAAGGCTACAATAGAAGGATACTTAAGTAAAGATAAGAAGAAGACTAAGCAAAACAAAATGTGTCTACCAAGCCTAACCAAGCAAATAGTGGAAGTTGAGCAATTTAGTTAAGGTCGAATAGAAAGTTAGTTGTGGCTAAGAAAAGAGAAATTCAATGTGTCAAAAAAAGGAAGTTTAGTATGTGTTGAGCACTAGTAAAACTTAGTATGTGTTGAGTGTTAGAGAATGATAGTAATGATCGAGTGAAGAATTAGTGTATGGAGAGCAACCTAGTGTTGACCAAGCATCAGAAGATAGTTGTTGCCAAGTGAAAGTATGAAAAATTTGATCAAAAATTTGACAAATCTGAGCTGACAAAGTTGATTTCTTGAATTATGTGAAGCATGTCAAAGATAAGTATGATGAGTTGGTGGTACGGAATTTAAGATAAACCATTTGAAGATGAATTTAATTGATTGTAAGAGAAGTTTCTAGGAGGGAACAAAATGGAAGAGAGGGAGGATTCGATGAATCTAACCTAACCCTAAGATGGATGATTATGATGAAGCAACAAAATATCAAAATTCTTTATATAAGGAGATACAAGGCTAGAAGAAAAGTGTGAAGTGTGTGAGAGAAAAAGAGGAGTCTGGAGGTGTTTCTTCATATGGTGACCGAAGGAATGAACCTACAATTAGCATACTAAGCATGAAGATTTAAGGAGGTGAAGGCTTGAAGGGTGAACAAGCAATCAGAGATGAAGGGGAATGAATGCCAGGCTGAATGGATAGTTGAATGAGAGATTTGTAACCTACAAGTGAGTTGTTTTGTTATCATATCAAGTCCTATTGTTACTTTCTAGCAATTTTATCAATCTAGATTAATCCTTTGGATTATGGTTGACCTAATAGTCATAAGTAAATCCTTTAACCAGGTGATATTCTAATGGAATGTTCTAAAGTCCTCTAACAAGGCTCACTTTTAATAGGGTGATTGAAATCCTTTAATCAAGGTCACATTTAACAGTGTGTATTGTAACCTTTAACAAGGTTGGCTCCTCATAAGGCTCACTTTAGAAGAGTGAAAATTAGTAGCATGTTACTGGTGGTTTTTCCCAAATTGGGTTTCCATATTAAATCCTTGTGTCAAATTGTGTGATTGAATTTGTGGTATTTCATGTTTGCATTTCTACAAAGTTCATTTGACCTAGAACAATAATATACTAAGGTTTGAGATATTGAATGATCTAATCAATGCATACACATGTATTTCTTAAGTATTGAAAAGTTTAATCTATACATTTGGACCTTGGATAGCTGATTCACCTCCCCCCCCCCTCTCAGTTATTCTAAATTATTCCAACACTCCATCTTGTTGAAGATGTGACTGGTGGTATAGATTTCAAGATGTTTGAAGAAGCCTTTGATAGAGAAGGAAAGGATGTACAACAAAACATGATAACTTCTTTCTTGAAATAAGTAGATGGGATAAATTGACCCCCCTGGCCATTTCATGTACAATAGGTGATTGTAAGCATTATAATGACACTTAATAAATACCCACACTTTCCTCTATCAAGTATTAGGGTTGACAAATAAGAGTAAATTTAGTAAGACAAAAATGTGGATATGATTAGGAATTCAAAAATATGGAGATGCAATGATTTATGACTTCCCGAAGAAATTGGAGAAAAACATTAATGAAGGATTGATAGTTCTGAAGAAGGGAGAGTCTGCAAATTTTAGGTAGTACTCATTGATGATGCATATGGTTCTTCTCCACAATAAAGATTATTTTGCAGAGGATATGGATCTAGAATTTGAAAGAGATAGAGATAACTTACTCATTCAATTGTGGTCTACTATTATGTCTATGGATTGGGAAGGTTCAAGCTTTATGTTGTTTGAAAACTAATTTGGAATTTCCCTAAGAAGAAGAATTATACATGTGATTGATAGTTTTACCCAATCTTAAAAATAAATCATAAGACCTATTTGCTTTAATTTAATGCCAAATATGTGTCACCAATGGGGGGCATATAATTTTTCCCTTTCACCATAGTCACAAGGATATATGGGTTCCTAGGAAGACCTTTTGTGCTTCCAAAATATGTCCCATTAAGAATTGGTTTCCTCGAGGTCATGAGATAGATTTCTATGTTACAAGATATTGATTTCTCCCTAGAGAAGGCTAGGAAGGGGACTTTCTTTCCAAACATGACAAATTTTCATCATTTTACTATTGTTAAGGATGGGAGAAATAATTTGATTCAGTTGCTAAGACCTTATAACATGAATGTCAACTCAAAGAGGATGAATGAAATTGAAGGATTACGCATGCATTTGATTGCCTTGAAGACATTATCAAAAATGAAGAAGATTTGAAGTCTTGGAGAAGAAAGAAAGCATAATGGTTTTTATATCAAGAGACCCTACAAGAAATTTGAGAGAAGGACCCCAATTATGATCCACTCTCGAATTTCAAGAGCCTAGAGCAGAGATTGAGAATACTTTTGGGAAATTTCCATAGTATATATGACACTATGACTAAGAAGCTAGGGAGAGGAAGAAAAACAAAAGTAACTTTTGTTGGGTAATGAAGAAAGTTTGAATGTGTTGTTGTAATCTACTGATATAGTCCCAAAGGAAAGAAGAGGATAGAAGAGAATCATAGAAGAATCACAAGCCCATGATGTTGAATTAGACAAAGACTTTGAGACTCCATAGGGCTTGAGGTTATATCAAAGAAGAAGAATGGGGGAAAGGCCTATTGATACAAGAATAGTGTAAGTACCAAGTGTGGAGGCAATAATTCCAAATGATCTTGCAAGAAGATCTTCATCTCCTGAATCTCCTAGACCACTTCCCATAGCTTCCCCATGTGAAAGGCATGGTGAATACATAGATGAAGAAAAGGAGGGAGAGATTGATAAAGAAGAGGTTACAATAGAGACAAGGCATATTCAAAGTGCAGAGAAAATTAGGGAATTAAATCTTCCCTATGGAGATGATGATTATGAAGAAGAGGAATACATTTATGTTCCTTAAGAATATGTCACATGAAGAGATCTCTAAGTCCCTAGAGCACCAATCTCTGATATTACTATACAAGAGATAAAGGTAGTGTTCCTAAGGAAACTTAGGAAAGAGTCTTGTAAGGTGGATGTTTTTGATGATGAATATGTTAAATCAGTCCCCTTCAAGCAATTATTATGGTATTATTTTAGGGAAGATTGTCACAGGATGGTTGATGAGAATGGGAAACAAAGACTAGATAATGATCTTGATGGCATTGGTAAAGAAGTTGAACATGAGATGATCATCAAATTTGATTCTATCATCCTAGAGGAGGGGAGAAAGATTGTAAAAGAATCAAGAGTCCAGTTGCTATCAAATCTCAACATTGCTGATGCAATTGCATTTGACTCTATTATAAAAGATATGAGGTTGAAGAAACCTAAGAGGGAGGCAGAAATATCCATTTCTAGGATGTATTATATTGAAGACCTAGTTGTCTTGGCTACTTGGTTTATTTCTCCTTCTTCTTTAGGTCAAGAAATTGGTGAAGACAGTGGAGTCAGGGAAAATATGGTTTTACACAGAATTAAAGATGCCAAACTTTCCCAATCCATAAGGAATTTTTAGGAAAATGTGGCCTATGTTCATTATGTGGCAGAGGGAACAGAGAAGAAACATGAGCAACTACAAGAAAAATGCAAACATGCATATATTTCTTATGAACAAATAACAAAATAAAATTCTAGCTTGTAAGACCATGTGAACTTGTTAGAAAAAAGAATAGCAAAGATTGAAGTAGTTAGAGTTTCCAGCATGGATCGGCCACCCACTACAGGGAATGCTACTTCATCAAAGCAGTTAAGCATGGTGCTTTTTTCTCCATAGTTGTTTCAACTCACCCTAAAGAAACCTCTTCAAAGAAGGTCAGGAGTGAGGATGCCCTAATAAAGGAGGTTGTGGATTTGCAAATGCAGTTGGAAAATAAGTAGAGTAATTTTGATTATAATAAAGAAATTATAGTTTGAACTACATTTATGTTTCTTTTTGAAAGGGTTAATTCAAAATTATTCAGAATTCATGAAGTTTGCAAAATTATTTATTCAAAAATAAGTAAAATGGAGGATGATAGCAGGTTGGTAAAGACAACATACCAGAAATGGGTAGGGAGAATTGAAAAAATAATATAGATTAAACTTTGTGTAAGAGTAGACCCTAACCCTCCTCCAAATTCCATGGCCATGGTGACGATTGTTAAAGCACTAAGGAATTTTTTTAGTTTTGCCGAATTACATCAAAAATAAAAAGGCAGAGTTAAAAGATCAAATAAAAGGATTCAAAGATATTATAGTGCCACCTGTTTTGAATGAAGACAAAGTTATCAAGGATTTTTCTAGCTAGAGAGAAGAGGCTATAGCCGTAATGAATGACCTGGTGAGAAAATAGCTAAAGATGTGGACATATCACTTTTCCAAGAGTATATGTCAAAGTCAGTTAATTCAAGAATATTCTATGAAAATTTCAAGAAAGAAGTCACCCAGGCTATAGTTAAATATATCCCTTATAGGCAGGTGGCAGATCAAATCTTGGAGCATACGTGGCCTACCGATGATGAATTTGAAGAATGGATTAAGAGATACATTCCACCTGATCATGAAGATTGTCCACCACAAAAATAGTAACAAAGAGATATTTTGGATGAGACAAAATGCAAGGAAAAGGGCATGTATTCATGTGACCACAAAATGCCACATCATCTTGTTATGAGATTAACTTTGTTAGCAGTTTGTAAAAACTAAAATGTCATGTCATATGGTGGCATGTGTATGGATATCTATGCTTGACGGTTGTAGCAACTCATCTATATAAGTGAGTTCCCAAGGCTAGAGAAGGGTCCAAAATTTTGTGAAACCAATGTATTATCTCATTTTCTAATTCGATCCATAGTTGTATATTGTTATCCAGTTTTTTCTTTAATGGAAACTAAAAGTAGGAAGTTTTGAGTCTATTTTTCATTTTTATCATGAAGATTGATGTTGAATTGTATAATACAAAGTGCATATATGTTGGTGACTCAATCTGGATTTTGTCTATTGTTTATGTTGCTTTCAATTTTCTAAGATTTGATAACAAAGATTATTAAATTTTAGTTGTAATTCATCCATAGTTATATCTATGTCATGTCTTGTTGATAATAAAATTTATTGTGTAAATACTTGATATGAATCAAGAGACTTGAGGGTTTTATGGAAAGATTTTGATAAGAATGAGATCTTAGATTGGGTATTGAATCATTCTTCACAAAGTGAGAAGATAGATCTGATGTCATGTATCAATTTTGTGAGTAAATAGCCCAATGGATAAAACACCGGTCATGTAACAAGTTGTGGAATATGGATAAGCTATATGGTGTAAAATCCTTAAATCAAATCTTTTAAATATTTATTGTTTATAGATTTGAAAATTTAGCTTGCACTTGATTCATGGAGTTTTATGGTTTGAAGAATTAGTTGTTTTCCATCCCTTTTACATTCCTAGAATTAGAAGAGTTAAAGGAAAATCCATCTATTATGCTAGAATTTATGTTGCATATTGTTGCTCAGGAGAAGAGTAATAAATTCCAAGGTACACCAACCTGAATCTTGTAGAATTTAAAGGAAAGAAGATTGGAAGGTCTTTATAGTTGGTCCTATTGACTTTCCCTAAATATCCATTATGGTTTTTAGCTAATTCATAGGTATTCCTTGCATTTTCATAAGGTATTTGAAATCGTGTCAAATCAAGAGCCAAAAGGCTTGAGATTAAAAATAGCAGCACAACTTTTCCCACTCTAGGCTTTTGGACTCTTAAAATACACAGTCCTTAATTGAATCCCACCAAGGGTTGTCAAAATCCTTTGGTAGAATTCAAATTAGAACCATTTTATTTTTTTACAAACCCTTGCCAAGTTAAGGGTTTCATACCTTTTACCACAAAAATGCCAATATCTTGCACATAACTCAACCAAAATGGATTAAATAAACTCTAATACATTCTTAGCTCATATATCATTTCAATCCAATGGTTTATTAGTATAGGACAATCTCTAAATGCAAATGGCAGAGCTACAAGCTTGAAAATTATAGGATAACTATTTGTTCTTTATTGATTTTCAATGCCCAGAGTACATATTCCAACCAATTTGAATTCTTCTCATTTAGAAATGAATGTAGTGACTATTGGGAGGAAGTTGTCAAATTTTTATGTTTGCCAAAAAATGTTGTCAAGCAATATTTGTGCAAAATGAGAAACTTTTGCATCCTGTCAACTATTTGATCAACTATGTTAGAACCTATTGTATTTGGTCCCAAACCATGCCTAATAATTCTAAATAGACATAAAATAAGAAAAATGAGGAATTTTTGGTTCGTTGACCAAGTTTTATTTAGGGGCTTATGATTGTTCTACCCAAGTAAATAACCTTACAGATTGAACATTTATTACATTTCATTTGTTCCTAACTCCTATTTGAATCCATTACAATCTTTTAGAGAGGTGAGAAGGTGCTTCTACACCATGCATTATTTGTGTTTGGGTCATATGTCTATCTTCATGATCACAATGAGATGGGCTTGAGGTTTCTACATGGTAGCGTGTCATTACGCTTTATCATTGCTAAGGATTAGTGTAATATGTGGACCTACCCCAAAGATAGAGTATAGATAATAATACTCTACTTCTTCTCCTTTTTCTCATGCTTTAAAATATTTGATACTATGTATTGATGTGATTAATATATTAGAATAGATTTAATGTATATACATGTAATGATTGTCTAGGACCTCAAATTTATTCTATTTGATACTCCCCATTGTGGATTTATTTATTTACTAATTGCATGTTGGTGTTGACTTAAGCATCATGATGTTTCCTTTTCCATTTTTTATCAAATTCATGGATCAATATCTATGAGCAAACCAACATTTGTGTAAACCAATATTTATGCATGTTGAATCAACACAATCACTCACTAGTGTGATATTTTTGTGTCTTAAAAATATACTAGCACAAATAAATGTTTTCACCTCAAATAGCACCTTTTTTTGATTCGAGACCTATGCCTACTAAACTTCTCTAATTAGATTTGCAAGTTGGATGATTTTTTTATGTTTTTGAGTTTGTTCCTTGATGGTTTTTGTGTTATTTTATTATGGTTAGTTGACAATTAATGTGTATGATTCATCATTTAGGAACATCTGCTTTAATTTTTAAATGAACTTTAGTTGGATGGATTCTAAGGATGAATTAGTCTCCTCTTGCTTAGCCATGGTCTTTTGTCAACTTAGCCTCTTTGTAATGGACACCTTAACCAACTACTGATAGGAATTTAGTCAAATAATTTGCATCCAACTCTTGATTTCTCTGTTAAATGTTTAAACCCCTTTATGGCTCCAAAAATAAAATTTTTGTTTGTTTTTATGTCTTTGCATAGATTTGAAACCACATAACATGAGCAAGAAGGAATTTATAATAATATGCAAATTGAAGATTGAACTACTACTCAAATAATATTAATTTTCAAACTAATAAAACCAAATACATAGCAAACATTTCAACTCACTAATTACTCCAGCATTATAACATAATATCCTAGTAATGACTTCCCATCTTACTTCTAAAATGCTACTATAGTAAAATCTGCGTTCAATCAGTCCAAGACCCTCATACAATCATCCCTTCACAATGGCATAAGCATTAGACAAGAAGCGAGAATGATATGAGCAAACACCCAATCTGCCTATAGTTGGAAATGTACCTAATTTTTCTTGTTAATGTAGCTAATAGAAATGAATTCCAAAGGCCAAACCCCAATGAAATGACATCTAGAATGTTACAAGAGAGGATAGACATCCTCTAATGCTAAGAATGTATCTATAACTCACACATCAGTTTTCTTCTCATATTCAACTTGTCGAATGAAGCCACTAACACCCCCTTTTATTATTTCTCCAAGAGTTGATTCAACTCACATGAGCAATGTGGGATAAAATATGTGCAATATGAAACATATTAAAATAATCACTTATGTCTCCCTTAGGCACCCCTTTTTGATTTGTACACATTCCCATAAAATTTAATATTAAAGTAACACTTTAATATTTTACAACTAAATTAAATGTTACTTTAATAATACTTTGGCCATTAAAATATATTAGCTATCAGACTCTAAATAGCATGAGTGATAGCTCATCGAAAAGCTCTCACCAAGTAGTATCAAATTCAATCATCAAAACTAGTCTCCCTTGTGTCCCGTTGACTTACTAAAAATAGTAAGTATACCTCAGACTAAGTAAATCAACTCTATTTTGGTCCAAACTGGAGATGACTAGGCCAAAACACTCTAAGATCCCTTTAAACCCTTTGTTAGCCCTTGAGACCATGTAGAACTAGGCTAACACACACAAACTTGGTCGATTGTTGAAGTGGGGACATTATAGTCTACCCCCCTTGAAATTGCTTGTCCTCAAGAAATCTCAGTCCAGCCTGTTGAATAACCTTATCACACTCCCATATAGCATCCTCCTCTAGCAAGTCTTCCATTTGACCAAATATTCCTTCACTATCCTAGTTCTGAGTTTCCTCTCTCAGGTGTTTAGAATAGCCTCAAGTACTAATATGAGCTTCCCCTCATCATCCAAAGAGGGTAAATCTATAGAAGGAACTAGACTCTAACCAATGGCTTTCTTAAGCCTTGACACATGAAATACATTGTGCACCTGATTGCCCTCTAGAAGCTCAAGCTCATAGGTGGCTTCGCCCATTCAGCGAATCACCCTGTAGAGACCGTAAAACCTGGGCTTCAACTTCTCTGCTCCACTCCTCTTAAGTGATGACTACCTATATGACTGTAGCCTCAAATACACCATATCCCCTACCTCAAAACTGTAATCTACCTTATGTTGATCAGCATACAACTTCTACTAATTTTGAGCCTATTGTATGCTATCCTTTAGTGCTCTTAGGATATCTTGACTATCTTGGAATACATCTTTGGCTTTGGGCACTTTTTTGTTCCCCAAAACTAAATCCATAAAGTTGGGTGCTTCATACCCATACAATGCCATAAATGGAGTCATCTCGATGGTCACGTGACATGTGGTATTGTAACAATACTCCCCCATGTATAACCACTTGACCCATGCTCTCTGTTGTGCAGTCACATAGTTCCACAAATAGCCTTCCACCCATTTATTTACTATTTATGTCTGCCCATCTGTCTAAGGGTGGTACCTTGTACTAGGTGTAAGATCTGTACCATGCAACCTAAACAACTCCTACCAAAAGGTGCTCATGAACTTGTTATTCCTGGCACTAACAATAAATCTTGGTATCCCATACAACCTAAAGACCTCTCTAAAGAATAAATTTGCAACCTGTGTTGTTGTATAAGTAGAAGGAATAGGAAAGAAGTGAGAGAACTTTGTTAATCTATCTGCCACTACATAAATATAATCTCTTCCCTAAACTTGCGATAAACTAGTGATGAAGTCCATAGAAATACTTTCCCATTTCCTATCTGAAATGGGCAAGGGTTGTAGTAAACCTGTAGGAAATGTGTGCTCTCTCTTATTCTACTTACAAACTGCACACTCCCTAATATACCTTTGAATATCATCCTTGAGCCCTCTCCATGAGAACTGCTCTTAGATCTACCTATAGGTCTTGAAGACCCCTAGATGCATAGTTGTAGGTGCATCATGAAATGCCCTCAAAATCTCCTGTCTAAACTATGATGTAGGGATCAAATAAACCTTGTCTTGTCTGATCAACCCATCCAACACTGCATACCTGTCATCCTAAATGGTGCCCGTAACTATCCTAGAAGCCCAATCATCTCCTACATACTCCACTATAATTCAATCTCTCCAATCTCCTAAAACCTCTGCTAGAGCACATAAGTGAGGTCTCCAAGATAAAGCATCAGCCACCACATTTTTCTTACCTTTGCCAAACTTTATATCAAATTCGTAAGCCTACAACTTAGTAACCCATTTTTGCTACCAATCATTTTAAGATCATGCTGGCTTATGATGTATTTAATACTATTATGATCAGTTAAGATCATAAAACACCGACCTACCAAATATGATTGGAATTTGGCCAATGCATGCATTATGGCCAACATTTCCCTGTCGTAGATAGAATAATTCCTTGGAGCTTCCTACTCTCAAATGTAATGGGGTATCTCACCTATATCAATATTGCTCCTATATTGTCTCCAGAAACATCACATTGAATCTCAAATGGTTTAATGAAATTAGGTAGAGCTAGAACTAAACAAGATGACATCACCTGTTTGAAGTGGTCAAAATATCTCTGCACTACCTCTATCCATGTGAAGGCTCCTTTCTTGGTAAGATCTATCAAAGGTGCGACAATATGTGAGAATCCCCTAACGAACCTCCTATAAGAACCACATAAGCCAAGAACTCCTTAAGTTGTGTGAGGTTTGTGGGAGTAGGCCAGTCCACAATAGCTCTAATCTTTTCAGGATCAACCCAAACACCATCGACACTAATGATATGCCCAAGGTAAAGAAGCTCAATAAGGCCAAACTCGCATTTTAATTCCTTGGCATATAATGACTCTCTATCTAGAATAAATAATAGCTCCTCCAAATGTTACAAGTGCTCCTCCATGGTCTTATTGAAGACCAAGATGTCATCAAAGAAGACCAAGATGAACCTCCTCGATTGTCCCCTAAACACCTAGTTCATACAATGTGGTAGGTGCATTGGTTAGCCCAAATGGCATAACCATAAACTTGAAGTGACTATAGTGACATCGAAAGGATGTCTTCTTGATATCCTTTGCTCTCATCCTAATCTGGTGGTATCTAGATCATAAATCAATTTTGGCGAAGAAGCGTGCACAATGTAACTCATCAATCCTAGGAATGGGATACCTATTTTTTATTTTTTTTATTTAATGTCATGTAATCGATGCACATGTGCATCGTTCCATCCTTCTTCTTCATTAGAACCACTATTGAAGCAAAAAGGCTTTTGCTAGACCTAATGTGCCCCATCTCCAATAACTCCTTAATTGCCTTCTCTATCTCATCCTTGTGTTTCTTAGGATGACGATAGGGGGTAATCATGACCAATTTGGCTCCCTCCTTGAGCTCAATAACATGTTTTATTCCCCTATCAAGAGGAACCCTATGTGGAATATCACCAAATACTTTGGCATGCTTGTCAAGTATCTCCTAGATATCCAATGGATGACTCTTTACCTATGGCTCCTGTGGGGCTGGCATGATCAAACACTCTGTTGCCCAGTCTATGTCATTATGCCAAAAAAGTCTTTGCATTCAACTTAGGGAGACTACTCTATAACTCCCATCCGAAAGTCCTCTAAGTACAATAGTTCTTCCCTCATGTTGGAATCTCATCTCTAGTTTTGCTAGGTTGAGTGTGAACTCAACTAGTGAGGCCATCCATGTCATGTCGAGGATGACATCATAGTCTCCCATGTCTACTAAATAGAACTCATCCTTCAACTCATAGCCATCTCCAAACCTGATGTGAAGATTAGATATCTTTTGAGTGCATAATAATTTGTCACCATTAGCTACCATGACTCTAAACCTAGTAATCTCCTTAGTTAGTAAACCTCTTGTGGCTACTAATCATGCATCTATGAAGTTATGTATGACCCCAATGTCAATGAGAGAGATCACTTTCTACCCCTAGATAGTACCCCTGACCCTAAATGTAATCAACTTTTGAGCCCCTATCAATAGTGTCGACAACCTATCATCCTTAGGTATAATGTTCTCCCCTATAGTGCTACTCTCTTTTGAATCAAAGTGTTGATCCTCCCCCTCTGATTATGACTCCTCCTCTAAAAAATACTCCATTTGATTTGTCTTAGCCTTGAGAGGGCACTTATGAGGTAAGTCCCAAGGTTCTCTACAATGAAAACACAACTTCTTCCTCCTCAACTCATTTAGGGTGTCATTATCCAACTTCCTATTATCCCCTTTTGGTTGTGCATCTTGGTAAAAAGGTTTTTTTGTCTTATCCTTATCCTTCTTTGTATGTGAATCCCTAGGCTAAAATATGCTCTTAAAAGAAGAAGATTCTAAGTCACGAGCCTTCTTAGTGGCCTCCTGTAATGTACCTAGGTCATGCCCCTTGACCTAACCCCTCAAGGGATCTAAGTGTCCATCCATAAACAACACTACTAATCTCCTCTTCAAAATATCTGTAACCAACAAAGCTAACCTCTAAAATTCACTGATGTATGTCTCAACTGATCCCCACTACTTAAGCTATGCCAACTTCTTAAAGTATAACTCAGGATCTTTGGTATCAAATCTCTCTATGAGTCTCTCAGTGAACTCCTCGTATGATGTGATCTGATTATGCCCCAAGGTTACCATGCCACGATGCCACCACTCATGTGCTAGGCCATCCAGATGAATAGTCGCATACTTGATAGCCTTCTCCTCAGGCATCAAATTCAATTGGAAGTATGTATCTACCTTTTGCACCCAAGCTCATGCAGTCATCTTCCTTGAGACATCATAATAATGTAAAGAAACTTTCCTAACTTTCTCAACTCAAAGTTTTGATTCCTTCCTCCTACTCTAGGCATGTGTCTCATCCTCATGTCCATATAATCTCTAAGGGAAATATTGGCCTGAAACTTCGGTCCACTAGCCTCCATGTCCCTCCTAAACTGATCTTGTAACTCAGTAATCTACAGTTTGTTTACTATTTCAACTAGATCTCTAGGTGGAAAAGTGGGTAGAAGAGGTCTCAAGTTGGTTGTGCAACCTATCTAAAGTTATTAGCCTCATTCCCATTGTTTCCATGTCCATTATTATTACCATTAATGTTATTCTCAGGACCATTGTTGTTGCCTTGACCTCCATTATCATCAATGCCCCCATTTCCATTGTTTACATCACTTGGATTAATATTGACACCCATCTGTCTATCCATAAGCTACAACATCATATCCGTTCTCCTATTCTGCTCTTATTGCATACATTGCCCCTCCTCTAACATACCCAATAACTAGTTGAACACTACCTCCTCCTAATCTGGACCAACATTCTTACCTCTGTCTAGTCCTATATTCTTGTCATCTCAATCACCCATACTATTGTCTTTTTCAAAGAATATCTCATTTGTTTCTATATGACTGGATTCTATGTCCACTTGCACAGATGAACTAGACTGCTTGCTCTATGAGTCTAAATCTTTGTTGTCTTGCTCTGGTATGGCCGAAGTTAATGGCCTATCTTGCATGCTCAAACATACATCCTAAACTTTTTTTATTTCTGACTTTAGTGTTTTGACATTTTGTCAAACACTTTTCCTTTTATCTAGTTGTTCCAAATTCCCTATAAGGCTTCCACAAGATGGCAGGCCTTAAAGCTCTGATACCACTATAATGAACACCCTAGAAATGCCCAAAAATTGAACCAATTGCTGATGGGAATTTAGTCAAATAATTTTCATCCAACTCTTAATTTCTTCATTAAATGTTCAAACCCCTTTATGACTCTGGAAATAAAATGCTTGTTTATTTTTATATCTTTGCGTAGATTCGAAACCACATAACATAAACAAGAAGGAATTTATAATAATATGAAAACTAAAGATTGAACTACTACTAAAATAATATTAATTTTTGAACTAATAAAACCAAATAAATAGCAGACGTTTCAACTCACTAATTACTCGAGCATTATAACATAATATTCTAGTAATGGTTTCCCATCTTACTACTGGAGTAATATGAATAGTGTTGTGCTACAATGCTACTATAGTAAAATTTCCCTTCAATCAATCCAAGATCCTCATAAAATCATCCCTTCATAGTTGAATAAGCATTGGACAAGAAGCGAGAATGATACAAGCAAACACCCAATCCGCATTTCAATTTCCTTGTTAATGTAGCTGATAGCAATGAATTCCAAAGTCTAAATCTGAAGGGAATGACGTCTACAATGTTAGAGGAGAGGATAGATGTCCTCTACTGCCAAGAATGGATCTATAACTCACACATCAATTTTCTTCTCAAATTCAACCTGTTGAATGAAGCCACTAACACTCCCTTTTATTCTTTCCCTAAGAGTTGATTCAACTCACATGAGCAATGTGGGATAAAAGATGTACAATATAAAACATATTAAAATAATCACTTATGTCTCCCTTAGGCACCCCTTTTTTATTTGTACACATTCCCATGAAATTTAATATTAAAGTAACACTTTAATATTTTACAACTAAATTAAATGTTACTTTAATAGTATCTAGGCATTAAAATATATTAGCTATCAGACTTTGAATAGCATGAGTGATAGCTCATCGAAAAGCTCTCGTCAAGTAGTACCAAATTCAATCACCAAAACTAGCCTCCCTTGTGTCTTGTTGACTTACTAAAAATAGTAAGTATGCTTGAGACTAAGTAAATCAACTCTGTTTTGGCCCAAACTGGAGATGACTAGGCCAAAACACTCTAAGATCCCTTGAAACCCTTTGTTAGCCCTCAGGACCATGTAGAACTAGGCTAACGCACACACTTAGTCAAGTGTTAAAGTGGGGACATTACACTCCTGTAATTCATGGATGGTATATGAATCTTCATAGGGAATCCCCATGAATGGGTGTTCTCTATTATGAATATTTTATTAGATTGTCTTGAAACTTCTGGTCGTGATATCAATATTTGGCTTGTGCATAATAATTTAAGTATCATTGTTATCATCTTCACTTATGTATCTTGATCATTATTGCACTAGTTGACTGTTGGAATTACAAGTAGGAAAACTAAACTTCTAGGAGAAGGGGGGGTGGTGAATCAAAAGTTAAAACATGAATCCATAAAACTTTTCACCACTCATCCATCTCATGCATTCAATAGATAAATTGAAATAACATGTAAAGCACGTACATCTAAATCATGTAAATATATAAGCAATCACACATTTGACACCTGATATGATTACCCATAAACCCTCCAAAGAGAAGGTAAAATTGGGGTGGGGATGACACCCATAATTCTTCACTACTGCAACAATAGAGTGTAGCCAATTAAGGTTACAATGGTTTGACCATAAAGCATGATCTACCTTGTTAAAGGCTTACAAGGACTGTCAAGTCCCACCTTGTTAGAGGATTTCAATACCCTATTAGAAGTGTTCCTGGCTAAAGGACTTCAAAACATCCACTTGGAATGTCACCCTATTAAAGGATTTACAATAGTCTGTTAAGACTACTCCACCTAGGAGATTTAACTAGAATCACCTGTTAGGATGTTTCAACATAGATCTTGTGATTGGCTCTAGTTGTCTGATTAAAGATCAAATTCATATAGTTTTCTTCTTGATCCTTCATGATCTGATGTGAAAATTGTTGTATCCTATTGTTCTTATTCTTCTCCAACTGATTTTACAATTCACTCTTTATACTTCTAAGTTTCCATGAATGCTTTGTTTTTCGCATGCAAACTTCTCTATACTTCTCCTTCAATTCCTTACATACTCATATTAATTTTTTGGTTTCTTCCTCCTTAATAAGACTAGAAGACTTAGGGTTAGGTATGAATCTATGATTGAGATTCATCCTTTTTGCTGCTTAATCCTTCCCTTTTTCTGATTGGCTGCATGTAATTGCATAGGAATCTGCATACAAATTCGTTCTTATCTTCCAAAGATCATATTCTATCCTTTGGTCGGCAGAAAAATGGTTTACATAGTTGTTTGTGTAATCACAAACAAATATGTCCAATTTGTGTTGCTCAACAATTGAAGTTACTGATGCTCAACACATATAATAATTATATTTTTGACTTGGCACCTAAACTGCTCGACATCTACTATTTACTCGGCACTTGAATCACTTGGCATGGTCTATCTGCTCGACACTTGAGTGACTCGACACTCATTGCAACTTGGCACAGTGTTGTATTTACATATCATACTCAGCATGCATTACTAGTTTTCCATGAACTTAGTAAATGACTTGTTGACACTCAATTGTCAAAACCAATCTGAGATCAACAATCTCCCCCTTTGACATGAGTGTCAAAAACACTTAACTGTACACAATCAATCTAACCTTCTCGAGTATAATATATTCACAACTCAACTTATATAAAAAACTTCAAAATTGCAAAATATTGTAATAGACTGTATACCTCAAGATTTTATAACTCCCCCTGAGTTAATATGCCTAATCTATATCAAAAATCTATTCTCCATGCTAAGTAGATTTGCCTCTTGCTGATACCCTTTGTCTTCAATGTATTTTCAACTGATGCTTTGTAATCTAATATGTGCTTTGCTCTATTCTATGTCTATCTCTGTATCTATATTCTTCAAAATGTATATCACTAGGGTCAAATTTTGGTTTAGCTCCCTCTTTCATTCTTTCTTTATTTGTTCCTTTCCCTGTTTGTTCCCCCTTTGGTTTATTTTCCCTTTTTGTTTATCTCCCCCTTTTCATTCACTTGTATCTCCCCTTTTTATTCTTTTATATTTCCTTACTTATTTATCTCCCCCTTTTTGACACTTATGTCAAAGGGTCTATACACTCATGATGTATCTATCCAAAAAGGATTTGTGGACCTCCATGATTATTTTCAAAGCAGCATCCCAATTGTCACATGCAACATCTAATGACTTTATTTGGATTGCTAGCTTTATTGCAAGGTGAACTAATCCATCTGATGTAGAAAGATTGGGATCTTTCTTCAATAATGTTTCTGCATATCCTAGCTCTTTGTGAAGTATCTCTATATGGGATCAACTTGGCTCTTATATTAACCTCTTATGTTGTTAACATAGCTAGTTGACTTTTTGATTGAAGCAATGAGAGAAAATGTTTCTCACTTTAAGCTAGTTTTTGAGGTAATTATATACCTAAGACTTTTAAATTTCTCTCCAGACTCAAAATTCTATGGCTTGTTTCTTGAGTGAAGAGTGTGGGATCACACAGTTTGGTGTACAATGAGAATATGTTCTCAAGTACCCTCTTCACTTTCTCAATTTTTGTAGCCAATTCAACTTGTGTCAGTGTTATGTCACCAAATATCTTTTCATTTACTTTCCCTTGAAATTTCCTTTCAAACCATTCCAAAAGTTTGGCATTAGTGTCCTAGTCTTCATTGTTCACTTATTCCACAATTTATGATAACTGTTCCAATAGTGACTTTGATTCTTTAGGTATTGGCAAGCTAAATGCATCTAAGAAGATGTCT
Source organism: Cupressus sempervirens (assembly GCA_028749045.1). Lineage (NCBI taxonomy): Eukaryota > Viridiplantae > Streptophyta > Pinopsida > Cupressales > Cupressaceae > Cupressus > Cupressus sempervirens. Next base: position 689,591,527 of record CM053793.1, read on the forward strand.
TTGATTTCTTGTAATGCTTGCCTCTATCTATACTCCTTTCTCAATATTTCTTGATTTTTCTTCTTTTCCAAGGCTTGTTGCATTATGCATATCTGTTCTAATGTTATGGTTCCATAGTCATACTTAGTTATCACTATTTCTTCATCTAGAGTTACATCTCCATTGTGAATTACCTTAGCAACTTTGGAGGAACTTGAGCCTAGTGCTCAAATCTGCAGTGGTACAGCTTCAGTGCTTGGCTCTTGAAGGACTTATGTAGGAGTGCTAGATGTTGTTAATGTTACAAATGCTTGAGCAGCCTCTTGTTCCTTCTCCTTTGGTATGTCCTTACTTTCTTCAGATCTACTATGATCAATCACAATGATTTGAGTTGTACCTAGTGGTAATGCTTTAGGTATAAATGTGTCTTTCTATCCTATTTGTTTTATTATGGTTTCCTTTTCCTCTTCTCTTATAGTTTTTTGTTGTTCAACCAAATCAACTTTAATAGTTGCGTCAACCTTTGTGGATGTGTCTACTGATGTTTATGTTAAAGGTTGAGCACAAGTAGCTAAAGGGATGGTAGAAGGTGGTTCTTATGTGTTCACCTTATCCCTTGTAATGTTAGCTACTGCATTCTGAAGTTCATCAATGCTGACCAATAGTAGATTTTCACACGATTTGGCTTGTAGCGTGGATTGGTCAAGAATCTTCTTTAGATCTTCTGTAGTTAAAGGATTGATGTTTTGAGCTGAATTATCATGAAAATCCTTAATAATTATAGTATATGCAGGTATGCTTGTGTCATGTGGAGGGCTTATACTAGGCATTTGTGTGTCTTGCACACTCTGCTCTTCCTGTTGCTCTTCAATTGTAGCCATGTTATCTTTTTCCTTTTGTGTCTCCTCCATAGTAGTATCATTTTCTATATCTTCTTCCTCCTTATCATTGTTGTCATCATCATTATTTATTCCCTCAAAGTGATCTTCTTCTCCTTCTTTAATCAATCCATAGATCAATTTTCACATTTGGGTGGATTTTTTGACAACGTCTTCAATATTGTTCTGAAGGATGCTAAATGCACTGTATTTGGGTGCAAACTGTCCACCATATTTCTTATTTTCTGACAATTGTCCTTTTGTCAATTCTGCCATCACCTTGGCTAGTGTGGATTCTCTAATTTATTTCTCCAAGTTTAAAGAATAATGCCACTTATTTTCAATAATAGTATACAAGTCCTTAGGGATTATATTATCTAATTCAAGTGGAGTATTCTTGAATTTAGACATCATTGCATATATTGATTCCTCAATCAAATTTGTTTCTTCTCTACCAAGTTTCTCAAAATCAATATTTTTCAAATCTATCAAATTTGCATTGTTTCTAACATTTTAACAGAGATTCTCAAGATCAAAGTTTGGTAGATGACTTACCACTCTAAACTAGCTTGTATCTTTAGATTTTGTTCTTTCATCATCAGTCTCTAGCTGTGCAATGTATTTTCTCCTTTGCTTCTTCTGCTCTAGGCCCTTTTGTTCAGTAGCCTTTATCTTTTCTTTGGCTTGCTCTTTGGCCTTTTTTGTAGTGGCCCTTGTGTTTTCCCTGGTTTTTGGTGTTGTTGGCTTTGCTAGGTTGGGCTTAGCAATCTTTTTAGCCTTTGCCTTTGTCACTGGTTGTGCTTTGGCCTTTCTCTTCTTTGGTTCTTCCTATTCTGGTGCTTCCTCTACTTCCTTGACACCTTCTTCTTCAATGTCCTCACCCATGCCTTGGGTTAAAGCAAGAGGTTCTTGGGCTTGTTCATGTCCTTCCTCTTCATCCTCTTCATCATCTTCTTCTTCCTCTTCACCTACACCTTCTCCAAATTTGGCCTTTAATTTCTCACCAATTTGTCTTTCTTCTTTATTATGGAGGCTACCTTTAACTCCATTTCAACTTTGGATTTCATAACATCATAATTACTAAATATCTTGGCACTTTTATCAATCTCCTCTACTAGGTGTGTAGTGATGGTAGCTGAGGCTTCATCCACATTGATTTCATATCCTAAGGGTTTAGCCATCTTACCTTAGGTACTACTACCTGTATGTATGTGTAATCAATATCTACAAGAAAACATATGTCATTGTAGCACTGTTCAACTAAGGAGACAGGTATCCTCAATGTTTGCTTCATAGACTTATTGAAGTCTTCAAAATAACTTATAATTATTTCAAAGTTCTCACCCATCTACTCAATATATTCATTGATTTGTACAACCACTGATCTATTTGTTTTCCAACCTATTTTACCAAAAGATGGAAATTCATTCTATACATAGAAAAATATGCACACAAGTATTGATCCAAATTTACATTTTGCACTCTTGGTTTTCCTAACTGCTCCAAGATTTTCATTTATTTGTTGTAGCTAAAGTTTTGCAAGATCATAGGTATGATCTTTCTTAACAATTTTATAGCCAAAATCAATTGCAATGCATGGTACACTATTTAAATTGCTTGACTAATAAAATTTGTGAGAAATAACCCTAACAACAAACTCAAGTAGAGGATCATTGGTGGTATCAATTTTCATTCCTCTCTTATTCCATTTTGCACCTGTGTTCTTCTCAATTACCTCTTTTGAGTCACTTCGTAAGGTCTTTGGCTGGTCTAGGGTTGGAAAACCAGTCACCCTATGAACAATTCTTTTTGAAATCTTGATTGTTCCCCCTTCCAACCATATAAATCCATCATGTATCCTGCTTAACGCTATCTCAATTTATTCTGTCTTGAACACCATGGGAAAATCTAGGGCACAGGTCAAACCCTTTCTCTCTACAATCTTAAATTCTTCCTTTAAAATGTCATTTTCACACAACTTATCATAAGCTTGCCTTATTTCCATATCACCTATACCTCCTACTTTGCAGTTGTAACATTTTCTTATATCTTGGACCATTATGACCTTAGGTGGAATCATGGATAACATGCCTAACGAGTCATTTTTATAAGCAATGTCTGGGATGGCTTTAAAATTTGGTTATTTGACCTCATTTCTGACTAATTAGACATTAAAAACTTCTTTCTCCTTCACATTCTTTGAATTAGAAGCCATTCTATCAAACTAAGGTTTTACAAATTTTAAACTGTGTAACTCGGCTTATGAAGAATACCTCAAAAATTTGATGAACTAGTGCTTGATCGTCACTAGGATCTTTGTAAATGCTTCGAACTAGATTGTGAATCACCTCTTCACTCTGCTTGCTCTTGCTTGAATTTTTAATGAAGAAAAAATAGATGAAAATCAACCATATACCCTTCAAAACTTTGCATTTAATGCTTGATGCTTGTACAGTTGTAAACTCGACATCAACACAATTTTTGTTCCACTTGGCATCTATAGAGATTTTCCTCACTCAACAACTACTATGGGCTTGACTCTAACTATCTTTGACTAGCAACTTGGCACTCACTAGTATTTCACTCGGCATACACAGAAGACTTTTCATGCTTGGCAACAACATGAAAACTTGAAGATTTAACCTTGAATCTACCACAACTTCTTGCATCTTTACTCGTGCTAATGTAGTTTTTTCAATACTAACTCCTTTTGGAATTGATGTATGATATAGCACTTAAATATAAATCCCATATACCTTTTAATTGGTTATTTTGATGAGGTTTAATCACTTGGCCTACTAGGTGAAGTGATCCCTTCATTTGATGTATTGCCACCATCTTTCTTCTTCCATGTCTTATTCATCTCATTCCTGATGTGTTCAGCATCTGCCTTGCCTTTACCCTTATCAAATTCACAACTTGGTGCCTTGGACCTAGTTGGACAATGCTTACTAATGTGACCAGTCTTGTGATAGTTGAAACATGTGGTTTGACTCAACCACCTTTTGTAGTTACCACTAAAGTGAAACCTAATGCATTTTTCAGGTACATGTCCATATTCCTGACAATAGTGACAACTATATATTATATTGTAATCCCAATTATAGGAATTTTCAGAGCTTCTTACCTTTGTTGGCTTGTTTGATGACCACATGGACTTGGATCTGCATTCAAAGGCTCTATGTCCATACTTCTGACAATTGTAGCAATATCCTTCAAATATTGGTGCATGCATGGTTCCGATTTTGCATTCATGTGTCTGATGACCATATTTGTTGCACTCTTAGGCTTAGCATTTTGATTTGTATTCTTACTCTTGCACACATTAGTTGTATGTCCTTTCTTACCACAACTATGACAAGTAGGTTTGGAGTTCTTACCTTTGTTGTTCCTTTCCTCGGTAGCTTTGGATGATTCTCCTTCTTCAATGATTGTGTAGCTCAATCATAATGTATCTCTATTGGATCTAGGGGATTTTAGTAGTTGCTCAAAGTACTTGATGGCTTCATTTGGCTTGTTGAAACTTTTAGCAAATTTCTTTTCTCTTTTCAGGTCATTTTACAGTTGTTCATTCTACAATTTTAATGTAGTTATCTCAATGCCCTTAACATTCAACTCATGATGAGAATTCATCATTTGGCTTAAGGTATCCAATTACATGTTTGAGATCTTGGATAGCTTTGTTGACTTTTCTTCCAATCTGTTTGCCAAAATTCTTTTGTCTTCTTCAATTATGGCCTTGTCTTCTATAGCTTTCTTCTTTTGTTTAGTCATCTCACACAACAGTATAGCTTGTGATTCTTGCTCCAACTTGAGATTTCTAATTTCTTTAGCTTGCACTCTATTCTTTTCCATTAGATCTACAATTGTTGCATCAAACTCATTGGAGTTACCATCTGCAAATAACTTTGTGGTGTCAATCTCTTTGTGTTGTGTGTCATTTTCTGCTATAGCAATCTCTTTCCTTCTCTTCAAGGAACTCTTCAAAGCATCTCTGGCTTCATTTAGTTGATGTAGTATGAGATGTATCTCAATCTCTTGGTTCTCAATGGTCTTTTCCAACTTGTAGATTTCCATTTCAAAGCTTCTCCTTTTGAGAACTTGGCTTTGATACCAATTGTTGGAATTACAAGTAGGAAAGGTAAACTTCTAAGGGCGGGGGGGATGGATCAGAAGTTAAAACATGAACTCATAAACCTTTTCACCACTCATCCATCTCATTCATTCAATATATAAATTGGAATAACATGTAAAGCACATACATCTAAATCATGTAAATATATAAGCAATCACACATTTGACACCATATATGATTACCCAAAAACCCTCCAAAGAGAAGGTAAAACTGGGCTGGGGATGACACCCACAATTCTTCACTACTACAACAATAGAGTGTAGCCAATTAAGGTTACAATGGTTTGACCATGAAACATGATTTGCCCTATGAAAGGCTTGCCCTGTTAAAGGCTTACAAGGATTGTTAAGTCTCACCTTGTTAGAGGATTTCAAAACCCTATTAGAAGTGTGCCTAGCTAAAGGACTTCAAAACATCCACTTGGAATGTCACCTTGTTAAAGGATTTACAATAGTCTGTTAGGACCACTCTACCTAGGAGATTTAATTAAAATCACCCGTTAGGATGTTTCAACATAGATCTTGTGATTGGCTCTGGTTGCCTGATTAAAGATCAAATCTGTACAATGTTCTTCTTGATCCTTCCTAATCTGATGTGACCATTCTTGTATCCTTCTGTTCTTATTCTACTCCAACTAATTCTACAATTCACTCTCTATAACTTCTAAGTCTCCATGAATAATCTGTTTTTCGCATGCAAACTTCTCTATACTTCTCCTTCAATTTCGTACACACTCATATGAAGTTTTTGGGTTTCATCCTCCTTAAGAAGACTAGAATACTTAGGGTTAGGTATGAATCTATGGCTAAGATTCATCCTTTTTACTACTCAATCCTTCCCTTTTTTTGATTGGTTGTATGTAATTGCATAGGGAATCTGCATATAGATTTGTTCTTATCTTCAAAAGATTGTATTCTATCCTTTGGTCGGCTGAAAAATAGTTTACATAGTTGTTTGTGCAATTACAAACAAATATGTCCAATCTATGTTGCTCGATAGTTGAAGTTATTGATGCTAGGCACATACTGTAATTTTGTTTCTGACTTGACACCTAAACTACCCGGCATCTACTATTTACTCGGCACTTGAATCACTCGACATGGTCTATCTACTCAGCACTTGAGCGACTTGGCACATCAGTGACTTGACACTCATTGCAACTTGGCACAATCTTGTATTTACATATCATACTCGACATGCATTGCTAGTTCATCATGAACTTAGCAAATGACTTAAGTGTGTTGACACTCAATTGTCAAAACCAATCTGAGATTAACAGTTGATGATGTTATGACTTTATATCTCAATTCTTTTTGTTAAGTGCATAATTGGCCTTATATTTATCACTGTTCCTTGGTGATACATTACACATAACATGAGATCTCTCTAATTTTTTAGGTTCTTTCCCGATTCTTCATGTATGTCAGTAGAGTTACATTGTAACTTAATTTATCTATACAAATCAGAGTTGTAACATAATTGTAAAATGCTTTTATTCTAAAAATCAATTAAAAAAATGTTTCTATTCTTCTCCACTCTCTTGTATTATAATGTGTATATATGTTCATCTCAAAATAAATTTTGATTCACTTTAAATCCTTTGATTTGCACACATCTGCAATTTTTTTTGGAAAGTAGCTTTTGATTAGATTATGTGATATGTTATATCACCATTCTATTTTAGTTGGTACTATTTTATGGTTCAATCCATCTTTCATTCAAATTAAATGGATATGAATAAACACAAAATTCTTATACTTACCTCAAGTTTGAATAAGCTACGGATGAAGCCACTTTCTTTGTTGAATCAATTCCAATCAACTACCAATTACTTCAAGACAATATTGGTGATCACCACCTATTAGTTGTAGATTTCATTTCAAGTTTTTGTTTCCCTCTACTAACAGGTAGTAATTTAGGTGAATAAAAAAAGGGAGACACCCTTGAACTAGAATTTTAACTCTATTATTTGTTACTGACACCTCATAGATGTTTCCATGCTTCACTAGTAAGATGAGTTTATGGTTATGAGGGATGCAATATTCTGTTACAATGTGATGTTTTAAGATGTACTATTACTATAACCTACTCCTTCTCAACAATTATCATCATAATGCTTTGATTTTTTTCTCATTATTTCTATCAGAATCCATAGAGAATTCTATTAAAGATGGTTTAGAAGTTATTAAAAACTAAGATGAGAAGCCCATTCCACTCTACTAGGGGATTACCTTTTGGCTCTACAAATTCCATGTCGTCTTTCCCATCTAAAGCCATTGTTGTTGTGGAAGTTCCACACTCTAACTCCTTGCTCGCAATAACCATTTCAAATTCCCCTGGTGCTCAAGGTAAAAATAAATGTCTAAAAAATTCTAGACATTATCAATTTTTCCCTTTTCAAAACATTGAAACCTCGAAGGATGCTTATTGGTCTGGCACAACCCTTACCCTAAATGAGTATTAAAATCCTAAAATTTATCTTTATCCATAAAATTTCTGAAGAATGGGTATGTGATCTAAAATTATGAAATACTTCTTCCATCCCGAGAAAGAGAGGATAAATTCATAAATCCACTCCCTTGACCAAGAAACTAAGACTGAACTTTATTGAAGAAAATTGATAGTGAGGATAGGATTGATCATGAAAATGGAGGAAAAAAAGGGTGTTAGTGGATTCAACCCTAGAATGTCCAATATAACTAGTGGCTTCTCTCCAGAAAAGGTAAAGGGAAGGTGATGGTGACAATTATGAAGAGTAGTCTGAGGATAATTGAGGGTTGCTAAAGAAGAAGATGATTTTGAGAAATATGCTAGTGAATTGTCTATAACTTACTCAAGTAGTGCCAATATGGATCCTTTTAATTTGACTTAGGATGTTATGTAGGATGAGGAGGACACTTACCTTGTCAAGGAGATTAACACATGTTAGAAAGTAAAGTCCATGAGGGTAGCTAGGGGGTGAATTAGTTATCTGATCAATACAACTTTTATTAACCTTATTAATTCTCAAACATGTGATCAATATAAATATCAACCATAAGATGCTACACATATACAATTACACAAAAAAAATTAACTAGGGAAACCCTTGTTTAGAGGAAAAAATCTAGTGGGGATGGTACCCACAAAATGATATATTAATATATAAGTTCCTTGTAAGAGGATGGACTGTAGTAGGAGCCAATGAATTACATTCAATACATATTAGTCCCTATTAACATACTATGAATCCTTATGAGGAGATTCCAACCCTATTACGAGTTGTGCTAACCCTACTAGGAGTTAAAGAAGGTAGGCGCATCCACTGACCAAATAGCTTCAAGGGAAAGACCATTGAACTCACTATCCAGCTAGCCTTTGTATTATTCCTTTCAAAATAATATAAATTGATCAACTGTCCACTAGCACTCTCTACCAAATATAATCATTGCTCTCATTCATTGTGCCTTTGTTGCACCAAATATTCCTCAGATCTTAATACCATATCCATAAACTCTCATCACTATAATCCCTTTGATTGCTTACTTCCATGCACCTCACACTTACAATTTACTTTCTATTTCAAAAGAATCTCATTTACACTTGCACATTTCATTACCTGAAAAATAACTTTAATTTATACCAAGCCCTCAAAATAATTTATTGAGTCATCCTTGAGGCTTTCCCAATTACAATTACAATTAAAAGAGGACCTCATTAAGATAACATGATACATTACATCTTTCAATAATTACATAATATTGTCAGTTCACAGTCTTTATAAATCTTTCACATGTGTGTCCTCAGACATCTTGCACTTATTGATGTCATCATTAGGATGTCTTCTAGCTCTATCTAACTGCGCTCAATCATATTATATTCCTGTTAGGATATATAATCCAATTACCATAAACCACTTCTTAGGAACTCTATATGTAAATTATCTTCTGTATATCTCAAATAACTATCACCAATCTTCAACTTTTTGCATGCACTCTTATCCACATCATCAGGACACTTTGTAGAACATGTCTCCAATTATGCTTGATCTCATCTTCAATCCTCAAATCATACAGTCTCAACCATTGTTCTCTACTCTGTTAATCTTCTTAGTATGTTGACATCAATGACAAACATAGTCATGAATGCAACACACAGTCATGCTAACAATCTTCCCAATACTCCAGCAATGTTAGGATACTCCTCGTAAGAATATAATCAACACTTATGCTAACAATCTCGCCCTTTGGTATTGATGGCAACATAGATGAAAAATTTAAGCTCCATGAATACCAACCATAATGTTTTATTTTTGTTGTTGTTCTCATCTTTTCAAATTCTCTTCATCAATCAAATCAATCTCTCATAGAAATATTTCTCCCCCATTGATATACTTCCCCCACTAACATCAATACTTTCTTCATTGAATAGTTTTTATGTACCACTCTCCCCCATTCTCAGGAGATATTTCTTCCCCCATCCTCATAAGATGTTTTTCATGTATTCTCTCCCTTGCCAACATCAATGACAAAGGCATCATTATGTCAATTTGCTACTTATGTGTACAAAATGTGGCACACTTCTATAAACCATTATACTCAAGAATACCCATGAAAGAGAACATCTCAGGAGGTAGCTTATATCTCTTTATCTATGACATGCAAAGTCTATGAGATGGTAGCTCTCAAATGAACCAAGCTATGCAACCCTTGCAAGGTTCACCATAGAATGAGAGATTCAAAGATGAGACCAAGAGTACTAGCATCCAAGAATCACAATGAATCCAATGCAAATGAAAGATCTAAACTAAATGAAATGCAAGATAACAAAGAGAGTTACAAAGCCTCCTACTTAATCTATGTGATCTAAGCTAGAGCATAAAAGAAAGCTAAGAAAAGAATCTCATAATGCAAGTATGAGAATGCAAATGCAAAAATAGTCCAAGCTCCTTCACACCTCCAAGAGCACCTAGAAATATTGCAGCATAATGTTAGCATGAGAGTGTAAGATTTTAGAATGAGGAAGCAACCCTTCTTTTTAAATAAAAATGGATGGTAGGGATTACGAGGCAAAAGAGGCACAATCAAGGGAGGAGAATGCATCCTGAGTGATCCATGTGCACAAGCATCTCTACCAATCACAATCAGTTGTTGACTTTTGAGAGGGAGAGAAATGTGTGGAGGAAAATTAAATTTATTTAAAAAATAAAAGATTCCTCTCACATAGAAAATTGTGCATTCATGTGTCAACAAAAATGTATTTTCTTTTATATTTGTGTATGATAGTGTCAAAAAAATGGTCCTCTAGTTCAATGGTTGTCCTGCAGGAGCTAAGGTTTCTACTCTTGCCACAGTGGCTTTGCAAAGTAAGCATGGCAGTGGGGGTATTGGAGATTTGAGTCATGGCTTGTAGCTTTCAAATGGAGGTCAAAAGGTGATATTACTGGTAGGGGCAGAAGACTATGTGTTGCTAAAATGGCACTTAAAACAACCTAAGTTTGCAGGCATTGAGTTGGGCGACAGTTCAAGTGAGCAACGGGGTAAAGGGATGATGTATGCTCATGGTTTAAAGCAACAAACGAATTTAGGTGTGGTATGTAGATCTAAGTGGAAGCAAAAGGAAGGATATGCTCCACAACAAGGCTTGGCATGAGTGTTTAACAAAGCGGACAAACCTCAAACTAGGTTGTTGTAGGCCAAAATGTCGATGGTGCCAATGGTTAAGGCATGTACGTTGGAATTTGACACAGATATGAAGGAAGAGGTAAATCAAAACTTAATGGTTTTTTCAAATCTAGGTCTAATTGGGTGCTTTATAGGTTTCTGGCCTAGTTTGGTTGATCTGCATAAGTGGATTTTTTATTTTTGGGAACCAATTTTGGAAGGGTATGTGCAGATTTACCCTTTAGAAAAAGGGTTTATTATTATTATTTTTGAAAAATAACAATATAGGAAGAAAATTTTGTGGGATTTTCAATGATGTTGGGAGAACAAATATAAATTGATGTTAAAATCATGGCAGTCAGATTTTAACTCGAGTAATGAAAGTTTTGATAAAGTTCCTGTATGGGTAAGGCTTCCAAAGTTGTCACTACACTTATGGTTTGATTAATGCCTTGAAGCTATGGGGCATGTTATTGGGATTTTTATCATGGTGGACAAGGGCTCCTCCAATCTACTCCACTCAACCTATGCTTGAATCCTTGTAGAGGTGTATATCACTGAAGGGCTTCCAACTGAGATTATGATTAATACTTCCAAGGGCATGTAGACACAACCTTTACATTATGAAGGCATCCCTTTCAAATGCAGATTGTGTTTTCAAACTAGTCACTTAGCTGTTGATTACGGGAATGGGCGAAAGCGTATGCATGCCTCTTGGTGGAAGGAGGCAACTTCCCAACACTACACAGTGGAGAAGAAGGTGGAATAGAAGGGAAAAAAACTTTGCTCAAGCAGTGGCTAAGGCTCCAAACTATCTACTCCCAAGGAGAAAATGACACCTCCTACAGAATGCATAGATAACTTGATTAATAGGATAAGTGATGAGAGGATTCAAGGTAATCTGGTTACCACTACAATTGGTAAAGATAGGGAGACCATGGTTGGGTCTTGAAATGTTAATTAGGGAGAATGTTTGGGTCATTCACAACATGTTATCATGGGTGGGGAAAATGCTTTGGATCAAAACGGTTGTGATTTGGAATGGCAAAATGATGATGCTTGATTTGAAGATAGATGGTGCATTGCCTAAGGTAGGAAGAGTAAAAAATCCAACCTCATATGAATGGAGGGAGAAAGCATTAGTCACCAGTTGATACAATGATGTAAATATTCCATGTGGTCGGGTGTGGATTTTTTGGTTTAATGTTTTTGCCTTCTGAGAGTTGTTGGTAGTTTTTTTGATATGTAATTTGGGGTTGTTGTTGGGGGTTATTGGTTTTACGTCTTTTAGAGATTGTAGGGGTGATATATTTCTCTCATGTATCTTTTATTTTTAATAAAATTATCTTATTACTGATTTAAAAAAATATGTTTTTTCTTTTATTTTTAAAATAGGAATAATGATTTATGTGTGCACACTTGGGATAAGTGGGAAGTGGGGCTTTTTATTTAATTAAAAGGTAGCATGTTCTTTTAATTAAATAAGAGACTTAGGATAAAGTGGTCAAACCATAGGTTACAATTGAATAAATAGATTTTTGGTGATTTGATCAAGAATAAGCAATAGATAAATTATGCAAAATTGTTAGAAAGGGGGCTCATAGTCTAGATGACCGTTGTTAGGTAATTACACTACTCAATGTCTCCAATCAGGTCAAGTGTCTAAAAACATTATTCAATACCAACTTCCAAGAGTCCTTCATGACTCAACTCAAACACAAATACTCCCCCATAGAGGAAGCATCAATATTCAGTCTAGATAAATAATAGTGCTTTGTACCTTGGATTAGTGTAATCTCTGTATCATCTATTTGGAAATAGACAAGGGCATAACCCCAAGCATACCTCTCAAATACTCAAATGTATCCTTGATAAAGTTTTTGTAAATATGTTTGCAATCTACTCCTTTGTACTAACATATTCCAATATGATCTCTTTCTCTACAAATTTATGTCTCAAAACATGATACTTAATACAAGATTCTTGGACATACTCGTTGCACCTGTGTTATCAATATAGACACCTAAATCTGATCGCATAAATTTGTAATCAAATTTAGTCACATTCTAAAGCATATTTTAATTAAATATTAAATATTAAATTATTTTAGTGCTATCCCCTAATTAATTAAATTAAATTATTTATTTATAACCCAATTAATAAATTAATAGACAACCAATAGTCTAATTTATTAATAAAACCCCTCTTCCTCTATTAAATTAAATAAATGCAAAACCCACTTAATTTAATCTCCAAAACCCCTCCCTATTTAATTAATTTAATTAATTAAACCCCTCCAGCCACAAACCAACCCTTCAATCCACTAGTTACTCAAACTCAACTCATGCACCAATAATTATTCTTTTAATTAAATTATTTATTTATTTAATTAAATCCCATGCACCAAATATTCCTTTTTTAATTAAATATTTTATTTATTTAATTAAGCTCACCACCAACCTTTTCTCTAACAAATTCATCCACCTCTCACATCCTCCAATTAACTAATCCACCTCGCCCATCTTAACTAAAACATGTCACCTCCTCTTCCATGTCTAAAATCCCTCTCTAGATCACTTGCACGAATTAAGGCACAATTTATTCCCTCTGACTCAAGCCCAAATCCACTCTCATGCCATATCTCCCTCATCTACCTCTAAACACAAAATTTTATCTCCTCTACCACTAATAGTCAATTTAAGCATATCTAACACCTCACTAAGTTAACTATCCATCATGAATTCTTATCTCCTCTACCAATAACAGTCAATTTAAGCCTATCTGACACCTCACTTAGTTAACTATCCATCACAATTTCTTATCTCCTCCTTACCCAATTGCATATAAATTAAACCCTTTACTCCTCACAAAACATCCACCTTTTGAGTATAGTTATTATACCATTTTGAAAGCTAATTACTTTCAAAGTGCTATTTGGCAATATTCAGATTTTTATGCATCCATCTATCAAATCCATCCATTGTTGAAGCATTGAGCATACAATTGAGCACATGTCCATAAGCATGACCACATCAACATATCAAGGAGGCTACAAAGGTATTCAGGCTTGCATTTCATTATTTGGCTTTCCTTATTGGTTTATCATATATGTTTATTAATTGATTTAGTTTGTTAGATGCTTGGATTTGGCTATATATCTTTTGCATCTTGATTCTAATGCATACATTCTAGCATGCTCGGTGAGACCCCATCAATGGGTTATTCTGCTATCTAAGATTCATTTTTCTTGTTAAAAGACTAATGAATTATCTAAATTTTTTGTGTTTTTTTGTTCCTTTGTATAGTTTCTTGGGTTTTTCAAGTCAAGGTTGATATCATGAGCCTACAATAAAAAATTCAGAGTTTCTGGATCAATTTTCAGCAATTTTTTTTTCATTAATTTCATTAAAAACTATTTTGGGAGAAAACAAAAGAATTAGATGATGAATTTTTTTTGTAGGTTGTTGTTGATGTCTGCATGCTACAGTAAAAAAAAATTAAAAAATTGGATCAATTTTGATAATTTATAATTTTTTCATGGTTTGTCATTAAAAAAATATTTTGTGAGCAAATTAAAGAATTGAATAATAAAACTTTTTTTTATAGGTTTTTGTTGATGGCCACAGCATACAATAAAATAATTAGAATTTTTGGATTAATTTGCAATAATTTATTATTTTTCCATTTTTTTCATAAAAAGGATATTCTAGGAGCAAATAAAAGAATTAAATGAATTTTTTTGTAGGTTATTGTTGATGTGTGCAAGCTACACTAAAACTTCAAAAAAAAATTTAGCAATTTTCTATATTTTATATTTTTTGCATGAGTTTAGGCAAGAGCCTACAACACAATGGTAAATTGTGAGCCTCTTATCACAGAGGTCTTGGGTTCAAATCTACATGTGCTTAATAAAGTAATAATTAATAATAATACATAATAATTAATCTTGGCTTCAGCCTCTTACCAATCAAAAAAAAAAAATTGTATGAGTTTTATTAAAAAATCATTTTGGGTGCAAATAAAATAATTAGATTATGATTTTTTTGTAGGTTGATATTGATGTCGGCAGCGTATTGTAAAAAAACCATAGTTTAAAGATCAATTTTTGTTAATTTATAAATTTTTCATGATTTTTCATAAACAAATAAAAAAATTGGGAGAAAATTAAAGAATTGGCTGATGAAATATTTTTCCAAGTTGATGTTGATGTCAGCAACCTACAATTTTTTTTTAGATTTTTAAGATCAATATTTCACAATTTATAATTTGTTCATTTTAGGAGCAAATAAAGGCATTATTTGATGATTTTTTTCTATAGGTTGGAGATGTTATTAGGAGGCTGCAATAAAAAATTCAGATCTAAATAAAGCTTCATGAGTTAAAATTTTAAGTCTTAGTTAAAACTTAACTTAGATTTCATTTTAGGTGCTAAAAAGAACAATGCATGCCCTCACATACACGCAATCTTGAATGATTAAGAGAATGAACCAAATAATGAATTTTTTGTTTTGGGTCTAAAATGAAATCACACAATCTTGAATGCATAAAGTTTCAAAGAACATTGCAAATCACAAACTTTAATTTGAGCTTTAAAATGAATGCACAATTCTTGAATGACTAAGGTTAACATGCTCTCTTTTTCAGCTTTCACAATTTGATTTATCAAGTTGACCCCTTCAAATGATTTATTAAGTTGACCACGCACATTTTCAAGTTGAAAAAATGAATATTGCATCTTAATCATATGTGTCTTCTATCATAGATAGCCAACTTAAAATCTTCAATTTGGAAAGAACAAAAACTTTGGTGTGTTTCTAGGAGTGTTTCTAATACAACACTTATGTGGGCTCATTTTATTTGTTGCATTTTAGAGTATAGTTAATTAAGCAATGTGTGTACCAAAAGCTTATTAACAAGATCATCCACAACAACCCTAGGAGCACTTCTAGAGAGGGTTGTCCATTGCGAAGTGTCACCCCATCAGAGAATAACCTCACACTGATAAATTCCCTAGCCAGTATAGAAAAAAGGCACTAAAAAAAATTTCTCCCTTTATATCCATGCAAGTTCATGCGATGCATTTCTTACAATAGTCTAAGGTAGGAAAACTTTCCTATGATTCAATTGTCAAAATAGACTCTTAAGTGGGTCACGCACGTAACAACCATTTGGGAAGACTCTATAGATCAAGTTATGAACCAACTTAGTAGCTACTTTTTTAACCATATCCTAAAAAGCCAATTTGACGTTATGGATAATGTGTTTTTGAAATGCTTGTGTTGTGATTCAACCTTGTGAAAACATTTGTTGAACATATACAGTTCTTGGTCTTATTTTCCAAAATCCTTTTTTAGAAAAGATTGTATACTTGTCTCTCTCAAAGTTGTTATCTCCTTTGCGAGACTATTTGTTCAAATATCTTAGTTATTGTTAAAATATATATCTTTGGGTATCGAGAGGTTGTTAGCAAGTTTATCTGCAACAACCCTGGGATTATTTTGGTTGAAATTATAAAAATATATCATTGCTTTATTTGTTTGAAAGATTACTTGTCCTATTTATCATTGCAATTAATTATTTGTGCATAGAGAAGCCAAGTGCTTATATCTGACCAAACAAAGCTCAAGTTTACAAAGGTCAGGCTTAAACCATCCTTAGCATATAGAGAAAGAGAGTTAGCATGCCAACAACTAGCACCCTCTAATCCTAGACTTGTGAAGGAACTGCAAATTGAGAAAGGAGTCGAAACAACATTATAAACTAAGTGGGATAACAAAGTCAACAATTTAATCCTTAGGAAAGGAGTAAACCATAAACTTATTGACTACTCATCCATCAACCATCACGATTCGTTTCAGCATCGTCACACATCATTGACTTTATTATTGAGATCTTTATCATTAAATACTGAAAGGTTGTTAACGAGTCCATTCACAACAACCCTAGGATTTGTTCCAAAGAAATTAGTTATTCAACTAAAGCTAAGGTATACTTATCGCAGTCACTACTTGATCTGAAAGTTGTTAGACTGAGAAAATCTAAAAAGTTGAGTCCTCATGTTAAATTGATCCAAATCCAAGTTCAAAAAGGTTAAGCTCCAACCATCCTGAGTATACAAAGAAATAAAATCCAAACACAAAAAGCAACATCGAATCCAAGAATTTCCTGGTCAGATTGAATTGAGAGAAAAGACATTAAAAGCACATTACAAGTAGAGTGGGAGTGCAAGATTGACAAACTGAGAGCCCAACCTAGAGTTAATTACACCCTCATCAAGATCACCACTTACGACTATTATGATTAGGTCCAACTTCTTCCTCACATTTGTTGCACTTTGTTTACCCTATAGTCCTTTCTTAGAGCCATCATATAACTTATCCTCTTCAACATTATTAGTTTCATTATCCCTTAGAAGCATATCTAGAATCCTTTCCTAGTTACATCATGATCCACATTCTCTATCACATCATGTCTTTGGTATCATCATCCTAGTGGCCACATATCTTATATCTCACACCCACATAGTAGCACGACTATCCCTTGGCTAAAAAACTTGTCCAAGGTAGTATATCTCATCATTTGTGTCCCTCATCACCTTGATCAAAAGTTTGGCCTCCACACTTGATTATCTACCATCATCCTACAACTCCCACATAGATCACATCCCATATTTGATACCAAGATAATCCTCATGGTCTTATAGGCATCACGTCCTTAGACTAATCCTCCACCATCATAATATGTTCTGATATTGGTCACGACCTTTAGCCTCTTAGAAAATCTGTGAATTTTAGAAAGATCATAGACTTTATCCCCTAGCTTTCATCTAGTATCATGTTGTATTTTTGCACCCCACATCTAGGTTATAGTGTCATTTCATTCCACCAACCATATGTCTCAAGAAAAGGAAGAAAAAGGAAATTGCTTCATATCCTCTTGGTTCAAGAACTAGCGCACATCTCAATCCTAAGAAAATAACAAATGTGCAAGACCCAACATCTTAAGATCCAAAACCCAACACCGAAAACATCATAACTTCACAACACATAGATTCTACCATAGAGACATTTATGGGTTGCCCTCAGAATGCATCATTTATCAGTGCCATTATTGCAAAACATAAAGATACTATCAAGGCACATTTTCAAAGAGAAGACAGTGTAGGTTTTGACTCTGGGTGAATGCCACCATCTAGCACTATCATAGATCCCACTCCATCCTATTCCAATTATGATGAGATTCTTGTGGACCATGATTGATATGTTGAAAGCCTTAGAAATCCTGCTCCACACATCCTCCAAATTCCTACCTCCATGCATATCAACCAGTACTCCTTATCCTATTTTTGATAGGGGAAATCCATTTTTGTATTCATCTACACCTCCTTCCTATATCACACTCATGTATCCCCCCATACATCATTCATGTCTCCATCTTCCTCCACAATCATATCTCTAACTCCACCTTTCCATAGTAATGCTACTAGCTACATCCATGGTCCAAATCCACCACCTTCATATCCTCCAACCTGTTTTTCGAATCCTCAACTCAATCATAGATATGCAATGCATCTACCTAACTTGCCTACTTTGTCCAATCCAATTTCATCCACTCTATCCTCCATAACTCCTCCACCTCGCATTAGTCTACCATATTCTATTCCATCCTATGTCACTGTAAACCCCCTTTCAGAAATAACCTACACCCTTCAGTCCACTTTATATTAACTATCCCAATCTATCATGCCTCCTCCACTAGAAAGAAAACTATCCATCATCAATAACGTAGTAATGCCTCCTCCTAGAGGTGGCCAAACCATTCCACCACCACAACACCAACAAACAAGGGTAACCCCTTATGTGCACTATCCAACCATACCATCTCATACATCCATTTCTAAACCTCCACTCATTCATCCAAGCCTGCAAAATGCCATCCCACATTTATATAGCTTTCCACTAGCAATCCTCCACCTCAAAATCTAACACCCAAGTCTCTAAGGAATCTAATAGAAATTGCATCTCCTAAAATTGATGAGTCATGTCATCTAATCCCATCACAATAAGCTAGTGATAAATCCTTTCCATCTCCCACACCCATCATTTCTCTATCATCTCCCTTAGTTACCATCCCTCTTTTATCCACCCCATTAATAGATCCTCTTCCGTCTCCTACCATCATTCAAGAACTCCCATCCATTGAATCCCTCCAATTCCCATCTGCATCTCCTCCTCTTAAAATTATCCAATCTCCATCTAATGAGCCTCATGAGTCCATCCTCTGTCTACCCATCCCCATTGAAGAATATCCCATCATCCCATTAACCCCATCTAAATCTAGTTCACTCATATGTATCCTATCACACCATCTATTACCAACTGACCCAATCAAGATCTTGTCCAAAAGCATGTTGAAATATCCATTGGTATAAATTACAATCTTACCATTCTACCTACTCCATCTCAAGATCCTCCCATCCCACTTATTCCCCTACATGATTCATTTTTACCATCTACTCCATCTAAAGAGCAATTACCATCTCCTCCATTTTAAGATCCCACCCTTTCATCTACCATTCCACTTCAACATCCTATTATTTCATTCATCCCTCCAAGTCAAGATCTATTTCCATCTAGCCATTCAAATAAAGATATCAAGCCCCATCCCCCCTGCTTCATGATCATACATCTCCTATCATCCATGGTAATAGATCTACAGAATAAGAAATAATTAGCATACCCAAAATTTCTACTCCTCCAACTACTAATGGACTCACATCTTGTGTTCCAAATAATAAACATTATATTGAAAAAATAAATAAAATTGTATCTCTAGATGTTGGTATCCCTTCTATCCCTTCACGGTCCCAAGTCCTTCCATCTTCACCCCAAAGTTTTCAATCATCTTATTCCACATCCATTTTGGGCATTTATCCTACTACTTCTTTTCATCCCTCTATTTTGGATCGCTATATCCCTTATCTAAATCCTTCATCGTTTCCATCCATTTTCGGTCCTTATATACCTAATCAAAATCCTTTATCTCCTTCATCTATTATGGAGCCTACTCCTTCCTCACTTCCATTTGTTTTGGGTCCTTATCCTTTATTCCTTCCATCCATTTTGGGAAATTACATGCATCCATATCCTATATTTCAATCCATCACTCCATCCCCTCGAATCGACAAGCTAGATAATCAATGGAATTCATCTTTGAATTCCTTCCAACCTTCAACATCTATCATTCCATCCATAATCTCTCCATATCCTCCATGCTCTTATTCCTATACCATGGCTAATGGAAGCAAGTTGGATATTAAAATTAAATAGAATAAATTAAAATTTTGACAAAAATCCAAGCAGGGTAAAAGCACAAACCTATGTCACCCTTTTGTAAAGGAAAAGGCTAACAAAAGTATAACTGTTCACCTTCAATGACATAAAATTGGTATTATTATTTTGAATTTGAAAATGAAGTAAACTAATGAAATGTGTAGAAATGGATGAAATTTAGGATTATAATTTTTTATAATTATTTGGAATAAGAATTGATATATTTTCCTAATTTTTATTTATAATTTTTTAGCTATTGAAAAATGTTGAAAATTAGGGGTCTAGTTCCCACCACAAAACTAGATGAAAATAAAGTTATTTCCCTTTGATCTTAGACTATGTTATAGATAACATATATAGCTAGAACGATCAAAAATAAAAATCAACTTTAGACCTATATTTTCTCATTTATAATGTTTCAAATTTCAACTCACCTAAAATCGATAGTTTTCATCTCCCACCACATTTTTCAAAACAAATCTATTCTAACTAGGAGAAAATTATACATTCTAAAAGAGAACTTTATCCTCTAGAACATCGTATAATTTTAATTATTATTTTTATATGATTTAATATATTTTTCTTTCTCAAAATTGACATCTTTTCAAGTGTTAAAATATGTACTTGTAGAATTTTTTTAATTACAATATACTATATCTAATTAAAACACTATAAACTCTATATGAGAATATTCTTGACTCGAAGCTCTATAAAATGGTGTTTATATGTTATTTAAAAAATATCATAAAAAATAGTAAGAGTTATTGAAATGCCACTTTTCAAAAATAATTGTATTTCTTTAGTAATTGGATACAAACTAGTATAAAACATGTATTTAATAGACATTTCCAATTGGAAAAGTGTGAGACCATATATAACTTAGCTAGAATGAATTTATCTAGATCATATGTTTGGAAAAAAATGATTTTTAGATAAAAATACTCAAATTTAGTCATTCTGATAAGTTAGCTTGAAAGGTGACATGGCTTTGTACTTTTACCCAGCATCAACATGTCCCATCTAAAATACAAGCTCAAGAAGAGAAACGTTTGATCCAAAAGAAAGAAAAATTTAAAAGGCAACATAGGCCCAAAATAAAAAAAGTCAAAAATAATGTGGATACCCAAGATACTCACAAAAGAAATGCATCTCAAAGAAAAATTTCAATTGGCATCCATTCCTTCTGCTAAAAAAGTCTCATCAGTTCATAATTTATCCAAAACTCCATATACACATCCTCCATCCTTCCAATTCTTTCTCAGTCCTTATGCTTATAATCCTACATTGCCAATCCTCCATCTTCCAACTTTACTTTTGGTCCTAATATTTCTCTTACTCCATTTTCTCCTTAATCTCATTCAACATCATATTTCTCACTACTTCATCACCCTTCAAGGTTCCAATTCCCTCATCCATTCATCTACAAGTCTTACATCTTCCCATCCATTATTTACCAACTCCCATCCACTGTTCCACTTATTTAATCCAATCTTTTTCATGCTTCCTTATCCACCCATCCTACCAAAATCTATGAGTAAAAATCCAACAATAAAAAAAGAGTCAAAAAATTATCCAATGGTGAAAACTTGCCAAACAAGCACCTTGGATAAGTACCATTATGAAAACTTGGCAAACAAGCATAATGCGTTATTCTTCCATCCAAATGCTCTTCACACTTGGGGCCAAGTTCATCTACCCACCATACACATCCCATCTTCCTACCATACCCACCACATCTTATCCATTTCACCTCCTCCATCCTCTAGATTTAGATAAAAAATAAATAAAGGCCACCACTATACATACATGCTTTTGGTCACCTTTTGACATTCATTATCCCATCACAATGTGTATCCACCTATTCTACCTTCCATATATTCTATCGTCCTCCTTTGCTTTAGCTCCATCCACCCATCTTACTTATCTCCTATCTACCTCCCTCATCTTGTTGTTGTCCTATCTTTTGTCCTATCATACCCCTCTTAAGTCCTCCTCATGCATGACATATTATAACTGGGGGTGTTGTATTCCTCGGAGATCCTATCCTACCAACCTTCCATCTCCATGTTATTGTTCCATTTGTATTTTTGTCTTCATCTTCCAATCCCTATCTTCCCACATTCCTATATCCAAACCTTCCAATTCACCATAACTTTTCTTTCATCCTTGCACTTGCCAATATCTTCTCCATATTTTCATCACCAAACATATCCCTTGTCATTGGTATCTATCTCTATGCTATCCATGTGCAACCCAATGCCATCCATTCATATCCTAAAGCTCCTAGCAATCTACCATCACATGCCCCATCTCATTCTTCCCCTCTAGGTATCTAAAATTGTGCATCAATAAACCCATCTAGTCACATCCTTAGTCTTGTTTCTAGCCTAATTGAAAGCCTTGATCAAAATTCAATCATCATCATTGGGATGCATCCTTCCCAGCACTTGTATATCATTCCCATTATCCACATCACCCTATCCACCATATTTCCATCTTGGCTACTTAACTCGACCGGGACACCATCATGCATTTTTGTGTACCACCAGCAATCCATCCCATATAAATCTCCCACTTTGTAAATACCTCGTATATAGTGTCATCCTTGTAAATATCTTAGTTTCATTGTACACATTATCCCCCATATTGGTCACCAATCATCAACTCATCAGTTGTCAGTCCTTAGTCATCATCGTTGGTCAATATCATCCTACATAGCCCAATCTCATGTCATCTCACATTAGATCAGGTCTTTTTAGCTCTTACCGCTATGTGCTTCAAAAAGTCCTTATGTGAGATCCTCTGGCACAAAAAGTGTTGTCCTTAGAATTTCCAGTTGCTATTAAATCTAGATGGCAGATGCTAGCAATAAGTCCTTGTAGGATACATCTTTCCTGTCATCAATCTTGGTTTTGTTAGTATCGAGTCCTACCAATCTCTTTATCACACGATTGTTCTTTGTTGATTTACTCTTTTTTCTAATGTTGGATTTCAATTTTGGTTCTTAACTATTTTTTCTAAGCAATTTGGTTATCCCCTCTTCAAGGTCACCATGATCATTCATATCATGGTATGCTGGGAATGGGGCAATCCAAGCACAAATTCTTGACCAATATTTCATTGGTCTTATCATACATAGCCTAGTCTCATGTTACTTCACATTAGATCAGGTCCTTCCGTTCTCACTGCTTCATACTTCAAAAAGTCCTTATGTGCAATCCTTTATCACTAAAGTGTTTTCCTCAGAAATTATGGTTGCTTTTTGAGTCTAGGTGCTAGGTGCTACTGAAAATTCCTTGTAGGATACATCTTTCCTCTCATCAGACTTGAGTCCATTAGCATCGAGTCCTATCGATCTCTCTGGTACGTGGTTATTTTTTGTTGAGTTACTCTTTCTTTCGATGTTGGATTTCATTTTTATTTCTTGATTATCTCTTTTGAGAAATTTGGTTATCCCTCCTTAAAGTCACCTCAATCATTCATATCATGGTGCGCTATGAATGGGGTAGTCAAAGAGCAAAGGTCTTTATAAGTCTTTCAATTTGTTTTCTACTTGTGAGTCTATCGGGTATAACCCTTGCATATCCAAACATAGGATCATTGATTATTACGTGGTGCACTTGGGAAATATCGCTAGTTTGTGGGTTATCTAGTGTCATTTCCACTTTGATTCCCATCGAGTTCATGTGTGATGTTGGGCCGATCCTTGGGTGTTTATTTTGAGTCAGTCCTATGCAAAAATGATGACAAGGCATTAATGTTCTTGGTAATCTTGGCTAGTCACTGATATTTCTATATTAAATTAATTGCTCAACTACATGGCAATGCTCCTAATGGAGAATCCCATGCTTAAAGCTTCAAATGGATTCCATCTCATCCCCCCATTTCACAATAAGGAAACAACAAAAAGAGTCATTTTTAATCCTTATCAAAATCATCCTATCAACATTTATCCTACATCCTTATCCTATCTTGAAACCTATCCAAAAATCCTACAAAGTTTCCAAAATCCCACTCATTCATGTCCACCACATCCAAAGGGTTCAATTTAAAAAGCAAAATCCCCCATTTATCCCTCATGTCCTCCATCCTATTTCCCAAACTTGTCTAATTTGTACGACTAATCTCCCCTTGTCTCATACTCCTGCAGTGAAAGTACGAGCCACTTTTAAACCTCTTTCATAATTTGTGCATCCTCCATCTCACCCCAATTTTCTTACTTTTCGATAGGTCGTCTAGTCTCATTTTCTCTCCTTGACGCCTTTTCAAGGGGGCATCATGCCGTACAATCTTTTATCGAGACTAGGGGAATCTAGTTGCTTTAAAACCTTCACCATGTTGTCTATTTTTTAAAAACATCTTCAAAATTACTATATCAAAGAGGGGCAAAATCTACACACCTAAGTCAGATCGCATAAATTTGTAATCAAATTTAGTCATCTTCTAAAGTATATTTTATTAAATATTAAATATTAAATTATTTTCACGTTATCCTCTAATTAATTATTTATAGCCCAATTAATAAACTAACATACAAACAATAGTCTAATTTATTAATAAAACCCCCCTTCCTCTATTAAATTAAATAAATGCAAAACCTATTTAATTTAATCTCCAAAATCCCTCTCTATTTAATTGATTTAATTAATTAAATCACTCCACCCACAAACTAATCCTTCAACCCACCAGTTACCCAAACTCAACTCTTGCACCGATAATTGTTCTTTTAATTAAATCATTCGTTTAATTAAATCCCACGGACGAAATATTCCTCTCTTAATTAAATTTTTCATTTATTTAATTAAACCCCATACACCAAATATTCCTCTTTTAAATTAAATAATTCATTTATTTAATTAAGCTCACCCACCAACCTTTTCTTTAACAAATCCATCCACCTCTCACATCCTCAAGTTAATTGATCCACCTCACCCACCTTAACTGAAATGTTGACACTCATTTGTCAATCTTAACAAAGATGTAAAACGGTTATGCATGACTCATACCAAGATAAGGATATAATATCGAACCCTTTCTTTTGTTCATGCATTCTACATGCAGCCAATCAGAAAATTGGAGATTGCATGCAGCCAATGGGTGAATTTTTAGGATTTGAGCGGGAACACTTGAATCAAGGATGCATAACGAACCACTAATCTTTATAAGGGAGTCTTGACGCCATTGAATAGAGTAGAGGAGTAGAGTCGAAAGAAGAAGGAAAAGTAGAGCCTATTATTAAGGTCATTGTAGAACATTGGTGTTAATGATTTAGTAGAAAGAATGACATTTACACATCTAGTTGATTAGAACAGAACAAGGAACACAATCAGCAGATTAGATCTAGCAAAGATTAGTTATTGAAGAGCAGATCAAGAGCCTGAGATCAGCATCAGAGATTGCATTAGATCAGGTGTATTATTCTAATACTCTCTCACAATTATATTAGGAATTTGGAAATCCTATTGAGTAGGTGGGTTTAACAACCTTATGTAAATCCTTTAACAGGGTGGCATTCTAAGTTGAATTTTCTTAAGTCCTCTAACAGGGCACACTCCTAATAGGGTGTAGAAATCTTTTAACAGTGTATTGTAGCCTTTAATAGGGCAGGCCTTTAACAAGGCAAACCATCAAAAGTGGTTGAAATCAATTGCTGCAGTAATTTCATGGGTATCATCCCCACCCCAGTTTTACCTTCTTATTCCTAGATGGTTTCTAGGTTATCAAAATTTCAAGTGTTATGTGGTGATGCATGTTTGCTTCTCATGATTGTTTAATGTTTTTATGCATGCATGTTAATTTCAGTTATATGTTATTAAGGATTTAGAACAAGAAAAAAGGCTAGCACTTTTCATTCACCCCAACCCTCTCAGAAGCACTCTTCCCATTAAGACATTCCAACAATTGGTATCAGAGCCAAGTTCTCTCAAGAAGAAGCCTAACAACTTGGAGGAAAAGATCTGAAGATGAAAGTATTCAAACTTGGGAAGATCATTGAGAACCAAGTAATAGATGTGCATCTCACTCTACACAAGGTAGAGGAAGCTAGAGAGGAACTAAGAAAATCCTTAGAAAGAAGGAAGGAAATAGCTATAGCTGAAAATCATATTCACTACAAGGAGATTGACACCACACAAGTATTTGCCAAAGGAGATTCCAAAGAATTTGATGCAGCAATAGCAGAATTGATGGAGAAAAATAGAGTTCAAGCAAAAGAGATAAGAACTCTTAAGATGGAGCATGAATCACAGGCCATGATGCTATGTGAAATCACTGAGCAAAAGAAAAGAGCAATTGAGGATAGAGTCATGATGGAAGATGACAAAAGAAATCTTGCAAACAGACTTGAAGAAAAATGTACTGAATTAACAAGGATCTCAAACATGCAGATGGATACACTTGCCCAACTGATGAATCTTCATCATGAACTCAATATGAAAGATATTGAGATCTCTACTGTGAGGATGCAGAATGAATTAAAGAGAGAAAAAGAAATAGCAGAGAATCTCAACAAGTCAAGTAAAGCTATCAAGTGCTTCAAACAGTTGCTGAAATCCCCAAGATCAACCCATGATACATCAGGACTTGGATACACCAACACTGAAGTTGGTGAATCATCAAAGAGTGCTAAGCAAAGGAGTAACAAAGGTAAGGATACTAAACCCACTTGTCATTATTATAATAAAAAGGGGCATACTGCTAATGTTTGCAGGAGTAGAAGGATCAATCAGCCAAACACACCCAAAAGCAAGGGTTACTGTCACAAGTGCAACATGCAAGGTCATATGACACAAGACTGCAGGTCTAAAGTCACAAGGACACAATTGCAAGAAGTATGGACATAGAGCCTTTGAGTGTAGATCAAAGCCTATGTGGACACCAAATCAGCATGTAAGGAGGGACAACTATGTACACCATTACAATTGGGACTACAATATAAGGAAAAGTTGTCACTACTGTCAAGAGTATGGTCATATACCCTAGAACTGCATAAGAACACACTTTAAGGGAAACTATAAAAGATGGTTGAACCAAACTACTTGCTTCAGTTGCTTGAAAACTGGACATGTCAGCAGGAATTGTCCAACAAAGGCCAAGGCACCCAAGACTGAAGTAAATAAGGGCAAAGAAAAGGTTGATGAGGAACACGTCA
The DNA here is from genome assembly GCA_028749045.1 of Cupressus sempervirens. Taxonomy (NCBI): domain Eukaryota; kingdom Viridiplantae; phylum Streptophyta; class Pinopsida; order Cupressales; family Cupressaceae; genus Cupressus; species Cupressus sempervirens. The sequence goes on from CM053793.1 coordinate 689,618,643, forward strand.
GAACAAACATAAAGAAGACATAGTAGAAAAAGGATGTACTAAATGTATCTAATGGAAGGATCACTTCACCCAAGAGGTCAAGTGATCATACCTCATCCAACTAATCACAAGATGAGCCTATGGGGCTGATACATATAAGGAAGAAGAAGCACTACAAAGTATAAATTTGCATGAGTTAAGATTCTAAGATAAAGTTTGACTGATGATGTCGAGCTGTCTTTGGTTGCCGAGTAAAACTGCTTTGGAAGCTTAGTCAAGAAGTCAAGAGGAAGCCGAGTAAAAATTATAGTGGTTGCTGAGTGAAATAGAACAGATGCCCAATTGAAAACCTTTGGAAGCCAAGTGACAAGTGAAGGTACAAGAATGCATTAAATGCAAGGTTTTTGAGTCACTTAAAGGTGAAAATCGATTCATTTTGAGCCATTAAAATGAAGAGCGATTACCAGGAGCATGATTGAGCGATTTTCAAGCATTCAACCAGCGATTTGTAGCGATTTAGCATCTACCCAAGTGATTTAAGCATTAACTAGGTATTTCCTTCAGGTGTCGAGTTGTATAGTTTGTGAAGTTTACTTTAAATGTCAAACCCTAGTTTGGTTTTAAAATGGTGTCTGGTTCAAAGTTGACCCAAAGGAAGGAAAGCCATGAGATTGAGCTTGTCAGCAATGAGGTTAAGCAACCTGAATTCTGGCCAATCCCATAAGTAGCATACAAAAACAATCCTGCAGGTGCATTGTCTATGATCCTTGAAAAAAGTTGTTATGGTCTAAGATGTGCGTAAATGTTATAACTGCAAAATAGGAGCCATAGGAGACCTAGAAATCTTCAACGCCTATGATAAACTCTATGATAATGGTATATTGAAGGATGAATTTTCAATTATAGAGAAGAAGGGTTTAACCAAAGCCCTAGTTTTTCCAATCGTATTCAAAACTGAGTGTATACGCATAATACTCAGCAGAATTCATGATGGATCATTCTGGTTAGAGCAAGAAATTACCAAGAAGATGGTTCATAGGGTTATAGGATTTCCAACCCTAGATTGGCCCAAGACACTGAGAAGTGAAAAGAAGGAAACAATAGAGAAGAACGCAGGTGCACAATGGAATAACAGGGGAATGACAATTGACACAGTAAAAGACACCCTATTAGATTTTGCTGTGAGGATCATATCACACAAATTTTATCAGTCCAACAGATTGAATAGCGTGCCTTGTGTAGCTATTGATGTTGCATACAAATTGATAAAGAAGGATAATACATATGACCTTGCAGAGCCCATGTTGCAGCAAATTAATGAAAATCTTGGAGCAATTAGAAAGTCCAAGGGAGCACAATGCAAATTTGGGTCAGTGTTAGTTTGTATGTTCTTCTATGTGATGAAGGAATTCCCTTCATTTGGAAAAATCGACTAGAGTCAAAATAAAACAATTGTTGATCAAATTAATGATTTTATTGCACAAATGGGAGATAGCTTTGATGATCAAATGACTATCTATTTTGATGATTTCAAGAATGCAATGAAGAAAAGAACAAGGATACCAGCCTCATTGGTGAATCAACATGAGAATGACATATGATTTGTAGTTGACATTGATTATACTTACATCCAAGCAGTCATCCCACAAGTAAGATGGCTCAGACCATTGGGATATGAGCTTGATGTTGATCAAGCTTCTGTAGCTATTACAACACTACTTGTAGAGGAAATGGACAAATCTGCCAAGGCATTTGGAACTTATGACACTGTCAAATCAAGAGTTGTTACAGAACTCAAGACTACCACAACAGTGAAGAAGAAAGAGAAGCTGGAAAAGAAAATAAAGAAGAAATTTGGTGTTGAAGCAACAAGTGTAGTAGGAGAAGCTAAAGAAATTAGTGAAGATGAAGAGGAAGGTGATGATGAGAAAGATGAAGATGAGCCGAAACAAGGGCCACTTGAATTGTTACAAGGCCAAGGTGAAGACAAAGATGAGAGTGTCAAGGAAAAAGGAGCCAAGGAAGCACCCATCAAAGGCAAGGCCATCAAAAGGAAGGCAACGACACCTCCTACTTCTCAGCCTACACCAAAGAATCCAACAACCAAAGCTACAACAAGGGCCACCACACAAAAAGCCAAAGAGGAAGCTAAAAGGAAGAAGCAAACAACCAAGAAGGTACAAGAAGAGCCAAGGAAAAGGAAAAGATATGTGGCTCAACCTGATACTGATGAAGAAGATTAGTCTGAAAAGGTAAGTCATCCTCCTAAGTCTTTAGTTGATACATTATGTGAAAAGATTAGGAATGGAGACTTAAGTGACATAGAAAATATTGATTTCAATAAGTTCACTAAAGAAGAACAAAATAGAACAAAAGAATCAGTCTATGCAATGATGGCACAGTTCAAGTATACGCCTCTTGAACTAGATGGGCAATTGCCAAAGGAATTGTCTAAAATTGTAGAAGACAAATGGCATTTCTATTCGAAAATGAAGAAAGAAATGAGGGAATCAACCCTAGCAAGTATATTGCCTGATTTGACAAAGGAACAAATAATTAAAGCAATCAAAAGGCATAATAAAAGGTTTACACCAAAGTATAGGGAATTCTCCATTTTGCAAAATAAAATTGAAGAAGTTGTACAAAGGACAACAAGATCATGGAAGAATTTGTATAAGAAAACTAAAGATGTCCTTGAAGAGGAATACAAAGAAGAAGCCACAACTAAACCAGAAGAGATAAGAAAGAGGAGAGAAGAGAAGATAGAAGTAGAGAAAAAGGTTGAAGAGGAGGAAGGAAAAGATAAAGATAAGGGTACTGATGAGCAGCAAAGTGTGCAAGACACACAACTTCCACCTCCTAGTCCTCCTCACTCTACCACCACACCTGCAAAGATCATAAAGATTAAGGATGTTGTTGACACCTCAAGTCAAAACATCAATCCATTGACTACAAAGGATCTCACTAAGATCCTTGACCAAACAACTCTTCAAGCATAGTTGTGTACAAGTCCCATATTGGTCAGTGTAGATGAGCTCCAAAAGTCAGTAGATAAACTCAAAGAAGCCAAGGTGTAACCACAAGAACTACCTCAAATCTCTCAAACTACTAGACTTCCATTTCTACCACCTCCATCACCACCAAGAATAGCCATGCAAGCTCATAAGGAGTCGAGTGCAACAGCAGGGGAAGTCACAGGTACATCAATATAGATAACAAGTACACCCCCGACAATAGTGGCACAAGAAGAGGATAAAGAAGAAACACAGGATAAGGAGGAGTTTGCAATACAAACTTTGGTTGAATTGCCAAAAACAAGAACTCCTACCAAACCTATTCAATAGCTAAGTACTGACAAGTTGACCTTACAAGTCAATACACCAAGCTCAAGTTCTACTAGGGTAGCCATGACCATTCATTATGGTATTCCTGAGCTTGATGAAGAAATCCAAATACCCTATTATGATTCAAGCACTCTAACTGAGGAACAGATGAATGAAATATAGAGTGCATTGGATAAAAGGAGGCAAGATTCAATGAGGAAAGACTTCAAATACAAACAAGCAATGAATGAGATCAAAGATATATTCATGGATGTCTTCAGCCTACAACCTCCAGATTCAAGCAGGCCAATCCTTGAGCAACTATCGGATATAGTTGACCAAGTGAATAATGAAGACCATGATACAAATGTAAAACTAATGGAATGGTCAAAAAAGAAGTTTCTAGGCAAGGTCAACCAAAAGATAGCTAGTAACATTATTTTGGGACAAGTTGACCTAGCTAAGAAATTGGATAAGGTAAAGATTGTACTAGGGAACATCTTTTCCCTTTATAGCAAATTGTGTGATTTTTCCAGGTTCACACAAGAAATAAATCCAAAAATTATGAACCTTGAGAGCAAACTAAAGCTCTCTAGCATGCAACTACCCTCAAATCCTACATAAAGTGAGAAGCATTTTGCTCAAACGCTTCACACTCAAAGGGAATTAGCTACATTATCAACAGAAAAGGCCACTATTAAAGAAAAGCTGATGCAAATACAAGCCTCTACCACACCCCATTTGGAAGTCTTACACAAGGAGCAAATGTATGCAGAAACAGTCTTCAAGAAGGATCCAAATATTTCTACACATGAAGGACTTGTTAATCTAGCAGCATAGCTTGCAATCCAACACAAGTCATTGGATATTGCATTAAATAACTGGGATGCAACTCTCCAAATTCTCCTTGAGGTAAATAAGACATTTTTGGCCAAGCATGGCATTACCATTTAGAATCCTTTGACATAAGTGTCAAAAAAGGTGAGAAAATATTCAAAGGGGGAGATAATGTAGGAGATAATATTTTAAGGGGGAGACATATTAAAGGAGGAGAAATGCATATAGTAAAATAAGGAGATAATAGGATCAGAAGGCGAGAACAAGTCAGAAACGGGTCAAAGAACAAAGTACATCAGGCACAATGGCATAAGACATCAGAATTCATGACATAATCAACTCAGGGGGAGTCATAAGATATATTGTTGTTCACAATATCTTTTTGAAATTTTGTAAGTGAAGAATGGACACATAATGTTTAGATCATGAATGATTGGTTAAGTGTTTTTGACACTCATGTCAAAGGGGGAGATTGTTGATCAAATAAGTAAGATTGACAAATGAGTGTCAACACACTTAACCATTTTCACTATACATGCCTATTATACAATGGAAGTCGAGCCAAAACTCTAACACATGCCGAGTTACAGATAGTGTCGAGTAGACTAGAAGATAGTATGTGTCGAGCAAGTCACAGTAGGTACCGAGCAGATGAGACCAATATGTGTCGAGTAACTTAGGATCCAACAAGAGCCAAGCATTGAAAAGTTAATAGGATTTGAGTGATTTGGGAATCAATAGCAGTCGAGCAATGTAGAAAACTAATAGGTGTCAAGTGACACAGTAATTCTATAAGAGTCGAGCCGAGCAACCAGGAAACACAGTGGATGTCGAGCAATCCAGAATAGATGGTGTCGAGCATCAGTATTACTTCATGTGTCGAGTAATGTAGGATTAGCATGAAAGTTTTTGCAATCGCAAACAAAGATGTAAACCGGTTATGCATGACTCATACCAGGATAAGGAGATAAGATCAAATCCTTTCTTTTGTCCATGCATTCTACATGTAGCCAATCAGAAAATTGGAGATTGCATGCAGCCAATGGGCAAATTTTTAGGATTTGAGCGGGAACACTTGAATCAAGGATGCATAACGAACCATTAATACTTATAAGGGAGTCTTGACGCCATTAAATAGAGTAGAGGAGTGGAGTCGAAAAAAGAAGGAAAAGCAGAGCCTATTATTAAGGTCATTGCAGAACATTGGTGTCAACAATTTAGTAGAAAGAACGACATTTCCACATCTAGTTGATCAGAACAGAACAAGGAACACAATCAGCAGATCAGATCTAGCAGAGATCAGTTATTGAAGAGCATATCAAGAGCTTGAGATCAACATCAGAGATTGCGTTAGATCAGGTGTATTATTCTAATACTCTCTCACAATTGTATTAGAAATTTGGAAATCCTATTGAGTTAGGTGGATTTAACAGCCTTATGTAGATCCTTTAATAGGGTGGCATTCTAAGTTGAATGTTCTTAAGTCCTCTAACAGGGCACGCTCCTAACAGGGTGTAGAAATCCTTTAATAGGGTCACATTTAACAATGTGTTGTAGCCTTTAACAGGGCAAACCATCAGAAGTGGTTGAAATCAATTGCTGCAGTAATTTCATGGGTATCATCCCCACCCCATTTTTACCTTCTTATTCCTGGAGGGTTTCTGGGTCATCAAAATCTCAAGTGTTATGTGGTGATGCATGTTTGCTTCTCATGATTGTTTAATGTTTTTATGCATGCATGTTAATTTCAGTTATATGTTATTAAGGATTTAAAACAAGAAAAAAGGCTAGTACTTCTGATTCACCCCCCCCCCCCCTTCTCAGAAGCACTCTTCCCATTAAGACATTCCAACATGAAACATGTCACTTCCTCTTTCATGTCCAAAATCCCTCTACAAATCACTTGCGCAAATTAAGGCACAATTTATTCCCTCTGACTCAAGCCCGAGTTCACTCTCATGCAACATCTCCCTAATCTACCTCAAAATATAGAAGTCTATCTCCTCCACCTATAATAATCAATTTAAGCTTATCTCACACCTCGCTCCATAAACTATCCATCAAGAATTCTTATATCCTGCTCACCCAATTGCCTATAAATTGAACTCTTTGCTTCTCACAAATCATCCACCTTTCGAGTAGAATTATTATATCATTTTGAGAGCTAATTACTTTCAAAGAAATATTTGGTTATATTTAGATTTTCTTACATCCATATATCAAATCCATCCATTGTTCAAGCATCGAGCATACAATTGAACACACATCCATGATCATGACCACATCAACATATCAAGGAGGCTACATAGGTATTCAAGTTTGCATTCTCATTGTTTGGGTTTCCTTATTGATTTATCATATGTGTTTGTTAATTGATTTAGTTTGTTAGATTTTTTGCTTTGACTTTATATCTTTTACATCCTAATTCTAATGCATACAATCACAATGTATGATAGTAGGTTCTAAAAACTCTATCCCAATATCCTTCAACATCTATTTCATCCACATGATCTAATTGCAATTATTTTTTGATGCTACATATTATGCTTCTATTGTGCTTTGTAAAATACAGTCTTATTTCTTACTTAGCCAAGAAACCAATATTCCTCCTAGGAAAAATGCTCCATTGCTTATACTTTTTCTGTCATCCATACTACCTGCCTAGTTTCCATCAATATATGCACATAGAGTAAACTCATTTGATCTGTCATACCACAACCCACAATTAGGTGTACCCTTCAAATATCTAAAAATCCTTTTTACTGTTGTATAATGTCCTTCCATAGAATCAACTTGAAATCTCATAACAATGCCAACTACATTGGCTATATCTGGTCTTGTATAAGTCAAATATTGCAAACCTCCGATCATGGCTTTGTACTTCTTCTATTCAATAGTATCCCTCTCTATTTAATTAATTTAATTAATTAAATCACTCCACTCACAAACTAATCCTTCAACCCACCAGTTACCCAAACTCAACTTTTGCACCAATAGTTGTTCTTTTAATTAAATCATTCATTTAGTTAATTAAATCCCATGCACTAAATATTCCTCTTTTAATTAAATTATTTAATTAATTAATTAAATCCCATACACTAAATATTCCTCTTTTAAATTAAATAAACCATTTATTTAATTAAGCTCACCCACCAAACTTTTCTTTAACAAATCCATCCATCTCTCACATCCTCAAGTTAATTGATCCACCTCACCCACCTTAACTGAAACATGCCACCTCCTCTTCCATATCCAAAATCCCTCTCCAAATCACTTGTGTGAATTAAGGTACAATTTATTCCCTCTGACTCAAGCCCAAGTTCACTCTCATGCGACATCTCCCTCATCTACCTCAAAATATAGAACTCTATCTCCTCCACCTATAACAATCAATTTAAGCCTATCTCACACATCACTTCGTAAACTATCCATCAGGAATTCATATATCCTCCTCACTTAATTGTCTATAAATTGAACTCTTTGCTCCTCACAAAACATCCATCTTCCAAGTAGAATTATTATATCATTTTGAGAGCTAATTACTTTCAAAGCGCTATTTGGAGATATTCAAATTTTCTTGCATCCATATATCAAATCCATCCATTGTTGAACCATCGAGCATACAATTGAACACACATCCATAATCATGATCACATCAACATATCAAGGAGTCTATAAAGGTATTCAAGGTTGCATTCCCGTTGTTTGGATTTCCTTATTGATTTATCATACATGTTTGTTAATTGATTTAGTTTGTTAGATGTTTGACTTTGACTTTATATCTTTTACATCCTAATTCTAATGCATACAATCACAATCTATGATAATAGGTTCTAAAAACTCTATCCCAATATCCTTCAACATCTATTTCATCCACATGATCTAATTGCAATTATTTGTTAATGCTACATATTCTACTTCTGTTATGCTTTGTAAAATACAATCTTATTTCTTGCTTAGCCAAGAAACCAATATTCCTTGTAGGAAAAATGCTCCACCGCTATACTCTTTCTGTCATCCATATTGCCTACCTAGTCCACATCAATATATGCACATAGAGTAAAGTCATTTGATCTGTCATACCACAACCCACAATTAGGTGTACCCTTCAAATATTTGAAAATCCTCTCTACTATCATATAATGTGCTTCCATAAAATCAACTTGAAATCTCATAACAATGCCAATTGCATTGGCTATATCTAGTCTTGTATGAGTCAAATATTGCAAACCTCCAATCATGGCTCTGTACTTCTTCTATTGAATAGTAGGTGTCTCATCTTTGCTAGATAACTTGTGACCAGTTACCATAGGTGTACCAATAGGCTTAAAAATTTCGAAACCAAATATTTTCAACAAGTCTTTCAAATACTTAGTTTGTGATAGGAAAATACCATAACTATTTTACACAATCTATAAACCCAAGAAATACTTCATCTCACTAATCATGCTCATTTCAGATTCCTTGTTCATTTCATCAACAAATTTATCACTTGCTTCGTCATCACTTCCAAAGATTATATCATTCACAGATATCATAATAATCAATATACCATTCTTAATTTATTTTAGATACATGTTACTATCTTTATTACCTTTAGTAAATCCCAAATTTTCCAAATACTTATCCAATTTGGCATACCGGGTTTTAGGTGCTTACTTTAATCTGTACAATGCTTTCTTCAACTTACATACCATATCCACTTCTTCTATCAAAGAAAATCCTTTAGGCTACTCAACGTATACTTCTTCAAGTTCTCCATTCATAAATGTTGATTCACATCCATTTGATACACTTTGAATTTCTTATTTGATACATAAGCCAAAAACATTCTTACTGCTTCAATTATGACAACAAGTGCAAATGTCTCCTCGTAATATATACCTCCTTGCTGTGAATATCCTTTGCATACCAGTCTTGATTTGTTTCCCACGACATCACCTTATTCATTCATCTCGTTTCTAAAAACTCACTTAGTTCCTATAACATTTTTGTCTTTATGTCTAGGAACTAATTCCCATGTCTCATTCTTCACAATCTGATCTAGTTCATCCTTCATCGCTTGAATCCAATGTTCATCGTTGCAAGCTTCATCAACACTTTTAGGTTCTTATCCTTGATAGTGCATTTCTTTTATGTGAATTGCAATTGATATCCCTTGTCAACTAGTTGTCCAACTCTTAGAAGATTATGTCTCAATCTATCAACAGAATAAACATCATCTGTGTTAGCTTTACCATTAAGAGTAATAGATCCTATTCCCTAAATATGACAAGTTGCATTGTTCCCAACTCTAACAATTCCTCCACCATAATAGTTGAACTCAAAAAATTTATTCATATTACCATTCACATGATATGAACAACCACTATCTATGATCCAATTAGCTTTCTTCTAAACTTGTGACACTAGGGCTCTTTCTTCTCTAACTTCTTTTTTCATAATTTTCTTCTTTTATAGCAAAAAATCCTAACTCATCTTCACTTTTGCTCAATTTTTTTCCATCTAATTCATCATCATCATTTTCATACAAACGTTCTCTAGGCTTGTTATACTTTAAATTCTTTTTGTACTTCTTTACTCTTTTAGGGCATTTAGAAGCATAATGACCAAATTCATCACAAGTCCAACATTTAAAGATTTTCTTACCATCTGGTTCTCTTCTCACAAGCAAGGCAATTCCTTCTTCAATCTTTATGTCTTGTTCAGATCTTGATCTACTTCTGCTAGCATAATCTCCATTGGTGCTTGCACTTCTTGATACAGTAGGTCAAACACTCAGTGCGCTAAAGGCAGTCTCCACTCTAGGCAAATCTCCAGACTATTTCAAACTTATTTTTGTTGCTTCCAATCTTGTAAGAAGAGTCTCTCTAGAAAACTTCTTTGTATAAGGTATTACTTGCTCTATCATTTGTATTGCCTGCTTGAATGGTGGTGTCAAAGTTTTCAAGTTTTTTCGTATGATCTCATCTTCTTCTTTAGTTCCTTTACAAGGCTTGCTTCCTGCAATAATTTTTGATATTATGCCAATATAACTTCTTACAGATCCATCTTCCATCATTTTTAGCTTCTTGAAATAGACATGTCAAATTTTGTAGACTAATCCTTTTAACATATTTATCACCTTCAAAAGTAGATTCTAAAGCTTTCCAAATTTCATTAGATAATCTCAAAGATTTTACTTGACTGCACTCATTTTCAGGAAGAGCTGAAAAAAGTGCTTCTTTGGTAAGCTTGTTACACATGAACACAACTCTTTTAGCTTTAGTACATTCTTGAAGTTTTTTTTCTTCAACCACGATCTTACCATTCCTAGTCATCAACTAATATCCTAGACCTATGCATAGCAAATGTGTAATGCCTACCCCTAGTTGACTTTTTTTATTGTATTGGCGGATTCTTTTAGGCCTATTTTATGTTTATGTTTATGATTATCGGTACTTGATTACCAAATTAGATTAGATGTATTTCATATTCAGTTGATATATTTGTTGAGTTAATTATTTCATGTGTTTGGGATTATTTCTATGATGATAGATATGTTCATTTAGTGACTTTCAGTTATTGCACGATGTTAATTAGATGAATGTTTATATGTCATTTTATGGATACTTACTCCATACTTGCATGTGTATGGTGTACATGTATGTTTTACTTTATGATTGACATTCCTAATGTGGTTAATGGAGGGAGTTGTAGTCACCTACTAGTCGAGATCTACATGATGTACCATTCCCCACCATTGCTTGTTTAGTTTGGAATATATGAGTATGTACATGTGTGAATTTTATGCAGATTATAGTTATTAGGTATTGACTTCCCTAAAGTGCCAGGATGAGCGTACCCTATCACAATATCTCAATGGTATAAGTGGGGAGATAATTCTTGAGTCCAAACCCTAACCTAAGCCAACTGTCCTAGAAAGTAGGACAAGTATCTAAATTGTTTACCCGTCCGATTTCGTCAAGTGATGTGAATTCATGATTCTGATCCTAGAGTTTGATTTTGTTCTTTGTCTTCAGTTGAGTTGTCATATTTAGTCTTAAGTGTCTGGTGTGATTCTAAGTTGTAATTAAATCAAATTAAAAGATTATTTATTGATTTAATTTAATGAAAATTCAATATTTAATTATATTTAATTAATTAAATAAAATAACTAAATTTAAAAGATTTTATTAAAGTTCTAATTTTAACTTAATTATATTTATTTAATTTAATATTAATTCTTTAGGAGTTTCATTTTATTAATAAACTCTAAATAATATTATTAGTTGAATTAATAAATATATATAATTAAAAACGTCTCAAGAAATAATTATAGAGAGAAAGAAATTGATTTAATACAAATATTTTAATTAAATTGCAAAAAGGTTGTGCATGAAATTAAAATATAATAAATTCATAAAGTAAAAAAGTTTTTGTGTGATTGCAAATCAAAGCCTTGATTTGGGGGAAAACTCTTTATTAGAGATTTAAAGACCATTTTTCGATTATCGGGATTTGGAGTAATTTTCAAGAAGGAGGTTTTCAGAGGAAAGGGGATTATTTGTGTGCTTTGTGCGGTTGTTGTATTAGCATCAGATTCAGGTAGAATTTTGTGGGTTGTTTGCACAGTAGTTTTTTGTTCTTTGAATTCCTGTCTTCTCTGTGTTTGTTGTGTTTCTGTTTTCAAAATTCCTTTGGGTTGAAACCCTTGTTTGCATAGTTATTGTTCTTCATTTTTGGAAACCTCTATAATCAATTTGATGATTTGAAACCCTTATGTGTGAATTTGGTTGTTCATCATTTTTTGAAATTAGAAACTCTCGTTTGTGTTTTATCGCTCTTCATGCTCAAAAGCATCTGTAATTAAATGGAAGGATTGAAACCCTTGTTTGATAGATTTTATAGTTTCATAATTTGATAAATTTTAATACGGGAAGGTTTGGTTAAAAAATCAGAATTTAATGTATAAATTTGTTGGTGGTTTGTAATCTTCCTATCAGATCTATTTTATATATATATATATATATATATATATATATATATATATATATATATATATATATATATATATATATATATATATATATATATATATATATATATATATATATATATTTGCAAAGATTTATTATGAGAGGATTATTTTATTATTTTAATATTAAACAATTTTTTTTTTTTTAAAAATGAAATTGAATAATTGTGGAGACTTGCGATTTTGTACAACGGGGGGGGGGTTGTTGCTTTGTTGTATTACCTTCCTCCCTTCTCCACGCTATTAACGACCTATGGTTGACAGTCTGCAGCTCCAAGCAGATCATGACTGCTTAAAGCAACCCACATAAAAGGGAGAGTAAGTTGTTTTTATTTTTAATTTAATTTTTTAAATTTAATTTTTAATAAATTTTAATTTATGTTAGTTAAATATATTAAATGTTAACAATTTTAAAATATTATTATTAAATATTAATTATAATTAAAGATTATTGTTATTATTATTTTATTAATGTTATTATATTAGTTAATTTAATAATAAGTATTGTAAATAAATAATATATTATATATATTATATTATTAGTAATTTAATAATTATTAGTATTAATAATTTAATAATATTTAATAAAATTTAATAATATTATTAAATCATAGGGTGTTATATTTGTAACTATTCGAATAGATAGATTTTCGATTTGTTTCTTTAAGAGAACTTTCTATTTGAGATTTGGGGTGTTATTTCTAAAAGTTCGAATCAATTTATATGAATTGAATTTTAATTTCCTTTAAGAATTTAAAAGAAAACTTCTTTATTTATGATTACTATTAAGGAATGAAAATGAGAACTCGAAAATCCTTTACAAGTATAATACTTTGAAAAGATGAGCACTGAAACCCTGATTGAAATCGAAAACATTATCAACAATATACTTGGGAATGAAAACTGAAATCCTATGCTTGTATATCAAATCTTGTGCTTGAAAACAAAAATGAAACTTGAAAACTAATAGTGAAGATTAAACTTTTGTGTTTTCAAAACCTAATGAGCTATGAAAGTTACTTTTGTATGTACTTTATGTGATGTGTGGTTTACTGTTATGGATTTTGGGGTTGACTTAGTTTTGACCAAATCATGATGTTTACTAGAGGTTTGAGGATTTTGTTATGTGACGATGTTATGGTTTATTTTGGTTATGATCTTTTATACTTAACCATGGTGACGTGTCATGTGTGTTCTATGATGAGTTTGATGAGATATTTTGTTGTGCTCTTCAGTTTCTCTTATGTAGAACTGAAGTGAATAGTGTGACTTTTCTAGTGTAACCTTCGAGTCTTCGATCAATTATCTTTGGATTACTTTCTAGTTGCTTGCTTAGGACTGAGTTGATTATTGTGATTTGTTTTGGTGATGCCATGAGTTGGCATATGTGCACTTGATTTTGGATTAGTCCTGTTAGGATGATTGTATTGATGAAATCTATGATTTTGATCAATGATATTTCAATGCTTTCCAATTGCTTGTTTAAGAATTGATGTGTGGTTTATGGTCGTATGAGACCTTCTACTTTTTTTGAGCTTAGGGTAGGTTATCAATATGTTATGTTGGGAAGTGGCTTGCAATGGAGGTCGGAGCCTTGAGTGGTTGACTGGGTAACCCATTGTAGGTTGTTTTAATAAGTAATAACATTTCATTAAATGGGTTTAAAATGAACTAATAAGATATGGTGCCACATAAAGTCACTAGGGGGTTGGAGTCCATAGAGGTTGTCAAGGTAACCTTAGAGTTGACTCGTTAGTATGCCTTGTCTGTATAAAATGATATTGATGCCACATAAAGACACTAGGGGATCAGATTCTAGTGAGGTTGACAAGGTAACCTTAGAGTTGGTTCATGTGATGACACTTGCCCAATTATATAGTAGATTTCCTACTTGTATGTGTTACCTCTCAGTTTAGATGATACTTGTGTCTTCGTATCCTTTGAGATAGTTTGATTTTAGGTGTTTCCTTGACCTAGATGTTGTATGGGACTTGAGTTTATCTCCTTAGCGTAGTGGAAGTGGGCCATTTAGGTTCCATGAGGTCAGGTGGTAGTGCATTTTCTTATACCATTGAGATTTGATTGTCAGATGTTGTTGCTAGATGTACCTGTGCGGTTATATCCTTTCTTTTTGATCTTATATTTCTATTGGATGGTTATACCCTGTTATATTGTACTTGATTTATCATAGATATTATGAGATGATTATTTTATATATGTTGTATATTCTTTGAGCTTTCATACCCTGTGACTTGTACAATGGATGATTACGCATTCTAGTTATGCCAAGTGATAGCTTATGTAATTATATATTTATTTAAATGGATTTGTACTTGTGATTATTCCATGGTGTGGATTTTGGTTATGTATTGGATTTAGTATTTAATTAAATTTAAATTTGATTCAATGTCATGGGACCCTTAGAAGATGTAATCTATTTATCATGGTTGTATGTATGTGAGTTATTGCTTCCGCTATCTTATCTCTTGTTGTTATTGCTTCTGTTTTATTATTATGTGTTGTTGTTAAGTTAAAAAAAAAAGGTTTGAAAAACTTAGTAAAGCTTTAGGTTAATTTCTTTTGGGTTCCTTGGCGGGGCTTTACAAAATGTGTCTTCATCTTCTCTTTCTAGCTATCATAGTTCACTCCATCAAACTTAGAACTTTCTTTTCTAAAATGACCAGACGTTGATCTCCTTGAGTTGTCAAACTTTTTCTTCAAAGACCTGACGCTCTGATACCAATTGTTAGAAATTAAAGTCCACAGAGATAACTAAGTTGGGGGGGGGGGAGGTGAATCAATTATTTAATCAACACAACTTTTATTAACCTTATTAATTCTCAAACATGCAAAAAATTAATAATAACCATAAGAAGATACATATACACAATAACACCAAATTTGTTAACTAAGGAAACCCTATTGTGTTTGACCTCATCTTCAATTCTTGAATTGTACAATCTTAATTAGTGTTTGCTACTTTGCCAATCTTCTTAGTATGTTGACATTAATGACAAACATAGCCATGAATGCAACACACAATCATGCTAACAATCTTCTCAATGTTTTAACTATGCAAGGATAGTCCCCTGTAGGAATATCATCAACATTCATGCTAACAAAACCTACACTAATCACTAGAGCATTATTATAGAGTCGGTTTCCTTAAAGATGAAGGTTCTAGACCTAAAGAAGAAGATGACTAATGTCACTCGCTTTAGCTTGAAGGTCACACACAAGTGAGCTACCACTATCTACTTAATGCAGAAGAAGGTGCAAACTAAAAGATGCAAAAGATGGAGGAAATTGTATAGGTCTTTTTAAAATTCTTAACTAAAGATTGAGGTAGTCTTCTTATTTAAAATTTGCTAGTTGGTTTATGATTTTTTCAATTTAAATTTTGAAAACTTTTAAGACTTCATATTTAGTTTTATACCATTATACTTATTTTGATATTATAGATTAGTATAACATTGGTATACTATTAATAACTTTAAAAATGCATTTAAATTGTTTTACTTATATAATAAATACTATATAAAATTAATTCAAAATATAATATTAAAATGAACCTTACCTTCCCCATCCCAATCCCCACTTCGTCCCCTCCCCCTCAAGAAAAACCTTCCCCGCCCCCTGCCCCCCACTCCCACTCCTCCCACTCCTTCCCCCTCCCCAAAAAAACATAATATTAACAAGAGACGCAATGCGTCATAGTTCCTGCCTAATGCATAATGGTTGTAGAGCTGTAGATGAGCAAGAATAAGGTTAAATAGTTCTAAATTAACATTGTGAATGCATTAATTTTTGCTTAAAAATGCACTTGTGATCTGATAGGATGGCTGATATTTTTTTGTTAAGTTCTCTATTATATTATTATATTTTTGGGCATTTAAGCTAGAGAATAAGAGGACAAAGTCCTCAATATGTCACTAAGTACTTAATATCATACTACGATCAATACATATGCTTTAGACAAATTTGTACTTTCTACATTGATAACTTAAAATATGTGCAATGAGGAAAGATATCCATACCAATATTTGAATTATAGAACTTGAAGAAGTGATGAAGCATTTGGAGTATCACATTATATGTTTAAGCATGTTGTGCATACTACTAGAGAACCATAAGTAGTTGGAAAAACTCCCCCAACTATGTATTATTCTCATCTTGATTATCAAATGGAACTCACATTATTTATAATCATTAGCACTGGACAAAAACTACAATAGAGATATAGATAGAGATAAATAGCAGTATAGAACAATAACAACATAAACATATATGCAGAGAAAAAAATGATAGATAATATAGAGGAGGAAGAGGAAGAGAGATAAAATAGTAAGATAGAGTGATACCGACATAAGTTGTGTGTGTGAGAGAGAGAAAATTAAATATAATTATTTTTCTTAATAAAACAAATAGTCAAAATAAAATTAAGCAATTTTTAATTATGAAATAATATCTATATAATTTAATATGTACATTTGTAAATAACAAATATATGTAATACATATAAATTTGATGTTGATGAATAAATATGATGTAATAAATAAGAAATAGAATATAACTATTTAATTTTAATACATAGTTTATAAAAAAATTAATAATAATTTATATATCTTTTAGAATTGAATTATTTCTTTTTTGTGGTTATTTCCTTTAGTATTTTTTTATATAAAATATAATTATTAATTTAATATTAAAATATATATTTGAATTTTAAGTATATTTAAACTAAATGATAAATTGTTTAAATAAAAAATATTAATAATAATAAATGATATAATTTATAAATTGTAACACTTATCAATATACATATTATAAACACTATTATTAAAAATAATTAAAAAATAATATTATTTAATTTATTTTTTATAAAAGTAAAATAATAGTAATAATTTAACTACTTTTATTAAAAAATCAAAATTCAAAAAAAAAAAAAGAAATTCAAATACAAAGATATAACATATTGAAATTATATTAAAAAGATGTGTGCATGTGTTGAAGTATAATTTGAACTTATGCATTATATGAAGTTTTAAGAACAATAGCAAATAGTAAAAAATAAACATCAATGTAAAACTAATAATACATATATTTAAAATAAGATTTAATAATATTTAATTTTATATTTGAACTTGGTAAGAAAAATAGATTGTGATAATTAATATTGATTAGACATGTTGTGTGAGGTGGAAGATAAAATGATTGAAAAAACATATTTTATCAAAGTGTCACAAATTTGAAAAAGATAAAGTTGTACTAAATGCATTCATTAATGCATGATGAAGTTGTTAGAAAATATTTGTATTTTTTGTTGAAGAAAATTAATTTTCTCCCCCACCAAAAATAGCATGGACCAATAGAATGAATTAAAAATGTGATTTATAAAATAATAAAAAATTAGAAAATAATATAAACATTTGAAATTTCATATAATCTTTTAAATTTTTTTGTTTTGATTGGTCAGTGTTAATGTCATATTAGTAGTGACATGAATGCATAAGTAACTAATAATAATAATAATAAAAAAAATAATAAAAAAATAATAATAATAATAATAATAAAATAATAATAATAATAATAACTAATAATAATAATACTTAGTTTAAAGTTGATAGAAATATAAATGTAGAGTTGAGAATTGATGCATCAAGTTAAGTAGAAAGATATTCATAGATTATGAGATAAAGATAAGGAAGAGATTAAAGAATAATTGATAAGCTTTGCAATTCCCAACATTATACGTATTTTTTCAAATTAAATTTTTAAAAGGATGCTCAAAAATAGTACAATATAGTTATTTATCAACAAATTTGCAAGGACATTTTTGTATTTGAATATCTATGATAAATTATCTATAACCATTCTAAAATGATATTTAAATTAATATAATTATTTTATTTACAATTAAGAACTATTAAATTATTATTGGGTTAGTGAAGTGGGGGGAGTAGAGATATAGGTTAAAGTGATAGAAAGAGATAGATACATATGAAGCGCTGGATAGAAGGAGAAAGAGATGGAGAGAGATGTAGTGAGAAAGGTAGGGGTGGAAAAGAGACAAACATAGTAAAAGGTAAGAAAATAGAGATAGAAAGAGCAGGAAGAGGAAGAGTTGCTAATAGAAAAATGGAGAGATAGAGAGATAGATATAGAGAGGTAGTTGATTTTAAATAATAAATGTAAAAACCTTAATGGATATATTTATCTTCAACAACAAAATTATACTAGTAAAATAGCTATGTGATATTAAACAATTTGTTTGAGAGTTAAGTCTATATATGAAGGAAGCCTCATAAATCTATAATGAAAGTTTAGTCTATTTATTAGTTATTTAAAAAAATACTACTAATTAAGATTAATATTAGTAATTTAAATAATAAATTATTTCTATGAGTACCTTCTTATTTTTGAATGTACAACTTTTAATGTATTTTAAAAATTTAATAAGCATTACAAAATAAAGATTTCCACACTAAACACGAAATAAATTATTGTTTTGTGTGAGAGAGAGGGATGGTACAAGTGTAGGTTGGAGTGATAGAAGGAGAGGGATGTGGGGGGAAGCAGGAGAGAGCTTTGAACAACTAGCATTGAATAATTGAGACATAAATTAAATTAAATGTGTAAGAAATTAAAATAATAGATATTTAATTATATTAATTAAAAATGTTAATGATAAAATTTAAATCGTTAATTAAAATTACAAATAAATCAAATTGTAAAAGTAAAATAAAATGTGAAAGTATATTCTTGACTCATTGAAATAATAAAAAATAAGTTTATTAAAAAATAAGACTAAATAAAAATTCAAAATGTAATTACTTTACTAGAATTAGAATAATTAGAAAGAAATTAATTTAAAAAAACTAAATTTATAAAAAATGTAAATTATTTTTAACATATTAATATTAATATTATTCATGTCTCTCCAAATTGCCTTATATAGCAAGATTACTTATGAAGTGTCACTCTTATATCGTTACATGTTTTAAAATTAATAATTAGAATTAAAAATTAATAATTTTAAAAGGAAGTTAAACAACTCATTATAGCGTTGAGAGCAATAAATGAGAATAGGTGGGGTTGATTCCTATTTAAAAAAGGACTAATGGGCGCCTATGCCTTTTCCCGAAAAAAGGTAGGGTGAAAGTTGGAAGCATAAAAAAATATCATGCCACCGCTTTGTCATGCTTGCTTGCCGGTTTAAGGTTTTCATTCTTCGTACAGTGAAAAATCTTTGACATGAAGACATCACTACAATGTCTTTCAATGTATACTGACACCGACAATGCCATATAGAAGAACAAAATTAGAGAAAAAGGTAGGCATTTAATGCAATAGATTTTTCTTTAATTTTCTGGTGGGAAAATTGATTTTCCTCCTTGCTTTTTTCTATCATAACTAATAAGAACTGAGATAAATAGTATTTTAGAATTTTTTTTAAATTTATGAAAATTATAGACTATAGTTTTCTTAATATAGAAGTTTAATACTTTGATGTGATTGGTTAAACTAATAGGATAAAAAAGCTATGTGAATGCATTAGTATTCCCATGGCAGGAACTAATAATAATAAAAAAAGAAGTTTGGAAAGTATATGGCATAGATTTTCCACCATTTGCTAACATACGGTGCACAAACTTCTCTATAAGCTCTTGTATTCTCTTGTAAGTAAAGTAGAGTTAACAAGAGACACTAAGCATCATAGTTCCTGCCATATGTGTGATAGTTGTATTGTCGTGGAGTAGGCAAGGGAAGGGTTGGCATTAAGTAATAATCAATTAACTTGAAAAAGCACGAAATTTACTTAGGTATTTGTTTGCAGTAGTAGATTTTAATTATAGAAAAGTAGAAGTGTCAAAATAAAGTGCAAAGTTGTTGTTGCCATTTTGTCCTATCACACCAGACATTCGAAGATAAAAGGAAAGGGCAATGGATAATACTTAAATAAAAATAAAAATAATAAAATTATGCTAAATATCTATAACGAGGACTATGGAACTTGCAAAAAAAATCATGAACATAAATTTTAAGAGCAAACATTACATAAAATATGTATACATACATATCCATTACAAATGAATAAAAATATTTTAAAACATAATAATGGTAAAATTATCAAAATTAAATTACTAAATATGCAATACTTGACATTATTGTTGATATAATACTTTAAAAAATTATAAGAATGTTTCCATAAATGTTTTTAAGAAAATATTTTCATGAATCTCCTAAGACTATTTCTAAATATATGAATCTTTTTAGACACAATCACATACACTAGATACATATACTCAAAAACTTACTAAAAAAAGTTAATTTATAAAATAACACCTCTAGCGTCAATCCTTCATTTATCAAACCTAAAGAAAATTCTGAACCATATCTTTCACAACACTCTACCTGATAGTCAGAATATAAAAGCTAGGATTTGGTTAACAGGGGCATTTAGATTGGTATTTAATTTCTAAACAAATTCATTATTGTTAGTTTAAAACCCTTAAATTATCCACAAAATGTTCTAGACCAAAGAGATAATGGGAAGCGTGGTTATTTCATAAAAGATAGATTTAAACATTAAGCTTCCCAACATAGTAGCGTCAAAACATAGTCTAGAATATATGAAATGTGCAATTTCATTTAATAAACTAGGGTAACACGGACCATTTTCTGCTAGTAAAAATTAAATTCACCAAATTTTTGACTTCCAAACACATAATACCCTTACGGGGCAGATGTGGATAAAGATTTCAAATTTAATTGAAAAGTAGTATCTAGTATCTACAACTGAGCAAGAATGTGCAATTGTGAAGGGAAAGAATACACAACATAATACAGAAAAAAGTAATGTTCCCAACAAAGGGACTTGAACATGAGAAATTGATAATTATTATTAAATAGGACTATCCGTTGAAAAGATATATAAGCTCCATTCACTGTAAAAACATTTTCACCTAAATGAAGCCGAAAACACTAAAAAGTTTTCACCTAATACACATGGTTGAAGAGACTCTTACCTTAATGCACAAAACGTCACTGGCTAAAATTCTATCTTATAAAATGACAGAGATTAAGAGGATAAGTGACAAAGATTAAAAGTGCAACACAAGCAACCTTAACTCCTGTAGCAAATGTAACCACAGCTGTTAACCCAACCATGCATCACAATTAAATAATCCCGAGATTTTCAAACATTTGACTCAGGAATTAAATATATAAAAGCAGTGCCCTCTATGTAGGACTACAGGTGGCTGTCGAGTAGGGTACGAATCCCATCCTATTTTGTCTTGGAGGCCAAGAAAGCAGACTTTACCGCACCCTACAAATCTTGCCTTAAAAATCCTAAGTTCTCCTCATCTCCCAATGTTAATCGTGAGGAAAAATGATGGAGAAGCCGTGTGTAACACTGTGCAATTTCGAGGAGTCAGATGTGGAGGATTTCATGGAGTGGGCGATGGACGAGGAGGTGTACCACTTCTCCATGCGGCAGACCTTCAAATCGAGAGAGGAGATGGAAATGTACATAAAAAAAGGAAGAGGGAGATTTGATTTGTGTTTCATGCAAAAAAATTGAAGCCATAGAAGATAAAATTTACGGCACATCAGTTTGAGTCCTCGAAATTATTATACATAACTGAAAGAAGGAAAATATGGGCCTTACATCTACATCTAGAAACATCTATTTGTCTGCTGGCATTTCTTTGTTACATACCTGCCAACTTTTACATCACTTGATTAACAGCTTTGAAGCGAATAATCAGAAAAACCTGCTACGAGTTTCAAGTACGATACGAAGAAGGAAATTGGATTTGTGTTTCATGCAAAAAAATTGAAGGTGTAGAAGACTAATTTTAGGGAACATTAGTTTGAGTCATCCAAATAATTCAACAAGGAGCAAATTTGCATATGGCTCCTTCAAACAAAAAGCACAATATTGCCAAATCAATGCCAAATGCATTTAGCAGAAATAATAAAAGGCAAGGTGAAATCTAAGACAACCAGCATACTATTTTTCATTGTTAAATCATATTCCAGCTTAAACTATTTATCTGACAAAAAATTACAATAACCGGAACAACCAAATGGGTACATAACTTCTATGCTGAAAAGCCATTTTGTTATTCGGCAAGCTCAAAGCACAGTTTTCTTCAGCTATTGTTGTAAAATAGAGGTAAACTAGGACACCCAAATTCGTAAAGCTCCTAAAAAAATCCTTTATATTATTAACAAATATAGAGCTCAAGGCAGAACTAACCTGTAGAAGCTATGTTGTAGCCCTTGGTGCTACAAGTTAAAGAAATCAAAATTCTCTGAATTTTGAATTACAATTTCATCCGGGCTGATAATGCCGAACTACACAACTTTCACCTTGGTCACTTCAATCGGGGAGCATGGAAATTGAGTATCCATGCAAGAAATCAGGAATGCAAGTGCTAGCTAGCCCCTTTCCTTGCGTTATTCGAGTGTAGAGAAATAACCCAACAACACACAGAGATTTTTGAGTAGGTAAAAGCTGGAGATAAATGCTCGTTGGGTCGGTGAAAGGTGGAGATAAAGGTGAGAGTATTTATGAGCATTTAATTAATTCCAAACAGCTAAATGGGACATATATGCACTGGGTATGTCAGCGCAGATACAATTTTCACCCAATTTCTATTTGAAAAATTTAATTTTCTCCTTGCCTAAATTGAGTGCAGCCAATAAAATGTGAAATAAACACTATTTTCAAATATTTGAAAAATGGCTATTCAAAATAAACATTCAAATAGGTTTAAGAAATGAACAAATACTTTGATCTCATTGGTCAAATTAGTAAGACTAATAGCACCTACATGAATGCTGCCTATGACAAGAACTAGAAATAGATAAATCAAAGGCAAACCATTATCAAAACAAAATAAACTTCGATGTGATTGGGATTAGGCAAAATAAGCAAAGCTTTGATTCTTTGTTTTTCAGCGTACACTTGAAAGCAAAAGTTCTAGAGTGCAAAAATTAAAAGATAAAGAAGAAAGAGAGACGCAAACCGGCCATTGTCAAAAGCAGCACCAAAAAAGACGTCAAAAAAAAACCCAAAAAAAAAAGAAAAATGAAAAAGTAAACTGGCATTTCTGGATGGATAGCAACATATATATACATAACATGATAACACACATACTTTTTTAATTATGTATATATAGACAACACACAGACACTCCTTTACATCTTGTTTCATATTTCTGCTTGGATGTGCACTTTTCAAATTCCGCCATTTGCCGTGCTATAATTTATTTGGTCGGTATGAAAGATTGTTCTGGTCAAATTCCAAAAACCCCACACTTAGTTCTGTAAATTCAACTTAATTCTCACATGTATATCCTGCAACCGGGACGTTGGCTTGATAATAATAATCAAAACAACAGCAACTATAAGGACATAATTCAGAGCACCTTGGCCTTGTGGGTTTTTCTGTAAGCTTTTTGAATTCTGTTTTAATATTAATAATATTTTCACCTTTTTTTGTAATGAGCAAGAAGGGGAAAATCATATCAGCCGAGGGTTTTGAATTATTTGATGTTATTGTAGGGTTTGAGTTGCAGTATTTAGGGTTTCACGGCATGGTGATTTCTTGCGCCTTGTTTCTTTTTGTTAGTTGGAGTTTTGCAGGGTCGTGGAGAATTTTCTGACGGTTGGCTGCATTGTGGAAGTTTTGAAGAAAAAAGAAAGGCGGTGTCTGGTGTATCTATGAGATTACCGATAAAGAGGGGGATGCGGAGAAGTGGAGAGTTGGCTACTGCGCAAGAGAAAGGTTATAATAACAACAAATTCATAGGCCGCGGCATTGGCATCAATGCGCCTAAAGTGAGGACCAGGGATAAAAGATTTTTGTCTTTTATCTGATCAAGAAGAAGATTCTAGGGTTTGGGACGGGTGCTGGTGCTGCGGTGGCTGAATTGCTGTAGCTGTTTCGGTTATTTTTAGAATTCCAATACTACTTTGTGAAGCTTGGCATAGCCTTATTTGTCTTCATTTTATTTAAATCGTCACCTCGCTGCCTTGAGCTGAGTGGTGGTGGCCTTACAGAGCTACGGGTTTTAATTTGCGCCACACATTGTAAAATAGCTTCTTATTTGGTGAAACATGACTCGAATTCTGGTACAACGGGGCGGCGGTGTGTCTTCTTCGTCCAATTCTTCTCAGAGCCGTTCTTCCTCTGCAGCAGCTTCTTCCTCATCCCTTGCGACGTCACTAGCTGTGCCACATGCGGAGGCTTCAAATTTTCAGCCCTCCTTCGTCCCTGAAGACGACCATCATGATCACGAGGCTCTTGATGATTGTTTGAGTTATCAAGATTTCACCGAAATCCCCGACAAATTGGAAGTTGAGGAGGCTGCTAAAGCGCTAGCAGCTTGTGAAATCAGCTCTGTGGAAGAGAATTATGATGGGTGTCATGTTGGGGTTGATTTGCATGGAAATGCTGGCAGTATTGGCGTATCTGGTTCGGAATTGGGAGAAGTTGATGTTGAGGAGAAGTCCACCGTAGAAGAAGATAATAGAGAGATCCAATGTGAGAAGCTCACTGGTGCCCAGGTGGGCTCGGCGCAGAAGTTTGTGAGTAGTTGTTCTTGCCCTCCTCCTCCACCAGTTCCTCCCCCAAAACCAACGATTGTTGGATTGGCTCCTAGAAGGTTTGCATCAAGTGGGTCGGCTGTACAGAGAAGTGGGTCCTCTAGAAGACAGCAATTTTCATGGAATGCTATGGCATCCCGGACTTCACCAACAGGCTCACGACCATCCTCACCAAGATCATATGGAGATGGTGAAGGCTATAATAGCGCAGACGAACAGAGTACATGTTTTGGGTCCTATGATGACGCTGTGAGTTTTCTTATAGTTTGTCTTGTTTCTTGATTACTCTGTAAATGAAAATCTGCAGCACCCTCCTCGTAGTCTTGTCTCGCTTGTTTAGATTCTAGTAAATAAATCGTGCAAGATACTGATTATATTCAGTCTGTCATCAATTTTATTCAATTTCACATCTTTAACATTCATGCTTGACCACCATGTCCAATTATGTAGTGAACTTTCTTGGGAGACCCTAGGTGCACTATTTGCTTTTTGTTATTTGTAAAGCTTGAGTCATCCGTTCTATGTTCAGGTTCGGTTATCAGCTCTTGAGCTAGAATTGTGTTTTGCTTTGTTTTTGCTTTTTTGATAGGAGACAACAAGCCAGGCCATTGAAACCTAATTAGTTTTTATAACAGGTGGTTAAATGTGATATCATTTGGTCTCTCTTGATACTGATCCTGTAAACATTTCATAGCTCATTATAATTATGGGCATCTAGGTTTTGCCATGTCAACAAGAATTACATGTTGACTCCTAAAATTGATATAATTTTGTATATCATATTGAATGGTATCCAATTATTATTTCTTTAAAGTTTTAAGCCATTTTGATGATTTCCTTAATCCATTGTATATCAGTCTTCTGTGACATGGAGTAATAGAACATTGTACCTTTAAAGCCCTAGATGTATAACATTTTTCATTTTATAATTAGAGTTAATTTTGTTGAACTATTATATGTATTATTGTGTGTGTGTGTAGCCATATGATTATGCTCGATTCATTTGGTAGGTTTGAGAGGTACCATGACTGCATTTAGGCATGTTGAGGTAGTGTTGCAGTAGTTTCTCGATTTGATGTTGGTTGCCTTATAATTATTATTTCTTTAAGGCTTTAAGCCATTAGGAAGATTCCGTTAATCCATTGTATATCAATCTGCTGTGACATGGAGTAATAGAACATTGTACCTTTAAAGCCCTAGATGTATAACATTTTTTATTTTATAATTGGAGTTAATTTTGTCAAACTATTATACTGTAGGCAGGTATTATTCAGTTTTTATCTTGCATTTGACTCTAGCCATATGACTATGCTTGATTCATTTGGTAGGTTTTAGAGGTACCATGACTGCATTTAGGCACGTTGAGGTAGTGTTGCAGTAGTTTCTCGATTTGATGTTGGTTGCCTTATAAATACTTGGATGAAATCGCAAGATCCTCAAAGGGGTATTTATGTCATCTTTTTCCTGTGCACCTGGTTTTGTTTTCGACAGAATACAAAAATGTAGGTTGCACTGTGATATATATTTCCTTATTTTAGGACCGTGTGCGGGCATTGCTAACTTACCATGGTTTGTCACAACCCAAATTGAATGGCTTACTTTTGATATTATATTTTATTTTCAACTTAGAATAAGAGGGGTTAAGCACCTTTGATATCGTCACAGTTTTTCATCATATAGCTTGGGTCTTTTGGATCCTGTTATCCATTCTTATAGTCGAGTAATTATGATATACGTCAAGCTTGCATATGTTTAGTTATTAATACTAATAAAAACAAATATACTATCCAATGTTATTGCAGACTTTTATAATTTCTAGTACCTGATATGCCCAAATGAATTGCCTCCAATAATTATTTATGATCTGTTAGACTCTTCAGAAAATTCTCTTTAAATTGTTGTATGTTCCAAAGCTCATGGAATTTTCCGTTATTTACTTAAAAAATGTTGCAGGAAAGAGAACGGCAGTTTGAAATTGATATTAGGCGTGCACGGGGTTTTGAAGTTAGACGCATGGCTGCAGATGGCAATTGCCTTTTCCGTGCTGTTGCAGATCAGGTTTATGGTGATCCAGAGTTATATGATCTTACAAGACAGATGTGCATTGACTATATGGTAGGTTTTATTATTTCATGTTTGGGGGACAAGTTGTGATTGATCTGAGTTTTTGATATCGTATCTGTGTCTGATAACATTATTAAAAAGCAAATATGAAATGTCATCTTAAAAAATCATTTAATTGACAAAGGTAAAGTGGTTCCTTTTAGAGCATGTTTTCTGTTTTGTGAGCTAAAACACTGTAATTCAATTTTTATGAGCTTGAATGTTGTATATAGGAGACACTATGATTTTATTTTATTTTTGACCTCAACGCTAAGACACGTTAATTTTTTTTTATTTTGCTTGGTTTTTGTTCAGGAGAAAGAGAGAGATCATTTCTCTCCTTTTGTCACAGAAGGCTTCACAGCTTATTGCAAAAGGAAAAGAAGGGACAAGGTATGGTCAATACTCCATTATAGTTTTGTTGATTGTGAATGTTTTTTAAGGAGTCCCGATCCATATAGGTCTGTGTGTTTATTTTATCTTTTGCATTAAAATTTTGCAATTATCTTCTGTGCATTCCCTCATATTAATTTTTCTTGTATGCATTTTGTATAAAAATTATTTTGTCATTGATCTTTATGTCTAGGACTTTCAGTTAGACTAATAAGTTCTTTCGATTGCATCTTTATCTTGATGCAGTCTTACGATGTACTGTTTTTTGATAGTAACAGGTAGCTTCCTGGAAGCATCATAGACAAAACAATGGAAATTAACACTTGAACAAACCGTGTTCAAAAGGGTCTAAGGATACACAGTTCAATATAGTAATAATGTGACTACTAATCTTCATTCAAGTTTATACCCTGTTCAGAAGGGATTGTGGATTTATAAAGCTTGGATTTACAATAAGTACATGTATTTAAGAGTAAGCACTAGCTAAAATATGTATAGCTCACATTTTAAGTTAAAATTTTGAAATCCTATAAAATTTCTAGATCCAAGGTTGCTCAGAACTTGGAAACTAAGAAGATTCAAGAATTTAGGAAAACAGGAACTATGTTGATTCTGGGTACTAAGTGCCAAGTTCCTGTGAATGAGATATCAGATGGGGTCACATATTCAAAATCCTGTAATGTTCTTTTTGGAGTCTTTTTCTTCATAGAGTGAAGTGAGGAATCTAGTTGGATTAAACTCAATTGTATGAGGTTTAAGTGCTAAATGATCGATTCAGTATTCACTAGGTCTTCTTGTAATTTGACAACATAATAAATAATCTTTTAATTAGAAATATGTCTTTAGCTTGTGGAGGCTTGGAGATCTAATCTAAAATTACAAGATTGTGATAGTTACTTGGAGATTGGTCTGCAGAAGGGACACACATCAGAGAATAAGTCAGCATCTGGTTGAACAACAGCACACAAGAAAGGTACTAGTATGTTAGTATATGCTGAGGTATTAGGTATGGTCTGTCAACACTAGGCAGCTAGCTTAATGAGTTGGACTGATAGATACACCCACACACGAACATGGAAGTACATCTCCATGTAGGAAACTAATAGCATTTGAGAAAGTTTCACGAGGTCTTATTTCTTTTGGCAAACCCTTCATTTAGATACGTAATTCAGTTTCAGTAGGGGCTTAAGATACATCAAAAGATACAGAGAAATGCCAGACATACGGGGGGGGGGGGGGGGGGGGTGCAAAAAAAGAGCCCAAGAGTCATGTGAGATGTTTTCTCCTTGAGATTTGAGATGTATTCATGCAAAATAGTGTTCAATCAGATTTCTTTGTTGGCTTTCTTGTCTGCTAGAAGATACAACTTTGTGGAATTGTGATGCCATCTAATTTGATCAAAATTTTGGAGAACCTTATGACAAATCTGAGAAAGCACTAGATGATTTGAATAGGTTTTGCTATTTGTTCATGTGAGAGATACAGAGAAACTCTAAGACTCATACAGGGGTGGGCAAAGCAAGAATAGGGCCCAAGAGTCATGTGAGGTTATGCTCCTTGAGATTTGAGATGTTGTGTGCATGTAAAACAATGCTTAATTGGATTTCTTTGTTTGCTTTCTTGTCTATTAGAAGATGCAACTTTCTGGGAATGTGGTGCCGACTAATATGATTAGAATTTTTTGGAGAACCTTATGAGAAATTTGAGAAAGCACTAGATGAATTGAATAGATTTTGCTTTTTGTTCATTTGAGAGGCATTTGATTATCACTAAGTTAGTGATTTAGATGCAGATCTGGAAGTGGACGAGGGATGTGTATTTTTTTTTTGGGGGGGGATTGCGAATGCTTAGGTATACATACATACATGCATATGTATGTACATACATACATACCTACCTACCTACCTACCTACCTACCTAACAATTGAAAAACTCAAGATTATCTCATTGATACTACAACTTTTGAAAAGACTAACAATTGATCATATGCAAATATATATATATATATATATATATATATATATATAAGCAACACTCAAGATTATCTCATTGATACTACAACTTCTAAAAACACTTAACAAAATATATATTGATCATATGCAAATAAGATACACAATCACAACTCTACTATGTCTCTAGTAACTCAGAACTTACTAAACATATATCTTAGACATTCAAATTCTTTGCAGAACAAATCACGGAGCAAAAAATTTCTAACTTGGACTCCCCAAGAACTATATGCTGACCAAATCCTTGTTTTCTGTGATGGGCCCATCTTAGTAGTCTTCCAAAAGAGACAAATGGACTTCACCAAGGAATATGATAGGTTTGTTGTTACATTCATAATTGAAACAAATAAATGCAAAGATGGTGATTATGATTTGTATGCCAACACCATATTTTACCTCTTTAGACACCAACACCATCTTTTTCCTTTAGATTTCAACACCATCAAGTAGAAATGCATAGAAATCCCTGCCTGGACGTGTCCGCATTTGGGTGCTTGTGAGTGGCATCCACAAGGCTTTTAGACACACCAACTTCCACATCCAGGGTTGTTGAGGACGAATCAGTAACTTAGGATTATCCATTTCGAGTCTTTGATGTTCAATTTTGCTAGACATAAATGATAAACAATCATAAGCAAATGTAGAACAAGAATAGGTATAAGAAACACAACAACTTTATCCTGGGCAAAACCCTTCAACTTGAAGGGAAAAACCCAGCCATGCCAAAAAAATGTTCAATTACACAATGTCTTCTCTTGATGTCTATCTCACTACACTAACCAACCGCACAAATTGAAATGAGAGACTCCTCATATTACACCTGAAGGTCTCTTCAATTTCCAAATACAAGGCTCTTCATGTTTCCAAACACATGATTTTGCGTATGACATGACTTTTTCATATGACATTATCTCAAATATTATCATAAATATCTTCTCTAGCTGTTGACAGAATAGAGGTATTTTCTCAATAGAAAAATCAAAGATAAAGATCTCTATCGGAGCTACAATCTTCAACACTCCCTCTTAGCAAGAGAGACATCTTTAGTATGGCAGGCACACATAGCTGCAACCAAAAATGTCAATGATAAATTCTCATCACATAGCATAACATTATTCACCATATAAGCTCATAAAATTAAAGTCATGGAGTCGCACACATGACTTCCACCATGCCTACTCGTAGAGGGTGGTCCATCGTACCTACTTGTAGAGGGTGGAATGAGGGCTTTCACCTCAGACTTCTCCCAAAGAAGAATGCATTTCCACCATGCTTGATCGCGAAGGGTGGTCCATTGTACCTACTCGTAGAGGGTGGAACAAGGGTTTTCATTGTAGACTTCTCCTAAAGAAGAATGCATTTCCACCATACCTACTCATAGAGGGTGGTCCATCGTACCTACTCACAGAGGGTGGAACAAGGGATTTCACCTCAAACTTCCCCTGATGAGAAGCACTCATTAACATCATGTATAAGAATGACTGAGATTCTCTCTCAATAGATTCCCTCTTAGCAGGGACAACTTTGATCACCACAATAAGAGACCTAATTCCAGTTTGACCAAACATAGAGCTTTTGCAGCTACATTGCCACATAAGTTTGTAAACAATATGACATCTCCCTTTGTTACGTAACTTTCCTGTGAAGTTGAAAAGTCTCCTTGTGAATATTGTTTCCTATATATGATCTTCCTCTTCTGAAAATGTAGTCACCAAATGACTGTAAGCAAATGCTCCCATGTTCATGACTTTTGCATATAATCCCTCATAATCTCATTACATCTTGATGCGTCCTACAACCAAGAGAAATTAGTAAAAAAAATAAAAAATCAATCATAGAAATCAATGCTAACAATATAAACTATTCCCATGATATAATAACAATTCATGTTCAATGTTCAAAGATGTAATCATAGAATACTTATCTCTAATTTCTGTACATGCACAAGTATGAATTATTGCACAATGATAATTCATATCAACCAAATCTCCAAGTACTATCTTTGATATAATCATGAAGCCACCTGGAATAACCTAGTTAGAAATCACATGTTCTTGCATAATATTAGGTTAGAACATATGATAAATTACATATATACTAAGTCACAAGGTTCGAGTTCGAGTTCAAGTTCGCCAACTATAAAATTCGGATGAAGTTCGACAAGGGTGAAAAATTCAGAAAAAAATTCGACATCAAATTCGCCTTACATAAATTTAGTGTTCAAAAATATAATAATATATCTATAAAAATATTAAAATAGTTTAAAATCTATAAAATATAAACCATACAAAATCATTTAATATAAAGAAACACATAATTTGTAAATCCTAAACATTTATAAATAATTTATTTAATTTAAATGAATTGTAATAAACTTAAAAATATTAATAACTTTTATTAAGTTAAAAAACTAATTAAAAGTTTAGATTTTTTAATTTTATATATTTTTAATTTAATATCTAAATTAAATATACCGAAATATTACATCTTGAATATCAAATATTTATGTTGAAAAGAAATAAAAAGTATTAAAGATAAAGCTAATAAAATTTAAACACTAAGTTCTAATAAGAATTTATAAAACTTAATTATATTTGATGTTTTATGAACACTATTACAAAAATTAGAAAAAAAACATCTTATGAACTTTTAAAAACAACATTCACTGTGATTAAATTCCTAAAGGGAAAACTTGAAAAAAATGAAACTAAAAACATGTCGCTGCTTTTATGAGGACAAAGAGGCGGTCAATTCTTTGAGAAAATCTGCTGACGGGTCAAAGAATGGAGGCTTGTTTGCTGAAATTGCTCCTTTCACGACGCAGAAGAAAAACAAACTCAAAAATGAACAATCGGCTGTAAAAGAAAATTTTCCCTAGCTGCTAGTTTTCGTGGCTGAACAATCTCTCATTTCAGGCTTGTTTGGATTCGCAGACTCACGCTCTAGTGAACCAGTGGAATCAAAACCTAAACAAAAATGTTTAGAAAAATACTTCACGAAAAAACCAGCCAACTGCCATGCGAATTTGACACACATTTTTAACGAATTTTCTACCGCTTCAAGATGTTCGCCGAATTTCGAACTTAAAAGCAGAAATTCGTCGAACCTTGTGACATAGCATATATATATATATATATATATATAAGAAAACCAATAAAACATACTCAATAGATACCTCTCTCGTTAATAACCATATGTTGAATCTTCAATCCCGACACACAAAATATAAATTGTACATCCTTCAGACTTAAATCTGCGAAAAAGAAAAGAATCCAGTCTATCAATAAGGAGTTTTGCATGTCTAAAATTTGAAAATATCCCAAGGAACGTAGATCAATCAAATTCAATAACCAAAACTCTTTATTAAAGGTAAACCCAATTACTTATTTAACCTATTGAGTGGTACCTACCTAAGATTAAACATCCAACACGATGTTTGAACTTCTTGATGGTGATAAAGCCCCAAAACAATGTCCTAATTGTTTTAGGCTTTGCCGACACTAAGGACATGCCACCAAGGAGAAGCACCTTTTCTAAAGTGTGTGAGAAACAAGCTTTCAATCTGAGTAAGGTGCATATTGTAGTCTAAGTGCCACTAGAGTGAAGAGAGTCTCATACATTACAAGCTATCATTTCATCGAAACATGGCCATATAAAACTGACATATTTTGTAAGCTACCCAACAATCTAAGCATGACCAAAGGTGCACCAACGCCAACAATGATAGACCTAAGAAGACCTCTCATTTCACTTTCTTTGTTTAGTTTTTATTTATATCCTTAAACACCCTCAAACTCAAAATTACCTGACATAATTTTAGGTTACTTGTCAATATTTGCCAATTTCCTCAAAAATTTCACAAAATCCTTGTTTATACAAAATAGGAAAGAGCATTACCAACAAAAGTAGTGTAAGAAAACTTACCTAAAATGCTTGATGAATATGAAAATGATGGGACACAGGATCCTCAAATTCCTGGTAGAAATTGAAAAGTTGTAGATCATGGAGGATCCTCAAATTCCTGGTAGGAATTGAGAAGTTGTAGACCATGGAGACCATTTTCTTCGAACCACCAAATAAAATCAAGAAGATTCAATACATGTTGTCTACATGACCATCCTGCCACCTCCAATAATGGAATGATAATAGTCAAAATATTCTAGGAGCCACATAATAAAGAGGCTTAATTTTATATTTGCTGGTTACAAACTTCTCCTTGCCATTGAGTAAGCTGAAGCAGCTAAAAGAAATGGCATGGCTTCATAACGGTGAAGGCCAAAACAAATACGACACTAATGAAAAATGATTGATAGATAGAAAATGGCAAAATCCATAAAAAATGCTGTTGCTAAAAGGGGAAAATAGTTGCAAACATCTGGATGCTAGATAGATCATTATGCCATGTCATAAGCTGAGCTAAGCTTCAACAATGATACATCTGTATACCAGAATTATAATCACGAGAATATGAGAGAATTATGGAAGAGGCACAAACTGATAAGGCACACGAACAAAAAACAAATTTCAGCTAAATACTTAGGAATCACGAACATCATCAAGGAAGATAGGATAGATGAATGCAGCAAAATTCAGTTGGACGTAGCTCTTTTGAAATAGTAATCTGAAACAAACGCACATACTAATGAAAAAAAAAAAGGGATTCC
The DNA here is from genome assembly GCA_028749045.1 of Cupressus sempervirens. Taxonomy (NCBI): domain Eukaryota; kingdom Viridiplantae; phylum Streptophyta; class Pinopsida; order Cupressales; family Cupressaceae; genus Cupressus; species Cupressus sempervirens. The sequence goes on from CM053793.1 coordinate 689,652,589, forward strand.
TTTATTGGTGTTATCTAACCTGCTCTGATACCATGTTATCTAACCCGCACTAATACCATGTTTTCTAACCTGCTTTGATACCATGTTGAATTTTGCTCAGAAATAAATGATAAACGACAATAAGCAAAAGTAGAACAAAAACAGGTACAAGAGAAACACTGACTTTATCCTGGGAAAACCCTTCAAACTTGAAGGGAAAACCCCAAAATACTTCTTTTATTGATAATAATTCATTACACTAACCAACCACACCTAAATTAAAATGAGAGACTTCATATTGCATTCAAAGGTCTCTTCATTTTTCAAATACAAGACTTCATGTTTCCAAACGCATGACTTCACATGACACGTCTTTTTAACATGACATTATCTCAAATGTTATCATAAATATCTTCGCCAACTGTTGACACAATATAGAGGTATTTCCTCAATGGAAAAATCAGAGATAAAGATCTCTATCATAGCTACAATCTGCATCATCTTCAACATCTAAGGTTTTCAAATTTTCCTTAACAGTGAAAGGGAGGTCGAAGGTACAAACCATAATACTAGTAGAAGCTGACCTAAATTGTTACTGAATTCTAAGTTCTTGAGATAAGAGTCAAGCCATGTCATGTTCCATGTTTGAAAGCCTAGTTGTAATATCCCCATCCTTTTCATGTCACAGCAACCAAATACTCCAATTTTGTGAAGCCTCTGGTGAGATAAAACTATATAAAAAGATCTCAGATATGTTATCAATGATAGAGGCTAATATATCTAGAGCGAAATATGTTTGGAAAGCAGGCTAAACACATAGATCGAAAAAAGAGAAAAATGGCACAACAAAGACATATTATGATTTCGTGTCAATTATCTGGCATTCTTGAGTATGTGGTGATCAAGAGGAGTGAGTTTCTACCACCAATTCATAGAAATAGGAAATATCGTATGCCACTGTAATGAATTATGCTAGAGGATCTATGCAGCAGTCTGGGGCTATGGAAGTTGTTAATACTTTTGTCATAAGATAGCAAATGATGCACGAGGAAGGATTGACATAGCACCAAACCACTTACAAGTCAATAGTCAAACTAAAATGAATATCGATTTAGACACATCAATGCAAAGAAACAGCGTGCATTGATATTGACATACTAATCTAGTTGAACTAATTCATATATGCTTAGACTCAATAGTTTATGAAGATTGTTTTACAAATCATGTCCTTGTAAAAGGGAATACCATGATAGAAAAATATTGTAGTTTCCAACCATCTCCAATATGTAGTCGACTGTTTCAGCATTTTGGAAGGATGATTAAAGAAATATCAATATTGTTATTGTTATTGTTTGTGGTAGCTATGAGAGAGCTCCTTCATACTTGTGATCATCTGTAAATCTGTAGAAGTATTTGAAGGGTCACCACATCCAAGTGATGTGGCATTATGTGTATTTCCAAGAATCACCTGCATGGAACTCAAAGAGGCTTGAACGTTGTCATTTGAGATTCACATGCGTGAATATGGTCAGTTGTATGTTTGAGAATGGGAAGAGTCTTCCATTCAGAGAGTCTTCTTTTGAGATGCGTTAAGACATCAATTTTTGCATTTTACTACAGTTCGAGCATTTGGGGGATGCTGTTTTTGGGAATTGTATTCATCAATTTATGAGTCGCTGTTATCATATTGCTGCTGCTGGGGACTTATTGATAGGTTGTTTTTACACTCTAGTAGTATGGATTTTGCTAAGCATGTATTGTGGATTCAAATGTAGCATATATTTTGAGTATTTCATTTTTGTAGAGATTAATTGGTGATTATTATCTTGATTAAGTGTCTCAGAATATTGAAGTATTGTGTATTAAATTCATTCCATCACAGTAAAGGAGATTATTTTGTGGTGTGGCGGGGTTTTCCCCTGAGTAGGAGGGTTTTCCCAGGATAAATGTTTGTGTCTTCTGTTCTTGTATATTTTGAAGTTTCAGAATTTTGTTGAATGCTATTCTGGTTCCTAAAACTTAACATGGTATCAAAGCCAGGTTTAAGAAAATGATCTGAATCAAAATAGGAATATTGGGAATTAAAGCAATGTAAAATTTGATGAAATGTTGTGGATTTTCTTTTATTCTTGATGGTTGGCAAATAGAGAGAGCTTTAGGCTTAGGTAGGACGATGGAAGTGTGTGATAGAGACATTAATTTTACCTCGGGACAAAAGAGAAATTGCAGAGATGGAATTACTATCATTGTTGGCAAAGACAAAATCCTTTTGGATGTACCATTTTTTTTTGTCCGGTAATGGGCTGAAGCCTAGACTAATTAATATTATTTGTTCTAATTAATTATTATTATGTGTTCAGTTCGAGTAGACTTGAACCCAAGACCTCTCACATGAGAGGCTCACAAGTTACTGTTTTGTTGTAGGTTCTTGCCGTTGGATGTGCCATATTAAGGCGCGAGTTTCCTGGACAAATCCAAGGGAAAAGGAATGATTTTGTGAAACTCTTAGGATGATTAAAGAGTCCCAACAATTCAAAATTCTCTGTTTGCTCAGATCTATCTTCAGGAAGATTAGACAATAAAAAGATCACAATTTTTTTATTATACCTTTGAATATTGTTTATAAACTTTATTTAATTCATGCTATGATATCGACAACTCATGTATATCTTTAGCATTGATCTGCATATTTCCCTTCAAATTAGTTTGATTATTTGAATTACTACTAACCTCTCCTAGAATGCTTCCAAAACGGATCTAGAAGCAATGGGATGATGAGAGATTACGTGCAAAGTTGTGCAGGCTGTAAAAATGTACATGGAGACTGTGCTTGTAGCCATAGGACTGAATTTGTGTTACATAACTTCATTATAGAGGAAGATCCTGTTCAGTTTGTCATTTTCATTTGTTTCTTGGAATAGGAAGAAATGAGATTTAGAGGGAGCTTGTGTGGTAGAGGAAGTGTCAAATCCTTTTGCAGAGGATCAACAAGCTCGTGGGGCAATATGACTGCTAAAGCTTCTTGTTTAGTCGACATTGGAATCAGATCTATTCTGTTATAATAATCAAAGTAGTATGCTGTCCCAGCTGAGAGGAAGACTACATTTAGAGGGAGTTTGTCTATTTTTCACAGGCCACCTTGGACTGAGAGCTCAGAAGATTGTATCAGATTCAGAGGGAGTCAGTTTGGGAAGCCAGAACATTGATATTTGTTCCACCCTCTGGGAGTAGCTATGTTGGATCTACCCTGTGGGAGTAACCATGGTTTCTGGTAGTAGCCATGGTGAATGTCATGCTAGGATGACGATACTATGTTGAGAAAATCTGTGGTTAGATTTTGTTGTTGACATTTTTTAGTTGCAGCTCCATTGTGCTTCACAAGTTGAGACACACTATGACATATGAATGATCTCTCTTGCTAAGAGGGAGTGTTATTGTTTATGGTAGCTACAAAGGAGCACCGCCACACCCACGTCATTTGTGTAATTCTGCAGAAGTATTCAAGGGTCATTGCACATGAATGATGTGGAATCATGTGTATTTCTAAGAGATTCACATGGAACTCAAAGAGGCTTGGGTATTGTCATTCAAGAGTCTCCCCATGGCGCATAAAGGGGCACAAGGAGAACCGATTGAATATGGTCAGTTGTCTGTTTGAGAATGGAAAGAGTCTTCCATTCAGAGAGTTTTTGCATTCTATAATAATTCAAGCATTTGGGGGATGCTGTTTTTGGTAATCGTTTCCATCTATTTATGAGTCGCTGTTATCATATTGCTACTGTTATTGCTATGCATTTTTCTAAGCATGTATTGTGCATTTTGCTGTAGCATATATTCGGAGCATTTCATTATTGCAGAGATTCATTGTTGATTATTATTCTGATTAAGTGTCTCAGAATATTAAAGTATTGTATTGAATTCATTTCATCACCATAAAGCAGATTATTTTGTGGTTTGGCTGGGTTTTTCCCTCTAGTAGGAGGGTTTTCCCAGTATAAATGTTTGTGTCTTCTGTTCTTGTATAGTTTGAAGATTTAGAATTTTATTGAATGCTATTGAAGATTTAGAATTTTATGAATTTGTGGAAAACAATCAGCATATGACAAAGAACAGCAATGTTGAATCCAAACATTATTAGAGTTTAATATCAATGATACCAATTGTAATATTGGGCACAGCAAACATGACAAATCATTGACTTGTATTTTGAGGCAAGTCACCAACTGGTATAAATTCTTAGGTAATAAGATTCAATATACATACCTTAAGCGTATCAACACTGATAAACAAATATATTTTATTGGTGATTGAGAATATAGGATTACTTAAAATGTCTACCTTTAAAGATAAATAATAAGTGGTTAAGGTGGCCAGCAATATCACTACTATGGAAAGAGTGAAGTGATGCAATTACTAGGAATAATCTGTCAAAGGGACATAACCTTTAAGGGGGCTAAAATTATAAATGAAGCCGCGCCAAGTGAAGGGATCAGAAAGGAATGATGTGAATTATTATATATAATTGGTATTCATCAAAGCAGATGAATCATATTATAATGCTGGCAAGCATCTATGAGTTTATTAGTGATTTACAAAATGTTATATCTGAATTCTATCAAGGATAAGGAACCCTTATATTGTCATATAAATAATGAAATCAGACAAAATGTTATATCTGAATTCTATCAAGGATAAGGAACCCTTATATTGTCATATAAATAATGAAATCAGAATTATATATATATATATAAATAATGAAATCAGAATTATATATATATATATATATAGACACAGACACAGGATATATTAAGAGGAAGCAGTCAATATGATACAAGGACACCTACTTTCTAATGAAACCTGATAACATGTAAGGACAACGAAGGAGGAGTGATATGGAAACAAAAACAGACCTAGAACAGAATAGAACAGCAGAAGGATCATAAATGCGGTAGGACAATTTATGTAATAAAACCTTAAGTTGCTGTGGAATGAAGAGATAGTTATGCATATTTGTTTATGTTAATTATATAGATATGAATACACACACCAGACTACACGCAGACAATGAATGCTTGAGTCTAAGACACACACACATGCATTTACTAATATGAATTTCTGTTGCAATAATCAAATTTGTTGAGGGAAGGGAGGGAGTGCAAGGAGGGGGAACAACATAAATGCTCTCATTTGAATATGTGAATTAATGGCAAAGTATAAGGGCTCCAAGAAGGTGGTATCAGCATTGATCCTGCTAACCTTGCAGGGTAAAGCCAAAAAAAAATGACGCATCCTATTCAAGGAGATTTGAAGGTCTAGGGAAGGATCAAATAATATTTGTATTCATGTGGATACTTTGTGTATGCTCCTTCTTTTCATACGTTCAGGTGTATGCTTAGTGTTTTCAAGTGGATGCTCCATGCTTGAGAATAACTAGAGTGAACCGAGAGATGTGAGTCTGGATTTGTGCAAAAGTTGGCTTAATCCAAATCAAATATGATGCTGTTACAGATGATCTTGCTCCTTATCTCAATAATATTTACGGAAAACTTGTTTGAGAATTGTAATCCTTACAAATTCTCAATACCTCAGTTAATATCAGAGGTGTACAATAGAAGCTAGTTATATGACAAGGAGGATCCAAGGATTACAAATCTCCTAGGACTAGTTTAGGGACCCTCACATTTAAATTTTTGATTAAACTATCATTGCTTGAGAATAACCACTCTTAGGATGGGTGGATTGTCATCCTGCTGTCCTAAGACCTCAAAACTGACACATACACACATATGTAAGTATGTATATATATGTATATACATACATATATATATGTATATACATACATACATATATGTATGTATGTATATATCGTGGATAGCTTCATTTGAAGAGGACGCAAACTAAGACTAAATATGTAGAAACCTCAACAATTTCATACATTGATCAAGGAGAAGTTTTGATCAGAAAAGTAAGGCATCCTTTTGTTATTGATAAACATAGTCTTGTGGTGATTAAGAGGCAGCAATTATATGACTCAAGGATACCTCCCATCTATTGACTTAATAACATTTAAGGGAAAGGAAGGTGGCAATGTTATGGAAACAAAAGTTGACCTTGAACAAAATAAAATAGTAGTAGGGGAAGAGACCCAGTATTCGCCCAAGCTAACTTCATGCACCTAGATCTCCTAAATAGAAAGTTTTTGTTTACCTCCATAGCTGACTCGAGAGCTTAAAGCTAACGTTTCGACATTTGGGCATTTATGGATCTTTCTGTAGAGGTCGCAGAGTGTGAAGTGGTTGAAAAGTGCCATTTTAAAACACCCACCCAATACCAATTATGTTCACCCCCCAATAGTCGCTTACCAAAAACCACCAAAAACACTAGTACTTGTGGTAAAATGTCCTAGTAGTCATAATGAAATGTCCCAATAGTGGTGCACAAATGGGTCAAATACTAACCAAAAAAGCTAAAAAATGATTGACTATTAGTACATGTGTGATCAGCTATTGGAGGGTATGTATGACATCTACTCTATCATGGTCATTGGACCCCCTAATGGCTACTAGGTCTCTTCCCCTAACCCTTATGAATTTTTGTTGCAATGATTGATCACGTTGAGGGAAGGGAGTGTAAGTAGGTGGGACAAGGAAGAATCCCTCATTAGGAACACCACTTCATGAGAATGGTTATGGACCACATAAGGCCAAGGGGGATAGAGTTTTCGCTCTTGGGTCCAGGTTTGAGGACCATTTTGAGGGCACTCTATTACAGTCTCCCTTATGAATCCCACATTGATCAATTGTTGAAGCCAAAGTTCCTAGATTCGGATCAAACTTGACAAGGTTGGCCCAACTAGAGACTCGACAGAGTGACAAGAAATTTATAGATTTTAAGGATTTAAAACATGTTTCATGCACTCGTTATTGAATAAAGCTTAAAGACATAATCACATCATCAAATAGAAGCTAGTTTGATCACATACATAAATATATGTCAATTACATAAGTATAAATGCAAATTGTAGTTGAAGGAAATATCAAACTTAGATATATAAATATAAATATTGTCAAATGTATATAAAACTCATGTAATATGAAATCCTCGAGAAAAAATCTTTCGAACATATATGGAAACAAAAGTAAGTCTATGGGCTGTTTTCCAAAAATGTTCCAAACATCCCTCTTATAAAGGTGTCTAAGGTAGGTCTTGGATGATTGAACAATCATAGTTTGTGTTTATGAGATGCCACTTTGACCAACATTAGTTGTGCTTGTACCTGTGTCTATTTGTGCTCTATCCTCCTTTCTTATGATCAGTAGACTCAGTAACCCATTCGAATTTTTGATCGACCTCTACCATGCTTAGGTTGGAGTCATTGTCCATAATTTTTCTCTTTGTAAAATAAAGGTTGTATTGACACATACTGGATCATTCCACCTCTCTATGGACAATCTATCGTGCCTTTTAGAGTTAATGTGGTTGAATATGCTCTCTATTTGGGCATACAACTTGAAGCGCTACATGGATAGTTCAATATGCTGATGACAATTCTTTGAAGGTTTGAGGTTTTAGGCTTAAACATTTGCCACCATCTCTTTGGCATAAGAAAAAGAAAAAAAACTTGTCTCAGTAGTCCCTCATGCTCTGCAACAACCGCAATGACAAATACCACACACCCTAGTGAATGTTAGACGGTCAACAAGGCTAAATAGACCTCTAGAAAGATTTTCTTTCTCTTTGTATTCTGTTTTATTAACAGATGTTGGTGAACTTGAATGCTATGATGAAGTTGTACAAGTGGAGACAAAGATTCTGCAGAGTCTGCAATGAAAGAAGAAATGGACTACTTGTTGGAAAATCAGACTTGGGATTTATGCAAGTTGCCCTAGGTAAATGGGCTTTATAGAATAAATGGGTTTACTGGTTGAAAGAAGAGGATGGAGGTAAGAAAAGATTTAAGGCCAGGTTAGTGGTAAAAGGGTTTGCACTAAAAAAGGGCATTGATTTTGATGAGATATTTTCTCCTATTGTTAAAATGACTTTTATTTGTACTGTATTAATTATTGTGGCTACTAAAGATTTGCAGTTGGAGCAACTTGATGTTAAAACAACTTTTCTTCATTGTGATTTGGATGAAGAAATATATATGGTGCAACCTTAGGGATTTGAGGTCAAAGGCAAAGATAATCTAGTGTGCAGATTGAAGACAAGTTTATATGGCTTGAAGCAAGCACCTCGGCAATGGTATCTATTTAATAGTTTTATGAATGAGCATGGTTATATTCAGTGTCATTCTGACCATTGTGTTTATTTTAAGAGGTTAGATGATGACAACTCATTTTTTTTAATGTTTATATGTTGATGATATGCTTGTAGCTGGGTCTAACACAGATCACATTAAGGGGTTAAAAGAATAGTTAGCACATTCATTTGCTATGGAGGATTTGGGGGCAACAAAACAAATCCTTGGTATGAAAATTTGCAGAGATAGGAAGCATAGAAAATTGACATTATCTCAGGTTGATTATGTTGGTTCCCAAAACCGCAGATTGGAAATCCAAGAGCCTGCCACTTCTTTGATAGGATTCCGCAATCAATTTTGGCCAACGACTAATGGATCTGATGCCTGTAGGGAGGAATATACAGATTTTTTGACTTCAATAATAGAAAGACTAGTGCCTTTGCTCATTCGGGCAATAGAGTCAACTTTAGTGAATTTTCACTTACAACTTTATAAAGTTCTTGTGCACCAACAATTAAATAATCAAGATGCGACAAACCAAATATTATGCAATCTTAAATTAGTCCAGATTGAGCTTTAACTCTTCTTGTAGGGAGACAAACTAGACACAGATATAAAAACAATTTAATATTTCACTATATCTATGATAATCTCCTTGAACTAGGTTGCAGCTTCCTCCTTGGTAAAATTCTAAATGGATTGGTCATCCTCCATAGAGTGCCATTGCCTTCTAGAGCTGCTCGTATCTGCCGCCCTTGTCAAAGACATGTCAACCCACATCCTTGCTCGCATGGACTCTTTAATGGCCTTGCATTTTCCCTTGCCCAACTGGTACCTCAAGTGTTCTCCAAGTGGACACATGCTCTTCCTTGGAGTTGGCTTCATGAAGCCTTTGTTCCCCTCCTCCAAAGCCCAAACCTTTTCCTGCAAAAATTTGACCACTTTCCTCCTACCTTCGGCCGCTTTCGATATATGTACCTCACGGGGAGTTGCAGACAACCACACAACTAGGTGTTAAAACGATGAATCACCACCTCCAATCTTCCTCCATGGTTCCTACCTCATTTCTAGCCCTTCCCTCAATTCGCCTCTTAACCTCATCAACACCCAAGAGCCATTTTGGGTTGATACTCACAATGATGACCCTCCAAATTTCCTCTTTTGTCTTCCCTATGAGCAGTTCCAAAGCAACAATGAGGGAAACAATGTTTAGATTGGTCCTCCTTCAGTAGGAGTCCATATATTTTGGGCCAAAAATCTTCATAATGACACTGATGAATTTATGGTCTTCGATGAGAAAAACATTCATTAGTCGCCTCATCGAAATTTTCCCTTTATAAGCCTATGTTTGATTCTTAGAATCCAATGAAAAGTTGGCCTCCATTTCTGAATTCTCCGCTCAAATGCATGCGAAAAAAGACTCCTCCTTGCTTAAAAACTCTCCCATGAATGATCTGTAAGCCCACATTTCGAATATGAATGCGGATCCTTTGTCACGTGCAGAGGATTACTTGTTCATGAGTGTCTTTGGTTACAGGGGTAAATAATTGTAAGTCACTCCTTCAAAAGGAGGCGAGTGGACATAATGCCACTTATGACACACTAACCTTCGTCGAATTTAAGAAGCCCAAAGTATTCAAATATGTTGTTCTAGTTCCCAAAGAGGGCATTTGCTCCCAGGTTGGCCAATTTATCTGCCACCTTATTTGCCGCTTTGTAAACAAGGGATATTCTGAAGTCCACAAACTTCTTCAGTAGGCATTTAATCTAGTTAATGTGCTTATCGAGATGCCATGACTCCAATTTGCCTTTCTTAATCCCATTAATGATAATCTCTGAGCCTACATCTAGATGCACTTGCTTGATACCCAGCTTGACTCCTAACATTAGAGCCTCTTTTGCTGCTTCACATTCTGCCACATTGTTGGTCCCAACCCTAAGTCTTTTAGCAACAAAAGCCGAGTTGCCTTCATAATCCCGTGCTATACATCCACATCTAGATATACTTGGATTTCCTCGAGCAACCCCGTCAAAGTTAATTTTGATCCATCCTTTCTCTGGTGGTTGCCAAAAACACCTTTCCTTCCTGAGACGAGGATTAACCCTTGAAAGCCCATTAATGGGCATTTTTCTTACTTTTTAACTGGCAATGCCAACCAAGTCTCATTAGTGGGGCTTAGCGACTTGCAATTTCTGGTGAGTCATGGCTTGGATGCGTTCTTTACAAGTTTGGGCCCCTTGGACTTGTCTAGGATCACTTGGCGGCTCGTGACAAATTGAGTTTAGGTTTGTCTAGGCAATTTTGGGAACTATGGGAAGAGCTTCTTGAATAAGGAGTATCATGTGTGGAATATGACTATGGTAGTGGAGTACTTAATACCTTAAATATGATTTACTTACAATGTCCCCAATTTCTAAAGTGCTGATTTATTTAATTAATTTTTATCAAGTTGTCAAAAATATTTAAATGATCACTTATTAATAATTTAATTTAATTACAATAAAATAATAAAATATTATTATGCTACTTTATTTATTATATTTCTCCAACTCGGCCTATCTTCTAGATACTTTATGGAGATCTTTATAAGAGGGGTACCTGGTTATGGATTGGGTTTTCTTTTCATTTGATAAATCAACTTATGATTTCTAGTGATGATAATCTTCAGGAGTTTGATTGAATAATTGGACAAAAACCTATCTCTTTCAAAGGGTTGGATACATGATGGAGTCCACATCTGTGCCAAATTTGTGAGCATTTGCTAATAAATAATTTTATTTGTTTCTGTTACTTATTATGGATAGATAAATGTTGTAAATTTTGAATAATAGAAGTCCATGGGTATATGTGGCATGAGCTTATTTGGGGTTTATCATTATGGCATCTGTGGAGTAAATAAAAGGAATTCAACAAGATAGAAGGGTTGAATATTTAATATCTGCTATTTGTTTGATAACAACTTTAGAATTTCGAATTCCGTGAAATATAATAGCAGTTGTATAATTGGTGAGATAAATATTTTTGGTGATTAATATCATGGAAAGGGGTTAAATTAAAAAGAGGTTATTAAGAGGGGCCAAACTAAAAAGAGAATATTATCATTTGATTGTTGAGCTATATATTATTGGCACTAATATGAATATATTGAAATTGAGAGATCATAAGCTTTCTTGGGGGAAATTGTTTGGAAGTGAAATTAATACTTTTTGAGACTCTGAAACTGTTTGCAGCTCTGGCCAATACGAGTCTTGGTGTTGGTGTTAGCACGATGGCAGTCTCCTTGACATGGGAGGCTATCTTTTGGGTGGCAGTTTACTGGTTCTTGCTCTTTGCATTTTGGGGCACAATATTTAAAAAAAAAAATGAAAAACGCATAATTAAATTACATTGCCTGAAAATTTGCTGCTCACTTTTTTCTTGGAAATTGTGTGGATTTATTTGATAAAATACACGTTCCACGTGGCCCTAGTTTGGGACCATGGCAAGTCACAATTTACTTGTTCTTTCTGCTTATTTGATTATAGTTGGGAGCAATTGTTCATATATTTTTGTCATTTCTGTCTAAGCCTTTGGCCAAAAGTACCTTTTTCTTGTAAATTGTGTTGATTTGTTCGATAAAAGACACGTTCCAGGTGGTCCTAGGTTGGGGACCATGGGAAGTCACAATTTACTTGTTCTTTCTGCTGATTTGATTATAGTTGGGAGCAATTGTTCTTATAGTTTTGTCATTTCTGTCTAAGCCTTTGGCCAAAAGTAACATTGTCTGACATTCTGCCATTGTCCTCTTTATCATTAGGTAAATATGGATGAAACATTTGCCAAGTTACCAGTGAGCACATACTATCTCAGACTCAGACTTGTCAAAAAAGTGAGGCAAAGTCTAAGAATGAGTCTGCAAATTCAAATGTTGTAAATGCTAACATGTATCTCACTAAATAGACTGGTTCTTCCATTCCAGAAGAAAATGCCGTTGATCTTGAAATAAGTGAAAATTTGAATCTGTCAAATCAAAGTTGCAAAATTTAAAATCTTTCAAATTAATATTCATGGAATATTAGTTGCAATGCTTAAATAAAGAGCCAGTGCTTAAAGGTGGGTTAAATTTTTATATTTTACCCTAATTATCAAGATAATTTTTGAGGATAATTGTCAATTCAATATTGCCTTTCAAAAGTTAGGGCAATCCAAATTTAAGAAGGAAACATTATAGATGATATGTAAATATAATCCTTAAGAAATTCAACAGTATGCTTTGAGTTTTTTCTTTATTGTGATATACACATGGCTATGAGTCATTAAGTGGCTCATTATTATTACCATCTTAAAGTAGGATCAGAAAAGAATATTTAATGTGATTTATAGTGTATACACAAGTTGAAAAAACTTTAACAATTTTATTAAATTTCAATATTTTTTCTGCTGTAAACACAGCAACAGATGTATATTAAATTTCTTTAGTATAAAAGTTAAATGACAATGATCAGTGTTTGAAGTATGTGAATTTAATGTTGAATGTATGCCAATCCAAGCTGGCAAAATTTCTTGCAGTCCACTTGCGGAGGATTCTGTGGTTATGGTTGACTCACAGAGTCTCAATACTCTGCGTATGAATGCCTTCTGTTTAGTATGCATCCACTGCGGGATGGATAATGTATTATGTTTTGAAATGGTTGGTTTATAAGTTGATTGTGAACATAAATGCAAGTGATGCATTTTCTCTGTTCTATATTTTTTCCTCTGCCATACTCTTGATATTTGAAGGGATGTCCCTTAATTTGTTGATAAGAAAGCTTTACAACATTTCTTCATGGATGTAAATGACAGTTGCTGTATAATTGATGAAACAGGTCTATGGAAACAATATGGAAATCCAGGCAATGTCAGAAATGTACAATCGTCCTATTCATATTTACATATACAGTATAGGTATGAGATGTTTGAGCTGTACAGTACACTAGTTTATGATAATTTGGGAGACTGTTAGATTTACTTCCCTTACCATGGTTCTAACTGTTGAATTTAAATGTTTGGCAGAGCCTATCAATATTTTTCATGGGTCTTACAATACAGATTCACCTCCTATTCGCCTTAGTTATCACCGTGGTAATCACTACAATTCTCTTGTTGATCCACATCGATTATCAATTGGTGCAGGCCTTGGCTTTAGCAGCCTTCAAGGGGTGTGTACTTTCTTCTAGGCTCATTTTTTTTGAACTTGCAATTCTGGGAAACTGGTATATTTCATTTCATTACCAAGCAAAGATGCTTGATGCTCTATTAATTTATCTGCTGTTTTTCCACTCATATTAAGTTGTTGGTATATGTTTTCCTACTAAATCCTCAGGCAAATATAGATAAGGATCAGGTGAAGGCTGCGTTAAAAGCACAGCAGGACCAACAAATTGAGAATGTAAGTTTTGTAGCAATCAATAGTGAACTTGTGGGGCAGATTTAATAATTTGAACATCAACTAAGTTAAATGATTGAATCATGGATGCAGAACCTAGTTATAATTTCTTCCTTCAATTTTTGTTTGTATGCAGAACCTAATATCCGCTAGGAAATTCTAGATATACTAGTTAACTTATTGTGCATTATTGTGGTATTTAGATATGCTAAAATATTATATTCTTAGAGAGTTCAATCTTTTGCAAAGTAATTTATGCAAAATAATTATTTAGAGAAGAAATTCGATCTATATGTAGGGCTCCGTATTTTGACTCACTATCATGATGAAAAAAAATTGAGCTTTTTATACAAATAACTTGCGAACATCATAATGTGGGGAGTTCTTAAAATAATAGCAGCAAAGAATAGTTTGGGGAAATATTGGCAAACCAAAAGTATTTAGTATTCTTTGAATCAGAAAAAAAAAATTGTCGGGAAAAAGACAGTATTTTTTTTAATAAATTTATGCAAGGTCGTTCCATAGCATAGAGATATAGAGAGGAAATAAAATAGGATTCTGATGTTTATATTCATTCCACTGGTTACATTGCATGGCACAAAGAATGCTCCATGGTGCATAAATTTAACTAGATAATTATAGTTGTCAAAAATTCAATCAAAATATAGCTTGTACAAAATCAAACTATAAACTAAGTACAAAGCTAAAAAATCATATCTAGCCAATGCCTCTGGCTAGTACAAATAGAGCTATGCTAGATGGATTGAGGTCTTGATGATGAAGCTTCTAGCTCAGAGCCTCCTCTAATTTTTTCAACCTCATGACAATCCAAGTTGTTCTCTACGATCTCAAAATCCGCAGGCTGAAGAAAGACATTAAAATGACAGTTTTCCTTTTATTGAACAGACATCTCATAAACTACAGTTAGGAATTAGCTGGTTCATATTATTTGATTTAATAGTATCTGCAATTTCTTGAACAATGTGGAAGAAAACTATATTAATAGTGTGAAAGGGAAAACATATGACAAAGTAGCATTTGCAAAGTTCAACACGGCAAGTTTTGAATCAAATACCTTAGGATGGTGTAATAGAAGATGCTTTTGAAATGATATTGAAATTTTATTGATAACTATTATAGCAATTTTGTGAAATGGTATATTTTCCTTTGTATAATAATGACCTGTTAGTACAAAATAATTGAGCAACTGCTTGAGTCACAGTTTTAGCTGTTAATATTGAAGTATATTTTTCTTGATTTGCATATAAGTGGATGATAGAGATAAAAACATAAGTGAACTGTGTTGAGAATTTGAGAGATTAGAGGTAAAAGTTCCAATGAAAAATCGAAGCATGAGGAGCAATCCCTTGCAATGGGAAAGTTGATGCTGAAATCTATCTGGACCATTAAAGAGAAAATATACGAGGTGTGCTTTGGGAGGGATTAAGATCAGCCCACAAGACTAGTGCATGACTTCTCGCAAGGCATGAATTAGTTTTCTTCATACCTATTTAACATGCATGGAATGCTATGCTATTTATCTAAAGCATTTAGGTACTGCTACTGTACTCCATGTAGGCCTTATGAAACTACATGTATGTGAGGAATCTAAATAGAGTATAATTTCCTAGCAAATACAAGACATGCATTTGAATGGTGAGTTTTGTCAATTAACACAGAAGTATGGTTGTAGGCTATATAGGAAATTTAAATATTGTAAGAATTTGGTATAGCTTTGATACCATGTAAGAATTTGCCTTAGGACAAAATGATGCTAAGGTCAAGAAGCTCAAGAATTAGCACAATATTGACCAAATGATGTATAATCATAATAACAATATGAGAATGAATAATGTACATACACACTAGGAGTGCCTGAATATAAAGGCCTCTAGAATGACTAGGAGTTAGCAATATGATAAGCCTCACAACTAAGCACATGTCCACCAAGAGTGGATTATACTCCATTGAGCATAGGAGTTAGTGCGATGATGAGAGGATAAGCCTACATAGGCGTGTCACATAAAATTATGTTTTAGACACCATGTGCTTAATTAGAGTGCGAACAACTGTGTTGTCTACATGACAACTCAGTTGATTATGCAAACTCCAGTGTTATAGACACCATGTGCTAAAATAGAGTTGCTAACTCTTGTGTTGTCAACATGACAATTCATATGAGTATGCATACTCCTAGGTGTCTAACCTAATAAATAGTAAAATAATGCATTTATCCTAAGTAAACTTAAGTAAAGTGTAAATAATAACTATTTACACTAACACCCCTCCTTAAGTGCAACTTAGTGGAATGCACTTAAGCTCACAAAAGCTATGATGAAATGCATAATGGGTCCTGGCTACTAGGCCATGTTATGTACCCAAGTACAAATGCAATGAAATGCAATCTCTCTGAAAATGGAGAAAGAGGAAAAATCTCACGGGAAAAACCCTCCCCCAAAAAGAGAGATAAGTACAATAAAGAAAGATGCATGTATGGATGGAGTAATCAAGACCCCCCCATTATGACATATATCATGCATATACGAGAATCCCTCCATGAAATCCCGCCCTTAGTGAAGGATTTCATAATGGTAAGTGCTTGAAGACAAAAAAGAATCCAATGCCTACAAACAACATTTCTCCCTTTAGGAAGAAGATACACCAAGTAGAAGTGCAATTATGCTTCCCACTGTGGATAGGAAGATGGTAGAGGGATCCATATGTAGTATACTATTGATGCTACCTCTGAAGTCTGCTCAAATGTCAACAAGTCCTTGATGAATGTAGATGCGACAAGCTAATCTGGTGGATGACCAAAAGAAGGTGGCAAACAAGGTAACATGGCCATGTATGAAGCTGAATCAACCTCCAAAGACAATGAAACATCTTGATAGGAAGATATGGGAAGAGAAGCAATGTCACCTCCTTTCAGCGATGTAGGCACACCCATGAAAGAAGCTTCTTGATGACGAAGGAAGTTGCACCATGAAAGCTGAATGATATTCCTCCTTGTAGGAAGAAGTGGTGCCATAGGTGTAGTAGAGAATGCTCCCCAACTAGTAGGAAGGATCCTCAGAATATATGATGTCTGAGGAAACTAGAATACAATCTCCAAAGATTGATATGTCTCCTTTGAAGTGAAAGAGTTCTTCTTCAACTGCTGTAAAGAATTGTCCACAATCATGTCAGAAAGATCAAGTGGTTGAGGGTCAATGTTCCCTCGCAACAAGTGAAGAAGAAGTCTCCTCAACAAAGAGAAGATTGATGTCGTCAATGATGTCTCCCACGTCTTCAATGTAAGACTCCACAAACAACCCTGCAATGTCTGGAAGGAAGTCATCCCATGAAGCTGAAATAGGAAGACACGGTAGTTCTTGCTGCACTGAATCAATTTATCTGTGGTTGGAACTGGATGAGTAGAAGCAACAGGAGCATCAGGAGATAGGATCTCAATTGGAGTTGAAGCTACCATAATTGGAGTGACTGGAGGTAGAATGTCCTCTGGAAATGGAGGAACTGTAGGATCTCCATATGTTTTTCAAAGAGCCATCCAAATGTCATAAGGTTCAGTGAGCTTTCCAATGACAGCAAAGCATTCAACATTGATACTGAAAAAAATGAGAGACCCAATTATGTTAATAGGTGTACGATCAGTGTAAGAGGGCAATTCTTTGGAACATAGATAAGGAAATACTTCCTTATGCTCTCTTGGATGATTAATTATCAAGGCACTCCATTTGTGATATTCCCTTTTTGTCAACCACGGTCTTATACCAAACTGACATGTGAAACAAAACTCCATGAGATCTATAAATGTATGCACCCCCCAAAATGCAAAAATAATCAATGAACCCCCTCCTAATTTATGATTTGGCACTTTATACCTAGTGCGTTTACAATAGCCACTCGCCAATTTCGGCCTTAGTGGACTTTTGCTTTGCTGTTTACAACGTCCTCTTGGAGTTCAAATTTGGAACTTTACAATGTAGCTCAGAAATACAACAATTTTGATGTTTGATCAAAGCAATACAATGCAAAAAAGGACTTAATCTGAAATTGGTATTTCTGTCCACACAAGCCTATAATCTGATTGCAGATTTGGATAGTAGACGAAAAATTATGCACTTAAAAAAAAATGGAACCTAATTATGTGTTCAGGTGAGCCCGTACTAAGCCTTTGAGTTTGCAAAAATGGGGATTTGTGATTTGCAGAAAAATTCAGGAACAAAGATCTCAAACATCCCGCATCAATGTGTAGATCACGAAATTCTACCCCAAAACAAAAAAAATTACTCGAAAAAAGGAGTTCGTATGAGGGAGATATGGTGGTTTGAAAATCACCTCTGTAATTATTTTTCCTGAATCGTTGTTGTCGCACCTCCAAAAATCAAATGGCTCTTGATTTCACCTCAGATGTCTGATTTTGATGAAACAAAAGTCAGTATGGGGTTTTTTTGACCTTCTGAATATAATGCCAATCTCTAATTTGCATTAGCAAGCTCCAATCTTGACTTGCCAAAAAAAATCTCTCCAATGGCTATGCAATGAAGCTCCTGTGACTTTGGTACCATGTAAGAATTTGCCTAAGGCAATAAATCAACACCAAGATCAAGAAACTCTATAGATAGCACAAGAGAGACTAATGATGATCAAATGAGAATCTCAATAATGATCAAAATGATAATGGATATGAGATGATTGGATATGAGATAATTTGATATCAGATGAATACATAGTAGGAGTACCTGAATATAAAGGCCTTTAGAATGACTATGAGTTAGCAATATGATAAGCCTCACAACTAAGAACATGTCCACCAAGAGTGGATTATTCTCCATTGAGCACAGGAGTTAGTGCAATGATGAGAGGATATGCGGAGTTAGCAATATGATAAACTTCACAACTAAGAACATGTCCACCAAGAGTGGACTATCCTCCATTGAGCACAGGAGTTAGTGCGATGATGGGAGGATAAGCCTACATAGGTGTGTCACGTAAAATTATATTGTAGACACCATGTGCTTAATTATAGTGCAATGATGAGAGGATAAGTGGAGTTAGCAATATGATAAGCTAGTTAGTGCGATGATGAGAGGATAAGCCTACATAGGTGTGTCACGTAAAATTATATTGTAGACACCATGTGCTTAATTAGAGTGCAATGATGAGAGGATAAGTGGAGTTAGCAATATGATAAGCTAGTTAGTACGATGATGGGAGGATAAGCCTACATAGGTGTGTCACGTAAAATTATATTGTAGACACCATGTGTTTAATTAAAGTGCAATGATGAGAGGATAAGCGGAGTTAGCAATATGATAGGCCTCACAACTAAGAACATGTCCACCAAGAGTGGACTATCCTCCATTGAGCACAGGAGTTAGTGCGATGATGAGGGGATAAGCCTACATAGGTGTGTCACGTAAAATTATATTGTAGACACGACGTGCTTAATTAGAGTGCAAACAACTGTGTTCTCTACATGACAACTCAGTTAATTATGCAAACTCTAGTGTTGTAGACACCACGTGCTAAAATAGAGTTGCTAACTCTTATGTTGTCAACATGACAACTCATATGAGTATGCATACTCCTAGGTGTCTAACCTAATAAATAATAAAATAGTGCATTTATCTTAAGTAAACTTAAGTAAAGTGTAAACAATAATTATTTACACTAACAAATATAACCAAAAGTATCCTTCACTCTGATATTAAATATTGCTACAATCCATCCTTCTCCGTGCTACAGGCTGATTTTCATCTTTTTGATAGGAACCATTCTGCTTGTGGTTCCACAATGTCTATACATTGTTATGTATATACTTCACATGATTATATAATTGTCACTACCCTATGTGCTTGTCATTTATTTTGATGGCCAGTGTCATATTGAAGCTTGTAGATTTTACTCGTTGTTAGAATCTAAAAGGAAATTGAACGTTGATAATATAAAGCACCACTTTCGTATTTGTGTTGATAGCTGAATTTTTCTTTTTCCTTTTGAATAAGTGAGGATCACAAGAATTCCAAGAAAACAAATCTATTAGGTTAATATCAAGCTAATAGAGTTTTGTTTCAATTTAGTCTGGGCTTTCTGTATTTACTTTTGACAAGTACTGTTGTAAGGTTTGCATATGTAAAAAATAATTTAAAAAACCTTAGTATTTATGATATTGTCTACCATTTCCCAGTAAATTGTTTTTTGGATTTATATACATGGAAAGCCCAAGGCAAATGACAGTAGTGTTAAATACAGGAAAAATAATCATGTCAATATCCTTACATCAAATGTAGATGCATACCAAAGAATGTGTCTATTTTGAAATCTTTAGCACCGATTAGATATATATGTCCAGTCAAGGTCACTACTTCTGATTTGCCTCTAAAACTTGATGAAATCTTGTGAATCTTTTTTGATGGTGAACCATGTCCTAGCAGCTAGTGCATGTTTCTATGTTGAAAATCAGTGTAACACGGGGACTCACACCCCCTCTTAAACCTTGAAGTACCCGTCCCTAAGACGTCCCCACACCAAGTACTTGAGTACCCAATTACCCCCACGGGTATATGATATGTTACTATGTTGAATCTTCAATGGCTCTAGTTGATGTTACAATTTTGTTATGCTCAAGTATTTTAATTTGGTATGTTCTACAGAAACATCGTTTCAAAACTAGCATTTCAAGTTCTATATGTATACTATACGACAGCCCCCGTCTCCCCATCCCAAATATGAGGCCCATTTTCCCCTTGTCCTGCCGTCCCAATGAACACGAGTATTGGTGTTACACTGTTAAAATCAAGCAGGAAAACTCCTACCAAATGTATATTTATATAAGATGTATGTGTTTTATGCAGCTACACACATAGCTACATATAATACACACCCAATCAAACTCAACTTTCAAACTGATCAAAACTGAACTGTTTTAAAAAAAATATTATTATCTGGAGTAATTATACACTAAAAAATGTTGCAACACAAACTTGGTTACTTGTTCTTGATCTTCATTGGTAATTCACGTAATGATTTCTCATTTGTTTCACGATTTTTATAAATTTTTTTTTGATTGGTGATAAGTTTCTATTATTATTGAAAAAGTCGGGATTTAGCCTGTCATGCACCAGGGGTAGTTACAATAGAGAATTACTTCCCTCATAAAAACATTTCAATCAAAGATGACTTGTTGAAGTCCACAAATTACAAACTACTGTATGTTCTACCTTTTGAGTGCAATCGTAATTTCATATTGAATCCTCCCTCCTCCTTAGCCTTCTTGTCTCTTTTCCCTTTAACTACTTGCCATCCTCCTCCTAGCCTTTCAACCTCCTCCTGCCACTTCTGGGACTCATCCATTAAGGACCTTGTCTCCCTATCTTGGCTCCATGGGCACATTTGGAAGAGGTCCAGCACTTTCAAGGCTGAGACTACATAAATACCCTCCTTTTCACCATCGTCAGAAACTGCACCCTTGCTTACTCCTGTACCGGAGCAGAATTCTCAACTTCCAAGGCTGAGACTACATAAATACCCTCCTTTCCAACATCGTCAGAAACTTCACCCATGTTAACTCCCTGTACCGGAGCAGAATTCTCAACATTGTTCGCCTTCTTCAAAGCTTCTAACTGCCTTTCATTGTGCCTCCCACAAGATTTGCCTCAATAATGACCTTAGCAGCCTTGCTCCTTATTCCTTGTCGACCCATCCTTTTGCCTATATGTGTACCCTCCTTAAGTGTGCCCGAGGAATATGAAGCTAAATCTCTATTAGCAGCCAACCCATCGTCATTTGAATCAGGCACTGAGACTATATCCTTCTTATTCTCCAATGAGTTGAATTTAAGCTCTACATCTTTCCACCAAGTCGCCTATTTAGAATTTCTTTTTTTAGGGCAGCTCACAGCCACATGCTTCATTCGGAAGTATCTTTTGCATCTGAATGGAATACCTTCATATTCCATTGGCTGAGTTCACTCTCCATTAGTCAGTTCCAGCGATAACTCTGCGGGAAGGGCTTTCGTAAGATCCACCTCTACTAAAATATGTGCATAAGTAGAATGAAGAAAATTCTGTGAACCTTTATCCATACTAATAAATTTGCCCAAAGTATTCCCAATGGTAAGACATGGAAGTCTTACCCAAAGAGGAATCTTGTTGAAAGATTTGGTAGCAGGATTTAAAGCCGGATACCAGGGCTTCAGCAGCAACATATATTTTTCCCCCAACTACATATGTAATTGCAAAAGATATTTTCCGTGTCCAACTCATTGTCATAGGTTACTACAAAAAAACCTTGGGCACCTGGATAAATCTGAACATTTCCGTCCACGATGGGTCCCCATTTCTGAGAATTCCAACTATGTAGCCTCCATGAGTTGGGCCAAAAACCCCCAAATCTCCCATTCAGACCCAACTCTGTGAAATGTTTGCATTTTTTGCTACCTTTGCCTCCGTCTCTTTATCAAGGTATACTGATAATTTATCTGCGAGTGGTTCAAAACGTTTTAGTCTTATCTCGTTCTTTTTTATTTCTCATAGCCATTTCACCAGACAAACCTTGATCTAGACCCTTTGTGCCCTTATTTTTCCTGAAAATCTGTAAATCTGCTTCATTTTCTCCATACCTGATCTCTACAGGAGTGCCCAACTTGCCACTAGAATACCCTTGAGAACCCAAAATACTAGCATGGGCAGAGGAAGAGTCACCCCTTTCAAAACCCGTGAAGCTGCTCTGCTGCATTCTTTCTTACAGGGGGTCCTCTTTGCTTCCAACACACGGGGACTCACTCCCACATCTATGTGAGGGGTGCCTTATATCTGTTCCTGCCCCCCCAAATTTTCTTGCCGCTACTCGACATAGTGCCCAAAGGAGCCCAGGCGTGAGATGTGCACAAAGCCGAGGGGTTATCATAATGTCTTGATGCCGCATTCCAATCAAAACCCCTGTGATTGGCCCTCCAACTTTCTAAACCCCGCGCTTTAGAAAACCTACCAGCACCATCAACACTCCCTCCTCCTGGAAAGACCTTTTCCCAAGATAAACCATTGCTTCCTCTCGATCTACCATTAAACACAGGACCATGGGTTGAGGAGCCTTAGAATCGTTGCCAGTAACAGCACCATTCATCTGCACTAAAAAACCCTAGGTGCTGCAACGGACGGAAGAGCCATCATAAGAAAACTATAATTACTAATGTCCTAACAAATATAATTTGTCAAAGAAATTATCAATCCTACTTTTAATAATTCCAAGAAGAATAGATCAGCCCCAATAAAGTTTTAAGATGATTTTTGAGACAAACAGAAAAGAAGACAATTAGTTAAGTTGTGGTCATTTCTTTTGCCTTAGTATTTTATTTCTATTTTATTTCAAAATACTGTTTAGGATAACAAAAAAAATTTAAAAAAGCAGGAAACTAAATTTTAAGAAATGTATAAAAGTTTAAAACAAAAATATCAAAATTTTAAATCAATATATCTTTTAAAACACTAGTATAAGAATAATAATAGCTGCTTTATAATATTTCCAGGAAAATAAGTTATCAACAGTAAGAGTTTCAGGATTAGTTGTGTTGAATTTCTTTGCATCAATGTTTTGAGTCACACTCCTGGGAGTGTGATTCAAAAAGATGATCCAAAGAATTTCAACAGAATCGAATCCAAAAACTCTCTCGATTATCATGGATTGTGGAAATCTCCTTTCTTAGAATAAATAAACAAAAAACAAAATCAATATGTACGCACTTACACATATATGTGTATGCGTGTGTGTATATACTATATATATATATTCTTTGCTCAAATTTTAACCCAATTCAATTTCTTATTTAATTTTAATAATTTACTTATGTAGATCAATGATAATATGTAAAACAAAAATACCAATCTAAATTAAAAAAATAAGTGTGGTGTTTCAGCAATGTTGTTGGACCACCGATTTTTCCTTTAAAATAGAGCTTTGAGGTATACATTTTTCAAATGGGTGATCACTGATATTAAATGAGCATGCTAAGATTTGGGCATGACAAGATTTGAACATTTATCATCGGTATTTCAATATCGGACTATACAGGGCCTGTGTGTGTAAAATCCCAAAATTCGTACCAGATTTCTGTTTGATTTATCTATGAAAGCACATTACGAGAAACTAATGTATTCATTATCCAGATCCATGTTTGCAAATCTGTGCATTACCATTTAATAAAAAATAATATCTGATTTATCTCTTTTCTAGTTTATCTAATAGCAGGAAAAAAAGTCCAACAGGAGGTTATGGAGATCTAAAACATTTTAATGTAGTCAACATTGTTACTATTTGGGATTAAGGAGGCTCACATGGACATGCTTAAATCTTGCACCAATATTTTCTCTGATCAGGTGGTAAGAGGATGCTACAGGCAGATATCTCATGCATTTATGATGTATATGAAGTAATGAGCACAACTACGTCCGGTCATTTGTTGGTGTTAATGATTGTATCTGCGATCAGATGATTCAAATCGATGAAATCAAATGTTTGAATGCCCTATTGGCCTCAAACATTTGATATCTATCCTACACTATTATTATCATGGAGCATTAATATTATTGATAATAAAGTGTGTATATACACACACCCACCCACACACACACACATATACATATACATATACATATATTATTGCAAATTCAATTATGATAATACCTTAAGCAAATATTATTTGTAATAACAAATGAGAGTTAAAGAGACATGTCTCTTAATATTATAGACACATTCATTGACAAGGTAACTTGAAACACACAGATAATTAAAGCAAGTGCTATTACAAGTTACGGCAGTAAATTAATTTTTACATACACAGATCTTTAACATGGTTTTAGAGCAGGCGACTCCCGAACCTGTTAGTAATAAGGGCAACAATTTGAAATAAGAAATCTTTGTAGCTATGATCTTGCCCTCTGTCAAGAGTTGCAGTTGTCAATGCTTTAATAAGCAAGAATTATAACTGAATGTTACACTTGATTTGCTTGGCCTAAGGCATTATTGAATATTCTTTGTTAAGGGTCTGGCCACAAGAGTACGTAGGAAGAGACATACACCAATTTGTTTCCTTAATAAAGGTGAATCAATTGCAGAAAAGGCTTTGGAGACTTAAATATATAAGCGATTCACATTGTCGATAGCCTCTACAAATGTAGTTGCATGAATTGAGATTACTACATATTGTGTATACAAAATTCAAAGGAAAATTCAATTGCCCTCTCTTCGTGGATTCCCCTGAAGACGTGCATGCAAAATGTGTACTTGGTAAATATTTGTAATGCTCTCTGCTAGTTATGGTCAATTTATTCCAGTTTAGGTACCAACCGATGATACTCAGAATTCAAATAAACACAAAACCAACAATCCTGGGCTCATTAAATATTACCCACATTTTCATACAAAATTTACTAAACTGGCTGCAGAAAATCAATCTCTTATACAAGTTAACAAAGTGCAGAACCAAACAAATACAGAGGGAAGTAGTTAAAGACAGACCCGTGATTGTTAACGCGTGCCAATATGGTAGTCAGATTCTGCAGAGCTGATATGACTTGGCGTCACCTCCAACACTCAGCCACTCTGCCATTTATATCTGTGTATCCTATCTCAACTCCACTATACTGTATCTTCCTTGAATCCCCAGAACTCTAAATCGCTACCGTCAGGATACCTTCTCTGGCCCGAGAATGATGAAACTCGGCCTGCTACTGCAATCCTATGAACCAAGGAATATCTCAAGACACCTGGAAAAACACACTAACCCTGTTGTTTGCTGCTACAACTATCCTGCCCTGTCAGCTTGGAAGGAAGTTATGCTGCCGTTCCTCTTTTCCGTATGCAGAAACTAACCAACACTTTACTGCTGCTAATGTCCAGTTATGATAAATATCCAGAAAATGGTCACTCCTTTACGGAAATCAACATGAAAGTCTGCTACTTGCCGTGGTGTTCAAGTAATCTAAATTCAATGTATCAGCTCAACTTTATCTCTGAACATGCAATGTGAATACTAGGTTTGCGTCTAGTATCACCACTTTCCTTAAGGGGTTTCGTCCTCAAGACGAATCCAGTCACATTGAAGCAACCTGATTAGGATTTGAACAATAGCATATATTCGTCGTGTCCCAATCTCAATGAAAAAGCTTTCTTTTATCACATTGAAGTGAGTGGAGAACAAATTTCTTAGCAATGTTGGATAAAGACTTATTTCGTCTTTTAGTCAGTCATTTTGTCCTGAAGTGACTCTAAACAATAAAGTATTTTACACCACCACTTAATAAAATAAAGTTACTTTAACCTTTGGATTTCCCATTTAAAATTTTCTTCGACTGAAACCAAACACCTGTGACTGGCTGGCATCCTAAATCACATGCCGTTAGCCTATCCAGATGGGAAGATAGACCAACTAGGCGCCATTAATGCTAGCGTGGAGAAGGGGACATTACAATATTTCAGAAGGGACTGCACGATTCCAATGAAGAGAAGCGGAAGCAACTATATCAGGTGGATGTATTCCTAGCAACACATTTTCAAATATTTGTTCCTGAAGATGGTAAATGCAGTATTAAAATGTTGAGCAATGAGTTTCCCTATTTCCCTGCATGTGGATTCAGAGTTTGGTATTGAAATAGCCATAATATGATTGGTGGTTCCTTCTCACTAGTTCTTATATATGTAGGGTAAATATATTATACAAAACAATCCTTTGGCTTCTTGTGTTAGAGGTTGTGGGCCTTGTATGGGTTGACATAAGATGATAACTGCAGTGATATTTGGGCTCAAGATAAAATTGCTGACATATTTTTGGTCAAGTGTACTAGAGGTTGACAAAAGAGTAGGGATATTTGCAGTGATTTAGAAGGAATTGCAGAGCAGGGATATTCGCAGGTGCAGTCAGGGAAGGAGAAGTCGGGATACATATGTACAAAACACACCATTTTCAGCTGCCCCCTTCTCATAGTTCAGATTGCAGTTAGTTTTGAGCATTGGCATTGGAATAATGAGAGAGCAGGATTGATTGCATTGGGTACAGCAGGCTGAGAAACCACAGATTGGACCTTGATACTGGTTCCAGAATAGCTCAAGAGGCATGTATTTATCGAAGTTCTCCTTGTGCTTGCAATGCGACGTGAATCCCAGGCACTTGCAGGTGTAACTAGCGTGGAACAAACTGTAATAGAGTTATCATCATTTGTTAATAGCTGTAGCAGCAATAAACTAAAATATCATTAATTGGTCCGGCTTCACAATAGTACATCAGGTTCAATTCCTTTGCCTGCGGGCACGATATTTCCAAATCACAAGTTTTCAAGGCTGCTCATCTACCATTCATCAGTTATAATGGAATTTAAAGGAGGTTTGAGAATGAAAGGTTGGTTATGTGTCTATGTTGTAGTTGTGACAACTACATATGAACTAGCATTCTACCTGTGCCCACCAGTGCGTTTATGGCTGGACATTGTAATTACTCCTTTGGTGAATAGTCATCATTATTCAAAGGGTGTTACCATTACAGCGTCACTGTAGGAGACGCCACTGTAGCATTGTTTCCTTCCCGCTGGACATTTTAACTGGTTATCTGACAAAAATCATTGGCTGGGCATCATCCCTTTAATTGGGTGCCATGTTCATCTGCTGATCAAGTCATGTATGCTTCTTTCATTTACTTGCAATCCTGACAGGCCATTTTGGGCCATGAAACATAATTACTGACTACACCATAATCTGGTTCAGACCTAATTTTAGGCTGGTTGTGACCTGTCCTTTTTTAGGGCTGGCACTTTTATACACTGAAGGATTTGTAAGTGATATGAAGCATAGGAAAGATAAGATGAGGAAGATTCTTGAATATATTTCTTTCTTCACTAATGCCCAAGGAATTAGTAATGGGAGAGAGAATCATACTAAAAGAATATATAGATATTTCCAAGTCTGGTTGTTGCATAAACCTCTTGACATATACCAGTAGGAGTGATATGAGGTGTTTAAGTCCCTGTAGGACTACATGGCTGTGAAAGCCTTAAAGGCATGGCAGAATCGAAATTTGATGAAAAAGGACTGTGTATTGAGTTGTGATTTCTTCCATAACTGTTACAAACGTAAATGGCAGAATACTTGATTGATTAAATAGAGATCAAAATGATCTATATATACAAAAGGAGAGTCGAATAGAATAGAAACATTCTATTCTAGACTACACCTAAATATTAGAAACATTCTAATATTTACAATAAGCTACAATAGTGAGCATTAAAGATTATTCTAATACCCCCCCTTAATGCTCAATCTATTTACGACACCAATAGATCCCTTGAATTTAACAAACTTGTCAGGACCAAGGGGTTTTGTGAAAATATCTGTTGGTTGCTCTGAGGTAGGGACATAGAGTAATTGAATAGGTCCATCTTCTACTAACTGTCGGATATAATGGCAATGAAGCTCTATGTGCTTGGTTTGTTCATGAAACATTGGGTTTTTGGCAAGTTTGAGTACTGCTTGATTGTTTGAAAACAAAGAAGTCGGATCTGCTTGAGGAATATGCATATCTGCAAGCCTCTGACGGAGCCAAACTACTTCACAAGCTGCCTTGACAGCTCCTCTATATTTTGTTTCTGTAGAGGAGAGTGCATGTGCTTGTTGCTTCTTGCTGGTCCAGGTAACTGTTGCAGATCCGATACTGAACAGATAGCTAGAAGTAGATTTCCTGTCATCAATTGAGTCGGCCCAATTGGAATCGGTGAATCCACTGAGTTGAGGAGTAGTACTCCTTGTGTATAGAAGACCAATAATCTGAAGTACCATGTAAATAGTGTAACACACGTTTCGTTGCAATCCAATGATCAGTCTTGGGGTTCATCATGAATCGTGAGATGTAGCTGACTGCAAAATTGAGATCAAGTCTAGTAGTAGTAATGTAGACAAGACTACCTACTAGATGCCTGAAGAGTGTTTCATCTATAGGAGGAGAATCAGATTGTGCTGACAATTTCAGACCAATCTCCATAGGAGTGGAGGCAGGTTTGCAATCCTGCATTCAAAACCTGTCAAGCAAATTTTTGGTGTACTTGGACTGAGACAAAAAAAATACTATTGTCAGTTTGCCAAACCTCAATACTTAAACAATAATGAAGCAATCCAAGATCGGTCATATCAAAAGTTCTGCATAGATCCTGTTTGATATCTGAAATCAAATGTTTAGAACTCCCAATAATGATGAAATCATCCACATAGACAACAAGAAAAAGAATATCATTACCAGAGTGTTTAATATACAGATTACTGTTTGACAGGCTGCGCTGAAATCCCTGATTAACCAAGTACTAATCAATCTTTATGTACCAAGCCTCGAGGGGCTTGTTTAAGACCATAGATGGCCTTTTGGAGTCCACATACTTTTGGTTTTGAACCGGCAACCTTGAAACCTGGGGGTTGCGTCATGTAGACTACTTCCTATAATTCACCATTGAGAAAAGCACTCTTTACATCCATTTGATGAACTTTCCAACCATATTGAGCTGCAATAGCAAGAAGAATGCAAATAGTGCTCATCCTGGCTGTCGGAGCAAAGGTCTCCTCAAAGTCAATGCCTTCGCTTTGGGTGAATCCTCAAGCAACAAGTTTGGCTTTGTATTTGTCCAAGGTACCATCTACATGGTACTTGACCTTATAGACCCATTTACAGCTAATGGGTTTCTTCCTTGGAGGAAGATTTGAAAGAACCCAGGTGTGATTCTTTTGAAGACTCTGAAGCTCAACATCCATTGCCTGTTCCCATTCTGGAATTCCTTTGGCCTTTGCATATGTTTGGGGCTCCGGGATATTGTGGATGTTGACCATAAGCGCAACATTAACTGTGTTGTGCTGAATGCTCTTATTTCTGGATGTTCTCCCCTCAATGAGTTCATCAAGACGAAGATCACTAATCATTTGAGCCCACCATTTTGGCCGAAGGGTCGAGAAGCCAATATCAGATGCTGTCGGAATAGCTGGATGAGGAGCAGAAGCAGGAGCTGTATTATTGGGAAGTGGCTAAGGAGCTGTATTATCAATAGCATCATATGACTCGTATAAAATAAAAGAACCCAAGTTAGAGATTGCTGAAGACTGAATCTCGGAATGCGGTGGGTAGGCAGAGGGCAGAAATGGTCTGAGTTCCTCATCAAACACAACATCACGACTGAAGATTAAACGATCAGTATTTACATCAATAAGGCTATAGGCCTTATGTGTGTGACTGTATCCTGTAAACATGAGTTTCTGGCTTTTGGAATCCAACTTAGTGCGTTTGGCATCAGGAATCCATACATATGCTAGAGAGCCAAAAACTTTCAAATGGTTGATCCTAGGTTTGCGATTAGACTAGGCTTCTTTAGGAATCTTATGGTTAATTGCAAGGGTGGGTGACCGATTAAGAAGATAGATAGTTGTGGATACTACTTTTGCCCAATATATTTTGGGAACATTTCTATGTTCTAGCATAGCCGTAGCCATTTCTGTGATGGTACGGTTTCGACGCTCTACAACACCGTTTTGCTGAGGGGTGTGAGTTGTGGTGCACTGACGTCTAATGCCATGAGTAGTACAGAAGGAAGAGAAGGTAGAAGAACAAAATTCCCCCCATTATTGGTCCTAAGAGTACGGATGGAGGAACCAGACTCTTTTTCTACTAGAGCTTTAAACTGCTGAAATACAGGAAAAGCATCTGATTTTTGCTTAAGAAAATATACCCACATTTTGTGACTGAAATCATCCACAAAGAGTAAGTACTTGTTCGGCTGTTCCCAGTAACAGAAGGAGTATTCATAGGGCCACATACATCAGTGTGGACCAGCTGGAGTACTTTAGATGTTCGCCATGATTCACCATTCTTAAATGGTGTCCTATGTTGCTTCCCTGCTTGGCAAGCTTCGCAAACGCGATGGTTCTGGGTCTGGATATCAGGTAAGCCATGGACTAAATTATCTTGAACCAGTTGCGTTAGATATTGAATGTTTAGGTGATCATATCGCTGATGCCAAAGGCTGCTGAGAGCGGATGATTTGGCGATGAAGGCATGCTTAAGGGAATCGCGTGAGTCTACAAGCCTATAAATACCATGATCCTCAAGACCGATAGCAAGTGTAGTGCGAGAAGCACGATCAATAATCAAACACTTATTTCCACTGAAAACGACATCCAACTGAGGGGAGTGCTTTATAATCTGACTAACAGATAGAAGATTATGTTTCATGCCAGGAACATAACATACATTGAGGAACATGAGTGTTTTTCCTCCGGACTAAATTTGAACATTGCCCTTGCCGACAATATTGTATTCTTCGCCGCCTCCAAAGTTTACTGAGTCAGAATAAGGAGTGAATTCAACAAACCAATCACGTATGTGAATGAAATGTCGAGAGGCACCGAAATCTATGTACCAAGCAGAAGATTTCATATGATTTGCAAGTATCTTGGCCATAAAGGCATGATAGATAGATTCTTTCTGCTCTGAGTGTTGAGCAGCATTCGCTTGTCTTTAATTGACTTTGACTTTTGATGCTTCTGATATAGATGCTCATAATATGCGAATATCTCAAATGGCACAAACTTCGAAGTGATAAAATAAAAGACCCAAAAAAATTGGAGATGTACGCAAACGAGAGCTCGGAAAACCCAGAAATAATACGCTGTCGAAATTTGGATCCGTTGGCTTGAAAATTGAGGCACAAAAATCGAAGCACCCGCAAAAATTTGATGAACTCATTTGAGATCTCGAAAAACCCACCAAGAATCTGAAAACAATTTTTTCCTGAGGTCAGAAAACTAGGGTTTCTCGCAGAGTAACAGTTGACGGCCAGGGAGGTCGAATAAGTAGAGAAATGGCGGATGTGGTAAAAAATAGCAGTGTTTGTAGTCGGATTTGCAAGATTGGATGACGGCTTCTAAGTGTAGATGCAGGGCGACCAAAATTAAGCCGTGATTTATAGAATTCGGCCCCCAAAATCACGTGTTGCAGAGAAAATGTTCGCATTTTTACAAATTTGAAAAAACGACCTCCAAATTTGTGATTTACAGATTGAGCCACGGGTTTACAAGAAAAAAAAAGGCAGAAAACAAATCCACAATTTTCCAAGAACGCTATTAACTAAAGACGCGATTTGCACTGAGGATTTAAACCCTAGTCGAAACTCAGATGTGCACAGATAAATTTCTCAAAGAAGTAGAAATTCTGGACAGGCTATAGAGAAATCCTTAGAAATAATTTCAAAAAATTTAGTAGAGAATTTCAAAAGAAATTTTTCGAAAAAAATCTTTATAAAGGCTCTGATACCATGTTACAAATGTAAATGGCAGAATACTTGATTGATTAAACAGAGATCAAAATGATCTATATATACAAAAGGAGAGTCAAATAGAATAGAAACATTCTATTCTAGACTACACTTAAATATTAAAGACATTCTAATATTTACAATAAGCTACAATAGTGAGCATTAAAGATTATTCTAGTAAACTGCATTTGATTGTTTAATGTGTGACTGCAAGCAGCAGGCTGCCTTTGGTTTGGTCCCCTCTCCTTGTCCACACCAAAAGTGAAGAGAATCTTTCCTTGTCAAATCATTAATTACTTGGTATTGGTCTAGTTTTTTCAACTAACAATCTCAGAAGTTGGCGCCATATGAAGCAGATGGCAATGAAGTATCGGAGGTTCAAGCTTGATAAAGAAGAGAGAAATGTTAGACAAGAGGCTTGAATCTGAAAATAAGGTTGATAAATTCTAAAATGGCTACTTGAGTACTCCATCCATTCATCAGATAGATGGGTAGAAGGAAAATCAAGGACAAGGCTTGGAAGAACTGATAGAGAATTTCTGAAATTACACCAACGATAATAAAGTCATTAGAAACACCTTATCCAAATATTTAAGGCTATTGAGGATATCAAATAGGCCTTGACTATCAAATTAGGCTAGCTCAATTGATGATTGGAAGTACACAAGTCTGACTAACATTATATCAATGTGATTGTCTTTTTAGATATAGAGGTTGAAATTAACAAACTTAGAGGTTGATATCATTCATGCATGATTGTCTCTCATCGGACTTGATAGTGACTAAAAACAATATAAACAATGAAATAAGTGGGAATTATGGGGGGAATAATTACCAATGTTCCATTCCCATTTGAACTTTCCTTAGAGGGGAGATGTCAGAGAAGAGACACTATTAGAGTTCCAATTTGAACCATCCTTAGAGAGGAGAAGATTCAAAGGGAGATGTCACTCAAACAATTTGAGAGTGTGTTTACTTCAGAAATTTTGTCTTTTAGAAACTTTCATAATGATAGATGGGAGCACAAACGACATACTCAAATTGTTCCTTTCCTTGGTCTCTAGGGATGTTCTTTCAGGAAGAGAGGAATGGTGCATTAGGAATGCTATTGAGGAATCTTTTGTCAGTAATAACATGCGGGATTATGAAATAAAATCAAGACAATGAGCTCTTCCAATGAGAGGGAGTAGGTTGCAATGGGATTGTGCTCAAATATCAAGATGGCCATATAACTATTTGCTCTAGGACTTGATCTTATGGTAGTAACTCCAAAGTGGTCTTGGATCTAGCACCTTCAATCACATATGAATCATGTCAAATAATAAGAGACTCTTGAAGCAAGATATCTTTGATTATTGCGATTACGAGTACCCTTCTATATCAAGAGAGCCTGACATTTTATTATTATTGTGATTACGAGTACCCTTCTATATCAAGTGAGCCTGACATTTGATGAGAGACAACCTTGGACGAAGAGGTCAAGAGGTTGATACATGTAGTTAAGGGAATCACATTATCTTAATATTTGATGTTCATATGCTCGAGGATAAATCCACAGTTTATACATTCACTCATGTTACTATGAATCAATGTATGCTTTCATGACAGAGGGAGTAGATAGAGAATATGTTTTAGTTGACTTTTTAAGGATCTTGGTCATATTGATTTAGAGAGACTAGACCATGTCGAGATGAATTCTCTAGTTATCAAGAAACTATAACAATCAAAGGACTACGAGTCGTTTGATGAAGTTCCATATTTTAAAGTTTAAATTGAAGGGCTTTCATGTGAATGGCTAAATTGTAGATGGATATTTGGAATGCTATTCATTAAGAGTACATTATTAGTGAAGATTTGACAATTGATGTTTTCTTCAAAGCCTTCAACCAAAGTGAAGTTTGCACATTGTTGAAGACAAGTTCAGAGTTATGGATCAAACCACTTATTGAGAGGGGAACTCAACATCAGTGATTTCTTGGGATGTAACATAATGCATCCTTCTCTACGAGAGAAAAGTTTGAGGTGAAAACCCTTGTTCCACCCTCTGGGAATATTCATGGGGGACCCATCCTCTGATATGGTTTATGGTGGATGTCATGTGAGTTATTACATGATCTTGTGAAAACTTTTTGAGAGTTGCTGATCTTTCAATAAGTTTACTTATGGTTAGTATTGTAAGGTGACGATCTTAACAATAGTTTAACTTGCTATCATGATGGATATCATTTGGTTGATGTTCCTAGAGATCATGATAGTGTATATCTCATGTAACTGAGTTAGTAGATTAAGATATGGCATGGTGTGTACTATGAGACTTAGTATATGGAGACACCATGTGCGATATTTTCTTCGGTAGGCATCATGAGACTTGACGCGAGTACACATGCCAAGGAAGATATAAGTTTGGTGAATATCTTATGGTTGATATTCATGGCTGGACCATACTTTTGATGATACCGTAAGGTAACATCTAAATAATGGATCTATGTTAGATATCTTCTCTGGTAGACATCATGAGACTCGATGTCAATGAGCATACTAAGAAAAGATAAGTATGGTGAATATCATATAGTTGATATTCTTGGGCATATGATGCTCTTGATGTTACCATGAGGTAACAATTGTACATTGTGTTGTTTATTTGGATAGAGATCAATCTCTCTAGCTAAGAGGGATGTTAATGATTGTAGCTTCGATTAGATGATTCCAATTGATGAAATTAAATGCTTTAGGCAAATGTTTGAATGGCCTACGGGCCTCAAATATTTGATATTTAACCTACACTTATTATCTTGGAACATTAGTATTATTGGTAATAAAGTAGATATATATATATATTATATATATATTATCACATATTTTTAGCAATTATTATTTGTAATAATAATGAGAGTTGAAGAGACATGTCTCTTAATATTGTATACATATTCATTGAGACGGTAACTTCAAACATAGAGAAAATTAAAACAAGTGCTATTACGAGTTACAATAGTAAATTGATTCATACATACATTGAGATCTTTAACAGTTGGGGATACTTTGTAATTAGATCCGAACTTTAGAAACACTTATCCACTTGGTTTACTTGAATGAGAGGAGACTCAAATATATAGGGGCTAGCTTGAGATCTACATCTTTTTTGGCCATGAGTCACATGCCAATTTCATGCCTAACAAATTTTCATACTTGTATGTGTTGTTATGTGGAGCCTAATCAGACTTAGAGATTAATTTTTTCCCAATTCATTCGACGTGGTTTTCCCCCAATTTTTCCTACGAGAGTTTGGGGGCGGTGCCCACATGCTAGGGGTCAAGGGGCAATGCCCTTGAAATGGAAAATGAATTTACTATTGTAAAAGGCGTCGGCAGTTAATTTTCTATTGGTTAGAATATTCTAGGCCTAATCTTGTAAGCGTCCTAAGTCTTGTATAAAATGGCTTAGGGTTAGGTATTTTATGATGTATGATGAGATAGTAGCTTCTTGTGGTGTAATTGAGTTGTAAGTGATTGCAGATAATCAGGTTGAGATCACTGGATAATAATATTGGACTTCTTGTTTTGAGGATGTAGCCCAGGGATTAGGTGAACCACATTAAATCTTTGTGCCTTTTGTTCTTTTCTTTGTGCTTTGTTCTTTTCTGATATTAGTTATATTTGCATGTGATTCTTATTTCTGTCGGTCCAATCCTAACAATATGGATACATGCCATGTGGGTTCTAACTTTGATTTGCACTTAATCCTCCTATTCTTAGAAAATATTGCTGATATAGTCATGGAACTTGGGGAGTGTTTGTTGAGACACCAATCTCGATCGAGTCGTCTAGTCTGCATAGTTGACTCACTAACATGTTCGAGTCTTCCTCTTAGGACTTGTATATCCAAAAATTACAGAAAGGAAAATCATTAAAATCAGTTCATTTTATTTTTGAACAAAACTTGTGAGCTTCAGTGTTGAATTCGTGTTCAATTAAAAAATTGACATATATAAGTCCCAGTTTTGATGGCCGTGTTCTACAATTATTGGCAACACATAATTTCTGTGGTAAGATTGCACCAAGAGCACAGTGGAAGAAAGGTTATTTTTTATTTAACTAAGAAATTTAAAGAGGTGATTCACAGATGGACTTGATGAAATTTTTACTAGGAAATTTAGGAAACTTTAAGTGACGTCTGATTGCTTGAAGAATGAGTGGGCAATAAAAATGATTAGCAGATCTTTTGCTTTCTAAGCACGATAATGTGCTTTGTTGGTGTTTTTGTTAATGGATTGCAAGTTGTGGATATTCATAATATTATTTGTGGACATGCAAATCTGATTATATGTTCTAATATTTATTTTAATTATTTTTGGACATGGTTGCATGAGACGGGGGTTCTTGGGTACTTAGTGTACTAGTATGGGTACAACTCTTTTTTAAAGTAGGGGACGGGGGTACTTGGGTATGTTAAACATTTAAAAAAAAAAATTTAGCCAATAGGCTAAGTTATGTGGCAACATACAGATGGGAAATGTGATGTCTCACTCAGTAAGTTTTATGGGCAGGTATTTTCTGTCCAACATTGCTGACAAAGGTACATAAGTTTTCAATGCCAAAAAGAATCAATAATTTACAGATTTGAATCAAAATCTTACCTTAAAAATAGTTGGTGCAGTCGGCAACAAGGATACATATTCGGATCTTTAAATGCTGGCAGCTTGATAGCCCTAACTAGGCTGTCAACGTATAAGACGACAACCAATATCTTCTTCCGAATTCTCCAGTTTCTAATTTTATTTTACAAATCAGAAACAATTCACTTATGTCAGAAGACTAAGATGACAATTCAAAAAGACCTGAAAATAATGACTCATTGGAGCAGAGGACACAGGGATTATCTTTAAATCTCTGGAGAAGCTTGTGGTGAGATGTTTTTGCTTCATTGTGAGCAGATTGACCGCATAATTCGCAAGTCTGGATCCTCACTCAAATGAATCGACATCGCTGTCGGATTCGATTGGATGCCTAGTGAAACTAAAAGTTCTCAATTCAAGATATGGGCAATCTCCAAGGTGTGGCGGAATGCTTCCGTTCAGCTTGTTGATGCTTAAATCCAACCATCTTTGACACTCAAGGCTTCCCAATCTCTTGGGGATTGTTGTTGAAAATGATGAATTCCAAGCTTTTCATTCTACCCAATTCCATTGGAATGGGGTCTTCCAATCAGTTGCAATTGAGATTTAACATTACTAAATTGGGAAGCTTTGCAATCACAGAAGGAATGGTTCCGTCCAAGGAATTGCCACCCAAATACAATTCTGGAGTTCTGTGAGATGGCTAATCTCTTCAGGCAGGTTGTCTTTTATGTATTAAGATAATATCTTATACTTTCTATAATGGTCAACTACTTGTCTGTAGTCCGTCTTTTCAGTCTAGATAGGAATATTTCCTATCCTGTCTCTTTTGTCTTCAGTCCAGATAGGAATGTTTCCTATTCTGTCTCTAGTTTTGTTTCTAATTCCGTCTTTAGTCTACGTTGTTTCTTTTAGAAACAACGTCCTTGTAATTCTTTATAAGGAACACATTTGTTCCTCTGTTAATCAATCAATCATCCGGAAATCCGTTAATCTGCCAACTCTTCTTGAATCTTGTAACATGGTATCAGAGCTATTACTTAAATTTTTTCGAAAAAATTTATAATTTCTTCGTGAAATTATTTGTTTAAATTTTTTCAAAATTTTTTCTGTTGAATTTCTCTAAAACCTGCTTAGGGTTTTCGGCCTACAGAAATTCCCGAACTCGGGTCTGCCTGTGTTTGTTCAGCACACTCTAGCCCCATTTGTCCATGCACATCGATCCTTGAAGAAAAATCTGCCATTTTTTTATCAAGAAATCTGAAGTTTTTTCAAGCTTTTTTCAACTAGGGCCTTTTTTTTTTCGAAACCCTAATTTTAGGAGTCGATAAAATATTTTGTTTGCAGATTCTTGGTGGGTTTTTCGAGAACTCAACTTGGTTGTCGTCCGTTTTTCCTGGGGGCCTCGATATTTGTGAGCAAATTCCTTTTGGGTTTTTCGAGCTCTCTTTTGGGTCATTCTCTGATTCTTTTGGGTTTGTCGTATTTTTGCCTCGAAGAACGTGTCTTCACAGTTTTCATTGAAAAACGTGCCATGGCATCTCTGACAAATATTCTACTCGAACATAATTCCAAATTCAATGGTCGCAATTATGGAACCTGGAAGCAGTGCATCATCGCAATCTTCGAATATCGAAACACCAATCAACTTGTTCTGGGTGTTACGCAGCGTCCGACTTCTTCGGGTCCTGATCAAGGCGAAGCTGCATTTTTTGCCTTCTGAATTTGTTTTTTTTTTTTTTTTTTTTTTTTTTTCGGGTTTGTTGATTTTCTCCTCAAAAATCATTTCATGTTGTCTATAATACGCAAGGTTGCGTGAGATTCTGGGTTTTACCGTTTTTTCCACAAAAACGAAGTTTTGTAATCTATTTTGAGTCATAGCACTCTTCTGGCAAAGCTTCTTGGTTTCAGCATTCTGTAGATCCAAGGAGGGTCTCAGTTATCTCAAAATGTTCCGACATCCGTACGTTGACCATTAAGGGAGGGTATTAAGATAATATCTTATACTTTCTATAATGGTCAACTACTTGTCTGTAGTCCGTCTTTTCAGTCTAGATAGGAATGTTTCCTATCTTGTCTCTTTTGTCTTCAGTCCAGATAGGAATGTTTCCTATCCTGTCTCTAGTTTTGTTTCTAATTCCGTCTTCAGTCTACGTTGTTTCTTTTAGAAACAACGTCCTTGTAATTCTTTATAAGGAACACATTTGTTCCTCTGTTAATCAATCAATCATCCGGAAATCCGTTAATCTGCCAACTCTTCTTGAATCTTGTAACATTATGTTGTTTCTTTCCGTTGAGAAAGTGAAGAGAAGTTGAGAAAGCAGACCCAACGAATGAGGCAGAGTACCTTCAAGGTTTTTGTTTGTCAAATCCAATCTTTTCAGCAGGGAGGAGTTAGTAAGCGCATTTAATATAGGAACACCATTCACACCTAATTTCTGAGGCTACTCAGGTAGAGAAGATTACCGAATTTTTGAGGTACCATGCTGCTCAATTCATTCCATGCCAGTTCGAGCATTGAAAGCCTCAAGCGATTTCCCAGTAATTTGGAGACCCCCCTGCGTGCTGACTTTATCTTTTAGCAGAACTAAGTACGCCAGATTGGAAAGATTGACGCCTATCTCCGATGGAATCAACCCACTCAGCAAGCTATTATAGAAAGACAAATTTATCAACTCTATACAATTTAGCACATAATTTGGGATTTCCCCATTGATGGTACCTTCATGAGCCGGTATCTTTACCTTTGTCAGACAGTACATTTCAGTCAGTAGCAGTTTCTTTGAATATGCAAGTGGCAGTGGTACGTTTTTTTCTTTTCAGTCAGTATCAGTTTCTATCAATAACGGGCAAGGTATGTTTGTTTTTTCAGTGCTAATGACGATTGCAACCTCCGCTAATAACGATTGCAATCTCCCTCAGCACGCACAGTACTATAGGCGATACTGACTTAATAAACACGTATCTATCATTAGGGGCCTTAATTCTAGAATGAGAAGCCCAAGCTTAGTGAGAGACCTTATTTGGGAAGGAATTGTACCTTACAAATTGTTATCAGATAGATCAATAAGCTGAAGCCCCACGCTGCGACAATGCTGCCGAGTGTGACAATTCACCCAAGATGACAAGACTTGTAGGTTGCACAAATCGCTGAGAGAGTGAGGAACAAAGCCTTCCATATGGTTTGCGTGAAAATAAAGAAATTTGAGGCGGTGATGGCGCCCCAGAGTAGATAGAATTTTGCCCCCAAAATTGTTGTAGGAGAGATCGAGGTATCAAAGGAAGGACAAATTCTCAACTTGGGGGGCAATACACCATCCTGTCTAATGTTTTTCAAATCCAATCTCACAGCACACCATTTTTCAGTGTCCCTGTGGATGTGGCCTGTCTAATTGCAAAAGTGCAGGGTGTGTTCCATGTGTTGAGTACAACAAAGGGATCACGCATGACTATATTTTTGAATTCCGTAAGAGAGTCACGTCCCTCTCAACGAATTATGCACACTCACCTATGTGTAGTACTTGTGGGTTTTTGGTGTGCAAAGATAGTGTAATTTTATATTGATAATCCCTGTTAAATTCATCATTCAACACCTTTCTTGGATGGTCTGCTCTGCGGATCATCTCGAGTGTACATGAAGGCAAGCCCCATTTCTTTATTTTCTTCTTTTTGATTTACTATGTGATGTTGGGTTCCTGTAGTGAACATGTATGTGATGTTGGAGATAAATAATTTAAGAAACTCGTTTTAAAAAAATACAATATTATTCCAAAAACAAATTCCCCTTTGTCTTCTCATATTATTGTATATCTAAGTTTACATTGCAACACTTTTTGTAAAAGGTTACTTTTTAACATAATTTTAAAGATCCTAATAAAATTTGGATAGTACTTTTAGAAAGTGTCTTTGTTACATTACTTCCTTTCACAATGTAATTTCATAAGGATTGTGAGGAAAAATAAAAGTTATATATATTAGGTAAGTTGTTCTTTTAAAAGAGAAGTGTAGGTATACAACAACTATATAGTTACATTTGAATGTTTAGCCAAAGTAGTTAGATTGAAAACAATTATAAAAACAATTACCCAATATATCTACATGTAATTCAAAATTTACATAACCAAAAATAAATTAGATACATAGTCAATATGAAATTTTTGGCTAAAACAATATTATTAAATTTGTTTCAAGTTTATTTTAAATTAATTGAAAAGATGCATTAAACAAGAAATTATGAAAACTTTTTATTTAGAGAGCATTTTTAGTAAAAGGTTAGAAGATGTGGTAAAAAATGGCAACTTTTAATGTATGATAACTACTAGACATCTAATTCATTTTAATTTTTTTTTGTTGATTGAATGTTAAACAATTTATAACTTTAAAATATCAGGTATTTTGATTTTGTTAGGAACTACTAACTTTTAAGTAGTGAATGTCAAACTTATATAATAACGTAATATTAGTTTCCTATACTTTAATCATATTGATATATAATTATATAACTAAACAAAACTTTTGAATAAAAAACCATCTCTAATACCCAGGAGGAGAAATGTTGGGCAATGTAGAAGAAGAATAAGCCCAAGGAGGAGAATAAAGAGGGGGAGGAGGAAGAGATCGAGAAGGACAAGGGGGAGAAGTGGAAGAAGGGTTCAAGAAGAAGATGAAAAAGGAGGAAGAGGAGCAATAAGAAGTGAGAGAGAGGAGAGGAAGAAGAGGATGAGGGGGGGTGGGGGGGAAGGTGGGGCAGGGGGGTGGAGAGGGCAAGGGAGAGGAAAATAAAGAAAAACAAGATGAGGACGAGGAGGATGAGGATGAGGAGAATGAGGAGGAGGAGCAGTAAGGAGGAAAATAAGAAGATGGAGAAGGGTGAGGACAAGGAGAAGGAGAGGAGGAGGAGAATACGAGGAAGAGAAAGAGAAAAGGAGAAGGGTGAGGGCAAGGAGAAGGAGAAGAAGGAGAGGAGGAGGAGAATATTAGGAAGAGAAAGAGAAAGAGAAAGAGAAGTTAGAGAAGACAAAGAAAAAGCAGTATCGATATTTGATTCTACTTAAATGAATTAGCCAATATTGTATGAAAACAATCTTCAAAGTCTCTCCAACAATGTCACCACAAACAATTGAGGGATAATATAGGCGTAATTTGAAAAAAACTATTCAAACTAAGAAATTTCTGAAATTGAAATGATTGGAGAGTTTGTGCAAAAAATACCACACAACATATGGCTATTTGGAAACATATTGCAATGAACTAGGTGAGTTAAAGTGTGATGAGTATTAGAGAATGAAAATGTTCTCAACATTAAAACATGTATTCGACTTGTTCTAATGATGTAATATATCTTGCCATAAGCATAATCCTTCACTTATACAAGGGACAAAAGAGAGAGAGATATGCACATTCCCATTTGTTGTTAACATTTTTTGCTAAAATAATATATACTAGATATATTTTGCTATCAGCTATAATACAGTGTACCTCTTTTAGGTGCAACTGCTAGTTTTAATTTAATATTTATAGAAAATCTGAAATTATATGTCATGACAATGGTTTTTCAAAACAAGAACAGTGATAAAGTTTGCAAATGTATTGTATTGTTTTCAATTTTCGATTTCCTATATGCTTGTAATAATAATATATGATAAATGTTTAGATCAAAGTAACGAGAATCGGAATTGGCTAGGCCAAACCGAATCACGAATTGGCCATGAATCGGAATCAAATCGGCTAGGAATCGGCAAATTTAAAAAAACCCTCTAAATTTAGAGATTTTAACAATTTAAAACTTATTTCATACACCCCTTATTGAATATAACTTATATTATTAATATATCAGTTCTAAGCCTGATTTATGTAATTGGATAAATCAGATGTATTATATTTGCTAAGAATGGGAGAGTGTTATCAACTTATTTGATTGAATATCCAATGTTCTAGTGGTCCATATGAATTCAGAACTATGTTGCCTCATTGTTCTTCTATATGACACCATTGATATAATTATCCCAATTGTATTTGTTGCACATGTATAAGAGTACGTATTCTTTGGATGTTTCTCTTTTTGAGTTGTCAAATCCTGACATTGTGGGGGGATTTTGAATCCTTTCCTTGGTAGGTGGAAAACTGATAGTTCTATTCCTTACTGGAGATGTATGATTTACTATTTTAGTCAACTGTGTGAGAGGTATGACTAC
Organism: Cupressus sempervirens; assembly: GCA_028749045.1. Taxonomy (NCBI): domain Eukaryota; kingdom Viridiplantae; phylum Streptophyta; class Pinopsida; order Cupressales; family Cupressaceae; genus Cupressus; species Cupressus sempervirens. The sequence goes on from CM053793.1 coordinate 689,695,359, forward strand.
GGTTCTTAGTTTTTTTTAAAAACAATTATTTTTAAAAAAAAAATTATTTAAAATTATTTTTAAAAAAATCTGTTGATTCATGGGAAAAAATCGGCTGAACCGATTCACGACTAATAAAAAATTGCCCAGCCTGAATCAAATCGCCAAACCGGCGATTCAGGTGATTTCATGGCAATTCTCAGAACAATGGTTTAGATGCATAACAAAGAAGGCAGACCTTAAACATGAACAGGAAGATCATAAGTCATATAACAGTGACATATTGCAAATGATAAAATTCCAATGTAACCCCACGTCGGGACGCCAGGACGAGTTAGCAGGATGGGGAGAAAATGGGCCTCATTTTTGGGACGGTGGCAAGGGGAGGATGGGGCAGGGAGGGGTGTTGTATAGTTTGCTTATAGAACTTGAAATGCTTGTTATGAAATCATGTTTCAGTAGAACATACCAAATTAAAATACTTGAACATATCAAAATTGCAACATGAACTAGAACATTTGAACATTCAACATAGTAACATATTACATACCCAATAGTAATGTTAAAAATAAAATTCAAATAGAAATCCAAGTACCCATTCCAGCGGAAGCATGGTTGTGGAATGGCGGAGGTGGGGGTACTTGGGTGCGCAAGTGCCCCGTGCGGGGACATCTGGGGGACAGGTACTTCGAGGTTGGGAGGTGGGTGCGAGTCTCCGTGTTACACTGTTTAAAATTCTGTTTTCAACAGTGATAAAGTTTACTGTTAATCACTATTGTATCAAATTTTCAGACAGATTATGTATTGAATTAAGCGTAATAAACAACAAGTTGATGCACAAACAAAAACTAAAAAAATCAGAAATCTTAATCAAGGTCATTAGTTACGATGCTTTACATGGAGTACCCAGTACTTGGGTACATGTATCCATGCAACCTAGCTTTTGGATATGACAAATCTAACTATATTTTAATTATAATTTCTGTAATAAGAGACAGTATATTATTTGTGCCCTGAGATTCATATTTTTGAGGCAGTATATTGAGCTTATAGCATCTCAGCTTTTGATGGCAGGCACTTTTAGCTGAGGGTCGCTTCTACTCTGACTTGGAGCTAACAGAGAAGGAAATTGAACGCATGGTTATGGAGGCTTCACGAGCTGAATATCTTCGCACCCTCCAACAGCATAGTGGTAAGGAGTCCACTTCTGGAGCTGAACCATCATCCTCTAGTGCAAGTAATACTCACTCCTTGAACGCCAAGTATCTTTTTTGTTGTTACATTCATTAATTATTTTCTAGGCTGGTTTTGGATAAATGAAATTTTCAATATTTTAGTTTATTGGTGCTTTGGTTTTGAGTTTTCCTTATTTGTATTGTATCAGGAGCATCCAAAAATGAACATAATGTTCAGCTTGGAGATTTCCAGTTAATTCCAGAGGGTGTAGTCACAAGCAGTGTGCAGACTGTTCTATCCATGGGTTTCAGTTATGCAAAAGTGATGGAAGCGTATAGCATCTTTCATGATGATATTGATTCTATGGTCGTTTATCTTATAGAAACTACCTCAGGCAATCCTGGAGGGCAAAATGTGTACAGGATGAAAGGGAAAGCTGCGGAGTAATGTTAGTGCAATGCCTTGTGTTGCTAGTACTTAAAGCTGGCTTTAGAATTCTTTCAAGGCTCTTTATTCAGTCCCTGACCACTATTTTAAATCTTTAATTTAGAAGTCGAGCAGGATTTAAAATACAGTGAAAAAGATGAGGGGAGCTCCAATCCCTAGAATGACTTAAAATAATTGTACACAAGTATTTGAGTATATAATAAGGAAATATGCAATTTTCTGTTTCTTTATTATTTTTTATTGGATTAACAGTGCACGAGTAAAAGATGTTTTTCGTAGAAACACTTATTGCTTAAATGGTTCACTTGTATTATATTGTCGAAATTCAATCGTGCACCGTATAACATTGGCCTAAATACCTGTAGCATGCCTGTCAGTCAAAATTTAGGGTTCAGCCACATTGATGCATTGAGAACACATTGCAAGAACATGACGTTCTGGTGTAGTTGAACATGACGTTCTGGTGTAGTTATTGTGTTTTTAACAAGCTGTGTTTCAGGCAGCTTTCTGCTTCACTTGTTGGCATTGCTACGAAGGACCAGCAAAAGACTCAAACACTGCTTCTAACTCAAAGTCTGATTCAGATACATTCATTTGTCATATAATCAGGCAATTCAACTCGTGCTCAACAAATGAGACTTTATACATTCCTTTTTAACTTTGTAAGATGTAAAAAAGGTGCACTTCAAACTGCATGTGATCTTTATTTAAGGTGTTTTTTTTGGTTTACAAATTGAATGTGCATCCTCATATTCAATCCACATTTTAGAAGATTTTCAATCTATTCTCTTCAGTTCACTGGGAGCGTGTACCCAATACATTGTAGCTTTCCTAGCAGCAAATGGCTGTAGGGTTACCCTTTATTTAAGGTTTGCTATCAATCACAATTGAACAAAATTTTGCTGTGCACTAGCAGCCAGGTACTGTCTGTTTAAGCTTAATCTTGGGTAGTGGCAACATTCCTTAATAGGGAAAAGGACCCAATACCTGAATGTGTTAAAATGGCTGTGATAGCAGGTGTTGATTTGATACTCACACTTGTTCAAAGGCTTCTGTGCTTGTTGGAATGGCTATTCTGCCGTCTGGCCCTGTGGCTGATACAGCTACTTTGCCTGCTGTGGTAGACTTTCTCCTACCACTGTTTCTGTTGTGTTGTTTGGGGGTTGCCTGTAGACCCTTTTTGTCCAAGTTGGTGTCTGCTGTTGACGATTCAGGAGTTCTGGCTGCTGGTGGAAGGATTGCCCGCCACCCTAGAAGACTTCTGTTGGACAGAGTTTTACTCATGTTGCCAAATTTGTAGCAGCTATTCCTTCAAAAGAGAAATCATGGCCCCTTGCATGTGCCTAGACATCCTGTGTGCTAGTGGCCTGGATGTGGTGAAGAATGTGGATTTCTACCAACATTGCGAGTTGGTCTATAGATTCATTGGATTTTGGCCCTACCTTCGGGATTTGTATCGCTGGTTTTCTGATTCTTCAAGATCCTTAGCCTTCGGTAACACAAAGCTTTTCCCTTGTGCAAAGGTGTTTTTTATTGCTCTTTTTTATTTCTTCTGAAGATCGTAATTTAGTGCTGGGCAAGTTGTAGGGCTGGGGAAGCACACTTTCTTGACCAAACATTTGATAGTCTCTTTGATCCCCCTCATTGAATTGCTAAGTATGTAGTCAATGTGGGACAGTCTCCCAAATCCTCCCCTTCATTTTTGGTATTGGAAATTCAATTGGCCGCTTCTGAAGGTTGATACCTTTGCTCGCATTTTGGTGTGCACATTTCTTTTGGGGTGTGGTTCACATGGTTGGAGAAAAGCCTTGGACTCCATTGCTAGATTATGAGGGTCTCTCGTTTTGTTCTGAGTGATGCTTCTCCAGAGGTCATTTGGCTATTGATTATTCTTTATTGCATTGTAAAGGTGCCAACACATTGTAGAAGACTACAAATGCTGATCATTCTACAGTTTTGGCTTCTGATTCTTCCTTTGTTAATTCTTCAATGGCTAATCATGACTAGATTCTTTTACAACATTTCTAAGAATAATTACCGAGTTTAAATTTAATTGTAATTTTTTTTTGTTCTTGACCAAAACGATATGGTTGCATTGTATTTGGATACAACAAAGCCACTAATTTCTTCCCAATCTCCACTCTTGGACAATCATTCAACCCTCTTATTGAACTACTCAATGTGCGTGTAGTGTGGGTCTGTCTTCCTAATCTCCCACTTCATTAATGTGAGATGTCTTGCTTCGAGTCCATCTGAGACTCTTGGCCATTTTTTGTAGGTGAATGAAGCTATTGCTACATTGAGCCATTATATGTTTGCCCATATTTTTGGTTGATATGGATATCTTCACTCTGCTTACGAGGGAGGTGGTTCTCATGGTCGGAGAGATGCCACACATTCAAGTAGTAGATTATGAGGGCCTTCCTTCCAAGGTCATAGGTTCAAATACTATTGAGGGGTAGGGTATGTACGCCTTGTTTGTAGCACAATTAGGTGCCTCTGACAATGAGTATTTGTAGTTCCATATTGTTGTCGCCATGTGTAGACCAAAAATCACATGGCTAGAATCGCAAACTATAAAAGGACTTTCCTTTTCATTTCCTGTTGTCGACATTGCTTTCTATAAGGCATTGCTGTTGTTTGCTCTCTTCTGTGTTGAAAAGGTACTGCTGCTACTTGGTGGAGGATTGCTTCAAATTCTCTTTCAAATTCTTCTTCCAAGGACTCGCATTCTGTTGATGAATATTAAACCTACTGAAAATTTGGAAATTGCTCACGTTGCTGATTGGGATTAGACTTCCACTACTTGTCCAATTCTTGCTCTTGCTGCAGCACTCGATGTTGTCCCTACTTCTACAGGCACAACCCTTGCTGGCCCTATGACCCTTATTGGTCCTATTGCTTTTGTTTCTTCTTTTGTTTTACAACTAGCATTTGCACGAAGAGGAGGTGAAATAGTTACACCGATGGTGAGATATATTGCACAATTAATTACTCTACACATCCAACAATACACATGGTGTGTAGTATCCTTTCACAATGTCTTTCACCCTTAAAATTTTGTATTTTTGCACAATTTGAATAGAGTGGTTTGTTTATCTCTCAATTGTTTGCAGTGACATTGTTAGACAGGCTTTTGATACAATCACATCCAATTCACTTAAGTATGATCAGAAGATGATACTTCTCTTCTTTCTATTCTTCAGCTTTATATTCTTCATCTCCTCCTTGGTTAACCCCCTCCCACTCCTCTTCCTCTTCTTCTTCTTCCTTTTCTCCTCCTCCTCCTACCCCCCTCCTTTTTCTTCTTCTTTGTTGGCTTCTTCCTCCACTTTGTCTCACCCTTTTCCTTCTTCTTGTTCTTTTCTTTCTCCTTCATGTCATTTTTTTCTTCTACTTCTCCTTCTCCTTTCCCTTTATTTTCTCCTACTACTACTCTCCATACTTTTCGTCTCCTCCTTTTCCTTCTCCTTATGATGCTTCTCATTATCCTTCTTTCTTGTTTCCTCTCCTTCCTTTTTCCTTCTTCTCCATCTTCCTTTTCTCCTCCTTTGATGCAAAGATAGGAGGGGATAAAGATCACCTCACAACTACCCTTGCTTAAAGTTACATATGGAAGTCAACAATTGGAGCTTGGTTGCAACCATATACATTGAAATTACAATCAACGAGCTTAAGAGCTCGGGCTTACAAAGCCAAAACTTTTATTTTCCTTCTAACTTTATTGTACCTTTCTTAATCCCAAATCTCTAATTATATAGCCTTTTCTCCTCCTTTGATGCAAAGATAGGAGGGGATAAAGATCACCTCACAACTACCCTTGCTTAAAGTTACATATGGAAGTCAACAATTGGAGCTTGGTTGCAACCATATACATTGAAATTACAATCAACGAGCTTAAGAGCTCGGGCTTACAAAGCCAAAACTTTTATTTTCCTTCTAACTTTATTGTACCTTTCTTAATCCCAAATCTCTAATTATATAGCCAACAAGACCACAAGTGGACCATATCTAGCAAATTATTACAAAATATACGTCTTGCCCCAAAGGAGAATTCAATGGCCTTTCAAACAAGCAAATAAACTTTCTTAGGGACAAGGATAGGTCCACACATGATACAAGAAGAGGTTATGAAGTGCACGGAACACCATGATGACACACAATACCTTGATGAAGCCAAACTTGTATGTTACTCAAGCTGCCAAGAAAATAACAAGCCTTGAACAAAGAGAGATAACTCCCACGAATGATGAAATTAGATTCTGCGAGCTTAGGCAAAAGATCCACTTTAAGTCCATACTAAGGAGCTATCTGTGCGGAAAGAGAAAATAGAAACAACTTCGATATTTGGGTACGCTTTGGAAAGCTCCTTTTTACCATACATATGATTCAGTGGTTCTTTATTTTATTATTTGTCCAACCAGGCAATCATGCAATAATTAGAGACCACCTGTGCATTCCTATTACTCTCTCCAATTAGAGTTGGTGTGTTTTAGGCATAGTTTTGTATTCATAGATGTATATATTGTTTTTTCTTAAATAGATAAATACTATATTGAGATTCAAACTTAAGGTTAGAGTTTTGTAATGATACCTCTTACCGAGGAGTCTTTGCAATCGAAGAATGAGATCTTTATCGGATGAAAAGTTTTTGTGCATGATACTAGAGCGAAGATAATTCAACCATCGCAATCTACAACTCATTTTGCATTGATTCAGAACTGATAAAATCACAATATTGAGCTCCTTGGAATAATATGAGAAACAATTTTTAATTTTAGTTTAACCCACCTTGAACAAAGAAAAATATAACTTCCACAAATGATGAAATCAGATTCTGCAAGCTTAGGCAAATGATCCACATTAAAGAGCTAACTGTGCAGAAAGAGAAATGCAAACAATGACTATTCTCCAAACAACATATAGTAACAATGAAAGTAAATCTTCTTGGTGATGCAAGATTGCCAAAGTAACCGAGATGCTCTTGCATCAAACACTTGGGGTAAATAAAGATCTGATATCCACATTAGGAAGCCTTGATGCTTTGAGAAGTATCATATGGATCCAACTCAGCTTTTGTGATCCAAGAACTATCTTCAACATGTTTATTCTATCACTGAATCAAATATTTTTTTGTAATCTTTTCCCCTGGTGCCTTTACTAATTCTAGTATCCAAAATCTTGTGAATTCCCCTTGTCTTCTTCTTAGGATAATTGGGTTTATCAATTGTCTCTTCATCAGATTCATGATACACAAAGATGTCTAAAATATTAAACACAATTGAAATATCTATATCCTCAAATAATTCAACTTTAAAAGCATTACTAGTGTCCTATTTCCTCAAGATTCTATAAGGCCCAAAGTTCATCATCTTCAACTTACTATAAGTGCCAACTAGAAATTTTTTATTTTTTTTCAAGTGTACCATTACCTTATCTCCAACCTCAAAAGTTTTATATCCTCTCTTCTTATTTGCTCTTTCTTTATATCCTTGATTACTATCATGTGGATAACCTTTCACTTCTTCATGCAATTCTTCAACTTCAACACTATTCTTTACTTCAATATCTGATTTCCTCAATTCAGTAGTTCCTCTAGAACACAAGTGATGCAAGAAGCCACAAGAAATTATATAACATGTGGAATAAACTCAATTTAAACATCAAACACTCCCTTCTCAAAGTTACACACAAAAGCTATACATTGATTAAAGAAAACCACAGTAAACACAAGGCCAAATGCAACATATTTGTAGGTGTAATTATTTAGCTTCACATATGAAGAAACTACAACATGTCCGACTATGAGGCCTTCCGGGTTGTGGCCTTATACAAAATAAGAATTCTTCAATCTCAGAGCCTTAGCTTGCATCTTCTATCTTCTATCTTCTATTCTTTTAGAATGCTACCTCCCTACATCTAACTAAGCTTCTTTCTATAGCCAGCTAAGCCACAAGTTGGCTAGTCAAGCATTTATTTACAATTTAGGCCCATACTTGGAAGAGCAAACCAAAACCTGCAAATGGTCATATGAAGTGATGCGCACTCCAAGGTAGGTCCATAAGTGTATTAGGAGTCGATGCCTAACTGTGCAAGATGCCACATAATCAACTGAAACCACGCCAATCAGAACAACATGCTACGCAAGGTGGAAACAATAGGAAACATGACCACAAATAACAAAACAAAACTTGAGAAATATAGAACATAAGAATTCACACACTTAGGACAAGGATCCAGGGAAGGTCCTTGATATGATGATGATTGCGCATAACATGAAAACAAAAGAAGCAACAACTACTTCGTGAATACTAGACTGGTAAAATTGGAAATATTTTTGGTTGATGTAAGATTGCTCAAAGACCCAAAATGCACCTGCATTAGACACCTGAGGTTAATAAAGAACTGATATCCACATCAAGCAGGACTGATATTTTGATCTAAATCATAGAGATCCAACTCAACTTGCATAATTCATGAACTGTTTTCAATTGGTTTCTCTTTCCACTAAACTAGGTATTCCATGTAATCATTTCCTCTGGTGCTTTTACTTATTCGGGTAATCCAGATCTTCTCAATGCTATATGTTTTCTTCTTAGGGTAATCCAAGTTACCTTTCATCTTTTCATCTAATTCAAAATGCTCAAAGATATTTGCAATGTTGAATATAGGGGAAATATCCATGTCTTTTGTTAATTCAACTTTATAGGCATTCCCACTATCAAACTTCCTTAGAATCTTACGAGGACCAAATTTCTTTATCTTCAACTTACTGTAGGTACCAATTGGAAATTTGTTTTTCTTCAAGTGAATCATTACCTCATCACCAAATTCAAAAGATTTGTCTTCTCCTCTCATCTACTAGGTTCCTTTTAACTTCCTCATGTAAAGCCTTAATGAAATTTGCAAATTTTTCAGCTTCAACACTTCTCTGTCTCAATGTTCATATTTCTCAATTCAGTAGTTCCTTTAGGATTCATTCCAATAACAATCTCAAAAGGTGTCTTCTTAGTGCTCCTATTTATAGAATTATTGTATGCAAACTCTGCTTGTGCCAAAATCAAGTCCCAATTAGTAGACTTATCTCCAACCAAGAATTTCAACAATTTACCCAAACTTCTATTTACAACTTTAGTTTGTCCATCTATTTGTGGATGGAATGTAGAACTAAACTTCAACTTAGTGTTCATCTTCTTCCAAAGTGTCCTTTAGAAATAATCAATGAGTTTAGTATCTTTGTCTGAAACAATAGTTTTAGGCAATCCATGCAATCTCTCTTCCTTAAAGAACAATTCAGCTATATGTACAACATCAGATGTCTTCTTACAAGGTATGAAATGAGCCATCGTTTAGAATCTATCAACCACCACCAAAATAGAATCATTACTTCTCTGAGTTCTAGGCAAACCAAGAACAAATTCCATACTGATATCTTCACAAGGCTTATCGGGTATAGGCAATGGTGAATATAATACTAAATTTTGGCTAGTTCCCTTTTTTGTTTGGAAAATTCTACAACTTCTTACCATTTTCTACACATTTTTATATATCTACGACCAAAAGTACCTGTCTGAAATCAACTTTACTGTCTTTTCAATCACAAAGTGTCCAACAAGTCGACCACTATATTTTTCTTTTATGATGTTTTCTCGCATAGATCCTCTAGGTATACACAATTGAATTCCTTTAAACAACATGTCTTGTTGAATGAAATTATCAGTCCACTTGTCCCCGCCATCTGTTACTTACAAGCTTTCCAAGGTTATGCAAAATCAAGATCAGATTCATACAAATACTTCAAAACATTAAAACCAAGTACCTCAATTCTTATTGCAATCGACAAAATCCTTCTTTGGCTTAAAGCATAAACAACCTTGTTTGACTATCCACTCTTATGTTTCAAAGAAAAGGAAAAGTTTTGCAAAAACTCAACCCACTTCATGTGTCTTTGAATCAACTTTTTTGACTTCCCAAATACTACAAAACTTTATGGTCAGTATACAACATAAGATCCTTATGCATTAAATGGTGTCTCCATTTCTTTAGAGCTTGAACAATAACATAGAATTCTTTATCATAAACTGAATATTTTCTCTTAGCATCATTCAGTTTCTCACTAAAGCAAGCTATGGGTCTTCCTTCTTGACTCAAAACAATTCCAATAGCATTCCCATTGGCATCACATTCAACTTGAAAAACTTGACTCAAATCAAGCAAATCAAGTGTGAGCAATTCTGCAATCTTTTGTTTCAATGCTTCAACACTCTTTTGTTCGCCACATGTCCACTTGAAATCCTTTTTATCTCCTCTCATAGTCTCAGTCATAGCATTACAAATAGAACTAAAATTTCTAATGAACTTTTTGTAAAACTCTCCAATCCATAAAATGATCTCGCCTCTCCAACAGTCTTAGGTGTAGGCCAATCAAGAATAACTTTCACCGTTTCATGATCCATCTTCAAACCATCAATTGAAATAACAAAACCAAGATACACAATCTCTTCTTTCATAAATGAACATTACTTAAAGGTAATCAACAATATCTCCTCTTTCAATCCCTGCAATGCTTGTTTGACATTCTCAAGATGCTCTTTCTTAGTGTTATTGAATATCAAAATATACCCAAGAATCTTTTCAAAGCCTCATTCATCAATCTCATAAAAGTACTAGGTGCATTAGGTAAACCAAAGAGCATAACCAACCATTTATATAAACCTTCATTAGTTTTAAAAGCAGTTTTCCATTCATCCCCTTCTCTAATTCTAATATAATGATAGCCACTTTTCAAAATCAATCTTTGTAGAATACTTCACTCCACTCAAACTATCCACTATGTCATGCATCCTAGACAAAGAAAATCTATATTTCAACTCTAGAATCAATGCACATTCTTCATTCCCCATTCTTCTTAGGTGCTAGCACAACAAGTATTTCACAAGGACTTAAAATTTTTCTAATCATACCCTTCTCAAGAAATTCTTGCACTTTCCTATTCAATTCAACCTTTTCATCAGGTGTCAATCTACGCAGTGTTTTATTAGGCAAACTAGTTCGAGTTATCAAATCCATACAATGACTTATACTTCTCACACGTGGTAAACCATGATGTACATTATCAGAAATTATGTCTTGGAACTTTGCTAACAAAGACTCAACCTCAGGTGCATGCTAGCTCATCTTGTTTCTCAGTATTTATAAGAATCAAAGAAAAAAAAGCATTTTGTTCGTTCATATCTCTAGCAAATTGATTTCCTTCAACCAAACATACTCTGACTATGGTACAATGATTCTCCTGGTTTCTCTACCAAGGGTAACAATGTTTGTTTCTTTCCATTTACCCAAATAGTATATTAATTCAATCTACCATCACACAAAACTTGTCTATCATACTACCAAGATCTACCCAAAACAATATGACAACAATCCATAGGCATGATATCACATAAGACTTCATTGTGATAATTCCTAATTTTGAATTTAACAAGGCATTGCTCACTCACAAGTAATTTATGCTTCTTCTAGATCTAAACAACTTGATAAGGCTTAGGATATCTTAGTCTATGCAACTGTAACTTGTTAACCAACTCTTCAGACGCAAAATTGTCAAAACTTCCACTATCAATGATTATCTTGCAACATTTTCTAACTATTTTACATTTGGTTTTGAACAAACATTTTACTAAAACAGGTTCTCCATTAATTCCCTCATTTTGCAAGATTTTTCCAGCATTAGGTTCTCACCATTCTCAGGTTCATTAGGCGTTTCAACAACTTCTTCACAGGCCAAAGTGCTCCTGCTATTACCTCCAATCTTCTTCCCAAAGTTAGTACATTCAAAAGCCTTATGTCCTCCACATTTATAGAAAGTACCTTTAAACCATGATCTTTCTTCTCCTTTTCCACCATTATTATTCCTAGTGTAACTAGTATAGCTACTTCTATTGTAGTTACCTCTTCTGCCAGTAGGTTCTTCCTTCCATTCTGACTTTCTCGTATCTTGTATTGCATTGTCAGATCTGCTACCTTCTCCATATGTTCTGCCTCTGCTTCTCTGAAATTAACCACCTCTTCCTCTCTGTCTCTAATTATGTTTCTTCGCCATCTTTCTTCATCCTTCAAAGTGTACTAATATGCTTCCACACTATCCATCTTAATATAGCTAATTTGTCCTAAATTGATGTCCTTAAACCATTGAAGTATCTTGCTACCTTCTCAACCTCATCATCTACATGCCAAGATCTGATATCCAATTAGAATTCCTTAGTATATTCCTTCACTCTCATGTTCTTTTGTCTCAAATTTTTCATCTTTCTCAACAAGTTAACTTGATAATCAACAAGAAGAAACAACTTCTTCATCTTTCCAATCATCTTTGCTCATGTCTTGATCTTTTCTTTTCCCCTTTTCTATCTCTCAGTTTGCAAATGATCCCACCAAAGTGAACCATGACCCTTCAACTTTGTGACTGCTATCTTAACCTTCTTATTATCAGGAGTACCTTCACTACTACATTTGGGCCCGAATTGCAACGATCACTTATTGCCTAAGCAACACCAGCAGGAATTGGCTCCAGTTGGACAGGCGTTGAAATTTTGTTGTCGCAAATTGTGATGGCAAGGGCTTTCATCCCAATTGCAATGCCAAAAGCTGTCGTGAATTGAAGCCAAATAGGGCCATACATCGTCAGAATTGCGACAACTATCTGTCAGAGTTGTTGTCGCAAGTGTGACATTTATGCGACAGTAATGTTGTGGGTCCAACGGTTATCTGTTGTTGCATGTGAGACGTTTATGCAACAATAATGTTGTGGTTTCGACAATTATTCATTGGAATTGCGACGACATCGTAATAGAAAAAAATGGAATGTGTGATGTTGGAGAGAGTGCTTTCCTAACAAATCTGTTTCTAAAATTCAACTTTGGTTATGAACATTATCAGGAGACTGCAATGCTTTTACCTGTATAACTAGTTGTCCTGGTATTTTTATCTTTTGGGAGAGACTAAATGATTCTTGTGACTGTCAATTCTTCCCATTGTGGGGAGGATCGAAGACTAATGGCAAAAAGTTGTCTATGTCAAGCTTGAATGTTGTGAAGTCTCACCCCGATCCGTCATAGCATAGATATTGTATTTCCATTTTGTTACCTAGAATTGGATATCTCAACATATATTTTGATACTTGATGGACAATAAATTTTGCTACTTAACCAATGATATTTACTTGTGATTTTGTGATTTTCCATTATGATATGTATTAGGACATAATTGGCATAGTCGATGAATTAATGGATATTTATTCAGTACTTCATTATTATGTTAGAAATGGGTTTTAATGTTATTCTAATGCTTAATGTGATCTTGTTAAGGAATTTAGTAATGTACAGTTTTTGAAGGCTAATGATTAAATGTTATATGTAAATGATAGAAGTAGGGAGTTAATTATGAAATGCGTTATATGCGAAATGTAGGGTAATGAAATTATTATGTATCTTTATTTCCATTTTTGATTTATATATATATATGGCTTTTTATTGGACTACTAATGCTTGAGTTTAGTGTTTAGGAAAGGAACCATGGAAACATAACGGGGAAACAAGGTACAACCATATGTTAAAATGATACTGCCAAGGTGAATCTTTATAAGATTCGTAAACCTCGTTGTGATGTGTTTATTTTGTAAACGTGAGATGTATGTGTATAGTATGTATTTCATGTGTAGATTATGAACGTGCCATGTGTGATGTATAGTGAATTTTGTGTGTCACTTGACACTTGTACTCGTTATGAGAAAATGACATTTCTTTGATGATGGATCATGTGGCCACCTTATCTCAAGTTAAATACCTTAATTGATAAATTTGACTTATTGTCTTAAATTAGTAAAGAGAACAAGGTTACACCATAGGAAATTTGAAATTTGAACTTACCTAACATTGTGAGGAGCATAAAGTAGCTCTAAGGTGAATTTGTAATAAAAATAAACCCTACCCATGTTAATACGTTAAGTTAAGGGGGCTAATATTAACCACTATGATGCCTAGAAGACTTAAGAGACTCCAAAAAGAATGCATTTTTATATTGAATCTGAAAATGAGAGTGATATATAGAGGCACTCACTTGGCCACTCTCTATTTTTAAGGACAACTAGGGTTTGGAGGAAAAGGAAAAGGAGCTCTACTACAACTTTTCATTTGCCATTGCTTGGAGTAAGGTTGGTATCCATGATCCATGGTGTTCTTCATTCCATGGCAAATTTGGTGTATTGTAGATGTGGTTTGTGAAAAAGGATCTTTTTGTTTGAGTGTTGCATGTGAGAAATTCATGTGATTTCTTCCTTGAATCTTGTTTTGTTCATGATGTGTGTTTATGTAATGGGTGTGAAGCATCACTCACCCTTGGGAGGGAAGAGATGCTTGGGTGAAGGGGTTAGTTGGGATCACTCATGTAGTCAAGGAACTCTCCCATGTGTAGCGATGATTTTTATGTGTTCAATGGAATATGAACTTCTTGTTTACTTGCATTTTGAGAGGTATAAGGTAGTGTGTGAAGAGAGAAGTCATTGTAAGCCTCGAAAGGGCATGTTGATAATGAGAATATGTGCATATTTGTGAATCATAGTTTGGAAATCCTCCACATGGAGAGAGCCCACCTTCACCCTATAACTTGATTTAATTGTTGAATCTTTGTGCAAGCCTTGGGATGAGTTGTATTGAGTTGTGTTGCTATAGTTTGCATGTTACGTGAATGTGTAGTGTGCAACCATTTGTGCCTTGTTTCCCCAAGTTCAATGGGCGGCCTCCTCGAGGCCTAGGTTGGGAGGTGAGCCTCCATAATTCTACATTTTGTCTCTTATTTGCAGGTATTGCTTGAAGTTTTGGACATTGGAAAGTTGTGAAATCTTACCTTTGCATAGAAGAAGAGAACACTATTGTATTTGTATTGCAATGGAGGACAACTTCATATTTTTTATGTGAATTTATTTGTACTGTACAAATGTTGTTATTGATCTCATACATATGCCAATGGAGAGATTGTGAAATATCTTGCTTGTAAAGGGCCTTCCATTGTGTATCCTGATATGATAATTTCACCACCCTATTTTTTGCTTGATATTGTGTTGAATGCAAGTCTTGAGAGGAATATGAAGGAAAAATTTCATTGTTTTGATGATATTGTTTCATTACTTGATTAGAATGTATTGAACAAAAGAAATTTTGAATCATGATATACATTGGAAGAATGAATGGGATATTATCATCTTGTTATTCTTATTTCCTCAAGTCTCGTATGAAAGTTGTAGATGTAATTGTGTTCAATCTTGAATCATATTAGTGTAGATTTTGTTTTCTAATTGATAATGAACACGTAGTCAAGATGGAGACATCAACAATATAACTGGAATATATGAAGTTCATAAGATTACATGTAGATGTTTGCATTGTGTCTCAGATAAATGTATCTTGCAATTTAAGATGTTAGTAATAAGGTAGTGGACATATATCAGCTATAGAATTCACTATATGGAATGAGCATTAAAATTCATAATATAATGTTCAAATTATAACCATTCAGTTATAAGTAACCATAGAGAAATTGTGAAGCAAATAAGACAATAAGCTAAACTAAAAATAAACAAGTCCTTGAAGATGCATTCACATGTTCTGGAAAATGTATGGGCTAAAACAAAAAGAAGTTCCTTGCTAATACAGGTCAATAAAAAAATAGACCTTGTATAAGATAATAATATTTGAAATATTATAGGTGAGAAGTAAATAATTTTTAAATCACCCTTTAATAAGGGGACAGACCCATCAAAAAAAGATGAAGACAAACACCCCCCCCCCCCCCCCCCCCCATCCTAACTTGTCGGCCTTACTTTTTGAGGGGGCATTTAATGTTTGGGAGGCATCATGTGAGGTACGCGCCCCCGCCCCTCCACCGCCAGCCACTCTCTTCTCACCTACCACCTACTCCCTTAGGCGCAAAAAAATCGGGGAAGGAACCCATAGCATGGTAAACACACTTGCACAAAAATTTCATAAACAACTTTCCTTTAATCCTAACTTGCCTAGCAAGGAGGGCCCCATTTGGAAGTGGGAGGGTAGAGTTTGACTTGAAGACCGTACCATGTCAACCTTACCAATAAAAACATGGTGACAAGGAACCCCCACCTTGCGTAAGTGTTAAAAATAATATGATTAAGACCCCTTTTTTTTTAACATAGCAATTGTGGGGGGGAAAAGATTTTATGAGCATGTGACTCTTAACCTAGAAAGTCGAATTGAGGGTGAGAATGGAGTATTAAAAAGGGCAGATTTAATATGTCCATTACCTTAGCATGAGTGGAATGTAAGAGTGGTTATTAGTTTAGGAAATTTAAAAGGATTGTAGTTTATTTAAAATATGTTAAATGGGTTAAGTTAGAATAGTATAGGGAATTATATTTTGGGAGTGCGGTATTTAATTAATTTAGTTTAGGTTGTTGTTGGTGGCATTGGAATATAGGAAGGTAATGAAATTTGTTTCTTTTTTGTATATAAATGTCTTTTTTGCCATTTGAGCCATGGTTAGATAGAAATAAAATTTGGATATAATATATTATTGAGATTAATAAAGGTGAATGAAATTAAGGGATATTAAATTAATAAAATATGTTGCTCAATGGGATGGTTAGGAATACATTATATTAGTGGGAGTTATTAAGTTTTTCTTTAATTAAATAAACAAGTAAAAACATTATTAGCAATGCTAGCCTTAGATATTTATGTCTTTTGTAAGTAGCATATTAATTCAAAATTAATTAAATGTATTGTTTTACCCTTGCAATTGGGGGTTGACACTATTGATTGATAAATAAATGAATAAAGAATTAATTTTCAATACCTAATTTTGAACTTAAATTAGATAAGTAAATAAATAACCTTAAATTATAACCAAGTAAATAATAATAATAATTAAATATCATTTTAACATAGTATTGCAAACATTATAGACAACCAGGCAACCCGACATGGAAAACTTGATTCCAAATTTTGAGTGGAACGATCTTCGTCCCATCAGCTAGCTTTAACATCTCCAAGTTAAAGTATAGATTAGGTATTTCTTATCTAATCGAAAATTCAAAACAGCCAGCAATGTCTGAATCCTTGACGTAGCTCGTAACCTTAGAATACAACTTATACACGTTCAGTTATAACAGTGTGCCATTCCAGAATAATCACAACTTGATTTGAGTTTAAACCCATTCAAATTTAACATCAAGTCATTCGACTAAATTATAACATTAACGTTTCTTTTATATATATATATATATATATATATATATATATATATATATATATATATAGAAAATAATTGTGTTTTTTTTTTTACTTGTAGGGATTTGAGCATGACAAATGTACAAACAACTTTTTACCATTACTCTTCAATCCTCCTCACAATGGGCAAAATTTGACAGTCACAAGAATCATCTGGTCTCTCCCAAAAGATAAAAATAATAGGAAAACTAGTTATAGGGGTAAGAGTGTTGTAGTCTCCTGATAATACTTATAACCAAAGTTGAATTTTAGAAATAGATTTGTTAGGAAAGCCTTCTCTCCAAGGTTACATATTCCATATTTTTTTCTATTACGATTGCGTATACTTACATACATACATATATACATAGAAGTTGAACTTGCTTCTTTGACTCCTTACACTCAACTCTTCACTGAAGTTATTCTTTTAGCAGTGAGAATAACTGCTACAAATTCCTAGGAGCCAAGGGACCCTAAACCTATGCTACTTTTTCTGGAGACATGGGAGGAATTTTCATAACATTATGGATCATATAGTGATGCCCAAATTAACAGCAACAGTGGATACTTGGGATCCTTGCAGGGAGATCATGCCAATACATGTCAGTTACATCCTTGGCTTCCATTGTTGGGCCAGTGTATGGAACCTTTATGTCAAACCATTCATTATAAATTGGGGAATTTAATAAAAAATTAGGAATTTGTAATTAACCCAACTAATTGACAACTAGACCAATGAATCGTAGTGACAAAGGCATAAAATCTATGATTGAAGTCCCTAAGAAAAGAGATTCAAACAATGAATCATTTGAGAGGGTACTAGAAAGAAGGGAAAAAACAAGAAGATATGATCATGATCACGATAGTGAAAATAAAAACTATGGACATACTAGAATGAATTCAGAGAAATATAATAGAAAGGCTATGAAAGGTTCTTATCAGAGGAATGGGATATATGGAGGTACCGAACACAATGATATTATATATGATGCAAAGGGAAAATAAAAGAACATAGATATGGAAAAGAATTTTTCTAATCGTAGAACTGGTAAGCATCATACCTTTGTGAAAAGTCAAGATGATACAAAGCCTAGAAGGGTTGAGACAATGGGAGAAAGAAGTAATTGGGGTAGAGATGCTAAGGGTGATAGGTAAAAAGAACGAGGAAAATGTAGTAAGCAAGTTCTTCTAGCTGGGAACAATTGATTGTTCGTTTAATTGTACCTAATTTGATGACAGTTTTATAGGAATTTGTAATCAACCCAACTAATCAACAACTAGACCAATGAATCATAGTGACAAAGGCATAAAATCTATGACTGAAGTTAAAGAATGTTTGCACAAGCCTACAAGCTCCTTTAGATATTATTTTGTACAATTTAGTTCTCACTTATGTAATAATGTTGTTACTACAGTCTTCATGAAACCAAACTCATATTGAAAATAGTTAAGTGCTACCTAACTATGTCTAAGGTGTCCACACTAGAGGCATACTCCACCCACCAGGCTGCCTACATACCATATCCACAGGATCGAGACCCTTGAACTACTCACTCTAAAGAATATGTAGTTGTAGTTTCTAATTGTTTTGATGTAGTTGTATTTTTATAACCACTGGTGAGATTTACTCACCTAATACAACTCTTTGCCATCATACACCCACTCCAGTGAATCAGGCAATTTTCTAAAATTACAATACTGTAATACCCTGGTGCAACCTTTGCATTGTAGTTTACAGTTAATGTAAGGTTAACCTATATACATCCTAACTCGCTCCTTATATAGTTATGTTTAAAAGCTTGTGACAATAATCAATGTGACAAAAGCTTGTTTAAAAGCACATATTCCTTTTATTAAATGTAAGGTTGATTACCTAAACATTCACACGTGTATAAGCATGGTAAGTTACCTCAAATTTCATGAGATCAATCTTTAAAGTGCCTGGAATGTCCTCATCACCACTTGCTACTCTCAAGGGAAGTCAATCTTCATTGCTCATGAGCAATTCACCACAGAGGTATATTTAGGAATGTCCTCATTGCCTCCTACATAAAATGAATACAATATTACGAAATGCCCCCTAAGAAATAATAGTTCAAGTGAAAAAAACACATGAAAAATGAGAGAGAAAAGAGGAATCTACTTACCAATAGGTGTTTCCATTGCATCTATGGCCATGCTACCTGTTGAATGAGTTTTATTGTTTTTCTATTGTGCCAAGATCTCTTTTTTTATATACATACATACACATACATACATACATATGTACATACATTATATATTAACAAGAGCACGAAGATCACAAGGGCACAACATGACAATGAAATGCAGCGATCACAAGGGAACGACAAAAAAATCCTAGATCTCCATTGATCTCCACTAAAGTTCAGAACTCTCCACCCTCTTTCGTGTGCAGCTCTCCATAATCAATCAAAACAAATGAGAGCCACTAGATAGAATCTAGGAAAGTATTGTGATAGGTACTATGACATTGGAATCACAACTTGCAAGTGTCTTTGAGAATTTACAGTCCAAATATCAAATGATTATAAGAGTGTTTCAAGTATTGGCACAATCTACCTATAATGATCTCAAGTATCAAATGCTTATACGAGTGCTTCAAGGTTGGGAATCACTTCAACATCCTTTGCATGGTTTAGAGGTAATGCCATTATGACAGAGGCTTTTGCAAGGGAATGAGCCTCATGATTATGGAATTTACATAGAAACATAACTTGCTTCTTCAACTCCTTACACTCAACTCTTCACTGAATTTATTCTTCCAACAATGAGAATAGCTGCTACAAATTCCTAGAGCCAAGGGACCCTGATCCTATGCTACGTTTTATGGAGACATGGGAGAAGTTAGTACCGGCTTCAGTACTTCATAACATTCTAGATCATATATTGATGCCTAGATTAACATCAGTAGTAGATATTTAGGATCCTCGTAGGGAGAGTGTGCCAATACATGCATGGTTACATCCTTGGATTCCATTGTTGGGCCAGTGTATGGAGCCTTTATATCCAACAGTTCATTATAAATTGGGGAATGTGCTTCATGCCTGGCATTCAAGTGATGCATCTACATATGCAATTTTATCACCATGGAAAATTGTACTTGGTCCTGCTAGATGAGAACAACTGATTGTTCGTTTTATTATACCTGATCTGATGACAGTTCTACAGGAATTTGTAATCAACCCAACTAATTAGTGACTAGTCCCAATTTACTAGGTTATGGCTAGTTTCTTTCTAAAAATATCTGTTATGATATGTTTTTGTAAAATTTCTTGCAAACTCTGCCCATTTTTCCCATTCTGCATTATTTTTGTGGAGGATCTTGAGGTAAGTCACTTAGCACAGGTTGAGTAAGTTTTATTGTTTTATTATTTGGATTATGGAATATGTATGCAATTGGATCAATTTTTCTGTTGTGCTAAGATTTTAATAAGCATCATAAAAAAGATCTCTAAATATACATGTTTAGAAGGAAATATAAAGAGATACATGTTTACTAGGGAGGAGATGCAAAAGAAAGTTCAGTGGTTAATATTTGTCAAGTCAGATATTGCCCAATTTTGGCAGAAGTGTGGGCTTACAAATGTACTTGTAATGGTTCCCTAGGGTAGATAGTATGGTAGCCTATGAGGCAGATTGTAAAGTTTACTATACTGCATATAGGAGATAAATTTTGGAGACTGGTGTAATGGAAAGAAGAATATACCAAGAGACATTATGGAAAAAGCAATGTAATTTTGAACTTTTGATACAATATTAATCCAAAATATATTACTAATAAAAAAAACCAAAGAGGAGTAGTTGTTAATTATTGTCTTAAAAAATCTAATAACTATCAACATCATTTAATAAGCTAGTCTATACAAATACAAAACAAATTACCACTTCTATGCTTGTTCATTTACAAGTTATTTTATTCTTTTCTATTTTTTTGTTGATTTATTTATTTGAATCTTCTATTAACATTTAAATTTGCTATTTTGTGAGAGATTGTGCTATAGTAACAAACAAAAATTCAAACTGATTTTTCATACCCAGACTCACAAACATAAAGGTGGCAAAATCTTAAAAGCATTTTTCAATACAACTTTAAAATCTAAGTTTTCCACAACAAAGCATTTTATAAATACTTTTGGATAGCTCAATTTTTTGCTCTTTTGAAGCCCTGAAAAGGAACTACTACATAACCAAAGTTACCTGCACCCGTTCTTGATAAATTCCTTCAAATAAGTTTCCCTCTAGGCTCTAAGCACTTTTTGCCTTGATTCCAAAAGCAATGCATAATGCCATTAGAATCACACTTTTTTCACCTGATATAATGTAACGATACATTAAAAATGATTAAACAGAACAAGCAAACCAAACAATTCATAAACTATAGAAAATAATATTTATAAACTAAAACGCATTATAATCTTTGAAAAAAAAGGGCTTTAACAATTCACTCACTCCTATTCTAACCAGTAATAAAATTAACCCATTTGTTGAACTCTATCTACAAGTTGTTGTGGCACATGAAATTCTCCATGCAGATCCTCAAGATAGTAGCAGCACCTCCCCTTTGGCTACTGCTTACTGAAAATTCTTCTGGTATGTCCTCCATCATAAGCCAACGTGCATAAAAAATGAAATGAATACACAAATGTTCCAAATATAAGGGTTTGGGCTTAGATTTCAATGCATAAAATCCCAAACACCCTGTTCTAGAAAATAAAAGAAAGCAAGATAGAGTTTCGAGAATAAAAAGAGAAAGAAAAGAATATGCATTGAATACATAGACTTTTCCCTTACCTTTGGTTGTAGTATCATTGAAAACCAACTAAATTTCCTTTGTTTTATTGATTGTGTTTAGCTCAGCTCGATGTTATTGTTTTTCAAAGGCATTGTGACAATAGCGGCATCCAATGTTTAAGTCGTGGCAAGAATTGGACACTGATTGTGAAGGGGACATTTACTCCAGTTTAAGTAATATCATTAATTTAAGTTTTCTCTCAAAGATTATAAATTGTTAAGGGAAAGTACTCCTTACACAATACTACAATAATATAAAACGATAATCAGCCATGAAGATTAAAATTATAAGTAATTGGACGACATTACCCTTAAAAAGAGGAAGAAAACTTCATATTAAAATTATAAGTTTTCTAAAAATTTCTTGCAAACTTTGCCCATTTTTCTTGGTCTGCATTATTTTGTGAAGGATCTTGAGGTAAGTCACTTAGCATGGGTTGAGTGAGTTTTATTGTTTTATTATCTGAATTCTAGAATAAGTATGCAGTTGGATCAAATTTTATGTTGTGCTAAGATGTAATAAGCACCTTAAAAAAAATCTCTAAATATACACGTTTAGAAGGAAATATAAAGAGATACCTGTTGAGAAGGAAAATAAACAAAAATTTACATAACCCTTGAAGAAAATGATAGAGCTAGGGCATGACAACGAAATTGCAAAGCAAGGGCACGGTACATCAATGAAATCGCAGAGCAAGGGCACATAGATCACAAGGGAACAACATGGCAGAAAAATTGCAGAGCAAGGGCACTACAATGAAATCACAGAGCAAGGACACAACAATGAAATGCAGAGATCACAAGGGCATGACAATCAAATCATAGAGCAAGGGCATGACAAAAAATTGCAGAGATCACAACAACAAAATTGTAGACCAAGGGCACATCAATGAAATGCAGAGATCACAACAACAAAGGGCATGACAATGTTCACAGCTCTTCACCCTCATTCAAAGCTCTCAACTCTCTTTCCTGCATAGCTCTCCACAATCAAAACAAATGGAGAATTTTTTATGTCGTGTTTTCTTTTCTTTTTTTGTTTACAATCCATTATCCATGATCCACAAGATCTCTCTCTATACATACATACATACATACATACATGAAAACAACAATGCACTTGCTAAGAGTTTACAATTGTTCAACAAAATTAATGTTGCACTTGCTTTAGAAAGAGATTGCATGACATAAACAACAACTAGACAAAATAAAGAATATTATGGGAGCTAGTGGATAGAATCTAGGAAAGTAGTGTGGTAGGTACTATGACATTGGAAACAACAATTAAATTGGTGTAATTGTTGATTAACTGGGTTGATTACTTCATTATTATATGATCCAATGGTAATGTTAGTTATTATTTTGACATACATGAAAACATTATTATTATTCATTATTATATATACATATATACATGAAAACAACAATGCACTTTCTAAGAGTTTACATTTTTTCAACAAAATTACTGTTTTACAAGAAAATGCACTTAAAGAACTATTATCTTCAAAGCAAGAACATGGTGTTGAAACGGTACAAAAAGTGCTTGACATTAGAGGTCCAAAAGTGAGGGTGTTGACCGATCTTGAAAACTTGAATGTTGAAATGAAAGCTATCGATGATCAAACACCTATGCCAGAGTTACAACACAATGTAAAGTTGATTTTAGATAAGGTAGAGGTAGATATTCAGAAGTTTGATAATCAAAATTGAAGGCATGAGAGCAAAGGAGAAGGAGCGGCTTTAGAAAGAGACTGCATGACAAAAGCAACAGTTAGACAACATAGAGGATATTATGGGAACCACTGGATAGAATCCAGGAAAGTGTTGCAGTAGGTATCATGACATTGGAATCACTTGGAAGTTTCTTTGAGAATTTAGAGTCCAAATATCAAATGATTATAAGAGTGTTTCCAGTATTGGCACAGTCTCCCTGTGATGATCCTAAGTATCAAATGCTTATAAGAGTGTTTCAAGGGTGGGAACCACTTCAACATCCTTTGCATGGTTTGGAGGTAATGTCATTGTGGGAGAGGCTTCTGCAAGGGAATGAGCCTCATGATGATGGCATTTACACAGAAGCGGAACTTGCTTCTTCAACTTCTTACACTCAACTCTTCACTAGAGTTATTCTTCAATTCCTTGCATATGCAATTTTATCACGTTGGAAAACTATATTTGATACTACTAGCTCAGAACAACTGATTGTTCATTTATTGTACCTAATATGATGATAGTTCTACAAGAATTTGTAATCAACCCAGCTAATCAACAACTAGATCCATTTAACTGGTTATGGTTAGTTTCTTTCTAAAAATATCTGCTATGATATATTTTTGTAAAATTTCTTTGCGAACTCTACCCATTTTTCCTAGTTTGCATTATTTTTGTAGAGGATATTGAGGTAAGTCATTTAGCACAGGTTGAATAAGTTTTATTTTATTATTATTTGGATTCTAAAATATGTATGCAGTTGGATCAATTTTGTTGTTGTGCTAAGATGTAATAAGCACCTTAAAAAATATCTCTAAATATACATGTTCAGAAGGAGATATAAAGAGATACTTGTTTAGAAGGAAAAGAAACCAACATTTGTATACCCTTGAAGAAAATTACAGAGCTAGGGCATGGCAACAAAATCACAAAGCAAGGGCACGACATGGCAACAAAATCGTAGAGCAAGGGCACGACACCAAAATTGTAGAGCAAGGGCACAACACCAAAATTACAAAGCAAGGGCACGACACTGAAACATAGAGATGAAAAGGGCATGACAACCAAATCGCAGAGAAAGGGCACGACAATGAAACACAGAGATCACAAGGGCACGAAAACCAAACCGTAGAGCAAAGGCATGACAAAAGAATGCATATATCACAACAACAAAATCACAAAGCATGGGCACGACAAAAAAATGCAGAGATATATCACAAGAACAAAATGCACCAAGCACAAGGGCACAACAATGTTTAGAGCTCTCCACCACCTTTCACGTGCAACACTCCATAATTGAAACAAATGGGAAACGATTTATGTCTTTTTTTTCTTTTTTTTTTTCATAGTTACGTGGGCATCACAATTACGATGCTTATGTCAGTATTACGACGACGTCAAGGAAAATTGCCAAAAAGAAAAAGAAAATCACCACAAATTAGACCGCCGTCACAATTTGACCCCAAATGTTGTAGTGCTTAGACAAGATTAGTCTCAAGCCTTCCATCATAGCAAACAACTTCAACAACAGGTCTAGCATTCGCCCTAGACAAAACTCTTAGAAGCCTTTCCTAATCTTGTTCACCTTAAGTTTAGGGTTAGGATTTTAGAGTTGCCTCTTCATCATTACTAACATCTTCAAGATATACACCTCTTCTCTATGTTGTCTCCACAACTTCAAGCCTCATTACAATATGCCTCAACACATCCATAATGGTATTATCAACATTTCCTATACCACAAACCATTTTGACAATAATTCCTACAAGATTGTAACCTTCTGCAAGTTATAGTTCAAATTTCAGATCTGCCACCCTATAACCAAATTCACAAGGTTCTCTACGATCCAAGTCTCAAGAAAGAACTTGTTGTAATACCACCTGACACAGGGAGCCACAAGAAACTCTATAACAACATGTGGAATAAACTCAATTTAAACATACAAAACTCCCTTCTCAGAGTTACACATAAAAGCTATACATTGATTAAAGA
Source organism: Cupressus sempervirens (assembly GCA_028749045.1). Classification (NCBI taxonomy): domain Eukaryota; kingdom Viridiplantae; phylum Streptophyta; class Pinopsida; order Cupressales; family Cupressaceae; genus Cupressus; species Cupressus sempervirens. The sequence goes on from CM053793.1 coordinate 689,720,771, forward strand.
AAACCACATTGAACACAAGGCCAGATGCAACATATTTGTAGGTATAATTATTTAACTTCACATATAGAGAAACCACAACATGCTTGGCTATGAGACCTTTTGGGTTGCAACCTTATACAAAATAAGAATTCTTAAATCTCATAACCTTAGCTCACATCTTTTATCTTCTATATTATATTCTCTTAGAATGTTACCTCCCTACATCTCCTCAAGCTTCTTTTTATAGCCAGCTAAGCCACAAGTCAGCTAGTCAAGCATTTATTTACAATTTAGGTCCATACTTGGAATGGTAAACCAAAACCCATGTAAACGGTCATATGAAATGATGCACACTCAAAGTTAGGTCCATACATGTGTTAGGATTCAACTCCTAATTGCGCAAGGCACCGCATAATCAACTGAAACCACGCCAATCAAAATAACATGCTACACAAGGTGGAAATAACAAGAAACAAGACCACAAAGAATGACACAGAACTCAAGAAATATATAACATAAGAATTCACGTACTTAGGAAAAGAATCTAGGAAATGTCCTTGATATGATGATAACTGCGCATAACATGAAAATAAAAGAAGCAATGTCTACTTTGCAAACAACAGACTAGCATAGGAAGATGGAAATATTTTTGGTTGATGCAAGATTACTCAAAGACCCAAGATGCTCCTGCATCATCATGCCATTTACAATCCCCAAAGGAGTCTTCTTAGTATTTATATTCATATAATTGTTATATGCAAGCTCAACTTGTGCCAAAATAAAAGCCTAATTAGAAGGTCTAACTCCATTCAAATATGTCAAAATGTTACCCAAACTTCTATTCATAACTTTAGTTTGTTCATCATTCTCTAGATGAAATGTAGACCTAAATTTAAGACCAGTATTCAACTTCTTCTAAAGTGTCCTAAAACAAGAACCAGTAAACTTAGTATCTCTATCGAAATAATAGTCTTAGGCAATCCATGAAGTCTCACAATCTCTCTAAAAAATAAGTCTTTTATATGTACTACATCTTATGTCTTCTTACAAGGTATGAAATTTTCCATTTCAGAAATTATATCAACCACTACATAGATAGAACCATTACCTCTTTGAGTTCTAGGTTATCCCAAAACCAAATCCACATCAATATCTTCCAAAGGTCTACAAGGAATAGGCAAAGGAGTGTACAACCCAACATTCTAACTACTTCCTTTAGCAACTTGCAGACATATTCTGCGACTCTTTACTATTTTATGAACATCCTTATATATATGTGTGTGTGTGTGTGTGTGTGTGTGTGTGTGTGGCCAAAACTATCTTTCCAAAATCATTTTTACTATCACATCAATTCCAAAACCTCTTCCAAGTTTTGTACTATGTTTCTCCTTAATAACATTCTCCCTCATAGATCCTCTAGGTATACACAATTGAATTCCTTTAAATAAAACATCTTCCTGAATGAAATAGTCAACCCACTTATCTTGTTCATTAGTCACTATAAGGTTCTTACAAGATTTGCAAGGTTTTGAAAAATCAGGGGCAGTTTCATACAAGATCTTCAAATTCTCAATTCCAAGCACTTCAACTCTCATCTTTGTCAACAAACTTCTTCTTCTACTCAATGTATATGCTACCTTATTCGACTATGCACTCTTATGTTTCAACCTAAAAGAAAAGTTTTGCATGTACTCAACCCACTTTATATGTCTCTGATTCAACTTATGTTGAATTCCCAAGTAGTATAAATCTTTATGATCAATGCTTAATACAAACTCTCTAGGCATCAAATAATGTCTTCTTTTCTTCAAGGCTTAAATAATTGCATAGGATTCTTGATCATAGATTGAATATTTCCACTTAACATTATTCAATTTCTCACTGTAAAAATCTATAGGCTTACCTTCTTGACTGAAAACAACGCTAATGACATTACCACTTGCACAACAATCAACTTGAAAAACTTTGTTAAAATTAGGTAAAGCAAGAATAGGCAATTATGTGATCTTTTCCTCCATTGTTTTAAAGCTTCTATTTGCTCCATGTATCAACTTGAAATAATTTTTATGACCTCTCATAGTCTTTGTCATAGCACTAAAAATTGAACTTAAATTTTTAATGAACTTTTTGTAGAAATTTGACAATCCATGAAATGATCTAACTTCCCCAACATTCTTAGGTGTAGGAAATTGAAGAATAACTTTAACCTTTTTAGGATCCATCTTCAAAAAATCACAAAACCAAGATATACAAGCTCATTTTTCATACAAGAACGTTTCTTCAAATTTATCAACAACTTCTCCTCTTTCAATCTCTAAAAACCTTGTTTGATATGCTCAATATGTTTCTCTTTACTCTTACTATAAATTAGTAAATCATTAAGGTATACACTCACAAACTTAGCCAATAATTTCTTCAAAACTTCATTCATCAACCTCATAAAAGTACTAGGTGCATTAGTTAAACCAAAAGGCATAACCAACCACTCATACAAACCTTCATTAGTCTTTAAAGTAGTCTCGCATTCATCTCCTTTGACCCTAATAATATGATAACCACTTTTTAGATCAATATTTTTAAAATACTTTGCTCCACTCAATCTGTCCATAATGCCATCCATCATAGGCAAAGGAAACCCATACTTCATTGTTATCTTGTTTATAGCTCTGGAATCAATACACATTCTCCATTCTCCATTCTTCTTCAGTGCTAATACAACAAGTACTACATAAGGACTCAAAAATTCTTTGATCAAACATTTTTCAACCAATTCTTGTACTATTCAATTCTTCATTCTCTGCAAGTGTTAGTCTATGCATATTTTATTTGGCAAACTAGCTCCAAGTATCATATCCATACACTGACTTACACTTCTAAGAGGGAGTAATCTATTAGAAACATTATCGAGAATAATATCTTGAAACTTAGCCAAAAAAATCTCACCTCAAGTGCATGTTCAAATTCATCTTGTTTCTCGGTCTTTCTAGGAATTAAAGAAAATCAAACATTTTGGTTTCTTCATATCTTTCACAAAATGATTTCCCTCAACTAAAAAAACTCTTACATAAGTACATTAACTTTCCTCAAACTTTTCGACCAAAGGAAACAATACTTGTTTCTTTCCATTAGCCCAAATAATATACTAATTCAATCTACCATCATGCAAAGCTTTCCTATCATAATGTGAAGGTCTTCCCAAAAGAATATGACAATAATCCATAGGCACAATATCACAGAATACTTAATCAAGTAATTCCCAATCTTGAATTTCACAAATGACTACTCACTCACCAATAATTTATGTTCATGCTTGATCCAAGCAATGTGATAAGGTTTAAGGTGCTCCAACCTTTGCAATTTCAACTTATTTACCTATTCTTTAGATGCCAAATTTTATATCACTTTACAACATTTATCTTGAATCTTACATCTAGCCTTAAGGATACTTATCCTCAAAACAAGTTCATTGTCCAACTACTCATTCCACAACATTCTTCTCATCATTAGGTTCTATCCTTTCTTAGGTTCATTAGGTGCATCAATTGATTCTTCCCGAATCAAAGCATTTCTGCTACTACTTTCCACTTTATTACCAGAAAATGTACATTCAAAAGCTCTATGTCCTTCACCACATTTCAAGCAAGTACCATCAAACCAAGATCTATCTTCTCTTTTTTCATTACTATTATTCCTAGAGTAACCAATATAATTACCTCTAGTGTAGTTACCTCTTCCTCTTCTTCCAATGTCTTCTTTCCATTAAAATTTTCTTTGTCATAATATGTGCTCTCAGATTTGCTACTTTCTCCATAATATTTTCCTATACTTCGTTGAGATCTTCCACCTCTATCTCTCTATCTATGCCCTTTTTTTTTTTGCCAACTTTTTTCAGCCTTCAAGGTACACAAATAAGCTTCCTTCACACTTTCCATATCTAAAACTCTCATCTTTAATGAACAAACCATTAAAGTTTCTAGCAACTTTACCAACATCATAATCAACATGTCTAGATCTAATGTCCAACTTATAGAATTCTTCAGTATAATCTTTCGCAGTCATATCTTTTTATCTATTCTTAACAAATTAACTTGATGATCTTAAGGAAGGAAATCATTTTTCAACTTATCAACCATCTTTACCCAAGTCTTGATCTTTTTGTCTCATGTTTATCTATTAGTTCGCAAGTGTTCCCACTAGAGAGATGCATGTCCCTTCAACCTTTTAGCTGGTATCCTCACCTTCTTATCTTTAGGAATACTATCATGATCAAATATTTCTCAATCTCAGACATCCAATCCAACAAATCACCAATATCAAGTTTTCCACTATAATTATAAAGTTCAAAAACAGGTCTTGCATTCGCTCTATTCAAATCTCTGAAAAGTAACTCTTCATCTTGTTCCACTTCAAGTTTAGGATTCAATGCTTCTGCTTCATCTTCATCATGAACATATTCAAGATGTATTCTTCTTTAGGTTGTTTGAACAACTTCAAATATAATTGCAATCTATCTCAACATATCCATAATAACATTGTCTGCAATTTCCTCTCTATTGAACCATTTTGACAATAGTTCTTGTAGGAATCATTGCCTTCTTCAAGTTATAGATCATAAACCATTTCTTCCACCCTACAACCAATTCTCAACAAGGTTCTACATGATCCCAAACTTTGCAAGAAGGAAACCTTTTCTCTAATACCACTTGAAACGAGGTAGGAGGGGATAAAGATCACCTCACAACTACTCTCTCTTAGAGTTACACACAAAGTCCAACAATTGGAGAAACCACAAGAAATTATAGAGGAATCAATGCAAAAATTGTGAGACACTCTTCATTCAACATGCCAGGCATAAAGCCTACCTGGTAGGAACCATACATTTTCAAATAACAATTAGCGAGCTTAAGAACTTGGGCTTGCAGAGCCAAATCTTTGATAGCGATCATAAGATTATATGAGACAGTGATGGGTAGATTTTGGACTCTGAGGATTTCTTTGATCTGGTTCACAATACCATTGGGGTGAAGCAGGGCTTCCCTCTTTTCCCCACTTTATTTGGTATATACATTGATGAGCTTTGTTAGTGTAGTTTTTTATTTTTCCTATTTTGCTAGGTTTTTCCTACACTTTTAATAATCTCGCTTAGGTTAATAAAGCATGTCTTATTAGGTAAATGGTTGTGAGGTGTCACCTTCCTACATGTGAGCATCCATTAGCTATCTTGGGAAGATACTTTGCTATCTTTAGTCTGATAGATGGTTGCTCCTCATTGGTTGGTGTTGCCACCTCCTCCCTCTTCCTAGCCTATATAAGCATGCTATCGGGCTTGTATTTGCATCTCTTGTTTTTGCATCCTCTTAATACTATTTTGCTTCCAGCATTTGCATTACTCTCTTGGAGACTAACTCTATGATGCTATTTTGATTTTGTATCATTTGCATTCATAGTTTAGATATTTACTCTTTGCACTAGTTTTCTAGGTTATTAATCTTATCAGATTCTAACATGGTATCAGAGCTTTTCTATGTGCAAGAGTAGATTTTAGTTTCCTTATTTGAGAGATTCGGGGGGGGGGGGGGGGGGGGCAAATAAACTTTATTGTAGTTTTTTGAAAAACAAAGTATGCTCTTCTCTTGCATCTTTGGATGATCCTGAGAATCAGAAAAGTTTTGACAAAAATAGTTTTTCTCTGGGGTTTCAATCTCAAATCTGACAACCAACTTGCATATTTGGAGTTTTCAATCAGTTTTGCAAGTTCTAGCATGCCATTGATGGACTTAAGAAGCTGATCCGGCATTTGCATGTCATATTTTGGTTGCTGGATCATTTTCTAATTTTTGGAGCCATTTTTTACTGTTAAAGGCGTCTGATTTACACTAAAACAACATCTTTTATTCATCAGCAAGAAAAACACTTTCTGGGTTTTGTTCGCAGCCCCGAAAAACTATCTGGGTATCTTTTAGATTTTGCATGAAAGCTATATATTTTTTAGAATCGAGCATGCAAATCTACAGCCATACCCCTCTCCATTGGCAGTCGCAGATTTGAATGCAGTTTTCAAATGTCTCATTCTTGCTCATACGGACTTCGATTTTGATGATTCTTGTTATGAATTTGGCTATTTTTTTGTGCTCTATCCACTAGTGGAGTTGTTTTTTTATTTTCATGCATGAATTCTTCAGAAATTGCAGATTCTCAGCCGTGATTGTGCACAGTTCTCGTCTTGAAAACTTCAAAGGATCATAACTTTCTCATATGACCTCGTATCGAGGCGATTCTTTTTTTGAAAGTGCATGATTTTTTGAGTAGATCACAGTGGTGCTATTTGTTTCCTTGATTATTGTGCCCAAGTTTCACTTTTAGCATATGCTCTTCATGAGGGTTTGTAATGCATTGAAATCAAAGACCACTAAGTATCTCTTTCTAGTGGTAGTTGTAAATGCACTAAAATAAAGTGCCAAATCATATTTCTTTGGGGGGGTTCTTTGATTGAGTAAAAAGGGGGGGGGGGGGGGGGGGTTATTATTGTGACTAGGTTCTCTTCTTTCTAGCATTTCTTCTCTGCATTTCTTCATCATGGATCAAACAAATATGCCCATCCTAACTCCATACAATTACTTTGAGTGGAAATCACGCATGACAATGCACTTAAGGAAAGCTAGATTAAATAGGATAACTATGGGACTTGAAACTGAACCTGCTAAAGATGAAGATAAGCCTAAGTGGTTTAACAAATGCGATGAGGCATTTGGAACATTGTGTTTGTATGTTTCTCCTGACTTGCTATTTCATATTGAGTCTTTGGATACACCAAATGAAGTATGGACAAAGCTAGAAACACTATTTGGCACACAAGATTCAATGAGGGGTCATATGTTGGAAAATGAATTAATTAGTTTGAGTCCAGGCAATTTCAACACAATCCAAGATTTCTTCACCAAATTGAAATCACTAAGGCTGCAGTTAAAACAATGTGGAATTGAAAAGAAAGATGAACAACTGATTCTTAGTATTCTCTCTAAGCTAAGTTCAGAATATTCTGTGTTTGTCTCTACCTTCTATGCTACTAAGGGTGCACTTGGTACTCAATTCACCATACCATCTTTAGATGATTTTGCTGTCAATCTCACTCAAGAATAGGACAAGCTAATCCATATGGGCATTCTTAAGTCCTCTAAGTCACATGCCTTGGCTGCCAACCAAGGCACAAAAGAACAACAAGGACAAAGTAGTAACAACAATAGTAAGGACAAGAAATAAAAGAATAGCGAGGAGAAGAAGGATCAGATGTCGGTTTCTTCAAAAGCAACTATTGATACACCATCTTCCAAGGGCGATAAGCCTAAGAAAGAAAAGGTCAAATGTGCCTATTGTAAAAGACTTGGTCATGATGAACATAAATGTTTGCAGAAACAACTTGATCACTTGACATACATTCTTGAGAAGAATAATATTAGTGTTCCTGAGTCTATCAAACAAAGTTCTAATGAAGGGTCTAACAAGGAAAAAGAAAACAACAAGGGGAAAGGAAAGGGCAAGGCCCTTTTTGCAGTTGCTTCCTCACCATCCACTTGGGTTCTTGATTCGGGTGCTTCACACCAAATGGCTTCATCTAAGGAAGAACTTGCATCCTTGGAGCCATGTACTATGCCTTCTATTTTGATGGGTGATAACACTCTTGTTGAGGTGTGTGGGAGAGGGTCTGTTGATGTGGGGGATGGTACATTCCATGATGTTCCTTATGTACCCTCATTGTCAACTAATCTCCAATCGGTACACCAAATCACTCACACAGGTTTAGGCAAGTGGGTTGAGTTCACTCCTAGTTCAGTGGAGATATGTGAGTTGCACAATGATTCTGCAGTTGCAGTTGGGAGAGCAGATCATCAGTCACGACTCTATATGTTTTCTCACTTTGTTCCTGATCCTCCTTTGACTGTTTCACTCACTCACTTTAATGATGTGAGCAGATTATGGCATGAGTGGTTTGGCCATCTTAACTTTCACTACTTGCATCAGCTTAACCAGCAAAGCATAGTCACAGGGTTGCCTTCTACTTTGACATTGGAGTCACTTGGAATACATGATAGATCTTCTAATGGGTCAGATTCACTTGAGCAGTCTTCTACCTCCACTTTTGATGCAGAGAGTGATTCAGAGGACTTACCTCCTTCCTCTCCTAGTCATCATTTACAGGTTGATGATTCTCCTCTAGATTCTCCATCTTCTGGTCCACTTTGGGCTAGACAGACCTTGCAGTTTGCAGGTGATTGGGTTGGGGATCCATCAGACACCAAGCAGACTCGTTCACAATTCAAGGATGCTCTACATATCTTCATTGCTACTGCCTCAAATCCACAATCCTTTCATGAGGCTTTTGGTATTTCTGAGTGGGATACAACTATGCAGGAAGAGTATATTTCCTTGATGAGGAACCACACTTGGGATCTTGTCCCTTTTTCTAAGGGAAGAAAAATTGTTCAATGTAAGTGGATCTACCGGACAAAATTTGCAAGCTTTGTTGGGGGTATGGGATGCTTCATCTTTTTGGGGGGCTGCTTCCTCTCACTTGGAGTCCTAATTTTCTTTAGGGAGTCTCTTTTCTCTCTCTTTTGGGGGAATTTTATGTACATGGGTACCTCATCAGGCTTGACTTTCCGAGACCCATTTCTACATCCACCTAAGCTTCGCTTATGGGGGGGTGTTAGTGCAGTTTTTTATTTTTCCTATTTTGCTAGGTTTTTCCTACACTTTTAATAATCTCGCTTAGGTTAATAAAGCATGTCTTATTAGGTAAATGGTTGTGAGGTGTCACCTTCCTACATGTGAGCATCCATTAGCTATCCTGGGAAGATACTTTGCTATCTTTAGTCCGATAGATGGTTGCTCCTCATTGGTTGGTGTTGCCACCTCCTCCCTCTTCCTAGCCTATATAAGCATGCTACCAGGCTTGTATTTGCATCTCTTGTTTTTGCATCCTCTTAATGCTATTTTACTTCCAGCATTTGCATTACTCTCTTGGAGACTAACTCTATGATGCTATTTTGATTTTGTATCATTTGCATTCATAGTTTAGATATTTACTCTTTGCACTAGTTTTCTGGGTTATTAATCTTATCAAATTCTAACAAGCTGGAGACCTTCCTCTGGGAGACCTCGCTCCCCGGAGACGACTGTTACTTACACCAGGTTCTTACCTCCATTCTCCTCTTTGTTGACGAAGTGGTTCTCCTCGCCTCCTCTCTTAAGGTTCTCCAAAGACTTATTGATGAATTAGTCTATTTGTATATCCATTGCTAGCTCATTGTGAACCTAGGCAAGAATCAAGTCATGGTCTTCAATGGCTTGAACACCTCTCTTCACTTTACCTATCATGATCAAGAGATTGAGATTGTCTTGTCATACACTTACTTGGGGTTAAGTTCTTTGGTCCTAGGTTCAACATGAGGCCAACTTACCTGCTTAAGGTTGCCAAGGGGATGGACTCCCTTGCCCTATTGGAGAGATAGTGCTTCCAACGTCACTTTCAGGACATCGATTCCAAGTTATCACTTATCTGTCGAGCAGATCTAGACCTTTCTCTTCCATCGGATCATCAGATTTCACTGGTACACCCCACACAACATTATCTTGGTTGAGCTCGGGTCCCATCCCTTCAGACTTAGTGTTATCTTCAACTCGATCTAGTTTCTCCATCACCTCAGGGGCTTTGTTGACTCTGCAAATGACTGCCACAAATACTCTTACCTCGCCTACTGCTCCTTCGTTGATATTGCCAGCTCCAATTTGAGACCTAGAGCTCATGGCTAGTATGTCCAGGCCACCGCCTTAGTTTGATAGGGATTGATATTGATTGTCTCCCTCCTTGCCATTTCTCACTAGATGCTCCCACTCATCTAGTCCCCTCGTAGGATGAGTTGAATGGGCATGTCAAACTCAACATTTATAGACAATACACCACCATGACCTGGGTTAACCCACACAGGGGTCTATGCCTGTGTACGACCTTCTACTTGGAGCATTTTCTTGAGATCTATGAGGGGATTATTGTACACCCTTTCTACTTGAGTCAACCTTGGAGGCATGCCCTTTGTATCTCCTTGAGTTCCTTCAGAGTGGGTCACATAGACTGCGTTGCCAGACCAATCACCACTTGGTCAGAGATGATTTGATCTATCACCTTCATATCCTATCCAAGACAAAGATTGAGATCCATTTCATCTTCAAATGTCCCATCTAATATGATATCAAAGGCAAGTTTCATTTCCTATTCAGAGACTCTAGATCTTTGTCAACCTTCTTCAGCTACCCCGACCAATGATGTTTAGCCCTCTACCTTTGTGAGACTTCGCAGCTCTGTGACCACACTTCACAACTCACGTTTCCTCAGAGTCAAACCCTAGATCAGCTCATCAATGCCTTCTTCCCCCCCCAACACAAATAGGAAGCGACCACCAGATACACCCGAATCAGGAAACACCAGGTCTGTTAGATCATGTCACAGACTCATCAGGCAACAACATTCTACTCCTAGGGCTACACAAATTCAGACTCAGGCTCCTGGTCTCCTTGGATTGTATCCCTTAGTGAAGGATTTCTTTGTATCGAGAAAGGATATCTAGTTCTTCTCTCATTTTTTCATTATCGTTTCCTCTCTTTGTCTTGTTCTGTTGCTCGTCCTTTTTTGGACACCGTTTGGTGCTTCCATTGGGTTGTTTGTTTGCTTTGTTGTATCTTCCAATCCCTTCGACCCTTTGTTGGTCTTTTGTCAGATATTAATATCATTATCTTATATTATCTTATCTATCTAACTTCATTGTACTTTTCCTAATCCTAGATCTCTAATTATATAGCCAACAAGACCACAAGTCAGATTGTCAAGCAAATTATTTAAAAATATAGGTCATGCCCCAAAGGATAATTCAATGATCTTTCAAACAAGAAAATAAACTTCCATGGGGACAAGGATAGGAGCATACATGATCCAAGAAGAGGTTCCCAAGTGTGTGAAATGCCAAGATGTCAGACAAAACCTTCTTGAAGCCAAACCTACAGGTTACTCGAGTTGCTAGGAAAACAACACGCCTCATACAAAGAGAAATATAACTCTCACAAATGATGGAATTAGTTTCTGCAAGCTTAGGAAAAGGATCGATGATAGGTTCATATTAAGGATATAATTCTTTGAAAAGAGAAAACATGAACACCAATGACCACCTTCGAAACAACAGAAAATAATAATGAAATAAATATTTTTGGTGATACAAGAATGATAAAGTACCCAAGATGCTCCTGCATCATTGTTCCCCTTCCTTCTTCTTCTTCTTCCTCTCTCTCTTTCTCTTCCTCTTCTTCATATTATCTTCCCCTTCCCCTTCCCCTTCCCCTCCCCCATCCTCCTTAAAATCTAACATTTTTTAATGACATTTTCTTGGCATGATTAAACTACATTTTTCAAAAAAAAAATTGTAATTCTTATTGAAATGCTTTGATATTAACTATATGGGTCTCATTTTTAAATAAATATTGTGAATGAATATGTGTTCATGGTTTTTGTTTTATAGGATATAATATCTATTTTACTGGTAAATTTTAGTTATCTAATTATATATTGATAGATAAAAGAATAGAAAAATAATATTAATATATTATATTAGTGTGATATTTATTGTTATAACTAATATTAAGAGTATGTAAAAAAAAATTAATAATGTTTAAAAGTTATAAATTATTTTTTAACATTCAATCAATAAAAAATATGAAAAGAAAGGTTTGCATTTTGCTAATTCTTGTTTTTTATAAGATAAATAGGTTTTACAAGGACCCTGAAACCAAAAAGTAACTACGTAACATGGCTGATAATAAGCAATAGAAGCCTAGCCAGATTATAACAAGTCTAACAACTAATAATAAGCACTAGGCCCAGCCAAAAACAAAGGGCAACAGAAAGGCCAGAAAAATAACCTGTCTTTTACAAAACTTAGAAAAAGCTAGAACCAAAAGCCAAAAAAAGAAACAACAAAAAACAAAAAGATAGAACAAGAGGGCTACTCTTCATTCTTCATCTAGAGTTCCTATTTGCTAATTCTTGTTGAAATGCATCTTTTTAAATAAATTTTACATAAAGTTCAAAAAAAAAAAAATTATGATTCTTATGTATTAGCTAAGAATTTAGCATTGGCTATATATCTAGTTTATTTAAGTTTTGTTATTTTTGAAATAGTACATGATTATTACAATTTTTGTTGAAATGTATTTTTAAATCAACAAAAAATAATAATAATAAGTTCAAATTTTTACTATGTGTTATACATAAAATTTGATATTTAATTTTTTCACATCTTCTTACCTTTGATAAAAATATTCTTGTTGAAATATTCCTTTTCCAGGAAATTTTAAATAAAACTCAAAAAATATTTTTAATTGGTTAGCTAAGAATTTAACATCGACTATATATCTAATTTATTTTAAATTTCATAATTTAATGTCATAGTACATGATTATTTGAGACATCTATTTGTTGTTACATATTCACACCTCCTAACAACTAATATTAGATATTTATACACATAATATCATCATTCCACTTTAAACTTTGAACTCCACATTCACATAATGAAAAGAGCTCAAAAACTTATTTTTTTGTTTTAAAAAATTAGAATTTGTAAAATTAAGTAGATTGCAGAAAAGTACAATGTGTTCTTTAAATACCTCATTACAAATACACCTCCATTTATTTATCAAAGCATCTCTCATTGTATTCTTTAAATTTCTCCATTGTAGTTTATCTTTTGACTTGTCCTATAAAGGATAGATGGACTACAAGCTAATTAGTGATGCAATTAGACTTGCCACTTGTTAGAAGATTTTCCTTTTAAAATAATCACATTTTATTATTATAAATAAGACTTGTCTTACTATACCATTGGTCTAGGCAATATGGCTCTCATTGGTTGGGAATGCCCGTCACCAACTATTATAAAATTCGAAGTCACAACTAGTGCCTTCAACCTTTTGGAGATTATTTTGGTCCCATCACGCATGCCCCATTTTGAGTCACAAAATAGGACAACCTAGTTTCAAAATCCTATGCAAGGCATCTAGTTTGGCATCTCGGTCATTCAAGACCCTTCTCTCAGTCTAGGTCAAATCTTAGTTTCCAATCAGCTAGTTTGGAACTGTCAAAAGGGAGAAAAATCAAAGTTTTTAACTTCATGTACATAAGATGCACACGTGGGCACGTGCACAAATGCGCACTTCACCTCTTTTCAAGTATGCATTCATGCGCACCTATGGAGGTGTGCACAAGGGCATACGCCCCCCCCCCCCCCCCCCCCCCCCCCCCCCCCCCCACCCGCCCGGGGCCTATATAACCCCCCAAGCTCCCCTTTTCTTCATTGTCTTCCACCTATAACTCTGCACATGCACCCTTGCACCCCTTCAACCTTTTGTTATTGCATTGCTTCCTCTCCAACCTTCTAAGGTAAAGACCTCCCTTGGAGGTGCGCACATGCGCACCCTCAAGAGGTGTGCATATCTGCATTGAGAAAGAAAAAAATGATCCCCTCCCCCTCAAAGCATTGTACAAAGCGCAATTGTGCATGTGTCCACAGATGCATAGGTGTGCATGTGCGCATCTATGCATTTTATTTTCTCAAAAGCAAAACAAGAGTGCACTAGCACACCTTGCGCACTTGCACATGTGCACTAGTGTGCAAAAAGAGCTTAGGTTTTTTTTCATAGTTTTACCAGTTTTGATTAGTTTTTGCTTAGTTTTTTGTCAGTTCGAGCACTAGTTGAGTCTCATTTTTGTCTTCCTACATTAATATACTAATGTTTTCCTCTTTTTTGGAGATATAATGACATCATAATCTTCATCTATAGTGGAAAAAATGGTACAAAAACCTATAACATTCAAATACCAATGAGCTCCTAAGTAGTCTAGATTCCAAGATGGGCATGTAGAGATCTAGGACATAGAACTCGATCACATTAACTAGAACACTTTCTTGACACTCTATAATAAAATAAAGGAAAGATCAATGATGGAATCAACATTGATCTAGAGTGGGTTGATGAACACCACTTCACACCGTACATCAGTTTAATCCTTTGAACTGATCATGGCATTGGTTGAACACTACATGCCAAATGAGAATGTTGTAAAGAGCGTGATGGGAAAGATATTCCTCCACCTCAGACCTCAAAACATTGAGAAAATTTTCCACCCCCCCAGGGTAGACCGATACCTTCAAATACCCTATGAAGAGGTAGATAGGTGGTACAGAGAAAATGAGAAAGAGGCCAAGGAATTGGTGTAATCCACATTCTTGATTTACATGACACCCTTGGGTGGGAATGTAGGAAAGGTGGACATGACCCGGAGGTACATGAAAGATGACATCGAGTATTCAATTGTTCTCCTTAACAGAGCCATGGGCTTCCCTATGGTAGGTCACCTATAGACATGAATGGACTTCATTGAGGTAGAACCTCCAAAAGAGCAAGAAGTTCCATTCCTAAGAGCCTTGGAAGAAGAAGCCTCCCCGTCTGTGCCTAGGAGAGCCCAAATAGAAACAACAGTGGTAGGTGTCAAGAGGAGGAAATTGAAGAAGAAGAGCATTCCCTCGCCATAGGTTTTGAAAACCATTCCTGAAGAAGAGGATGAGGATAAAGGGGAACAAATTGAATTTGTCCCCTTGAATAAGAGACCTTCTTTAGCTAAGGCAATAGAAGAGGAGAGAAGGAGAAGGTCAACTCAAACACATCCATCTATTCTTAGGGAACCTATCCAAGTTGAAACTTCAGAAGATGAAAAATAGAAGTGGATAGTTGAAATGGAGGATGAAGGAGCCTGTATTTTTGACCTCACAAATTTTGATTTCACGCCAATGGCCATTGAGATGGTAGGAGAAAAGATAAGGGATACTCCAAAAAATGAGCCATTAGGAGAGGATTGGAATCAACTGCCTCCCCTTCCTCAAGGACCCCTAGGCATTCCTTCGCCACCAACCCAAGACATGACCACTATAATGGATAAAGGGTTACTAGTTCCACCTCCTCTGACAACCCAAGTAGAAACAGAAAGTCAGAATGCAAAGGAAGGATAGTATTAATAGTTGCATGCCGATGAATTATCTGAGGAAGGACAAATAACATAAGAAACTCCACAAGTTCCCCCAAATATAGAGGCCAAATCCTTAGCCCAAAAAAGCACATAAACTCTTTCTGAAAATCTTCCTTGACATGAGAAGACTTTAAAGAGGAGTAATAAGAGAAAGGAGCCTACTTTGGAACCAATTTCTTCAACCAAATATATGTCACCAATGGGGACCACACCATCGTGGCTAAAGAAGGAGGTCATGTTTCAACAAAAGAAGTAGATGGAACTAACAGAAGAGGAGGGAATGATAGAGTTAATAAAAATGATAAAGAGGCCTGAGCCACCTAAAGGTGATGCTAGAAAACTTGTCTTCATCATGAAGAATCAAGCTCAGGAACTTCTCAAACATATCACCATTCCTCCTCCTCTTTCCAATACAAAATAACTAACTCCTAAGGATTACCAAATGAAGGAGATCATATTAGGAAAGCCCATGGTGGATACGACGAAAGCATTGATCACTAGAGGCCTCAAGAAAGTGTTCAAACATATGGATCATAAGGAATCAAAGTTGATAATGTTGCTAAAGAAGGATGAGCTATTAAGAGTCAACGTAAACGAAGTATTGGGACCCATTGACCTGGATAATCGTAAGACCACTCTGGGAGCTTCACTTGTAAGAAAATAGATGGGGCCACAGATGGATTCATTTTTGGACGCATGTCATCAATGGCATGACAGTTTTTAGGAAACCAGGATAGAAGTAAGAAACTACCAACAAATAGTTAAGAATAAATATGATGCATTAGATTTACTAGAGGCTAGTGAAGTTTCAAAAAGAATAGAAAAGTTCAAGGGAAAACATCCAAACATCATTTTGGTATAAAGGGGAAGAAAACCCAGATGTTGGAAATTCAATTTTGACACTTGGAAGATTTTTTGGATTTTTGGAACAAGTCACGTAGGTGTGCTTTTCTCAAAGGTGTGCCAAAAGTTTTGAAGAAGAAGTAGTGTGCCGACAACTAATTGTCAGTTGCTACTTTAGAGCATTCAATGCACTAGGAACACATTTTGAGGACAATTAAACTCCTAGAAACACTTAGAGAAGGCCAAACTTCCATTTGTAGAGCTCCCAGAGACTTCCAGATCATCTCACAACTTCTATTTTCTTATCTTCTCATTATTTTATGTCATGTAAAGACTCACACACCCATTAATTGATATAAACAATTGTGGAGACCTACTTAGCATCATTTAGAGAGTCAATTGGTATATAATTAGATTTATTTTGTTAGTTTTTTAGCATAAGTTTGCATTAAAAGAGCTCTCACTCCTAACTCAAAGGGAGGAGAGGATTTCTTTTAAATATGTAAGACCCCTTCCCCAGTACCCTATTATAAATCCTAAACAACACAAATATGATTAGAGCTAGGAAGCATAAACAGATGAGATGCCATGTTTTTGCCTCTTGTGAATAAAATGTGAATTACAGATTGTTACCATACACCTTATGATAGAATGATGGTAAGAAGGTTTGGGATCTTGGTATGTCATGATTGGCATTTTTCTTATCAATAATGAACCTAAGATCTTATTGAGACTAATGTGTGTGTGTGTGTGTGTGTGTGTGTGTGTGCGCGTGTGCGTGCATGTTATTGTGGTGCTAAGTACCCTGTTCAGAATTACATTACGTTAGTAAGATGAGACCTTATGGAATGAAGGCTCAAGATGTCATAACTTGAAACTATATCGATGGGTTCATGCTATTTTATGGCCTATCAGAATAATTGAATTAGATGGTTATTATGGAAAGATGAATCAACACCCACCCTTATGATATTACAAATAGTCATAGATGAAAATTAGATAAGGGTTTAAACAGTAGAACTCGATAAGATATAATGGATTTATTCTATGATTGATTTTGAAACTATGTGACATGACTATGCAAACATCTTGATTACCTGGCACAATTGATACACCCTATAATGTATTATCTCATAATGATAATGAGATATTGTTAGTAATCAAAGTATATTAAATTGAATCAAAGGATACTAGTTGTGATGCTTGCATGAGGAGATTTTGACCTAAGATATGTATTCAGAACTAATTTTCTTGTTGGCTAATTTTACAGTGTAGACTCAACATTTCATCATTATGATAGGAAATGGATTATGATGTGGTTCAGAATGTTAGTTTGATCATTTGATTGAATATTAATATGGATATGCAGATTCCAATATTTAATGTTTTAAATGCTTATATGAAGATGATTAGAAAATAAAAGTTGATGATGACAATTGAGTATGTTAATGTGAATTATTCAATATGAAATTTGTCATGCACCTATATACATGCAATTTATATGATTTTTCATTGGGCTATTGATGTTTGAGTTTAGTGTGCAGGCAATTGAACCATGAATTTTAATTGGGGAAATAAGGTCCAAAATCATGTGGACATAGTTTAACCAAGGCAAATCTTTGGAAGATTCAAAAAGCCTCATTGTGATGTGTTTATTTTGTAAATGTAAGATTTGCATGTTTGTGGTAAATTTAATCTCATAATTACATTAGGGACATGTCACGGTAATGTGTAATGTGTTTTAAATATGTCACTTGACACTTGTAATTATTTTTGTGTGTTAATGACATGTCACCTAGGATTTTGGTCATGGTTACACTTAAACTAATTACCTTTCAAAAGGATTAAGTAAATCCACTTGGAGAAGGGATAGGATGGGTCACCATCAAGGGAAAGTCGAATTCAAACTTGACAAGGATTTTAGAGGGTCAATATATGGTCCCAAAGTGTCATTTTTGTGAAAATAAGCTACCCATATGTTAGCATAACATGTTAGGGGCCTAAATTTGACCATTTTAGCACTTAGCTAGCTTAGGGGGCCCCTTAACCAATGCATTCTTCCACCATTTCGAAAATTGAGTTGTCCCATGAGTCCATCCCCTTCTTTCCACTTGGTCAAAAATAGCAAATTTGGTAGCGAAAAAGTGGTAAGAGATAGTGGCTTGATGTTTTTGCCAAAAACCAATAGCAGAAGAGTCTTTTTAGTGGACTTAGACAAACTAGTGGGGTGTTCATCCACTCTCTAAGTTTAGAGACAATTAGGGTTTGGAAGAAGGAAGGACTAAGGAGAAGGGAGATCTGCAACAACTTTCATTTTGCCTTTAGCTTGGACCAAGGTTGGTGACCATGCCATAACTCTCATAGCACTTGCTCAATGGTGTTGTTCTTGTTCATATTGCAGTAAAATTCATCTCATGTGTTTGTGTTGAGAATGTCGGTAGGTGTCATTATTGTGATGGATTTCTCTTGCAAATTGTTTTCCTTGTTTTTGTGTGTATGAATGTTAATGGGTGTGAAGGCTTCACTCACCCTTGGGAGGGAAGAGATGCCTTAGGTGAATGGGTTAGTTGGGCTTGAAAATTCAGTTGAGAACCTTGGAGTATGGGGTCCGTTGTATGTCATAATCATTCATATCTTGCTTTGGGGGTAATAAAGGAAGTATGGTGTGGAAATGAAGTTTATGGAGTATGGGCTCCAAGGAAGCTATAACTGATGGTAGTGTGTTTGGAGGGTGATTGTGAAAGCCCTAAAAGGGCATGGAATTTTATGATTTTTGAAAGCCCCGAAAAGGGAATGGAAATTGTTATTTTCAAATATTGGTTGATATGACAAGTCTCCTATTTGAAAAACACACCTTCAACCATTGTTTTATGATTCCAATGGTGAATCTTTGTGTTAAGCCTTGGAAGGGAGTTTATGTAATGATATGTTTATGCATTGTATTGCTTGAGTGCAACTTGTTTGGGCCTTGTTTCCCCTGCTCAGTGGGTGGCTTCATAGAAGCCTAGGATGGGAGGTGAGCCTCCATGGTTCTTGTTATTTGGTTGTGATATATTTGCAGATTTGGTGTCCAAAGGAGCAACAGAAAAAACTTGGATTGCTCATGGGATTGAAGTAATATAGAAAGGAAAACTTGTCATTTGGGCATTGCAGTTGTAATGGAGAAATCACCATCTTGTCCACTTGTTGTGATGTAGGATTGTATGTTGGCAATATAGGAGTTTGCATAAATGTAATTGTGATATTGTTTAATGGTGTACATTTGTAAGTAATCATTGAAGGGTTGAATATCATGGACCTTGTAGTTGGAATATAGAATAATTCTTTCAAGTAGAGAGCACTTTATATCTAATGATTGTAGGGCTGAATAGGCATAAGTGAATCATGCACTTCCTGGGATCATAGAATAAGATAAAGAAAGAGTATCTAACATGATTGTATGGATCTAATTTCAATAAGTAATTTCATTTAAAAGTTCCACCATAACGATTGGATTATTCATTACTATTTATGATCTTGTTCAAATGAAAGATATAATTTTGGTGTAGTGAAGAAACTGGCATACATGAACAAATCATTTAGGATTCTAGTTTCATATATTGCTATGAATTCAAGTGCCTTCAATAGACTTATCATTTTAAACATATTTATTAGAGTATGGATTATTGCATTAAAGTTACTATCAACAATACATAGTTATATACAATGTCACAATAGTTGAATAAATAAAATCAAACCAAGTAGAAAGATAGCACCAAAAGAAAATGCATAGAAAACAAATCTCTAAGTGTGTATTTGTTCTCTGGAATTTGTATTGGGATGGAAAAATATTCCCTCTAATATTAGAGTTTATTAAAATATTCATCAAACTAATGATAATAATTCGGTGGGGAATATGACAAGGCTCCACCACCTCCCAAGATGCGTATCTGTATTCCAACCCCCTTCTCAAGCAGATCGCCACCTCCAGTGCATCGACCCGTTTCCACCGGGAACAAGACAAATACATAAAATAGCTTGAAGGTGGGCGCCGTGTCAAGCGGATGGGCGATGGGGAATGGACCCTACCCTTCCCAAGTCTTCCCTCCACCACTTTGAGTGCCACTCTTAAACCTTGGCACAAAACCACCGTCCTTTCACCTTTACGCCCCTGGCACCCTTGACTAGTCACGTGCGAGTTGAGTGGATAAGGGACTTTGGGAAGTGCTTGGAATGGCGCTTTAGGGAGTCAGGGGATTGGGATGGTGAGTATAACTAGAATTAGTTAATGGGATTTCATTAATAATGTAAATAAATAAGTTGGATTTAGAATGAAGGAAAGTTAGTGATTAAGGTTTAGGATTAGTGTAGTAATTGGTGATGGATTTGAAATTTTAGTTAATAGTATAAAGTTTCAAGAATAGGTTAGTAAATCGATAAATGAATAACAATTAATGGTTGAGAGCAAGTCCATAGATTATTAGCAAGTAATAAATAGTTTTAAGAGAAGAAACATAGTGGGTTATTAATAAATTTTAAATTGTAATTATTGTAATTTGTAAATTTTTTATTAGTTTAAAGTAGTTCATGTAATTGGCATATAATGTGTTAGTAATTATTTGCATTAGTATAATTATAAGATGGTCTCGTTATATATATATAATGAAATACATATTAATTCTATGCAATTTAACCAATCTATAATTAATGGTAAGTCATAGAATAAAACAACCATTGTTATAGGAATGATGTAAAAGGATATTATTAAATGAATAACCTATGAACATAATAATATTACCCTAGTGATCTTTTGTTAGTAGTGACATGGTTCATGATAGTAAAGTCATTAGTTGATGGTGGTAATCAAGTTGAGAAGTTTAGTTAGTATAGTTTAAATTCAGTGTTATATTACATATAGATATATATTACCGATTGATCTATTAATAATCACATCATCATATAGATCTCTTAACTTTATGTAGATATTATTCATCTAGGAGTCGTGATCTCGATATACACATTGAACATTATGGATACCATACATCGTGCAAATGAAACTATATAATGTCCAATGGTAATTATGGATAATTACTTTACAATTCAAATTGTGAATCTAGGTTTAGAAAGATCTTACATGATACTCTATAGATTTTATGCTTACCCACAAGGATAGGTTGCTAAATTAAATAATTGATATTGTATAATGATATTTCTATGACAAGGTCTCGTAGGCATATGTTCCCTTCTGAAAATCCACTATTATCTAGCTCATGTGCATAACCTGAGCCCTAATAGATGTAATGCGACCTCTTGTCAAATTGCTTATGTAATGACAACTAGAGTAACAAATGAATTGAATCATCTACCAATGCTGCCCAATTATTCGACAACCCGGTTGCAACATGCATATGCCAATATGTGTTACCTTAAGTTTAGCTTTCAAAAATTAAATAAATTTATAGTTGTGTTTTTGCCCGATAAATTTTGGGCATGACAAAATGCATGGATGTAATATGTACTCCAGGACATTATTTTGATGCAATAATATATGTTATTGATGTTCTCATTCTGAGTGTAATTATTCTTGCCAGAGTGTGTTATTTTTGTGAATGCATATTCATGAATAATAATGGAGGCAATGGCTTTATTGTGTTGTTATGATTGTGTGATCTTTTATTTATGGTGTTTGCCTTATGTTAACGAATTTCACTGTTATGACCAATTGGAGAAATGATCATTTTTGTTCTTGCATAGCGTTTTTTCTTGTGTGAGTGTATTTTATGCGGCCTTGTGATTTCATGAACCATGAAACATATTTTGGTTATTATTAAAGTTCCCATCAACTATTGCATCAATGGAGTTAAGGAAGAATTGCTCCTAATTTCATTGGTTTCCTACCAAATCCTTTTGATAATTTAATTCATAGACGTGTTGTCAGTTTGCGTTAGGTCCATTAGGAATTTCTCTTTCAAGCAATTTACTTTAATATCTTGTTCCTCTATCTTTTTTATTTGCTTCTCAAACACTTGGTTAAAATAGGAATTCATATAGTTGCATTGATAAAGTGCATTTATCATAAAATCAAAAATATATCTCTTTGTGGTTTAATTTCAGCAACAGGTGTGCAGATTGGTTGGACCCAGCAAAGGCCTCCTCGTGAACATACGCATTTACCTTCAATTGAGTTACCTAGCACGTTGAAAAACAACCATCCAAAACCTAGGAGTTGGTCATTGATCAAATTTTCAAGAGAGAGATTTGAAAGGATCTCTTTTGTTCAATATCATGCAAAATGAAAGCTCAACAAAAGTGGTGCTAGAAGGAGGGCCCAAAATTATTTTGCCTAGTAACCCAAGTTGTTGTTTGAAAATTTTGTAGTGTCTGGACGTTCAATTTTTTTCAAAGTTTGTCACTATCAGAAGTTAGGCAGGTGCACTTTTTGAAGAAGTGTGCTTTTTAGAGGTGTACTTTTCTAGAGGTGCACTTTTCTAGATTTAAGACAAACTAGAATATGTTGATCCACCATCTCCATTTCAACGAGCTTTAAGGTCTTCACCCAGTGGACATGAGTACCTAGAACTCAGTCACTTTCGCAAGCCTCATAATGATAAAGGGATACCACAAATTCTACCACTTTCATTCCAAATTTCATTATCTTCCTCATTTTACAAAAAATAGATAGAGAAAGAAAAACACAAACACAAAGATATGCCAATGGGGAAAAACCTTTTCGTAAAACAACCCCACCCCTCCAAAACCTACACAATGTATTATCTTCAACACAAAGGTTACAACACACTTGCAATGCAAGTTCTTTCAGGACATGGAAGACAAATCCAGTCGCAACAAAATACTACCAACAATACACTTTCACTCTCTATCATATCTACAACCCTAAAGTCACTTATCATGTGATTTGCATTTTAGAGAAACTTCCAAAGAAGAATTATATTAGGGTTTCACCATTCTCTAGAAAAGTAGGAACCCAAATTTTTTTTGGGTACGCTAGATGGAGACTTGAGTGTACAATACTCGATGATCAATTGCCACATGTCTTACCATCTTCACCCATCATCATATCTTCCAAAGATAGCTCTTATGCATCATAGGAATCCATCATAACTTTTTCATTCATGATATCCTTACACACTATTCAAGATGCCAATACATGCAAGTGGAGTGACACATCAACATGCCAACTAGACATTTACACTTACACTCAATTACATTATTTGCAAAAAATACATTTACACAATAAATAATAAGAATAGGAATTATCCAAGGTTGAGACACCTTATTCCTAACATTGACTATGATAGCTGGAAGGAGAAGATGAAGACTCATATTCTATGCATGTGTCTAGGACATTTGATATTGACAAAGAATGATAAAGCAATTGTGGAAGAAAGAAAGCTCAAGGAATGCAACAAAGTGGAAAGATAGTTTTTTTAATGTATAATATACAAGCCAGAGAAGCATTACTAATAGCTCTTACTAAAAATGAATACAATCAAGTAGGATCTTTAGTAACATCTCATAAAATTTGGAAGGCTTTGGAAAATACTTTTTAAGGAGATAAGCATGCTATAGTAAGATTAGTGAATTGGATATGTTTGTTTCAAGATGCTAAAATGATGGAAGATGAATCTATGAGAAGCTATATTGGTAGGACATCTAAGATTGTTGTAGGAATTAAGTATTCTGAAGGATATAAAGAGGAAGATGAGATTCTATGAAAGATTTGAAAAACTTTGACACCACCTTTGAAACAAGTAGCACAGATGATTGAGCTTTTGATACCCTGCACCGAGAAGTTCACCAAGAAAAAATTTCTTAGAAGATAAGAAGCAACATAATAAAGTTTGAGAAAATCTAGAGAATTGACCAGAGTAGAAACAACTTTTAGTGCATTGAGTGTTTGACCTTGTTTTACAAGAAATGCAAGCACCAATAGAGGCTATGCTAGTAGCAGCAGATCCAGATCAAAAGAAGAGAAAAATTCTAAAGAAGGAATAGCCCTACTTGTAAAAAAGAACTAGATGGTAAGAAAATATTTAAATGTTGGACTTGTAATGAAATTTTTCATTATGCTTCTAAGTGTCCTAAAATAGAGAGAAATTATAAAAGAAATTTCAATCCTAGAAGACCTAGAGATTGTGTATATGCAAATGAAGATGATGAATTTGAGGAAAGAATTCAAAGTGAAAGTGACGATGAGTTAGGATTTGTAGCTACAAAGGAAGAGAGTTCTAAAATTGAAATTAGAGAAGAAAAATCCCTAGTTTCTCAAGTTGAAAAGAAATTTGATTTGATTATAGACATTGGATGTTCACATCATATGACTAGAGATACGAATAAGTTTGTTAAGTTAAGAAATCATGATGGAGGAATTGTTAGAGTTGGTAACAATGCAACTTGTCACATCATAGAGATAAGATGTATTACTCTTGATAGAAAGACTATCATTGATGATGTTTATTTTGTTTATGGCTTGAAGCATAACTAGTTAAGTGTTGGATAATTCGTTGATAAAGGCTATTAGTTGCAATTTACAGAGAAGACTTGCATTATCAAAGATAAGGATTAGGGTATTTTTAGTAGTGAATATTCATAATTTTACGAATTTTTTTGCTAGTAATTTGGCTAATAATTTAAGATTTACTGCAACCTAAATCACCACATTTTTATTAAAATTAGTTCTAAAATATTTAAAATCGCTCAATAATTTATTTTATTAAAAAATCTAAACTCAAAGATTCGCCACAATATTTGATACATGATTAGATTTGATTCACCTAAATATTATATATTATCAAAGAAATTAAAATTAATTCACCAATAATTATCAAAATTATTAGTTACTTTAGGGATATATTACCAATATTTAGTTTCCACTATTGATTTAAAATATAATGTAATTATCCTCATAATTTTTATGATATAAAACATGTTCAATTTTGATTTGAAATATTCCATGACGATTAGTGAACTTCCTATTATTATTGAGATTCACTAATATTTTCTACTGAAAAATTATGATTCCAAAATAATCACTAGTGTAAATAATATTTAAGATAAAAAATTAAGAGATTTTCCAATAAAAAATAATTTGGTTTTTCAAAATAATGAAAGATTTTCCAATAATTTATATCTTTTTTCTAGAGGGGGTTTCTTAAAGTTTCCTAAAGCTTACCAAGGAAGAATGCAAACGATTTTGAATCTGAAACATTCTAAATCAAAAATCCAATACCAAGGGAATTAAGAGCACCATAGAGGGTAGTCAAAACACCTCCTAAAAACTTCTAGATGAACTAAAAGTTGTCCACTATTTGCTTGAACAAGTTTTCCCAAAGACCTAGACAACACTTTCATGTAGCATTGCATGATACTTTCCAGTATTGTACAACATTTCTTCAATGGGTGTATGATACTTTCAGGGTCTAAGAAATTCTTCTCCTAAAGCTATCCAACACTCTTCCAGTGTTGTACTATGGTTTCTCAAGGGGCATGTGATACTTTCTAGTGTCTCGCGATAATTTTCCTTTGGGCATGTGATACTTTCCAGTATCACACAATACTTCTTCTTTGGGTGTACGATTATTTATAAGTATCAACCAATGTTGGAACATGGTCACCCAGGGAAAGAAAGAAACTCTCCAAGGACAAATGGAGGGATAAATTAGAGAGTCAAAATCTCCATACTGAAGAGTACCAGATCCACAAGTCGAGGCATAGACACTCAAACACAAAAATTGAAAGACGAAAACTATAGCTAACCATATAAAACATAGCAATAAATGAAATGCATAGAAGTAACATCACAATGAATGAACAAATCAAAAATTATGTGCGGTTCCTCCCAACCATAATAGCATCATGAAATGTTGAAGGCTCTAGCAATCCCTTGTGCATAACATCTAAAACTATAAGCTAGATAGTTGGAGCTGTCTTATCAGGACATCACTACTAAAACATAATAACATCATAAGAACAAGAAATTTAACATGATAAATCAATAAGAAATAGATACTCCAACTAAACAAATCACATCATCTAATCATATGCTAAACATCATACTATAGGAATGCATAAAATAACTAATGTCATCTAAACATGATATCCAAGCATTCCAATGAAAGCATAAATCACAAGGAAGCATACTCCAAAATCCCAAATACACCAAGTGAACATCAAGCATCAATTACACTAGAATAATAAACCATCTTTGTACACAGGTCCCTAGTAGTGGTATAGGTTGCAATGCCTCCCAACCACATGAAACCCATAGGTCCACTCTCGTCATGCTAATGGAGATAATGATCCAACCACAAACACACATAAAGAAAACATCCATGGATAACACTCACGCTAGGTAGTATTGACTGAAACCAAGATCATGAGACAATGCAAGTGGATTAGGTCCTAGTTAGACAATCTATGGGTCACTATGTAGGGTTTTTTTGGAGGGTAAGTAGCTTGGCATTGGGAAGTCCAAGCTAGTAGTGGTATCTCAAACTTCCCATTATAAGGAGCATAGTCTTATGTCTTTAGATTTAACCAGGTGCTCATAACATTTTAATTGTCTTAATTTATTACCCAGTTAATTTATTTAGTTATCACTTGTTTAGCACTTTTTTCTATCAACCCTTTGGGAAATAGTCGCCAAGGTTGTGAAAGAAGACCCTCTATGCTACCCTACATACCCATGCTCATCACAATGATGAGTGCTTGTAGGCATGCATGTTCCCAACCCAACCCCAATGAACATAACTCAATCAAAAAACAACCAGGAGATCAGGCCTCATAAGTCACCTAACAATTGTACACAAACACCACCATCATGAAGATCATAAAATAAGGGCTGAATGAAAACACAAAAAAAATAACACTAAACTGAATACTAGCTCAGAAGGATGGATGTGACACACATCCCAATGCAACCTAAAAGGACAACAGTGGTCTAGCTGACATCCTATAGATAATCCAATTCCACAACCAACACCATGCCAAGAAAACCTAAGAAAATTAGGTGGCATGCAAAATGAGGTAAAAACCTCAAACCTTAGAAACTTTAAAATTAAAACCCATTTATTCTTAGGGCACAAAATCCATGAAAATCCAATAAAATTTGGGTTCGGACACCATATACAAAAATGACTAGCATAACGGTGTGAAACCCCAAATCCTCATCTAAAAATTGGGAAAATGTTCATACCAAACCAACCGAGAAGAATCAACAATTAGAAATGGAGGGGAATACTAGTTCTTAGCCTCCTAAAAAATAGCTACCAAAAATGAAAGCTAAAATAGAGCTAAAACATGAAAATGGGAGAGCCCAACTTGAGAACCAAAAGGGCAAAAACATGAATCAACACAATAAAATAAATAATCCAGAGAAGCTATTGAAAGTCATGACAAAACAAGGTCTCCCTGAGCTGGATCAAACAAGACTGATCTTGCAAAGATCCCATGCTCATAGCTCTCATAATGAATAGAAACATAATCCTCCATAAGAGGATTTTGGAAAAAGCTCTCAATTTCTCAATTACCACAAGTGAGAAGTGAGAAATTAATTTCCTCCTTGAATACCGATTCACTTTTTGAGTGAATAATCAATTAGGTAAACAATCAAAAAACCTAGTTAAATCCCAAATCTTCCCAAAAAAAAATAGGCTATTCCAAGTAATTTGAATTCATCTATGGAAAAGCTACGACAAATTAAAATTAATCAAAATAAAGCCCAAAAACCCTTAAACCAAAATCATAGAAAGCCTTAACTTTGTGACAACGCAAAAATCTAAATGCACAAACATGTTCACAAGTCTAATCACATAATGCAAATGAGTCTGGATTTAATAATCACTGAAGGGTTTAATTTAGAATTTTAAATGAGATACGTGACCATATAGGGATGACATTGGTAAATATGAATAGTTGAGTCACTAACTCCATCTACCATTAATAGGGATATAACTCTTGCACACTAAAATAAATGATCAAGTGCAATTTCATATAATAACATAGCTGAAGCAATAAATGCATTAACCTAATTTAACCATTTATTCAATTATACTAAAATAATCCATGTACATCACTCACATTCACATAAAACATGAAAAAATAAGAATGAAGTAAATACCATAGCATTAAATCCATCACAAAACATAATCAAAGATATGACCAATTACTAGATAACCAGATATCATCATAAAACATACTATCATCTCAAAATGGTATCATCATGCAAATATGGTCAACTAAACAACATAGTAGTCTGACATCTATGATACTGAAATCAAAGTATAACATCTGACCCTCAAGTCATCTCAAGTGTATAAATTACATGAGTAGAAGTATCTCTCATATCAAAATAAACAAGGCATAGACTATAAACATGAGAGGCACTACATATTTTATGGTTTTCTTTTACAATTTCACTAGAATGATGTGGATATAATTTCTTAAAGAGAAATGTAAGGAATTTGAAAAGTTTAAGATATTTAAGAATAGAGTTGAGAATGAATCTAGTGTAAAGATTAAATGTTTGAGATCAGATAGAAGTAGAGAGTTCACTTCTAGAGAGTTTAACATGTTTTGTAATGAAAATGGAATTAAGAGAAAATTATCATCACCCAAGACTCCTAAGAAAAATTGTATAGAAGAAAGAAGGAACATATCTATATCAAAGGAAACAAGAATAATAAGGCAAAGAATCATGCTGCAAAAAAAATTATTGGAAGCAAAGAAAAAGGAGTAATGACAAGAAATAGAGTACATGAGGGATTATGTTTGATTTCTCAAGTTGAACCTAAGAGTATAGATGAGGTATGAAAGGATGATCACTAGATTCAAGAAATGAACGAGAACTAGATCAGATTGAGAATAATGAGACATGGGAATTGGTTCCTAGGCCTGAAGACAAGAATGATATAGGAAGTAAATGAGTGTTCAAAAATAAGATAAATGAACAAGGTGAATTTTTTGAGGAACAAAGCTAGATTGGTATGCAAAGAATATTCATGGAAAGAAGGTATAGATTATGAAGAAACATTTTCCCCTATAGCCAGAATGGAAGCATTAAGAATGTTTTTGGCTTATACACCAAGTAAGAAGTTTAAAGTGTATCAAATGGATGTTAAGTCTACATTTCTAAATGGATTACTTGAAGAAAAAGTTTACATTGAGCATCTTAAAGGATTTCCTTTAACAAAAGAAAAGGATATGGTATGTAGATTAAAGAAAACACTATATGGTCTAAAGCAAGCACCTAGAACTTGGTATACAAGATTGGATAAATATTTGGCAAAACTTGGATTTATTAAAGGTACAATAGATAGTAATTTGTATTTGAAATAAATTGAGAATGGTTTGTTGAACATTGTGATATTTGTTGATGACATGATCTTTGGAGTTAATGATGAAGAAAGTGATAAGTTTTCTGATGAGATGAAGAATGAATTTGAAATGAGTATGATTGGCAAGATGAAATTTTTCTCAGGTTTACAAATTATGCAAAACAAAGATGATATTTTCATATCAAAAGATAAGTATTTGAAAGAATTATTGAGAATATTTGGCTTGAAAATTTGTAAGCCTATTGGTACACCTATGATAATTGGTCACAACTTATCTAGCAAAGATGAGACACTTGTAGTGGAGAAGAAGAAGTATAGATCTATGATTGGAGGTTTAGAATATCTGACTTACACCAAACCATAAATAGTAAATGTTGTTGGGATACTCGCAAGATTTCAAGTTGATCCTAAGGAATCTCATTGTGTATTAGTAAAGAGGATATTCAGATATCTAAAGGGTATACCTGATTATGGATTATGGTATGATAGATCAAGTGATTTCACTTTGTGTGCTTATACTGATGCAGATTGGGCAGGTAGTATGGATGATAGAAAAAGCACTAGTGGTGGAGCATTTTTCCTTAGAGGAATATTGGTTTTTTGGCTGAGCAAGAAACATGATTATATTTCATAGAGTATAGTAGAAGCAGAGTGTGTGGCAGCATAAAATATTTGTAATTAGATCATGTGGATGAAGAAGATGCTAAATGACATTGGGATAGAATTTTTAGAACCAATTACCATACATTGTGATAACACAAATATAGTGAGTATGTTTAAGAGTCATGTGTTGCATACTAAAACAAAGCATATATCCATTAAGTATCATGTCCTAAGAGAGAAATTCATAGAGAAATAAATTAGATTGGAGTATGTTAGTACAAAAGATTAGATTGCAGATATCTTTATGAACCCTTTCCCTAAAGATACATTTGAGTATTTGGTGCAAGGAGAGATGTAGTTAGGGCCAAAGACACACTCAACTATAAAACCACCTCACTAAGTAAACAAAATGGAAGAAAAACATGGAAAACAACACCAAGGGGAGAGAGAGAGAGAGAGAGAGAGAATCTATTGATTCATCAAATGTTCAACATACATGCCCAAATGTAAGGCCTTCTAAATTATGACTAGATACAAAATATGTATCACTAAGTTCTATATTCAACTTCAAACTCTCAAAATCTACTCCAACTCCTACTCCTCTAAGTTCTCTCTAAGATCTCCCTTAAACTTGTAAGGAAACTCAGGTGTGGAAACATCTTCCTACACTAATCCCTTAAGGAAAGTATTGTGCAAATTCTTATTAAATTCTTACAATTTTAGATTCAATATTATTTAAACAATAATGTTGTAGTCAACCATGGATACAAAAAATAGATAGAGAAAAAAAATACATAAATACAAAGATATGCCGGTGGGGAAAAACCTTTTGGTAAAACAACCCCACCCCTCCAAAACTTGCATAATGTATTTTCTTCAACATAGAAGGTTACAACACACGTACAATGCAAGTTCTTTTAGGAGAAAAATGACATAGAAGACCAATCTAGTAGCAACATACCATACCAACAATACACTTTCTCACTCTGCAATCTGCAACTCTAAAAAATTCTTATATCATGTGCTCTCCCTTTTAGAGAAACTTCCAAAGAACAACTACATTAGGTTTTTACCATTCTCCAAAAAAATAAGAACCCAAAATGTTTTTTAGGGCTATGCCCTAAACCCCATGCATGGGTTGGAGACTCGAGCATACAATACTCAATGATCAATTTCCAAATATCTTCACATCTTCACTTTCATCGAATCTTCTAGAGATAGCTCCTACATGTCATAGGAATCTGTCATAACCATTTTAGCCATGATCTCCTTGCACACAATTAGAGATGCCGACACATACAAGTGGAGTGAAACATCAACATGCCAATTAGACATGTACACTCACACTTAATTACATTATTTGCAAAAAATACATTTACAAAAAAAAAAAAAGAATAGGAATTATCCAAGGTTGAGACACCTTATTCCTAAAAAAACTAAACCAATACCTCTACTTATACTTTCCAAAATGGATTACACAAGATTCTACAACATTGCATCAAAGAAAGGCTAACCTCAAAATGGCCAACACTTATCCCAAGACAAGATCTTATCATGAAATTCACAATCTAAATTAAATACAAGAGTTAGCTTCAACTCAGAAACAAAAACACATACAACTTAGTCAAAGGACTCAAGCATCAATAGCACAGGTTCACTCAGTGAACAAAGAAATGCTTGTAGAGGAACAACTTGGTTCTTTTTTATGAAACCTAGTCACCAAAGGAACAACTTAGTTTGTACTAAAGAGGTCAACAACCAAAGGAACATCTCAATTCATACTAACGAGCTCATAAAGGTCTCAAAGAACTTGATCATAACTATCTGAATGAACAAAAGTACATGATCAAAAGTCAACCTAGGATGCTCCTACATCAAACAATTAGGGTTGAAGAAATAATTCTCCTGAATCATGCAAGTGTCACAACCTGAGCTGAATCTAACTCAGATTGAGAAATCCATGTAGCATCTTCAATTGGTCTATTCCTCCATTTCACCAGATACTCATAGTAATCTTTTCCTCTTATACTCTTACCAACTTTCTAATCTAATACCTATTCAACCTTTTCAATCTAATTCTTAGGATAATCATCTGACACAACAACTTCGTTGTTTGACTCATGATACTTATGAAAATCTACAATATTGAATATAGGAGATATATCTATGTCATTAGGTAACTCAACTTCATAAGAATTTCCACTCTCAAAATTCCTTAAGATCTTAAAAGGTCCAAACTTCCTCATCTTCAGCTTAATATATGTTCTAATAGGAAATCTACCTTTCTTCAAATGAGTCATCACCTCATTAATAATTTCAAAAAAATGATGTCTTCTAGAATTATCAACATTCTCCTTTCACTTTTGATTACATTGTTCCCACCTCAACTTCACTTCCTTGTGCAAAGACTCCATAAATCAGAAAATTCCTCCCCTACAACACTTATCTTTTCTTTATTAGCAACATCCCTCAAATATGATATTCCTCTTGACTACATTCTAGTAACAATATCAAAAGGTGTTTCCCCTATACTCCTATTCACAAAATTATTATATGCAAATTCAGCTTGTGCCATTACCAACTCCCAATTACTTGGTTTATCTCCAACTAAACATCTCAACAAATTACCCAAGCTTCTATTCACAACATATGTTTGTACATCTATCTATGAATGGAATGTAGAACTAAATCTCAACTCAGTACCCATCTTCTTCCACAAAGTCCTCCAAAGATAACCAACAAACTTATTGTCTCTATTATAAATAATACTTCTTGGTAATCCATTCAATCTAACAATCTCTTTAAATAAAATTTCACAAACATGCTTAGCATCTAATTTCTTCTTACATGATATGAAATGATTCATCTTAGAAAATCTATCCACAACAAAAAAATATGGAATCATACCCCTTTACTATCTTAGGTAATCCAAGAACAAAATCCATATTGATGTCATTCCAAGATTTTTCAGAAATAGAAATAGGTGTATACAAACTAGTATTTTGACTTACTCCTTTTGCAACTTGACAAACTCCACAACTCCTTACAAAATTTTAAAAATCCTTATACATTTGTGGACAATAATACTTATCCTTCAATAAACTCAATGTCTTATCAATTCCAAAATGTCCAACCAATCCACCACAATGTTTTTGCTTAATCAAATTAAGTCTCATAGAACTTCTTGGTATACATAACTAAATTCCTTTGAATAACATATCTTCTTGAATGAAATAATCATCATACTTACTCATGCGATCCAATATATTTAGTGCTCTGCACTCTCTCCACACTTCAGAAAAATTAGGGTCAGCATCATACAACTCTTTCATTTCATCAAAACCAAGAACTTTGAACTTCATCTTGGTCAACAAAGAATTTATTTTGCTCAATTCATCAAAAATTTTGTTAGTAATTCCATTCTTATGCTTCATCAGAAATGTGAAACTCTACAAGTACTCAACCCAATTCATATGTCTTTGATTCAATTTATGTTGACTTCTCAAATATTGTAAAGCTTTATGATCAACATACAACACAAAATCCTTAAAAATCAAATAATGTTTCCACTTCTTCAAGGCTTAAAAAATTTCATAAAAATCTTGGTCATACACATAATACTTCATTTTAGCATCATTCAACTTTTCACTAAAGAAAGCAATAGGTTTACCTTCTTGACTTAATACAACTCCTATTATACTTCCACTTGCATCACATTCAACTTGAAATGCCTTATTGAAATTAGGAAAAAGCCAATATATGTAACTCAACAACCTTTTTTTTCAATGTCTCAAAACTCTTATCAGCTTTACGTGTCCACCTGAAATCATTTTTGTCTCCTCTCATTATCTTGATCATAACATTACAAATAGAACTGAAATTCTTTATGAACTTCTTGTAGAAACTAGACAAACCATGAAATGATCTTACCTCAACCACATTATTAGGTGTATCCCATTCCAAAATTTCTTTAACCTTCTCAGGATCCATTCTCAAACCATCAATTGAAACCAAAAATCTATAATATGCAATCTCCTCTTGCATAAAGGAATACTTTTTCAGATTAATCATCAACTTCTCCTCTTTAAATCTCTGTAACACTTTTCTAGCATGCTTAATATTTTCTTCCTTAGTATTAATGAATATCATAATATCATTGAAATAAATAATAACAAGTTTACCCAAAAATCTCTTGAGAACTTCATTCATCAACCTCATGAAATTACTATATGCATTAGTCAGACCAAAAGGCATTACCAACCATTCATACAAACCATCTTTTATCTTGAAAGAAGTCTTCCACTTATCACCTTCTCTAATTATGATATGATGATAACCCCTCTTCAAATCAATCTTGGTAAAATACTTTTCTCCACTCAAACAATCCATTATATCATCCATCGTTGACATAGGAAAACTATATTTCATTGTGATATTGTTAATAGCTCTAGAATTAGTACGCATTCTCCATTCTTCTTAGGTGCTAATACAATAGGTACAAAACATGGACTCAAAATTTCTCAGATCAAACATTTCTGCAAATATTGATGCAATTGTTTATTAATTTCTTCATTCTCTTTAGGTGTTAATCTATATGGTGCTTTATTTGGTAAAATAGCTCCAAGAATCATGTCCATAAAATTAATTATACTCCTTATTGGTGGTAAATGATCAAGTATGTCTTCTAAAATAATATCTTTATACTCATTTAGCAAATTGGTAATTTCTTCTCATACTTGGTCGATACTATCAACTTCTGTTGTCACTCATTTTCCACTATTTGTTACTCGGATACCACTAGGGTCTTTGACTCAATTGTCACCATCTATCACTCGATTATGACTAACATAACTTGATCTCCTCATAATTATGGAAAGAAAACTTGATTCTTCTTCACTTCTTTTTCAAATTTCTTTCCATTAACTATGCAAATTCTTGTACTAGTACAATTAATCTCATCTAGACTTTCTATCAAAGGCAATAATAGTTGCTTTCTCCCATTCACCCAAACAGTGTATTGATCAATCTTCCATCATGTATAGCATATCTATTTGTAATATGAACAAAAAATTTTCATATAAATGTAGAGGAATGAAAGGGATATAAGATCTACCTCTAAATTCAAATACCCAAAGGAGAGATTCAAATTAATTAACCAAAAAGGCTAATGCACAAAAGAATCAATCTATGAAGAATATGAATAGAGAAGAAAACCTTATATTTTATTATGAAAAGTATGTATTGAAATATTAATTTAATTGAAAACAAATACCAACCTTAAAGTAGGTTAAATATAGAAAATTCTATTTTATGATGTTTGTATATAGTTTTGGGAAATTCTACAACTAGATCTAGACTAGAAATGCAGAAACAAAGAAAACCTAAAAACCTTTTTTCTTTCTAAAGAAGGTGGACCTTGACTGAAAGCTAAGGTAAGATCTTACCCCTTTATTTATGACCTTGACCTATAGTGCTCTAATAAAAACATTGTTCATGGATCCCAAAAGTTTGCCAAAAAGGGTACTTAAAAATGCATTGATATTCACTATCCCACACATGCTCCTACAAGAAAAAAGCTTTTTCTATTGGATGAGGGATTTTCCTTCGTCAAACCTCTATTTGGAATTAACCTTTAAAAGTGGAATTGAAATTGTAATATAGATAAACAAAGTAAATGGAACTATTCACCTATCCTTGTGGAGGATTTGAATCCTTGAATCCACAAGTATGGATGCTTCAAATAAATGTATAATTGAATTTGGGATGTCTCAAATCAATTGCCTTTGATCTTCAACACCAATCTTGAATAAATCTTGGAATAGAAAGAGGCTTGAATGAATGTGGATGTTAGAATCTTCAATACAGGGCTCCAAAGAGATTGAATCCTTCAATAGCTATCAATGGATCTCCTTGATGAATTGAATTCTTGAATACTTTTGTTCTTCTTTCTTGCTTGATCACTTATTACAATTAAGCTCAAATTCAATGGAAGGTGGATGCTTGATCATGGAAAATATAATTGGATTGTGAAAATGAAAGAGAAAGGCTTCCTTTTATACTACTCTAGGACACAAACTTCTAGAGAGGCTAACATAGGAGAATTAAATTCCAATTAAGCATCAAACCCTATAAATGAACCTAAATTAAATACAATTTAAGAGTTTACTGTTCTAAAATCTGAAACAATCAACTGAGAAGCGAGAAATGAAACTTTTTGAAGCCTGATATCCTGAAATCTCCATAACCTAAAATTTGGACCTAGAGTCAAGGTCAAGGTTAACTCTAACCTAGGTTAGGGTTGAGGTCATCCTTGACCTAGGTCAAAGTTGAGGTTGAACTTGACCCAAAAGGTCAAAGATCTTAGATCTTTAGAAAAGATGCCAAAAAAAGGTTGGAAATAGGCAAGAGAGAAGCATAACAGGGGAAAAAGATAGATTCCATCAAATAGCCACTCAGGGCACTTGGCATGACCTAGACCACCTTCTCAAAGGGCTAAACTATTCCTAAATGGAAGTGTTTCCATTTTTTGACGATACATTTAGCCCCCAATTTAGTAAGAGTATAGACTCAATGTTAACTCTTGGTAAAGGATATCATAATGAAAAGATAATCTTATTGAAACCAAAAGGACAAAAGAAACTCTCAATTCCCCAGGGACTCAAGTCTTCATCAACTCCAAAGTGTCTAATTACCTCACCCAATGAGAAATTATGTCCCATTATGAACCACACAAGGAAACAACACAACTAGAAAGATGTAATTGAACTGCCTAGTGGATGTGGCTACTCACTAATCAACCCATCAAAGATTCCCCCTTAGGAATATTCTATTCTCCAAGAGTAAAACCAAAGGAAAAAGAGATGCAGCCTTAAGGACACCTTCAACTTTAAGGGATAAAAAATAAATATTTTGAAACTAGAGGGATCGAGAGATCCTATAAAAATAAAAATCCATGCTTTAAGGATTAGTCACTAATCCATAAAGGGAGAGAAGTACCTTGAAAAATATGTGTATATTGAAAGTGAGTAGAGTGTATGCCCCCATGTTAGAGTCATTGGTAACACTTTAATAGGAGTAATGGCTTGAATAGAAACATAAACAACTCCACTTATTACATTTCCACTACGAGATGCCCCCAAATGAAGACAAATCAAGGGAAATACCACATAAACATACAAAGAACATAGAAGGGACCTAGCTTCCTTCCATGGGGTTAGTATGCTCATATATATATATATATATATATATATATATATATATATATATATATATATATATATATATATATATATATATATATATGATATTATTGCAAATGAATTAACATCATTCCCAAAAGAAAGTAGAACTATAATCACAATGGAGAAACAACACACAAAAGAAAGGGTACAACATAACATGAAACAACATATAGAATAAAAACAAATACATTTAGAAGAGTAGT
Source organism: Cupressus sempervirens (assembly GCA_028749045.1). Lineage (NCBI taxonomy): Eukaryota > Viridiplantae > Streptophyta > Pinopsida > Cupressales > Cupressaceae > Cupressus > Cupressus sempervirens. The sequence continues at coordinate 689,758,101 of CM053793.1, forward strand.
ACAAAGAAATTGATTCCTTTATCACCTTGCACCAATAGCAAAACAAGGGTCATAGATAAGAATCTAACAAACATTTAGCAAACACATCATAGGAGAAGCATAGTATAATAGAAAAACACACAAAAGGCTACCATGAAAGACTAGCCAATCAGGTACATCATCTACTCTCGCCATCTCATTATATATCATTTAGGGAAGGTAGGTAACTAGAAAGAGGGACTATATCCAACATAGTAGGAATGATAGCTAGTTCCAAACAAGGATCCTCTTGAGAATCATCATGTTTGATACTAGGTGTAATTTTCAATTGTGATGAAAGCATTTTAGGTAAATCAATGTCAATGTCAATAGTCTCACATTCATCATTACCATCATTGAGAGTATCTTCTTCATCTAGATTAATCAAAATAAGATCTAAGATATGAATAGAATCATCATAATCTTACATCTGAACCTCATTGTTAGCATTAACTTCTTCTAACACATCATGAATAGATTGATCAAAAGAAGGTAAAGAACTTTGAATAACATAAGTACCAACTTTATCTTGACCATGATGCTTCATATGAAGTTCATTAGCAGATCTATTACATTTTGTCTTATTTGAAACATGTTGAGAACTAGGAGGAACAACTATTGAATGGAGACTCCGGTGTATAGTACTCAATGATCAACTACCATATGTATTCGCATCTTCACCCATCATCAAATCTTCCAAAGATAGTTCTTACACATCATAGGAATCCATCATAACCATTTCAGCTATGATATCCTTACACACAATTCAAGATACTGACACATACATCAACATGCCAACTAGATATGTACACTCATACTTAATTAAATTATTTGCAAACAATACATTTACAAAATGAATAATAAGAATAGGAATTATCCAAGGTTGAGACACCTTATTCCTAACACAATTAAGATCCATCAAAGGCATTCTTAACTCAATAATCTTGCAATGCTTATAGGCTTAATATGAGCAAAAAATATTATCAAGTCAAGAAGGATATGAATTAGGTATTGAAGGCCAAAAGAAGTCAAGTGTAGCACAATCCATGGGCCTAGAAGGTTGGTATAAAATATGGTTAATCATGTTCATTTATCCATCATGAATGAATTTAAGACACTTATGAATAGAAGCAACAACATGCATGGAATTCAACCAAGGAAAACCAAGATTAACTTGAAATTGATTAGAAGTAGGAATAAAAACAAAGGTAGTGTTCACAATTTTACCACAAATTTCAACTAGAAAATCAATAGAACCAAATGATGGATAAAGAAAACCATTACAAGTTTGAATCTACACATCAAATGTATCATAAGAATCACATTGCAATTATTTCATAATAAGATTTTCTTTAGTAATAACATTGACTAAGGATCTAGGATCAACTAGAAAACCATGTGTAGGTGTCTTGGTAATCTTAGCATAAATGTAAAGTGGACCATCAGGAGCTTTAATAATCTCATAATCATCAAAGGTAATTAAGAGTTCCTAAGGTCTTTTATTCTTATATTGTTTTTGAGGTTTGGGTTGAGTTTGTTGTGTAACTTAAGGTTGAATTTGAGGGTGAGTTTGAGGTTGAGGTGGAGATATGGATTGTGATAAATCAACATGCTCTACATGGTTGACAATATGATTATGATCATCCATCTTTGAATCATAAATAATATCCATAGAAGATGGTTGAGCAATGGCATTAGTATCATGTGTAGGTAAAGGATTCATATAGATTTGAAGGTTTTGATTAGGAGGAGAAATAGACTTGTTCCCACTACCATGAAAATCATCAACAGATAAGGCATTAGAATCAATCAAGCCTTGAACCTTATATTTTAAAGAATAACACTTCTTAGTATCATGGCCATTTCGATGATGGTATTGACAAAAAGCTTTAGGATCAAAAGATTTAGATGCAATTGTAGTAGGTAAAAGAGGTTGAATAGGAGGTAAAGTAATCATATTAGTAGTTAACAACCTATTCATAATAGAAAGTAAAGATTTAGAGAGAGGAGTAAATGTATGATTCAAATGAAAAGTAGTGTATACAAAAGTAGCATTGTGAGATGCAACAACATCTTGATCAAAAACTATATTCACTTTTTTTTATAAATCTTGAAATACTTGTGAGGCTTTTGAAATTTGTTTGGATTAGGAGCAACATCACTCTTATCAATTGGAAAAGGATCCATTGGAGTGCTGCTCTCAAATTGGCTCACTTGTAATTGATAATGATGAAGTGCTGCATAAAGTTGTTTAAAAAAGGTAAATTTAATAAGAAGAACCTTATCTCTAATATCATTATGAAATTTTGAAATAAACATACGTTGAATATCAATATCAAGAATGGGATAATAAATTTGAGCATGTAAATGCTTAAATCTACTAATGAATTTAGTCAATTTTCCTTAGTGTTTATTTACAATGCATTGAATTAGTTAAAGACAATTGCGAACCAATGTTATTTTGATATTGTTGAATAAAGGCATTGGAAAGTTTTGTAAAAGAGTCAATAAAATAAGGAGGAAAGGAACAAAATGATTACAATGCCTTATTACAAAAAGTTTGAGCAAACAACTTGGCCAAAATCCTAGTCATGAGCATAGTCACTACAAAGGATTTGAAATGTTTTAACATGAGTAACAGGGTCTCCTTTTCCATTGTAATTCTCAAGATAAGGCATATCAACTTGATGAGGAATAGGAGTGTGAATAATGTCTAAGGATAGAGGACTTCCCATGTCAAATGTGTTGGAATTACTTTAGAATAACTGAGAGAGGGGGGGGGGTAAATCAGTTATCCATGGTTCAGATGTATAAGTAAAACTTTTCACAACTCAGTGAAACCATAAAACATTCATACCCATGCATGCATCCATTGTGTATTTACTAAAACTTGTATGTTACTATGAAATCAATTTTCAAAAATGTAAAGCATGAAACACAACACATTCATCAACACACTTGACACAATGATTTATGTGGAAACCCAATTTGAGAAAAATCACCAGTAACATGCTACTCCTTTTCACTCTTTTGAAGTGATGCCCTATGAAAGGCCAACCTTGTTAAAGGTTACAATACACACTATTAAATGTGACCCAGTTAAGGGATTTTAATCACCCTATTAAAAGTGAGCCTTGTTAAAGGACTTTAGGCCATTCACTTGGAATGGCACCTAGTTAAAGGATTTTCTAATGACTATTAGGTCAAACTTAATCCAAAGGATTTACCCTAGATTGATACAATTATTAGAGAGTAACAGTAGAGCTTTGATCTAATACAACTTACAACTTGTCTTGTAGATTACAGATCTCTATTCAGTCCTTAATTCTACTTGGCCTTCATTCTTTGGAAATTTGATAGCTTGTTCTCCCTTCAAGCATTCATCTTCTTAAGCCTTCTTACTTTACATGCCATTGCAGACTCTTCTCTTGGGTCACTTGATGAAGAAAAACCCTTAATTCCTTCTCCTCCTTAGGTTCTCACACATGACACCAACCTATATTGCTTCATGACCAAACATTCCCATAAATGGGAAATTAGAATATTTTCCTTCTTGTTATCTATTTTCCAAATTAGGGTTTTTGGATGGATTAGGTAGGATACAATGTATCCACCCCATATTTTGTCTTTTCTAGAAACTTCTCTTAGAATCCATTAGAATTCACAAGTTTCAAGAAAAAAAACTTGTGAGCTTAGATTTAGCAAATTTTCGATCTTTAACATAATGTAGTAACTTGGCATTATCAATCTTCTGATGCTCAGTACATACTGCATTGCTCGGCATCAACTATAAAATCACTCGACATCAACTAAAGTTTACTGATGCTTGACATCAACTAAACTTTACTCGACATCAACATTTTTCTTGGCATCCACTAGAATTTTCTTTCACTCAACTACAACTAATTTTCTATGTAGTTTGCACTAACTTTTCTCGGAACCTACTGTCCACTCGGTCAAGCTTAGTAGACAAACTTTGTTTAACTTGTTCTTCTAAAATTTCTAAGTGTAGCTAGCCATTTTGAAACCTTAAGTAGATCATCAATACATCATGTCATCACTGTCTTAACTGATACTTGTACTTCATTACATAATCATAACTCAACCTTTCCTCTAGGTGCTTTTGTTGCCTCTTATTGAACAAATCCTCTTCATCAATCAACTAAGTGATAGTACTTGAATCTTATAAGCAGTTGTCTTACCAACAAATAGCAAGTTTGACATTAGTGGAAAATAATGATTGAAACACATACTCTTCTTCAACAATCTCCCTCTTTTCAATTTCTCTTATCAATGATCTTTTTAATCATATTTCAACAAGATGTAGGAATGATAAACATTTTTGAGTTAAAAAAGCAAGTTGTTGTTGTAAAGATGACATAGTTTGAGCCAAGCTGGTAATTGTTGAATAATTAGAAGAAACAATAGGCATAGAAACATTAGAAATGCTAGGTAAAGTGTAAGAAATAGAAGGAATGGAAGACACAATTAGAGGAACACTTGGAACTACAGTTGGAAGAAGATTAGAATAGTTAAAAGGAACATTATGAGAAGAAGGTTGTGATGTAGGGAGGGATATAGGAGGAACACTTATAGAAAGAGAGGGAACTATTGTAGCCACCAAAGGAGGGTATGAGAGGAAGACTTGGTAAAGGAATTGAAAAAGGTTTGACTCTAGTAACCAAAGGACTAAATCCTAAATCTTGAGCTTCTTGAGCTAAAGGTTTAACAATTGAATGTACAAGGTGAGTGATACCACACATGTGACTAACACTTTGATCATTATCATGAAGGACTTTCTTAAGAGCCTCTATAGCTTGAATGGAATCTTGATTACAGTTTTCTTGAATAAGCCAATTACCCATTTTATCAAGTTTAGTAAAAACATTTTTGGACTTGTTTAGGAGGAGCTCTTAAAGTATCATCCTCATCATGAGATGAGTGAGAAGATTTTTGCTCCATAATAGGGTTCAAATCATGAATAATCAAATTATCATCAAGTATCCTAAGGAAAGGAGAGGAAGACTCAGGATCAAAGGCACCCATAAGTCTACGACTTCTTCTAACCAAAATATTATAACTAGAACTAAAGGTAGTAAAGCTCGTATACCAATGCAATGCAAATGAGCTAAACTAAGAAAACTCAAAGCATGAAGAAATGAATTTTTTTGTATTTTTAGTTTATATGAGATGCAAACACATAAAATAAATCTAATACGTTCAAGATCTAACACCACAAAAGAAAGATTTATCTATTGTGGGTTCACCAAAATGTAAGATGAACAATGAGTGTTCATCTAAATGTACAGGAATGAAAGGGATATAAGATCTACCTCTAAATCCAAATTTTCAAAGGAGAGATCCAAATTGATTAACCAAAAAGGTTAATGCACAAAAGAGTCAATCTATGGAGAATATGAATAGAGAAGAAAACCTTATATTTTATTGTGAAATGTATCTATTGAAATCTTAATTGAATTGAAAACAAATACTAACCTTAAAGTAGGTTAAATCTAGAGAATGCTATTTTCTAATGTCTATATATAATTTTGAGAAATTTTGCAACTAGATCTAGACTAGAAATGAAGAAATGGAGAAAACCCAAAAACCTTTTATCTTTCTGAAGAAGGTCAACCTTGACTAAAAGCTAAGGTAAGATCTTACCCCTTTATTTTTTACCTTCACTTGCACTACTCCAATGGAAATTTTGTTCATGGATCCCAAAAGTTCACCAAAAAGGGTACTCAAATCTGCACTGATATTCATTGTCCCAAAATTGCTCCTACAAGAAAAAAAGGTTATGTTGTTGGATAAGGGGTTTTCCTTGGTCAAACCCCAGTTCAGAGTCAACCTTTAAAAATGGAATTGAAATTACAATATAGATCAACAAAGTAAATGGAACTATTTACCTATCCTTGTGGAGGATTCAAATCCTTGAATCCATGTGTATGGATGTTCCAAATAAATGTAGAATTGAATGTAGGATGTCTCAAATAAATTGCATTAGATCTTCAACACAATCTTGAATGGATCTTGGAATATAAAGAGGTTTGAATGAATGTCGATGTTAGAACCTTCAACAAGAGGGCTCCAAAGAGATTGAATCCTTCAATAGCTATCAATGGATCTCCTTGATGAATTGAATTCTTGGATACTTGAATGTTTTAATACTTTACTTGTCATTTCTTTGTTGATCACTTGATTTCACTTATGCTCAAATTTAATGGAAGGCAGATGTTTGATCATGGAAAATATATCTAGATTGTGAAAATGAGAGAGAAAGGCTTCCTTTTATACTAATCTAGGACACAAACTTGTAGAGAGGCTAACATAGAAGAATTAAATTCCAATTAAACATTAAGCTCTATAAATGGACCTAAGTTAAATGAAATTTAAGAGTTTACCATTCCAAAATCCAAAATAGTTGACCCAAAAGTGGGGAATGAAACTTTCCAAAGCCCAATATCCTAAAACCTCCATAACTTGAAATTTTGACCTACGGTCAGGGTTAAGGTTGACTCTAACCTAGGTCAGGGTCAAGGTCATCCTTGACCTAGGTCAAATTCAAGGTTGATCCTGACCCAGAAGGTCAAAGATCTCAGATCTTTAGAAAGGCTACCAGAAAAGGGTTGGAAATAGGGGAGAGAAGCAAAACAAGGGAAAAAGATAGATCCAATCAAATACCCACTCAAGGTGCTTGCGTTGACCCTAGACCACTTGCTTTGAGGGATAAACTAGTCCTAAATGGAAGTGCTTCCATTTTTTGACAATACACTATCATATTGCAAAGGTCTACCCAATAGAATATGACAACAATCCATACACATATTATCACACAGAACTTCATCAAAATTATGACCAATATTGAACTTCACAACACATTGTTCACTTACCAATATCTTATGCTCATCTTTGATCCATGAAACATGATATGTTTTAGGATGCTTCATCCTTTGCAACTGAAACTTTGTAACTACCTCTTCTGATGCCAAAATTGTGGAACTTCTATTGTTAATGATCACCTTGCAATATTTTTCAACCATTGTACAACTAGTCTTGAAAACAATTCCCCTTCAAATATATTCCTCATCACTTCCATTATTCATAAAGTTATTCTCACCATTAGATTTCCTCTAGCTTTAGGTCCACTTGGTGAACCCTCAATATCTCCTTGAACCATAGCATTTCTATTACCTCGGTCATTCTCTAAGGATCTACACTCAAAGGATCTATGCCCTTCTTTTCCACATTTGAAACAATTATTACAAAAACTACCTCTAGAATAAGAATTACTTCTTCCTTGGTATGAACTAGTACCTCCTCGGTAAGAATTACCATCTTTCCACTCAGTCTTTCCTTTGTCATCATTCTTCCATTAAGATTTTCCCTTATCTTTCATAGTATTGTCAGATCTACCACCTTCTCCATAAGATCAACCTCTACCTCTCTGGAATCTTCCACCTTTACATCTTTGTCTTTATTCTTACTTCTTTGTCAAGATCTCCTTAGCTTTCAAGGCATATTGATATGCTTCCTCCATAATTTTAAATTTCACAAAACTTATTTGATCTTGAATTCTACTTCTTAATCCATTTAGGTACCTTGCAACTTTCTCAACATCATTATCCACATGTCCAAATCTGATGTCCAATCTATAGAATTCCTTAGTATACTCCATAGTCATGTCCCTTTGTTTCAAATTTTGCATTTTCCTCAAAAAGATAATTTGATAATTAGTAGGAAGGAACTTTGTCTTTACCTTGTTTACCATATTTAGCCAAGTTCTGATCTTCTCCTTTTCTCTCCTTTGTCTATCAATTTTCAAATGTTCCCACCCTAGTGAGACCTAACCTTTCAGCCTAGTAAAGTTACAATTTTCAGCTTCCTATTATCAAAAGTGTTTTCAAACTCAAAGAAATTCTCCATATTAAATATCCAATCCAACATTGCGTTGATGTCCAATTTTTCATCATAAGGAACAACTTCTATAGCATGCTTTGAATGTGCCCTAGATAACACTATCAACAATACTTCCTCATATTTATCTTCTTTAGCTTCTTGATTAGGGCTTAGTTTTATAGCTTCATCATCACTTACATCATCAAGATGTGTTCCTCTCCTCTAGGTTATCTCCACAACATATAATTTAGCTACAATTTGTCTCAATGTAGCCAATATGCCATTGTCAGCATTTCCTCTACCTCAAACCATCTTTATAATTAGGTTCTTGGAAGATCATAACCCTTTGCAAGTTACCTATATGGACCTATTATTTAAAATTTTTAATTTATGTTTTTGAACCTCTTTGAACTAAAGTTCAAAGAAGTTCAAAGTGGTTTGATGGTTTAGATGGCTCATCTTGTAGGTCCAGTGCAGAAGTTCAATATTGTGAGATTTTTGATGATTTCACTCCACATTCAAGTTCTAGATTTCATTCCAAAATCATAACATGCTAACTCAGACACTCAGGGATTCAAGGTTAGCATCTCCAATTTAAGGTTTGAGGTCAAATCCAAATGTGTATGAACTCAGAGAACACAAAACACTATTTTTCATTCGTGTATATGTAAAACCTAATTATGGAGGATGTGAGTTGAACATTTGACAAAATGTCGCTTCAACATGAATGTTCAATAGTTGTTAAGATCATCACCAAATTCATGGACATTGGCACTCAAGGTCTAGAAGACAGAAGTTGGGATAAATCACAAGTTATACATAGTGGTTTGAAGCATGTGAAATATTTGAAAAAGTTCTTGCAAAGGCTAAGGAAGAGTCTAGTTTGGGATAATGGAAGTAGTTTGATTTAATGACAGATTTTGCATTAGGTAGATATGAGAATCCAAGTTATGTTTCTCACACATATATTAAAAGAATCAATATCATTGATGGTGGCACCAATACAAATATGTAGATATGAAGATGTACAAAGGCCTCTTCATCTAACAACAATATTAGTTCTCAACTCTAAAGGATAGCGTGATGCATGAACATTGTGTAAGTATTTAAGAAGGATTCCATAGGTGATGAGTTTGAATATAAGCATCGGAGTCAAAGTCCAAATGGAAAACAAGATGCAAAGTCTCCTTATTTCCTATAACTAATTGACACACACACACTTGATGAAGGGAATGTGTTGTTTAAATGGAATATCTTGGCTGCAACCCCTTGTGAGAAAAGTGTAGTTGGTGGCAGCCTCAGTGGAATGCTCACGGGTGTAGCAATATAGATGAATGGAACCTATTACTCCTTGACCCAATTATGGAAATTTGTGTGTATGTCTACAACATCCATTCCTGACTTGATCCTCTTCTAGTGCCGATAGGAAGGAGAAAGAAACCATCTACAATAGTGGGCCATGTTGGCATTAAAGCAAGATTTATGTTCTAATGGCTTTGAAGGTGAACATCTATCTCTTAGGGAGAACTCAATAGAGAAAGTTGAGCAAGGTATTTGACTTGAGAGGCAATCACAGTCAAAAATAGTTTAAGTCAGGTTGGACAAGGAAAAATAAGCCATTCATGGTAGATTTCATCATGATGTGATGGAGACAAAGGTCATGCCATGAAATGGGGTTTTGTGTGTCAATTATACCTGAGCCCAATGGATAAAGTGGTAAACACTTAAGCATGCACTGTGGGTCTATGTTATGGTGGCCACACCAAGAATTCATTCAAGATAGTCATACCCTATCTTTCATCTTTTTCTCATGTGGCTTGACTACATGGAAGAGAATGTGAACAATACATATTGGTGATGCAAATATGTTATTACCATGTGTCGAAAGGGAGAAGTAGAGAAGAACACATTGGATGTAGATTGACAATTCTTATTGATAGATCAAAATTATTATAGAAGAGATGTCAATAGATTCCTAAATTTGACTCAATTCCATATGATAACCCCAACCAAAACCATATTCAACACAGTTCCACATGGCATGATTAAAACATATAGCACATTGGTCTAAGTCAATTAATCACTAAATCATGATTCCCACTTTGTCTTGGCGCCGATGTTGTAATTAATCTTGACTAGTGTGCTATGGGTCTATATAATTGGGGATATACTCAATATGTTTAGAAGAATTCATTGCTCAAGAGGTGAATTGGATACCTTATCGATGAAATTAGTCAGTGAATTAGGGCTATTGATAAGGATTAACATGTTAGTTGTTCAAAAGTGCATAAACTTTGACCCAATAGATATCTTTAACATTATGGAACCCGATTAAGTGATGAAGTGGGATAGCTATAAAGGGTAAATAAAGAATTAGTTATGTAACTAAAATGTTATGAGAAACGAAATATTTCAAATAGGCATCCGTAAAGAAAAAGAGAGGTTCCAATTTTTCAATATTTTTCCAGTTCTTTTGAGGGGAAAGAAAGTAGACCGTGGGCTATGAAAGCGCATGAATTTTTTCATTTTTCTGAATTGTGTTAGGAAAAGGGGGGAAATCTTGATTTTAGCATAATGTAAGGGTGGAATTTCTATTTCTTCTAAGTAGTGATTTTGATGCATATGTGTAATAAGGTCTATGCAATCTTTTACAGTTTAGAGAAGGGAGACTTGGAAGATAGTTTCACATCAAAACTTTAAATTTGGGTAGTTTTCTTTCCACTAATCATGATCTTTGTATAGCTTTCAATTTTCTCTAGGTGCATTTTAATATCACTATTTTATTATTATGTTATCATTTCAAGATATCTTTGATTCTTCAATTTCTTAAGAAGATGGAAGATTTATTCTTTATTTTCATTCTTTCTATTATGTAAAATCTAGATAAGTGGACTTTGTGTCATTTATTTCCTTTTTAGTTGCTTAGTTTTTCTGCATCTATCTTGGGTTTACGAATAGATTCTTGTAAATGTTGTGTGCTTTTTGTTTAAAAGAATCCATATTTGTATCTTTGTGAATTCATTGTAAATCATGCACAAGGAGCTATACCCAGATAAATTCAGAGGGCATTTACACTTTTTCAATAGTGAAGTGACCCAACTGTTAGTGCTTTTTAGTCTTCCTATGTGTTAGATTATTTTTTTGGAGGACAATTTGTTCACTAACAAGGTCAAATCCTCAAGTTTTCTATCATACAACCAAGTTAACTTAGGGTTCTACACGATCCAATCTTCACAAGGATGAACCTCAAGCTCTGATACCAACTAGTGCAAGGAGAGATGAAGCAGCTAGGGCCAAAGGCACACCCAACTTTCCAACCACCTTGCTAAGTAAATACAATGGAAAAAAACACAAAAATTAGCACCAAGGAGAGAGAGAATAAATAGTTTTATTATTTCATCAAATGTTTAGCATACATGCCCAGCTGTAACACCTTCTGGGTTATGGCCAGATACAAAATATATATCACTAAGTTCTATATTTAGCTTTAAATTCTCAACATCTACTCTAACTCCCAATCCTCTAAGTTTTCTCTAATCTCTCCCTTAAACTAAACCAAACACCTCTACTTATACTTTTCAAAATGGCTTATGCAAGATTCTAGAACATTACATCAAAGAAAGGTTGACCTCAAAATGGTCAACACTCATCCCAAGACAAGATCCTATCATTAAATTCACAATCTAAATCAAATACAAGAGTTAGCTCTAACTAAGAACCAAAAACATAAACAACTCTTTTGAAGAAGGCCCTAAGCATTAGCAACACAGGTTTTCTCAGTGAATGAAGAAATACTCGATCAACACATGAACAACTCAGTTCATACTGATGGAACTTGGTCACTAACGGAACAAATCAATTTGTATTGAAGAGCTCAGAAACCAAAGGAACAACTTGGTTCATACTAAAGAGCTCAGCAAGGCCTAAAAGAAATGTTGGTAGTGGACCAATGTCCCTCATAGGATTTGTGACATGGCTTAACCACCTCTTATGGTTCTAAAAGACTATTGGTTGAATCAAGTATTAATAGGTTGATCTTTTGGTGCAACAACAAGCTTGTCCTTTCTAACAATTGGTATCAAAGCTTCATCATAGGTTTGAATCTTGCTAGCCATACTGAGTGATGCTATGAGGAGGATTTTTGGCAGTGGGCTAGCATCCCTCATAGGATTCATGGCATGGCTTAACTGCCTCTTGTGGTTCTATAAGACTATTGGTTGTATCGAGCATCAATAGGTTGATCTTTTGGTGTAACAACAACCCTATCCTTTTTAACAAGAACTCGATCATAACTATCTGAATGAACAAAAAGTGCAAGATTAAAAGGAAACCTAGGATGCTCTTGCATTAGTATTTTTGAGTTATTCTTGGGGTTATGCCCCTACCTACTTTTGAATAGATGATGTAGAGATTGCATTAGTCTAGTGGTACATAGCACTATTATCTGACTGGACTAAATATTGATGCTTCCTATATGGGGAAGTATATAAGATGAGAAGAGTAATAAAGGACTCTTGGTAGCTACTTTTTAAAAGTATCTTTGGACACTCAAGTTTATTGAAGGCTAAAGCAGATGATTGAAATAATGAAGCCTTTATCATTGATGTAAATGGGGAAGAGATTACATAAAAAACATCTCCTATGAATAGGGAGAGAGAAGTAGCATGAATAGGGGAGAAGATCATCTAATGGGTTAGAGATTAACTAATGGGGGAGAGATTGAGATCTCCTCTGTATTAATGATGAAGAGATTGAGTTGTTGATTTTAATGGGGGAGAAATCATGAATAATTGGTTTCCATCCATCTAAGACTAAGAGTTGTTCCTATGAGTTAGAGTGTGAACATTTGATGTTGATCCTAAAGAAAGAGATGTAGAAAGACCATTGTTCCATTGAGTTTCAGATTTTATCGATGAAGAGGATTTAAAAAGAAGAGAACAACAATAGCAAAGTTCATTTTGGTATTCTTGGAGCTTAGATGTTTTTCATCTATGTTGCCATCAATGCCAAAGGGGGAGATTGTTAGCATGAATTTTGATGGTATTCCTTTGAGGGAGTATTCTAAGCATTTCTAGAACACGTGGGAGATTGTTAGCATGATTGACATGTTGCATTCATTATTGTGTTTGTCATTGATGTCAATATAGTATGGTTTTTGTGAAGACTGGTAGAGTAGCAGATAGAGAATGAGGTCGCATAGATAGAGAATTTATAATCAATTCAAGCATGGTTAAGGAAGTTTTATATATTTTTTCTTGATGAAATGGTTAAGTGAACACGAACAAATATGAAGATATGCTTAATTTATAGAGGGAAGTATATAGACAGAGTATTTAAGAAGTTATTTCTAATGAATGGATTTTATGTCCAAACATAGATAGAATTATGATATGCAAGGTTAGACAGTGACAAAAGGCAACCTGATGATGATGTTGGAAAGTGCACAAGGTTTGAGGTCATACATGTGAGAAGTTGTAAAGACTATGAGCTGATAGTGTTGTTTAATTGTAATATAATTAATTATCTTAATATGTATTATTATAATTAATTTGGGAAGCCTCAAGGCTAACTCAAGGAATCATTTTTAAGACATGGTATAAAGGAAAGATATTATCCTTGTTTGAGGTATGCATTGGTGATTGTGATCAAGTGAGCAAGGGCAGAGTATTTATAAATGTGAGAAGTGATCCAAGGGATTATTGGATGTGAAGTTGGTAATCTAGTATCAATATTAGAAGAAGAGAAGTCTAGTTGATAGGATAGAGGAAAAGGAAGTACAAGTAAATTTCATTTCTATTATTCTTCAAGGAATAATATAGAGATCATTTATATAGTGAGTTCAGTGGTCTTTCCCTTGAAGTTGTTCGGATAGTGGGTCCATCTACCTTCTACAACTCCTAACAGGCTTGGAATCTCCTAACTGAGATTCAAAGTCTCTTAATAGGGGTTGTTATGTACTAAATGTATTTCATTGGCTCCTAATAGGGCCCATCCTCTAACAAGGAACATTTATATTAGTACATCATTTTGTGGATACCATCCCCACTGGGGTTTTCCCTCTAATGGGAGGTTTCCCTAGTTAACATATCTAGTATTATTGTGTATAAGTATCTTGTTATGGTTGTTGATTATATTTCTCATATGGTTAAGGATTAATAAGGTTATAATTGTTATAATATTTGGATAACTAATTCACCCCCCCACCCCACATCTCATTTATATTGGTGGACTTTGCTTTCTAACAAAATCTCCCCATGTCAATATAGTCTAATCAATCTTATGTAGCATATCATCTTTAACATGAATCACCATCATGACCACAGAAATAAACTCCCTTCTTTTCAATTCTTGGTCTAATTGATACCAAAAAAAAAATCAACATAGCTTGATAATCATGCACAATATATTGTTGCTACAATATTTATAACACACTTCAACATCCAAAAAGTTAAACATCACTTTGAGATCAATAACAAACATGCCAAGTGACTAGTTATAAGATGCCAATGAAAGATATTCTCATTGTACCATTTCCTTGCTAGGTAATGTGTGCAATGGAATTTTTTGTGTGCTCTAAAAATTGAAGTTTTGTGATATTTGAAATTATTGAATTTGTTTGTATTGACTTCAAATAATGATTGAATGCAGAAATCAAAATACAATAAAAGATATAGAAGACATTTGATCTAATTTGAAATCAATAATGCCACCACCTAATCATTTCATGTCATGTTGATTGTTTATATGAAAGTGGAATATTATATTATGGAATGTCCAAAAAACTGAGAAGAGGGGTATAGAATGAGAACTAAATTTTTATGTGGAAGACCCAAAATGGGTAAAACCATAGAGAAGCCAATTCTCATGAATAAGAACCCCAATTAAGGCGACACCATTTATCATGATTTTTAAAAAAGGTGGTTCAATATTAGAATGCTCATTTTATATGGGTTTATTTCCTTGAGAAGACAAATAAAAAAGGGAATCTGCCACTAAGTGCAATTGCTAGAAGAAACCCTTGGTTCACTACCTCTATTGACTAACAAGAACATGCACATTCTACTTACAACCCAACTTCATACTTTAATATAACCTGACATAATATCTAAAAAAAATGCCCTTTAGAAAGATTCCTTAAAATTCCACCACAATCATCCTCTTATTTATATTGATCTTTAAAATATGAAATCTGCAAGTTCACAATCAAGAATAATTTGAAATAGGTCTAGACTAAATATTCTTGTAGTATGGAGGAATGAAATGGACCACACCACACACTTACCTCAACTAAAGCACAAGTATATATAAAAAAAAGTATTAGAGCCCAATAAGAAATAACAAAATTACTTCCCAGGTCATTGAATTGTATCAATATGTCCCAAAAATTAAATATCAAAAGATGAAGCAACCAATGATATGAAACTAAACTATCAATACCATATCCAAAAAAATAGAAATTCAAGACCATTGTCAGACACAAACATCACTAAATCTTCATTGTATTTTATTTTTCCAAAGCACCAACCTCAGATCTATTAGATCTTCAAAACCATATTTGTAACATATAAAAAATACCTAAGCATGCACCAATCATTAAAGCAATATATTACCATCAATGAAAACCATACTAATACATTAAAAACTCTACAAAAACAACCACTAACACATCAAGAACTTTACAATTATTATTAGCTCCCCCTTTAGACATATCTTTCACATCATGACCTAGTTTTGAAACAAAGTAGACCTCAGGCATGAAAAAAGTTTGAAGCATGTGGTTTTCTACATCTTTGAATTTGTTTAAAGACACATGTCATTGTGGTTTGCAAACAAGTATATGAAAATTGCCCATTATTTATTGTTATTATAGTTAACTATTGTAATTGGGAGACAACTAAAACTTCTATTTATTTGTTATATTTGCTCAATGTTTTTGGACAATCTTGTGTAATCTTTTACATTCAAAACTTTTGAGGGAGAAAAGGTGTCATATTATATGTGAAGAATATATTATGTTCAAGAATGAAAATTATGTTAGGATACCTTTAAAGAAGAGTTTTAAGCTATTTGATGAACAATCATCTTTTAAAGAATTAATAAAGAATACTTTGTTATGATTATGACATGAATATAAGGAGGAAGAGGGGTAATTTATTTTGAAGGGATGATAATTAGAATGTAAAGGCAATTTGGTTGTAGTTTTCTTCTCACTATTAGTAATATTGTGAATTGATACTTTAAAGTTGTTGATAATTATTATACAAATTTTAATGGCAAAGAGAAAGAGTTTCTCTTATTTGAATCAAAATTTCATTTCAAAGATAGATAATTACAATTTTGTTTATTAATACTATAATCAAATTGAATATGTGTTCATTCATGTCATGAAAGAAAGTTTAGACACTTTAAAAAATTTGTAAATAATGTTTGTAGTGTTCTTAAAGTTGGTGCTCTAAAAATAGTGTTGCAATTTATTGTAAGTTTTTTATAGAAGAGTTTTTGTTGTAAAGGAATTTGGTGATCCCTCTAATTGATGTCTTAAAAATATTGTATTTTTTTAATCATGTGGCTAGATTAGAATGATAGATTCTAATAACTTCTCTCACTTTATTTCTACTAGGACTGAAATGAAGAAAGTAATTGAGAGGGAAGGGGTGAATCATTTACTCCAAAAACTTTTCCCTATCCCTAGATGTCAAATCAAAATTTTCATTGATAATGCAATTCTTTATCTAGCTCGGTTAAAACAAAGTTCTTGATGTAACTCAATTAACAAAGTAGTCTTATGATTATTAATCTATTTTGACCTTTAGTAACTTAGTTGTACAAACATAAAGAATAAATAAAATAATGTGAACATAGATGACACCAAGGTTTAACGTGGAAACCCAATTTGGAAAAATAACCATGCAACTAGTTACAATATTTTTTGCTCTTCTAAAGTGAGCCCTGTTAGGAGCCAACCCTATTAAAGGTTACTCTTAGTCATTTCTAGGCGCCCCCCCCCCCCCCCCCCCTCTTTTTTTTCATAGTATTACCAATCTCATGAAAAACCAAGGTGTTAGCCATGTCCACATCCTTTGAATTATTCATTAATTGCCATGTAAGAATGTTAGGAATATGTAAAAACCTTATTCCTTTTCTTATATCCCTAAGTCTTTAGATTCTTTATGTTGCATTTTTTTGTGCTCATGGATATTTCAAGTTGTGACCATGTGATAACCCTTCATTGCCCTGTTGCTCTAGTTTATCACTTAACTGTCAGATGGGCTACAAATATGTGACATAGTCAAGGTAACCATTAACATGGCTTTATAGTTGTTAGTGCTAGCATCCAAGATTAGGTCACAAGGGAGTGGCTGACCCTCATCGCATCATCTCAAGGGTCAGGAGATAGCTAATATAAATAATTTCAAAGGAGTATCTTGTTGAATGAGAGCATAAAAATTGAATCAATACCATTCTATTAATAAGCTTAAGGAGATTTAAGTTGTGACGGTGCGAAATTCAATAGTTTCAATCAATTTTAATGTTTTTGATCATAGATGATTAAAATTAACTTAGAGTTAATGCTATGAAACATCAAAATTCTTTGAGCACATGGTCATGGAGATAAATGCTAGACTCCAATTTTTAGTTACAAGGTTGTGATTGAAGGGTGATAGTTTGATTTGGCATTTTTTACACTATCACATGTAGTTAAGCCTAACCTGAGGTCAAGGTTGAGAAGTGGCTAAAGTCTTTGTTCACACCATCTTAAGGTTAACTTTTGAGTTAAGAACTTAAGTCATGATGGTGCAATGGCAATCAGGTTTATGGTCTTTGCATCTTTTCTTATAGTTTATGGTTTATGGATTACACTGCTTTGGTAATCTAATTTATCCATCTCTAAAGGCATCATTAATTAAATTCTTATTTAATTAATCCTTTGTCATCCCCTAGTTGATTAATTTAATTAATCATCTATAGTCCTCATTGATAAATCAAATAATCTATTATTTATCAATTAAATCCTATTCTTCTATCTAATTTCAAAAATCCCCATTTATTAAAATAAATCTATTTGATAAATGAAATCCTCAAATTCAAAAAACCCCTAACCTATCTCTAATCTTCCATTTAGCCTAATCCACCCCATCCACCCATACTAACCAAGCTTAGCCACTAACTCACCCACCCTCATTAATGCCATCCACTTGCACATCTCTAACATCCCTAAGCTAATCCTAAACCCAAGCCTAATCCACCCCCTAATGTTGTCACATTCCTTAAACAAGTTTAAGACTTTCCTAATCCAAACCAAAGTCTCCCCTCAAAAAACCCAACCACTAAGTCATGAGTGCTCTTACAAACCATAAAGACTCTTACAAGCCCACTCATGACTCTTACACCCATCTTCCACACTCTTCCCTCTTCCACACTCATTCCTCTTACATCCCTCTTACATACTCAACCCCACTCATCATGCCTTTAACCAACCCTTTACCCTACCCTCTCACACTCATCCTCCTTGTGACAAGTGTCACCTTCCCATTGGTGCTAAACAAGCACAATCCATGTGCTCTCCTTTGAGTGCATCCTAGCCCTCCTTAAGCCTTCATCCATCCTTGCATCTAAGCCCTCCATCCCTCTACCCCTTAGCCTATAAATTGAATCCCATCCCAAGCCATTTCATCAACAATCTTTGAGCTAAAGTTACCATGCTACTTTGAGAACCAAAGCCATCAACCATACCCTTATAATGCCAAATTGAGAGCTCACAAAGCTACCAATTTTCCATTACCCATCTCCATTGAAGCAGCTTTTGAGCATCTTGAGCATACATCCACAGCAAAAGGACACATCTACAGAATCAAGAAAGCATGGAGTGCTTTTTCTTGTGAGGTTTGCACTTCTTATTTTCTTTCTTTGTCTAAGCATATATGTGGATTTAGTTTTTGGTTTCTGAATGTTTACTTTATTTGTTAATGTTCTTTGCATACTAATTCTTGTTCTACAGACACAACTAACTTGGCATGGTTATGAACATGGAATTAGGTAGCTCTTTAATGGTAAATAGGTCCTTGATCACTTGCAACTAATATTTTGAGTGTTCTTTGTGCCTGATGAATCCAAATTTCCTCTTACCACTACCATGGTTATCCATCTACCCAAAAGCAGTTGTGGCCTTCATTTCTATTTCTAGCAGGCTCAAGTTGCACATAAGATTAGATTTCTTGCATATGGATGTGCACCTAATCAAATCTTCCCCAAATATATAGTAATTGTTCTCTACAACATAAAGGTAATAGTTGAGTTTTGGCTTCTGGTAGAATTTTTCTTAGTTATGCTTGAGCTATAAAAGAAAGTTTTGTAACCCTTCCAAGGGTTGGTCTTTTTCTATTTTTATAGCAATTGTATTACATGCTCTACTACTATAATTTCCTTTTACCTTTGAATGAATGCATTTCTCTATTGTACCTCTTTCTTCATTGATATATTGTGCAATATCTTCTTACCTTATGTTGATGTATTGCCCCAATTCTTTAACTATATGATTATATCTACTTGGCCTTTTAATGATATAGAATGAAGTTCCTTTCTTATAGCATTATTTTGGTCTCTGATCTTCATGTAGTTATTGAGTTAAGTAAAGATTGAACATGTCTATGTTGAGATTATATTGATGAATTATGCAATTCTAGGTAGAAGTAAGACTGTAGAGGTAAGACTGAGCATACTATTTTGGTGTAGCACTACCGCTAGATTAGATTAGGTAGTTTGATTTTCATGCATTTCCTTCTCCCTTTTCCTCTCATGAATTAGTTAGGTATACCCTAATAGTAGGGAATTCAAATCTTTTTGGAGACTCAATCTCATTGCTTAAGTCCCACAACTTGGAGATTGTTTCCATGTTTCACGATGTTGCCTTTAGGTCAAGCTTTAGGAAAGCATGAAAACTTTTGTGCTAATAGTTACAACACATAGTGTTAAGTATGACCTTGTTAGAGTATTTAATTTACCCTATTAGGAGTGGCCTACTTATAGGTCTTCAAACACTTTAATCTTTAAATATTGCCTTCTTAGAGGATTTAAAATATGACTATTAAGTCAAATCTATTTTCTTCACTACTACAATGGTTAGAAGGTAATAGTAATTTGACCTAATTTATGAAGAAACTTATTTTGTAGATTCATATATCTATCTGGATTGACCTCTAGATCCTTGATGATCAAAATATTCTCTGTTTCTTATCCTCCACACTTTCCTTCTCTTCCTTCGATCACATTGATGTAGGAGCATTGAGATTAGATTTTGGTGGAGTCATGATTTTCATGGTTAGGGATGTGTTGGAGACACACTAGGGAACCTTTCCTCATGATTGCATAGAGATTGGATGGATTGAGTTGAAGATTGAGTTGTTTTTACCTTGTTATTGGAACTATGTTTTCTAGTTTTTGGGTACCTGTTGCAAGGTGTGTATAAAATCTTCCACAATGAGTTAGAGGATTCATGTTTTAAGGATTTAATAGGGCCTAGAGTACTATCTACGTTCCAAAGTTAAACTTCTAATTCCTAATATGTTGGGAGATATGGCAATACTTTTGGAGTATCAATTTTTGATAGATTGCACAATGAGTTTATGTGTGTGACTTTTAAGATGCATGCACACTTTTCCTTGGGGAATCAACCTTTATGAACTTGAGGGGTTGTAGAGGACTGAAATTACTACCTATTTTTTGAAGTATGAGTTCTAATTCAATCAAAGCTAGGATATATCACAATTTTACTCAAATATAGATTTGTGGCATTTAATTTCTATTGGAGGCCAACTTGTTGCATTTAATTTGTGTTCTAGGATGACTTGTGGATTAGATTGCTATAATTAGGGGTTGTGGTGGAGCCTTTTATTCATTCATGATGGAGTAATTCATTTATTTAGAGGAGGATTGAATGTGGGAGCAATTGAAGGGCGAGTTTACCTGAGTCTGTACATAGAGTGCCGAATGTGAGGCAGTTTACAATAGGATTGTAATGAAGTTGTGAATGTGGATAGAGCACCAAATATGAGGTATTTTACACTTGGATCTTGGAGAAGAACTAGGGTTGTGGCTAGAAAAAAAAATAGGTTACTTGGTGGGCTTGCAAGCACAAGTTTAGATTTCCTTGGTGGTTTCTTCCAGATTGTTGTTATGTTATAGATTTGGACTAGCTAGGATTAGTGTTGTGAGTTGGATCTTAAGGGATCTTGCAGAACTAATTTTTTAATTGCTATTTTTATTTGGCCCTAACTTGGAAGGCCTTACATTTGGGCATATTGCATGTAATTAGTTATGTTTTATTAACAAATTATTGTAAATTGGTATCTGATCTTGCATTATTATTTCTTGTTGTTGTGTTTCCACTATATGGTTATATAGTTGGGGGCTAGGACATCTCCTTTGGATATTCTCTTACATTCCACTATGTTAGGTGGTATTAAAGCAAAGGTTGTTCCTGAGTGTGTAAACAAATCACTAAATTTGAAGCAGTTTGCACTAGGAATTAGGCTAGAGAAGTAGATCTAATTTGATCTTGATCTAGTGGTGGATTTTCTTTCTGGAGTCCTAGATCTCTTGGTTGTGAGGTGGTACATCATGGTTTTTACTTGAAATTATAGAGGGCTTATAGATGGATTGATGGATGTGAAGGTGGAAGACTTATCTTGTTGAGGCATGATCATAAAGAGTTTGTGGATTACAAATTCGTGGTCCTAGACTTGTGATGTGGTTCCTGATTGTTCATGTAAGGTGGTAGGTTGCAATCTAACTTACAAAAAATTTGAGGTTGTCACAAGGAGTGTGGCAAGGATTTGTTGTAGAGGGTTTACAAAGATTTTGGGAGATGGCTCAAAGAGGATTAGACCCTAAGATGATTGTGAATCTCTATGATGTGGTGGAGAGGAATTTTTCTAAGATCTTTGCTCAGTTTGAAGGTAGTTTGGCTAATCTAAATAAGAAGATTGTTTCTCAATTTTAAACTAGTTTAGATGATCAAGATAAGGATAGGATAAGGAAGGAATTTTGTAGATGTTTTTGGAGTTGGAGTATATCAATCCAGAAGAGAGTTGTTTGGGCGATCAAGAGACTTGTTCGTGAGAACATATGGCATAGAAAGGTCGAGGTGGAAGAGGTTGAATTTGTTAATCAAATTGTAGAGTCTGATACAAAACCTACAGAGTAGATAGAGCTCATTATTGAACATATTCCTAACCCTATTGATGTTGGGAAAAATATTGGTTTTCATGATCATTTGGTTGGATCTGACATGGAAATTGTTGAGCACTTGGTCATAGATGATTCAGTTGTTGTTGGTGATGAGTTGTGTGCTATAGAGCATCTTGTTGTGAGCAATGAGATTTCTTGTGTTGAGAGTTTGGAAAGTATTGATGGAGATCTACATATTTTTGTTAATATAGAGTTTGTTGTTGTTGGTGTGGATTCACTAGTTGTTGACGTGGATGAGGATTTTTTGATGAAGCATTATGTTCAGTTTGTTCCTAGGAGTGGGCATGTTGATTGGGTGGTTGAGATTCTAGTATTTGATAAAATGGTGTAGATGTGGATGATGTAAAAATTGGTTTTCTTGTCCCTATTGGATTAGAAGCCTTTGGTGAAGATAAAGATGGTTGTTTCTCTTTCTTTAGGCATCAAAGTGTGGGGGCACACTTTTCTATTTACCTGGGGAGTCTAATGTAGGAGCATCAAGATTGAATTTTGGTTGAGTTATGATTTTTATGGTTAGGGATGTGTTGGAGACACATTTTTGAACCATTTCTCATGATTTCATAGAGATTGGATGGATTGAGTTGAAGTTTGAGCTATTTGTACCTTGTTGTTGGAACTGTGTTTTCTGGTTTCTAGATTTTTGTTGTAGGGCATATAACTAATTTTTCATAATGAGTGATAAAGTTAAATTTTTAGGAATTAAAGAAGGCCTAGATTATTATTTATGGTCCAAAGCATAAATTTTAATTCTATATATGTTAGGAGATATGGCAATTCTCCTAGAGTATCAATTTTTGACAGATCACATGATGGGTTTTTGTGTGTGACTTTTAAGATGGATACACACTTTTCCTTGGGGAATCAGCCTTTATACACTTAAGGGGTTTTAAAGGACCTAAAGTGCTACCTAAAGTTTTAAGCACAAGTTCTAATTCGATTAGAGCTAGGAGATATTGTGATTTTACTTTGATATTAATTTTGGGCATTTAATTGGAGGCCGACTTGTGGCATATAATTTATGTATAGAAATTTAATTTATGCTCTAGGCTGACTTGTGACTTATATTGGTATAAGTAGGGGTTGTGGTGAATTCTTTTATTCATTCATGAGGGATTAATTCATTCATTTAGAGGACGAGTGAATGTGGGAGTAACTGAAGGGTGAGTTTTCTTGAGTCTATGGACAAAGCATTAAATGTGAGGCAATTTATAGTAGGATCATGATGAAGTTTCAAGTGTGTGGACAAAGTGCCAAATGTGAGTTAGTTTACACTTAGATCTTGGAGAAGAGCTAGGGATGTAGCTAGAAAATAAGGAGGTTTCTTGGTGGGCTTGTGAGCACAAGTTTAGATTTCTTTGGTGGTTTCTTCTAGTTTGTTGTTATGTTATAGATCTGGACTAGCTAGGATTAGTGTTGACAGTTGGATCTTGAGGAATCTTGTAGAACTGATTTTGTAATTGCTATTTGTATTTGGCCCTAAACTAGAAGGCCTTATAGCCAAGCATATTGCATGTAACTAGTTATGTTTTATGAACAAATTATTGTAAATTGGTATCAAATCTTCCATTATTATTTCTTGTTGTGTTTTTGATGTGTGGTTATATAGTTGGGGGCTAGGACATCTCTTTTGGGGATTCTCCTACCTTGTGTTGCAGCACACATGTCCAACTTATTTTTCTTTCACTTACACACCCAGTTTTCATTTCACTTCTTCATATCTCTTATATATCATAAGCTTTGCTAAGTCAGTTTGAATACCTCTTCAAATAATCATTAAACATCCAACTAGTCGGCCTTAATTCTAGTCAATTAATTAACAGGTGTAATCTACTGATAGTCAGTTAATACTAGGACTAACCACTTGGTTAACACTATAGATGTAGGGTGCCTTTAATGCTCAACTACTTGGTTAACACTAAAGTTCCTTTATTCCCTATCTACTCGATTAACACTATGATTCCTTCATTACATGACTCTGTTCGGTTAATATTGTGATTTCTTTATTTCCCAACTACTTAGTTAACATTGATTGTGCTCAGTTAATATTGACATTTGTGTAACATCTATGAAAACATACAATTTAAAGAATTATATCCAACAATCTCATTCCTTGGCATTGATGGCAACACAAAATGTCAACATACAATGATAAAAGTATGAGCAATTAGATAATATCATTATTTTGATTTTGATTCTCATCCATATCAACTCCCTCTATGATTCTACTTAGATTTCTATTGGCAACTTCAAATGAATTCTCCCTCTTTTATCTGTTATCACTTTGCTTTCATTATTCTCCCTCTTTGTTGTGTATTCTCATCATCTACATACTTTCCCTCTTAAGATACTAAACTCTCCCTCTTTGACATAAAATGTCAAAGGATATATACTTTGAATTTACTATGTGCTTTTGTACTATTTCATATGCAATATGTTGTAAATTTCACTCTTGAAGTGTGACAAATTGTATCAGCTTGATAGATCTTCAATGAATCTTGGTTGATGCATTACTATCTTGTGCTTTAGTGAGCATTAGATAGGGGAATAAACCTTAGTTTACCTCTTAGATACACAAATTCATCCTTAGGTAATGCCTTAGTCAATATGTCTTCTATTTTTTCCTTAGTGTTCACATATTCCAATCTCACCTCTTTGTCTTCAACCAATTCCTTTAGGTAATGATACTTAATTGCAATGTGTTTTGTGTGCCTCACAAAGTTTTTGGATATATTGATTGCACTTGTGTTATCATAATAGATAACCATTGGCCCCTTGATTTCCTCCTTCACTCCTAACAATAAATACTTAATCTATATTATGTTAGAATAGTTAACTATTGTAGCAACATATTTTTCTTCTACTATTGATTAAGAAATAAAATTCTACTTCTTTATTGTCCATGATACTAATCTCTTTCCAAGAAAGAATGCTCCTCTACTAGTGTTCATTTTGTCATCAATACTTCATGTTGATCTCAGATTGGTTTTGACTAATGAGTGTGTACACACTTAAGTCATTTACTTAGTTCATGTTGGACAAGTAGTACATGTCAAGCAAAACATGTATATAATAGAGCATGTTGAGCCCACAGTGAGTGTCAAGCCACTCATGTGCTGAGTCACTCAAGTGTTGAGCAAACAATGTATTGCAAGTGATACAGATGTCAAGTCACAAAATAGAAATTAGTATATGCCAAGCATCAAACACTTTAGATGTCAAGTAAGATAGTTTTGATATAATTGTTTGTAATGGCACAAACAACTTGTAAACCATTTTTAAGTAAACTTAAAGATTAATTTATGATATTTTGGACATAAAAATGAATCTTAAGTTGGAATCCCTATGAATTACATACATCCAATTAGGTAAAGGGAAGGTTTAAGTGGAAAAATGGATGAATCATAATCGTTGATTCATACCTAACCCTAAGTCACCTAAGTATTCTTAAGGAGGATAAACCTTAAACTTTCTAAGGTGTATGAAGGAGTGGAAGGTTATGATCTAAGATTGCATTACATAATTACTTAAAGGAGAATAGAGGAAGAGAAGAGCATATAGAAAAGAGACATTTGATCAAGAAGGATCAAGAATACATCAATTTAGAGGTGATTTTTCATCAAGAAATCAAGTGGTAATCATAGGATCATTGTTGAATCATTCTATCAGGTGAATTAGTTAAATCTCTTAATAGAGTAGTCCTAAAAGGATGTATTGAAATCTTCTAACAAGGTGCTTACCTAGTTGTGAGTTAAAGTCCTTTAGCAATTTTTAAAATCCTTTAATAGGGTGAGACCTAATAGTATTTGTAAGCCTTTAATAGGGCAAACCTTTCACAGGGAAGATCATGCTTCATGATGAAAAAATTGTAACCTTCATTAGATACACTTTATTACTATAGTAGTGAAGTTTTTTGGGTGCCATTTCCACCCTAGTTTTACCTTATCATTGGAGGGTTTCTAGTTAATCATATCTGGTGTTACATGTGTGTGAATGCTTATATGTTTACATAATTTAGATATGCATGCTTTACATGATATTTTAGTTTACTTAGTGAATGTATGAGATGGATGTGTGGTGATGTTTTTATGGGTCATAGTTTAAACTACTAATTCACCCCCCCTCCCCCCACCTAAAATTTTACCTTTCCTATTGTAATTCCAACAATTGGTATCATAACTTTATTCTCTAAAAGAGAAGTTTTGTAGCTTTGAAGAAAGATCTTGGAAATGGAAGTCTACAAGTTGGAAATGATTATTGAGAATTAAGAGATTTAAATACATCTCATTCTACATCAATTGAATCAAGCAAGAGAAGATTTAAAGAAATCTTTAAAGAGAAGGAATGAAATTTCTATTGAGGAGAATGACACACAATACAGAGAGATGGACACTACTAAGCTATTTGTTGATGGAGACTAATGAATTTGATACAGTAGTTGTAGATCTAATGGAAAAGAATAGAGCCCAAGTTGAGAAAATCAAAATTCTCAAGATAGAGAAAGAATCACAAGCAATATTACTATGTGAGATGACTGAATAGAAGAAGAAAGTTATGGAAGACAAAGCAATGATTGAAGAACACAAAAGAGTCTTAGTCAATAGACTGGAAGAGAGATCATCAAAGATAACTAAAATTTCTAACATGCAATTGGATACCTTGAGTCAAATTATGAATGTCAACTATGAGTTGAATGGAAAGGACATTCAAATAACAACATTAAAGTTGTAGAATGAGCAACTGAATAATGACCTAAAAAGAGAAAGGAATTTGTTGGTCCAGTTTCAACAAACCAAGTGAAGCCATCAAATACTTTGAAAAATTATTGAAATCCCCTAGATCCAATAATGATACATTTGGATTGGGATACACAAGTACTAAAGAAGGAGAGTCATCCAAAAGTGTTGAAAAAAGGGGCAACAAAAGTAAGGACTCCAAACCTACTTGTCATAATTATGGTAAGAAAGTACATACTATTAATGTGTGTAAGAGGAAGACTAAAAATTAGAATGTCAAGCATTAGAACATGGTTCATTTCCATAAGTGCAACAAACAAGGTCATCAAGCACATGAATGCAGAACTAGGACCATGCACACTCAAAGATTTGAAAGATATTGCTATAACTATTAGAAGTATGGACATAGATCTTTTGAGTGTAAATCCAAACCCATGTGATCATCAAACAAGAAAACAAAGGTAAGGAACAATGGCAACTCTTATAATTGAGATTATAATACAAGGTATAGTTATCATTATTGTTAAGAATATGGACATGTTCTAGCAAATTGTATTAGAACACAATTTAGAAGTGATTATAAGAGGTGGTTGAGTTAAACTACATGTTTTAGTTCTTTGAAAACTAGTCACATCAATCAATATTCTCCAACAAAGTCAAAGGCACCAACTTGTGAATTTGATAAAGGCAAAGGCAAGGCAGATATTGAAAATGTTAGAAGTAAAATGAGCAAGACATGGAAGAAAAAGGATGGTTGTAGCACATCAAATGGAGAAGGGATCACCCAATGGGTCAAGTCATCACACCTCATCAAACTAAGCAATCAAGAGGTATGTTAGAATAATTATTCAAGTTATATCATACATCATTTCCAAAGGATTTAGTACTAAAAAGATTACATTAGCATGAGCAAAGATGCAAGATTTTATTAGGAATCCAAGAAAAATCTTTTAAGTTTTTCATGTTGTTGTTAAGCATGAAAAGTTTCCTATATGTGCCGAGTGAAATGCAAGAGGATGTCAAGCTAACAGACTAGCTAGTTGATGCTGAGCTCATAATGGTTGTCAAGAAAATGGAATGTTAATGGATGTTGATTGATCTTGAAATTGGTTAATGCCAAGCTTATAGCTGTATAAGAACTCAACATTTATTGCAATGTTTCAAAAGGGTGTTTGATTGATTTCAACTCATTTTTAATCAAAATCAAGAAAGAGCAAGGAGAGCGAGAGGCAATCTAGAAATCCATCCAAAGTGATTGTAGAAGATTTGTGTAATGATTAAGCACCATTTTATTAGATCTTGCAAGGTATTTATCAAGTCCTGAGTTATGTTGTTTATGCTTTCATAAACCCTAGTTTCATAGAATGACATCTAGTTCAAAGAATGTAGAGGGTACTGAGGTTTTGAATGTTCAATTGGTTAGTAATAAGATTAAGCAATCAATATTCAAGGCCATACCTAATATTGCATACAAACAAGATCCCTCCAATGTGTTATCCATGATACCATAGAATGTTTTAATGGTTCAAGATATTATGAAATGTTATAACTACAAAATTGGAAGTATAGGAGATATGGAGATTAGGCAAGCATATGAAAAACTTTGTGAGAATGATGTACTAAGGGAGGAATACAAAATTATAGAAAAGAAAGGGTTAACATGAGCCCTAGATTTCTTGAATGTGTTCAAAACTAAATGGATTAGGATTGTGCTAAGCAAAATTCATGATAGTTCACTTTGGTTAGATAATGGACCTATCAAGATAACCAAAAGAATAATCCATAGGGTTACAAGATATCCAACCCTAGATTGGCCTAAGACTTTGAGGAATGACTCAAAGGAGGTTAGTGAGAAGAATACAGGAGCTGTGTGAAACAAGAGAGGAATGATAATTGACACAATTACAAATCCTTTGTTAGACTTTGTAGCCAAGGTTATTTCACTCAAGTTTTACCAATCTAGAAAATTAAATAGTGTGCCCTGTATTGCAGTAGATGTGGGTTACAAGATTGTCAAGAAAGATCACACATATGATCTTGCAAAGTTACAACTACAAAAATTGGTTGAGAACCTAGGAGCCATAAGAAAGACAAAGAGTGCTCAATGTAAACTTGGTTCTATTTTGATATGCACTTTATTTTATGTTCAAAACACATACCCACATTTGGCATAGTTGAATGGAAAAAAAATAGGTCAGTGGCAGTACAATTGTCATTGAACAATTGGGTGAGAACTTTGAGTCAGTTATGACCAGCTATTTTGAAGACTTCAAGTAGTCAATGAAGAAAAGATTTAGAATTCCATTGTCACCAATGGAAAAACATTATGATAATTTTTATTTCCTAATGGATGTTGATTACACTTTTGTTCGAGTAGCAACTCCAAGGGTAAGATGCCTGAGACCCTTAGGATATGAAATAAATGTAGATGAAGCCTCTACAACTATTACTACTTTACTTGCAGAAGAGGTAGATAAAAATGCCAAGGAATTTGGAAACTATGATATGGCCAAATCCAAAATCATCATGGAACTAAAAACTACCTCTATTATAAGGAAGAAGGAAAAGTTGGTGAAAAAATTAAAAGATAAATTTGGTGAAGGTTTCGAGCAAGAAGAAGACATCTAGGCACAAGCACCACTTGCACTAACTCAGGGAAAAGGTGAAGATCAGCAAGAGGAGGAGATAAAAGCTATTTAAGGTGTTGATGAAGAAGAAGCCAAGGAAGCACCTACACCTGTTGATCAAAACAAGAGGAAGGCCAAGGCACAACCTATGAAAAGGGATAAGAGAAATGAAAAACCAAGCCAGTCCAATCCAACTGCACCTACTACAAGGGCTAGTGCACATGTCACTACACAAAAGGAAAAGGAGAAAGCCAAACCAACCGAGTAGGAAGGAGGTGTATAGAAAAGGAAAAGGAGGAACTACATTGCACAAGATGAATTAGATGAAGAGAGAATTGAATCAGATGACAATACCCAATTCAAGGTGGTGAGTCACAACCCATTGTTTGATTTAGAAAATATTTGCGAAAATGTCAAGAAAATCTCATGTTGATTTTGACAATCTTAGTAAAGTAGAAAATAATCAAGTGGAGGAAGTTATTTATGCCATGATAGCAAACTTTAAGAAAGCCCCACTAAAGATTGTCAGCTCAATGCCTAAAAGCTTATATGAGAGAGTTGAGCAGAAATGGCACTATTGTTTAAATTTGGAAAGACAAATAAGGGAAACATTACTTGCATAAGTAATGCTTGAATTGAGTAAGACACAAATTTCTAAGGCTGTGAAGAAATATGTAGTTAGATTTGAACCTAAATATAGAGCATTTAGCATACTGCAAAATAATATTGAAGATGTTGTGAAGATGTCCACACAAATATGGAAAGTAACATATGGGCTTACTAAAATGAAGGAAGGTGAACAAGAGCCCATTGAGGTCAAAGATGGTGAAGAAGATGATGAAAATGAAGACACTATTGAGGGAGGGATAGGAATGAATGTAGATGACAAGGAAACAACTAAGGTAGAGCAACAAGAAGAACAAAGTGTACAAGATCACAATTTCCCAATGTCAGACCTCAACATGTAACTAGTGTAAATACTAAAATACTAATAGTTAAGGATGTTTTTGATGTCATAGGTCATAAGATCAATCCCCTTATAGAGGAAGATCTCAAAAGGATACTTGATCAATCTACATTGTAGGCCAAATTATATGATAATCCTATTTTGGTGAGTTCAGATGAACTAAAGGAATTAGTGGCTAAAACTCCAAGTGAAGAGGTCAATACATAAGAACCACCTATTATCACCCCTCAAGTCACTATTGTACAACATTTGGATAAAATACCTAAAGCTACATCAAAAAATATTGATATAGTTAAGAATATTATAGTGGAAACCCAAGCCACTACTGAAGAACAGAGTCAAACATGTTAGACAAACTTATCCAAAACTATAGCACAAGATGAAGGTGCATCTCAAGGTATAGTGGTAGAATAGGACAAGCCTAAAGAGACTGAGTTGACACCTAAGGTGAAGGAGCAAGTACCAATTCAAGCCTTAGTAACTTTATCATAATCTAGCACTCGTTCAAATCATACTCTTTAGAAGCCAAGCACAAATGCAACACCATTGTATATCTTCATATCAAGTCCAAGTTCATTAAAGGCTGAAGAAGTGATACAATATGGAGATGTAAGCCTTGATTAAGAGATTGTGTTACCAAAGTATGACTTTGACACAATGACAATTGAGTAGATGGGCATACTCAAGGAAGCCCTAGCCAAAAAGAAGCATCAAGCACTACTCAAAATGGAGCATAGGCCAAGCATTGTTGGACATTAAAGACATCTTTCTAGATGCATTTAGTCTGCCAACTCCAAATGAAACCAAGCCACTCACTGAACAACTAACAAATATAGTGGAAAAGGTTAGTGATGCAGACCTTGACACAAATGCAAAATTATTAGAATGGTCAAAAAAGAAATTTTAGAATAATGTAAAGAAGAAGATATCAGGTGACATAGCACTCACACAAGTTGCATTGGCAACTAAAGTTGAAAATGTGAAGAAGGTACTTGAGAACATTTTTTCACTAGACACAAAATTGTGTAATCCAACACTCTTCACACAAGAGATTGGAAGTCATTTTTTAGGTCTAGAAAGCCAAATTAATACATCAAGTGCAAAACTACCTATGAATCTAGCTCAAAGTGAAAAGAATTTTAGAACTTTGTTACAAACCCAGAGTCATTTAGCAGCATTGTCTGCAGATGAGGCCAATATAAGGGCCAAGCTAATTAGCATCCAAATAACATTGACCCCACACGTGGAAATTTTGCACAAGGAATTAGGCAATGCTGAAACACTTATGAAGAAAGAGCCAAATCTTTCAACATTAAATGGCCTAGTCCACCTTGTTGCCAAGCTAGCCATCCAAATCAAGTCTTTGGATGTAGCATGTGAAAATTGGGATACAACTCTAAAAATTATCCTAGAGGTCCATAAATATTTTTTGGACAAACACACTATCAATGTATAGCCCATTGACATAAGTGTCAAAAAGGGGGAGATATAGGTCTTGGGAGAGATATAGAATAAGGGAGATAGAGAGCAAAGGGGGGTGATAAAATGAAAGAGTATCAATTAGAAAAGAACAACAAGAAAGTTAAGGAGTATTAATTGAAACCCATATACTCAGCAGGAGGACAATATTTTGGATACTAAATAGACTTATCAACTAAGGGGGAGTTATCATATTTTGAGGTATATGCTATTGCAAAATTTTAAAATTTTAAAGTTTTTTATATAAGCCAAATAAGAGATATGTTATGCTTGTAAAGATAAGGATATTAAATCATGACCAAGTGTTTTTTATACTCATGTCAAAGGGGGAGATTGTTGATCTCATATTAGTTTGACTAATGAGTGTCTACACACTTAAGTCATTTACTTAGTTTATGCCAAACAAGTAGTACATGCTGAGTAGAACATGTATATGATAGAGCATGATGAGTCCACAGTGAGTTCCAAGCCACTCATGTACCAAGTCACTCAAGTACCAAGTAGATAGTGTATACCAAGTCATAGAATAGAAATTAGTATATGCCAAGCATCAAAAACTTCAAATGCTAAGTAAGACAGTTTTGACATAATTGTTTGTAATGGCACAAACAAATATGTAAACCATTTTATAGACAACTTAAAGATTAATTTATGATATTTTGGAGATAAGGATGAATCTTAAGTTGGAATCCTTATGTGTTGCATGTAGCCAATCAAGTAAAGGGAAGGTTTAAGTAGAAAAATGGATGAATCACAGTCGTTGATTCATACCTAACCCTAAGTCACCTAAGTCTTCTTAAAGGGGACAAACCATAAACTTTCTAAGGTGTATGAAGGAGTGGAAAGAGAGTATGGAGAAGTTTTCATGTGCAAAAAGAGCATTCATGGTGGCTAAGGAGTTATGATATGAGATTGCATTGCAAAATTAGTTAAAGGAGAACAAAGGAAGAGAAGAGCATACAAAAAAGAGACATCTGATCAAGAAGGATCAAGAATACATCAGCTTAAAGGTGATCTATCATCAAGAAATTAAGTGCTAACTGTAGGATCATTTTTGAATCATTCTAGCAAGTGAATTAGTTAAATCTCTTAATAGAGTAGTCCTAATAGGCTATATTAAAATCCTCTAACAAGGTGCTTACTTAATTTATGAGTTAAATTCCTTTAGCAAGGCACACTTCTAATAGGGCATTGAAACCCTTTAATAGGGTGAGACCTAATAGTCTTTGTAAGCCTTTAAAAGGGTAGACCTTTCATAGGGTAGAACATGTTTCATGATCAAAATATCGTAACCTTCATTGGATGCACTTTATTACTATAGTAGTGAAGATTTTTGGGTGTCATCCACACCCTAGTTTCACAGTCTCATTGGAAGGTTTTTGGGTAATCATATCTGGTGTTACATGTGTGTGAATGCTTATATATTTATGTGATTTAGATGTACATGCTTTACATGGTGTTTCAGTTTACTTAGTAAATGTATGAGATGGATGTGTGGTGAATGTTTTTATGGGTCACAATTTAAACTACCAATTCAACCCCCCCCGCCTCCTCAGAAGTTTATCTTTCCTATTGTAATTCCAATACTTCCTACCCAATTTTCATCAATAAAGGTTCTTAACTCAAGGTTTTATCCTTTCTTATACCATAAACCATATTCTTCATTTCCTATTAGGTACCTCAAAATTCTTTTTACTGCCATCATGTGACTTTCTTTAGGATTTGTAGAAAACTTTGCAACTATGCCAGAAGCCAATGCAATATCAAGTTTGGTGTGTACCAAATACTAAAGTTTCCCAATGATTAATCTGTAGGTTGTCTAATTTACCTCCTTTGAATCATCATTCATTGACAATTTATTTCTAGTAGACATAATTGTTCCAACTAGTTTGGAATCTTCCATTCCAAATTCTTTCAACATTTCCTTAATGTACTTTGATTGAGTGATGTATATGTTAGAAATGTTTAGAATAACTAAGAGGGGGATTGAATTAGTTACTCAAGGTCTATATGTGCCACTTGAATAATTAAACATTAAACACATCATTGTTCTGCTTATCCTACATATCCTATTGTTGCTCAACCTCTACTATAAAATTGTCATAAACTTAACTTGCATTGCATAATAAAAAAATCATCACATGTAAACATTCATAATATATTCATCACAATTTTACACTAGGATTTTACATGGAAACCCAATTTAAGAAAAACCACCAACAACATATCACTCATTTTCACTCTTTTGAAGTGAACTTTATTAGGAGCCAACCTTGTTAAAGGTTACAATACACACTATTAAACTTGACCTAGTTAGAGGATTTAATCACCTTGTTACGATTGGTCTTGTAAGAGTACTTTGATCACTCCATTTAGATTGTCACCTAGTTAAAGGATTTACACATATTGTTAAGTCTTCAAATGAGAATTAGGTCAACCTCTATTAAAAGGATTTTAATACAAACTATTTACAGTGATAAGAAATAAAATGGTAGGTTTTGATTTGTGTGATTACAACTAAGTGTTTCTGGTTTAGATCCATATTTGAT
This sequence comes from Cupressus sempervirens, assembly GCA_028749045.1. NCBI lineage: Eukaryota > Viridiplantae > Streptophyta > Pinopsida > Cupressales > Cupressaceae > Cupressus > Cupressus sempervirens. The sequence goes on from CM053793.1 coordinate 689,792,620, forward strand.
CCTTATGTTGGTTCACTAATAAGCCTTTTATTTTCATCTTTGATCTTGATCTTCTTGGATGCCCTTCAAGAAATCAGTCCACTTCTTCATATTGACACGTAAGCCTTCTGCTCAAATTTACTTATCAACAACAACATCACATCTATAAGATTTTCTCTTTTAGATTCACATCCACTCACTTGTGTTTTTTTTATCAACCTTTCTCTATATGAATTCCTTCACATACAAACTCACACACACACACACACACACACACACACACCGGTTGGGGCTACATTGGGCACCAAATGTTTAGTTTTGTATCACCTTAAATAGGCAATCTATTCTTTACCATTTTCTACATCCACCATACATCTTAGGGTTTATGATTAGATTCAACTTGATTCAATGTATCTGTGCATCTTCTTTACCATCCCCTAGAAACTTCTATAGAATCCTTTTGTTAGGTCTTTACATAATCATCATCTTGAATTTAATGATCCAACTCATCAATCTTATCTTCAATACATTTTACATCTCCCAAGAAATCAACTAAGTCAACTTGATCTTGAGATTTCTTTAAATTTGATCTTTTACTATCACTCAACAATCACTAAATTCTAACACTCGGTCAATACTAAAATACTTGGTCACTAAAAAGCTCTTTGGCTTGGCATTAACTAACTTTCTTGGTCAATGTTAATGCTCAGTCAATAATAGATTTTCTTGGCACTAATTGTGGCTTAGTTGACAGTAGCATTACTTAATGATCCTTGGTATTTTACTCTTTTTCTTGGCTAGGATTAGCTTCCTTGACATAAACAATTACTTTTATTTATCAATGTCTATCTAATCAAATGTCCATTGTAACTTCATTTTTCATAACTTCAACCTTTCCACTAGGTGCTATAGTTATGTGTAACTCTCAAATCCTCTTTATCAATCAAATAGATATAACATTTAGATTAGGTAGCAATATGTCTCATCCATAGATTTGACATCAATGACAAAATAAAAATTATTCCAATTGTAAGTTTCCAATAATCTGCCTCTTTGGCATTGATGGCAACATCTCAAATATCTAAAATACTAATAATAACTTAGTTACCATACAATCCAAAATATTTTACTTCAATGAGTGACTACTATCCTTAGTTTCATTTTGATTCTCATCCATTCAAACTTTCAAACTCCCTCTATCAGTTTTCTCTTTCATGATTCTCTCCATCTGAGGTTTATCTTTATTTTCTTAGTAATCTTGTGACTTCTTAGTAATCTCTCTCTCTTTATCTTATATTCTTAGTAATCTCTCCCTCTTTTACAACAATGCCAAAGATGTGTAGTCTCAGCTTCAAATTCTTCATACATCTAAATTATGTAAATTTTGCATATTTGGCTTATGCTTGTCATCTATCTATGACTGATATTTTATGTTGCACTAAATTATTCTACCTTAGGAATGTCCCAAAGTAGAGTTTTATTGCACCATTGTGTAGAATGTTCTATTTAGAACATGTGATGCAATGTACCTTGGCTTCTTAATTATCCTTAGTCAGGAGAATAACCCCTAATTCACCTCTAAGATACTCATGAGCATCTTTGGGTAATGGTTTTGTGAATATGTTAGCAATTTTTTCCTTTGTATTCACATATTCTAGCTTCACTTCTTTGTCTTGAAATAATTCTCTCAAGTAGTGATACTTGATAGAAATGTGCTTTTTCTTAGTGTGCATCACTTGATTCTTTGAAATGTTAATAGCACATGAGTTATCATAATAGATAACTATCAGATCTGTAATCTCTTATTGCATGCCTTTCAACAATTGTTTAATCCATATTATATTTTAAAAATTCACTACAACTATCGTATACTCGGCTTTAGTTATTGACTAGAAAATATAATTATGTTTCTTTCTTGTCCATGACACCAATCTCTTTCCTAGAAAGAATGCACCTCCACTAGTAGTTAACCTGTCACCAATATTTCATGCCCAATCTATGTTAGTGAAAACCTTTAGTTCAAATATATCACCTCTCTTGTATAATAATCCTTAGTCTTCTATGCCTTTCATATATCTCATTATCCTCTTTACAACCATCATGTGATTCTCTTTAGAATTTTCTAAAAATACAACAACTATCCCAATTGCCAATGCAATATCTGGGACAACATATGTAATTTTCCTATCATGAATATATATAGGATCTAGTTCACATCAGTAGAATCATCATTCTTAGATAGCTTATGTCCTATAGACATAGGATTGCTCACTGGCCTTGAATCTTCCATACCAAAAGTCTTCAATATTTTTCTAATGTATTTGTTTTGTGAAATAAAAATACCACACTTCATTTAACATACTTGTAATCCAACAAAGAACTTGATTTCACCAAACATAGACATTTCAAATTCCTTTTTTATTTTAGCAATAAATGATCTACATAATGCTTCTCTTCCTCCAAATATGATATCATCAACAAATATCTCAGATAACAGTTGTGTGCTTAAAATGTGAGCACACTTCTATGAGTCATTATATCCAAAATTTCTCAAGAATGAGGTCTTGAATGGTGGCTCATAGCTCTCTATTCATGGAGTGCAAGGGTTTGTAATGGAGGCTCTTAGTTTTGACCTAGTTTGTGCCCATGCAAGTACACCATAAAATGAGAGATTCAAAGATCCAATATGCATGCAAATGAAGATGCAAACTAATCTAAATGATGACAATGCAAAGTAATGCAAGAAATGAAATTTAATCTATGAAAGGAAAAAATAGTGCAATATTAATCTATGAAAATAAATATGGATCTAAGATAACATGAAATGTAAGGATGGATCATGATTATTGAAGCCATGGATGCATGATAGAAGAAGACGAGAAGATAGAAGTTCTCCACAAAAAGTTTTAATGTTCAAACTCTTTCAAAAATTTCTCTCCAAACCTACAGCATAATAAAGTGTGTGTATGTAAAATGAGGAAATGGCTCTCTCTTATAAAGAAGATTGGATGATCAAGATTAAGAGGCAAAAAGATTTAATCAAGTGTGGAGAAAGAATGATCCGTGTGAAAAAGAGATCCACCAATGAGAAAATAGAAAAAGAATTAAATGAAATCCCAGTTAGAAATATGTGCATTTAATTGTAGAGAAATTTTTAATTTTTATTTATTTTATTTCCTCTTTAAGTGGGGATTTATTGCCAATAGTGGCATGTTGTGATGGTTAAGTTGTTGTGTTGTTATCCTTGCCATCAAAGTTCAAATCTCACGGGGATGAGGTCCCCTATTTGTGGCCTCACTGGTTCATAGCTCCAGGTCAAAGCGTTTACCCCTCTTTAAAAAAAAAAAAAAGTGGGAATTTATTTAATTAAAAAGGAGCAAGTTTTTTTTAATTGAACAGTAAATATTTAATTAAATTAAAAGAGGGGTTTTTCTCTTAATTAATTAAATGTGGATGAATTATTTAATTAAAAGAGAAGTTTTCTTTTAATTAAATAGGGACTTATTTTATTTGTATAAAAGGGATATTTTCTTTTAATTAAATAAAACTTAGAATAAAATGATCAACCTTAAAAAAATATTGAAATAATTGAATTTGATCAAAGAAATTTATTTGAATTGGTTTAATAAAATATTGCAAACCATTGATTCAGGAAATTGATAAATTGATAAATTGAATAATGGGAGCCCATAGTCTAGGTGGCCATTTTAGGGAGCATACATTTTCTCCTCTTTGACTAATGTGTGGTCGATTCGAGAATACATGTAGTTAAAGAAAGAAATTGAATTGTGAGATCAATTTGGGATCACAAAACAACCCAGATGAGTGGTTGATTCAGGAACATATCAGGACAAAAAATACAAATAAATTTTGACAAAAAAAAAATTTGAGGATAAAGTTGATAAAACTGAATCAAAGATTGAAGTTTGATAAGTATTGCCCCCTCATGATCAAAATTGAAATGAGATAGAGGTGAAATAGAAAATTGATAAATTTGATCAAATCGAACAAAAGATAAAGTTCTTGATGTAAGATGAAAGATATAAGAATCACAAAACCAAGGTAGATCAAAAAGAATGAAATATTATGCCCAAAAGGTGAATTAAAAGAAAAGAAGTGGGTTGAAAGTAAATGGAAGATAGAAATTTTGAAGAGATGAAAAGAAATGGAAAGAAGAAAGAGAATTTGCCTAAGAAAGAGAATGCTCCAAAATCAATCAACTGTTTAAGATAGAAAATTTTAATTGAGATCACTAAAGAAGACAAGGAAATGAAGATCAAAACATGACCACAATTGATTAAAAGTCCACAAGAAAGATGAAGGGAATACCCCCTCAAACTCATAATGCAGCCTACAAATACAAACTAACATGAAGCTTAACAATGCAAGCTACATGAAAATGCAAAGGTGTACTTTCAATAGAACAACTATAACATAGAATTTTGTGTTCATTATTCATTAGAGAATGTAAAGGAACTTATTTTCATCATCGGGCCATTATTAATAGACATCAAAAAATCATGCAATCATCACTAGTCACAAGCGCAATTATGAAGATATGAATGTGATTTATATCAGATTAGAATGTGGAAAGATTCTAACATAAGCATCAAAGACATAAAGGTTAAGATGACTTTGATGTTAGCTTACCTAATTTAATGTAGCAAATAAAACATATGCCTCATGCCCCAAGTCCTCTAGCTATGCATCCCGGAGAGACTTAGGAATAATTACACTCAACAAAAATCAATAACAATCATCACACAAAGAAAAGATCATGACATGGCTCAAACATTAAGTGTTTATGTTTAAAAATTTTAATGTGTTAACTGATATCAAGTTCTAAGGATAAGGATCAAATGCTTTCAAATAGGTAAGATTACATGACAAAATTGGGTAAGACCAAACCAATAAGTGTTGAAAAATACTCGATATCAGGGGTTGTATTGAAAAATAAAATTGGAGTGGTGTTGAAAACATTGTTAGCGAGGTGTCCTAAAGACTAACACATCCAAGAGACCAAAGATAACATAGTTTTTTTTTTTTTTGGATTTTTGAAATATATTATTTTTTTGAATTTTTTTAGGATCGATAAATATGTACCAAGATATACAATGCTCTTAGATAAAAACAAGGACCAAACTCTCAAGCAAGATCACATTATGCAATCCCAATGTCTAGCAAGGTGGAGGACAAGAGTGATTAGCAAGTTGGTGAAAGAAATGAAAGAAAAGAGAATGAAGGAGAATAAAGAGAAGAAATCCTCAAGAGAAACTCCTCAACAGTACCCAAGCTACGGAAGAATTGTCATGTAAAGCACATTTGGACAAAAAATGAAGGCCAACATAGGATAATTCATGAAAGCATAATGTAAAAGTGGGAAAGATGTAATCCAAAGGAGTAGACATGTCAAGAGGCTTCATAGCATTGTATTTTACTCTTTTTTATTAGATCAAGACCAAAGGGGTAAATGAGAAAAGAATAGTAAAAGACTAGAATGAATGGAAGAAAATAGATATGAAGAGTAAAAATAAAAGCAATGAAAACAAGATCATCATAAGATATCTCACAAGATAGCTAAATGTTTATGTATAGGTCAACATTGTCAAGATCAAAGAGAGAAGATAGAATGGATGAAAGATGTAGAAGAACTATCCATGATGCCTGATTGTTAGGTTTTCATCATGGTACTTATCCAAGGCACCATAAGGGAGTGGTTTTCACCATAAGATGAATTTATTTCTCTTTACTTTTTCTACCAAGTTTTCACCAAGGCACATTTTCAAAATTTTCATTTTTTTCTTTCTTTTTTTTTCAATTTTTTTGAATTTTTTGGAAGAAGTCAAGCTTTTTAGATAATGCTACTTGAAATTTTAAACCATGACATGCAAAGGAGTTGAAATGATATACTTAAAGATGTTAATAGGGAAAGGAAAATGGAAGACAAAAATGGAGGATATGGCTTTATGCAAAGCGAGTGAGATTGGAAGATGGAAATGAAGGCAAGATCAATGTCAACACACACCTTGAAGGGTGGTCAGAAGATGGAGAAAAAATGAATGAAGGAATACATGAAGGAATATGGTGAGTGGATAGAAGAGATTGTGGTTTAGGTGCATGGAATGGAAGAATTCTTTTGGAAGAAGATGAAGTGGAATTCTTTGGAAGCTTGAATGTCAACTTCAATTGTTGTTCAATATTAGACTCTCTCAAGAGAGAATTTTGAATCTATATAGCTGTAGGCCACTTTTCATTTCTTTTTGATGATTTAGAGATAATATCTTCAACGATGGATTTTGGAACCCATACTTTTCTTATAATTTTTTTCTTAGATATCTCTTTTGACTTTATGCCCCCATGTTTATTAGAGGAGATATTCTCATCTTCTTTTTTACATGGATTCTTGAATTGCTTATTTTTCTTGTATTGAACATTTAGGTTACTTCCAAAAGATTTGTGACTTGTGGAAGAAGAAAGATGATATGGTTGGTTTAGCTGAATGGGTGGATGAAAAAGATTCAAGGATATGCATCTACGTTAATCTTGAGGAAAAATAGGAGAGGGAGGGACATAATGAGGAAGAAGGAAAAAGGATATTTTTCCTTTCTCTTCTTCTATAATAGGAGGAAAAGAATCAAGAAAACATGAAGAAGAGGAAGAATGGAAATTGGGGACTCGAAAGACATGGAAGATGAAGAAGAAAGAAAACCAAGTGTCATTTTATGAAATTTGATACCATTTGAGTTCATTTGAATGTTGAGAAACATGTAATAGCACTTGTAACCATCATGAAAGAAAAGGTACTAGTTTATAGGATAATCCCAAGAAATATTGGTACCAAACTATGATAGAAAAAGCAATCACTTGTCCAAAAGAGAAATGATAAGATAAAATATTGCAATAGGAATAAACCAACACTGCCACAGAGGTGCCCACAACTTTGAGTGAATACCCTAGCACAAATGGACCAGAAGGATGATTTGTCAAAATTTTAATTAATTAAAATTGAATTTTGATGAAAGTGGATGGACAAGAGATTACTAAGACTCTCCAAGCGTAATATCAAAGAATCTAAGGTATATCTTTCTCAACAAGAATGGTCTCTAACTCACCGACTCCAAGCAAGGTCACTTGTGAGATCAATGATTACTAATTCAAGAGGTCAAAGCACAATAACTCAAGGTGAAAAAAGCTTCTAACAATGGGGTAAGTAAGTAGGAGATAATTTTCACAGCAAGTCAAATCACGATGTTGCTATTAGGATTTAACTGTGTGAGTTTTTGAGTCAAACTCATTGACCCATATTTCATGAGTAAGGATTCAACATGAATACATCTCTCATGAGAATAAATTTAACACTTAGCACTCATTGGATCTAGGTGATGCTCATAGGGGTGAAGCACTGGGACTTCCCAAGAGGTCACCCATCCCAGTATCCCAGTAATTTGACTTGTTGTGGAAATTATCTCCTACTTATCAATTGATGAGCTTAAGGGGCTTTCTAATGAATGGTTCATAAGGCACAACACTTGGTGAAGGTTTTGCAAATGGGGTTGCAAGCTTTGGGTTTAACCATGGAGGAAACTCCATAGTTAAGTGCACTCAAGCTGGAGTAGTACTGGGATGGGTTACCTCCTGGGAAGTCCTGGTGCTTCACCCTAGTGAGCATCACCTAGATCCAATGAGTGCTAAGTGTTACATTTATTCTCATGAGATATGGATTCATGTTGAATCACTACTCATGAAATATGGGTCAATGAGTTTGACTCAAAAATTCACATAATTAAATCCTGATACCAATATCGTAATTTGACTTGTTGTGGAAATTATCTCCTACTTATCAAATGATGAGCTTAAGGATATTTCTAATGAATGGCTCATAAAGCACAACACTTGGTGAAGGTTTTTTAAATGGGGTTGCAAGATTTGGGTTTAACCATGGAGGAAACTCCATAGTTAAGCGTGCTTAGGCTAGAGTAGTACTGGGATGGGTGACCTCCTAGGAAGTCCTAGTGCTTCACCCCTCTGAACATCACCTAGATCCAATGAGTGCTAAGTTTTCCATTTGATCCAATGAGTGCTAAGTGTTCCATTTATTCTAATGATAGATGGATTCATTTTGAATCACTATTCATGAAATATGGGTCAATGAGTTTGACTCAAAAGCTCACACAATTAAATCTCGATAGCAATATCATAATTTGACTTGCTGTGGAAATTATCTCCTACTTATCAATTGATGAGCTTAAGTGGATTTATAATGAATGGTTCATAAGGCATAACACTTGGTGAAGGCTTTGCAAATGGGGTTGCAAGCTTTGGGTTTAACCATGGAGGAAACTCCATAGTTAAGCGCGCTCAAGCTGGAGTAGTACTGGGATGGGTGACCTCCCGGGAAGTCTTGATGCTTCATCCTATGAGCATCACCTAGATCAAATGAGTGCTAAGTATTCCATTTATTATAATGAGATATGGATTCATGTTGAATCACTACTCATGAAATATGGGTCAATGAGATTGACTCAAAAAATCACACAGTTAAATCATGATAGCAATATGGTAATTTAACTTGCTATGGAAATTATCTCCTACTTATCAATTGATGAGCTTAAGGAGCTTTCTAATGAATGGTTCATAAGGCACAACACTTGGTTAAGGTTTTTCAAATGGGGTTGCAAGCTTTTGGTTTAACCATGGAGGAAACTCCATAGTTAAGTGCACTCAGGCTGGAGTAGTACTGGGATGGGTTACCTCCCAGGAAGTCCTGGTGCTTCACCCTGTAAGCATCAGCTAGATCCAATGAGTACTAAGTGTTCCATTTATTATCATGAGATATGGATTCATGTTGAATCACTACTCATGAAATATGGTTCAATGAGTTTGACTCAAAAACTCACACAGTTAAATCCTGGTAGCAATATCATAATTTGACTTGCTATGGAAATTATCTCCTACTTATCAATTGATGAGCTTAAGGGGATTTCTAATTAATGGTTCATAAAGAACAACACTTGGTGAAGGTTTTTCAAATGGGGTTGAAATCTTTGGGTTTAACCATGGACAAAACTCCATAGTTAAGCGCGCTTAGGTTGGAGTAGTACTGGGATGGGTGACCTCCCAAGAAGTCCTGGTGCTTCACCCCTCTGAGAATCACCTAGATCCAATGCGTGCTAAGTGTTCCATTTATTCTAATGAGATATGGATTAATTTTGAATCACTATTCATGAAATATGGTTCAATGAGTTTGACTCAAAACCTCACACAATTAAATCCTGACAGCAATATCGTAATTTGACTTGCTATGGAAATTATCTCCTACTTATCAATTGATGAGCTTAAGGGTATTTATAATGAATGTTTCATAAGGCATAAAACTTGGTGAAGGTTTTGAAAATGGGGTTGCAAGCTTTGGGTTTAACCATGGAGGAAACTCCATAGATAAGCATGCTCAGGTTGGAGTAGTACTGGGATGGGTGACCTTCTGAGAAGTCTCGGTGCTTCACCTGTGTGAGCATCACCTAGATCCAATGAGTGCTAAGTTTTCCATTTGATCTCATGAGATATGGATTCATGTTGAATCAATACTTATGAAATATGGGTCAATGAGTTTGACTCAAAAACTCACACAATTAAATCCTGATAGCAATATAATAATTTGACTTGCTGTGGAAATTATCTCCTACTTATCAATTGATGAGCTTAAGGGGCTTTATAATGAATGTTTCATAAGGAACAACACTTGGTGAAGGTTTTTCAAATGGGTTTTCAAGCTTTGGGTTTAACCATGGAGGAAACTCCATAGTTAAGCACACTCAGGCTGGAGTAGTACTGGGATGGGTGACCTCCTGGGAAGTCTCAATGCTTCACCCCTGTGAGCATCACCTAGATCCAATGAGTGCTAAGTGTTCCATTTATTATCATGAGATATGTATTTATGTTGAGTAACTACTCATTAAATATGGGTCAATGAGTTTGACTCAAAAACTCACACATTTAAATCCTGATAGCAATATCATAATTTGACTTGCTATGGAAATTATCTCCTACTTATCAATTGATGAGCTTAAGGGGATTTCTAATGAATGGTTCATAAGGCACAATACTTGGTGAAGGCTTTGTGAATGGGGTTGCAAGCTTTGGGTTTAACCATGGAGAAAACTCCATAGTTAAGTGTGCTCAAGCTGGAGTAGTACTGGGATGGGTGACCTCCCAAGAAGTCTCGGTGCTTCACCGCTGTGAGCATCACCTAGATCCAATGAGTGCTAAGTGTTCCATTTATTCTCATGTGATATGGATTCATGTTGAATCACTACTCATGAAATATGGTTCAATGATTTTGACTCAAACACTCACACAATTAAATCCTGATAGCAATATTTTAATTTGACTTGCTATGGAAATTATCTCCTACTTATCAATTGATGAGCGTTAGGGGCTTTCTAATGAATGGTTCATAGAGCACAGCACTTGGTGAAGGTTTTGCAAATGGGGATGCAAGCTTTGGGTTTAACCATAGAGAAAACTCCATAGTTAAGTGCACTTAGGCTGGAGTAGTACTCGGATGGGTGACCTCCCAAGAAGTCCTAGTGCTTCACCCCTGTGAGCATCACCTAGATTTAATGAGTGTTAAGTGTTCCATTTATTCTCATGAGAGATGGATTCATGTTGAATCACTACTCATGAAATATGAGTCAATGATTTTGACTCAAAAACTCACACAGTTAAATACTGATAGCAATATCATAATGGGGTAAGTAGCCTAACTAAACCAGATCAACCTAGGGAGATTAGAAATAATAGGAAAAAAAAAGTAGTTTGATATAAAGTCTTGACTCGAGAACTCAAATTTTATTTTTTTTAAATGTCTAATTAGGTGTATCAATAGATTTTTAATCATGAACCAAGCATGCAAGATAGTAATCAGGGATTTCAAGAAAATATCTTCAAACAATGAGCAAGGGACAAAGCAACCTTGCAGATGAACAAGAATAGTGTTGTAGTATCAATATAATCCCTAGAACCACTACTATGTATGTTCTCAAAATATTTTGCAATCACACAGATAGTCCTAGAAAAGAAAATTTGGCAACACTATGGTTCTTAGTAATATTCAAATTTGTAGCTTTTACAATCTAGAGTGGGCAAAATTCAATCTAGTGCACCAAGGTTTTGACATATTCCAAAAATTTAATAAATCAAAGATACTGAAGAGATATAGCAGCCCAACAAAAGATTACACCTGTGAGGGATTTCCCCCACAAGAGAATTTATATAGCAGTTGCTACTATCATGGAAAAAATGGCTATTAACACTCGAGGTTTTGTCCATATGGTTGACCCAATAAAAGAGATGTCCACTATGGTTAACCCTCTCTAATCAAGAAAGAATTGCAAAGTTGTACCACATGGAGACTTGGTTTGGCTTCACGGGTTCTAAGTTTCTGATGTGTCAAAAGGGAACAAAGCATACTCCTCTAGCCTCTTCACCTTACCCAAACATAGAAAATAAGATTTTTTGACATACTAATTTGAAATCACCTCACCAAATTTTTGGAAAAAGGTCAAAAACAAACACCACCAATCTCAAAATAAAAAATACTAATGGATGTTAAGAACAAATCCAAGTGGAATAGTGAGATAATAATAAATATCCTTCCCTACCTAGAAGGGGATCTGTCATCAAGAGGAGCTTCACATATAAAGAAACTGAATGAAGCTTAGTCTCTCAAGATCTCCCAAATAGTGTTCATAGGGCTTAATTACTATGTGAAACATAGATGCGTGAAAGAAAATCTAGATCCAATTTTAGAGCACCAAATGAAGTATGAATCTATGAAAGCATGTAAAAACACTCAAGCCAAACACATAAGATGTTCATTTCAGTTCCAAATCTAAATGTTATAGAGATCCAAAAAAATACCTGATAATCCTTGCAATGCATCATTTCTCTATTGTACCTTTTGTTTACGCTTGAATGTTTGCTTGCAACGAACAAAGCAACAAGCAAAACAAGCAAATACAAGATATGTAATATATATCTAACTTATGCAAAACTAGGGGTATATCTAAAAATATGATTTTTAAGAGTGATAATAATCATAAAATAACCCAAATAAAAGCTCACATCATGCATTGATCCATTGTGACATTTAAATGCAAGCTATTCATTAAATGCTTTTTTTTAATATTGATTTTTTATCAAGTCATCAAGATTGGACCAATATGATATGAATTCGGATCCAAAATCTTAAATACAGAAAAGAGACCCCTGTCAAAAATCAAGGAGCTTTCCAAAATTTTAGAATTTTGGAAATTTCTTTTCATTTGTGCCCTAGGGAGCCATTTCATTAAAATAGGTCATTTTTTGTAAATCAAATTATTGAGCCTTAATATGATCTCTAAAATCAAAACACAAAGAACAAACCCTATTTAGAATTCAGAGACCTTTCCAAAAATCCAATTTTTTTTTTTAAATGTGCTAATTTGTAACCTAAAATAACTTTTTATGAAAAATAAAGAAAAATTTATAAAAATAAGAAAATACATTGAAAAAATATGAAAATTTCACTGAAGCTTCTCTAATGTGTTTCCAACCTACAAAATAATATTCAAACAAAACACCAATCTATTTGAAAGATATGATCAAATATTTAAGATTTAGGTTTTTTCATCTCCAAAAAAATCCGTACAAGGGGTTGGATCTAAAAATGTCCAAAACCAGCAAGTAAACATGGGTTGCCCCATGGTGGGTGCCAAAAAATTTGTGCTTAAAATGTGAGCACACTTCTATGAGCCATTATATCCAAGATTGCTCAAGAATGAGGTCTCGAATAATGACTTGTAGTTTTCTATTTATGGAGTACAAGGGTATGTAATAGACTCAATTTTGACCTAGTTTGTGCCCATGCAAGTACACCATAAAATGAGAGATTCAAAGATCCAATATGCATGCAAATGAAGATGTAAACTAATCTAAATGATGACAATACAAAGCAATGCAAGAAAGGAAATCTAATCTATGAAAGGAAATAACAATGCAATATTAATCTATGAAAACAAATATGAATCTAAGATAATATAAAAATGCAAGGATGGATCATGATGATGGAAGCCATGGATGTATGAGAGAAAAAGACAAGAAGATAGAAGTTCTCCACAAAAAGTTTTAATGCTCAAACTCTTTCAAAAATATTGCTCCCCAAACCTGCAACATTAAATAGCATAGAGTGTGTGTATGTAAAATGAAGAGAGGGATCTCCCTTATAAAGAAGATTGGACAATCAAGATTAAGAGGCAAAAAGATTTAATCAAGGGTGGAGAAAGAAATGATCCATACAAAATAGAGATCCACCAATGAGAAAATATGAAAAGAATTAAATGGAATCCCGCTTAAAAATATGTGCATTTAAGTGTAAAAGAATTTTTAAATTTTTATTTATTTTATTTTCTCTTTAAGTGGGGATTTATTTAATTAAAAGGGAGCAAGTTCTTTTAATTAAAGAGGAAATATTTAATTAAATTAAAAGAGGGGTTTTTTTCTTAATTAATTAAATGTGGATGAATTATTTAATTAAAAGAGAGGTTTTCTTTTAATTAAATGGGGACTTATTTTATTTAATTAAAAGGAAGATTTTATTTTAATTAAATATAACTTAGGATAAAATGATCAACCTTAGAAAATATTGAAATAATCGAATTTGATCAAGAAAATTGATTTGAATTGATTTAATAAAATATTGCAAACCATTGATTCAGGAAATTGATAAATTAAATAATGGGGGTCATATTCTAGGTGACCATTTTAGGGTGCATGCAACAGTACTTCATCATTCTTATCATTCTTCAAATATAGATTGTTGTTATCATTTGTCCTCTCAAAACTAATTTTCACAAAATATTTATGTAACCTTTCATGCCATGCTCTTGGTTCTTAATTCAATCCATAAAGATATTTGTTCAGTTACATACCATGTTTCTCTTGTCTAGATCTACAAATCCTTCATGTTTTTTAATGTATACTTCTTCCTATAATATACCATTTAAAAATGCAGATTTGACATCCATTTGATATACCTTAAAATTCTTGGAAGTTGAGTATGCAAATAGATTTTTGACTCCTTCAAGTTTGGCCATAATAGTCAACTCCTTCTTGTGTATAACCCTTACATGCCAATCTTTCTTTGTTTCTTGTTACTTCACCATTTTTATTGAGCTTGTTCCTGAAAATCCACTTTTTTCCCAATGACATTTTTGTCTTTAGGTATTGGCACTAAGGTCCAAGTATTATTCTTCACAATCTGGTCAATTTCTTTGTTCATAGCTTGTATCCAATCTTCATTTTCTAAAGCATATTTTATTGTTTTAGGTTAAAACTCACACAATAAGCATGTGTCACCTTTGACTTTCCTCATTTTCATCACACTTGATTTAGAATCTCCAATGATTTGATTAGTTTTATGATGTCTTCTTGCATATTTTTCTACTATAGATAACTCTCTTCTTGGCTCTTCTTCAAGTTCATCTAGAAAAACAATCTTAGGCTCATTTCCTCTTTCTTGTTTTGGTTCTGGTTTAGGTTTTGAATGCTTGACATTCACTGTCTAATGGTTGGTATTGCCTATATATTACTCAACATCTTTAATCTATTGCTTAGTGATTTTCATTTTCACTTCATCATTTCCTATCTAATGGGAACTTGTAGCTTGACTTGTCTATTCATTTTGAGTGTTGGGAGCATCATCATTCACATAGATGAATGTATTATAGTCTTCACGTTATTCATTACATGAAGCATCACCTTTTTCTACAAACTCATCAACTCTCACATTTTCAATTCCCACAACCTTTTTAGTGTTAGAATTTAAATGCTTATAATCTTTTATTTTTGTGAAATAACCTAGGAATATGCCTTCATCACTCTTTGCATCAAGTTTTCAATTCTTATTATCTTTCAGTATATAACATCTACTTCAAAATATTTTGAAATACTTAACATTAGGACCATAACCAAACCATAGCTCAAAAGGTGTAGCATTTGTACCTTTCTTGACTTGAACTCTATTCAGGGTATAGATAGTAGTACTAACCACTTCTTTCCAATATTTCTGTGATATGCCTCTCTCCATCATTAGTATTCTTGCATAGTCCATTATTGATTGTTTCTTCTTTTAGCTATACCATTTTGAGTAGGGGTCTTTGGTGCTGACACCTGTCTTTTAATTCCTTTGTCATTGTAGAATGCATTCAACTCATGTGAAATGAATTCACCACCTTTGTCATATCTCAAGCACTTCAGACTCTTACCTATTTCTTTTTCAACTCTAGCTAAATACCACTTGAATAACTAAAAAACATTAGATTTAACTTTAAAAAACATCACAATCATCATTCTAGAGTAGTCATCCAAAAATAGAATGAAATATTGATCTCTATAGTAACTTTTAACACCAATGGGTCCACATAGCTTAGTATAAACCAATTCCAAAATATCACTAATAGTATATGCTTTGTAGAAGTTGATGAAAGCCAACTTCATAGCTTGCCAAGATCACCTACATGCAAATAACTTGCTGAAGAGAAATCAAAGAAAGAAGAGGTAGAGCTTGAAAAAATTAAACGAACTGAGAGAGAAGATATTGTAAAGAAAGAAAAATGTATTACTATACAATATGCCTTGAAAATGAGATATGAAATAAAATGAGAGAGCCTAAATATAAAAGCCTCAAGGAGACTTCTAGAACAAGCTAGAAGATGCTAGGAGATAAGGTTGACAACTAAGCATATGTCTACAAAAGGTGAGATATCCTCAATCAAGGTAAGAGGATAAGTATGACCTAGATAGAACAAACTCCCATGTTGTCAATAACTCCTAGACTAAAACTAATAAATAAATGCATCAACCTAAGTAAACCTAAGTAAAAGAATAAATAATTCATAAATAATTGTTTACTCTAACACCCCCCCTTAAGTGCAACTTAGGAGAATGCATTAAGCTCACAAAAACTAAGATGAAATGCAAAATGGGTCCCGAAAATAAGGCCATGTTAGGTACCCATGTAAAAATGCAAAGAAATAAAACCTCTAAAAATGGGGAAAGAGAGAAAACCACATGGGAAAAACCCTCCCCCAAAAAGAGGTAAGAAAACCTAGTGAAGGACTGAAGAAGCCTCCAACTAGTCGAATGTCTCAGAAAATAAGAAAAAGAGAAGATCATGAATAGCATCAGTAATGCATGAAGAAGTCACAAACTCTATCATCAGAAAGAAACTACTAATTTGAAGAACCTCCATGAAAATAGAAGGCATGAACTGAGCGTGTCTATATGGTAGATGATCCATCTCACCGAAATGCATAGGTAGCCAACCATTGCAATCACCTAGTATGTAGGATCAAATATTGAATACGTTGCTCACACTATCGAACCATCAAACTAAGAAAATATTAGAACAATAGAATAACCCCCCCTTAGTGCAGATGGGCTGAGATGACAAGCAACTGAGAAGGTGGGCCAAAATTCTCTACAAAAAGAACTAAGAATGGCGAGAGAGTTGAAGAGGTACAAACACCTATAAAGGCACAGTCATCAACTCTACATGGGACTAATGTCATGGAAGGGACACTCACTTGAAAAAGGAAGAGGGCACAAAAATGGCAACAACTATCCCCCTATGGTCCTTTATTAAATAGTGCTAGTACAATTGTCCCAAAACAATGTTCATGAACTCAAAATGCAAGAGTGGCAATTTATCTTGGTGCATTTGCATAAAGATGCTTACAAATGATAGCTACAATGATCAAAAAAAGAAAAAAGTTGATACAAAAGAGAGTACAACCCAAAATAAAGGAACCCATGCCATGAAATTGATCCTCAGACCTAGAACACCCAAGATATCTACCATAGAGAAAAAATGTCAAAAACATGATAGAAAGAGCATGGGGTAGAATCTAAAGGAAATGATAGCATTTCTGAAAAGATGATGGAAACAACTTTCCAAAAATAATACATTTTCAAAAAATAGTATGGGATGCAAAAGATAAGCTTGTCAGAGTGCAAAATAAAACTTTGGACTTCAACTGCAAAAATGGGCCAAAATATAGATCAAAATCTGAAAATACCTACACCAATTTCTCCATCTCAAAACTATCTTTTTAACACTTTTTTTGGATTAGAAAAATACCCTCGTATGCTCAAGTTATGGCTAAAAAATTGTAAGTAGGTCAAAAAAGACCCTAGAGAGCTTGTAGGTGTGATGATGCAATGATGATAGCATAATGACATCAAAAAATCACCTAATTAAAATTGACGGCCATGGGGCCCTCATATAAAAAAAGAGGCCATGTGGCATCCATGTGGTAGGTAGCTAATGTGGTAGGCTGACATGGCAGATGCCATGTGGCACCTATACCACGTGGCACCCACAAAACTTGCCAAGTGTCTACTATAGAAAACTCCATGTGGCAGTAGTTGGTGATCGGGCATTCATTGTAGGTGGGTGGAGCGTAGGAGGCAGAACTTGAAAAACATGGCAAGAAAAGGAGGCATCATTGAGGTGGGTGGCGAGCTAGCTAGGAGGTAGTGGCTGCAGAGTGGCAGCCACACTATGGTTGCCCCGCGACTATGCTAAAAGTAGCAGTAGCACCTAGGTTGAGTGTCACGGCATGGTGGCGACACCAGGGTAGCACGACAATGGCTGCCCAATGCTACTAAATTTTTTGAAAAAAAATGTGCAATAAATGCATTTTTCAGTCCGTACAGCCTCCCAAACAAAAAATTTTTTCCTCCCAGATCAACTGTCTCCAAAATCAAAAAAATTATATGGATCCTAACTATAACAGGCCTTTTGAACTCAATGGCAACATCCATTTAGGCCCAAAGTGCTCTGAAAAAATGCTCTTCCCTTGGATTGAAGAAAAAAATCACAAATAAACTAGGGTTTGTGTCTTTGAATCACAGCTTCGAAAATCCTTCAGCCAAGAAGCAGCAAGGAGGCTCTAATACCATGTAGAAGTTGATGAAAGCCAACTTCACAACTTACCAAGATCACCTGCATGCAAATAACCTGATGAAGAGAAACCAAAGAAAAAAGAAGTGGAGCTTGGAAAAACTAAATGGATTGAGAGAGAAAATATTGCAAACAAAGGAAAATGTATTGCTATACAATAGAAAGGCCTCAAGGAGACTTCTAGAACAAGCTAAAAGATGCTAGGAGATAAGGTTAACAACTAAGAATACATCCACAAAAGGTGGGATATCCTCGATTAAGGTGAGAGGATAAGTATGACTTAGATAGGAACAAACTCCCTGTTGTCAACAACTTCTAGACTTCAACTAATAAATAAATGAATTAACCTAAGTAAACTTAAGTAAAAGAATAAATAATTAATAAATAATTATTTACTCTAACATGCTTTACTCCTAAAACTAGACTTGGTCATCTTTCCTAATTGACACTATTTACACATAGCATTTTCAGGCTTCTTTAGTTTAGGAAATCCTCTCACTTCCTTTATCTTATTGATATTCATCAAATTATCAAAATTTACATGACATAATCTTTTGTTGCATAACCAAACATATTCTTGTGTTGAAAGCATTCATGTTTCTCTTGATAGATCTAGAGAGAATAAGTTACCTCTTGTCTACTCACTAGTTCCAATTAGCTTACCATCACCATCATGTATCTGGCCTTTCTATTGTGAAATTCAACTCTATAACCTAATTTTTCTACTTGTGAAACACTCAAAAAATTGTAGTCAAGTCCTTCAACCCAATAATCATTTTCACATGTTATCTTGTCAGTTGGTTGAATAGTGCCTTTACCTTCTATAACACATGGAATATCATACCAAATTTAACAAATCCACCATTTTATGGACCAATATCTTCAAATTTTTCTTTATCACCAGTCATATGATTGGAACATCCACTATTAATTATCTAGCTACCACTTTTGTTCACATAAGAAATTAATGTAGTTTTCTCATCATCATTAGACTCTTCTTTCATAGAAATAGTTCATCATCATTACTCTCAAATTCATTATTAGTCTTCTCTTCAACAATATAACAAGATTTCTTACATTTTTCATCCTTGCTTATTCTGTAGTCATTTTTTTTTCTCTTCTTCCTTTGTACTTGTTTTCCTTCTTCTCATCCTTATCTTCTCTGTCAAGACATCTAGCAGCAATATGACCGACTTGGTTGCATGAAAAACAAATGATAGGTAATTTAACTTTATATTTACATCTTCCTCTTCCAAACCTTTTTGAAATGAGGGCTTCAAGTTCATCAATCTCATCATCATAACTATCACTTTCACTATTCACATGTTTTATTTTCTTCTTACTAAGAATAAGTTGTGGCTTAAAAGGAGATTCAATGGTAGTAGGTGTGTAGTTATCAAAATTAGACATCTCAAAAGCAGTAAGTCTACCAACTTCACCTTCTATGGTCAAATTGTTACCTATTGTACATCTCATTTTCTAAATTTTAGAGACTTTAATAGAATAGATATGGAGTAGAGTTCTCAATACCTTGATTATCATTATTTCATCTTCAATTGTTCCATTTTCTCCTCAGATAGCATTAACAACCTCTTTAACTCTTGTGCAGTATTGTACTATATTTTCATCTTTGATGCAGAGAATCCTATAAAGAAAACAATAAATGGGATAAAATTTGATACCATAAAATTCCATGAGATAAATCCCATGCTTATAGACATCTCATTAGGCAAAACATAACACTTTTTAACACAAGTTAATCAATACTTCACCATTCACATGATCTTCCTTCTATTTGAGAGTATAGTATTCATAACTTTTTTTTTAGGTGGTTTCTTTCCAAAAAATTTAGAGGACTTATTGAAAACTAGTTTTAATAAATCATATCCAAATATTAGACCCATCCAATAAACCAATTACAAGTTATGTTCTCTATATCAATACTCATTTTCTCTGTAAATAACCAGAAACAAAACTGGTAACCCTTCTTGGGGCATCCCATATCTTTCACAATAAAAAACCAATTGATCCCAAAATAATTTCATAATAATAATTATTGAGTCTATTTTTTAAACATTTAAGAAATTTAATCTTCCAACCCATAAATCATTACATTCATGCAAATATATGCCTATTACTCTGTTGAAGATTTAAAAAAATTAATTTTCACTAATAAATTTATAACTTACACAAATATCAATGAAAATGACTCAAAAAAAATGTAAATAAAACTTAATTCACATATATTTCCAATGAATTAATTTGGATTTTGTAACTATTCCATATGTGTCAGTACCAAGTGATTCAACAGGATTGTTCTTAGGGAATCCCAAATTTGCAAAAAAACATGCTTTTACCAAAATTATCATAACTTATTTTTTTCTTGATATAATTACTCCAAACCAAAAAAAAATGAATTAATTAATCCTAATAACTAAATATACATATTTTACATAGTTTCTAGTCTATACATGGTCGTAAAAGACCTAGAACCAACACAAAACTGAAAAACCAATCAAAACAACAACTTAGAACCACTCCAAATTTGTTTCAAATGTAAATATTTCATTTAATTATCATTTGGTTAGACCATACATAATTTTTTATAGGATCATTTGTGTTTTACAACTTCCCAACCAACTTTTAACATTCTCTTAACCCTTTTTATACTTTTTGCAATATTACAACTTATAGTTTTGCACTTTCTTAACAATGTTACATTTATTGCCTTTAGGAATTCCTATTGATTCCATTACATGGAATATCACATAAAAAAATAGGTAATTATATTAAATAATTAAAATATTTCTAGGGATCATCTCCAATATCTTTAAGACTAGGTGCTCTTGCACCATACTTCTGAGCTTGAAAATTTTCCATGTCTCATGGAAATGCTCTGGTGAGAATTTGTAAACAAATATGTTGCCTCTTTGTCTTCATCATTGGATTGATGCCTCCTTCACTTTATATATATTGTTCAATCAAGCCTCTTATTCATGGAGTTTATGTTGGTCACCTTCAATGGTGCTTCATCCATTGCATAGTCCATTCATCCATGCCACATTTGTCCCTCACCTAGGAGTTCTATCATGCCTATCTCCCCAAGACTGTTGGTAACACACAAGACCAATCTCTAGGCCTAGATCATTTCTCATGACCCTCTTGGTAGACATTCCTATCCACCCACTTCAGTTGAAGAAAGTGGCACCAATCTACAACCAAGATTTCATAAAAAGAATCTGAAATAAACCCAACATAGGGTTAGGTCCTGGTGTGAATCCTCACACTCTCAAGAGCTTCTAGCTCTGATACCACTTGATGTAGGGAATCCTAAAAAATAAACCAATAAATGGGATATATTTTGATCCCATAAAAATTGATGAGATAAATTCCATGCTTAGAGACATCTCATGAGGTAAAACATAACACTTTTCAACACAAGTTAATCAATACTTCACCATTCACATGGTATGCCTTCTATTCGAGAGTATATTATTCATAAAAAATTTATAGAGTGGTTTCTTTCAAACCATTTTGAGGAAATATTAAAAACTAGTTTCAATAACTCATATCCAAATTTGAGACTCATCCAATAAGCCACTTACAAGTTATGGTCTCTGTATTGAGACCCATTTTCTTTGTCATAAACCAAAAACAAAACTACTAACCCTTCCTAGGGCATCTCATATCTTTCATAATAAAAAACAAATTGATCCAAACCAATTTAATAATAATACCCATTTATTCTAGTTTCAAAATATTTAATACATTGAATCTTCCATCCCATAAATCATTGCATTCATGCAAATATATGCCTACTACTCCATTGAAGATTTTGAAAAACTAGTTTTCACTAAGAAATGTATAACTTACACAAATATCAATGAAAATGACTCCAACCAAATGTAAATAAAGCTATATTCACAAATATTTCTAATTTTCATCCATTTAGAGTTTGTAACTATTTCATATGTTTCAATACCAAGTGATTCAATAGGACTACTGTCAAGGAATCCCAAATCTGAAAAAAAAAACACTTTCACCAAAATGATCATAACTTATTCATTTCTTGACATAATTAATCCAAACCAAAAACAAAATGAATTTTTTTAATCCTAATAACGAAATCTACATATTTTACATGATTTTTAGTCTGTACATAGTTGTACAAGACCTAGAACCAACACAAAACCAAAAAACAATCAAAACAACTTAGAACCACTCCAAATTTGTTTCAAATGTAAATATTTCCTTCCATTATCATTTGGTTTGATTATACATAATTTTTATAGGTTTATTTGTGGTTTAAAACTTCAAAACCAACTTTTTATAGTCTCTTAACCCTTTTTATACATTTTGCAATATTACAACTTATAGTTTTACAATTTTTTGATAATTTTACATTTATTTCCTTTAGGAATTACCATTGATTCCATTACATGGAAGATCACATAAAAACATATGTATTTACATTGAATAATTAAAATTTTTCTAGGTATCATCTCCAATATCTTTAAGACTAGGTGCTCCTACACCATACTCCTGAGCTTGAAAATTTTCCATGTCCCATGGAAATGCTCTGGTGAGAATTTGTAAACAAATTTGTTGCCTCTTTGTCTTCACCACTAGATTGATACCTCCTACACTTTATATATCTCATTGAATCATGACTCCTATTCATGGATTTTATGTTGGTCACCTTCAATGGTGCTTCATCCATTACACAGTTCACTCATCCATGCTGCATTTGCCCCTCACATGGGAGTTCTATCATGCCTCTCTCCCTAAAATTAAAAAGACCAATCTCTGGGCATGGATCATTTCTCATGACCCTCTTGGTATAAATTCCTATCCACCCACTGTAGCTAAGCAAACCAGCACCAATCTACAACCACAACTTCATAAAAAGAATATGAAATAAACCCAACATAGGGTTAGTCTTGGTGTGAATCCTCACACTCTCAAGAGCTTTTAGATCTAATACCACTTGATGCAGAGAATCCTACAAATAAACTAATAAATGAGATGCATGCTGATCCCATAAAAATCCATGAGATAAATTTCATTCTTAGAGACATATCATGAGTCAAAACTTAACACTTTTCAACACAAGTTAATCAATACTTCACCATTCACATGGTCTACCTTCTATTTGAGAGTATATTATTCATAACTTTTGTCTCGAGTGGTTTCTTTCCAAACCCTTTGGAGGAACTATTAAATAATAGTTTTAATAAATCATATCCAAATCTAAGACCCATCCAATAAACCACTTACAAGTTATGGTCTTTGTATTGAGACCCATTTTCTCTATCATAAACCAAAAACAAAACTAGTAACCCTTCCTAGGGCATCCCATATCTTT
Organism: Cupressus sempervirens; assembly: GCA_028749045.1. Taxonomy (NCBI): domain Eukaryota; kingdom Viridiplantae; phylum Streptophyta; class Pinopsida; order Cupressales; family Cupressaceae; genus Cupressus; species Cupressus sempervirens. The sequence continues at coordinate 689,815,965 of CM053793.1, forward strand.
CACACTATAAAACCAATTGATACCAAACCAATTGATCCCAAAATAATTTCATAATAATACCTATTTATTTTAGTTACAAAATATGTAAGACATTTAATCTTCCAACCCATAAATCATTAAATTCATGCAAACATATGCCTGCTACTTCATCGAAGATTTTAAAAAACTAGTTTTCACTAAGAAATGTTTAACTTAAACAAATCTCAATGAAAATGACTCAAAAAAATGTAAATAAAACTAGATTCACACATATTTCCAATTAATCCATTTAGAGTTCATAACTATTCTATATGTGTTAGTATCAAATGATTCAATAGGACTATTGTCAAGAAATCCCAAATCTGCAAACAAGCACTTTTACCAAAATGATCATAACTTATTCATTTCTTCACATTATTACTCCAAAAATAAACCAAAAGGATTTTTATTAATCCTACTAACTAAATCTATATATTTTACATGGGTTCCAGTCTTCACATGGTTGTACAAGACCTAGAACCAACACAAAATTGAAAAAACAATCAAAACAACAACTTAGAACCACTCCAAATTTATTTCAAATGTAAATATTTCCTTCCATTATCATTTGGTTTGACCATACATTATTTTTATAGGAAAATTGGTGGTTTACAACTTCTCAACCAACTTTTTACATTCTCTTAACCCTTTTTGCACTTTTTGCAATATTATAACTTATAGTTTTGTACTTTCTTGACAACTTTACATTTATTACCTTTAGGCATTACCATTGATTCCATTACATGGAATATTACATAAAAATATATGGAATTATATTAAATAATTAAAATATTTCTAGTGATCATCTACAATATCTTTAAAAGTAGGTCCTCTTGCACTCATATCATCAAATTTACCTCCCAGGCTTTCTACTTTGGCTCTTAGTACATTATCATCACCTCCATATATGGTCTTTAATTTGTCCCATATCTTCATTATAGTATTGCAATCTTTTAGGTCATAAAACTTGGCATAGCTTAGGGCTGAGGTATCTCCAACATTGCTTGGTTGTGAACTAACATCTATCTCAGTTCTTCAATAGTCAAAGGAGTAGTTTTTACCTCTACATATTCATTGCTCATAAAATTGATAGCAACATCATTGATACTGGGTATGTGCAACTTCATCAAGGTCTGCCATGCAAGAAAGTTCTCCTTATTCATCTTGGGTACATCTCTCTTGTTTTTCATTATCCTTAGCTTTAAGTACCTTCAAAATTTTCTCTATAAGCATTGAGATTTGATACCAGTTGTTAGAAATGTTTAGAATAACTAAGAGGGGGGGTGAATTAGTTACTTAAGTTCTATATGTACCACTTGAACAATTAAACATCAAACACATCATTGTTCTTCTTATCCTACATATCCTGATGTTGCTCAGTCTATACTATAAACCTATCATAAAATTAACTTGCATTTCATAATTAAAATGTCATCACATGTAAAACATTCATAAGACATTCATCACAGTTTGACACTAGGATTTTATGTGGACACCCAATTTAGGAAAAACAACTAGTAACATGTCACTCTTTCTCACTCTTTCAAAGTGAGCTTTGTTAGGATCCAACCCTATTAAAGGTTACAATACACACTATTAAATGTGACCTAGTTAGAAGATTTAATCACCCTATTAGGAGTGGTCTTGTAAGTGGACTTTGATCATTCCAATTAGAATGTCATCTAGTTAAAGTATTTACATAAAATGTTAAGCCTTCAAATGAATGTTAGGTCAAACTTTGTTAAAAGGATTTCAACATAAACTATTTACAATAATAAGAAATAAAATAATAGGTTTTGATTTGTGTGATTACAACTCACTTTTGGCAGTTCAGATCTTTGTTTAGTACTTATGCTAGTTCATTGATAATACTTTCATTGTCATCTCTAATATTGATCTACTTAGACACCTCTCAAGAAATCAGTGTACTTCTTATTAGCACTCAAGCCTTTTTCTCAAGTTCACTTATCAACAACAGCATCACATCTGCAAGTTTTCCTCCTTTAGCTTCACATCCACTCACTTGTGTGTTTCTAATCAACCTTGCTCTATATGACTTCCTTCACATACAAAATCACACACACACACACACACAGAGGCTTGGTTTGGATTGGGCACCAAATTTTTGGTTCTACATCACCTAAAATAGGCAATCTATGCTTTACCATTTTCTACACCCACCATAGATCTTAGGGTTTACGATCAAATTCAACTTGATTTAATGTATCTGCACATCTTAATCATCCTTTAGAAACTTCTCTAGAATCCTTCTTTTAGGTCTTTACTTAATCAGCATCTTGAATTTAATGATCCAACTCATCAATCTTATCTTCAACATATTTTACATCTCCTAATAAATCAATTGAGTAAGCTTGATCTTACCATTTTTTTGAATTTGATCTTTTACTATCACTCAACAATCATTGAATTGTGACACTCAATTAATACTAATATACTCAGTTGCTAAAAATCTTTATGGCTTAGCATCAACTAAATTTCCTTGTCGATGCTAATGCTTGGTCAACACTAGATTTGCTCGACACTAACTATGGCTTGGTTGACACTAGCATTACTTGGCACTCCTTAATATTTTACTCTTTTTCTCACCTAGGCTTAGCTTCCTTGACATAAGCAATTAATTTTCTTTATCAAATTCTATCTAATCAAATGTCCATTGTAACTTCCTTTTTCATAACTTCAACCTTTCCTCTAGGTGTTACAGTTATGATTAACTCTCAAATCCTCTTCATCAATCAAATAGATATGACATTTATATAATGTAGCAATATGTCTCATCCATAGATTTGACATCAATGAAAAAACAATAATTGTTCCAATTGTAAGTTTCTAATAGTACATGTCATCCTTCATTTGATGAGCTTGTAGGCCAACAAAGAATTTTATCTCTCCAAACATAGACATTTCAAATTCTTTCCTCATTTATTCAAAAAATGATTTGCATAACATCTCATGTCCTCCAAATATGATATCATCCACAAATATTTCTACTAGCAATATATTTTCCTGTGATCCTTCCTTTACATACAAATTTCCATCATCATTTGTTCTTTCAAAACCAATTCTTACCAAGTATCCATGCAGCCTTTCATGCCATGCTCTTGGTGTTTGTTTCAATCCACATAGTGCTTTGTGTAGTTTGCATACCATATCTCTTTTTTTTGGATCAATAAAACCTTTAGGTTGTTCAATGTAGGCTTCTTCTTCTAGGATTCCATTTAAGAAAGATGATTTTAGATCCATCTTATATAGTTTGAATCCTTTATGTGTAGCATATGCTAGTTTCAAATTTCATCTTCATTTTCGAAGCATCTTCTACAGATCTAGATTCAAATTCACTAAGAAACCATATTCATTTTAATTTTTTCCATGTTAGTATTCCATTTGTCTCTCCTAAAATTATTTGTTTAGGTGCATGATGTCTTCTAGCATATTTTGCAATTGTATTTTCTTTCCTTCTTGTTTCTAATTTGGTTTCACTTGGTTCTCCATGATTGTGATCTTTTGCCTTTTGCTTGGGCTCCTTTGTCTGTGATTTGGGTTCCTCTGGTTGTGACTGGGGTTTCTTTTTCTATGACTTAGGTTCCTTTTTCTATGGCTTGGGTTCCTTTGTCTTTGACTCGGGTTCCTTTGACTGAACTGACTACAAATCAAGTTGCATTGTCTATAACTTGGTAGTTTCACTTTGTTGTTGCTCAACTTCAATTGTTTATGACTTGGGTAAAGCCTTAGGTTCCTCCTCATTGTAAAAAAAACCTTATGCAGTCTTAAGTCTTGTAGGTGTTGTATTCTTCACCTCTTTTTGAAAACTTATCAATCTTTGCATGTGTACTTTCTATGACTTTGTGAGTAGCAAGATTCAAACATTTGTATATCGTAGTCTTAGTTTAGGAACCCAGGAATATGCCTTCGTCACTTTTTGCATCAAGGTTTCCTTTTCTTACATCTTTCAAGATATAAAATTTTCTTCCAAGTACTTTGAAATAACAAACATTAGGCTTATACCCATAGCATAATTCATAAGGTGTTTTTTATGTACCGGCTTTCTTTAGTTGAACTTAGTTTAGTGTATGAATTGTTGTGTTGATTGCTTCTCTCCAATATATTGGTGCAACATTTTTCTCAATCACTAGTGTTCTTGAACACTCCATGATGGATATATTCCTTCTTTCTACTATGTAATTCTACTCTAGTGTTCTAGGTGTTGATACCTGTCTTTTGTTTCCTCTTTTATTGTAGAACTCATTGAACTCATTTGAGATGAATTTACCTCCTCTTTCTGATTTCAGACATTTTGGATTCTTTCCTATTTCCTTCTCAACTCTATCTAAATACCATTTAAATTTTTGAAAAGTGTCATACTTATCTTTTAATAACATTATACTCATCATCCTAGAATAGTCATCAAGAAACAAAATGAAATATATGTCTCCACAGTAGTTTTCTATACCTATTGGTCTATAAATTTGTTGAGTAACATGGATCATTTTATGCAAATGTACTAACATTGCTAATGTAATTTATGTATTCCAAATGCAAATTTGGCTTTCAGATAAATATGAGAGGAGGAGACATGTCTCTAAGGTTTAATCATTATTTAATTTATATAGTTAATAATAATAATTTGTATTTTATGTGTGTGTGTGTGTGTGTGTGTGTGTGTGTGTGTGTGTGTGTGTTTATATATGTTTTTATGTATGTGTATATATATATATGTATGTATGTATGTATGTATGTATGTATGTATGTATGTATGTATGTATGTATGTATGTATATGTAGATATACATGTATATAAATATATATATGTATAATATATATTATTATTGCATGAATATGTATATATAGGAAATGATGATTTACCAATACCAATAATGTATCTCAGATCGAATTAATCTAACTAAAGCTACAACTTTAACACTCCCTCTTAGCTGGGGAGGATTTATAGAACACATTATGCTCTCAAAAATATGAAGAAATATCATCTTTGTATGATATTAAATTCCCTATGAGGCTAAATTTCTCGCCTTTCATAACACACAATTGAAGAAATTTCCATAACTTTAATATAAGCTTAAACACCACCTTAAGTGTGGTCTATAATTGTAACTATGTCATGGTGTTTGAAAAGATCTAGCCCAAAGAACTATAACAAGTTGGTTATCATGGTGTCCCACAAAATTTAGCCTAAAGAACCATTATGAGTTGGTTATCATGGTGTCTGAAAAAATTTGACCCAAAGAACCATGATGAGTTTTTTATCATGGTGTCCGATAAGATCTGGCCCAAAGAATCATGATAACACTTAGCCCTAGACATCTAGCACATTTAGGTGCTACAAGTTAATGTAGCATATCTAGGAGATAAGTGAAACTATTGACAAGGTCATCACCTTACAATAGTGACCTTACACACATGAAATATCATCACCTTTCATTGCATATCATATGTGAAATAGTAACCACCATAAACCAACTCAGAGGGTGGTACAAAGGCTTTTACCTCAATTCTCTCTCACAGAGAAGAATGCATTACAAGGAATTTCATTTAGAACTTTTCCTCATAGAGAAGATATCATTTACAAAGGATTGCAGCTCAATATTATCCCTCTAAACAATGATCCTAGGAAGTCATGTACTCTAGTTACTCCCTTAGAAGTTCTCTTTCCCAAAGCATTCTTGTCAGACTCACTCTGAATCTGATATCATTTTTTTAATTTTTTGGTGATAATTAATCACTTCCTCATGATATACATAGGAGTAGGCCCATCAACATCATGTAATCACACACATGTATTTCTAGACTCCCTCTAAGTATCAATCTTCTAAGCTCATGTGTTGCCTTAGAAGAAGTGTCATACTCCCTCTTAATGTAGAACAATCTCATAATCTCAGTCATCAAAGATGTTTTCTTCAAGAGCCTCACTTTATCCATCTTGATTATTTGGGTCTTTGGAGCTACATCATTTGATTGAGTCTGCACAATATTTGGTAGCATAAGTACCAACCTTCTTTTCCCATAAGAACATCCTCAAACACAAAGAAAAAGATCAAGGAAAATAACCCTTATAGTATGTGTAGAATTTAAAATAAGAGAGAGACAACAATAAGTAGATAAATTTAAGATTCATAAATTATCTTCTAAGATTATTTGAGAATGGAACATCTCTCCTCTAAAGAAGGTTTAAGTGGGAAAGGAACATTCACTATTATTCCCCCCACAACATAAAATTCCCACTTATTCCATGTTATAGAGTTCTCAGCCACTATTTAATCACGTGAATACAATCCCTTACACTTCTTGGTTTGTCATTTTAAATGATAGATTATGAGATCTTCATAGGTCATGTTATTGACCATCACTTAGACCATCTTGTACTAAATGTGAAATTTTTTTCCTCTCTCTAATCTTACAAAGAAGATGGATCCAAACATGAACAACCACCACTAGATATTTTGACCTTGCTAAGTTGTAACTTATTAGGAATTCTCACCATGTGATAATTGCTAAGTTCTCAAATTAATATATTTTTTAGATGGAGTAACAAAAATCTTACACGCAACAATCCCACAAAATATTGTTGTAAGCTTCTACTACCAAAGGTTGTTGACTCAAAACAAATTATACAAGAAATCTCACAAAGACCTTGTCTAGAAGTCACTATCATCTTTCATGTGGCAAACATATTGGAATTTTTGTGGTCGTTGACTTTTTGCTAATGCTAAATCCATGTGCCTTCTTTAATATTTCATGAATTATGACAACAAGCTTTCATTAAACCTCTTCTTGAGGATACTGCCACCTTACTTTACCTCAAAATTACAATAACCAAAAATATTACATGAGGAAGCCATAACATTCTCATCTCACCTGATAATGTGGACCTTTATGATACGAGATATTTACAACATAGGCATGCCTTAGAAGCACTACCAATGGTGAATTTTGTTGTGAAGAATGTTGATGATGTGAAACCTTTTAATTCACAAACATGTATTGTATTTAAAGGATTTTAATTGTTTTACCATCATCAGAGACACTCACCACAAGTGGAGAGTCCCTACATAAGGGATAACATAAATTACCACATGATGAGTATTTACATGCTTGTAGCTACATTTAAAGCTCATAGACTCTTATCAGTACTTACTGATATGATTTGATTCAATTTCCATCATTAGTCCAGTGGATATCTAGTACTTCAATATCTACACATATTCCAAAAATATTAATTTGTTAACATCTTCTATAGATGATCTCTTCATTTCTTGTCAATATATACATAGTCTCCATCATATGTAATGCAGAAAGATGCTTCTATAGTAATTTACTTTAGTCAATCTCTGATCCTTCATATCACCTCTTCTCTTCATCTTTTATTAGATCAATAAGAATTTATTGTCGATGATAAATTCAATCTTATCATTTTAAATAATAATAATATTTATCATGCCCTTCTCGTCAAAGTATTTTTTGCATGTCTATGTGTTGGTTTAAAAATATGAAGCTTGTGAATTGAATGCCCATCACTTATTGTAGAACAAGATTTCCTTTTACTTGAATCAAATACATTCATTTATCAATTTCATAAATATCCTTGATGTTATGTGGGTTGGAAACTTGAGTAAAACCTCACTTTCTACCTCTCCAACCAAGACACAAACCTTTAGATCTAACTCAATATGCTTATAGTAAATATTTGTGAGTTGATTTGATGGTCATGATGATATATCCATAATTAGATTGTTTATTTTATAATGATAGTAAAAGTGATTTGTATCTCAAAGGAGGTCTTGTCAAAAACTTCTCACTGGCTAATCCTAAAGTTCTTCTCTAGAACTTTATCTAAAGAAAACTATACTTTTTTATGACATGCAACAATTAGATTACTACAAATATAAAGATGTTTATGATTCGCTTCATTCGTATATTTCCAAACTTCATTTTTGTCGTATCATTTTTATATCTTTTTGTTGTGATTTTTTCATTGATTTAATTTATTCCATTAGAATATGTTATTCTACCCAACTCCCTGACAATATAGCATCACAAATATCTCAAGACCAAGTTGTTGAATATTTTGAGACCTAACTTTGATTCTAACCCTTGTTTGCAATTTTTTTCCTATAGACCCAAAAAATGGATATAAAAAAAGGTGGGCCCTTCATCTAATGAATTTTTTGTTTCCAATGACTTGCACTCACCCAGTTTCTGGTACCATCCTCCTCCTAACTTTATCTTCGATGGTATGATCAACATGATTTTTCACATCAAGGATGATGAATAGATCTTGGCATGCATGTTGAATAAGGAAAGAGGTCAAGGAAAGCGAATGAGAAAATATATGTTCCAAGAACATGCACTTAAGCCTCTAAAAAAATATGGAGAGAAAGACCCAATTCACACAAATATTCATAATTATTATATGCAAGAACCTTAGTGAAATCATTCAACAACTTGTATTTTTCAAGATCTATCATAATGCAATGCCACATTCAAGGATGAGATGAGATAAATCTGTAAAATCATTTTGAAGCAACCAATGCCACATATGATATAATTTTTTGAATATTACACCTTAGATATAATTCTCTTCAAATGAATTAAGATATGACTCTTCATAACTAGTTTGGATGCTTATGAGTTTCAACTTGTACTCTTAAGACATTGATAGCCTCTCCATAGAGTCCTATATTGTGCAAATATAATCATTCCTCCAATTTTGTATGGTCATTCTAGTGCATATATATAGTTTTCATGAGTGATAGTGATACTACATCATATAGAAGAATCAATGTACAATGTATAAAGTAGAGACCAAGGTATTCTCTTCTTAAAAATTATACTTGTAGCCTTGCTCTGATACCATGTTGAGTAACATGGATCATTTTCTACAAATGTACTAATATTGCCAATGTAATTGATGTGTTCCAAATGCAAATTTGGATCTCATATAAATAGGAAAAGAGGAGACATGTCTCATGAAGAGACATGTCTCTAAGGTTTAATCATCTTTTAATTTATATATTTAATAATAATAATTTATAATATATTTGTGTGTGTGTGTGGATGCATATAATATATATGAATTAGATATAATATAATATATATTATATATTATTATATATATATATATAACATACTATAATATATAATAATATATATTATTATTACATGACTATGTATATATAGGAAATGATGATTTACCAATAGCAACAATGTATCTCAAATTGAATTTATCCAACTAAAGCTACAACTTCAACAAAAGGTTTGTATGAACTAGTTCCAAAACTTCTTTAGAATTGTAAGTCTTTCTTCTAAAACTTATTTTACTCATGTTTCCAATTTGACATTGTTTACACATGACCATCTCAGGTTTCTTCATATTTGGCATGCCACTTACTCTTTTATTCTTGCTTATTGTAACCAAGTTATCAAAGTTAACATTCTTAGTGTAAATATTTAATTATTATTATACTTTACTTAAGCTTACTTAGGTTAATGCATTATTTTATTATTTATTAGTTAGACACCTAGGAGTATGTGTACTCATATGAGTTGTCTTGTTGACAACACAAGAGTTAGCAACTCATTTTAGCACATGGTGTCTACAACATAGGAGTTTGCATATTTATCTGAGTTGTCATGTAGATAACACAATTATTCAAACTCTAATTAAGCACATGTTGTCTACAACATCTCTTTATGAGATACACCTATGTTAAGCTTATCCTCTCATCATCATACTAACTTTTGTGCTTAATGGAGGATAATCCACTCTTGGTGGACATGTGCTTAGTTGTGAGGCTTATCACTTTGTTGACTCCTAGTCATTTTAGAGGCCTTTATATACAGGAGCTTCTAGTGTGTATGTACATCAATTCATTCTTATATTGTTACTCTGATCATACTTTATTGGTCCATATTGTGCTAGTGCTTGAGCTTCTTGATCTTGATGTGATTCTACCCTAAGGAAAATTCTTACATGGTATTAAAGCTGAGGGAGCTTCTCTTCACATAGCCATTGGAGACCATTTTTGCTTCACCTCTCAAAGGACCTCAATTCAGATCTAGAGTATCTGTAGTCATTGGGAGCATCTAGATCCAAAGTAGACCTCACCATTGCATCTGAAGCATTGATTCAATGAATTTTGACTATAAATTTTCCTATTTTGGGCCATAGTTCAAATTTGAGGTAATTTTTTTTTTGCAAACTGGAACCCGTAGGTCTGATTTGTAGAATTGGTATGATCATTTCAGACCTATGCATTTGATTTTCAGATCTATATTTATTTATTTATTTTGCTTCTCTACAATTTTCCATCTACAATTTCTCTACAATTTTTTTGGATTTTTTAGATCTATTGTTTCAAAAAAAATTGGCCTATTAGGCCTGCAGAGAGAATTTTATTGCAAGCAACCAGGGGGTCAAATCCTGGCACCTATAGTGGAATATTCCATTACAACTGGTAGCATATTCCATTTACAATTCTATGGCATATTCCTTAGATTGGCGGATCCAACCACACATGACAGGTCAATACACAAATCGACAACACCAACTAGTGGCCCTAAGTCATTTGAAACATCTAAGGCTTCCTTTATTTAAACATCATAGGCACCTTATTTTGGGTGCATATGGGATTATTTTCCCCACCACACCCACTGAAAAACTTCACTTGCCGCAAGCTCCATCGGTGGCTAAAATCTTTTTGGTGTTGCCCACTATAGTCAATCCTCCAACGACCTGCGCTTATACTTTGGCTGATCTAAATTCTTTCACCAATGGCCAACTCAACTATGGTCTATCCTCCACACAATGTCTGATGCAACCATCACAATTGTCACTCACCACAACGTTGACCCTAGCACATGTCTACCATGACAGTAGTGCCAAATAAGCCACCACATGGACAAGTCATTGCAATCACATCACTTGCTCCAATGATATGTTAGCAGTAACATCATTAGCCAAGTCAGCACATCTGTACGCTTAGTAAATCCACATCACCTATTATGTACATCCCACATCAGTGACATGTCACCCAAGCCATACAATTTTGTACCATACAGACTACCACATCAACCAGACTGGCCTTTTTTTGCTGATGTCAACTTTTCATGAGCCTAAAATTGATGGCCATTTGACCATCACTAGTAGGCCAAATTGCACTGTTGCAACATGATGCAATACAGATCTGGATGAACCCCAAAATGAGGTGATCCAAAAACCAGAAAAGCAACACACAATGGAAAATGAACAAGAGGAGTGAGATTTAGATCCAGAGAGAGAATATTTCTATTATTCAAACCAATAAGTTTACATCCAAAATGCTTAGTTGTATAGCCTTTCAGGTTATGGCCATTATAGAGAAGAATAGATCTCAAGACTCAAATACAAACTTCTACCTCCAAGCTGCTCCACCTAAGACTCCTCTACCCAAAAAAAATTATCTCATCTCCAAAATCTCCCCCAAAATCTACATCTCCAGCTTTCACAATTATCCTTCCTTGAATGTTAATATGCTTAAGGTTCTACCCAAGACCCCTTTAAATACTTGCAAAAATGGCATACAAAGGATTCTAGAACGTAGAAAGGCCACAAGTTAGCTCTCAAAAAATATTAAATACCCATAACTAAATTAAATGCATGAGAGGTCAGCCCGAGCTAGAACAATAGATAACTTGACAAATGAAGGCTCCATGAAATACTAGCACTTTTCATCCAAAGGATCACTCGGCATCAACAGGAACTCAACACTCAAAGGATCACTCAACATCAATAGGAACTCGGCAACCAAAGGATCACTAAACATCAATAGGAACTTGGCAACAAAAGGATCACTCAACATCAATAGGAACTCGATAACCAAAAGATCACTTGGCATCAATAGGAACTCAGCACCCAAAGGATAACTCAGCATCAACAAGAACTTGGCAACCAAAGGATCACTTGGCATTAACAAGGAACTCAACAACCACTGCATATTTTTTAGAATTATCAATTTAGTAAACTCATGAACTCGATCAAGTCTTCCACTCAACCACCACATCCACTCTGTAGCTACTGCAACTCGGTAAGTATTGTTACTTGGCAACCTTTGATTGAAAAGAGCACAAAAGATAAGAAACCAAGGATGCACCTACATTATTCTACCAAAGTAAATAGAAAAGAATTAAGATGGTCCTGCATCAGCCTCCCTAGGTAAATAGGAAAATGTGTCCCACATTTTGATCTTAAAAGAAAATTTTGTACTTAGCTTCATCTTTACAAATGGCTTCCAATCCATCAAAGAAAAGAGATCAAATCTAAAAATCAACCACCTATTCTTCATCCATTCAAAAATCAAAATCTCGTCCAACCAATCAATATATGAACTCAACTGAAAATAACAATGCTCCATCTGTAACTTATCATTAGCATCATCATCCTCAGACATGAAAACCAGATCAGCAACAATATCCAAATCACAAATTTGATTGTCAACAATATATAAATTTAGATCCATCATGGAAAAAGCATATAAATCCATAATATAGGAATCCTCCACCAAATCAACAACAAAAGAATCCATATCAGCAACATGCAACAATAACCCTATGTCATCCATGCTCATAATAGTATATATATTCATTCTTCTAGCAACATGTAAATCAACAACATCATCAAAATTCACATTAGTAGTAACTTCCATATCCTTCAACATCTTAGTAGCAACATTAAGTTTGGATTCATAGCAATAACACCTCTGAAACCCTCATGCACATTACTAGCAAGTAAATTTATCTTCTTATCACAAGCAACATCCAAATCAACATCATTCATAACAGAAGGAACATACAACTCAAGATCAAGAACATCAACAACAGATAAGTCTTCAATCACATCCATTTCAACATTAGTATCATCTTGAACAATAACATCCAAATCCTTACCAACATAAGTGAAAGTCTCCTCTTCAACAACCTCATTTTGCACAACAAGATGCTCTGCAATTTCCATGTCAGATCTATCCAACTACTCATGAAAACCAAAAGATATTTCCTCCATTTTAGCAAAATCATCATGTACTTCCACAATCTATCTTCTTCTCTACATAATATCTTTAATCGGCCAACAAACATTATTTCTAATCCTTAGATGCCAACTCAAATCAGGCTTTTCAAGATCATCAATTCTTTCGTGTAAATCATCCCAAAAAGAATTATATTCATCACTCTCAACCTCATAAAGATGTCTTCCACAATTTTGTGCTAACTCAATAGCTTCTACTCCAGCTACAAGTTTCCTCACCATGTCCAATAACTTTGGATCAACATTTCTCCTTCCTCAAACCATCCATCTTTACAAACAACAATCAAATGGTGAGTCCTCTACAAGTGTAGGCCAAATCCATGGATATACCACCCTATACCAAATCTCCAACTAGCTAGGACTTCCAAAATTAAAAACCCTTCTCTGATAAACTTTGGCCAACCAAGGTCCTGGCACAAACTGCCTGACATTCGACGATTTGCTTGCACACTCAGGAACAACAAGGCTCTGATACCATCTGATGCAGTACAAATTTGGATGTACTCCAAATGAGGTGATCCAAAGATCAAAAAACCAACACACAATATAAAATGACCAAGAGAAGCAAGATTTAGATCTAGAGAGAGAATATTTCTATTATTCAAACTAATAAGCTTACATCCAACATGCCTAGTTGTATGGCCTTTTGGGTTATGGCCATTACAAAGAAGAATACATCTTTAAAAGAAAAAAAGACCTCCAAACTCAAATACAAACTTCTACCTCCAAGCTACTCCACCTAAGACTCCTTTATTCAAAAAAATAATCTCATCTCCAAAATCTCCCCCAAAATCTACATCTCCAACTTTTGCAATTATCCTTCCTTGAATGCTAATATGCTTAAGACTCTACCCAAGACCCCTTTAAATACTTGCCAAAACAGCATACAAAAAATTAGTTGAGTTAAATTGGTTTCCAATTTCAACATCAATAGGAAATTGGAAACCAAAGGATCACTTGGCATCAACAAGAACTCGGCAACCAAAGGATCACTCGGCATCAACAGGAACTCAGCACCCAAAGGATCACTCAGCATCAACAAGAACTTGGCAACCAAAGGATCACTCGGCATCAACAAGGAACTCAGCAACCATTGCAACTTGGTTGGAACTATCAATTTAGTAAACCCATGAACTTGGTCAAGTCTTCCATTCAGCCACCACATCCACTCAGTAGCTATTGCAACTTGGTAAGTATTGTTAATTGGCAACCTTTGACTAAAAAGAGCATGAAAGATAAGAAACCAAGGATGCCCCTGCATCATTCTACCAAGGTAAATAGAAAGAATTCAGATGCTCCTACATCATGATGATTATTTAGACATCAAATTTAACCTTGCATTTTGTTGAGAAAACCCCTCACCATATCTAGTTTTGATTTGATAGTCCAACTTCAGGAGGCCACATCTCAATCATTTAGACTCAAAATCAGGTGCAATTTTTTTTTGGCTAGAATTTTTTAAATTTTTTAGTGGTGTTATTATTTTCTAGTTTTGGTGTATGAATTTGTCAAAAAAAATAGTTTTTGATGACTGTACCTATCTAATCTTGCATTTTGCAACTTCAAACAATTTGTACGAGCTCATATGGAGACATTTGCAGGTTCTATTTTTTTTGAAGTACATTTTTTTTTGTCTACTTTCTAGATCTACAAACATATTATAGGCTTGTGTGGATATAAATATGACTTTTAGAAATAGGTCTCTTTTTGCATTGTATTGCTTTGATCAAACTTTAAAATTGTTGAATATTTGAGCTACATTGCTAAGTACCAAATTTGAACTCCAAAACGAGGTTGTATATAGAAAAATTAGAAATTGACTTTTGTCCATTTTGATAAGTGGCCTATTGTAAATGCACTACATATAAAGTTCCAAAAGCATCACTTTTGGGAGGGTTCTTTGATTAAGTGAAAAGGGGGGTTGTGTCTTATGTTCTTGTGTCTCTCTTTCTCTCTTGTGCTCTTTTAATTTTTTGCATCATGGGTTCACCTAAAACTCAACTTTTAACTTCACACAATTATACATGGAAAGATATTGTATGGAGTAGACTAATGGAAAAAGGTTTAAATCTATATCTTGATGATACAATTGTAAAACCCATTGATGCTAATGCACAAGTTGATTGGAAAGTTAAAGACAACTAGGCTTTAGGAATTATTAGGATTTGTGTTCATAGAGATCTCATCTTCCACATTTCTGGCTTTAAGGATGCCAAGGGTGCTTGGAAGAAACTTGAAGGGTTGTATGGTAAGGTGGATGAGGAAAAAGGATTCCAAATTGAGGATGATCTACTTCTATTGGATCCTAAGAATTTTGACACAATTCAAGACTATGTCAACAAAGCCAATGAATTGAGAGCACTACTTAAGGATTGTGGTAATCCCATGAAGGATGATAGATTGATTCATCACATCTTGAAGAGGTTACCTTTAGAGTATGCATCTTTTGTTTTGAGTTACAACACTCAGAGGTTGACCATGGGAAGTGCCTTCATTAATCCTTCATTTGATGCATTTGTAGAAATGTTTATGTTGGAACAATCCAAGTTGATAGATATGGGAATTCTCAAGTCATCCAAGTCTACAGTATTGGTGGCTAGTAATGAGAACCAAACAAATCAAGGTAGCAAAAGTTTCACCAACAAAAAGAAAGAGAAGTGGAAGCCCAAATCACAATCATAGACACAATAATCTTCCTCCTCACAATAAAACAATTCTTCTTCCAACAAGAAGGGAAACAACAACAATAAGGATAAACTATTTTGTGCAATTTGCAAGCAACCAAATCACGATGAGCATCATTGCAAGACTAAGAGAATAGATGATTTGGAAAACTTACTTAGGAAGAATAAAATCAATGTGCCAAATGATTCCAAGGATTCAAATCCATCCACTTCAAAGGGAAAAGGGAAAGCATTTATGGCAAGTTCAAGTTCAAGTTCAAGTTCTTCAAGGGAATGTATTCTTGACTCGGGTGCCCCATAGCATATGGGTTCTTCAAAAGGACACTTTTCTTTATTGAAGTAGTCTAAGGTACCTCAAATCTTTTTAGGGAATGATACACAAGTGGAAATTGAAGGGAAAGGACAAGTTGAGATGGAAAATTGAGAGTTCAAAGACATGCTCTATGTTCCTAAGCTTAGCACTAATCTCCTTTCAATTTACCAAATCACTTACTATAGAGGTGGAAATAAAATTGAGTTCCTTCCTGATTCAATAATGGTGCAAAATCTTAAGGATGATTCATTGGTTGTAGTAAGTAAAGTTAATCATGACACAAGGCTTTATTATTTCTCCCACTTTGTGTCTAACTTTCCTTCACATGCCTTCTTGACACATTCATAATCAAAAAGTATATTATGGCATGAATGGTATGGACATCTTGCCTTCCACTATCTTCATCAACTTAGCTCAAATAATATGGTCAAAGGTCTACCTACAATCAACTTTTCTAAGGGTGAATGTTCAACTTGTTCAATGGGTATGCATCTCAAAGAGAAATTTGACAAAGGGAAGTCTTGGAGAGCATCATTTATTTTGAGTTGGATCACATGGTTCTAGCAGGCCTTTTTTCAGTGACATCAGTTAGCAAGGGTTTCTATGTCCTCACTTTCATTGATGATATTCATGCTACACATGGGTCTACTTTCTTGATCACAAGAATGAAGTGTTTGATAAGTTTCTAGCCTTCAAGAGTCATGTTGAGAAGCAATCAAGTAAAGCCATCAAGGTTCTTCATATGGACAATAAAAGTTGATATGTGAACTCAAGACTTAGAGACTTTTGTGAACATGAGGGTATTGATCTTCGAAATCCTATAGAATTTAGTGCACAAAAGACAAGTGTTGCAACAATGAGGACTAGAACTCTTAAGTCAATGGCAAGTTGCAAGATTCAAGCTAAGTCTCTTAATCCATCACTTGAGGTAGAAGCTATAAGTAGTGCCGATAAAATCCTTAATAGATCTCCTCATAATGTCTTAGATGCAATGACTCCTTTTGAGGTATGGTGTGGAAGAAAACCAATTGTGAAATACTTCAGAGTTTTTGGTTATCCAACATGGGCACACATATCTTCAAGGAAATTCAAGGCACCACCACCAAGGCCTTGTACTTTCATTGGATATGAAGAAAGTATTAAGGCATATAGACTTATGGATCTTGAGACTCATGAGATATTCATAGAGAGGAATGTTCACTTTGAGGAAAGTTCACCTAGCTTATCCTCTAATGCTCTCCATACTTCATACATTGTGGAAACTAATAGTGATAGTGATTCAACAGGTTTAGATGTAGGGGAACCTTCTAACAGATGTAGGATGAGGTCACAACATCAACAAATTCCACATGCATATATTGCTATAGTGATAGGTCCATGTAATTCAATATAGTTGGGTACACCCTATCTTCTAGTTCTAGCATCAAGAGATGACTACTTATAGATAATTCAAGTTTGTTTGTGGAGTCCTACATAGCAGATCTAGGAGACATTATTGATTATATACATCTTCTCTTTGATGAATATGATCCTTCTTTAGTTGTTGCAAGGGAACACTTTGACCCTTTTGTCCATCCTCTATATGATCAATCTTGCAAGGTTGATGTGATTGTGGATCCTTATGTATAGCAGTTATAGGAGGTCTCTTCATCATTTGAGGAGATAGTTGGTTCCTTGGGATATGTTCTACATCAATCCTTGCTAGATCTAAAAATTTTCTTTTCAACAGTGTTGGAAGGGGTGACCATTAGTATCGACATAGGGATAGTTGAACAATTTTCAAAGATACCATTCATCTTCAAGATTCTTTCTACAAATTGGGGAAGCATCTCATATGTACTTATGACATTGTTTACTTCTCTATTGTATATACATGATGTATGTTGTAATGGGGGATCTTAATTACTCCATCCATCCATGCATCTTGTTTTTTCATCTCTCTTTTTGGGGGAGAGTTTTTCCCATGAGGTTTTCCCTCTTTCTCCATTTTTAGAGAGATTGCATTGCATTATATGTAGAGCATTACATTTTTACATGGGTACCTAACATGGCCTAGTAGTCAAGACCCATCATGCATTTTCATTATAGCTTTTGTAAGCTTAAGTACATTCCCCTAAGTTGTACTTAAGGAGGGGTGTTAGTGTAAATAATTAATTATTACTACACTTTACTTAAGTTTACTTAGATTAATGTATCATTTTACTATTTCTTAGTTAGACACCTAGGAGTATGTGTACTCATATGAGTTGTCTTGTTGACAACACAGGAGTTAGCAACTCATTTTAGCACATAGTGTCTACAACACAGGAGTTTGCATATTTATCCAAGTTGTCATGTAGACAACACATTTGTTTGCACTCTAATTAAGCACATGGTGTCTCCAACATCTCTTTACAAGATACACCTATGTTAAGTTTATCCTCTCATCATCACACTAACTTTTGTGCTCAATGGAGGATAATCCACTCTTGGTGGACATGTGTTTAGTTGTGAGACTTATCACTTTGTTGACTCCTAGTCATTCTAGAGGCCTTTATATAAAGGCACTTCTAGTGTGTATGTACATCAATTCATTCTCATATTTTTATTCTAATCATACTTTATTGGTCCATACTATGCCAGTGCTTGAGCTTCTTGATCTTAGTGTGATTCTATCCTAAGGCAAATTCTTACAAACATGACACATCCTTTTATGTCATATCCAAATTTCCTCTATTTGTACCAATAAACATGTATTTTTAAGTAGGATCTTGGTTGTAAAACAAGTTTCTTTTTGTGTGATTGCCAGTCCCAACTAGGTTTCCTTTACCATCCAATAGCTTAGTTTTTCCATTCATGAATTCTACCTTATCTCCTATATTATTCAGTTGTGCCACACTTAGCAGATTGTGCCTTAGTCCTTAAACCCTATAGGCATTATCACATTTGATTCCTTCAGTTAATGATATGAATCCTTTTCCTTTTACTTAACATGGTTCACTATTTCCAAACCTAACACTTCCACTATCATAGTGTTCTAAATGTTCCAACTAGGTTTTGTTACCAATCATTTGATGAGAACAACCATTATCTTTAATCCATGTATAATTTTTTCTACCATGATAAATAATTGTCATCTTTTCATTTTTCTCATAATTAGATTCATCCTTAACAACAATATAAACTACTTCTTCATTATCATCACTATCACAATATTTAGCAATGTAACAAGATTTCTTACATTTATATTTGTATTCCTTGTAGTTTTTGAACTATTTCTTTCCTTGAAACTTGTTATTTCTTTTCTTGTCTTTATCTTCTTTGTTTGGACATCTTGCAGCAATATGACCAACTTCTCCACATGAGAAAAAATCAATGGAACTTTTCCTCTAAATTTACCTTTCCCTTTTGGTAATCTTTTTACAATAAGAGCTTTAATGACTTCAAGTTCATCATCAATATCATCTTCTTCTTCACTATCAACATTTTTACCTTTTAAGTTTTCTCCTTTTCTACCAAGAGTTGGTTTGGCTTTGAATGTAGATTCAAAGTTGCTAGGATTAGAAGCAATATAGTTATCAAATTTTTCCAATTCAAAAGTAGTTAATCTTCCCACAAATGCATCCAAGGTTATATAATTTTTTGGATTGCATATCATTTCTTGATTTTTTGAAACTATAATTGCATAAATAGGAAGAAGAGTTCTTAATACCTTGTTGACCAATGTTTCATCAGTTATTTTTTCTCATGCATCTTTGATTTTACTCATACTTTCTTTGATTCTTTTACTCTATTGGAAAATTTCTTCCCCTTCTTTCATTTTAATTTGATCAAACTTGCCTCTTAAACTATATGCCTTGTCTCTTTGCACATTTTTTATCATATCCATTAACTTTCTATAGTTTTTCCCATATTTCAAACCTAGATAGAGATTTTTTAACTTCGTCAAATTCAGAATAGTTGAGGGAGGAAGCTATATCAATCATCATTACATTGTGATATTTAGCCTCCTTCATATGTGTCACAGTCATAGGTTTAGGTGGTGGAACATATATTTTTTCCAACTAGAATGGACCAATATCTCCAATGCTTGATAGGTGTAGCTTCATCAATTCTTGTCATGCTAGAAAGTTTTTTCTATTAAGCTTGGGAATCTCCCTTTTGTATGCCATCTTGATCTTTAACTTAGGTCTTTGAAACCTTTCCTGCAAGCACCAACTTCTTTGATACCAATTTTTGGAAATAAAGAAAGTAACTAAGATGGGACCAGAATAAGATCAAAGAAAATGGATTAACAAAGGATAGAATAGATAGTTCAAAAGAGGGAGAGAAAATGTGTAAATTAAAGGGAATTACTAATAAAGAAATAGGATTGGAGCAGTAGCAGGAGGAATCAATGGCTGCTCCTACTTTGGTGGTAGAGGAAGTCCTAGGGATAGAACTAGCATGTACCAAAAAAATTTGTGAGGATCACAAAGGCTAGTATCTAAGAAGTAGAGGAGGGAAGTTAGGCCATAGGATCTAGAAAATTTGTAGTCATTCCCTAAGGGAGAAGTAATCCAAAAGGTTCAACCTAGAAAGTAGAGTCCTAAACTAGTAGTAGGAAAGGAATTTTCTTATGCTCCCAAGATCCAAGTCAGGGATGAAAAGGAGGAAGCTCTCTTATGTGAGTTAATTCTCAATGGAGGCAATAATCTTAGTAAGGGGATTGCATCTCTAGGGAAGATCTCTAGAGTGATGGAAATGGTTAGATCCTCTTCACCAAAGCAACTTACCCATATGGAGGCTTTTTTTGTGATATGTATTGATGAAAGGCAAGGGAAATGGACATCTATAACCAAGAAAAATAATAGTTAAGATCCTTCTCCAATGTCCCTAGCTACAATAAGAAGTAGAGAAAAGGTTTTTGTTGGAGCAAGACCTAAGACTCCTGGAAGGAATAGTAACAGTCAAAATAGGAAAGAGGAGACTAGAAGGAACCTAGCAAATGAGATCCAAAGGACCATCCTAGAGATCTACCTCACAAAGAAGAAATGAAGGTCCTATCCTAGAACATAAGGGGGCTAAATGGAGCCCACAAACAAGAGGTTATCAGAACTATGATTAGAGATCACAAACCTGACTTTTTCCTTATTCAAGAAACCAAAATGAGAAAGGAGGCAGTGGAAAGAATCTCTTTTAGTAGTAGTATGGAGGGCTTCACAATGATTTTGGAAGGAGATTTAGGAGGTTTCTTTGCCCTCTGTAGCTCTTATCTCTTTAAGTCTCAAGTTGTTTATAGTGAAGGTAATATTCTCCTCATTCTTGTTTAAAATATTAAAAACAAAGAATACTACTTTTTGTTGAATGTATATGTTCCTAACACTAAGAATGGTAGGAAGAATTATTGGATTAAAATTAAGAATTTTTTATCAAGATTCCAAGAGGGAATGTGTATTATTATTGGGGAATTCAACACCCCCTTAAGGGAGAATGAAAAGTTTGGAGGTCTGCCACCAGATCTAGACAATCGGATGGACCTCTCGGAGTTTATCAATGATTTGGCCTATCTTGATGTTGATCTTTAGGGAGGTATCTTCACTTGGTGTAATAGAAGAGTGGGAAGAGATTGTATTTAGGTTCTCTTGGATAGGGCTCTTATCTCCTTAGTCTAGTTGTCTTCTTGTAATTACAATCTTTCATTAATGTTCAAGGTTGGCTTGGACCACTCACCCATTTCTCTCACTTTAGATCTTATTGATATCAAACATGACTTCCCATTCAGATTTGAGAAAATGTGGACTTATCACCCAAATATTTTTCCCCATATCTTGGAGTGGTGGAATATCCAAATTAGGGATCTGCTATGTTCAAGGTGGCTAAGAAATTGATAAATGTGAAGTTGAATGTTAGAAAGTGGAACAAGTCAGATTTTAGTAATATCTTTCAGTCCAAAGCTAAGATCTCAAAGGACCTAGGAATCATTCAGGATGCTATTTAGAAGGAGAGGTATAATGAAGAGAGAATGGAGGTGGAGAAATCTATCTTGTCTAAGCTTCACAATGTTATTAGTCAAGAAAAGACCTATTGGAAACAAAGGTCGAGAGTTGTCTAGTTGAAAGAGGGGGGTAGGAATACTAGGTTCTTCCACACCTCTTCTTTGAACCACAAAGTCCATAATAGATTTAGTAACATCAAGAAGGGAGAAGAGGTTTTTGAAGAAGAAGATGAAATAGTTGGTGAGGCTATTTCCTTCTTCACTAATTTTCTTACAAAAGACCCTAATTTGGTGGAACAAGATCAGCTAGAAATCTTATCTAACATTTTGGCTTTGATCCAACATATGGAGAATGAGATGGTTGCGGCTATTCCCTCACCTCCAGAAGTGGAATAGGCTATTTTCTCCCTTGTAGCAAACAAATCCCTAGCCCTAGATGGGTTCCCATCCTTTTTCTTCCAAATTTTCTAGAGAGTGGTTTAACAGGATGTAACTAAAGTGGCGCAAGAATTCTTTGGTGCTAGAAGTCTTCTTAAGAAGATTAATGCCACTTTCCTAGTGCTTATCCCAAAGGTGGTAGGGGTGAACTCTATGGACCAATTCAAACCTACCAGTCTGTGTAACTCTTTCTTTAAGATTATTTCCAAAGTGTTAGCTTCAAGGATCATCAAGGTTCTCCCCTCTATTATAGCTCCCCAACAATCGGGTTTTGTCCCAGGGTGACAAATCTTGGACTCTATTATGATTATCCATGAAGTGATCCACTCTTTGGAGGAGGCTAAGAGAGAAGGTTTCCTCCTTAAGCTTGACTTGTCTAAGGCATATGATCATGTAGATTAGACCTTTCTCTTCAATGTTCTTAGGTCCTTTGGGTTTAATTCAAGGGTTATCAAATATATTAGCCAGTTGGTGACTACTACCTCCCTGGCTATGTTGGTTAATAGATCCCCCTCGATCTTTTTTAAGCCCTCTAGAGGTCTCAAACAAGGGTATCCAATATCCCCCACTATCTTCATTATTTTCACTGACTGTCTTAGAAGGATGATTTCTGCTAATAGAATTTTGGGTTCTCTTACTGGTATTAAACCTTCTTCTGGTCCCCTAGTTTTCTCTCACTAACAATTTTTTGATGACACTATTATGGGTGGGAAAGCCATAGTTGATGAAGCTAGGGTGGTGAAAAAATTTTGAGCTCTTACTCTAGGAGCTTGGGGTAGCTTATCAACTAGAACAAGATTTTTGTCTTCTTTATTAATACTCTAGTTGAGTATCAAAGGAAGATTGTTGCTACCATGGGCTATGATATAGGAATTATTCCTTCAAGCTATTTGGGCCTCCCATGGGTTTGAGGCCCCCAAATTCTTTCAAGAATAATATATTAGACAAGTTTAACAAAAAAACTAGTTGGATCAAAGGGGTCACTCTTAACCAAGCTAGCAAGATTCAGTTGGTCAAAGCTACTCTCTAGAACCTTCCAACTATGCTTTGAGTCTTTTTTGTATTCCTAGCAAGTTTGTAGATCACATGGAGAATATCCAGAGGGACTTTCTTTGGTGAGGATCAGAAGGCAACAACCGTTTACACCTAGTGGATTGGGATAATGTGTGTCTCCCAAAAAAGAATGGTGGATTGGGGATAAGGAAATTGTGTCCTTTCAACAAAGCCCTCCAAGCTAAATAGGTTTGGAGAATCTTTTCTAGTAAAGGGGAATGGAGGGACATCATGGAAGACAAATATCTTCATAGGCCTTCAATCAAAAATTTGTTTTTAGTGAATCAATTCCAAGGGGATCTAATAGATGGAATGGATTTCTAATTGCAAGAGATGTAGCAAACAGTAGGTAAAAATGGTGTATTGGGAATGGACAGGAAACTCTTTTCTGGTAGGATAATTGCCTAATTCAGGGGCCTCTTATTATCATCCCTAATTATGAGATATGGTCCTTCATTTTCATCTAGAGGTTTGGGAGATTTGTATCAAATTACAAACAAAGCCAGGGCTCGAGGGATCTTTCTACCATTTCAATGGACCTTAAACCCCTGATGACTATTCTTCTCACTGTGGTTGTCAATGATGATCAAGATGAGCTTGTTTGGGAGAATACTTTGGATAGAACCTATTCACTGGCCTCATGGTATTAAGCTATTATGAAGTAGGATTTGAGGCTAGAATGGGCTAAAGCTTGGTACCCTGGTCTTACCCTAAAAATCAACATTTGTTTCTATCTTTTACTCCATAACAGGATTTTGACTATTGACAAATTGTGCAAGAGGGGACATCCTATTCCTAATAGGTGTGTCCTTTGCAAAAATTAGGCTGAGATAGTGGATCATTTTTTTATGCACTACTCTTTCTCTAGAGAGGTCTACACTTTATCTAGTCAAGCTTTTGGGATGAGTTGGTGTGTTCCCAACTCATCTATAGATTTCTTAAGGTAGTAGGGAAATTCTTGGAGGGGATATGGGCTATAAACTATAATTAAATGGGCCTTGCCTCATTTTGGTTGGGGTATTTGGAAAGAACATGATAACCAAATTTTTAGGGATGCTAACCTAATAGCTAAAATTAAATCTGGTGAAATTCAAAATTTCCTTTTGAAAATTCAATCTCCACCTACTGATCTTCATTTCACCTTCCTCTTGTATATCTCTTTCCAATTCTTTCCACCAAAGAGAAGCATGACCTTTTATCTTGGTTTGTGTCAACCTCACTCTAAGTAGATCTCCAATATCCTCTAACTCAAAGTATTATTCTAACTCACCAATCCAATCAATTAGGTCTTCAGGATTCAAAATACCTAATAAATTAGAAACATCCATCTTATGGTTCAGCTTCAATCGAGCATTAGATCCTTCCAACCGACCAACTCTATCTTCCATAGATCTCTCCACATAATCAATTCTATGTTCACTACTTGATCTAGCAACCTCAAATTCTTCAGTGACTTACTCATAACCATCTTCAGTACCCACATGCTAAGGTACACTAAATATAACCCTCATGATCACATTCTTCATCAACTCCATCTCAGATCTAAAATCTATTTTAACCTTCTCTAAGATCCTTGCTATAGCATCACATAGATCTTCAATCACCCTAGGGTCCAATCTTGTCAAAGAAATGATTCACCCCAAGTCCCAGTGCAAACTGCCTCAACTTCGATAATCTATCTAAACAATCAAGAAAACTTTCTCTAATACTATATGATGTAGTACAAAATTGAATGAAGCAACAAAGGAGGTGATTTAGATCCCAAAAAAAAACCACACAGCAGAAAAATAACACAAGATTCAAGATATGATACCAAAGTCAACTCTTTATTCATAAAACAACTTATTACATGTAATATGTCAAGCTATAAGGCCTTCCTAGTTATGGCCAAATATAAAGAAACTAATAGTTCTACAAGATCCCTCAAGATCCAATCCCAAGCCCTAGCTAGCCAAATCTATAACACAATAGCACTCTGGTAGAAACCTCCAACAAGATCTAAACTTGTGCTCACAAGCCACCAAGAAATTTCCTTATTTCCCAAGTTGCAACTTTGATACAGGAGCATCCTAGGTGTAAGAGCCAATCTTGCATCACCCAAAAACATTTTATTTTTAGTCTTTTCTATTTTAATACGGACTAGTAGATAGGGTGGTTATGATTTATGGGAACTTGTTATTTTTAGTAAATTTGTCATATGAGCTCAGAATGTTCTCATTTTTTATAGAAAGTTTCATTTTAGAGTTGTAAGACTACCATAAAAATCGCATTGCTCAAACATAAGTATCAAAGAAGTTATTGCAGATTTTTGGTGGAAAAATTTGCAGAAAAATCTTTAGGCTCACTATTGGAGACCATAGAGTGCCTGGATGAGGTCTTAAAACTTGATAGAAGGGTGCTTGCACAGTTTCGATCCCATAGATCAAGAGCTGGCATTTCTAAAAAGTGGTTATAATAGCCAATTGGAGCAACAATTCATGAGTTGTGGCCTTTCAAAGTTGGGCTACCTAAACTA
This sequence comes from Cupressus sempervirens, assembly GCA_028749045.1. Classification (NCBI taxonomy): domain Eukaryota; kingdom Viridiplantae; phylum Streptophyta; class Pinopsida; order Cupressales; family Cupressaceae; genus Cupressus; species Cupressus sempervirens. Next base: position 689,842,034 of record CM053793.1, read on the forward strand.
TCTAAAATAATTATCAAAGATATATTTTTTTGACTCTATATGTATTGTTAGGGTCTGTCAGCCCCAGGTATTAAGTTTTAATGTCTAGAACCTTCCTAGGTGGCATAAAATTGCCTATTTAAGAAAGGCCCAAACATTGTCTAAGATAGCTCTAGGTGGTAATTTGCAGCTTAGTCTTGTAGATTTCTATAATGAAGGCACCCATGTGGATTAGCATATTGTACTTGTGAATATTGTAATTCTATATTTGTGGCACAAATAAGAAGTCCATATTTTATTCTTACATTTATTGTTGTTTCTTTGTCTCTATTATGTGTTTATGGTATTAAGGGGAGCACCTATCATAAAGTTTCTAGCTCTGCTCAACTTCACTCCTCTCAACTACTTCATGCTAAATTGAATAATGACTCAATAATCCACAAGACCCTCTACTTATACTCAACTTAGCCACAAGTTATCCTAGAAAATTACAAATTAAATCAACCCTTTCATTAAATACATGTTGAGCCACAAATTGGCCTACATAAAATATTAAATACAAAATGCCTTAGAAGGCTTACAACACCCATTAAAGACACCTAGGAGAAATAAACAAGACCCAAATAGGTCCACACAAGCTCCCACAATCTCTCCACATCATGATCACACTCCTCACACATTAAATGCTCTAAGTTGATTGACCAAATCTGTAAGAACTTCATTTGGCAAACCAAACTACCTAGCATCAACAAAAACTTCAAGCATGATGGATATCCCACAAGCATTGTCGAGAAATAGTATATGTAAAGATCCTTCTATGATCAAGTATTGTGTCCAACACTACTCCTAAGAACTACCCAATAATGATCGAGTACTAGTCCTTCTATGATTGAGTTCTCCAACCACTTCACCATGTAGGATTCTTGACTTCCCCACAATGCTACTGTATCAAGACATGAGTTTCAAAGATGATTTCAACCACTTAGGTTAAGTAAAAATTGCATAGTTTTTATTTTTCCATGAGTTTGACAATGAGGAATGGGCTAGTCATCCTATGAAAAATTAAATGACAATAAATTTTGGTTAGGTGAACAACTAGTTGAAATCACAAGTGATCCAATTCATGAGGTGATAGACCTAAGAAACAAATATACATTTTCAATCTTTGAGAAAAATATGAAGAGAATAGTGCAAACACACACCAAGACAAAATAAAATGGTAGAGGTATGATGTGAAGTCTAATTGAACAAGATGATGTGAGATTTGTGAGTAAAATCTTAGCATATAAAATAAATTCTAGTTCAAGAGACAATGAAGTCTTTGCAGGTTTCATCAACGTTGTATATAAGATGCGTATTGATAGAGTCGAGGTTAATCTTTGTGAGATTCTAAAGCAACAATTGTTTGACAATCTGGAGAGAACCAAGAAGAACAAATATGCAACTTTCAGATTTGGATTTCTAATCACTTACCTAATCTTCCATGTCATCAAAAGATTCCCAAACATGCTAGAATATGAATGGAAATTAGACAAATGTTTAATGGAATTGGTAAGATTTCTCTATAGGAAGAAAATTGAAGATTATTTGATCATGCCAATAAACAACTTTATAAGATCATTCCAAACTAGAATAAAGAGCAAAGTAAGGATTCCAAAGTCAATTGTGGAAAAATTTAAGGAACATATTTTTTTCATGGTTGAGACTCATAAGACTTCCATGGAAGTAGTTGTATCTAGAATTATGTTTACTGATCCTCTATGATATGAAGTGACAGAGACAGAGATTATTGAATATGCAAATGAATTGTTAATGTTGGAAATAGAAAGGAGCAACTAAGAGGGGAGGGGTGAATTAGTTACAACAAAAAAAAATCCAAAAGTCCCTTTAAGATGTCAACACAATATAAACTAATAACTTGATGTAACTTGGTTAACACTAAATATTTTGTTGTAGCTCAATTAACACTTAATATATTACTCTCACTCAATTAGCACCGAACATGCAGATCTTAAGATATTTAAATGTGATTAACCTTAATTAAGTTAGCTACAAAAACATCAAGAAAATAACATGAGACAACAAGATCTAATTTGGAAACCCAATTTGGGAAAACCATTAATTGCATCTAGTTATTATTTTTCACTCTTCTGAAGTGAGCCCTATTAGGAGCCAACATAGTTAAAGGTTACAAAATACACTATTAGGTGTGACCCTCTTAAAGGATTTAATTCACCCTGTTAGGAGTGGCCTTGTTAGAGATCTTTAGACACTCCAAACGAGAAATTCCACCTTCTTAGTTGATTTGGAGAATAACTATTAGGTTAATTTTGTTAGGAGATTTGATTCACTACTATAATTATTAGAGAATAACAATTACTTGACCTAATTGTTGATGCAACTATCTTTGCTGATTTTAGATCTTTGTTTGGCTTTAATACTTGATCCTACTTGATTAGAATGCTCTTTGCAACTTGGTCAACTTAGATACTCTAATAACCTTCCAAACTGCCTCCTTAATTAATCTTCTTCAATATTATGCTTCACACTCTTCAATCCTCAACTTGACCTTATACTTATATGAATAGATTTTTTAAGCCAGCTTGAATATACTTTAAACAAACAATTTCATCCCTTAACTTGACTAGCATTAACCAATAAATCAATCAAACTCAACATGCTATCAGTCAGCTAATATTGAATTGAGTACTCGGTTAACTCAAAGAAACTCTTGATTAATTGACCCAACTTAATCAATACTAATTCTGAACTAACTTTCCTTTGGTAATTGAGTGAACTCGATCAACTTAGGATCAATGCAAATTTTCCTTTGGTAACTGAGTGAACTAGATTAACACATGATCTTCCTTTGATGCCCAAGTGAGCTTGGTAAGAAATAACTCAAAACTTGGTTATAACTAGAACACTCAGCATACATACGAAACTATCTTCAATGTCTGTGTGATCTTGGCAATCACTGACTTTCTCGATAAAGCTTGACATTTTTTGTAACATCAAAGACAATATACAATTGCATAATTCTTTTCAACAATCTCCCTCTATGGCATTGATGGCAACACAACATGTCATAGTACAATAAAATTTTAGAGAAAAATAGAAGGATAATATCCTTAGTTTCATTCTTATTCTCATCCAAGAACTCCCTCTGACATCTATCTCTTCCTCTAGAATGATTCTCTAATTTCTCTTAATGTAGTTTCTCCCTCTAACAACAAACTCTCCCTCTTTACTGATACAAAATTTCTTTGCTATGATAGCAAACTCTCCCTCTTTGACAACCCATGCGAAAGAAAAATACCAATGATTTTTTCATGTACCTATTGTATTGATTCATATGCAATCTTATCTAACAATACTACATCAACTTGTTTGATCTTCAAAGTGCTCGGTTGATGCATCACTAAAATCTAATTAGTGAGCTTCAAATAGGGGAATGACCCCCTAGCTCACCACTTAGATACAAAAATGCATCCTTATTTTGTATTGACATATTCCAATCTCACCTCCTTTTCTTGCACTAATTTTCTCATAAAATGATATTTTATTGCAACGTGCTTAGTCTTGCTATGCATCACAGGATTCTTGGAAATGTAAATTGCACTAGTGTTATCACAAAAGATAACTATTGGATCCTTGATTTCTTCCTTCATACCTACCATTAGTTTCTTGAACCAAATGATGCTAAAACAATTAATTACTTCTATTGTAGATTGAGAGATGCAATTTTATTTCTTGCTTGTCCAAGACACTAGCCTCTTTCCGAGAAAGAATGCTCCACCACTAGTCTTTTTCTTGTCATTAGTAATTCTTGCCCAATCAGCATCAGTGAAGGATTTCAATTCAAATTTTCCTTCTTTCTTCTACCACAAACCATAATTTTTAGTATCTTTTAGATACCTCATAATTCTTTTTATTGCCATCATGTGGTTTTCCTTTGGATTAGCAGAGAATCTTGCCACCATACCAACTGCTAAAGCAATATCAAGTCTTATGTTTATCACATACTGAGTTTTCCAATCATTGATCTCTATGTAGTTTGATCTACCTCCTTGGAATCATCATTTTTGAAAATCTTATGTCCAATAGACATAGGTGTTTCAATAGTTTTGGAGTCTTCCATTCCAAATTTCTTCAATATCTCCTTGATGTACTTTGATTGAGTAATGTGGATACCATCTTTCTTTTGATGGATTTGCAAGCCAACAAAGAATTTAATCTCTCCAAACATTTACATTTCAAATGATTTACTCATCTCCTTAGAAAATTATATGCATAAATCATCATGTCCAATGAATAATGCATCATCTACAAAAATAAAATAAAAAAATCCAGTACTACCTTCTTATCTAGTACTTCTTTGATGTACAGGTTGTTGTTGGCATTTGTCCTTTGAAAACCAATATTTACTAGATGAATATACAATATGATTCTCTAGGGGCTTGTTTAAGCCCATGTAAAGCTTTTTGTAGTTTGCAAACCATATCCCTTTTGCTAGGATCTATGAAACCTTCAGATTTCTCAATGTAGACTTCTTCTTCTAGGATTCCATTCAAGAATGTTGACTTCAAATCCATCTGATATACTTTAAATCCTTTGTGAGAAGCATAAGAAAGTAGTGTTCTGACATGTTCTAGTCTTGCAATAGGAGAAAAATTCTATCCATAATCAATACCTTCTTCTTGAGCATAACCTTTGCAAACTAACCTTTCTTTATTTCTTGAAATTTAACCATTCTCATTCAACTTGTTTTTGAATACCCATTTTGAGTCAATTACATTTTTGTCCTTAGGTCTAGAAACAAGAGTCCAAGTTTGGTTCCTTTCAATCTTATCAATCTCTTCATCCATTGTCTCAATCCAAATTTCATTTTTTAATGCATCTTTAACAGTTTTAAGTTCAAACTCAGTAAGGAAACATGTACCTTTTAATTTATTCCTTTTCATTGTGCCTTTGGACTAATCTCCAATAATTTTCTTGGGTGCATGATGTCTTTTGACATATCTAGCAAGTACAGGTACCTTCTTTCTGAATTCACTTAGTTCACCATGCTCAAAATGATCTTCTAAATCATGGTTAGGTCCTACTATCTATGACTTAGGTCCTTTAGACTGTGACTCTATTTTTTGAAACTCAAATCCTTCTAACTATAACTTGGGTCCTTCTAACTTTAACTCGGGTTGCACTAGCTACAACTTGGGTTGAACTAGAGATTTAGGGGACTCAGGTGGTGAAGACTGCCAACTACCAATTGCATTTTCTTGAACTTTAGGTAAGGTATCAGGTTCATAGTAAACAAAGTTTCTATAGTTTTTAGGTTCTTTTCTGCTTTTCTCTTCACTCTTTTTAGCAAGATCATCAATTTTCACATGTGCACTTTCGATGACTTTGTGAGTAGAAAGATTAAGACATTTATATGCTTTGCTCTTGTTGGAGTATCCCAAGAATATTCGCTCATCACTTTACACATCAAATTTTCCTTTCCTAGATTCTTTCAAGATATAACATTTGCTTCCAAATACTTTGAAATAATAGACATTAGGTTTATAGCTATACCATTGCTCATAAGGAGTTTGATATGTATACTTCTTTAGCTAAACTAGGTTCAAGGTATGAATTGTTGTGTTGATCGTTTCCTTCTAGTATTTGATTCCAACATTTTTCTCTATCATCAATGTCCTTGCACAATCCATAATGGATCTATTTCTTCTTTCTACTATGCCATTATGCTGAGGTGTACTAGGTGTGGGTACCTATCTTTTGATTCCTCTTTCATTACAGAATTTATTGAATTCATTTGAGATGAATTCTCCTCCTCTATCTAACCTTAGACACTTTAGTTTCTTTCTTTTTTCTTTCTCCACTCTAGCCAGATACCAATTGATTTTTTGAAATTCTTCATATTTATCTTTTAGATACATAACTTTTATCATCCTAGAAAAATCATCAACAAATAAAATAAAGTACTTATCTCCATAGTAGATTTCTATTACAATGGGTCCACAAAGATCTATATGAACTAGCTCCAAAACTTCTTTAGAATGATCATTCTTGCTTTTGAAACTTGTCTTTCCCATCTTCCCAATTTGACAATTTTTGCACATGCCCATATCAGGTTTCTTTAGACTAGGAATGCATCTCACTCTTTTTTTCTTGCTAATGTAGACCAAGTTATCAAAATTCACATGACACAACCTTTTATGTCATTACCAAATTTCCTCTACTTGAGCTAGGAAACATGAACTTTCAATTAAATCTAGGAGGAATAGAATACCTTTGGTTTGATTACTAGCCCCAACTAAATTTCATTTCCCATCCAGCAGCTTGGCCTTGTCATTCATGAATTCTACCTTGAACCCAATGTTGTTCAACTATGCCACACTAAGTAGATTGTTTTTTGGTCCTTCAACCCAATAGACATTGTCGCACCTGAGTTCATCAGTCAATGTGATGCAACATTTTACTTTCACATAACAAGGTTCATCATTTCCAAATCTAATACTCCCACCATCATAGTGTTCCAAGTGCTCAAATTTAGATTTATCACCAATCATGTGGTGAGAACAATCATTATCAATACTCAATGTATCATTCTTTCTAATATGAGAAATGAGGACTATCTTATTGTTGGATACAATTGATTAATTGTGTACTATCTTTTTTGTAACATAAATGTCATATCATTATTAGTCAGTGCATGCCAAGCTCACTCAGGTAGTGAAGACAATTTTCTGTGTCTACTAAGCATTCTAGAGTTTGCTTAGTTCAGAAGGCAATGTATGTCAAGTTCACTCAGGCATCAAAGGAAAACCTATGGAAGATGAGTGTTAATTGAGGTCACTTGGTTAATGAAGGAAAAGTTGGATAGAACCAATGTTAACTTAGCTCACTCGATTACCAAAGGAACTTTAAAAATATGTAGTGTTAATCAAGTTCACTTGGTTAACACAAGAAAATTGTTTCTGTGTTAGTGTCTACTAAGAATGATCAGCTAATGAAGGATTTTCCTATTTTGGCATATTAATTTTAATTGATTCATCTATTGGTTCTAGCCAACTGAGAAGATTAGTCATTGTAAGTTGTATTTTAGCCGGCTTGACAAAATGAAAGATATAAGTATAAGGTCAAGTTAAGAATTAAAAATTGTGTGTAAGAGTGTAAATGCATGGAAGATTTTGAAGATCTAATGATGCAATAAGGAAGCAAATCAAAAGAATAAGCAAACTATCCTTGTGGAGCTAAAAAGATATATTCGATGAGGAAGGATCAAGTACAAGCCAATTTAGAGATCTATAATCAACAATTTAGTTGCATGAGAAATCAGGTCATCTTATTGTTACTCTCTAACCATTATAGTAATGATCTAAATCTCTTAATAGATTTGGCTTAACAACTATTGTAAATCCTCTAACAAGGTGACAGTTCTATTGAATTGTCTAAAGACCTCTAAAAAGGCCACTCCTAACAGGGTGATTAAATCCTCCAACAGGGTCACAACTAATAGTGTATTTTGTAACCTTTAATAGGATTGGCTCCTAACAGGGCTCACTCTAAAAGAGTGAAAATAGTAACTAGTTGCAATTGGTGATTTTTCCCAAATTGGGTTTCCATGTTAAATCTTGGTGTCAAATGTGTTCATTCTATTTTCTTTTATGTGTTTGCAACTAAGTTAAAGTAATGGTAATCACAAATACCATCTAAAAATTTGCATGTTATATACTTATTGAGCATATTAAGTATTTACTAAGTTACAACATTTTATGTGTTTTTACTGAGCATCAGCAGTATTCAGTTTTCAGAGTTTATTTTGTACTAACATCTAACGGATTTGGGATTTACTGAGCATCAGCAGTATTCAGTTTTTAGAGTTTATTTTGTACTAACATCTAATGGATTTGGGATTTATTTTTATAGTAACTAATTCACCCCTCCCCTCTCAATTACTCATCTTATATTTCCAACACTTATCACTTTCATCATCTAATTAATCTTTTACAGCAATGTAAAACATTTCGTGTTCATCACTATTATTAGAACTTTAGCCATGTAACAAGATTTCTTACCTTTATCCTTGTAGTCTTTGTAGCTTTTGAAATCTTTCTTGCCTTTGTACTTTTCATGCTTCTTTTCTTCTTTTCCTTCTTTGTTTGGACACCTTGTAGCAATGTGACCAACTTCTTCACAAGAAAAATAGATTAGAGGTATTTTACCTTTGTACTTTCCTTTTCCTTTAGGGAATCTTATTGTGAGCAAGGTTTCAATGACTTCAAACTCATCGTCAGATTTGTCTTCATCTTCACTGTCAGACATTTTGCTTTTGGATTTTCCACCTTTCTTCTTAAGTGATAGCTTATCTTGAAATTCAGACGGAATGCTACTAGAGTTAGGAACATAATTATCAAAGTTATCTAACTCAAAGATTATCAACCTTCCCACTAGTGCATCCATAGTTATATCATTTTTAGGATCACATCTCATATCTTGAATAGATGACACTCTAATTGCATAAATAGGAACAAGAGTTCTGAGTACCTTGATGACTATTGTCACATCATCTATTTTCTCTCCTAAGGCTTTGATTGCACTTACACTTACTTTGATTCTTTCACTGTGTTATATAATGTTTTCATCTTCTCTCATCTTCATCTGATCAAATTGACCTTTTATACTATCTGCCTTACCTCTCCTCCATTTTTATCTTTCAACTTGTTCCACATTTCATGAGCAGTAGGGCAATCTTTGACTTTGTCAAATTTAGCATAATTGAGAGTAGAGCAAATGTCAATTATCATTATGTTATGATTCTTCTTTTCCACAATTTTATTCATAGACAAATGTCTGAAGTGCCACATATTTTTTATCCAGATATTTCAGGCTTGTGTCTCTAATGGTTGCCAAATTTAGCTTCATGAGTTCCTACCATGCTTGGAAGTTAGCTATGTTCAATTTAGGAATTTCCCTTCTATAAGACATCATGATCTTTAGCATAGGTCCTTAAAACCTTATCTGCAAGCACCAAATGCTATAATACCAATTGTTGGAAATGGAAAGGAGTAATTTAAGATGTCAACACAATATAAACCAATAACTTGTTATAACTTGGTTAACACTAAATATACTACTATAGCTCGGTTAACACTAAATATATTACTGTCACTCGATTAGCACTGAATATGCAGATCTAAAGATATTTAAATGTTATTAACCTTACTTAAATTAATTGTAGAAACATAAAGCAAATAACATGAACACATGAGACACCAAGATTTAACATGAAAACCCAATTTTGGAAAACCACCAATAGCAACTAGTTACTATTTTTCACTCTTCTGAAGTGAGCCCTATTAGGAGCCAACCCAGTTAAAGGTTATAAAACACACTATTAGGTATGACCCTGTTAAAGGATTTAATTCACCTTGTTAGGAGTGGCCTTGCTAGAGGTCTTTAGACACTTCAATCTAGAAATGCCACCTTTTTAGAGGATTTGGAAAATCGTTGTAAGGCTAACTCTATTAAGAGATTTAATTCACTGCTACAATTATTAGATAGTAACAATGGCTTGACCTGATTGCTGATACAACTATTTTTGCTGATTTTAGATCTCTATTCTGGATTGAATACTTGATCCTCCTTGATCAAAATCTTCTTTGCAGCTTAGTCAAGTTAGATACTCTAATATCCTTCTAATCTACTTCCTTAATTAAACTTCTTCAATCCTATGATTCACTCTTCAATCCTTAGCTTGACCTTATACTTTGTTGCCCAATTTTTCATTCATCTCATTTTTCTTTAGGTTGAAGTTAAGTCAATGTATCAATGTTTTGAGTCTATGTCTAGAGTGCCCCTAGGATGACCTCTCTTCTCATCACCCCTTTCAAGCTAACCTATGTGGGAAATAATGTAACCATTGTAATGATCAAGGGATAGGTGATTTAGGGTTTGATGGGTTAGTTATAAATGTTTCCTTAATGAGAAGAAGATCTACAAACTCTAATGAATCATCATCAAAAGGATTCTAAGGTCCAAGATCTGTAGTGTTTTACATTTCCATAGAAGATATCATAGGTGATCGAGCTTAGAATACAGGGAAATGAATTATTTCAATAGAAAACCAAGTTAAAATCCTTAGATATACTGAAATATAAAGACAAGAAAACATGCACTATTGATCTATCACATGAACAGTCTAGATGCAATCTTAATAGCTATGTAGGTGGTTGGAAAATTCAATCAATAAAAGGAATGCATGCAATTGGTCAGTTGAAAAGTCATCCCCTTAAATATTTTAATTTTTAATTATGTGGAGGATAACCAATATAGTAGATCAAAAGTTTTTGCAATATCACTAATAGTTAAAGTTAACCTAGATTTGAGGCAGTGAAGTAGTGAAAAGTTCTTCATTGCATCATCGTAGGCAGTTAAAGTTGACCTAAGGTTAGTGTTGACACAAAATTTTGCACCCTTTCTTGAGGTATGACCCTCAAGTGACCTCGTGTAACATAAAAATGACCTATAAGAGTGGGACTTGTGCTTTGAGGTTGAATCTTTGAAGAAGGTTGTCTTCCTTACAATCAAGATGCACCTAACTACTCTTTGAAGGAAAAGGGAGAAGGAGATGCATAAATCAAACTAATCTAATCTAATCTGGAGGGGTGTGATGTGCCTAATTGAGATGGTTACAACTCTACTTTAGGATCCACAACACATCAATAAAAAGTCTAGATACATTAGTCTTGATTGTATTCTACTCTCCAAGAATTCAAATGTGGGTTTTGAACTAATCAAATGTGGAAGGGAAAGACATCTTCACATTACAGCAATCATCAATAGTTTGGACATAACATACAAACTTCATAAAATAGAAAGAAACATTCAAAACAAGGAAAAATACATACACGAATAGTGAATGGCAAGAAGGGGTATAGAAGGGAGTTATTTCATTAATGGAAGGAAAAGAATATAGTTATAGAACATAAGGCTACTGCAAGTAAACATGATAGAATAGAAAGGAACCCTTTACAAATATTTACAACTATTTTTTATAGAGTTCAAGCATAACTTAGATATTACATTGAGTTCAAACTCTAACTAGGTAGAATAAAGATTTTAGAGGATCAATAACTATTGAGCAAAAGAAATCATGATCAAATGCACATCCTCATATAGGAAATCAAATCTTCTATGTGCAAATATGGCCCTGAATGGATAGAAATAGCGGTCATCACCATTCTAATTGGGTAGATGGATAACTCAGGGTGGCAATGGAATGTCCCTTTCATCAAACAAGCATGGAAATCATCAAAAGTAGTTGCATATGACCAAGGAATTAGTTCACCATTAAAGAGATACTTCACATCGTGTCTGCAACCATGCCAAGTAAGTTGTGTCATTATTTGAATAATCAACCTCGCCATGTAACCCAATAATCCCTCAGCATTCTACTATTTCATTTAGTTTACATCCTATGTTGACCTGTTGATTGCCTTAAATCATGGCTTTGTAACCTGAAGTCACTTTGGCACATTAATTTTTACAGCCTTGAGAAAGTATTTGTTTTGTCCTAATTTCCCTTTCATAGCTTATTATCCTTTCTAATGGCATAGCCCTGTGAAACCCTAACTCCCCATGGCTATGCTCAATCATTCCTTTGCAAGTTATTTTGAAGTTGGCTCCTTAACTATTGTGACCCTACAACATCATTAAATTGGCCCTTTACACCATCATCATAGTTTAGACCTAACAGACTTCTAATCATGTGATGATGTGAAAGCAGTTATCTTACCTTTATCTCTACTTCACAGGTTACATTCTAGCTGGCATGAAATGCTTGTGACCTTTCGATCAAAGGGCCTTAATAACCTGTTCAAGACTTCACAACATTGTGACTTCCATCTTCTCTTCTTTATTAACCACTATGACCAAGAGAACCATAAGAATAACTACCATTGCACTATCGTAATTCAAATATTAACCCTGATGTCTAACCCTACGAACAAGAAATCATTGCATTGTAGTCTTAACCAAGGTTTTCCCTTAACTCTATCCAACTATATGAACAAAAGGGATCACTACTTCATAGCTCTGACCATGGTTAGATCTTAACTATGTGCGACCATGCAAAAGTATTAGATTTGACTGGGTTTTTGATTGTTGCATGGTTACAACTTAAACTTTTGAAACTCATTGATGGAGTTGAATCAATCCAAATGGTCTGCTTTCACTCAATTAGAAACTCCCTCAAAATTGACCCTTGCAATAGTGCGATCAAGAGGATTGGAAATGACCTAGCCCACCATGACATGTGTCCATCTATCACATGCTCTCAAACTTGACTCTGATTTGGCCTTTTAACCCTACAAACATGTGCACTAGAGAAATCTATGGCTTCATAGCCCTAACTCTGAGTTAAGCTTAACTCCCTATGATAAAGTGACCAAAGGCATTTCACAGCCTCACAACATGCATTTGAATGTTAGCACTTTGTCTTGCAAAGTTGCATTGACTACTGAGATAACCACATCACGTCTTCATGGTTCATTCATGGTTAAGCCATAACTGCTTGTGACCAAGCAATAAAGGACAGTCACATGGTTGCGACTTGAAATATTCATGAGGAAATAACATGAAAATATAAAAGGCTTTGAGGACTTAGGGAAAAAAGAAAAATTCAAAGATTTTATGTATCCCTATTATGCATGCATGGTAAATACATTTGAAAAGTCAAATTGGAACATTGGTCATGGCTACCACCCTAAATAATTGGATCTTTGGAAGGGTGGAAAAAATGGTTAACATTTTTGGTGACTCAGGGGGGGGTTATTTCCTAATAAGCATGGACCAATGGCTTAAGCAATCCATTGGACTATAGAGTCACAAAAAATGAAACCCATTCTACAAATAATCAAAAATACTGCAACCTCTTCAACTACACAAATTTGAGACTTTGCTATCTCAGAGAGAAATAGCTTGTGCTCATGCACTTCTTCAAAAATAAGAAAATGCCTACTCCACTATGTATAAAATTTATAGAGATGAAAAGTTAAACAAACCCATTGACTATTTTGTTAAAATAGTTTCCCTTCCTCACTGGCTAATTTCTTCTTTCATGCATGTGGGCAACTGAAAAAATTAGCAAGCATGACAACCATATTGTTGCATGGAACACATTCTTCCCAATGTTGAAAATAATGAAGCTTTCAAATACTGGGACATTGTCAACTTGGACAAAACACCCTTACTCTTCTTTGTGAAATTCTCCCTCATGCTCTAGAATGGGCATGACTGGGGGAAACTTGCATTGCTATAGAGCTAGATGCATGATAGGGAATCCTTTGGATGGCACTAGATCTAGGAAATCAGCTTTGACCACATTGTTGTGCTCTGCAACCTCTGAATCCACTTGGCTAGCAGAGGCTAGCTCTGATGGTATGGCCAGTAGTATGTTCTCCTCTAGCCCATGTGAATTCTTGCAAACTAGGGGTTGCACTTCCTGCACTTGTGTAGGATCTTGTGATGTGGGAGGGAGGAACGGTTGTGTCTCTTTTGCCTCTAATGGATCACTCATCATGCTCATCAACTTTAGTTGTAGTTCTCTCTCACATCTTTCCTTTTGTGTAGCCAACTCCCTTGCAAGGACTGCTTCATGCTCTTGTTGTTGGGCCTCTAGCCTCCTTGCAAACTCTGCCTCAAGCTTCCTTGAAAGATCTACCTCAAGTTGTATTCATTGTGCTTTTAGTTGTTGTAATAAAGTTTCTCATTCTAGAGTATGTGATGGTTCATGAGAAGTAGTTGATACCTCTTTAACGAGGGGTAGCAATAGAAATGTTTCCTCCTCAAGGATAGGGATTTCCCTCTGATGTTTTTCTTCATCAACCTCTTGCTACAACACATGTTCTTGAATGAGTGGTTGCTCATTTGTTGTCTCTAATGTGGGAAAGGATATGTCTGCTTCTTTATTAACAACAAAAAAGGGACAATAATCATTTTGGGGCTCACCATCATTGACATCTAGAGGCATCTAAACTATAGACTAAGGTTCAAGGCAGTTTGAAATAGAGGTTTCTAAATCTAGAAAACTTCCTCCTTGGAGGCTCTTATAGTTAAGCTCTCTATGATTGAGAAAGTTTAAGCTTTTCCTCCTCCTCCAACTCCTTTATTTGTCTTTCTTTTTTCTCATTGATCCTTATCTATCTTAGCTCATCCTCCCATTATAACTAGAAGAGAGCCTCTCAAACCATTCTAAAAATAAGTAATGTCTTACTTACCACCTGATAGGCATAAGGATCAGAAAACCATGTCTCCCTATCTCTATGCAACACATCAACCCAAGACTTCATGAGGAGTAGGACGAAGGCAAGGTTCTCACTATCTGAATGCTCATAAGGATTATGCTTAGTGAATAAGGATCAACTAGCTAACCAGCAACTTATGAATTTGAATATTTATCCCATTAGGTGTGCCAAAAACTTTGGTATGACCAGTAGAGGTTCTAAACTGATTTAAATCTTTGATGTTTTTCCTACTAGGCATGCCAAAAACTATTGACACAAAATTATGCATCATTCCTTGAGGTATGACCCTCAAGTGACTTTATGTAACATGGAAATGACCTCCAAGTGTGGGACTTGTGCTCTAAGGTTGAATCTCTGGAGGAGGTTGGCTTCCTTACAATCAAGATTCACCTAACTACTCTTTGAAGGAAAAGGGAGAAGGATATGCATGATATAAAACTACCTAATCTAATCTAAAGGTGGGTGATGCACCTAATTGAGATGATTTCAACTCTGCTTTGGGATGCACAACACATCAATGAAAAGTCCAGATACACTAGTCTTGACTCTATTCTACTCTCCAAGAATTCACATGCGGGTTTTGAACTTAGCAAATATTGAAGAGAAAGACAGCTTCACAATACAAAAATCATCAATAGTTTGGACACAACATACAAACTTTAGAAAATAGAAAGAAACATTCAAAACAAGGCAAAATACATGCATGAATAGTGAATGGCAAGAAGAGGTAAAGAAGGGAGTTATTTCATTAATGGAAGGAAAAGAATATAGTTACAGAGCTTAAGGCTACTACAATTAAACATGATAGAATAGAGAGGAACCCTTTACAAATATTTACAACTACCTTTTATAGAGTTCAGGCATAACTCTAATATTACATTGAGTTGAAACACTAACCAGGTAGATTTGAGATTACAGAGGAGAAAATAATTGTTGAGCAGAAGAAATCATGATCAAATGCACATCCCCATATAGGAAATCAAATCTTTTACGTGAAAATCTAGCACTGAATGGACAGAAGCAATGACCGTCACCATTTTGATTGGGTAGATAGAAAACTCAAGGTGGTCACGAAATGTCCCTTGTATCAAAAAGGCATGGAGATCATCAAAAAGTACTTGCAGATGACCAAGGAATTATTTCACCATTAAAGAGTTTCTTCATATCATGTCCACAACTATGTCAAGTAAGTCGTGTCATTATTTGAATAATCAACCTTGCCATGTGGCCCAATAATCTCTCACCATTCTTCCATTTCATCCAATTTCCATCCCATGTTGACCGATCGATTACCTTTGATCATGGCTTTGCAGCCTAAAGTCACTTTGGCACATTAACTATTGTGACCTTGCAAAAGTAAATGTTTTTCCCTAGTCACCCTTTTGTAGGTTATTATCATTTCTAATGACATAGCCCTATGAAACCCTAATTGCCCATGTCTATGCTTGATCATTTCTTTGTAGCTTTTTTTTAAGTTGGCTACTTATCTATTGTGACCTTGAGACATCATGAAATTGGACCTTCACATCATTACTGCAATTTAGACCTAACAAACTCCTCACCATGTGATGATGTGAAAGCAATTTTCTTACCTTTGTCACCCCTTCATAGGTTACATTCTAGATGGCATGAAATGTTCACATCCTTTCAATCAAAGGGCATTCATAACCTATTTAGTGCTTCACAGTATCGTAGCTTCCATATACTCTTCTTTATTAACCAATGCGACCAAGTGAACCATCTGACTAACTGCCATCACATTGTTGCAACTCAAACATTAACCCTGATGTCTAACCCTATGAACAAGTGATCAAAGAAATCACTATGTCACAGTCTTAACCAAGGTTTCCCCTTAACTATATGTGACTGTGCAAACAAAAGAGATCGCCACTTCAAAACTTTGACCATGGTTAGCTCTTAACTATGTGCAACCATGCAAAAGTATTAGATTTCACTGGGTTATTGATTGTCTCCTAGTCTACTTTCACTCAATTAGAAACTCCCTCGAAACTAACCCTTGTGATGGTATGATCAAGAGGACTAGAAATGACCTAGCCCACCATGACACATGTTCATCTAATACATGCTTGTGACCTTAACTTTGATTTTGTCTTTTAACCTTGTGAACATGTGCACAAGAGAACTTTGTGGCTTTACAGCCCTAACTTTGAGTTAAGCTTAACTTCCTATGATGAAGTGACCAAAGGCATTTAGCAGCCTCACAACCTGCAATTGAATGTTAGCACTATGTCTTGCGAAGTTGCATTGACTGCTAAGGTAACCATGTTGTGCATTCGCAGTTCATATAATGGTTAAGCCATAACTGCTTGCAACCAAGTGATAAAGGGAAGTCACATGGTCACAACTTGAAATATTCATGAGGAAATAACATGCAAATATAAAAGGCTTTGAGGACTTAGGGAAAAAAGGAAAATTCAAAGAATTTACATATCCCTATTATGCGTGCATAGTAAATACATTTGAAAAGTCAATTTTGAATATTGGTCATGGCTCCCACCTTGAATAGTTGGATCTTTGGGAAGATGGTTAATAGTTAGTGTTGCAAAAAAGTGAAAGCATGCATTCATAGCTTTGCAAGGTTAAGAGATGATTAAAGGTTTCAAGACGTGAGGTTGCGATATATGGTAGCAATCAATTTTAGATGGTTACAACATCATTGCATGATTTTGGTGGTGACTAAATTATTAGGTAGTGAAGCCACAAAACAAGATAACAGTCATCTCAGCATCATAAATGTTAAGGCTGACTTTCAAATTTGGGTCGTGAAGCTGTGAAAGGTGATTTGGGTAGTTAAGTGTGAAGTGATTGCAACATTGCATGTATTAATGTAGTTAAGGGATTTTAAGTGGCGAAGCTACAAAAAGTAACCCAGTGCATTCAAATTTTGAACCGACGCACCTTCACAGGTGGTTAAAGGTAACTTGAGGTTAGGGTTGTGAAGGAGAAAAAGCTTATGATCACACCATCTCAAAGTTTAGTCATGAGTTAAAACTTAAGGTTTCAAAGCTACAAAATAAGATAATAGTTAGTCATCGCATTATTGCATGAGTTCAAAGTATTTTATTATGGACAGTTGCGAAGAGGCGATAAGGATTAAGATGAAAGATTGCTATGTGTCAAGAAAGCATAAAGTGGACCACAAATTGATACGAAGTATAAATCTCATCCATTAATCAAGGACAAGATCAATGGTGCTTCTTCATTTTGGGAAGTTTTCCTACAAGTATAAACTCATTTCAGAAAATCTCCCTAAAAGGTGCCACATATTGTCACATGTCAAGAATGAAGGCGGGACCCTCTTTAGTTTCCAAGCAATATCAAATGATGCATTTTCATAGCCTTTAGATTTGAAAAGATCAACACCACTCGCTTTCTCACTTTATATAGTTGCATGAGAAATAACCAAAGCAAGAATGCGAGCATTGGACACGTGTGCACAAATGGACCCACGAAGTAAGTCATAATGGAAAGAAATAATAAGGATTACTAGGTTATAATTATGATCGTTAATTTAATATGGATGTCCAGAATTCAAACTTGTTGTGACAATTGATATACGAATTACATGGATTTCGTGCCAATGGTAGAATATGAAGGAAATGAAGATTTTCATGGACTTTTTTGAAGTTGCATGAAGATAAATGGTCTCCAAGGGTTCTCATCGATGCCATGGGATCAGGATCATCACTAGGAAATATGCCATGTGTCCATACCATGTTGCAAATTATATATTTTCATGTGTTATTCATATTTTCTTTCTATTGTGTGATAATTGCACTGTTAGAACTAAGGAATGACAAAAAACTATAAATATAATTTCTAATGATAATGAAAAAGCCAAAAACTTGATAGTGGATAATTGGTAATTCCATTTATTTGATTTGGTTTTCACGTTTTTCGTTCCAATCATATGTTAGATTAGGTTTACATTAAGGGCTAAAAGACAATCATATTTGGTACTATAATTTTCTCTTGGATTCCATTCCATTATGGTGATTGCAACATAGGTAGTTTCATTTACCTTACACGTGTGGTTCGCTGCATCTCCCTAATCAGTACTCATGATTGTAGAAATCAAGATAGTTGGTAATTATAAGTTAGATGATATAGCTTTAAGATAACTTATAACAAACATTCCATTAAGGGTTGTGAGTTATCCAAATCCAATTTTGCCTGAATTGTTTGTGTCTACAAGAAATTTGGTTATTAGCCTCTTCTACTCTCAGGTCAAGAGCTTATCCTTTAAAATCATGATCAAATAAAGACATAAATTCATTTTATATCATTTCAAAATAAAGGGATTTGTATCTTATAATTCAGAGGGCAATGATATAACACATACAATGACCCATTTGTTGGTGGCATACTTTTGTTTCTCCAAAATATTGTGCTTTAAAAAGAGTCATGTTATAAACCCTAATAGGAGAACAAACTATTAACCAACAATTTTTGGAAACTCTATTCGGGAGAATTCAAAATGAAAGAGCTTTGAATAATTTCCCATCATAATTAGTTTGCACTCTAATTCCTTATATGTTTTGAGTTGCAAGATAGGTCTTGTGGAGGTAAGTTATTTTCCATAAGAACCTAAAACTAGTTTTACAGCCTCAACCTGCTAGGAAAGTAGAAACTAACTCAAAGTTGAAGACTGGTAAAGTTTCCTTAATCACCAGGGTTAAGGTAAACTCAAAAAACCATTATCTAAGTAGTTGATTCATCCTAGATTCTGATTATACTAGGAGTGAAAAGGAAAGAGGGAGGATTGACCTAGTATATGAGGAACT
The DNA here is from genome assembly GCA_028749045.1 of Cupressus sempervirens. Classification (NCBI taxonomy): domain Eukaryota; kingdom Viridiplantae; phylum Streptophyta; class Pinopsida; order Cupressales; family Cupressaceae; genus Cupressus; species Cupressus sempervirens. The sequence continues at coordinate 689,861,127 of CM053793.1, forward strand.
CAAAAAGGCCAACTTTCCTATTCTAGAAGAGATTTTCACAAATGGAAGAGTGCTTACAAGGGAATGTATGGCTAAGAAACTCCAAGAAACTCACTTGCCTGTAGTTGTTTCTACCAGAACAAGCAAGAGTCAATCTTCTTCCCCTCCCATTGCTAGAACTTTTATTCCTCCTATCTTTGATTCTTTATTGTTACATGGTGTAACACTCCCTATTTTAGCCACTTTCCAAGCAAATCGTGTTATTATACTAGCAGCTATGGCAGTCCCTTGGGGAAATGTAATTGGTCCTCTCAACCTTAGAGAAAATAATGACTTTCCAAGAGCATCAAGAAAAAATTTCCCAAGTTTTAATGGTGATGGCACAATCTCTATAGAACAACACCTAAGTGCTTTTCATAAAGCCTGTGGTGTGGTGAATCCTCAACATGAAGATGTGGTAGTTAGGATGTTTGTGGATACTCTTGTTGACAATGTTGTTGATTGGTTCCAAGATTTACCTATAGGGTGCATCATGGATTGAAATGATATAAGAAAAAGTTTGAAGAACACTATAAAAGTATAGAAGATGCACAAGTGTTGTTGCTACAATTGTCACAAATGAAAAAAGAACCATCTGTTTCTATGAGGTATTTTAATGCAAGGTTTAACAAACTCATCAACAGAATACCTTCTACAAGTGCACCAACAAACAACAATAAGAACACCTTCTACATCATCTCTATGCTTCCTGATCTGGGATATCAAATTAGGAGAGCAAATGTAGAAAATTTACAAGTTTCCCAAACACTAGCTATGGAGATGGAAGATCACATGATAGCCTCTAGTAAGTGGAAAAGAGAACTTCAATTTGGAACCATAAGTAATGTAGCTAGCACTTCAAATAATAGAGATGTCATTCTCCAAAAGTTGTCTAATGAGGTTATTTCATTGAAGAAACAAATCAATAAGCCTATTCATTCTTTTCACCAACCTTATCAAGAAGGTTCTAGACATCCAAATGGAGGTAAGACTTTGCAAATACCAGCTGCTCAATAGAGGTTAGCAATTGAGGTTGCCCCAAAGAGACAAAACATGTGTGCTTTCCATTTAAGGGTACATCATGATGGGGATACATGTATTGACATGATCAAGTATAAGCATATGGTGGACAACAAATAACAAATAGTGGAACATCTAGAAAGTGAAGATGATCATACTCCTTGTCGTGACTCTAAAAACTTTTATTTGGAATATGAATCAAAATCACAAAATGGAGGGGGGTTGTTTTGCAACTCTAGATGGACCTCAGTTGATAGTCATGACTAGAAGTTAGAAGAATAGGAATCAATCCTCCAATTTAGTGCCTACCAAAAATCATGCACCATCAAACAAAGTAGTTGGAGATAGTGGCATGGTACCTTCAACTTCATAAAAGGAGCACAAGGATAAATCATCTAATTCCTTTGATATAATACAATACTATGAAGAGGTGAGAATTCAGATATATCCACTAGATTAGTTGAATTCTAATCCCGATCAACTACAAAGGTTAGTTGAGCACTATAATAATAAATATGGAGGACCTATTAGTATTAATGCTAACATTGATCATCAAAACAAAGCTAGTACTAGTGGAACTCCTTTGGCTGATGAAGATCTTGCACTACCTAAATTGTCTCAAGAAGAGGAATCCATTTTCTTGGCTACCTCTCTAGATCAAAAACCAAATCCTTTTTACATTTCCTTGTTTATCAATGGAAATAGGTTAGTAATTGCATCATAGACTCAAGGGCTTTTGATAATGTAATGCCTACCTCTGTAGCTAAAGCTCTACATCTACCCCTAACTAAAACTTTTGGTTGTTGTTACTCAATGGATGCAAAAGGAGTATCCTTTCTTGGATAAATAAAGGATGCTCGAGTTGCTTTAGTTGCCAATCCTTCTAAAAGACTAAAACTCACCATCCTAGTGGCAGACATCCTTGCAAGTTATGAAATGCTCCTAAGTAGAAGTTTTTGCAAAGAAATAGGGGGAGAGATAAAATTAGACTGGTCCTAAGCTACCATCCTGGTTGGGAACAAAAGGAGAAACTGGAACTAGAAGAAAAAGTAAAGTTCATTGTCCTAAAATCAGATGATCCTAGGTCTCAAATATCATATCAAGAAATTTAGTTTACTAACTATATTTTATTTTGTGATACCCCTGATATTCAAGAAGAATTAGAGCAGACTAATGGTGAACAATTGTGGACTTTAGAATTTGATGGTAGTTGTGCCAATGTTGGTTTAGGTGTAGTAGTGGTTTTGACGTCACCTAGTGGAGAAACAACTTGTTTGGCATACAAGTTAGATTTCAAGAATACTAACAATACTATAGAGTATGAATCCCTTCTCCTTGGCATAATCGCAGCAAAACAAAAAGGGGTCAAGATACTCAAAGCTCAAGGAGATGCAGAATTGATGGTAAGACAAGTGAAGAACCAATATCTAATAAAGAACCAAAGATTGAGAAACTACCATAATAAGGTGTGGGATGAGATTGAAAGTTTGGATGCTTTTTCAATTATAGCAATACCAAGGGAATTGAATTCAAGAGTTGATTCTTTGGTAGTCTCTTTTTCTCCTAACACATCCTAACTTCAAAGATCAAATCTATAAAGTGGAAGTTTTATTTAGGTCCAATGTTCCTTATTATGAAGACTCTTGGCAAGTGTTTGATGGTGACAAACACATACAACAATTCATTGAAGAGGCATAACCTTTTGCAAGCCTGTATTTTGAAGGAAGCACTAAATCAAGTTGTGATCCATTGATAGATGACAAAAGGAAAATAAAGCCAGATATGATGCAATTGAAAGGTAACAAGATCCCATCTCATCTCATTTCTTTGGAAAATATTTTTGATAGACATGATGCATACATTGAGAGAGAGAGAGAGAGAGAGAGAGAGAGAGAGAGAGAGAGAGAGAGAGAGAGAGAGAGAGAGAGAGAGAGAGAGAGAGAGAGAGAGAGAGAGAGAGAGAGAGAGAGAGAAGAAGAAGAAAAGAAAAGCTTGTGGTGAGTATGATGGAATAAATCTAGGGAGAAAAATCAATCCAAAAAGGATAAACACAGGGAAGTGTTGCACACAAAAGGAGAGGGTAGAAATCAAGAAATTACTCATTGAATATCAAGATGTATTTTCTTGGAGCTATGAAGATCTAAAAAAAATTCATGGATGCAAAATTCACAAATAAAATCCCCCTTAAGCCAGGAGCAACATCATTCAAATAGAAACAAAGGAACTACAACCCTATAGTTGAAGGAGAAATCTTTAAGGAGATTGATAAAATGTTGCAAGATAGGATCATATATCCTATTCACCACTCTACTTGGGTGGCTAGCATTGTGCCAGTGAGGAAGAAAAATGGAGAGATAAGGATTTGTATGGATTTTAGAAAACTAAATCAGGCTTCTCTCAAAGATAAATTTTCACTTCCCAACATGGATCACCTTTTGTAGACTATTTTAGGGTCAAAGATGGTGTCTATGTTAGATGTATTTTCAAGGCATAATCAGATTCAAGTAGATGTGGCATATCAGTTCAAGACAGCATTCACCACACCTTAGGGTATTTTTGCATATAGTAGGATGGCTTTTGGCTTATTAATGCAGGTGCAACATTTCAACGTGCAATGAATTTGGATTTTGGTGATTTAAAGGATAAAATCATTGTTGTGTACCTTGATGATTTGACAGTATTTTCCAAGAAAAGAGAAGATCACACCAAAGACTTAAAAAGAGTTGCTACAAAGGTGTAGACATCATGGTGTCTCAGTGAATCCCAAGAAATCAATATTTTGTGTAACAGAAGGTAAACTGCTTGGGTACATTGTCTCTCAAGAAGGCATGAAGATTGATCTAGAAAAAGTTAAAGTCATTCAGCAATTAAGTCTGGCATTGAGCAAAACTAGAGTAAAGTATTTCTTTGGTTGGGTAAATTTATTAAGAAGGTTTGTGCCTGATTTCTCTAAGACAAGTGTATAGTAGATATGATGAAGGGTAATAAAGCTTTCAAATGGAATGATATTGGAAAAAGACATTTTAAAGACATCAAAGGTGCTATTGCCAAAGCCCCTATTCTTGTTCATCCAAACTATACTAAAGAGTTCATCGTCTATTATTATGCATCAGAGAATACCATGTTAGCTATATTGATGTAGGAAAACAAAGAAGGAATACAAGCCCCGATTGCTTTCATGAGTATGTCATTGAAGAATCAAGAATTGAAATATTCACAAATGGAGAAACATGCATATGCAGTGGTGAGAGCACTCAAGAATTTTAGATTCTATGTGTTGCATTCCCATTCAATGATATATGTGTGTCTGATCCTACAATTAAAAGTATCTTGACACAACAAGAGGTTGGTTGAAATAATAGAGGAGTTTGGATAGCAAAGGTCTGAGAATATGATATAGAAGTTAAGCCAACCAGACTTGTGAGATGAAATGCACTTTGTAAAGCCTTGACAGAAGATCAGCAAGTTGAAGTAGAAGGTATTCCAAAGCTCCTCATGGTCAACCTTCAAGATCCTTGGTTTTCAAATATTGCATACTTTTTGAACTATGGTGAGTGTTCTAGTGGATTAATTGCTAAGCAAAGGAGAGATCTAAAAACAAAAGCCTTAAGGTATGTAATTGATGATGATGTCTTGTATAAAAGAGCTATTAATGGTACATTTCTAAGATGTATTGATAAGGAGTAGCAGGTGAAGTTGTTAAGATCTTTCCATGATGAAGCATGTGGAGGACATTTTTCTTCTACTATCACTGCATTCAAAATCTTAAGGCAATTCTACTATTGGCTTGGTATGTTTAAGGATGCATATAAGTGGGTTTCCAATTGTGAGAAATGTAAGTTGTTTACTGGTAAACCTCAACTACCTGCCTTGCCTTAGGCCAGTGGTGATTGAAGCTCCTTTTCACAAATGGGGGTTGGATTTTATAGGCCCAATTAATCCTTCTTCAAGCCAAGGACACTCTTACATATTGACTTCCACTAATTATTTTTGTAAATGGGTGGAAGCCAAACCTATGAAGAAGACTTTATCAGAGGTGGTATGTGAGTTTCTCAAACAACATATATTGGTCAGATTTGGAGTTCCTGTGAAATTGATAATGGAAAATGCATCCTATTTGTCTTCCTCAAAAATTATTGAGTTTTGTTATGATAATGGTATCCAAATTGATCATTCCTCTGACTATTATCCTCAAGGAAATGGGTAGGTTGAATCTAGAAATAAGAATATGATTAATATCTTGAAGAAATTGGTCTCAGATAATCAGAGAAGTTGGCACAAGAAGATGCATGATGCTTTATGGGAAGATAGGACCACACCTAAAAGAGCCATTGGTATCTCACCTTTTGAGTTAGTTTATGAAGTAGAAGCTAACTTTTCATTGCCTCTAGAGCTTACCACTTGTAAATTGAAGATGGTATATGAATAAATGGATTGGAAAAGAGAATCTTGTATCTCACCAAGTTGCAGGAGGAAATAGAAGAAACGGTAGATAAAATCACTGAACATCAAGGGAGAGTTAAAAGGTTATTTGATAAAAGGGAAAGACCAAGGGAATTCATGGAAGGTGATTTGGTCCTACTATGGGATAAAAGGCATGAACCAAGAGGAATGTACTCCAAGTTTCAGTCTTTGTGGAAAGGGCCATTTCAAATCATGCAAGTGAACTAGAACAACTCTTTCAAGTTGGCATATCCCACTAGAGAATCCCTGCCATGTTCTTATAATATGCAGGATTTGAAGTTGTATCAAATGTAAAATTGAAGCATATAACCCTTGTATAGTAGCTAGTTAAGTAGATTTTTCTTTGATGCATTTTGCTTTAACTTAGTTGCTTTCTTTCTAGGTTAGTTGTTGTTTCTTTCCTAGATTAGTCTGTCCTTTTTGTTTCCAATTTGTCACCTTGTTTTGCGGAACCAGAGATTTCTAGGATCCTTTTAAGAATTTTCATGCTTAAATCCCCAGACAAAGCCAGATGTTGCCCATTTTCAATTCATCTCATTTTGCTTTAGGTTGAAGTCAAGTCAATGTGTCAATGTTTTGAGTCTATGTCTAGAGTGCCCCTAGGATGACCTATCTTCTCATCACCCCTTTCAAGCTAACCTATTTGGGAAATCATGTAAGCATTGCACTGATCAAGGGCTAGATGATTTAGAGTTTGGTGGGTTAGTTATAAGTGTTTCCTTAATGAGAAGAAGGTCTGCAAACTCCAATGATTCATCATCTAAATATTCAGAAGGATTCTAAGGACCAAGATCTATAGCGGTTTGCATTACCATGGAAGATATCATAGGTGATCAAGCTCAAAATATAGGTAAATGAGTTATTTCATTAGAAAACCAAGTTTAAATCCTTAGATATACTTAAATATAAAGGCGAAAAAATATGCATCATTGATCTGTCACATGAACAGTCTAGATGCGATCTTAATAGCTATGTAAGTGTTTGGAAAAGTCAATCAATAAAAGGAACACATGCCATTGGTTAGTTGAAAAGTCATGCCCCTAAGTATTTTATGTTGCAATGATGTCAGAGATAATAGCTATAGTAGATCAAAAGTTTTTGCAACATTGCTAACAGTTAAAGTTAACCTAGAGTTGAGGTAGTGAAGTAGCGAAAAGTTCTTCATTGCATCATCACAAACAGTTAAAGTTGACCTAAGGTTAGTGTTGCGATAGAGAAAAAGCATGCATTTGTAGCTTCGCAAGGTTAAGAGATGAGTCAGGGTTTTAGGATGCGAAGTTGCAATGGATGGTAGCAATTAATTTCACATGGTTATCACATTGTCGCACAATTTTGGTGGCAATTAAATTCTTAGGACACAAAGCCACAAAACAAGATAATAGTCTTTTAGTGTCATAGATGTTAAGGTTTACTTTCAAATTTGGGTTGTGAAGCTGCGAAAGGTGATCTGGGCAGTTAAGTGTGAAGCGATAGCAACATCACATGCAGTAATGCAGTTAAGGGATTTTAAGTGGCGAAGCTATGAAAAGTAACCTAGGCCATTCAAATTTTGAATCATTGCACCTTCGCAAGTGGTTAAAGGTAACTTGAGGTTTGGGTTGCAAAGGAGAAAAATCTTATTATCACACCATCGTAAAGTTTAGTCGTAAGTTAAAACTTAAGGTTGTGAAGCTACCAAATAAGATAATAATTAGTCATCGCATCATTGCACGAGTTAAAAGTATTGTATGATGGATAGTTGCGAAGAGGCAATAAGGATTAAGATGAAAGGGTCCTACATGTTGAGAAAGCATAAGGTGGACCCACAAGCATTGATACAAAGGAGAAATCTCAACCATTGATCAAGCACAAGATCAATGACACTTCTTCATTTTCGAAAGCTTTCCTACAAGTACAAACTCATTTCAGAAAATCTCCCTAAAAGGTGCCACGTGTTGTCACATGTTAGGAATGAAGGTGGATCCCTCTTTAGTTTCCAAGTAATGTCAAATGATGCATCTTCATAGCCATCAGATCTCAAAAGATCAACGCCTCTTGCTTTCTCACTTTACAAAGTTGTAAAAGAAATAACCAAAGCGAGAATGCGAGCATTGGATACGTGTGCACAAATGGACCCATGAAGGAAGTCATAAAGGAAAAAAATAAAAAGGATTGTTAGGTTTTAATCATGATCGTTGATTTAAGATCAACGGCCAAAATTCAAACTTGTTGTGACCATTGTGATACGAATTACATGGATTTGGCGCCAACGGCATAATATGAACAAAATGCATATTTTCATAGGGTTTCTAAAGCTACATGAAGATAAATGGTTGCCAAGTGTTCTCAGAGGTGTCATGGGATCAAGATCATCATTGGGAAATATGCCACACGTCCATACCATGTTGCAGATTAGATGTCTCATGTTTTATTCATATTTTCTTTCTATTGTGTGACTGTTGCATTGTCATAACTGAGGAATGACAGAAAACTATAAATGTAATTTCTAATGATAATGAGAAGGTCAGAAAACTTGACAGTGGAGAATTGGTAATTATATTTATCTAATTTGGATTTCACATTTTATTTTTCTAACCATACATTAGATTAGGTTTGCATTGAGGGCTAAAAGACAATCATATTTGGGACTATTATTTTCTCTTGGATTTTATTCCATTATGGTGATTGCAGCATAGGTAATCCCATTTACCTTCTACATGTGGTTCTTTTTTTGTACTTCCCTATTATATTTGCATCATTAGAATCAGTAGTCATGATTGTAGAAGTTAAGATAGTTGCTAATTAGAAGTTAGATTCTATAGCTTTAGGATAACTTATAACAAACATCCATTGGGGGTTGTGAGTTATCCAAATCCAATTTTACTTGAATTGTTTGTGTATACAAGCAATTTGGTTAGTAGCCTCTTCTACTCTTAGGTCAAGAGCTTATCCTTTAAAATCATGATCGAATAAAGACATCAATTTATTTTATATCATTTCAAATTAAAGGGAGTTGTACCTTATAATTCAAAGGGCAGTGATATAACACATACACTCACTCATTTATTGGTGGCATCTTTTTGTTTCTCCAAAATATTGGGCATTAAAAAGAGTTAGGTTATAAACCCTAACAGGAGAACAATTGTTAACCAACATACTTATATGAATAGATTTGTCAAGTCGGCTTGAATATACTTTTGAACAAACAATTTCATCCCTTAAATTGGATAGCATTAACCAATAAATCAATCAAACTCCATATTCTATCAGTCAACTAATATTGAATTGAGTACTCGGTTAACTTAGAGAAACTCTTTGTTTAACCGACCCAACTTGGTCAATACTAATCCTAAACTGACTTTCATTTGGTAACCAAGTGAATTCGGTCAACTCAAGATCCATGACAACTTTCCTTTGGTAACTAAGTGAAGTCAGTTAACAAAAGATCTTCCTTTGATGTTCGAGTGAGCTCAGTAAGAACTGACTTAGAACTTGGTTGTAATTGGAACTCTCGGCATACATAGGAAACTGTCTTCAATGCCTGAGTGAGCTCGACAATCACTGACTTGCTCGATAAAGCTTGACATTTTTTGTAACATCAAAGACAATATAAAATTGCATAATTGTTTTCAATAGTTAAAGGCAGAACTATATGATGACAGTGAATATTGGGGAGCATTGGAAGAAAGAATGGTTGAAGCATTATAGTTGAAAACTTCTAAAGCAGCAAAGAAATCTATTGACACATGAGGAACATGTAGAAGCAAGCAGACTACAATAGAAATAAGAGTAGCAGGATCAATCAACATATTATTAGTGTAACCTTTATCAATGGCATCAAGTAGTCAACCATTAGCATCGCCTATGTAGGTAGCAAATATTAGTGCTATCCATACAATAGTTGAAGATCAAAAAGAGAAGGATGTGCAGTGATAAGTGAGATAAGTACATTGACAGTATCAAAGAAAACTACAAGAACAACTTCATCAATTACACTTGCACCAATTTAGCAAGAAAAAGAGGAAGAGAAAAAGGAAGAGGTGACCCCTAAAAGATCAAAACGGACTAAGGAAATGGCTGCTGGTTTAGGACCAAGCAAGAAACAAAAATATTAATGACTTATGAAGGTAAGAAAGCCACAACAAAGAAGGCAAGTACACCAAGGAAGATAAAAGGTCAAATTACACCAACACCACAAACACAACCAAAACCATAGTCACAAGAATCAAAAATTAGTGAGAAAAATAGAAAGAGTTAGAAACCTGAAATTGGTCGAATGAATCAAATGATAATTAAGGACAGTAACCTATCTCAGCTAAACAACTATTATGATCTTTATGATCCCTTTTCGAAGAGGCAACTGGAGAATGCATTGATAAGACATAATAGATTTCAAGAAAAAATTTGTATATGTTCATGAGAATAGTCCATAAGACATGTATAATAGATTGATTGAAAAGAATCCTAGAATCAAGGAAGTGGACAAGAAGGTAAGGGAACGAGTAGTGAGGAAACTTTGTGACATTAAGAGTGAAGAAGAAATGGAAGCTATACTAGAAAAGATAAAGCCAATACTGAGGAATAAGAAAATATCTATATTGATTGTGGGAGGAGGATATGAATTAATCATCAAGGAGATAGAAGATGCAGTAATAAAGGTCATGACAAAGTCAACACCTATTGCAACAACAAAGGAAGAACATGATGATATAGTCATGGATTCAGGTGATGTACCTAGTGAAGAAGATGACACCATGATGATAGGGGAAGTATTATCACTATTGATACTAATGAAGACCCCTTTGAAAATGTTCAAATTTGACCCCTCTATAGAACAAAAGAAAGAAGAAGTTCGCAATTTGTAAACATCCTACATTGAAGACTATATCAGTTTAGAGGATGAAGAAGAAAACAAAAGAAAATAGGACTCTAATGTTATGCATGGTCAAATATCACCCATAGAATTATCTTTGGTACCTATACCAATGAGCGTAGAGTTTGACTATTCAACTAAGTGGTCAAACATAGTAGATAAGGTAACATCCAACATTGTTACCTTGAAAAAGACAAAAAGAAGAGGAGAAGAAAGAGAAAGTAAACAAAGACAAATTCATCACAACCACCACAACATCAAGGACCTATAATTTCAATTAAGGAGAGACAAGTAACAATTGTACAAACACCTACTAAGGCAATAAAGACAACACAAGCTAGTACTTCACGATCCCCTCTTGAAGCACTAATTACTGGATTACCACAGGATATTGCCAAGATGTTTGATGGTAACATGGACACACAAAAATATCTACAGCTAATAGCATTTTCTTTAAATAAAATTACAGAATAATCAAGTAAGATGAGCAAGAGTTCCTTAGGCACACTTGATAAAATGACAAAGAAGATGGACAGCATTGCCCAAATATAAATTGATGAATCCGATACAAAGAAAAGAACTGAAAAAGACAATGACAAGATTTGATAAGAAATTCTCTACATTGCAAGAAGTTAAGCAGCAAAAGCTTGGACCAAACAAGATGCTAACCTATTTAGCATTGTTTGCGACAATATCACAAGTGATTTGTTAATACTTGATACTTGCATCAATCTATTGAAAAAATATCTATGAGAAGGAAAACAAATGTATGGGAAATGCACTTTATTATTTGAGTATAGAATAAACATTGAGAAAGAAATCAAAGAGAAGGAAGCAAAATTGAAGAATATTGTACGTGAATTGCAGAATCCACATGCACAGATAATAGAATTAGAGGCAAGGATCAACAACATTCATGGTCCGCTAAGATTACTTGAATTAAGGAAAGAAAGAACCATAAAGAAATTTTCATTGTTAAGGGAACACCTTACCTTGGAAATTGACCATGTGCAAAAACAACTTAAGGAATGTACTCGCACAAAGGATCCTTGCCATATTTGTGTATTATGATCTCAAAGTAGGAGAGTTGGCATCCTATGGCTTATGTGCACTAATAAGAATATCAAAATCAGTCACAGATACATGGGATAAAGAATTCAATAGGTTGAAGAGGAACTTTGGAGAGTGCATGGCACTCATTAGCTAGCAAGCTTGATAGAAAAATAAAGGTAATAAAATTTTGGCACATATATAAAGTTTTGTTTCACCTGTGTCATTGATGTCAAAGGGGGTGAGTAGTACAAGGAAAGGGTGAGTAAGCGTGAATATAAGTTATAAAGACGATAAATAGATGAATTGATCCAAATTTTGTAAATTTTATTTATCTTGTGAAGAACTTCACAATTTTTGCAATTTTGAAGATTTTTGGGACTTTGCCAATTTTTTCATGCCGAAGAGGGAGATTGTTGGCAATTTGGGTAGGAGAATATGAAAAGATGATATAGGGTTGTCATTTATGGCAACATATAACTATTATGAAGAAAGAAAAATATCATATTAAGTTTTGGGTGATTTAACTTAGAAAATTGTCTAAGTATAATCTAGGAATCAAAAGAAAATAGGACTCTAATGTTATGTGTGGTCAAATAGCTACCATAGAATTATCTTTGGTACCTATACCAATGAGTGTAGAGTTTGACTATTCAACTAATTGGTCAAACATAGTAAATAAGGTGACATCTAACATTGTTACCTTGGAAAAGACAGAAAAAGAAGAGGACAAGAAAGAGAGAGAAAATAAAGACCAAGTGCCAAAATAGAAAGATCAGATGGATGTTGAGCCATCACAACCACCACACCAACAAGGACTTACAATTTTAGTGGAGGAGAGACAAGTAGCAATTGTACAAACACCACCTAAGGCAATAGAGACAACAAGCTAGTACTTCAAGATCCCCTCTTGAAGCACTCATTACTGGATTACCACAAGATGTTAATAAGATATTTGATGGTAACATGGACATACAAAAATATTTGTAGCTAATAGCATTTTCATTAAATAAAATTACAGAAGAATCAGGTAAAATGAGCAAGAATGCCTTGGGTACACTTGATAAAATGACAAAGAAGATGAGGGAATTTGCCCAAATATAGATTGATGGACCTCATATAGAGAAAAGAGTTGAATAAGACAATGAAAAAATTTGATAAGAAATTCTCTATTTGGAAAAAGTTTAGCAGCAAAATCTTAGGTCACACATGATGCTAACCTATTTAACACTATTTGCGACAATATCACAAGTGATTTGTCAATACTTGATACTTGCATCAAGGTATTGATAAAACATCTGCGACAAGAAAAAGAACTGTATGGGAAATGCACTTTATTATTTGAGTGTACAATAGACATTGAGAAAGAAATCAAAGAGAAGGAAGCATTATTGAAGAATATTGTGCATGAATTGCATAATCCACTTGCATGGAGGAAAGAAAGAACCATAAAGAAATTTCATTGTTAAGGAAACACCTTAGCTTAAAAATTGACCGTGTGTAGATACAACTGAAGTTATGTACTGGCACAAAGGATTCCTTCACCAAATTTTGTGTATTATGATCTCAATGCAGTAGAGTTAGCATCCTATGGCATATGTGCACTAATAAGCATATCAGAATCAATCAAGGATACATGGGATAAAGAATCCAACAACTTGAAGAGGAACTTTTTGAGAGTGCATGTCGCTCATTAGCAAAAAAGTTTGATAGAAAAGTGAAGGTAATATAATTTTGGCATATATACACAGTTTTGCCTCACCTTTTCCATTGATGTCAAAGGGGGAGAGCAGTACAAGGAAAATTGTAATTTTTGAATATAAGGAGTTACAAGTAGAATAGAATATAGTGAAAGGGGGAGTTAAGCATGAATATAAGTTGTAAAGATTGTAAATAGATGAAATGATCCACATTTTGTAAATTTTATTTGGCCATGTGAAGAACTTCACAAATTTTGCAATTTTGAAGATTTTTGGGACTTAGCCAATTTTCTCATATGTTGTCATTAATGCCAAAGGGGGAGATTGTTGACAATTTGGTTGAGAGAATATGAAAGGATGATATAGGGTTGTCATTTATGGAAACATACCCCTATTATAAAGAAGGCAAAATATTATTAAGTTTTGGGTGATTGAACATAGAAAATTGTCCAAGTATAATCCAAGAAAATAGTGAACAATTATGCATTTTGTTTTAGCACAGCTTACTAGGAACAAATGAAGTTATGCACAGTTGAGGGAAGCAAGGTCATGATGTATTAAGCACGTACCTAAAAGCCCTAAAGATTATTTGATGTATGAACAAAGTTATGATGAGTTTTACAAATAAATGTTAAACAAGCAGAACAAAGAAGTGAATAGAGTAAAGGCATTTTGATTAAGGGGTGACTAAACAAAGTAGCGATGACATCCTAGATATTAATCCTCACTTAACATAAAGTAATTTTGAATTTTGGACACGTGTGAAGACTTGAAGGTTGACGTGACAAAACAATTTGGTATAAAAGAAAGATTTTTGTATGTGAAGTTGTGTAATGCCTTTTTGACATTGCAATGCAATTGTTATGTGATGCAAACTTGTGTTAGAGCATAGCAAAGGCAGTATATGTGAAGTTGTGTAAAGAGAGCCATCAAGGACAAATAAGAAATTGAAGATATTAGCACTGTCAAGAGGTTTTTGTATCTGCATAATTTGTATACAACATATACCATTGTATATGTATGTTTGAGCAATGGGCTCATCTTGCTACTCTTCTAAATTGTAATACAGGCTTCTAATCGGGTCGAGGCTTCTAACAAGGACAATTATACTATACGGATGTGATAGACTCATAACAAAGTCAATATCTTTCACAAGATACTTTTGACTAATGAATCATTTTGTGTGTACCATCTCCACCGAGGTTTTCCCTTGGGCAAGGTTTTCCTAGTTAATAAATAATGGTGCTATGAGTTGCATTGTGTTTCTTTATATTAACTTTTCAGCTTGATTACATATGCATATTTAAAGATTGTTAAAGATATCCATGGTTGGGCAAAAGTTTGTGGAATACTGTGAAAAACATAGATTAACCTGATTTAATAGCACTTATTACTCTTGCAAAAAGTTGTCATTCATTTCAAACAACTTTGCTTCTACCTTGAGGTACAAGATTTTTAAAACTAGCACTTAACCAAATAGTGCAAGGTTTGAGCAGATTTTGATTACGAGTTCCTATCCTAATTCAAAAGTGAGCTTCACTCTTTTTATTCGAATGCTCTCTCTCTTTTTTGTATCGACTTAATCATATGAACTTATTGTATTTTTAAGTAAAATTGAGAAAGACGGACGGATTAGGACAAGGCATCCCTCGTCACAAAATAATATTAACATATACAAAAATCGTATCAACCTCATCAAATAAACTATAGATTTATAATTATTTTCCTATTAACACAAGATAGCATTATTTCCTAAATAATTATTAAGGAATATCCTGGCTCAAGTGATACTTAAATTCTTTTAATTATCTTTCAAACATAATATGAAATCAGCTTGCAAGATGTTTTAGCTAAGTTAGAGAAACCAATAGCAAGGCAATTTTAACTCTTGATTTTGCATATTACCACCAATTATTGTTGTCCATGAAACTGCATCTTGTTGCGACATTCTGTTGATAGGTTTTTCGTATGTTTCCACAGAAACCCGCTTACAAGTATGGATTTCCATACCGTGAATGGCGCGAGAAGATGCAGTTTCATGGATGCCAATATTTTGAGAAAGTGGGTAGCTAATCTTGCTCTGAAATCATTCACGCTCTTCAAAAAAGCAGGTCCACAGTCCGAAAATATCTAAGATGCACCTCAGCAACTGAGGCGGTGCAAAAATGTGCTTTAAGTGTCCACAACATCTTGGCCAATCAATAACTCAAATTACTAAGGATGTTCCTATTATGATAACCTTTCTTCTACAAATCTAATGTTCTCGGAATTTTTCAAAATAAGAGAACATGAGATATATCAGACCAGGAAAAAAATTAAATAAATTTTGAGTATGGCGATGGGATAGTTATTCAAATAGCTTTACAAACTAAAAGCTGTCGGAAGATTTTAAGAGTAAATACACAACTTTTCCGGGATCGGACCAATTCCGGCAACATTTTCAACCAAATCTTTATTTCACTCATGATATATATTATTTTACCGTTCATCTGCAAACATTCTATGTTAAATAGTGCAGCCCAAAAAATGCTTTCTCGCATCATCTTCATTGCATCCAAATATTATATTTGTACCCACATTGATATTTTTTATCTGCACCATTAATATTTCCCTTATACCTGTCGGGCATTGAAATTTATCTTGACAAATAAGTTTTGTATTAGATACCCAATGGAAATGCCATATTACAAAACCTATCTCAACAGGCAATGTATAAAACTAATTTCCTATCGGAATCTAATCTATCTATTTTCGCTCTAGAATTTTCCCTTTATTTGCCAATGGAAAAATCCATCTTATTTTGGGATTCTGAGACAACACTGACAGGTGGGAAAATGGCAATAGAAATTATAAGATTCAGTCTTACATCTGCCAGGAAATCCTCATCTGAACAGAGTGAAGTTTATAGGCACGCGTCGACCAGAAAGAGAACAGAAAATAATACGTCACAGAATTACAAAATGCAGCCCTCACTACAAATTACATGTACAGTAGTTAGAATGAAGTTGGCAGGGAGATTGAATACACTTCTCGCTGCAACCTCGAAAAGTTGAATAATTAGCTTGTATTTCTCAGCTCGCTAAAAGAGTCAAAAGTGTTTTGACTTTGTTTTGCAACTCTTGTTCTATGATGAAACACGTAGAACGATTAGAAACATTAATAATAATAAATTCAACACAATCTAATCTAAAAACTATTACCAATAGTCAAAAGTGTGTTTACAAAAGTAATCACAACTTATCTCATACACACTCTTTATTTTCAGTAAATGAAAATCCTATTCACTATGTCACTAATATTAACTATGTCTCAGCATTATGCATGGTTTAGCAGCAAAGGACTCACCGATATTGTTTTCAGAGATTTTATCCAAGTTTCTTTGTCGAATACTAAAATTTATAATTAAATTTCCCAGATTCTCCATTGTATAAGTCTGATTTTCCATACAATACTGACCCCTAATTCCATACAACAGTGACCCGTAACTCCCTTTTGTTGTTGTTTCCTTGTTATTCAGTTCTCAGTTTTACTAATCTTTTCCTCCTTTTCTCAGTCATTGTCAAACATCAACTTCACCGCCATTACAACATTGGCAGAAAAAAAAATTTCCCTAATCTGTAAAGCTTTGTATCACAGAAACATGTCTTAAATATACAACAAAACGAGATACATGTACATACATTCTACATAAGTACATAGTAGGGGAATAGGAATATCTATTCTAGAATACATATTTTAGAATAGAAAATGGGGCTACGTAGTCCTGTTCTCTGTTTGTTTCAGTTAATATTTGATGGGGAATTCGCAGACCCCAAAATTTATGTTTTCTAAAATAAATAAAAGTGGGATAGGAATACGTATTCCAATAACACCTATTTGGGTGGAATTGCAAAACCTCATGTTTGGGCCAAAATTGGAATACGTATTCCTATTTTACTTCATATTCCAATTCCGATTTAGTGCATCCAAATGAAGAATTCAAAATTTTAAGAATTTACATATGCCTATTCCGCTTGTATTCCCGTTACCAAACAGACTCTAAATTTGTTGATTTTTAACAGACGATTAACAATAGATATATAATGCTCTTTAACTTTTAACTTAGTCAATATTGCTTATTATATATTAATTTCTCAATAACCTTATTTACAAGATCTAAGAGACGGCTACAATGTACCATAAGGCAAGGATTCAGACTCTCCCAGAGCTCGTTATTTAGAAGCTTATAATCTAAAGTTTATGGCCCGCTGTTGATTTTGTTGTGTAGATGAAATAAATACAATCGAACAATTGATTGATATAGCGACAATGTTGTATTTGAGTCCAAAAAGTGATAGTATCAACTTCTACGCAGTACCCACGTCGCTCGAGCCCTATAAACACAATAAGCTAGTTTTACCAGTGCATCATCATGGATTGTACAAAGCAATACATATGGAGAAGAAACCGTGTTGGGAGTAGGCATCAAGGATCTTCATTCTGTAGTGTTTGGACTTTTAACAGAGCTGCTATTAGATGCGGAGTTCTTTTGATTTAGCATGATAGATATTAATTCATTGCTTGGTGATCCCACTTACCCCTGGTAGGCTATAGAAGCATAACATATTGTCATACATCAGACGGGGGATTATTATATATGCCACGAATTGTCATTAACTAGACATCATTACAAATCAAAAGTGGGTACTATGTGTACCGCAGATGTTTCATTGACATATATTCTGGACGGAGAAGATTAAAGACAGGAAATAAAAGATAAGGATGGAGAACAATCAGCTTGGTTTTAATAATCGAATCGAAATTGATTTCTACTCATACCCTTTGCAGATTGGGAAAGAACTAACAACAGTCCCTTTGATTTTATCAGAAATGGCATCCTGTTGAAATGTTAATATCCTCAGAAATATTTGGCAAGCATTATGAAGGTCTTAGAGAAATAATGTTAAAACCAAGCATATCAAGCAAGCACTCAAACAAATCAGGTGGTCTTATCAGACCGAAACAAATCTATCATTTTTTATTGATAGAAATATATCAAATGCTGTTGATTATAGTAACCCACCAATACATAGTATATTACCATTTCACAGACAAATTAGATATGCAATCAGATTGAGCAACTGTATTATTTAATGGGACCACATCATTCCACACGATCTCATAAGATTATATCTGATAAGCAGAAGAAGGAAATCAGTTGCAGCCATATATGAAAATAACAAAGTGTTGTCAACTATTTTATAAGGTGATATAATATATATATTGTTTCTTGGAAATCATATCAATATCTATCCTTTTCAATTATGCAAGTCTATACCATCGGGGATTGTAAAATTTAAGTAAGAAGAAAGACTCTTTGTTTCAAATTCTCAAAGTCGATAAAAAAGGGACATTACATCATGTAGGATATGTTTTAACTAGTATAGATATCTTAAATAAATCTATCTAAACAAATGTCAAGAGCTATCACTATAAAATAATTAAAATTTAATTAACTACACCCATGAAAATTTGCACTCACTAAAATGCCAAAAGCTATCAATACAAAATTAATTTTTAAGGATATTTAGTTTATAATAAATATTAAAATTTTGACATGTAAATCACTGTCACATTTAATCTAAACAGATAAATGTTAACATTAACACACTCACACCATCTCACTCCACCCTTTCTACCATTATAAAATGCCTCTCAGTATTAACAAGCATAAATTATTAATGTCCCTGTTGTTACAGAGCAGGATTTCCTGGGTTAAATGAGTTTAGAACACTTTGAATCGTCCTCTCGACAGCATCAATCTTGTCTTCTGGAAAATTAGGTGGAATGTTGAGCTTTGGAACTTGTAAATATTGAATCATGCGATGAACTTTCACTCTATAAAGCTTCAGCTTCTCAAGTTGATCAGCTGCCATAGGCTGCAGAAAAAATAATGCTTAAAGATTGATTCCAAATTGAATGGTTTGCCGTGCCATCAGACCATTTGATTAAATTACACTGCAGAAAAGTGAGTTAAAAAGGAAAGTAAATCTACCTGCTGACATATAATAGTGAGCCTTTGGAGTAATTCTCTTAGGTCAGGAAAATACATATCCTTCATCGTTTGCAGCTGCAAAAATATTGCATCACCGTATCTTTAAGACCATTGCTAGAAAGAGAAGTCTTCAGCCTAATACACTAAAAAGAATGTAGAAGAAGAATCATTAAATGTACAAAAATTAAAATCAGGTGACTTAAAAACATATCACAAAAAATACTTTTGGATCTCCTTTCTTCTTTGATAAACTAATTTCCTCGGTTCTAAAATGAGTTAAACTGTAAACACATCAGATTACAAATCAATTCACTGATCGTAAATCCTTTCAATCATCTTTCAAACTGGTATTCAAACCTTAGCAATCATTTTTAAATCGATCTCCAGTGAAGTGAAATGTCCACAATATTGAAAATTGATCAATAGCCTGGAAGAAAGGAAGTTGCAAACATCGTACCTTCTGATAGATTATCTCTTGCGAGTCCACAATGTTTGATTGTCCAGCTTGACCTGATGTATCCATTGACGCTGGAAAATCCCACAATTCCTAAATATGTAAGTCCACCAAAGATTTCTATCATTCCAAAGTATAAAAATGGGAGAAAGAATGTAAACCTTCAATTAATGTAGATCGAGCCGAACATGTGCAATAGATAGACAATAGTGATTAGTAGAAGACCATCAGGTGTCATCATCAATCCCAGTTACAATTCAATGAGAATATAACTAGCACTTGCACTTTTGAAGGGAGCAAGGGTTAAGCCGATAGTCATGTA
This sequence comes from Cupressus sempervirens, assembly GCA_028749045.1. Classification (NCBI taxonomy): domain Eukaryota; kingdom Viridiplantae; phylum Streptophyta; class Pinopsida; order Cupressales; family Cupressaceae; genus Cupressus; species Cupressus sempervirens. The sequence goes on from CM053793.1 coordinate 689,881,041, forward strand.
TATCTTTTATAATGTTTTTAAATAGTTATTATTTTGTTTCTGCTTATAATTAAGTTTAAGTTTGATAGTTCAAGTAAAATGCTCGATAAAACATTTCTATCTTTATTAAGAGGTGCATTTTAGTAAAATAGATATAAAATATTGATACTATGCTAGATACCAGGGATTCTTATGAAGGAATTTGATGAAGGAAGCTCTTATGATGTATTTACTCCAAGCTTGTGCTCAAAATCCTTGAATGGTAATTTCCTCTATGACGAAAATGTTTACTTTAATCCTTTATTCTTAAAGGAAGGCATTTTTGTTGATGATTCTCCAGTTGGTATTCAAAGACAAGGTTCAATGACTATAGATCTACAGGTTGCTTCACATCACAGATTGTATGAAGGCAATTCAATACAAAGTTTGGTATCTTCTAGTCTTAACCATCAGAAGGCCCTTCAGATAGAGAATTTTGATATAAATGGGATGGAAATTGAAGTTATGGCCTGTAATGTTGAAGATGGTACCAATGTAACTCAAAAGTACCTAAAAATTCAAGATGGTCTTTTGGAAGATCAGGAAGAAGAATTGGATCATAGGAAGATTCAATCTAACACAAATATGCATCTAGGTTGGAATAATTTTACAAAAGATTCAACCATAATCATGCCCACAGGACAAAAAGAGTTTGTGGAATCAGAAATGAGTTCAAGACTTCATAATGACCAATCACTAGAAATTCAAGTACAGGGCTTGCCAAGTACAAGAGAAGATCAGAGATAGATTTAGAAACTTGAGAATCTAATTCTACAATTCTTTCAAAAAGAAGTCATTCATGACATGCATCATGAGGGAGAATTGAATCCAAAGCCTGACGTTTTTTATGAGACATGGTTATTTGGATACATTCCTTTGTCCAAAGCAATGGAACTTGTTAGGAATTCAAAATTTCGAATCAAAGGAGCAAGCCTACATTTGAGTTTGCTGGAATTTGGGAGTTGTCCCTGGTTAAGTCACCATGGAATATACTTTTCCCAGCCATATGGGTTTGCATGATTCATCTAAAGCTAAAGATATCAGAGGTAGCGGTACCCTACCTTGTACATATGCTAGTTAGGAGTTTTGTCATGCCTTTCCCTCCCTTTTTCTTGGTTGTGTTCCCAATTTTGGTGTGCGTAGTGCCTTTTCATATATTATCTCCTTTTTGGGTGACTCTATGGCCCTTGTGATAAAGCACTGCTCTTTCTTAACTCTACATTCATTCAGAGTCCTGTATAGTCCTTGTCCTCAAATAGAGCCAACTGTTACCCAAAGATTTTACTATGAGAGTTAGTTAAGTTAATTTCAGGCAGAGAGAGTTTAATTCTCAACTATTCAAAACTACCTCTGTCTATGTACTAAAACCATCTCTCTTCCCGTACTAGAACTTTTCTATCTCCCCGTACTAAAATGTTTTTCTCTCCCCATACTAAAATCATCTCTCACTATGTACTACCTTTTTGGGTTTTCAGTCAAAGACTTAAAAGCTCATCAACTCTGATCTATGAGATCAAAACTTCAGAAATTCCAACAACCCATGGAAGACAAATGACATTAATAAATGTCTTTAACTAATCATTGATGCTCAATCAACAATTAACGATGAAGATGGAAGGCTACCTCAACAAAATCAACACTGTGGTCTTTTCTCTATAGTAGATTTTTAATTACCTATGGTGAAAATTGACTTATGTCACTTATTGTAACTAGAGTCAGGATCTAGAGTTTTTATTCATATGAGTTAGAGTTAGCATCAGAAATGCATTACAAATACAAAACTCTAACTTTTTGAGTGGTTACGAACCCAAAAAGTTAGTTAAGACAGAATGACATATAAATTCAAGAATCTCTATGTGACAAGGGACTTTTTAGAATTTGGAATAAGGGAACACTTATGTTTTAGATGATAAGACAATTTTTGGAAAGCATGTACACTTATGTTTACATAAAATTCTTCCATTCATCAATATGCACTTTTGAATAAAATATTTAATGTTTTATATATCTATGAGTAAATCTTTAGTTCATAGACAATAATTAATATTAAAAACTATTTATCACTTCTCTTGTACTGTAATATTTCAAAATATAATATTTCACAATTCTTAAAATATTTTATTATTATTTCATAACATGTAAATATCTTTTATTAATAATTGATTATTTCTAAGATTTTTTTTAATGTCATTAACATAGTTTAATAAAAGACTAAATATAAAATTTATAAGATATGTTCATAGGAATAGGTGAAAGACTTTGAAAGAGAAGTTCTATGATGCAATTTTACCTTATTGTCTATTAGTATGAAATGAACAAGGATAGTTACCTCATGAAGAAAGGAGATGTGACGAAAGATAAAGCTCTAGTTATAGTGAGGGTGGCATTGTTAAGGAGAAAACTAAGAAGATAAAGGAGAGTCATGGGGACACCCTCCTCACAACATTATTAATATTTTATAAAGGGTAAAATTATTATTTAGAAATATATAGATCACCTCCACTTTACATAAACATAAATGTGAATATGTTGCATTCTGGGCATTTTATATTAGTAATTGAGTATTGACGATAAACTTCAAAAATATCTAAAATATAATTTTATATTAAAACATATATAACTTTTTTATTAAAAAATTGTTGAATAGAATATTTTATATTTTATGTGTTTGTGAAACTTTTATAATGGACAAAGTTATTATTTAAAAATATAGATCACCCTCTTTTTATATAAACATAAATGTGAATACATTGATTTAATAAATTAATTATTGATAATTACATTTGAAAAAAATCGATATAAAAACAAAAGTATACATAAAATTTCTTAGGAAAAGTAATTCATGCATTAATATATACTATTGAAGAGAATAATATTCAATGTTTTATATTTTAAAATATAATCATTTTTCATTTGTCAAATTTTTTTCCTATTATTTGAAATAAATGTGAACATTTTATATTAATAATTGATTATTTATATATAATTAATTAAAAATATCATTAACATATTTTGATAGCAACTAAAACTAAATATAAGATTTGTAGAACACTTTTAGAAATAAAAATAGATGAAAGAGTTTGAATGGATCAATAAATGAATAATTAAGAGAGAGGTAAAGTGCGATGGAAATTCATGAAAAATAAATGCTTTGAATGATACTATGAACTTGGAGTTCTATAGTGCAATCTCACTTCACTATCTATTAGAATAAAATGGACAAGGAAATTTACCTTATTAAGAAAGGGGTGGCACTAAAAAGAGAGTAGGGTGCCATGTTCATACTTCTATGACTAAAATAAGAAGCTATGAAGGAGACATTGGGACATTCAATCGACAACATTATTAATATTTTTGGTAGAAATAATAAAGAAAATGTACCACAAAAAATGAAAATCTCATAAAGAGTTTGCAAGCTTTTTGTGGCTTGGTTTCTTTATTTTAGATTTTTTGTTCTATATTGTTTAATAATTAGTTTGTGCTTAGATTTGTTAGTTCTATTTTTGTTGTATAAGGAAATTGTGATCCTTTTAAAACCATTTTTCTTTAATAAAAACAACTATTACCTATGCAAAAACATAAATAGAATTATTATTCTTAATAGAAAATGTTTGATTTAAATAGAAAAATATAAAATATTTTTTTAAACAATGCCACCTCCATCACTTATGACTATTGAAATAAAGATTGAATTTAGAAACTTATGTCAAAATATTTTATATACTAGCACTTGCACCCAAAGGAGCAATGAGTACACTAACAAAAGATGCAACTCTATATTAAACAATTGTTCACATGTATTTTTTTGTCAAAACTTTTAATAGAAATTGAAGGAAATGTAAAAAAGGAAAATAAAATAAACATAGTGAAATTGAAATATTTAAGTAATAAATAGTCAAGTCACATACATAATTGAAATGTAGAAGATGAAAACAAGTTTGTTCTTAAATTCATATACATGTATTATAAAACAAAAGGAATGTAGAAAAGGAAAACAAAAAAAACAAAGATAGTTAAATTGGTATGTGTTTTGCCCACAAAGTAAACTATTCTTGAAGCAAAATAAAAGAGACCATCACCTAGATCCGATGAGTGCTAAGTGTTCCATTTATTCTCATGAGAGATGGATTCATGTTGAATCACTACTCATGAAACATGGGTCAATGAGTTTGACTCAAAATCACACAATTAAACCCTGATAGCAATAACACAATTTGACTTGCTGTGGAAATTATCTCCTACTTATCAATAAAAGAGACGTTTACACAGTTTTTAATTGTAAGTTTAATATAATGTATTTCAAGGTAATGAGTAGTTTTTTTTTTGGAAGAAGAAATGGATTTCAATGGCATGTAGCTACAAAAAAGTTGTGTTTTTTCAAGAGAACCAACAATTCAAAGTGTGGCCAAGGACCAATTACAAGCAATATAAGTTTGGATGACTTTCTATGAGCGGCATCTTCTCACCATACATGTAACACAACAATAGTATTCATTAGGGAAAATAGATATTAAATTGGATAAATATAGCCAATAAAAAGTGATCAAGTAAATGCACAAAGAGACATATATTAAGGCATATATAGTAGAGGTAAAGAAGAATACTTTACTTCTGACTACTTTATTCATTTTCAAAGCAAATAGAAAATGTATGCTGCTTGGAATCACATAAATTTAAAAGATCTAGAAAACATTGGAGCATATGCAAGTGGTGAGGCTTCAACAAGTGGTTCTCTGACAACGGAGGATAATGAGACTTTCATAGGTTCATCAAAGTAACATATTTTAAGCCCTTAAGTTCTCCTTACCACAACCTTAAATATTTCAACACTTTTCAAGGTTAATGTAAACATAAAAAATGCCATTCAAATGTGCACATTCCATTTTTCTAAAAAGAAGAGTGGCTAAATATCAGTATGGGTAGTACACACATTTCTTTCAACTTTTATAATGTATATAGATCAAAATGGATGCAAAAATAATATTTGAAAAATAAATCGATGATGAAATTCAAGGGGGGTAAACTTTAAATTATGTCTAGAGGTATAATGAATGCATCGTCCTCTACTTCCTTCTAAAAAATGTGCCTCTAAAGTTTGAGGATTCTTTTATTCTTTGTTCTTTTGGTATGTTGTGATCAAACGGTGTTTCTTTGCTAGACAACCAAGACCAGAACATCAGAATATCACATTAATACTCATGAGATTCATATAAAAAAATAGTTATAAATTTGAGGGACATACTGTCAACAAATTATAATATTTCTTGTAAGAACAAACTTCTCTAATTTCTACAAATGCTATATGCAAAGAGAAACAATACTATTAGAGCATGCATGTCCATTTTTATCATGTCCATTGCTGAAAATGATATTATTGAGATTGGAGAACAAAGAAATGAATGACTGACAATCTATTTACCACACTAATAGAATCTAAATATTCATCAGAAGATCATATCATGCTTATATTGTGCTATGGAAAAATATTACTATTTAGCTTGGCACCAATGTGTTGGTTATCAATAGTTTTTAAGAAGTGTGGTTTCAATGTCCAAATAATATATTAAAATTAATAATTTTTTCGGTCTTCTTTTATATTAAGTGAAAGAGATTAACAAAAAAATTGCCAATTGTTTAATACTTTAAAATTCTATAAATTGGAATGTTTTAAGTTAAGGGACACTCTTAAGCATGTGAAACATGCCTAGGAACCGAGTCACTTATCACAATAGAAATATAAAAAGGTGATACAATAGGATGGAAAGCACAAAAAAGGAATGGAAAAGGGAAAAGAACTGTAGCATTTTGTATTTTCCCCAGCCAACATAATAGCCACCCTCCTCTTTTATAATGCATTAGCAATATATAGTATTTTTTTATCAAGCAAGAGTAGGGGACACCCTTCTTATTGCTTGGGATAGTTCATTGCACTTATGTTAAATGAGGACAAAAACTCTATGAGTTGGCTTTCTTTCTCCCCTTCTTTGACATTAAATTACCGTGAATGAAGAATCCCTATATTGGTAATTAAGTTGTGTAATAATGTACCTAAAATTAAACTTCTTAAACTCCAAATTCAAAACAACAAATAAAAGAAGTAGAACGAATTAGTTTTATCATTTATTTTTGAATCTAATACCTCAAAGTAAATGAACTCTCACATTTTAGAGAACCCCAAATATGATGAAAAATATGGTGGTTTTTCATATATGAAGCCACAAGATGTCATGATTGCAATTACTTTGTTGAATTATTTTTTAGTGATAAACTTACCCTGTCCATAAAAATAAAAATACAAATGAATTTAAATTAAACACAATTATCATAAAAATTACCATTGATGCGCTCAGAAATCTCGAAGAGCCCATCTAATGGCAAGCACCACTTTAAAACATTCGCTTGCAACTCGTTATGTTCACCCTCTTATAGTCGCTAACCAAAAAAACATAGTACTTTTTGCACAAATAGATCAATCAACAACCAAGAAAGCTAAAACAAAAATTATTTTGTTCAAAACTCATACCACAGTGTTGCCACATAAAGAGATCAAATTCTTTATTCCCTACTTCCAGTGCCACATCATATTAAATGCATTATGTTCCAATTGGGATAACCAATAAGAAAAGATAATTCCTAGAGGAATACACTAATTAGAGGCAACCTCATTCATCTGAAGCAACACAAGGTGAATTGGATTCTTGTCACATGAAAAAGTCAAACAAGATTTGTCTAGCCGGATTTGAAGATCTATAACCAAATTTGCAAATCTATTTCCCTCACAAGACCTTCTCTTATGGATTATAATTAGATTAAATTAGATTTTTACTTAATTTTAGGATCATTGAGATGAGCCAGCCTATGGAACCATATGTATGGGTTTTTTTCAAATTTATACCATTTCAAATTTATCCCACTTATTATGCTTCTGCCTTTAAAAACTAGTTGTATCATGTATTAGCAAATGGATTCAAAAAAAATACGTACACGTCTACGAACAAGACAATGCATTTAACTTGTGTTCAATCACAACCTTGGCTACCAAGAAACGTCCCAAACATAATTTGTCAAGAAACCATGTGAGAAAATACAAAAGAAGCCACAAAACCGAAAACAAAAGCATAGGCCATTGTAGTTGATTTGTCAATAAACCATGTGAGAAAATACAAAAGAAGCCACAAAACCGAAAACAGAAGCACAGGGCATTGTAGTTGATTTGTCAATAAACCATGTGAGAAAATACAACAAAAGCCACAAAACCAAAAACAGAAGCATATGCCATTGTAGTTAATTTGTCAATAAACCATGTGAGAAAATACAAAAGAAGCTACAAAACCAAAAATGGAAGTATAGTCCATTGTAGTTGGGTAGCATAGGTGGCTCAAGCGAAAGGAGAATGAAAACTCCCAATTTGTAAGATGAGAAAGAATGCCCAACTGATCAGTCCAACCCATTACAGTTTGTCCCTGGTGCTCTGTTCTGGAAACACCCTACCCCTGCATGCAAACAATTGTTTGAAGAGGACATCCAGCCATAGACAACTACATTGCAGAGGAGGCACCTGATTAGTCACTCTGTACCTATCATCAAGTAGGTGCGTTTGATGCCCATTTGCTTGGGGCCTTAGAAGAGGCCCCCCTACACACACATGAACACCTCCTCTACTCTTGAGCGGCGCCATGTGTGTCACTTGTTTCTCTGCTTACTCGGGCAAGGTAGTTTCTACATCGATCCCCTGAGAAGGAAGCTGAGGGTGGGTCTGTATTGGAGAAGTACAATGGTCTCATCTCTCTCATTGCTGAACAAACACCTACTGATCGAAGGATAGACTGATGATGCAATAGACTAGAAGACTGAACCAGAAATGCGAAATAACGAAACCAAAACCAATTCGGATTGGGGAGGGGTAATGGATTGTAGTGTGTGCATGCAAAGTGCTGCCATGCATTCATGGGGACAATACTCCACATTGAAACCTAGATTAGTTGGTGGCTGGAGAACCAAACACAAGACAAACTCATTCATCTCTAATGGAATTCTTTCTGTAAGTAAAAGAATAATAAAAAATAAAATTATGGAAGGTAAAGCCTAGATCAGAAGAATAAATATTTGTGGAAATCTATAAGAATCTTCACAGCTGATCAAAATCGCAAATCTTATTTAATCTGCATAGCAATAAAGATTTTATTTCATCAAGGAGATCTGATTTGATTTGCATAAGATTTTATTTTGATTTGAATTTGATTTTGCGGTGGCTGCATAAATTTTCTATTGATTGATAGGTAATTGTAAACCATGGGATGCAACTGTAAACCAACAAATAGTTATTGCTTGAACTTAGAGCCCGTTTGGTGAGCGGAATAGGAATACGTATTCCAAAAATTTTGAATTCCTTATTCGGATGCACCAAAACGGGATTGGAATACGAAGCAAAAATAGAATACGTATTCCATTTTTGGCCCAAAAATGGGGTTTTGCAATTCCACCAAAATAGGTGTTATTGGAATACGTATTCCAATTCCATTTTTTTTTATTTTAGAAAACATAAATTGTAGGGTCCGCGAATTCCCATTAAATATTGGCTGAACCAAACGAAGAACAGGAATACGTTCTATTCCAGAATACGTATTCCTATACCGCTCACCAAACGGGCCCTTATTGTTTGACAAGTAATTCGTTTTTAATTAAAGTTCCACTGGTTAACAAGAACGCGTTTATTATATATTATTCATGTCTGGTGTCTATTACCAAAATACCACTTATAATGTCTGGTTTTCCAAACGGACAGGTTTCTATGAAAAACCCACCTATAATAGCCTATTGGCTAATTACACAAAAATTTTACTTAAAAATTGGTTGATGACAAATTTATTTTGTTTTAGAAGTCACGCGTTGTGACATATCTCTCTATTCGAATCCAAGCGAGTACAAGCATTTTTTTATCCATATTCACACACGGAAGAACTATTTGGACAACTTATTCAGAGAAATAATCAGTCCCTTTGTAATTGTAGCTCACACATTCGCTATAATATCGTCATGGGTCGCAAGATGAAAGCCCTTGTGTTGCTATCTGCATTTGTGATTGCATTTCTATTGCCATTTTTTTCCTTCTCTGACGTCGGTGAAAACCAGACCATCAAAGAAAGTTCAGGTCACTTAAGACTTTGTAATTTCTAATCAGTGCAATATCTGTATTTGCCGTTCAATTGATCATCATTTGTCTACCAATATTTTTGTTGCTGATTATTAAAAATGTTTCAAATGTTCATCATTCTTTTAAAGGAATTTCGCCCTGGGCTCTTTTGGTATGTGATCACTTAAATTTTTATTTATTTTGTTATCTGACTATTGTTCTAAGCCATTTTGTACTTTAACTAACTATTATTTTATAATCTAAACCTGAATTCCATTTTATCTTTACAGCAAAGCACCCTTATTGGCACATGGTTTCACCTCATTGGTTTTACTGCTGTGTAAATTATAACGAATCATACTGCTGTCCAACAGCTGCATCTTCTTAATCACATTACTCTGCATGAGATCCCCCATTTCCACGCCGTTTTCCAGTTTTGGAGGAGCCAACAATTCAAACTTTTCTGCCATTTTCTATTTCCCTGACGTCAGAAACTCAGAAAATTCCGATGCAAGTCTCCTAGGGAAAAAGCCTATCGGCTTAATAAGATATTTGTGATAAATGTATAGAATAGGTTAGATGAATTTTACTTGTAGGAACATCCCACAGCCTCTGGGTTTGGGCCTGTACTAGCTGCTTTTCCGACTCAACAAGGCTTTGCTCCTGCCATTAAAAAACCCCTTCCATGGTTTCTCTAGGCAAACTAACCAGTTCCAAGCATTTTCTTTTTCCAAAACTCGAACACCTCAATATCTTTGCATAAGATGACATGGTTTTGATAGGTTAAAGCCTAAAAAGCTAACACGAAAGGGCAAACATGTCATGTGAAGAAACAACAAGGCTGAGAATTCAAAGAGATAGCTAGGCACTTTGCCAACAAAGTACTTATACAGTTCAAAATATATATATTCACGCCTATAAATGGTGTTAGAACAGTGAAGGAAAATTTGTTAGATGTCAAATGAAGTTATCCTAAGAAAAAGAAGAATGAAACTGAATTTTGATAGACTGCCAAAGATAATCTTGGCTGCACAAGCAGGGGTGTAGTCTTTATAAGCGACGGCAGAAGAGTTTAAGCATTTTTTTTTGCTTAAATCATGCAAACTCATCCAATAAATAATCAATAGAAAATGCTCTTCTCCAAGACCCCTTCCTTGACATCTCTAAAATGCAACTATATATAAACAATTAAAATAGAAAAGGTTGAAAGTTAATTATTGGCTACATTTTTTTTAAATGGGCTTCAAAATTGAATGTCAAATATAGTTAATTCAGGATTTCTTCTATTGAGATCTTGCATTATCATTGCTATTAGTTGCATTATCAGAGGTAACAATGTTGCAGACCTTTTAGTAGAAAAAGGGGCTAGAAAAAGGGGCTGGTGTAAGGTCTATAATTGGGTATAAAATTATATAGGTTGTTATCAAGCACATCCAGCCAAATATCAAAGCATTTATCAGCACTTGAGATGGTTTCTCTATACTCTTGGCAATCAATGTCTCCATCAGGACCTGCCCTCGATCAAATAAATGCCTTGAACATGAAATTTTGGAAGATACCATTCATGCTTGAAAGGTATCCATGACATTTCATACAGTCTGGAGCTAACGCTCTTAGAGAAGAAAACTTTCATGACAAATGGAAGCAATCATGTATATAGATAGTGACCATGGCAGCAATGCAAGCATCATTCTAGTGGCTGATGTTCCTTAAATCATAAGTTTTATATTTTTGGGGTGCTTAGAGTTAAACTAGGAGTTACCTGAGAATCTCTTTATTTTTGGCTTTAGCCTCCACTTTTAATAGTCTAGTCTTTAGATAACATCAAAGTTGCATGGACACAGACAAGGATACAAATATGGATACGGTATCAGATAGAGATCAACCACTTTTTAAGAGCTCTAATATGAAAATACCATACAGTTGGATACAACATTAATAGAAAATACATAAACAGATTTAATATGATTTATAAGTTATTAGAAGAGATTTTCATTACTTCGAAAGAAATATAGACACAGAGATGCTACATAAATGATTATAAGGTAACTTAAAACTTTATAATATGCTAAAAATTGTATAGTTGTGTTGTAAGATACTCAAAATATAGGTCTCTGAAATAGAAAAACATTACATTTCTCTTTCTTATTTGGTGTAGGTTTTGTTTATACCAAAAGAAGTTAAGAAGATTGCATGAAATGAAGTTTTTTTAATTATATCTGGGAAGATTTACGTCAAATTTTTAAGAGTTAATTTAAAACTTCGTAATATTCTAAAAATTGTACAGTTGTGTTGTAAGAAACCCAAAAAATGTCTCTAAAATAGAAAAACATTACATTTCTCTTTCTCGTTTGGTGTAGGTTTTGTTTAGACCAAAGAGAATTAAGTAGATTCCATGACTGAAGTTTTTTAAGTTAAATTTGGGAAGATTTATGTCAAATTTTTAAAATAATAAAATTGAAAAGCATTTGCCACAATTGGAAATTCAAGGTATTTTGGGCACGCATGGGCACAATATTCAATGTGTTTCCAAATTGTATCGGATATGTATCAAATTGGATACTGGGATACGACTGCCTGAAGAGGAACAGTGGAATTTCCTGCTACTCTGGATAACATTGCTAGAGCTGAATTGACTATTCAAGTTTTGGACTTTTTTTTTTTTTTTTTTTTTGGCTCTTTTCAGTTAATCCCTCAGTAATGAGCTTCTACTAGCCTTTGTCATTGTTGCCTTTTCTCTATAATTTGGTCTGTCAAACTGTCAATAAATCTTTAAATTCCTTCAAAATTACTTTACGGTCTTAAACCAGTTTATTTTTCTTTAATATGGGCATTTACTAAGTGGAATATTGGTTCTACTCTTTCCTTTTCTAGATTGAACGAACTTCTAAGAAGTTCACTGTTAACTATTCTAATCAGTTGGTAACTCATAGTAAATGAAGACACATCCTGAGATTCCATTTCAAACAGACAAATCAAACTTACTTCCAGAAGATCACCCTCAACCATTCTAATCAGTTGGCGATGGTTTACACTATGGGTAAAGGAGAACTACTGAAAATAAATTTGCACAATAGGTCACCCAGAAGTTTATACCAAGGTCACACTCAACTATTCTAACAAGTTTGTGAAGGCTAAGACTCAGGTAAAGGAAAACATCTGGAGAAATCCCATTTCTAGTATGTCCAAGGATGGCTCTGATAATTCACTAAAGAGAGTGCCAACGAAAACTCAGGATCTGGTCCCCTTCACGGGATCTCTGGATCTCACTCCTCTTCCCAACATATTTCTTACATCAAATGGCAATCCCCAGAGATAGGGACATGAAAAATTAAATTTTGACAGAACCTGCCATGGTAACCCAGGATCCTCTAGCAACTTGTGTTATCCGTGACACCACAGATATACTGATCAACAAAGCATCAATAAAGATCAAACTACTCGGATTGCAATCGGTGAGTTCATGCAATATAGACAATATAATTATTAAAGGGGATTCTTTGGTTATTCTCCTCTGCCTCAAAAAAAAGACATCCTGCGAACTGGAGGATAAACAAGAACCCAATGAAAGGTTAAAAGACTTTGGATAACGTACCATCTTGCTCCATCTACCATTCATACTGAGAGGGCAATAAAATAGCTAATTTTCTTTCAAACCAAGCGTTCAAACAAAATGAGGAACCCATAGTGATGATGTTTGATAGGTGGCAGTATCTTCGCAGTCAATTGAGTAAAGAGCTTTCAACCCTGTAATTATACAAATGCAACCAAGAATAGTTGGATTGGCAATTCATAGCATTTGTTCATTTCTCCCTTGTTGAGGAGGTACCCTCCATCAATTTGCGAGCTAGAATGGCTTTAAGTTTCTACCAGCTTTCCTTTCTGGAATCCTCAAAACAATATTTTATTTTCTGCATTCTCAATGCTTTAATCCGAGGGGCCTCTAATTCAGTTTAAAAAGACACATCAAGCAGATGGCTTCCCTGGACGAAATTATTGAGGCCACATTGCACAATGATAAAGGTATTCTATTTCAAAGAATTGATGCATTGGAAGTGATCTAAAAGATGTTGGGAAATGATTTCATCAAGCGGGCATCAAGGCACTGGTAAAATCTGTCACATCATCTATATTTCAAAGCAACGTGTTAGCTATTACTGAGGCAGTGGAGAAGAACACTTCTCATATTATTCTGTCTTCTCTTCTTTCCACAGGCTACAACTATAAGTACAGGGCTTTGGTGCCAATGGGAACAGTCAGAAGAATAGAATCAAAACTGGAATCTCTAATAAAGGAGGTGCCTACCATTCCCGGCTTTCTGAAGACAGATGCTCTTGTTTCTCGTACATCCCATTAATGAAAGTGCTCAAAGTATACAGAATGGATAAATTCTCTCTTCTTTATGAGCGATTAAATCTGTAAAAGCCAGTGAAAGCAGTAATACTTCTCCTGCCTCAAGCTAGCTTGGTCAAGCACAAAGATGGCACCTGTGCATCTGAATTTATCGAAATGTGAGAGACATTTACCTACTCCATTTTATAAGCTTCTACTGTATGGTAAGGTAACAGTACATTAGGTTTCCTTGGGGTCTAGACTGTATATCTGCATTCTTTGTAAGGATTGGTTAAATATATTTTGTATTGCAGTTCATACCATCAGTCCATATAGCCATGATATTATACCAAAGTCATATAATGATGGAAAGATCTGATATCATTGCCAAGCATCACAGCAAAAACTTTGTAAATTTTTATTAAAGTTTAATGGAAAGTGAGAGCGCCCTTGCCCCTAGACTAAAAAGACTCATGGTCTCGATGGAATAGCCAGAAACATTGCTAATAAATGGGACAATAATTCCAAAGGTTTGAGAAAGAAGAACTAATGACTTGATCTTTATAGTTGCACTATGGACATCACTGAAATTAAACTACAACTTAACATTAAAAATGGAGGCAAATCATTTTCTTTCAAAGTGGACAAAATAATGTCAAAATCGGAGCATATTTGTACCACAAGATATATGCCAAATAGAAACATTCACACCAAGCCTATTCGAATCCTGAAATTCAAGATCATTGCCTCATTCAGAACCCACGTAAATTACTGCTATCTATAGATAGAATTGAGCAGAAGTTCATCCAAGCAGAGAAAGTTGATCCAAAAACACTACAATAAAATTTGCTTCAAAGAAGAGTGCCCTCAATCATTCTTATGGGAAAAGAAATGCAGGCAGCCAAGTTTGACACAAAAGGGTAAAAGACATCTTGAAAATTGACAACATTCAGCATGCAAAAATATCCATATGGGGACTTTGAAAATTGGCAATTTAAGCATCTTGTTTTAGCAGAAAGAGCTGAGCAAGCTTGCAAATTTACGAATTAAAATTCACTGTTGAAGATCAGATCTATAGAAACATCAATGTTGTTTACGAGGGTTGTGAACTATTCTTAAATCTCATAGCTTGCTTTAGCCTAGTAAGCTTTATTCTTGAAAGGAAAAAGATTGTGTTCTCCAAGAGCAGTGAACTCTTTTATTTATATTGTGGAAGAGAGATATGGAGAGACATGTCCCTTCAGGGAACATGTCTATTCATTATTATTTAACTAATATAATAAATACATATATATTATATTTCATATATATATATATATATATATATATATATAGTTTAGTCTCATGGATTTATCCAATTGAAGCTACCAAACATTAACACTCCCTCTTAGTTAGGGAAGATAAACACAAGACATTACCTCAATGTAAAATAAGGAATGACAAGTTTTAAAATAGCTTTGGTCAGAAGATATCCACCATCAATTACAATGCTCAAAGTATACAGAACGGATAAATTCTCTCTTCTTTATGAGTGATTTAATCTAGAAAATTCAGATTAAGCAGTAATACTTCTCTTGCCTCAAGCTGGCTTGGTCAAGCACAAAGATGGCACCTGTGCATCTGAATTTATCAAAATGCGAGTCATTTACCTGCTCCATTTTACAAGCTTCTACTGTATGGGAAGGTAACAGAACAATAGGTTTCCTTGAGGTCTAGACTGTATATCTGCATTCTTTGTAAGGGTTGCGTAAATATATTTTGTATTGCAGTTCATACCCTCAGTTCATATAGCCATGATATTATACCAAACAGTCATACAATGATGGAAAGATCTGGTATCCTCCCCAAGCATCACAGCAGAACTTTGTAATTTTCTATTTAAAATTAAAAGAAAGTGAGAACACCCTTGCCCCTTGACTAAAATAACTCATGGTCTTGATGGAATAGCCAGAAACATTGCTAATAAATGGAACAATAATTCCAAAGGTTCGAAAAAGAAAAACTAATGACTTGTTCTTTATAGTTGGACTATGGACATCACTGAGATTAGACTACAACTTAACCTTAAACATGAAGGCAACTGATTTTCTTTCAAAGTGGACAAAATAATATCAGTCTAAGCGTATTTGTACCACAAGATATATGCCAAGTAGAAACATTCACACCAAGCCTATTTGCATCCTGAAATTCAAGATCATTGCCTCATTCAGAACCCATGTAAATTACTGCTATCTATATATAGAATTGTGCAGAAGTTCATCCAAGCAGAAAAAGTTAATCCAAAAACACTACAATAAAATTTGTTTTTAAGAAGATTGCCCTCAATCATGTCATTCTTATGGGAAATGAAATGCAAGCAGCCAAGTTTGACACAAAAGAGAAAAAGACGTCTTGAAAATTGACAACATTCAGCATGTAAAAATATCTGTATAAGTTATGAGGACATTGAAAATTGGCAATGCAAGCATCTTGTTTTAGCAGGTAGTGCTGAGCAAACTTGCAAATTTACCAATTAAAATTCACTTTCAAAGATCAGATCTATAGAAACATCAATGTCGTTCAAGAGGGTCATGAACTATTCTTGAGTCTCATATCTTGTTTTAGCCTCGTAACTCACTGTCAAAGATCAGATCTATAGAAACATCAATGTCATTTACAAGGGCCGTGAACTATTCTTGAGTCGCATATCTTGCTTTAGCCTCGTAAGCTTTATTAAACGTTTAATTCATTTGTTCATTCTTGAAAGGAAAAAGATCGTGTCAGCTAGCTGAACTTAAGAAAAAGATGAGACATAAAAACAGAAGTTCAAATGAAAAGTTGAGAAAGATCAATGTAACTTACAATTAAATATTTGAATGTACAGATATTAAAGAGATTATACTTTTTATAGATTTTATGCCTATTCAGAGATTTTGTTTTTGGTGGTGGGAGCTATAGATTGAATGGCTCTTCTTTTCATTTCGGGAATGGTAGAGAGACAATGCCACTTTGTCAATGAACGCTCAACGTACAAAGTCATCCAAATAAGTTATTGGAACATCTTGACAATTGACCATTTAAGCACCCTGTTTGAGGGGACACAATTGAGCAGCCTTGCAAATTTATTGACCAAAATTGTAAAATGGAAATATATTTGATATGACCGTTACAGTCACCTTCAGCTGAAAGAGGTATTTAAGTTAATATATATAAAAAGACGTGTCACACATCATGCGAGGAGGCATGCCTATGAACATATTAAGTGTTGTATATTTGGAAATTTAAATGGTCTCACCTTTGGGATTTGAAGCGATCATTGTGTGTAAAATGAAGAGTCAAATGCAATCTATTTATGGGATTGCTCAGTATATTGTTATCAATCAATTGGAAAGCCATGTACCTGAATATTTTATGATCAATAAAAGACATATTTTGCTGGTGTGGTTGGGTTTTTCCCTTTCCATGGAAGGGTTTTCCCAAAATAAATGATTTGAGTGTATTGTGTATGATTTATGTACTTCTATTGCTGTTTATCTCTATTTCTGGACTAAAACATTAACAAAAGGGACATAGGAATTGTTTTGGGAAAAAAAAAAATATATCATGGAAGAAAAACACTATATAGAGGGCAATACATGTGTGTAGACAGAGCAATAAATCTGCACCATCTGGCAACAAGCCTCCTGACATCCAAAACATATGGAATATATATATATATATCATTTATTAAAAAAATCAATCAGAAATGTTCATATCATATTTAATGTATAGATATGTAGTATGCATATATATACATACATATATAAGGATATTTATAAATATGCATTCAAACTATAGTCTAACTTATTACTGTTTTAGGGTGGGAAGAATGGGGCTATATTGTTGCAAGAGGGGCTTTGTCTAAATTCAATCAATGGTAATACTCCCTAGACAGGGTGAAGGTCAGCGCCCCAGAAGCCTTGAGGGTGAATCTCAAGATAGGATATGAGCTTGGACGACCAGTAAACTTTGAGAGAGCCTATTGAAATTGGTATCTAGGCACCTTGGTTACATTACTAATCCATCCTTCATTGAGTTGAAGTAGTAATAAGGTCAGTATAGATGTTAATGATATGTATAGATAACTTGATCTAATAAGATAATGAATAAGTCTCTTTACTTCGAATGTCTGAGACTGAATCATTGTATCTTTATCCATTTAACATAGGATATAAATATTAAATTTGGGTTAATCTGATAATGACTAAGCCTAAGTGTAATAGGGTACATCACAATTGATATTTTGCAGACCTGCTGGGGTTATTTGAATCCATATGGTACACATCTTCATTGTACCTAAACGAATGTATCCACCCTCTGTCAGCTTCGAAGAGCATGGTTTGATATTTTTTCATGGCAGTGATTTGGTAAGGTTCCAAAGGTCAGTTCAGAAATGCTGAAGTTGCCAACTTTGACTGATTAATATCATGCACCTCGGGTCATGTCATCCAAATCCACTTGGTAGTCCAGTTCTCACAATAGCAGTCAGCATAGTTGTCAATTTCCATGGCTCTAGGAAAGTGTTTGGTCAGTGTTTGAATGTGTTTTTGGATGCTCCCAGACTTGTATTGAGCAGAATGCAAAGAGGCCTGAAATCAGATTTTGTCGATTACTCACTTCATTTTTTTTAATTTGGACACATGTAGAAGTGGTTTCAAGTTGAATCCAATGGTACTTGGTTGAGATGAAAGCTAGGAGTGCAAGGAGATGATCGCAGGTCAAACTCCAAACGTCAAGCTCAAAAATTTTGAATGAGGGAAGATACAAATCAAGTTATCAAAGTGCGAATTCAACTCAAGATCAAGATGGGACTTAAGAAATCAGAATCTGCAGTAGAGAAAATTACCATCAACTAGAATTTCCTCCAAAAATCTAAGTTTGCTTTGAAAGAATCCAAGCTACATGAAGATTTCATCACGTCGAGAAGTTCAAGATATCAAGTTTACAAGTACAAGCAATCTAAGTCATAGCAAGGAGAAAATTACAAAGAGTGAAAGGTGGAGAAGATTCAAGAAGACAAAGCAATTAGGGAATATGCCATCACAATTGAAGACTTGATAATATTGAGTATCAAAAGATATTTTCCCATCACCAAAAGACTGATCAAGTCTATAGGATAAGGATATTGAGGCGGTGCCAACTTCTTTTCAACCAATTAGAAAATTCTAGTTACACATGTTCAAGCACATCTGATCATATTATGCCAAGAGTACAATTTTTTCATTGGCTCTCAAAAGCATTATAATTTACTTAATGGCCCACAAGGTGATGCCTTCATTTAATTGGTTGATAGGGTGGCAACCCTAATTAGGGTTTGTGAGTATTAATCTTGGACCTTCATTGCAATCGAACAACTATAAAAGGCTAAGGCCTTCAAAATTGTAAGGGGTTAGATTGTGGAAGAATTAGATTAGAGAGCTAAAAGTAATGGTAGGCTAGAAAAGAGAGAAACTTGTCGAAATTGTTGCCACAATGTTATTAAAGTTATTGATGACTCCTTGTTGGTCTTCATGATGAATCACTTGATGTTGCTTTGAAATGTTGCATGGCTTCTTCAGTCCTTCACTTGCAGTAGATATCTTTTCATGGTGTTTAGAAGTCATTTAGTCAAATGAAAGAAATTGTGGATGTTTGTTACATCCCAATTTTTAACCTAGCTTGAAATATAGCCGTTAAGGTTCGCATGAAGTCAGTTGGCAGTTTAATTTAATATAATCAGGCGAAATGGTAAGATAGTTGGTTGTTATGATTTCAAGTGAAGATGACATATTAGTTGATTGTTAATCGCGAATTCATGGAATTAAGATGAAGGTTAATTGTTATGATTATTTATTATTAAATAATATATAATTTAATTACGAAAAATTTCTTTGCAGGAAGCATGTCGAAAGGGTGAAAGCATTGTCAGAAAAGAATTAGGCAGGACGTCACCATCACTGGGTAGACGGGTAAAAGACATAGCCAAAATACATCTGCAAGACTTGCGTGAGTTATTTAATACTTTAATTAAAATAATTGGGATAAAATATTAAACGCATATTAAAGGATTTTATATTATCTTTTGTCGTAGTATTTTTAAATAACTGTTTATAAATGCTCATTTAAATATAACAATGATTTGACACCATTATAATTTAATTAATAAAGTAGTGTTGCTTGTATATGTAAGATTTTAATAACGTTAGAATTATAATAAATTATTATAATCCTTGAAATATAACTTTGCAACTCTATTCTTCCAATTTGATATTATTGCTTTAAATGATAACACCTGGCATAATTAATCGATTTAAACTTTTGGCAAATTGAGTTTTTTTTCGTTTCCTTATCTTTAAATTGGAATTTTTGATGTATTCATATTTTCATTTTGGAAATTCGAGGGGGCTTTCGTTATAACCGATGGGAGATGGAAAGTCATTATTTGTCTCTTATATGGAAGTCGTGGAATATGATCTTGTATGGAGAGGAAGCCAAAAGGTCTAGCTCGTAACTTTATTTGTAAACCATCAACATAACTCGACAAGAGGGGGGGGAAATCAATTTTCTTTCATACATGAATTTCCATCGATTTCCTTGCTCAGAAATACTGTGTCAGTAACACCCCATTTTGAATTACTTGCATCCTTTCATAATGATATCATGCATCGCGAGATACAGACTAGAGAGGCAGGTTGGAGACAGGCGGAAGCCTTTTTAGATTGCAGATGCAATATGTCACCGCTATACACTGTGGAACTTCAAGCTTGGAAGACAGAAGTAGTCAAGCAGAGAGGTCGTCTCAAACCACAGTGACAAAGGGTCTTGTAAGATCTTTCTAAAGCTGTATTACTTACCCTCTAATGATTCGAAAATGCTAAAGTCTATTGTAAAATCGTATAGTCCTATGATCATGAAATTCGTTCTTCTTCATTTGGGTTACGAGTCATGTTTTAAGCCAAACATAATTCTTATTATAGTCGTTTCTTCTTTTATATTAGAGACTGCAATTTATGATTGAAGCCAATCATGTTTCCCATTTATAGTCTGCTTTATTTTAATAGTGATGACAGTCAATGATAAGCCGGTTAGAAACCTTTTCAAATTCATTGTAATTTACTAAAGATCATTTGACTGCCAGTTGCAGTAATATAATAATGTTTTTACTTATAAACAAGACTGATAATCTTTTAATATCAGAATATGTAATCCTTTGACTTTTGCATTTCTTTAATTACCTATTCTAATGCCGAGTCGGCTCTAAGTATAAAACATTAAAAGCTCCTTGACTCCAGTAATCATGCAAGTATGTCATCTTGCTTTCATGCAAAAGATTACAAACTGTATCCAAATGAAATTCATAGATCTGTCTTTGTTTACATTCTGAAGTTAAATAAAGCCAAGTCGGTTTCATTCCTTTTAGATCAGTGAAATCCTCTGAATTCAGTCGATTGCCCTATGCAAGATTATAGCAATGTTTTATATTCATTAGAGTCGGATTACATCCAAAATTTGGTATGACATTGAAACTATAAAGTCTGTTCTCTTATATATATATGTGTGTGTGTGTGTGTGTGTGTGTGTGTAGAGCTACTTGAATTATCTTTGGATCCATGATAAGAAAGTAAATCAACCCAGTTTAGAATCAGACCCATCCTGAATTATACATTTCACTGAGAATGAGATAATGAAACTAGAAGGAAATCACTAGGTAAGATGCCAGTATGTGGTGAAGAAGTTGTAAGATATCATTGTGATCTTTAACCTGATAACACCTGGGAATCACCGGCTTGGAGGCCTGAATAGGGTGAGAAGGAGAAAAGAAAGGAATCTTCAATAATATGAATCAGCATTATCTATGTCATTTCAATATTTACCATTAATATAAATTAATTAATAACTCATGCATATTCCTGTTACGATGATCTCCTGCTACCAAGTCGTATGGCGAGTTATATATCATGACACCCAGTCGATGGAATGATGTTCCCTATCAATTCCGAGTAGGGAGGGCCTTTCTCGTTAGAGATCGCGTGGGGATATGATATGGTTCGAGGTTGGGTGGTAAAGCCCCTGACAATGTTTCATCTCTCTCAAGATATCGGATATGCGTCAGAGAGAGATAAGCCATGCATTCAATTGTTTATCAGAAACAGGTATTATCAATTTTGTTTATGAGAAGGTAAGATTTAATTGAAGTATTTCATTGTTATCATCATTTTACTTTCATAGAAATGAATATTGAATATAAGTATTTATCTAATCTTGAGAAATTGTCACAGATAAGCAATCGAAGGAAAAGAAATCCGAGGCCCTAATTGATTGTGAGACAACTGGAACCTTAATTGATATGGTGGTATTGGAAGCCCTAACTGAATCCATGGTATCGAAAACCCTAGTTGAATCCGTGGTTGCGGAAGCCCTAAATTGAATCCGTCGTCGCGAAAACCCTAGATAAAATCCGTTGTCGCGGAAGCCCTAAATTGAACCCGTGGTCGCGAAAGCCCTAAGTGGTAAAGCAGTACCGGAAGTCCTAAATAAACCAATGGTAATTGATGCCCTAATTGGTAAGATGATATGTGATGCCCTAATTTAAGTTATATTGGTATTTAGCGGTATTCATCAAATGATTTTTTTTGAGATAGCAGTCGATTTGAGAAATTGTTATAGTGTATTTGTGGACTAACCCGAGTGGTTGCAGAAGCATACTTAGATGATTTTCAGTCTCAGTTTTTCCGAGGTATGTGATTTCAATTTCTGAAGTAATTTCATTAAAAGGTATTTCAAGTATTTAGTTAAGTTTTTTTTTTTTTTTTTGGTTTAACTGACTTTAACGGTAATCCTCTTCACATGAACATGAATGATGTAACTGCCTTCTTATGAAGTCGAAGTTAAAACTGTATTCTATGCTTATGATAGATGTTAAAATTAGACCCGGGAAATCAGGATGTTACATATGGTATCAGAGCGCTGGGTTCAACCCTGAAACCTTGGGTCAGGGCACTGTTTCTAAGAACTGAAAACGTAAATGTTGAAAAAGATTTAATTGCATATCCGGATATTGCAATAAAAAACTAGAAAAAAAAAAAAAAAAACACTGGAAAATCATTCAGAATAGCCAGGAAGGCTGAAATGATATGAAATGGACAAAAGTATAAACTATGAATCGAAACCTAATTAAAAAAGATAAAAAGGATTGGCAAGCTGAGTAGTGGAGATCGGGTCTAACGACCCAAATTTTGAAATCCTTGGCCAAGGTGGAATTAGGCAGATTTGCCAAAACAATTGATCTTGTTGATTGTCTTGATGCTTCAGTTATTTTGTCGAATAACTGTTGGGACTTCAACCCACCTGATTACTCAGTGGCAGGGCCAAAATGTTACATATGTATTATCCCTGGTGGGAGGGCCATTCTTTGTCGAGAAAGGGAAGATTAAAAGGGTCCCGATGCCTAAACTTGCGCAATCCAAACACAGTTTATAATCTTGATAAAATGATATCTAAATCCATCATGAGCGGGTTTGTCGACCCAAATTAATGAAAGAATTAAATTGTTACCAATTTGAACCTAAATTGAATGAAAAACAAAACTGCGAACCATGATGTTGGTTAAACGAAAAGATCATTATGTGCTCCAATAAGGAGTTGGAACTATCAATGTTTGTTTACAGATGTAAAATGGGCATGGAAGCCTGAATCCCAGAAATGGGAAAGATGAATATTTATAGATGAATGATGAGAATACTCATGAGAATCTTATGAATTGTTCCAAATGCTTATGATCTTGATTTGATGATCTTGCATAGCACATCATGTTTTTACCCTTTGACACATTGTTATACATCTATAATATGCATGCGATGTTGACTTTACTTATTGAGCTGTTATATATTGTTTTGGAGATATCCTATTATGAAATGATTATTCTAATGAAATATTGGGCTTGAAGGCCAAGATTGCAATGGAAAAACATGGGTTCACTAACCAATTACAAGTAATCTGTAAGTTTGCAAGGATGATCTATTCATTAATGAGGGCCATATGCCAGATGGTACGTAAGAGTGATTTAAATTATGATCAAGTTATGATCTAGAACTTGTTGGTTAAAGAATTTCAATTTTTGAATACTTATCTTACTTTCAATAATTGAACCCTGAAAATCCTTTTAAATGAACATATCAATATGGAATTGAAACTAATGATATGGTGAGTGTCTACATGAGCGTGATAGGAACATGAAATAGAATCAACTCAAAAGATGCTAAGAAAATCTCAAGTAAGGTCAAGAGAACTCAGGTGAGTACGTGATAAATTTTATATTACCATGCAAGTATCTTTTTGGAAATTGTAAAGTAAAAATGGATCATGAGTTTTGATTATGATCTTCCTTCTGACCCAATTGAGAAAAGAAATGATATCACAATGTTATATATATCTTGTAATTGGAATATTCTTTTAGTGTCTAATTTACAGAGGTCATCGAGGACGATGAACCACAAGGGGAATGGTACGTTACATTCCAATTTTAAATTATGTCTTTATAATGTTCATTGCAATTTCAAGTTCATCGAGGACGATGAACCACAAAGGGAATGGTATGTTACATCCCAATTTTAACCTAGCCTGAAATATAGCCGTTGAGGTTCGCATGAGGTCAGTTGGCAGTTTAATTTAATATAATCAGGCGAAATGGTAAGATAGTTAGTCGTTATGATTTCAAGTGAAGGTGACATATTAGTTGATCGTTAATCGCGAATTCATGGAATTAAGATGAAGGTTAATTGTTATGATTATTTATTATTAAATAATATATAATTTAATTACGAAGAATTTCCTTGCAGGAAGCATGTCGAAGGGGTGAAAGCATTGTCAGAAAAGAATTAGGCAGGATGTCACCATCACTGGGTAGACGGGTAAAAGACATAGCCAAAATACATCTGCAAGACTTGCATGAGTTATTTAATACTTTAATTAAAATAATTGGGATAAAATATTAAACGCATATTAAAGGATTTTATATTATCTTTTGTCGTAGTGTTTTTAAATAACTGTTTATAAATGCTCATTTAAATATAACAATGATTTGACACCATTATAATTTAATTAATAAAGTAATGTTGCTTGTATATGTAAGATTTTAATAACGTTAGAATTATAATAAATTATTATAATCCTTGAAATATAACTTTGCAACTCTATTCTTCCAATTTGATATTATTGCTTTTAAATGATAACACCTGGCATAATTAATCGATTTAAACTTTTGGCAAATTGAGTTTTTTTTCGTTTCCTTATCTTTAAATTGGAATTTTTGATGTATTCATATTTTCATTTTGGAAATTCGAGGGGGCTTTCTTTATAACCGATGGGAGATGGAAAGTCATTATTTGTCTCTTATATGGAAGCCGTGGAATATGATCTTGTATAGAGAGGAAGCCAAAAGGTCTGGCTCGTAACTTTATTCTTAAACCATCAACATAACTCGGCAAGAAGGGGGGAAAATCAGTTTTCTTTCATACATGAATTTCCATCGATTTCCTTGCTCAGAAATACTATGTCAATAACACCCGATTTTGAATTACTTGCATCCTTTCATAATGATATCATGCACCGCGGGATACAGACCAGAGAGGCAGGTTGGAGACAGGCAGAAGCCTTTTTAGATTGCAGAGGCAGTATGTCACCGCTATCCACTGTGGGACTTCAAGCTTGGAAGACAGGAGTAGTCAAGCAGAGAGGCCGTCTCAGACCACAGTGACAGAGGGTCTTGTAAGATCTTTTTAAAGCTGTATTACTTACCCTCTGATGATTCGAAAATGCTAAAGTCTATTGTAAAATCGTATAGTCCTATGATCATGAAATTCGTTCTTCTTCATTTGGGTTACGAGTCATGTTTTAAGCCAAACATAATTCTTATTATAGTCGTTTCTTCTTTTATATTAGAGACTGCAATTTATGATTGAAGCCAATCATGTTTCCCATTTATAGTCTGCTTTATTTTAATAGTGATGACAGTCAATGATAAGCTGGCTAGAAACCTTTTCAAATTCATTGTAATTTACTAAAGATCATTTGACTGCCAGTTGCAGTAATATAATAATGTTTTTACTTATAAACAAGACTGATAATCTTTTAATATCAGAATATGTAATCCTTTGACTTTTGCATTTCTTTAATTACATATTCTAATGCTGAGTCGGCTCTAAGTATAAAGCATTAAAAGCTCCTTGATTCCAGTAATCATGCAAGTATGTCATCTTGCTTTCATGCAAAAGATTACAAACTGTATCCAAACGAAATTCATAGATCTGTCTTTGTTTACATTCTGAAGTTAAATAAAGCCAAGTCGGTTTCATTCCTTTTAGATCAGTGAAATCCTCTGAATTCAGTCGATTGCCCTATGCAAGATTATAGCAATGTTTTATATTCATTAGAGTCGGATTACATCCAAAATTTGGTATGACATTGAAACTATAAAGTCTGTTCTCTTATATATATATATATATATATATATATATATATATATATATATATATATATATATATATATAGAGAGAGAGAGAGAGAGAGAGAGAGAGAGAGAGAGAGAGAGAGAGAGAGAGAGAGAGAGAGAGAGAGAGAGAGCTACTTGAATTATCTTCGGATCCATGATAAGAAAGTAAATCAACCCAGTTTAGAATCAGACCCATCCTGAATTATACATTTAACTGAGAATGAGATAATGAAACTAGAAGGAAATCACTAGGTAAGATGCCAGTATGTGGTGAAGAAGTTGTAAGATATCATTGTGATCTTTAACCTAATAACACCTGGGAATCACCGGCTTGGAGGCCTGAATAGGGTGAGGAGAAAAGAAAGGAATCTTCAATAATATGAATCAGCATTATCTATGTCATTTCAATATTTACCATTAATATGAATTAATTAATAACTCATGCTCCTGTTACAGTGATCTCCTGCTGCCAAGTCGTATGGCGAGTTATATATCATGACACCCAGTGGATGGAATGATGTTCCCTGTCAATTCCGGGTAGGGAGGGCCTTTCTCGTTAGAGATCGTGTGGGGATATGATATGGTCCGAGGTTGGGTGGTAAAACCCCTGACAATGTTTCATCTCTCTCAAGATGTCGGATATGCGTCAGAGAGAGATAAGCCATGCATTCAATTGTTTATCAGAAACAGGTATTATCAATTTTGTTTATGAGAAGATAAGATTTAATTGAAGTATTTCATTGTTATCATCATTTTACTTTCATATAAATGAATATTGAATATAAGTATTTATCTAATCTTGAGAAATTGTCACAGATAAGCAATCGAAGGAAAAGAAATCCTAGGCCCTAACTGATTGTGAGACAGTTGGAAACTTAATTGATATGGTGGTATTGGAAGCCCTAACTGAATCCGTGGTATCTAAAACCCCAGTTGAATCCGTGGTTGCAGAAGCCCTAAATTGAATCCGTCGTCGCGGAAACCCTAGATAAAATCCGTTGTCGCAGAAGCCCTAAATTGAACCCGTGGTCGCGAAAGCCCTAAGTGGTAAAGCAGTATCAGAAGTCCTAAATAAACCGATGGTAATTGATGCCCTAATTGGTAAGATGATATGTGATGCCCTAATTTAAGTTATATTGGTATTTAGCGGTATTCATCAAATGATTTTTTTTGAGATAGCAGTCGATTTGAGAAATTGTTATAGTGTATTTGTGGACTAACCTGGGTGGTTGCAGAAGCATACTTAGATGATTTTTAGTCTCAGTTTTTCCGAGGTATGTGATTTCAATTTCTGAAGTAATTTCATTAAAAGGTATTTCAAGTATTTAGTTAAGAATTTTTTTTTTTAATTTTTTAAAATTTTTTTTTGGGTTTAACTAACTTTCACGGTAATCCTCTTCACATGACCATGAATGATGTAACTGCCTTCTTATGAAGTCGAAGTTAAAACTGTATTCTATGCTTATGATAGATGTTAAAATTAGACCTGGGAAATCAAGATGTTACAATGTTTACTTGCTTGACTCGAACATAAAGACAACACTAGCCTCTTGTTGATTGTAAGTGACTTGTGTGGTGAGCTAGTGAGTGTAGCTTTCATTAATAATCTTTAGTTTACATCCCTTGATGGAATTAAAGTGGACATGTTGATTTGAAATCCATTTGTCTTAGAAGCTTGCACTAAGTGGGTGGAATCACTAACAAGATGACATCTAGTAGGGTCCAAGTCATCCATACTTCCTTGCATTCATAGTTAGGCGTAGATGTAAAGAAGTAGAGAAGTAGAAATGAAGTTAAAGTTTAAATTGAGAGTTCATGAATTGAAAACTCAAAAGCTATATTTTCATTGCACATTGTGAAGCCAAATCTTTAAAAACTAAAGAGTTGATGTCTACTGAATGAATAGCGTAAGCACCCTTAGTGATTACCAGCACATCGCATTATTTCAGTGAGTGAGTATCCACAATTGAAGGGATCCTTAAAGTCTTCTCACAATCTTCCTTTGCAATCTTAGCATGAGAAGTGACCTTAGTCAAGAGAGTTGGAAATTTGGTATTTCATCTTGGAATACTAAGTATTAACATTTTTATGTTGTAGTGGAACAAAACTCACATCAACAGGTAAATCCTTGATGTTAACCTTTTTGCGCTTCTTTTGAATTTTGAAGGAATTTAATAATTAATTTTATTTCTTCCACTTCCTAGCGTCTTCATGCTAATTATGTTCTCTTCAGTTGCATCCCTTAGTAATGAGCTTCTACTAACATTTGTGATTGTTACTTTTTCTCTAAATTTATGTTGTCAAGCTGACAATAAATCTTTAAACTCTTCAAAAAAAAATATTTTAAGGTCCTAGAACAGTTGTTTTCTTTAATATGGAATTTCCTACGCAGATTATTGGTTTTGATCTTTCTTTTTCTTGATCAATTAATGCTCAAATTTGTTGGGGCTTCCAAGGAGAATTACAATAAAATAAAAGTACATCTAAAAGTTCAATTCCAAAGAGACAAATTGAGCTTACTCTAAGAAACTCACCCTGTTCTAATCAGTTGGTAAAGGCTAAGGCTCCGGGTTAAGGGAAATAACTCCAGAAATTTGATTCTAATGAAACGAAAAAAATTAACTTCTAGAAGAACTCAACCATTCTAATTAGGTGGCAAAAGCTGAGACTTGGAGTAGAGTAAAACAACTCTAGAAAGTAGATTGGAACAAAACATCATGCAGAAGTATCATCTCAAGGGGGAAAAAATCAAATGCTGCTCATAAATAGTAACTCCACGGATGGCTCTGATGATTGACTTTATGGGGTGCACGAAAACACTTATGTCAAGCACAGTTTACCAGAAACATAGCTAATTATGTGGAACAAGAATTTGACTCAATCTGAGAGGCTCAAAAGTAAACATTAATAAATTATTATTTTTAGTCAGAGTTGCCAGAAACTCCTCTGTCCTTTCTTGGACGCTCGTATCCTCGTATCCAATTTGGAAATGTATCTGATACTGCCTGGATACACGTCAAATATTGTACCCATATCTACCTAAAAAAATTGATTTTCCAACCATGCCATATACTATGGGATTTGATTTTTTAAATGATTTGATGTAAATCTTCCCAAATTTGATTTCAAAAATGCTTTATTAAAGCAATTTTTTTAAAATGGTTTAAACAAAACCTGCACCAAATGAGAAAGACAAATAAAATGTTTTTCTATTTCAGCAACCCATTTTTTCAGTTATCTTCTAATGTAACTCTACTATGTTTACAAATTGTGGAGTGTAAAATTAAATTATAAGTGTCAATATTGCTTTTGAAGTAATGAAAATCTCCTATAATAACTTTAAAACTATATTAAATATATGTGTATGTTTTATTTATTAATGTTGTGTCCAGCCGTATTCATATTGGTGGTCTTAAAAAAAAGACCGTATCCGTACCCAATACCGTATCCGTATTTGTATCGATATCCATATCCATGCAACTTTGTTTTTAGTTTTTCTATTGACACCATCAATATTAGGCCACAAATTGACCCTAAAAAGGCCATTTGTTCAATTCCTTCCAAAGGAGTCAAAACGAATTTCAGGCATAGTGGCACAGAAAATAATATGTTCATAAAAAGCATGTGCACAGAGTCTAGTCACATTCCCACACTTACGATCATTGCATATTTCGGCAACTGTGTACATTACCTAGGAAAAACTTTTGCATAAGAACAAGAATCTTGCTATCTAAATTAGTTTAAAACTTTAAATGGGATTGACCTCTCTGTATTAAAACAAAACTAGCTCAACCTTTAAAAATTTCCAAATCAAAATGATCTAAAAAAATTAATTAAAAAATTATAAGCCAAATAATCCAACTCATTAATGGATCACCAAGACAATTTATAAAATTAATAAAAAATTCTTCTAGAATGCCCCAAATAAAATTAATAAATTCTACAATTTTCCTACCAATGGCTCTGTAGGCCACTCCGCACTGTAAGAACAAATCCATCATTACCGCATTCAATGCTGATCCAGTTAAATATAACAGATATGCACAGTATATTGAAGTTTGAACAATATGCAATTGACTCCTAAAGATATCTTTTGTGGTATTTCACAAGAATTAAATGTCTTCCAAATTATCATATCTTTTAGCATCCACCACCAAAAACGAGTTTAACTGCTGATATAAGTGCTCACATGTTTGTAAATAAGGGAAAATATATAACATTTGAACACCATATTCGATAAACTTGCTCTAGAAAGAACCAATCAAAGTAGAAAGGTTTATATTAAGGATATAAAATTCAAAGAACTAATCTCCATTTTTTGGTATGCATATGTGTGGGCTATGCAATTCCCCTCGATGTTCTTTAGACCATATAATCATATGTATTTTGGGTAGGGTTACCGAAACTCCTTTTATTTTATCACGGAAACGGGGTATTGGGTGATGGGTTTTAGCGATATATATTCCGGCACCATCAACTGATATATGAAGAGATCCAGACAGATCTGAGCTAAATTATTGCTAATAAACATATCACTGCAATACGAGAGGATCCATTAAAAAGGAATGAAATATTTAGCGGTTTACCAGGCGTGCCCAGAGTGCTAGGGTATGGCAGTCCTGGCATAGCTTCAATCGCTGAGAAATTTCCACTAAGTTCTGGCAGAAGTCAGAAACCAGCGCGGCGGGACAGAGATCAACGGTGAAAAAATGCCTCTAAATTTCCGCTTACGAGAAGGAAATGAAGTCATTCGATAACGGAGACCTCTATAGGGGCATCACATAGCCTGTGTCAACATTAATTGTTTTGCGCAGGGTTAGTTATGTTTTACATTTTAATTAACTGGATAGAATTTTAATTAAGTTGTAGAGAAATGCATTTTATTGTGAGAAAAGTTGTGAGACTTCTAATTTTTTTAGGGTGAATTAATAATTTGTAACTAAATTTTTAAAAAAATGTTATATTGCTATCAGGATTTAACTGTGTGATTTTGAGTCAAACTCATTGACCCATGTTTCATAAGTAGTGATTCAACATGAATCCATATCTCATGAGAATAAATGGAACACTTAGGGCCCGTTTGGTTGCACGCATAGGAATTGTGAATTAGAAGAGAAAATTTGAATGGAAATGGAAATGCGGAATGAGAATAGGAAATTACAATCCAATCTCATTTATTTCTTGTTTGGTTGCACAAACTTGAATTGAAGATTGAAGGTTCGAACCCCATCAAATTTTATGAATGAAAAAGAAAAACCATAATTTATAGAGGGTTTCATCTTCTCACACGCTTATTTTTAACAAATTCATGATGTTTGCAAAAAGAATCTAAAGCAAAAAATAGTAAAGCGAGTGAATCCAAATCTTCACATCGACCGATCGAATCGCGTTACTGAGCGATTCGTTGGCCACTGTGCGTTGGTCTTTCGTGAGTAGAATCTGAGGAATATATATATATTTTTTCAGTATCATCAGTTTGAAAATGGCCATGATTTTTCATTTTGGGCTCCAACAGGAAGTTATAATGAAGCGGATTTGAAAACATTTTCAAATAAGAAAAATTCAAAATGAGAATGGGAATAGCAATTCCAATTACAAGTATTTTGGAGAATGGACAAATGCTTATTTTGGGGCAAAATGGGAATATTTCTTCCTATTCCCAATTCCGATTTGGCGCACCAAACAGAGAATTAAAAATGAATTTTAATTTTCTATTCCTATTCTGATTGTATTCCAGCAACCAAATGGGTCGTTAGCACTCATTGGATTTAGGTGATGCTCACAGGGGTGAAGCATTGGGACTTCATGGGAGGTCACTCATCCCAGTACTACTCCAGCCTGAGCGTGCTTAACTACAGAGTTTCCTCCATGGTTAAACCCAAAGCTTGCAACCCCATGTGCAAAACCTTCACCAAGTGTTGTGCATTATGAACCATTCATTAGAAAGCCTCTTAAGCTCATCAATTGATAAGTGGCAGATAATTTCCATAGCAAGTCAAATTGTTATATTGCTATCAGGATTTAACTCTGTGATTTTGAGTCAAACTCGTTGACCCATGTTTCATCAATAGCGATTCAACATGAATCCATCTCTCATGAGAATAAATGGAACGCTTAGCACTCATTGGAACTAGGTGATGCTCACAAAGGTGAAGCACGTAGTTAAATCCTAATAGCAATATAACAATTTGACTTGATGTGGAAATTATCCCCTACTTATCAATTGATGAGCTTAAGGGGCTTTCTAATGAATGGTTCATAAGGCATAACACGTCATGAAGGTTTTGCAAATGGGGTTGCAAGCTTTGGGTTTAACCATGGAGGAAACTTTGTAGTTAAGTGTGCTCAAGCTGGAGTAGTACTAGGATGGGTGACCTCCCAGGAAGTCTCGGTGCTTCACCCCTTTGAGCATCACCTAGATCCAATGAGTGCTAAGTGTTCCATTTATTCTCATGAGAGATGGATTATCACATAGTTAAATCCTGATAGCAATATAACAATTTGACTTGCTGTGGAAATTATCTCCTACTTATCAATTGATGAGCTTAAGGGGCTTTCTAATGAATGGTTAATAAGGCACAACACTTGGTGAAGGTTTTGCAAATGGGGTTGCAAGCTTTGGGTTTAACCATGGAGGAAACTCTGTAGTTAAGCGTGCTCAGGCTAGAGTAGTATTGGGATGGATGACCTCCAGGGAAGTCTTGGTGCTTCACCCCTGTGAGCATCACCTAGATCCAATAAGTGCTAAGTGTTCCATTTATTCTCATGAGAGATGGATTCATGTTGAATCACTACTCATGAAATATGGGTCAATGAGATTGACTCAAAATCACATAGTTAAATCCTAATAACAATATAACAATTTGACTTGCTATAGAAATTATCTCCTACTTATCAAAAAAAAAGGCTAGATCATTGAGCGAACGACAATGGGCGTCAATGGCAATCACTGAGGGACATTTCAAACATTTTTTGTGGGCCTCCTATTGTGCAAGCAACAAGATGCTTGAATCACCAAATCAAAAGCAAGGGTTTCCAGGCTTTTCCCTTCACTTATAAATATACTTATAAAGCTAATTCATGGCCTCAGTAAGGTGTGGATAACCTTGTGAAGATCTTCAGAGGTAAAGTGACAGTTTAACTAGCAAAGCCCTTTTTTGTTAACCCCAAATTTCATGTTAAGCAGTGTACCCACAAAAAGAATGGTATCCAACAAGATCAACAGCTATTCAGTACAGCCTGGCAAGGGAAGCCTCACCTATAGTTGGAGGCTTCTTCTTATCTCTTGGTCAACCCTCCCAGACTCAATGGCATCTCTACCTTTGAGGTTGGAGAATCAACAAGGCAAGCTGCTATGAAGCATTCAATCTCCTTTTAACAAGATCTCCCCTCTGATTTTCAAGATCCTTTCAAAAATTCGAATGGGCAGGGAAAAACTTCAAACTTTTCCCAATCCCGTTTCAACAGATTAGGCCATCAAACCAAGCAGCAGATGTCAGGTGGTGCGCGAATTCGCCAGAAACAACCTATATTTGACATTTGGCAACCCTCCTAGTTCTCCAATGATTATTGGCCCCACACTAAGTGTTCTTATGGGTTCCCAGGATTTTGGCAAAGGTCATCATTCTCATGATGTAGCTTTATCTGAGGAAGTGCTCCACAGCACAAAGATTAGAGCACCTTTAATTCCATACCAATCAAAGCAGATTTGGCAAGTAAAGCAAACGTTGTCACAGATCAGCCAGGCAATGAATCCGCCACAACATTATCGCTCCTCCCCAAATTCAGTCACTATTACTCTGCCAGAGCATATGTTGCAAGATCAGATTGATCTCCCTCGACAAACAACCCTCATTCGTAAGCTATCAAAGAATTCCTTGTTATTCTATGATATTAAGTCCTAGGGCTTTCAAGCTTGGGTACGGCTGAAGGATATTTTCTATTTAGATTCAAATTCAAGTTTCTTTGTTGCTCTTTTTGAGTCTATCACCTGTAGGGATTCCATTGACAAAAACAAGGGCTGGTTTTGTCAAGGTTTAGGATTATTCACCGTGGCTTGGACCCCTAACTTTAAACTGGAGACAAAGGTTTGTCTTTTCTTTCCCCACTGGATTGCTTTACCTTTATTACTTTTGGAGTACAGGGATGTTGACATTGTGGAAATCATTGCTAATAAGATAGGCATCTTCATAATGCAATATCTTATTCCTTTCGAGCTTCCTCAAAATGATCCCAGAGTTTGTATCTGTATAGATACCTCGAAAGAACTGCCCATACAGATCAAAATTAATTCAAAATGGGGAGTTTGGTCTCAACATATTATTGTTCAAAGTGAGGATACAATCCATAAATTTCAATACAAACTGGGCCATTTTACTTCTCAATGTAATCGACAATCTCATTCTGAGATGATTGTATGTGCAAACCATTGTATTTATCCTACAAATTGCTTGAATTGGGGTTCCAAACAGGTTAGATAGGAGACACCTAGAAAACTCTTTCACTTTATATCTCCAGCTCACCCTTCTCCCATTTTGAGATCATTCTTCATTTTTTCAAAATGTTGGCCTTCTTCCTCTACTCCGTAAGATGTTTGTTTATGATCAAGCAATACCCTCCCATTCAACTCTAGTTTCATCCTCCAGTTGTCAATGTCCTCCATTGTGATCATTTAGAATAATCTAGCTTAGATCTTAACACAATTGTTCATCACCTAATGTTCCAGATCTACCCATCTAATATTTTAGATATCAGTGCAATATTCCATAGTAATGCTACTGTGGAACATAAGGCTTGGGACTTCAATGATAGTATAATAATAGAGCTCACCATGACATTAATCCATGAAATTGTATCAAAGGAAAGCTATTGGCTTTCTAGTAACCCAAATCCATCAACTCATTATTTTTGTTCAGATATTGTCCCTTCTTAGTCATCAATTGATATAGAGACCATAGAGGAAGACAAGCTTGAGCACT
Source organism: Cupressus sempervirens (assembly GCA_028749045.1). NCBI lineage: Eukaryota > Viridiplantae > Streptophyta > Pinopsida > Cupressales > Cupressaceae > Cupressus > Cupressus sempervirens. The sequence continues at coordinate 689,915,989 of CM053793.1, forward strand.
AGTTGCACAAGTTTAATGACCATGAATACCTAATTGATTTCTTACTACTCAAGGATTCCTTCAAAAGGGATCAGGAGAAAAACAACCCCTCATGATTTTGAGGCTTTTCTAAATGAGCTCTCCAAGGATCATTTGAATTCAAATCAAAGCAACCTTCCTTAGAATACCATCTAGAGTTCTATGATGATTGAGTGTGTTAGGGACAGTGAAATCGATGGTCAAGTGGAAATAGACCCAACTGAGGCTATTCAAACCATCCCTTTGGGAGGATTTGACTGCAGTTTGATACTATCTATCGAACAATCTCCTAATCAAAAGGCTCAATACAGTTTGATTCCCAAAAAGAGAGGTAGAAAACCTAATGGAGACAAAATCAAAGCAGAAATATTAGTAGGCATTCAATCCACATTGGATGACAAATTTACACCTACCAAAAGATTGACAAGGAGAACTAAGGGTTCTCCTTGTCAACAATGAGAATCGCTTCTTGGAATGTCAGTGGCTTAAATGCATCTGACAAAAGAAATAGAATCAAGTCTAAGCTTGGTTCTATGAGAGCAGACATAATTTTGTGACAAGAAACAAAAATGTCTCAAGAGAATTATGATAAAACAATTAGCAAATGGCCTTAGTGGAATTCGTTACATAGGTAGGGCAATGGTGCTTCAAGTGGCCTTGTTATATTAAGGCAACCAAAAGTAATTCAAATTCAGCTCATAGATCAAAAAGACAATTGGTAATTACTAAATATTACAACGTTTGATCTCTCTTTCATTTTACTGAATATTTATGGTCCCATAACAACACAAGACAAACTGAGATTGTGGAAACATTTGACACATGTCATTCAATCATAAAATAATCAACTTATCATTTTAGGTGGAGAATTTAATGCTATTTTTAAACTATCAGAAAAACATGTCAAAATATGTCATACCATGAAAACTATCCAAGATTTCTCCAACTTTATAAAGGATAATAACCTATTGGACATCGAGCCTAACAATGATTCCTTCACATGGACCAACAAGAGGGCTAAGTTTTCTCAAATTGCAGTTAGACTGGACAAGTTCCTTGTATCTCAAGATTGGAATCTATCAAACATCACATTTTAATCTGAAATTATGGCCTGCCCAGGCTCAGATCATTTTCCCATTTCCATACAATTATTCTTACCATTGGCAAAACAAGGATTTTAGTATCAACCTTCTTTTAAATTCGAAAGGACGTGGCTCTGTCACCCTTAGTTTTTGTCATTGCTTAAATATTGGTGGATTAATGCTTCATTCTATGTTGGTTAAAAGATGTATCAATTTGCTACAAAAATGAAGTGTGTTAAAAAACACATAAAAAAGTGGAATGAGATGGTCTTTAAAAATATCTTTAAAGAAAAAGAGATAGTTAAGAATCAGTCGAAGGAAATTCTTGAAATCACTAGCAAACAGGGTATGGATCAGGATAATTTGGTCAAACAAAACAAGCTCTAGTTAGATTGGGCGGAACTTTGTAATAGAGAAGAGATATATTGGTGACAAAAGTCCCAAGAGTTGTGGTTGAAAGAGGGTGATAAGAACACTAAATACTTCCATGCTTTTGCTAAACAAAAGAGAGTTGTTGATCGTATCTTTAATATCAACAATGCAGAAAATGGGCTTCCAATTTCAGACTCTCAGGGGATTCAAGAAGAAGGGGTTAGATTTTTTAAAAACTTATTAACTCCTCCTGTTTTGCTCGCTTTCCATGAAGTACAATCACAAGATCTTCTCAATACTATACTCTCTCTAGTTCCAAAATCTGATAATGCAATTTTAATGGCTCCTTTCACATTGCATGAGCTTAGGAAGGTATTTTTCTCCTTACCTCTGGATAAAGCCCCTGGGCCAGATGGATATTCAACACTATTTTTCCAAGTTTGTTGGGACTTCTTAGGTTGGGACTTACTTGGGGTTATTGAAGAATCCAGAAAAAGTAAAGCTATGTTAAAATACTTTTGGTCTCCAGGGTTAAGTCTCCCAAAACTTTCTCAGATTTCAGACCAATTTCATTATGCAACATTATCTACAAAATTGTTACCAAGGCCATATATTTGAGAATGCAATATCTGATACCTAAACTAGTCTCACATGAGCAAGGTGGTTTTGTCCCTCGACAAGAAACCATGGATGGTGCATTAGTTGCCCATGAGGCTCTACATTCAATTAATTCTTCTAACTCTTCAAATTTCATCATTAAATTGGATACGATGAAGGCTTATGATCGAGTATGTTGGGAATTCCTTTTCAAAGTTCTCCAAAGATTTAGATTTTCAAAAAATTGTTGTAAATGGATCAGAGCTTGTATTTTGCGAGCATGGTTCTCAGTTATTATAAATGGAGTCCCTACGGGATTCTTCTCTTCGACACAAGGGGTCAGGCAAGGAGATCCTTTGTCCCTAGTCCTATTTATTCTAATGGCACAAGCATTCAATAAAATTATTCAAGAGCAACATGCTCTTAGCCATTGGCAAGGTGCAAAAATTGGGAATTCAGAAATTTTGGTTACACATTCATCATTCATTGACGACACATTGTTTTTTGGGTCATCCAATGTGAAGGAAGCCAAGTAGATCAAACATGTTTTGGACTCATATATAGTTGTATCAGGTCAAAAAATTAATGAGAATAAATCAAAGATATATATTTTTAATACAAATCAAATTATTTCTACAAGGATTGTTAATATTTTGGGGTTCTCACAAGATCATGTTCCATTTGTGTATTTGGGCATTGTTTTCTTCATGGGGGCTAATAAAGCAAGCTACTAGTCTCCCATAATTGATAGAATTAAATCTAGAGTTGTGGCTTGGAAAGCCAGATGACTCTCACTAGCTGGCGAAATTCTTCTCGTCAAAACAGTGATGTCTGATATCCCAAACTATTATCTTTCAATGCTAAAAGCTCCCCTTTCAGTGATTTAGACTATGCAAAAGCTAGTTCAAGAGTTTTTATGGTCTAGAAACATAAATGGAGGAAATAAAATACCTCTCATCTCTTTGCAAGATATGGTCAAGTGAAATCTTTGAGTGGGGCTGGAATTCATGATTGGTACAAAGAAATAAAGCCTTTGGTGCCAAATTAGTTTGGCAAATATATTCTAAACCTTAAAATAAATGGTGTCAAATAATGCAATACAAGTACTTAGATAACAGTTGCCCCTCAAGTGTACTCTCGTTGCAAGATCCCCCAAAAGGATCCACACTATGGGAATTTACAATGACATTTAGAGACATTGTAACTATCTATACTGGGAGGTAAACAATGGCCTCCAAGTCAAATTTTGGAGAGATTCTTGGAATGGATCCCCTCCTCTTCTTAAACTAGGCCCAATGAATATTTTGATCGACTCTTTGGAAAAATCATGGGGTAAATATCTGATTGATTTTGTCTCTATAATTTGTTTATTATCAAAATAAGTGATTTGGAAGGACCTGGGGGAGCTGCCTATTTCATCCTTTGATCAAGACAGATTTTGTTAACTACTCTCAAGTTCAGTGGTTTATCTTTCTAGACAGGAAGACCGGTTAATTTGGGCCAAAGGGAATGGCTCATATTCAATCAAAGAGGGTTATAGGATTCTCCAATAGCAGGAAGCTAATAAAACCCCTTCCTGTGCATTCTCATTTTGCTGGAACCAATTTACTCTCTTGAAGGCTAGGCACTTTGCTTGGATTGCTTTGAAGAAAAGAGCCCTTACAAGTGATAAACTCTCTAAATTCCATATCTCACAACCTTTTAATAGTCATCTTTGTGATCAAGAACTTGAGGATGGAGACCATCTCTTTTTAAATTTCCCTTTTGCACAGCAATGTTGGCTTTTTGTCCTTGATAAACTTCACTACTCCACCCCCCTCTCGAATAAACTATGGGATCTCTTCCAATCATGGCCAGTGATGTATTCCAATTCCTTTTTCTCCAACCTTTGGACCTGCATCCCGACTTTAATCATTTGGGCTCTTTGGTGGTAGTGAAATAAGAGGATTTTCTGTCAGCATCCCTCCACTATTGAAAGTGTTCTTATCACCATTGAAAAGTCTATATCCGAAGTTGTTAACACTAATCACAATAAACACAAATGCAACCTAGTTTTATCTAACTAGGACAGAAATATTCTGCGTGATTAGAAAAGCATACATGTTCTTATTGGTTGGTGTAAAAATTCATATGCTTCCACTTCAAAAGCCAGAGACAAAATCCACTAGATCCCACCTAATCCTAGACAAGTTAAACTCAACTTTTATAGTGCATCAAGGGGCAATCCAGGTAAATCAGCTGCAAGTATTTGCATTTGAGATCATTATGGTGATGTGCTTGCTATTAAATCTGATTCCCTGCATTTGAGATCAAACAACATAGTAGAAGTGTATGCTCTCTTCATAGGTCTAGTTTTGCCAAAACAAGTGGGTTTTTCACTAACACAAGTTGAAGGCGATTCCATGGTTATCATTAATGCCTGCATAAAAAGAGAATCACACAATTGGAAGTTGTCCTACATCCTTCAACAAATCTAGCATCTCCTAGAGACCTTTGAAGAAGTTCTTATTTCATACACCCTTCGTAAAGGGAATGCCCTTGCAAACTACCTTGCAAATATGGGTTGTGATGGTTGTTTGTATGATGCAATTGATCTTGTGCATGCTATTAATAATAATGTAGATTTACAAAAAAGTGATTGTTGATGATAAGAAAGCTTCTAGTCGTCAAGAATGATTCGGGTACATACTAGCACTAATTTATGACAAGGAGGTTGTTCATTGATTTAGGACACACATATTGTCATATTTGATATATTCCTACATCTTGGTTTTGGTGGCTTTGTTAGGATTAAACCATAGACAGAAATAACAATTACATGCAAATATAAACAATATCAGAAAATAATAGATCACACAAAAAAGAACACAAGACACCAAGATTTAACATGGTTCACCCAATCCTGGGCTACGTCCACCAAACTGCAAGTCCAATATTATTATGATCTAGTGATTAACCTGATTATAATTTGTAATCCCTTACAGCTCAATACCATTGCAAAAACCAATTTTTGCATCACCTTATAAAATAGTCCATAACCCTAAGCCCTTTTTATACAAGTATTAAACTACTTTAGGGTTATAATTAATAATTACATGTCGGCCCAAAATCTTGATAAAATAGTCCCAAGCCCCAAAGAATTAATGAAGTATGTATAGTACTTTTCTAATCAGTCACCACAATCGAACATGCCCGTCCTTTCATTTCCCATGAATCTGCTATCTACTTCGATTAATATCCAGTGTGAATTCTCTGATGGGATGCTAATTTCTCTGGCTATGTATGTGCAAAGTTATAAGCTCTTTATATTATTATTATTCTTGTCATTGAGATGCACTGAATTTTGGAATCAAAATGGATTTCTCATTTGCAAAGTACCAACAATGCATCTCCTGCATTTAATTTCATGTGGACTTGCTACTGCGAGTGTAGATTCAAATAAATAATTAGTTGCTGATGGAATTTGGAGTTGTGGCAGAATGACAGTCCGAATTGGAGCTACTTACCTTGGGTTTTTGGACATCATCTTATGTTTTTTTGATTTCCAACTTTGAATGTACATGATTTTATCTTTTTGATTGGGCAATTGTAAATCGAGGTTCTCCTCTAATATATGTAATGACGAGAAGTATGGGTTTTCTTTCCTGATTCTTTTCTGGATGAGTCTTTGAATCAAAGTCAATATATATATGGTGGATAGCCCATTTTTGCTTTAAAAAACATAAAAAATTGTGTAAATGATTCTTTTGCACTATTATTTTCATAGATATATTATTATGCATTTTTACTTATCTAGATATGAACTTTAACACATTTTATGTTAGTAATTGATGTAAGATAAATTATTAAATTTATAGTTCCTTACATACCTTTTTTGATTAGTTTGAGGTGGTGTGATCACCTTCTCCATTAGATAGGGTGACCTTAACTTTATTTGTTCCACTGTCTCCATCTTCCACCCTTTTCTTCCAGGTTTGATTCATCTCCTTCTTCTTTTTTTCAATATCCACTTTCCTTTACCCTTGTTCTGTATATTATTTGGTATTGGTACTTGGTTCCTACAATTCTTATTCACATGTCCAACCTCGTGACAATTAGAACAAACTTTCTTAGGTACATTATTGATTGTCAAGTAGGGTTTTTCCTATTATCTCCATTCATATGCTCTATGTCCAAGCTTTTGACAATTGTAACAATAACCTTTAAATCTAGGTGCAATAGATCATGTATTCTTCATTCTGTTATTTCTGTCAGAGGTTAATCCTAACAATTGGTATTAGAGTGAGACGGTCATCATTTTTTTAGGCAAACTATTGTCATTTTTTTTAACAATCCTCTATGGGAAGATCTCATGGTTGAGTGGGAGCGATGGCAAATGAGGGCAAGCTAAGGGTTGACAAGTTTAATGGGAAGAACTTTGAGTTATGAAAGATGCAAATAGAGGACTATCTCTATCAAAAGGATTTATAGAAGTTGTTGGAAGGAAAAATCAAGAATCAGGAATCTATGAGAAATGACGACTAGGATCTTTTAGATAGAAATGCACCTGAAAGCATTCAGTTATGCTTGATACCATCAATGGCATTTAATATTACAAAAGTGGAGATGATGGAAGAGTTGATAGAAACCATAGTGAAATTGTATGAAAAGCCCCCCGCTTAAAATAAGGTATTTCTCATAAAAAATTTATTTAATATGAAGACGACAGAAGGTGGATCTGTTGCAAATCATTTAAATGAGTTTAATACTATTACTAGTCAATTATGTTCTATGGATATTAATTTTGATGAAGAAATTAGGGCTCTCTTGATTTTGTGTTATTTTCCTGAAAGTTTGAATGGCTTGGTAATGGTTGTGAATAATTTTGTTTTTGGATCTAATACCCTCAAATATGGTGATGTGATCAGTGTTATTTTGAGTGAGGAAACTCGTATAAAATCCTCAGGTAGATCTACATCAGGAAGTACTTTGAACACACAAAGCAAAGGCAGAATGATTGAGAGAGGAAATAATTTTAGAAATCATGGGAAATCAAGAGGAATGTCAAAGGGGAAGAGGTCTCAATCCAAAAGACCGAGAGATTGCTGGTACTATGGTAAAATAGGGCATAAGAAGAAAGATTATTGGACTCGAAAGAACAATGAAGGAGATAAACCAGAAGGGAACAAGAAGGAAAATGTGGTAAGTAACAATTCCAAAGAGGATGCTTTGCTTCTATCTTTACAAAATATTGATAATTCATGGGTTTTAGATTTTGGTGCTTCATTTCATACTACACCTCATAGAGGCTATTTCATTGATTATGTCCAAGGGGATTTTGGGCTTGTTTATTTGGGGGATAATGAACCCTGTTAGATTGTTCGAAAGGGAAAAGTTAAAATTAAGTTGCAGATTGGGAATCATTGGCCACTACATGAGGTAAGACATGTTCCAAGGCTGAGTAGGAATTTAATTTCAGTAGGGCATTTCGGTGATGAGGGTTGTGTAGTTACTTTTAATGATAAAAATTGGAAGGTTTCAAAAGGTTCCCTTGTAGTAGCAAAATGTGTGAAAGTAGGCAACTCATATCTCTGTATAGGTCATATTGTTTCTTCTACTTTGATTGTTTCAGAGAAAATTGAATGTTTAGGAATAGTTGTTGTAGTTGAGTAGGGAGAATAGATAGTTGTTGTAGATTCTGATACAACACTGTGGCACAACAGAGTTCGGCATATGAGTGAGAAAGGTATGAAAATATTGCATTCAAATAATGTTTTATCATGTCTAAAATGTGTTAATATGGATTTTTGTGAAAGTTGTGTGTATGGAAAACAAAAGAGAGTGAGTTTTGTGAAGATTGGGAAGGAAAATAGAAGGCAAAAATTAAAGCTTGTGCATACAGATGTATGGGGACCAGCTAGGGTATCTTCCCTCAGTGGCTCTCATTATTATGTTATATTTATTGATGATACAACTAGAAAAGTATGGGGTTATTTCCTTAGACAAAAATCTAATGTATTTCAAATTTTTAAGAAATGAAAATGCTTGGTTGAAAATGAGAACAGAAAGAAATTAAAATGTCTTAGAACTGATAATGGTGGTGAGTATTGCAGTCATAAATTTGAAGATTATTGCTCAACTAATGGTATTCATAAACAAAAAACTATTCCAAGGGCTCCATAGGAAAATGGAGTGGTTGAACGCATGAAATAGACTATAATGGAGTGTTCAAGGAGCATGAGGTTGCATGTTGGGTTGCCCTTATACATATGGGTAGAGGCTATTAATATTGTCATGTAGTTGATTAATAGAGATCCCTCTACTCCTTTGGGTTGTGGTATTCCAGAGGAAGCATGGACTGGTAAAAAGGTGAGTTGTTATTTTCTTAAAAAGGCATTTGCTCATATAGATTTTAAAAACATAACCAAGCTAGAAGCTAAGTCAAAGAAATGTGTATTTGTTCGATATGGCATTGATAAATTTGGTTATAGGCTTTGGAATTTTGAAAATCATAAAATTGTAAGAAATAGGGATGTCATATCCAATGAGAAAGTGTTGTACAAAGATCTGTTGCAGCAACATGAGAAGAAAGAAGATGATTATGTAGGACTAGATGATACTCCAAAAGATGATGTTCCAGTAATTCCTCATGATGTGCAATAATTGCAACAACAAATACCACACACACCAATGAATGTTAGATAGTCAACAAGGCTAAGTAGACCTCCATAAATATTTTCTCCTTCCTTGTATTCTATTTTACTTACTGATGATGGTGAACCTAAATGTTATCATGAAGTTGTGCAAGGGATACTAAGATTAAGTGGGAGTCTGCAATGAAAGAAGAAATGGACTCTTTGTTGAAAAATAAGACATGAGAATTATGCAAGTTGCCTGTAGGTAAAACGACTTTATAGAATAAATGGGTTTATGAGTTAAAAGAAGAGGATGGAGGTAGGAAAAGATTTAAAGCTAGGTTAGTTGTAAAAGGATTTGTATAGAAAAAAGGCATTGATTTTGATGAGATATTCTCTCTTATTGTTAAGATGACTTCTATTTACAGTGTTTTAAGTATTGTGGCTATTGAAGATTTACATTTGGAGTAGCTTGATGTTAAAATAGCCATACCACTTGTTAGGATTAACCTTAGTCAAAAATAATAGTTACATTCAAATATAACCAATATCGAAAAATAATAGATTGCACATAAGAGAACACAAGACACTGAGATTTAACATGGTTCACCCAATCCCTATGCTACGTCCACCAACAAGAAGTCTAATATTATTATTATCCAATGATTACAACCTGATTACAATTTGTAATCCTTTATAGCTCAATACTACTGCAAGAACCAATTTTCACATCACACCTTATGAAAAATCCCTAACCCTAAGCCTTTTTATACAACATTTTTGTTACTTACAAAATTAAGGCTAGAATAATAGAAATATAGTAGGCGATGTCTTTTACAATATAAGGTCATTTTTTGCTTCGAGGGTGCTACCCCAAAAAAACCCATGTGAGGGTGTTGCCCCTTAACCCCATCCTGTACTACGACAAGGAGTTGATGTAGTGCAAGGCAAGATAATCCCCAAAGGAGATGTCCTAGCCCCCAACAAATAACCACACAATAGAAACACAATCTAATACAAATTACAACTCTTTATTCATAAAATAACTATTACATGTAATGTGTTGGGCTATAAGGCCTTCCCAATTATGGCCAATTACAAAGCAATTTTTAATAAAAGTTCTGTAAGATCCTTCAAGATCCAACCCAAACACTAGCTAGTCTAGATCCACACTCTGGTAGAAACCTCCAAGAAAGATCTAAACTTGTGCTTGCAAGCCCACCAAGAAATCTCTTTGTTTCTAAGCCACAACCACTAGCTCTCCTCACAAACTCTCAACTCCACCACAATTCTATTGTAAACTACCTCACATTTGACGTTCTATCCACAGACTCAAGAAAACTCACTCCTCTGCTTCCTCCTTCTCTCCAAGCTTTTACTAAGAAGAGATCACACCTTGAAGCTTGATTACAAATTCTCATATACCTTACTTAAATAGGCACTTACCACCCAAGAAGTTACAAACACAACCAATGTGGGATAAAAGGTAAATACAAATACCTTACAACAAATTTGTGTAAATGATTCTTAACCGTTTATAACTAAACCTTACCTCAAGATCAAAAACTAATCTAAATACAAGTAAACCATGATCATATTTCAATCCTATGTAAAAATGTAACCCTGATGAAAGACTAATCTTGATTAAATACCAACATTCATATAATTAACTAATTCTACCCCTAATAGGACTATAGTCCTTATGGGCTATCTAATTTAACTATAGGCTTTGACAATACATAACTAATATATGTTGCATTCATGCATGATACTCTACATTTAACATATCACTCCTATTGGCTTATCATTGCACATACAAAAACATGCAACTATTGAAATATAAGTGTGTTATTTTTTTCAAATAAGTTTTTTTTTTTGCATTTGATTATATTATTATTATTTTAAAAATGTAATTAAATCTATAATCTAACAAAAATACTATCAAATTTAATAAATCAGATAAATGCAAGAATCCATGTTTGAAGCATTCGTGGGACTCTTTTCTTTCCCACCTTTTTATTTGGAAAATAACTATAGATTGGTCATTTAAATACTTTCTATCTCTTAAAATATACTATTATTTGAAGTCATCTTCTTGCTATCTTTATATAAATATTTATCTTTAATATAATCCATTATTTATTACTTTTTAATTTTAAACATTCATATATCAAAATATATTATTATTTTGAGTCATGTTTCTTAAGTCATTTCACTAACACTGTCTCAATTTAAATGTTAAGAAAATTGACTCTAATTTTACTAATTCTTATGTCAATTCCAAACCATGTTCAAATATAAATTTAACCAATTTTTATCTTGCTAGTGTAGATATCTTCAATAAATCCATCTAAAGAAATGCCAATAAATATCATTACAAAATGATTAAAAATTAATTTAATACATCTAAAAATATTTATATTTCCTTGTAGCTCTAAAGAGTATTTATTAGCAAATATTTTATACAATGTTTATTATTATTATCTGGTTGTCAAATTTAACCAAAAAAGAGAAATGTTAACGTTATCACACTCCCATCATCAAATTTCAAGATAATTATTTCAAATAATTAATTTTAAAATTTACAAACAACAATTGAAGACCTAATTTAAACTACACTTTATTATAGATTGAATACCAATTAATCTCATTAGTTTATTAGATTATTCATTGTAAAAATAATTTTTTAACAAGGGATTAATTTCTCATGTTTTTTTACATATTAAAGAAAATAATTTCTTATTGAATGATTGGATTCAATTACTTGAATACAGTTTTATAAGTTTAAATCTTAAAATAATCAGTTTGAAAAGATGATACAACAATCATATCATATAGTTATTTTATTCTCAAAGCTATACATACAATATGTTAAAGTTAATTTTTGCAACTTTATTTCTTCTATTTAAATTCATGTTACAAAAGAATAAATATAAATTCATCTTATTTAGTTGTGATATTGCTATCAGGATTTAACTATGTAGTTTTTGAGTCAAACTCATTGACTCATGTTTCATGAGCAATGAATCACGCATGAATCCATCTTTCATGAGAATAAATGGAACACTTAGCACTCATTGGATCTAGGTGATGCTCATAGAGGTGAAGCGTCAAGACTTCTGAGGAGGTCACCCATCCTAGTACTACTCCATCTCAAGCACACTTAACTACGGAGTTTCCTCCATGATTAAACTCACTCTTCTTGCAACCCTATTTGCCAAACCTTCACCAAGTGTTTTGTCTTATGAACCATTCATTAGAAATTCCCTTAAGCTCATCAAGTGATAAGTGATGAGCTTAAGGGGGTTTCCATTGAATGGTTCATAAGGCACAACACTTGGTAAAGGTTTTTTAAATGGGGTTGCAAGCAGAGTAGTTTTAACCATGGAGGAAACTCAAGGATTTCTAATGAACGGTTCATGAGACACAACACTTGGTGAAGGTTTTTCAAATAGAATTGCAAGCAGAGTGGGTTTAACCATGGAGGAAACTTTGTATTTAAGCGCGGTCGAGATGGAGTAGTACTAGGATGGGTGACCCCCTAGGAAGTCTTGGTGCTTCAACTCTATGAGCATCACCTAGATCCAATGAGTGCTAAGTGTTCCATTTATTCTCATGAGAGATGGATTCGTGTGCGATTCACTACTCATGAAACATGACTCAATGAGTTTGACTCAAAAACTATACAATTAAATCTTGATAGCAATATCAAAATTTCACTTGTTGTGAAAAGTCCCATAGAAGAACAAGGTTTGAGATTCTAAAAGATTTAATCGCTTGTCAAACCAACATTTTATGATAACCTGATGTTTCAACATCTTCTCTAAAGTTGATGTTCTCTTCTCATCCAATTCCAAGGGATTCATCAATATGATCTACACTCTGTCAGCATCACCAACATACCCTCTCATAAATTTCAACACTGGTATCTTGAGATTGAGTGGGAATATTGGTTCCTACCTATAAACAAGTAGACGTGGGGATGTTCCCAAAGCATTCTTAATCCTAACTCTATATGTCCATAATGCATATTTCAATTGAGTGTGCCAATCTTTTGGATTCTCAAAGAGCAAGCATTTTATCACTATAATCAAGTTCTTATTGGTGGACTCAACCACACCATTTGCTTGGGGATAGTAACTAGATGAAAACTTGATAATAAATCGATTGTCCAATGCCCATTGAGTAAGGAAAATCAATGAAAAAGATGACCCATTATCACACACCAGGAAGAATGACATTCTAAACCTAGTCACAAGTGCTCTTCCAAGAAATTAGTAACCACTTTTGTTGTACAATTTTGGAAAGTTTTAGCTTCAATCCAATGCGTGCAATAATTTGTAGCTATGAGGATGAACATGTGTCCTGTTGATGGCGGTGGGTGTATTGGTCCAATAAAGTCCATCCCCCACTTGGAAAAAGGGTGTACCTCAAATACTAGTTGTAGTGGCATAGTTGGGTTACTTTCCCTATTGGCACTCGTTTGACAAGTGTGGCAAGAGCGTATGTGTTCAAATATGTCCTTCAAAATTGTAGGCCAAAAGTAACCTGATCTCAAAATCTGCCTCTATAGATCCATGTCTAGTGCCATACTTGTCATGATATTGTTCTAATACATCTCTTTCTTCTTCACGTCTTAAACATTTCAGATAATTCCCCTTATAGTTCTTCTTGTAAAGTTTCCTATCTTGAAGCATGTAGGATTCACATTTCATCTTGAGTTCTCTACGTTGGGAACTATTCATCTAGTGAGGGTATTGATTCTACAAGAGGTAATACATAATATCTTGATGCCAAACATCTGCGATTATTCCTTCATTAGTGTCTACTTGAGACACTATGATTTGTTCTTCATTGTCAATTCTAATATCATTGTCAGCTATCATCTTGGTCAACCCTTGTCCTCTTACTAGCTTGGTTGGTTTAATTTCCAAATCAAATTCTTGTAATATAGCCATTCATTTTCCTCTTCTTTTGCCTAATTCATTTTGCATTAGTAACTATTTAAGAGCAGGGTCTGACATAATAGCATATACCTTACTCTTGAGTATGTAATGGTGAAATTTCTTGCTTGCCTTTATCAGGGTAATTGATTGTTTGTCAATATTGGAATAGTTCAATTTGGCATTATTTAGTGAACAACTTATCAATGTGAAAGGTCTCTCATCTTCTTTATCTTTCTTTTGCATGAGAATCCCTGCACATGTATATTCTGAAGCAGAAGAATAAATCTTGAAAGGCAACTCATAATCAGGACTCACAAGTATTGGAGTCCTAGAGATAGCTACTTTGATATCTTCAAAAGATTTCTTGATTTTAGGAATCCATTTAGTTTTCACTCCCTTCTTCATTGAGGGGACGAACTATCTCAAAGAACCTGCTAATGAACTTTCATACAAAATTAATCTTCCTAAAGAAATATTTAAGCTCTTTGCGACTATGGGGCAGTGACAACTTTAGAGTCACTTCTATTCCCTTAAGATCAATGGATATCCAAACTTTGAAAATATTGTCACCCGAAAACTTTCCTTTGGTAACCCCGAATGAAAATTTCTTGGGGTTAAGAGATATATCATATCTACGACATTGGTTGAAAACTTGTTTTAGATCAGCAATATGACTACTATGGTCTTTTGAAAAGACAATTAGGTCATCCATATAGATAACTATATATTTATTTATGAGCCCCTTGAAAGCTTCATCTATTGCTCTTTGAAATGTAGCTCCTGTGTTGATTAATCCAAAGGGCATTCTAATGTATGCAAATGTTCCCCATTTTGTTGTGAATGCAAGATCTTTAACCTGTCTTCCTCATCTACCATCACTTGGTTATATCTCGAATATTCATCTAGAAAAGACATCATCTTAGACCCATTAACAATTTACAATACTTCATCAAGTGAAGAAAAAGGGTAGTTATCTTTTTGGGATGCTTGGTTCAAATTACTAAATTCTATGGAATGGCAGGTTTATCTGGTCTTTTTCCCTTATAGGTACCAAGTTAGAAAACCATGTAGAATGTCAAATTGGAAAGATAATTTTAGCATCAAGAAACTTCTAGACTTCTTTCATTATTAATGACTCACTTTTTCTTTGACGAAAAGTGTTAGCATCAAGCTTCAATAGAATATCATGAGTGATGATGTTAGGATCATATGTCTTGAGCTCTCCATAACTCCACATAATGACATCTTCGTACTCTGTGAGTAACTGAAGCATACTTTCTCATTCATGGGGTTGCATGCCTTTTTTATTCTCACCAACTTAGTGTCATCTTTAATGCCTAGATTACATGAATCACAATCTTCAATCCCCTTTTCTTCAACAATTCTCTTACTACGTGTTGATTCATCTCAGTCAAAGATATGTTCCAACTCTACCATCCCCTTGGGAATAGTATTAGTTTTTTAATTTATGATCTCATCTTCATCTTCTAGTTCATCACCCTTGATTTTCTCATCAGGAGTATCATCAATTTCTTGTCCTTTAAACAAATTACTACACATAATGAACTTAAGAATATGTTGATCATCTTGGAAGACCTAGAAGTTAATAATATTATCCAGAATAGACAAGGCAGCCACTAGTTCAATTGAAAACCCTTTGAGTTTTTTTTCTTTCAATGGGTTGTAATGCACTGGCTAAAATTGCAAGGGCATCATCGACCATATTCCTCCTTCTTGGAATGGACAATATCTTTTGGGCTTCAAAATCTTCCATCAAGTCCCAAACTCTTTTTTGGTAAGTAAGTAGTCTTCTATCATTGCAAGAGTAGATTGATTTAACCTTTCTAATCACCAGCTGAGATTCTCCTTTAATTACGAGAGCTTTGATGTACGTCTCTAATGCAAAGAGAAGTCCACAGATCAAGGCTTCATATTCTACAACATTGTTAGTACACCTAAATTATACACGATATGCAACATAAAAAGACCTACCTTTGGGGTTACTTAGTTCAATAACTATGCCTATTCCTAATTTGCATTTAGAGCCATCAAACCTAAGTGTCCATATAGGTTGTTCTTTCGGCTTCCTTGACTTGTGTTTATTTGTCTGAAGCTTTTCTTTCACTTGGATTTTGAAGGATTGTTTCTTTGGAATCCATTGCATTCTTTCATGTGTTGGACTTGGTGAGTTACTATCGTTTACCTTTGATATGGGGATCATCTGTTTCTTTTGTTCATCTTGAATTTTCCCAATCAAATTTGTGATTTTATCAATTTGTGGTTTAGGTTGACTGACTACCGAGGTCCAACCTTGACCTTTCACAAAGTGTCTTCTCCTTAAAACTTTAGTCATCCTTGGTGGAGGAGAATACAAAGCTACTTCATTTGAAAAATTGTACTCTGTGATCATTGTCTTTAGCTTTGGCTCAACATCTATCTTGATCTAGTTATTCAATCCCTTCCAAGGAAGTCATAGTTGAGTGAAATTAGTTGAGAACCATCCTCTTAGGCACTAGGTCCATTCTTTACTCAGAAATAAGTCGTATGTTTTTAGAATTTATGCCATATGTATGTCTATGATATCTTGAATTCAAGGGTCTGTAGTCAATTGTATACGAACATCTTTCAATACCCCAATAACTTTTACTTTTATTTTGTCAAGTTGAATCACTATTCAATTCGTGGGTTGTGGGGTGACTCCCAACTTTTGAGCTATCGAAAGTGGCATTACATTACAAGAAGCTCCTAAATCTATGAGACAATTGTGAAGGTCCCTTCCACTTCGACCTCTTCCTTATACATGGTAGGCATAACCTTAGATGTGTTAACCTACTAATATTTTCTTCTTGGTATGATTAAGAGTCTTCAATAGTGCTTCCCTCTAATTAGGGAAACTTTGTACCATATCAAACAAGGATATATTGGTCTTTGTTCTTTTCAAATCTTCAACCACGCTATATTTTTCTATTGACCAAGTAGGATTCTTCAATATCATAGGTACATTTCCTTGGTTCTGAAATTGTTGTCCAACATAGGGTGCTCTTGGAGGCATTGGATTATTATTCACTCTTGGATTTGGAGGCATTGGTTGCAACGCATGAGGAATCATATCTATCATGGGTTCGCTTCTATTTTGTAAGTTGTAAGTATTATAGTTGTCATTTCAAAAAGAGAACATCTCGGCTAGTTCAGGGTTTGATTCTTCATTGAATGGAAAGATAAATTCTTCATTAACTCGTTCCAGCATTTCAATATTTTGTGGAGAATCAAAAGACTCTAACAACTTATCATTGAATTGCATAGGGGACTTGTTACTGGTGCATTGCAAATTCTAGTTTATTTCTTGATTCCCAATAAAATATGATCTACCATCATTGGGTATGTTTTGACTAGTGTCAAGTTGATTTATGTCCACAAAATGAGCATTGTTATTGTTGTCTGCGGGGATACTCCCATTGTTTGGACGAGTATTGCATTGCCAATTTTGTCTTTGGAAACCATTGTTGTGGTCTGAAGGGTTGAAATTATTCCCTGCATTATTATTTCCACTAAAATTCTTCTTTTGATTTTGACCATAGTTGTTGTTATAAGGGGATGCATTTGTTCTTTGGAAATTATTATTTTGCCCTTGCGATAACCTCAAACGGGTTAGCTCATTAGATATTTGAGACATTGTCTTCTTCATTTGACCTAACTCAGTTGTGACATTATTTTCTTCCTCAGTCGCTGGTGCTTCCTTTTGCTCAAAGATAGCAGCTTTTGGAGCTTCATATCTTGGGTAGGTAATGATTGGAGCTAGCACAACTAGTGCTTGTTATAGAGGGATCATAGTTAATGGAATGAATTGACTAGGCATCACTTGTGCTCCAATAGGATGTGTTGGTACTATTGCACTGGCATGAGTTGAAACCATCATCCCTCCTCCATTTGGTGTAGCCTGCTTAGTGAAAGTGACAACTTCGTAGAAGACCTTGTCTATTATATCAATATATGTAGCAGACAATCTCCTTAGGAAGATAGCAGCGAGTTAGTCCATAGCATTTAGATAAATCTAAACTGTAGCCCCAATTGGTATAGTGTAAGGTGTTTCCAATTGCGGTATGCCATATGAAAGCAATGATTGAAATGTAAAATGGTCTCTGTTAGATCCCTCTTGATAGATATGAACTGGTGGTGTATCACAGCCAGATTGATGAATGTTTTGAATTGATCTAAGAATGATTTCTCAAAGGATACCCAGTTCTGAATAGATCCTAGTGAAATATTCATGTACCAATTAAATGCAACCTCTCCCAATGTATATGGGAACAAATGAAGGACCACATTCTCATGTTGAATCTGTTTTCGATTGCATATTTCTTTGAAAACCTTGATGTGATCCTCAGTTGTCTATGTTTCTCCATAGATGAACCTTGGCCAGAATTTCTCAAGGTTCTTGGGAAGGTCATTGAGTGGACCTTGCAAATTGATCGGTGAATCTATTGCATTTGCAAAGAAGGCCATCGGTGGAGAATTAGGTGGAACTATAGGTAGAGGTAAGTTTGAAGGTGGAAATGAGGAAGATGATGAAATTTGGAATGAAAGTGGTAGAATTCGTGGTATCCCTTTATCACTATGAGGCTTGCTAAAGTGATTGAGTTCTAGGTACTCATGTCCACCGGGTGAAGACCTTAAAGCTCGTTGAAATGGAGATGGTCGATCAACATATTCTAGTTTGTCTTAAATCTAGAAAAGTGCACCTCTAGAAAAGCACACTTCTAAAAAGTGCACCTCTTCAAAAAGTGCACCTACCCACCTTCCGGTAGTGACAAACTTTGAAAAAAAAATTGAATGTCCAGACACTGTAGAATTTTCAAACAACAACTTGGGTTACTTGGCAAAATAGTTTTGGGCCCTCCTTCTAGCACCACTTTTGTTGAGCTTTCATTTTTCATGATATTGAACAAAAGAGATCCTTTCAAATCTCTCTCTTGAAAATTTGATCAATGACCAACTCCTAGGTTCTGGATGGTTGTTTTTCAACTTGCTAGGTAACTCAATTGAAGGTAAATGTGTATGTTCACGAGGAGGCCTTTGCTGGGTCCAACCAATCTGCACACCTGTTGCTGAAATTTAACCACAAAGAGATATATTTTTGTATTTTTCATTTTATGATAAATGCACTTTATCAATGCAACTATATGAATTCCTATTTTAACCAAGTGTTTGAAAAGCAAATAAAAAAGATAGAGTAACAAGATATTAAAGTAAATTGCTTGAAAGGGAAATTCCTAATGGACATAACCCAAACTAAAAACATGTCTGTGAATTAAATTATCAAAAGGATTTGGTAGGAAACCAATGAAATTAGGACCAGTTCTTCCTCAACTCCATTGATGCAATAGTTGATGGGAACTTTAATAATAACCAAAATATGTTTCATGGTTCATGAAATCACAAGGCCGCATAAATTACACTCACACAAGACAAAACGCTATGCAAGAACAAAGATGATCATTTCTCCAATTGGTCATAACAGTGAAATTCCTTAACACAAGGCAAACACCATAAATAAAAGATCACACAATCATAACAACAAATAAAGCCATTGGCTCCATTATTATTCATGAATATGCATTCACAAAAATAACACACTCTGGCAAGAATAACTACACTCAGAATGAGAGCACCAATAACATATATTAATGCATCAAAATAATGTACTGGAGTACATATTACATCCATGCATTTTTTCATGCCCAAAATTTATTGGGCAAAAACACAACTATAAATTTATTTATTTTTTGAAAGCTAAACTTAAGGTAACACATATTGGCGTGTGCATGTTGCAACCAGGTTATCGAATAATTGGGCAGCATTGATAGATGATTCAATTCATTTGTTACTCTAGTTGTCATTACATAAGCAATTTGACAAGAAGTCGTATTACATCTATTAGGGCTCAGGTTATGCACATGAGCTAGATAATAGTGGATTTTCAGAAGGGAACATATGCCTACAAGACCTTGTCATAGAAATATCATTATACAATATCAATTATTTAATTTAGCAACCTATCCTTGTGGGTAAGCATAAAATCTATAAAGTATCATGTAAGATCTTTCTAAACCTAGATTTACATTTTGAATTGTAAAGTAATTATCCATAATTACCATTGGACATTATATAGTTTCATTTGCGCGATGTATGGTATCCATAATGTTCAACGTGTATATCGAGATCACAGCTCCTAGATGAATAATATCTACATAAAGTTAAGAGATCTATATGATGGTGTGATTATTAACAGATCAACCAGTAATATATATCTATATGTAATAGAACACTAAATTTAAACTATACTAACTAAACTTCTCAACCTGATTACCACCATCAACTAATGACTTTACTATCATGAACCATGACACTACGAGCAAAAGATCACTAGGGTAATATTATTATGTTCATAGGGTATTCATTTAATAATATCCTTTTACATCATTCCTATAACAATGCTTGTTTTATTCTATGACTTACCATTAATTATAGATTGGTTAAATTGCATAGAGTTAATATGTATTTCATTATATATATATATATATATATATATATATATATATATATATATATATATATATATATGACGAGACCATCTTATAATTATACTAATACAAATAATTACTAACCCATAATATGCCAATTACATGAACTACTATAAACTAATAAAAAATTTACAAACTACAATAATTACAATTTAAAATCTATTAGTAACCCACTATGTTTCTTCTCTTAAAACTATTTATTACTTGCTAATAATCTATGGACTTGCTCCCAACCTTTAATTGTTATTCATTTATTGATTTACTAACCTATTCTTGAAACTTTATACTATTAACTAAAATTTCAAATCCATCACCAATTACTACACTAATCCTAAACCTTAATCACTAACTTTCCTTCATTCTAAATCCAACTTATTTATTTACATTATTAATGAAATCCCATTAACTAATTCTAGTTATACTCACTATCCCAATCCCCTGACTCCCAACATGCACCTTAATTCCCTACAAATCCCATGCACTTAAGTGCCATTCCAAGCACTTCCCAAAGTCCCTTAGGGCTCGTTTGGCTCGTGGATACGAGTTGGTATTAGAATACGAAATTCTGAAGAATCTCGTATCCACCGTTTGGGTCCACCGTATGGGAACAGGAATTGTAAAAAAGTGTGATCCCGTATGCTTATTTACCCCCCAAAACAAGGATTTGGGCTTCCACAAAAATAGGTGGAATTTCCAAAAATCCCGTTTTAATTCCCATTTTACAGAAGCATGCTTACAAATTATTGCATCGACTATAATCTGTCAGGTCTGCTGCATCGAGTATTTGGTGCTCATTTTGGTGGCTTGGTTCGTTGCTGCCTCTGCATCTCCATGAGCATCTGCTGGTTCTGTTGGTTCATGCTAGTTCTACTGGTTCACACCCTGCTCCTTCCCGCTTTGCTTGTGTTGGCCTCTGCTTGTTCTCCAGAGGTATGGGCTTTTTGTTTGTTTTTATGCAATTTTTTGGGTCGTATGAAAAACCCTAATGTGGCCGACATTGCATCAATTCCAAGTAGACTGCACACAACCTTCAGGTATTCTGCTATTTAAAACGTCGACAAGATTGTTCATGGGTTTTTCAATGAAGATTGT
The DNA here is from genome assembly GCA_028749045.1 of Cupressus sempervirens. Lineage (NCBI taxonomy): Eukaryota > Viridiplantae > Streptophyta > Pinopsida > Cupressales > Cupressaceae > Cupressus > Cupressus sempervirens. The sequence goes on from CM053793.1 coordinate 689,937,291, forward strand.
TCAATGGGACTGTTCATGGGTTTTTCAATGAACAATATTCATGGGTTTTTTAAAGAGCAGCACACCCAGAAGCATCCTCCAAGAGAAATTGTTTCAATGAATAGTCTCCACAATGGTTTAAAAATTGTTATGACCTAGAAGCATCCTGCGATAATCCGAAACCCTTGTTGAGAAAAATGATTTATGCAGTTACCTGCTCTCTTGTAGTTTCTGATCTGCCCTATCATGCATTTTTATCTTGAAGATTGTTCAATGGGATTGTTCATTGAAAAACCCATGTTCAACCCATTGAAGATTGTTCATGGGTTTTTCAATCCCATGGGTTTTTCTCCACGATGCTTCTGGAGCATAAATTTGCTGCTCTTTAAAACATCGTGCAGATTGTTCATTGAAACAATTGCTCTTCATTTTGTTTGATTCCATTTATGAAAGAATGCCCTCTATAAAACATCGTGCAGATTGTTCATTGAAACAATTGCTCTTCATTTTGTTTGGTTCCATTTATGAAAGAATGCCCTCTACGGCACACATGACCACGACCTGTAGGTCCTCTGCACCAGCTAAAGCTGCGTATACCATTTTCCCCTGTCGCTATGGGTTTTGAAGATGCATGACACCTTTCAAAGGTTTAATATAACATATCCGTTACCTTCAGTTCCTTTACTGAAACTGAAATAAAAAAGACATTATATTTTTAAAAATAGATATACATAGTGAGTATCTTTAGGAAAACCTACAATATAAATTATAAATATCTTGTTAATAGAGCAAATAGGCAGTGTCTTCACAGAAACTGAAATATCGAAGACATTATATAAATTCTTTGAGTATCTACATTGGCATATATATAGATAATGAATATCTTCACAGAAATTGAAATACCTAAAACATTATATATAACCTTTTAATATATGCATCAACCTCTATGCACATAATGAAATATCTTCACAAAAACTAAAATACATGAGAAGCATTAATATACACAAAATTTAAATTATGAATACAAGGTCATTGACATATATTAACTAGACAGTATTATTGTAGTTTGCATCACCAATGAGATGAATCGCCATTATTTGCGTAACATTTCTTACTCCTTATCTCGCCACCTGCCCCCTGCATGCATACCCCTACAGGGCCAGGGCAACGGGTGGGAACTATATAGGCTGAGGTCATTTATGCAGTCATTTAATGCGATAGTGTAGTCTCAAGTCGAATTCTTCACAAGATGATCAAAAGTGGAAAGTGAAAATTTTAAGTTGTGCTTCTTAATCTTGATTTCTACCGCGTTTGCTCTTAAAAAGGTTGTATTGGTCTAATGATCCAATTCTTAAGAGGGGCATCTAATTTAGCATTCTATTTTGTGACTTTTGATATTGATTTTTAATGTGTGTACTCCTAAGAAACTTCATTGATCTCGTATGGGATCTAATTTATCATTCTATTGTGTGACTTTTGATTCTGATTTCTAATTTGTGTACTCCTAAGAAACTTCTTTGATCTCCCATCTCTTGTAACTTTCAATTATAAAATAATGCTTCATAGGTAAATATCTCACATTTTTGGACTGCAGATGCAAATGTTATGCATTACAACCTGATCCACCATGTTATATTGTGATATTTTTTTATTGTATTACAGATTTCTTGTTTAGTTATAACTGGATTTCAGATCGCAATGCAGTTGACTTACATTGGTGAAGACATTTTTCTTTACATTTTTGCTAACATCATTCTTTTTGCAGATTCTTGCTGAAAGTTGTGACTCTACCAACACCATAAAATTTTAAAAAAATCTACTGTAAGAAAGGCAAGTGTAACTTCTTATTCTTGTTTCTCCATTTGTTTAATTTTATCTGGCTTTACTATTTTTAAAAACAATTGCTATGAGCAAAAAGTCTCTAAAAAGAAAAATATGTGTTTATTTTGTCGTTCACACTTTCAAAACAAGGTTCTGAATTTTCTACCCTCCTAAATTCAATATGCTTTGCCCACGATTTTCAATGTTTAAGCTTCTTTTATATGTGAAGCTTCAATCTCTTTGTTTCTTTAAAATGCTCTTATTTCTAAGGTGTAGTTAAGGTAATATTTAAAATATTCAATATTATATGGTAATATTAAGGAATCATATTTCTTCATATTTCCTTAAAGAACTTTATTCATACATTCAAATTAACCTTTGCTTTGTTATTCTCTACATAAGACAAGGACTTAGCCAACAACTTCATAAATATTGATAAAATAAGTAAGGATGGTGATCTGACCCTCTCTCTGGTTGTATTGATTTTAAAGGATGGTGATCTAGCCCTCTCTCTGTTTGTATTGATTTTTTACCTTTCTATGTTTATATTTGTTCCTATTTTCGTACTTTTTATATTCAAAATTTTCTTTCCAAACAAGCTTTATTTTGTTACTATTGCTACTTTATTTTATTACTAATGCTAATAGAGGAATCTCATATATGCACTCCTAAAACACAAACAATTAAGAGCAATTTAGAAGATAAAAATGTTTTTATGTGGTCACATATTAATATGTGATCTTTGTATTATTTAATGTTTCTCATTGAAGCCTTATGACACTTTATTATAATTATAATATATATAGTTTTCTTTTGTTTTTTTATATTACCCCTTATTCAACATTTGTGCCAATGACTTATTTTCTATGTGCATTTATCTAAGTCAGTGATCTCCATAGTGTTTCAAATAGATGTACTTAATAAAGTTAACAAAATGTTTGGAGCATTAAAACCCAATACTTAAATAAAGAAATTTTCCATGAACATGTGATTTTGATTAACCAAATATTGTTAAGCATTCTTCTACTGCTTAAGTTCCAATTTCAAAAGAAAACTATCAACGAAATGTATTTTGACCAAACTATCCTTCTATATTGTATTTATGAATTTGAATGGACCTATCAAAGAGGCAAGCAATCTTGATAAGTTTTAATCCTTCAATTGTGAGATCTTGCATAGGTATTAGGTATAACCTAGTATTTGTGGTAGACTGAATCTTCTATTCACAAACATCATGTGCTCATTGTTTGCATGCTGTAATTTTTAAGATGAGCTCTTCAACTACTTGACCGCATGAAGAAAATAGAGAGTGACAATGCAGCCCTAAAGGACATTGTTGTTGACGCATCATCGCTCTTTCTTAAGCTTTGTGACAGGGTGGTCAAGTTAGAAGCTGACAACTTCATATTGAGAGATCAAATTGGGAACCTGATGGCAGAACTCACAAATCTCAAACAGTCAACTGAATCAAATATCAAAGATTTCGCAGATACCTTCATCTCCAAAACAGCAATGCTGAAATCCAATATTGAGGCAGTTATTGAACAACTTGTTGGATTGGATAAAATCAAGGATCAACATACCAAAATGGTTGCAGAAACGGAACAGAAGGTGAAATCATGGGCTTCACTTTGCATCAATACTGATACTACTACTCTGAGACTGAGCATAGACAAGATTGTTCAAGGTAAGATTGATGATGAGAGAGTACGGCGGGCACGTGAGCTCAACTTGCACGTTCGGGGTCTTTCACCCACTTTTGACCCCGCTGCTGCTGGGTATGCCTTTCTCTCTGAACAACTTGGCATCTCAGACATCACCTTGGATAGATGTTGGTTTGGTACGGGGGACATCCTTTTTATTAGATTCTCTTTTCCGGATAGGCTTCGTGCCCTTAGAGCGAAGAGAAAGTTGTTCTCTCTCCCATCAAAAATTTATCTGGATGAAGATCTTACTAAGGCACAGGTTACAGAACTTAAATAGGCTCGAGGTATTGTGGTAGAGGCTAGACATGCTGGAAAATGGGTTGTTATTTGGAATCTTAAGGCAGTGGTCTATGATTCTCCTCCTACTGGTTGGGTAGAGAGGACAACCTCCAAATTGGTGTGACAATTCCGATAGCTATCTGACAAGAAGAGATCTTCTTCTCTTCTTGTCAACTGCTAGAATAGTAATGGCTCTTTATGGTCATTACCTGGTCTTTTTCAAGATGTGGTGGGAGAGACTCACGAGAGCCCTATGCATCCTCTTCCAAGTTTTCATGGTTATCAGTGGTTGTCAGTGTGTAGGGATAAGGTTCGGACATTTGGTGGGGTCTGTGGGTCTGGGGGTGTTGCTTGTTTGGTTCGAGATGATATTTTTAGGGTTACGTCGGTTGTTCACTCTGATGGCTTTGCCAGATTTATGTGGGTCCGAATTGGTCAGCAGAAATATAGACAAAGAGATATTTTTCTTTTTGTTTGTTATTTTCCTTCGACCTCTTCTCCCTATGCTATTCATGACCTGGAGGATGGCGATCCCTATTTTGACCTTTAGGAGAGTATTTCGCAATTTGAGGCTTTAGGAGATATTGTTATTCTTGGTGATTTTAATGCTCGTACCAAGGATCGTCAGATCCCTTTACATGATCGTGGCTCTGATTCGAACTGCATTTCTGAGTTAGATTCGACTACTATGGGCATGCAACGCACTTCAGAGGATGTTCTTGGGCCGTTCTCTGTATATGGTCGCCACCTCCTCCAGCTTTGTGAGTCTTCTGAGTTGTTGATCCTGAATGGTTTATCCTTCCTTCCTGGATCGGACCTCTTTACCCGCTGGCCGCATTGTGGTGGTGTGAGTGTTGGTGACTATGTCATTTCCTCTCCTTCTTTCATTTCTTCCATTCGCAGTTTCACCATTTCGCATCTTCCGCTAGCTGATCATGCTCTTCTTAGCATTTCTATTTGCATTTCTCCCCATCCTTCCCCACCCTTGCTCTACTTGACTAGTACCGTCTCCCTTCCTACTCGCTTCCATTACCCTGAGAGTGATGGCGAGCTCTTTACTTATCACCTTAGGCGTCTTTTGTCACTTGCTAGTTTTGATGACTCGTTGGCTGCCTCAGACATGTTTGATTCGCTTCCCTCTGCCATATGGGATTTTGCTCTCCTTTCTATTCCCCACCGTTCCCCTCTCTCTCTCACAGCGAACTGTCGGAATACCTGTCCTATGAATAAATGGTTTGATGTTGACTGTAAAGCTTTCCATTGCTCTGTTCGTGTCGCCTTTGAGGCTCAGTCTCCTGCCTTTACCCATCTCCGCGTTTCTTATCTGTGTTTTCTTCGTCATAAGAAACGTTCATTTGCCTCTTTTCAGTGCAGAATTCTTTGCTCCACGCTTATCCAGAATCCCCAGATCTTCTAGCGTACCCTTTTCCCTCATTGATCCCCCCATCCTCCACTCTCGACTATCATTCTCTGACCTCCCATATCACAACGCTTTATGACATTCTTGGGCAACCTCCTCTCTACTCCACTCCACCTCCCCACTGCCATTTGTTCATCTATTCTAACATTATGGAGGCCATCAGATCTTTGAGATGCAGAAGAGCAGCTGATGAAGAGGGTTTTCAGGCAGAACTTTTCAAACTTGGTGCTTCAGTTCTTGGATCTTACCTTCCTACATTCTTTAATAGAGTGGTTTGCACTAGGTTTCTTGATTCCTGGTCTAGACATGTTATTTACCCTATTCACAAGTCTGGGCCTATTTCTGATCTAGGAAATTACAGAACTATTATGATTGGTCATACTTTTGCCAAACTTTACGCCACTGCTCTGAACACCATGTTATCCAGTGAGCTTGATAGACGGGGATGTAGGGCGAGAGGTCAAGCTGGCTTTTAAGCAAACTACCAGATTATGGATCATGTTTTTACACTGTAGGCTATCATTGAGGAGGCTAGACACCATTCTTAGAAGGTCTATTGTTGTTTTGTGGACTTCCGTAAGGCTTTTGATTATGTTCCTAGGTTGGCTTTATTTCAGCGGCTTTAGGAGATTGGGATTTCAGATATGTTATAGACTGCTATTTTGAGACTTTATGAGAAGGTTACTGGTAGGCTCAGAACTCCGGAGGGCTTTTCTGATCCGATTCAGAGCACCATTGGCGTGAAGCAGGGTTGTCCTCTTTCCCCTTCACTATTTGGCTTGTATATTGATGAGTTGGAGGATTTCCTTATGAAATCCTCTCAACTAGGAGATGGGTGTTATTTACATCAGGTTCTGATCTCTATTCTCCTCTTTGCTGATGATGTTGTTCTCTTGGCCTCTTCTCCTGATAGCTTACAGAGACTCCTTGATAGTCTTGCTTCTTTCTGTACTCAACGATAGCTTGTGGTCAATTTATCTAAGACACGGGTTACAGTCTTTAACTGTTTAAAGACCTCTCATCTCCATTTCTTCTTCCAGGGGAAGGAGGTTGAGATTACTCCCTCTTACATGTATCTTGGTGTGAAGTTCTCAGGACCACGTTTTAGTTTGAGACCTGCTATTCAATCCAGAGTCAATAAGGATATGGGCTCCCTGGCTTTGCTAGAGAGACAATGCTTCAGGCATCATTTTTAGGATATTTCGTCCAAGTTGTCCCTTTTTGACTTCTTGGTTCGTCTGACAGTCCTCTATGGTTCTGTGGTTTGGGGACCTTCTCTTATTGCTTTTGATTGGGCTTCTATTAAGCGGGTCCAGACACTGTGTTGAATCATATCATTAGGTGTCACAGATTCACCCCTCACAACATTGTTTTAGCGGAGTTTGGTGCTCATCCTCTCAAACTTTCCGTTATTTTTGACTTGATTTGGTTTCTTCATCGGCTTCATGGTTTTATAGAGACAGGTGTTGACTGACATAGATACTCTTTTTTGGCATATTGTTCTTTGGTGGAGATTATGAGATCTGACACTTCTGCTAGATCAAGATGCTAGTACACTCAAGCCACCTCTTTGTTGGGTTCGAATGGGATTGAGATTGATCGTCTTCCTCCCTATCAATTTTTGTTGGATGCCCCGGCTCATCTTCTTCCCTCTCGTCAGGAGTTGAATGAGCATGTCAGACAAGATATCTATAGATAGTATATTACCACTACTTGGTGTCATCCCCTGGGTGGTTTGCGACCTAAGATGGCCTTCTATGCTGAGCATTGTCTTGTTATTCAGGATGGTATTGTTGTTAACCCTGCCTATCTTTATCGTCGTTGGAATCATGCATTACGGTTCTCTTTGGGCTCTTTTACGGTTGGTTCTTATCGTCTCAGGGCTCGGACTGATCACCATATGGATCAGGCTGATCGATTATGCCAGTTATGCACTCTGATGGAGGTTGAGACCAAGACTCACTTCATATTTCGTTGTCCTCATTACTATGAGATCAGAGGGAGATTCTATTGCCTTTTTAGAGACTGTTGTTCTCTCTCGATGTTCTTCAGTTATATTGATCAGCGATGTTTAGCACTTTATCTTCAGGAGGCCACCCAGCTTCTAGAGAATACCTTGCAGTCCTTTCATCAAAGACAGACTTCTGATCAGCTCATTACCACCTTTTTCTCTCCCTTGTCTCCTCCGCGAGGTTTGAAAAGGCCTTCCACTACTTCACATTCCAGATCTGTCAGACATTGTACCAATCTCTATAGGCAGCATCAGTCCTATAGGGGTTCTTCATGGCATCCGAAGACTATGGATTGTCCGCAGATGTACCTCTCTATTACGAATTTCTTTGTGACAATGAAGGACCCTTAGTCCTGACCTTGTCTTTCTTTCTTCTTGTTGCTTTATTCCTTTTCAGTCATCGTTTGGTGCCTTTGCTTGGCAGGCTCTTATGTTTGTATGCTCAGTCCCATAAACCGTTTTGGTTTTTCGTGGACATTAATAATTTTATCTTATCTTATCTTGGGTTTCAACTAAGGGTTTCAACTTCTTCTTTTTTTCCTGTCCTTGTCATATGTTTCTTTCCCTTTATGTGTATGACATGCGTCATCTCTTTTATATCATTAAAGAATCCTTCGTGTGCATTGTTGTTTGTATATTTCTACATCCACTAGATGGTTTAAATTTTATCCTATTTAGGTTCAGGCTCTCTAGTTATGGTTGGATGTTAGAGTTTAGTTACCTCTCAGTACCCAGAGCTCTTGTCATGCCCAAACTACGAGGCAAAAACACACAATTTTTTTTTTTGAAATTAATAATTAGAATGCTCTAAGTTTGATAAGTTTGCGTTCAAAGTTTGATAAGTTTGCGTTCAAAGTTAAAGTAGAGGTTCTCTACATTTCATCTTAAATTTATAAAATTGTGGAGGAATACATCGTTAAGATCTTGATGATTTCGTTATTAGATTGATATTGATCATTAGTTACGTTATTAAATTAATTTCTCAACAAGATATGAAAGTTATTTAAATAACAATTTAAATGAATTTGGGTGTAAAATTAATAGAAATATCTAATCAAATAAAATCTACATTTTAACTTATTTTAAATAGCCCATTCACCTTTAAAATAAAACTACTTAATACTCAAAAATAATTAAATTTTACTATCAATATAAGACTAACTTAGAACTTTATTAATTTAACTATCATCACAAAAACTTACACAATTCTAACTTAATTAAATTTAAAACTAACTTTAATAACCAATTTAAAACTAACTTTAATAACCACTTCTAAAAACATGCTAATAAACTAATACTACAAAAATATATATTAAAATTTAAACAAATAACTTTACACAAATAACATAATTAATAACTAACTTTATTACTTAAAATACTAGCTCCCCTAAATTTAAAACTAAAACTGAATTCTAACATCACTAACTACCAATAATTTTTTAAAACATACTAATTCTTATAAAGAATTTTATTAAATCACTAATCAAATTAAAACTTAATAGATTTACATTTAACTATGTAACCATTTAATTACTAAACATTAATTTTAACTAAATAATAAAAAACTTTATTTAAAATCTACTTACCAATCTAACCTTACTAATACTAACTAAAAAATAATAAACAAAACCTAAACTAACCTATGCTAACACCTAACACCTAACACCTAACCTATACTAACCCCCTACACTCCCCACATGTCAAATCGACCCCCCCCCCCCCCCCTTACCCATGCACTTCCCAATTCACACTTCCCAAGCGCTGCCCAAGTGGGGTACATCTTGACATGTGAGGTGGCGATGAGAAAAGGAGGTAAGTACGAAGTTTAAAACAAAATGCAATCTCCTTCCTCCAAAAACCCCAACGCTTCCTAAGGAAGTTATTACATGCACAAAGTCAAGGGGGTAGTACAGGAGTGACATCATCCTTAACAGTCATTTTTGACTTTGTTTAAAAACAAACTTTTTAAAAAAGCATCTCCAAAACTGATGTGCAAGGGAGAAATTAAAGCAAAAAGTTTCTTAGGTAGCAAGATAGATATTTAGGATATTTAGTTTAGTTAAAAATTCTTTTCTTTTTTTGATATTTATTTTATTATTGTTTTTTCATTTTAAATATAACATTCAATAAAGCAAAAAGGATATTAAGAGAATCTTTTAGATTCTCTGTTACCAAAGGGGCATTTAATTAGTTTCCCCATACAAATTCCAGAGACTATTTGGCTCTAGGATATAACTTTTTTTTTTTGTCATAATTTTTCTAAGTATAGATTTACAAAGCAATATATTTGTTTTTTCAAGATGTATATTTTTGAATGGATTTAAAACATAGATTCAATAGTTTGTTGTCACAATAATACAAGATTTATTTGATCTCCTAATAAGTACAAACTGGAATTGAAATATCACCCATATCCATTCTTCTTTCCTTAACATAATTTTCATTTTTAACATATAAGGAAACTTGAAAATTTTTCTTAACTAAACCATCATCATTTCATCCTATTTTTGATGTGCATCCATATAATTGAAAATTACGATTAAATCTCATGATAAGCAATATTACTCAATCACCATTTTATTGGCAAACTTGATTCAAAGGCTCAGCCGGGAAAGAACCAGGAAGAAAACCCGACGTCGTTGCCATTACAACAAGGTTTTGAAATGCAAATTACATAGGATTCCAATCCCAAAATTACAACAATTTAATTGAATTTCCTTCATGACCCTCATCAAGGGTTCTATATCAATTTCTGCAACACATTTCTAAGAATAGTGGAGAGAACAAAATCTGATCAGGTGTCAACAAGCATGACCAAAAGACAAATCAAACATGCATATTCATACAAGGTTTTCACAATAGGATTCACAATGAATTAAAACTAGGGAAAGATGGATTCTTCCAACAGGAGAAGTCAGACACAACACCAAAATAGATGCCCAATCGGGGCTATAAACCAAGAACTTATGTTCTTCCATTTTAACATGCCAAACTCATACGAGGTTTGTGCTGACAGGTAGGGGCCCATAACACCCTACCCTCTCTCCATCTTCTCATCTTGAGAAGAGACTCTACACTAGTTGGAGTCCAATTAAAAAAACCTTTTCCAAAATTGGTCACTTTTGCCCTATCCAAGGGTGAGTAATACCAAAACACCCATACAAGAAAACTTAAAAAAATTCAAACATAAACATGAAAGAAAAGCATTCAAGAACATGATTTTCAATCCTTCCCAACATACCCAACATACATACAAGCATTCAAACAACAACAAAGTAGCATAAGCATGAAACAAGCATGAAAATCTGAACAAGGAAGATGAAGAACTCCTACCTTCACAAAGAGGTAATGGTAAATGAACAATTTGAGTAGAGCTTTTTCCTTCCTTGCCTTCAATCTTCTAAGACTCCTCTCTAAAAGTAGAGATTGGGTAACAACCTAAACTACTCCAAGAAGGGCCTCTAAATAAGGCTCAAACTCAACCACCAAAAAGGGCAATAACTTCCCCCACCCACCTACAACTCTAGAAGTTCCTAACTCAACCCATACTATGGTTAATCACTAAGTGGAGTTGAGGTGATGCAACTCATGGTAACCACTTGCAATTTTCGCTCAAAGGCAAAAATAGACTTTTTGAGTGATCTCAAAAGTCAACAAAAGGGGCTTAGGGGTTGGAAAAGACCCCCAACCCATACCCATACCCTTTGGGTATAAATATTTCATGTTTTAAAGCCTTAGGAATAGGTTTGGAACCAAACAAAAGCTAGGAAATAATTAGGACCATCTAACAACTCTAAAAATGCAGATTAAGCACTCGTCCGAATTAAGGGTGACTAAACTCGATTAAGAACCAAATTAGCAAAAAGACACTAACTAAATCCGACTTAGGTCCAAAGGTTACACAGCTAACCCTAATTAGCACACTGAAGAGCATAAACAATTCACGAGTGTCAAGCAACACTAAAAAAACATAGTTACGAACATTAACATTTACTGATCACAGAAAGACACATTCATACATCTCACAATAAAATACTTGAATTACGAACAACAAGGTCTCCACAATTAGCACATAGGGATCAGTTTTGTTCCTCCGTCGGGTTTCTCGGCTAAAATATCCTGCACACTCATTGCACAAATCAGTAGTCCCATAAAATCACATGCACATATGTATATACGTATCAGGAAATCACATAAATTAAAACATACATCTATAAAACAATCAGGGTTCCTCTCATCCTATTCAATTCTTAACCATTAAAATCCCTTAATCAAAGTGTTAATCCTACATTTACTTATTTCATCAACATATATATACATAAAACATTAAATGACGAACATCAAATATCTGAAAGTAACATCACACAACATGAAATAATATAATATGTTCAAAGCATCAGAATATGTCTCGACATCTCGAGTCGTGAGTATCAAAATAATAGTAATGTATCACTATGCTACGATGGTTCGGGGCGAGGCCTCACAACTCTCATTCTTGTATTTTATTTTTCATAAAGTTGTGCATTTCGATAACAATGACCTAGAGTTGTTTGGGTATATTGAGATTCAAATGTCAATAGCTATTTGCTCCAATAGCTATCAATTTTTGAGATTCAAATATCTATTGACAATTAAACTAGAATGATGATATGACTGATTTCTTTGGTCCTATAAATATGAATAGTCAGTCCTTACTCATGACAACACTAGTCTAATAGGAAAGCGACGCTTTTCATTATTATTAGTTTAATAGTCCTATAAATATGTTTAAATTTTGTCAACCAAAGATTGGGTGGTTAATTATTTCCACTTTGGTTATGGTATTAATCATTTCTTAACATAGGATTAGTCGTATTTTAGTAATTCCAAGGATCTAATAAAAAGTTTCTCTACATTGGTTTTAGGGTGTTGATGGATGTACTCAAAGACAAACGTATTCTAGGGCACATTGCCAAGAAGAGACGAGTCATTTGTGCTCTTGTAGTTAGTCTTGCAACCTTTGCCGCATCAATAGCAGTAGTTGCAGAAGAAGGTAGAAGATCAATATGCAAGCGCAAAAGAGGCGAGATTCCTTTTTATAAATATATTATCTATTCAAATGAGATTGATTGTCATGATCAAATTCGAATGAGTAGACGAGCCTTCTTTTGTCTAGTAGATATTCTCAGGCAAAAAGGAAGCATCACAAATACCATGCACTTAACTCTAGAAGAACAATTGGTGATTTTTCTCCATACTCTTGGCCATAATCTAAGGAATCGTAAGATTGCTCACAACTTTGGTCACTCAGGAGAGACAATCAACCGATATTTCCACAAGGTTTTGACGACAGTGTTGGCACTCCATGAAAATTATCTTTTGCCACCTAGTCCACACACTCCTCCAGAAATTAGCGGGGAAGACCGTTTTGATCTGCACTTCAAGGTACATACCCTATTGGTACACTATTTTTTCCTTGACTCTAAATTCTATCATTGCATGTCCTTTTGATTATAAATTTTCCTAATGTAGGATTGTGTGGGAGCAATCGATGGAACTCATATTTCGGTCATTGTTGATGTCGACATGCAAGCTCCATATCACGACAGAAAAGGAAACTTGTCACAAAATGTTATTGGTGTGTCTTCATTGGATTATAAGTTTCAGTACGTCCTTGCTGGATGGGAAGGGTCAGCTGCAAATAGTCGTGTTCTAGCTTCGGCCTTGTCAAGATCCGATCCATTGGTAGTCCCCCCTGGTATGTCAAATATATTTATATACTGATGCATATGACATTTTTTAATAAAATATATTAATATACCTCATTTTATGTAGGAAAATATTATTTAGTGGATGTTGGATATCCCAATGTACCTGGATTTTTGGCGCCTTATCGTTGCACACGTTACCACCTAAAAGAGTTCTCAAGGGCAAACCCAATAAACACTCCACAAGAGTTGTTTAACCATCGGTACTCATCGCTCAAGAATGCAATAGAGTGCACATTTGGCATTTTGAAGTAGCGCTTTCCTATCCTAAGACATGCGACGTCATATCAAACCAAGACCCAAACAAAGATTGTTTTGGCATGTTACATACTGCACAACTTTATCACCATAGAAGATGGCATTAATTTTGAAGTTGACATTGAAGAGGAAGATGATCATGAGGGGATCGATGTACCAATACTTGAGACATATGGGATGACTCAACGTGATAGAGATGATTGGGGGAGGTTTCGAGATGAAATAGCAAAAAGGATGTGGGATGATTACAAAGCTCCATCTTAGTTGTGAAAGTGTAGTATTTAGTACTAGTTGTAAACTCCATTTTTTGTTCATGCATCTTGTTACAACAATCAAGACAATCTTATTGTAGCTCTAAATTTGAAAAATCATTTTGAATCATTCCTTCTTTTTTCACAAATTACATGTGCTAGTAATCAGCAAATAGAAAGAGAAATTCTTGTGTTGAGGATTTTGATACTTTCTCATCAAATTAAAACATGATAAAATTGCACTACATTTATCTTTAGACACTTCTATTTCACTCTCCAAATCAGGTGAACTAAACCCAAGGATTTGATATAACCAACATGACAGGGTGCGCACAACTGGTTTGCACCATCTCCTTATTTGACTGTACTTGATGCATTAAACTCAAGCATGCCAAAGTCCAACTTTTTGTTTTGGGGAGCAACCAATGGTTTAGAGGAGCTTTAGGAAGAACTTTAGCATTAAGAAAAAAATGTAAAATGTTTTATAGATTTTAATTTTTCTCAATATGGATAAAATCTTAGGATATTAATAATAAGTTATTCTAATTATAATATCATAATTCATACGCTTCTCTCAATCAGTTTGACTTCAAAAGTTGATTAGTAACCCCGATATTAATAGTATAATTTGATACAGTGGAAATACCACTGATACAGTGGATATGGATCATTAAATTAAAAATGGTGTCCCTCATGTCGCCTTATGCCATATATCCTTCATGTCGCCTTATGGGTTGCATGGATGAAAGAAGAGACACTAATGATGCTCAAATTTTTATTGATATTCTCATATTTTTTTATGTTGGTCTAATGTATCAAGATGATTATCTCAACATGCCCAGATCCGAGTTGAACCTGCTTTTTATTTTTTATTCAATAATATTGTGATGTTAAATGTTCATTTCTCTATATCGCTACCCTTTGCAAATTAATAAATGTTATAGTTATTAATGACTGCTTTATACTTAATCCCTGCCAGAAGTAATATTTAACTGCTATTTATTTGTTATCTTGGTTTTATATCGAATCAGTGTAAATTGTATGCATTACACAATATTTGATGTCATATACAGCGCTTCGGATGAGCATGGATAACGATGACATTCAAGTTGTTGAAACACCACCTTCTACAAAAAAGGTATTTTGGAAACTGTGTATGGAACGTAAGCTTTTGGACTTGCTACATGAACAAGTTACGCTTGAAAGGAAAGGAGAGGGAGGCTTCAAAAAAGAAGCTTGGACAGCTATTGAAAGAAAGTTTAATGCAGATATGACCATGAGCTTGTCTAAGGACAATTTCAAAAATAAACTAGAAACTTGGAAACAAGGTTACAGAATAATGAAGGAGCTGAAAAGCACTAGTGGTTTTGCGTGGAATGAGTCTACGCAAACTATGGATGCTGATGAAATTGTTTGGGATGAGTTGTTTAAGGTAACATGTCCATTTGAATATTTTAATGTTATTTAATGACTGATTAAGTTATTATTGATAATCAAATGAATAATTCAATATCTTTGACAACATGCAGAGGAAGGAATTTAAAAGTGCGAAAGTGTTTAAAAGGCAATCTTTCCACTACTATAATGACCTTGCCTTGATTGTGAGCAATTCGCTAAGGGTGTCATTGTCGGCACTGCACAAGAAGCAAGAGAAGGACACGATATGGATGAGACAATAGATCTTAATGATGATTAAGATGAAATTCATACACCTATTGGGGCTGCTGTTGATCTAGATGTGGAAGATACAAGTATTTCAACGTCCAATCAGTTTAGTACAGCAACTGGGAAACATACTCGTTCAGCATCATCCTTAAGGAGGCCGAAGAGGATGAAGGCTAGTATGGCTAATTCTATGGACGGGATGTCTCATTCAATCGATAAACTAAATGAGACCCTCCGCAAGTCCCAAGTTATTGAATTGAGTGAAGAACGTAAGACAAAAGATTTGGAAAGGGTCTATGTTGCACTAAAAGCCACTGGTGAACTTAGTATGGGTACTTTGATTACAACGTTTGACACCTTTGTGGTTGATTCTGATAGAGCCAAAGGGTTCTTGATTATGAATGATGATGAGAGAGCAAAATATGTTCGAATAAAGTTTTTAGGGCTTTAGTTACTATGTTTGACATAGTTATGACAATCGTTTTATAATAGTTGGATGTTGCTTTATTTTGGTGGTTCACATCACATTTGATGGATGTGACCAAGGGTTTACAGATTTTTGGCAAAAGTTTTCAATGCAAATCTTGTTTCCCTATCCTTTCATTTTTTATGGATGAAATATCATTTCCTGCTCAAATTTTTCATAAGGTTGAATACAGTGATTGTTATTGTCTCTTACCATGTACTTTTCAATTAACTTAATCTGATGTCTTTTGATTTTCTACAATGTTTAATATCTTTCCAAATTGAGTCCAGAAATAACATTCTCTTTTTATCATAGATTGTGGAACTTGATTAAGGGATTATGACTTGAATTAACTTCAGATTGGGAAAGACAGTAACACAAATTAGGTATATTGAAATTGAACTTATCAGAATGAATGCATTCATCACTGTTAAATAGCTTGTAGTTTTGTGGAACAAATCCAGAGCTTCCCTGAAAAATCCCTTGTTTGTGGGGTTTGTGAAGGTCAGTCACCTGTTGGACACTCTGCTGGCAAAGAGCTTCAGACCTGTAAAATGGTATTTTTACTTTTTCAGTTCTCTCTTCCTTAACCAGTTTTTTTTCCCACTTTTCAGTAGTCTAGTCAAGTTGGAAGACATCATTCTACAAATGAGAATGTATGCCATTACTTATGGCTAGGACCAAGGTGTTAGATTAACTGTTTCGTTATTTGGGAGTTACTCCTGTAGAGTGTCATTCTGGGTCTAAGTGAATATGTGACATTTGCAATAGCAAATGTAGAAAGAATACTAAACAGTAAACTTTCTAGTTTTTTTTGTCTACTATGGGGATTTCTGCTCAGAGTTGTTGGTAGGGCTTTAGATCTTTGGGTGAAGAAATTTGTACTCCAGATCACAATGTGTAGTTTGATATGAGTTGTTAGAGAGTAATGCTTCATCTTTGGTGAAAGATTTTATCGGTCAAGGAAGCTTCTTCATTATTATCGTTGTTTTTATTTGTATAAAAAGGCACAACGACCATTTTTTTCATTCACTTTTTTGTACTTGATTGAAATTTTATAGTAACTATTGCCGAGCACGCTTAAAAGATAAGTATTTTTTGAAGCATATATTATTTAATTGAAATTATTTTGGTATAATCAATTGCAACCTTTGTGTAGATGGGCAAACAAACAATGGGAATATCTTCTATATATTAATTTGAAAGTTGTGCTCGTTATCTGGGCCTGATTTAGCAGCATTTTATGATATTGTTATCAAAATTCAATTGAAGAGTTTCCTAATTAAATTTGGTGATTCATATTGTATTGATAGTAGTTCACACAAACTTATGTCTCATGAAAATGAATTGTGCACTTAGCACCCATGGCATCTACATATGTTCATAAGAGTGAAGCATCAAGATTAGCATATGTGGCACCTCAACATGCTGTTGCATATATAATTGGCCCACTCACATATCCAGGTCTTAAAAGGTGTGGGATTTTCTTACCACATAACTGATATGTATTATGGACCGGGTAGCTATAATTGAATGGTACAGAGTTTCTTCTCAAAGGTGAGTAATTGTCATATATTCCTCTGTCTTCTCTACTCTTATTGTAGTCAGTACCTTTTTTACCCCAAGAAGTTTGTATATTCTCTTAGAAGTTATCGTGTTCAAATCTTATCCTGGTCTGTTTAGGTTAACATGGAGTATCAGTATGGTGTGCATTGTTCATCTGTAGTTCAATCAATGGAATGTGTTATGTTAGCAATCATAGTGTGTCTCTACTGTTGAGTTTTACTACGGCAGTTTTTGCGGCCAGCTTGTAACAATGATGTTGAAAATCAAATATTAATGTGTTTCTATCTGTACTCCAAACTTTCTTATTGGTGATCCAATTAATGTTGGCTGTTGGCATTGACGTGCATATCAAATATCGAGCTTTCAATTTTGACTCATTTCAAAGGCTTATGTTCATTTTGCGCATCCATGTTGGAATTTTAATCCTTTTGTGCATAATAATTTGTGAAAGTGTGACATGTACATATGTAACTCTCTATAGACTTGATGCATATGGAGTTGTCTTGTTTACAATGGGCATGAAAGCCCAAAAGTCGCGAGTTGACATTTAATATTAGGAAAGGCAGAGTGTACATCTATTATTGAATTGAGATTAAATTGCTTGATTCAATTTTGGAATGTTGGTTTTAATATCATATTTCTAGCTATCCTGTTCGTGTATCCTAGAAATGTTGGAGTTGTTGAACTTCTACACCTACATACAGTTTGGGACCCATATATATAGCAGCAAATCTATATTCATAATATAGCATTTGTTATTGGAAATTTTTGCTAATCAAGGAGGACATTTGTAATGTTGGAAGCCTGCAAATTAAATGCACTTGGCTATACAAATTTCCCACAATAAAACCCACTTAAGAACAGGCTTGAAAAAAATAGTACTCTCGCTGAGACTTGTTCCATTTGCCTCTATGACTTTATGTGAACAATCCAAACCATGAATTTATCTTTGGCATTTGTTTTCAGTAGCTTTTAATCAACAAGTCATTAAACCAGATATTCCAATTACCCAACTTTTTTGTATTGATTATGCCCATTTAATTGTTAAGTATACAAATTGGCGACTAATGCTCCTACCAGTATCATACTTTGCAATTCCTAGTCTTACTCCCTGCGTGAGTAGAAATTATTCTATGTTCAGGTAATATTTGAAGGCTGGTTACGTGTTACTTTTTAATTTTGGCGCTAACAATGGCTTTTGTCCTTCACTTCCATTTCTCTTGCAACAACAAGATGGTAAGAGCTTTTTATCGTCATTCTATCATGATTTATTAGGATTCAACTAAGGAACTTTGATAAATCTCGTAGGTTGATTCCACTAAATCATCATGAGTCAATGATACCTTCTAGTTCTCTTTACATAGAGTTTTGAGAATCTTTTCATTGTTGTTGTGTTGTGACTAGCATTGCTCCCTGGAGCGCCTAACTGCGTAGTGTAATACTGCTTACTATTTTATTTTTTTCTTAAATTTTAACTAGTTGGAATTATTTATGGCTAAACTGTGAAATTTTATAGCATATATCCGAACTATTTATGATTAAATTGTGAGATTTCATTGCATATTTCTTACTTTCAACATGCCAATGCAGCTTTTTCCAAAGAGGACATACCAACCCAATAACATTTAGACAGAAGAGAAATCACGGTTTCCTTGCAAGGTAATACTAATATCCAGATTTGAAAACAAGTAGAGGATTTTGATGTGTATTCTTGCGACATGTAATTTCGTCAAATAGTTATCTAAGAACCTATCGTAGATCAAATTGTTTTTTGATATAGGATTCATGGATTCGAAAGTTGTGCCCATTTATAATTGCCCATGTGGTGCTGGGGCATGCATATTAAAAGTGTCGCGCACAAGAAAAATCCTAGGCACGACTTTTGGTGCTACCCTGAGAGTAAAAAGGTTATTAATTATGACATGTTATGTATTGTATGTTTCAAATTATGTTATTAATTATGACATGTTATGTATTGTAGGGGAGTGGAGGTTGTGGACATTTCAAGTGGTTCAACTCTACAACTACTGATAATGAAAAAAACCAGGGGAAAATGTGTAAGGCACGAGAGGTGGCCAGGGCTAACATTGGTTCAATGACAAAAGATGAAATGTATGATGAAATGTGTAAAATGTTTAAGGCACAAGAGGCTGAAATAGCCTTTTTACGTTACCTTCTATGTGTAATTATTGGCCTCTTATTCGGCCTTGTATTTTGGGCCCTTTTTTGACAATGAGCTTAATAGAGATAGAACTTTATTACATGTTTTGTGTTGCCTTTTGACCTCTTACTCGGCCTTATATTGAAACTTGGCCTTATATTGAAACATTATGCGAGAACGATTAAATAAAGATAGAACTTTGTTATATGTTTTGTAAGTTTGTAAATTTAATTTAGTTCCTAGTTTTAATTTTGAAATTATTAGACTTTCTTTTCCAAAATTAACAATCTCAAGACAATTATATGAAAATTTGAAATATGAGAAATTATAAATAAAATGTATCTTATGTTGTGTCAAAAATATTTGAAAAATATAGATAATATAAGATGTTTAGCAATTCTTATATATTCTAACTCATTTTAAATATTATTTTGTTTAAATATTGCACAATATTTTTTATATTTGTTTCTTACTAATTAAATTGTTCTAGTTAAATTAAAGGATATTTTATATTTCACAAATGTTATAGTATATTTATATGTATTTTTTTGAACATTAAATTTTATATATTTGTATTATTAGAAGCATAGTTGCGTTTTCTATTTTATATTAAATTTTACAATACAAAATTTAGATAAAGTCTGAGATTTCATTGGTTTTAGATTCTACAATTTTCTTCAAAATAATTACTTATAATTATTAAAAATTAGTAGTATTATTTATATTTAGCACTAAATTCACATATTATATAGACTACAGAAAATTTTTACTTTTGTATTTTTACATATAAGTTAAAATTATCCATTTTAAATTAAATATTATCAACGCAAATTACATTATTTACACCTAGCAATATTTGTTGTGCAATGACAAGAACTACTTTTTTTGAGACGTGAATTGTTAACACCTTTTGGTGGACTAAGTATTTTTCACAATTTTGATGACAATAAATATATTAAATGGCTTTAAAATCATATAATGTGTAATCACCTTAAAATGATGTATTAAAAATATATTTCATTCATCTTTGAAAAAATAACTTGTTCATGTCGGCATTCCAATTCCAATTCCTAAATGTGCAACCAAACGAAGGAAATGCATATTCTCATATTGAATTCTTGGTGAACCAAACGGGCCCAAATCAAATTCCCAAAACCAAAATCTGGATTTCAAGTTCTCGAATCCCAAATCAAGGATTCCAGATGCCAATTCTGAAATCATATTCCTCCAACCAAACGGGCCCTCAGTGATCAAGGCTTCAAGAGGAGTTTTTCATACTCAAATTTGTACATCAAGACTACTGACAATGACATCATCCTTCTGGTTATTTATGTGGATGATTTGATCATCATTGGCAATTCGACATCTTTGATTCAGGGAATCAAACAGAATTTATGCCACTCTTTTGATATGATTGACCTTGGGCTCATACACTCGCCTAGGTGTTGAGGTTTGGCAATAGTCTTTTAGTATATTCATCTCTCAGTCCAAATATGCCAAGGGTCTGTTAGACAAGTTCCGTATGCAAGATTGCAAACCTACATCTACACCCATGGAGAAAGGTCTCAAGTTATCAGCCAAGTCTGATTCTCCTCTTGTTGATAATACTACAAACAAGCAACTAGTAGGTAGCCTCATCTACCCCTATGCTACTAGGCCTAACATCAACTTCACAATCAGCTACATCTCCCGCTTTATGACAGCTCCCAAGGCTGATCATTGGATGGCCGCAAAGCGTACGCTTCGCTATATGAAGGGCACTTCAAATTATGGACTTCTTTACTCTCGTAGTTCTAATTCTAGTCTCAATGGGTTCATAGATTTAGATTGGGTAGGCTTTGTTGACAATAAAAAGTCAACTTTTGGATATGTCCAATTTGGGATCCAGTGCCGTCACATGGACCAGTAAAAAGCAGTAGGTAGTTTCTCTCTCCTCTATAGAAGTCGAATACAGAGGAACTGTTAAGGCAGGATGTGAAGTTGTTTGGGTTTATGGGATGCTTGGGGATATGCAAGTGTCACCAACAAGATCAACTACTTTGTCTGTTGATAACGAAGGCATTATCAAGTTAGCCTAAAATCCAATCTTCCATGAACGAACCAAGCATGTAAATGTTCACTATCACTACATACGACAGTTGGTTGAAGATAAGACAATAGATTCGCAATATGTTCCTACCACAGATTAGACTATAGACATTCTCACCAAGCCTCTTGCTCACAATAAGTTTGTCAAATTCAAGGGACAACTTAGTGCTATGGATAAATTAACCATTAAGAAAAGGTGTTACAATTATAGATAAACATTTATTATTAGTTAATGGTAATCTATTTGTAATCTATCGTAAATATTAGAATGTTTCTAATATTTAGTTAGTTGTGGTTATTTGTTAGCTTTTTTAGCTTTCTTTTAGCTAGAATTGAATGTTTCTATTCTTTACGATTGTTTCCTAAGTAATACAAATCGCATCACTTCACTAAGTTATATCCAACACAAGGTCGCTAATTCGCAGTGTAAACCTCGAGTTGCCTAATTTAATCACACAATTGCCATATTGTTTAGCATATAAGGTTTCCCTATTTGAGAGAGAATAGGATAGTAAGTATTTTATTTTGCATCTTGAAGTGGTCTCAAAACTCCCATCAACGGTATCCTCCATCAATTTGCATGCTAGAATGGTTTTAACACTGCCGGCTTTCATTCCTAGCATCCTCAAAACAATCTTCTATTCTCTGCATTCTCAATGCTTTAATCCAAGGGGCCTCCATTTCAATTGAGAATGATACATCCACCCGATGGCTTTGCTAGAGAAAATCATGAAGGCCAAAATGATAGGGTATTCTTCTTTAAGGGAAGTGTTTCAAAAGATGTTGGGCAGTGATTTCATTGAGGGGGCAGCAAGACACCAGGTAATCTCTGACATATCCTCCATGTTTGTAAGCAACATGTTTAATATTAAAGGGGATGAGGAACTAACCAAGGCACTGGGAAAGCATTATGTCTAAGACAAATTTTGGATTGCTATGACTGAGGCAGTGGAGAACACTTATTAATCTGTCTTCTCCTCTATCCAGTGGCTATTGGTCCAGGGGTTTGGTGTCAATGGGAACCATCAGAGAAATAGAACCAAAACTGGAGACTCTAATAAAGGAGATGGCTACCATTCAGGACTCTCTTAAGACTGATGGTTTTTCTTGTTGCACAGCCCATCAGTGAAAGTGTTCAAA
Organism: Cupressus sempervirens; assembly: GCA_028749045.1. Lineage (NCBI taxonomy): Eukaryota > Viridiplantae > Streptophyta > Pinopsida > Cupressales > Cupressaceae > Cupressus > Cupressus sempervirens. The sequence goes on from CM053793.1 coordinate 689,959,849, forward strand.
GTATACAGAATGGATAAACTCACTCTTATTTAGAGGTGATTTAACCTGGAAAACCCACAGAAGTGATAAAATTTCTGTTGTATCAAGCTGGCTTAGTCAAGCACAAAGATGGTACCTATGGATCTGAACTTATCAAAATGTGACTGTCATTTAGCTGCTCTGTTTTATAAGCTTCTCTTGTATGCAAAGGTAACATAACAGTAGGTTTCCATAAGCCACATATGATGGCATCTAGAATGTATATTTGCTTTCTTTACAAGGGTTGGTTGAATATATTTTGTATTGTAGTTCATACTGTCATTCTATGTAGCCATTATATAATGCCAAACAGTCATACAATGTTGGAAATATCTGATATCCTTGCAAGCCATCACAGCAATTATTTTGTAATTTTCTCATAAAGCTCAATGGAAAGTGAGATGACCCTTTGTCACTTGATTCATAAAAATGCATGTTAAGGATGGAATAACCAGAAACATTGCTAATAAAATGGAACAATAAATCGGAAGGTTCAAAAAGGAAAACTGATGACTTGTTCTTTATAATTGGACTGCAGACATTATTCAATTTATGCTACAACTTGACCCCAAAAATGGAGGCAACTTGTTTTCTTTCATTATGGACAAAATAATATCAACTTCTAGGCATAGTCATATTATGATAATAGATAGTTTCTATTAATCTCTATTTAATATCTAATGGTTATCTATTGTAATCTCTTGTAAATATTAGAATGTTTCTATTATTTAATTTCATGTTTCTAGAATAGAATGTTTCTATTATTTACAATTGTTTCCTAAGGAAACATCGTTCAGTCTCCTGTATAAATTGATCTCTTGATCACTGTTAATTTCAAGCAACTATTTTCCAATTACTTGATAATATGGTATCAGAGCCAATACTCCAAAAAAATTCAAAAATTATTATTATTTCTTGGTTGAAATTATCTGCCTTTTATTTTCAAAATTATTTTCATGCCTATCTGCTTACAAAACCTCTAGTTTGACTAGGATTTACAGCCAAAAAAATGGCCAATTTTGTCTGTAACTAACATGTTTTTTTTCTGGTCTGCAAACTTGTGCCCTTCTATCCACAACTAGCACGACTAAATCCTCTGAAAATCAAGGGTTATTCTCTGCCATTCATGTGGAGCTCTGTTGGGCGCCATTTCTTTGCAACTCGCGCCCAGATTTTTCTACCACTTGCATCCAAATTTCTCTGAAAATCATGCGTCTGTTTTGAGGCTCATTTTCACCATTTTTTTTTTTTAAAGTGGTCCTTTTTTGTAGTGTTTGGACACATCTAGGGTTTTTATAAACCTCTGGTCTTGATTTGTGACCAAATTCTGCAATTTCCTCTGGAAATCCACCATTTTTCTAAGCTTTTTTTTGCAGCCAACTAGGATTTTCCTCAAAACCCTAATTTTTCAATACTAGATCCGAAATATGTTTACATAACCTTGATGAGTTTTTCGAGAGCACATCTGGGTTGTCATATTTTTCTGGGTGTCTCAATTTGTGTGCCTCACTTTTTGAGCCGGCGGATCCAAAATTTGGCAACATATTCTTTCTGGATTTTTTGAGCTCTCTTCAGGATACCTCTTCATTTTTTCTAGGTCTTCCATTTTTTTGCGTCAAAGTACATGCCTTCACAGATTTTCACGCTTTATCACTATAAAATGTGCTATGGCATTTCTGACTAATATTTTGCTTGGCGGAAATCAGAAGTCCAAAAGTCGCAATTATACATCGTCCAATCTCTCGTATAAATTGATTTCTTGATCATTGTTAATATCAAGCAAATATTTTCCAATCACTTCATAATAAGTCAGACCACAAAATATATGCCAAGTAGAAACATTCACACAGTTTATTTGCATTCTGAAATTCAAGATCATTGCCTCTCTCAGCATCCATGTGAATTGCACCGAACTATAAGAAGAATCGAGCACGAGTTCATGCAAGAAGCAAAAGTTTTTCTTTTTTCTCTTAGAGGGGTAAATGTTTTGATCTAGAGCTCTGAACCAATGAGGCCAGCAATGGGGGACCTCATCCCCATGGGATTTGAACCTTGACGGCAAGTACAACACAACAACTTAACCATCACAACATGCCACTATTGGCAAGCAGCAAAAGTTGATCCAAAGACACTAAAATTAAATTTGCTTGAGCAGATCGGCCTCTACCATTCTGATTGGTTAGAAGATGGTAAGATAAAAGGAAAAAGAAAACAAATCCTTCAAACAGAAGCTGGTTCTATCTAGTAACTCCATGGATAGCTCTGATGATTGACCTAAAGGGGTGCTACGAAAAACCCATGGCAAGGGCAGATTAACCAGAAACACAGCTAATTATTTGGAACAAGAACTTGACTCTATGCAGGACAAGAATTTGACTCAATTTGATAGGTTTGAAAATATAAAATAATAAATTGCCCTACCTGTTTTGACTATATGCCCCAGCAAATTAGACTACAAAATCAGCCTAAAAAATAGGGAGGTCATTCAGTTCCTTCTAAAGCAGTCAAAGCAATTTTTAGGTATAGTGGCCCCAAGAGAAATATGCTCAGAAGAAGTGTTTGCACAAAGCCTACTCAGCAACTATGTTTCATTGTTTCGTATTAATGTAGTATTATATGATCAGAGTTTATAACATGTATGCTGTTGTAAGAGTGGTACATTTCTGTATTTCAGTAGGAGGTGCCATGTTGGAATGAGGCTGCAGGTCTAACCTGTGCCAGTGACAGTGAACACCCTAAGATTTAGGGTATTGCCATTGCTATCAATATTAGTCAAATTGACCTTAAAAAATAGGAAGATCATTCAATTCCTTCCAAAGCAGTCAAAGCAATTTTTAGGCATAGTGGCACCAAGAGAAATATGCTCAGAAGTGTTCACACAAAGCCTATTCACAATCTGAAACCAAAGATCATCGTGCATTTCAGCTACTATGTTTCATTGTTTCCTATTAATGTAGCATTATATGATCACAGTTTATAACATATATGCTGTTGCAAGAGTGTTATGTTTCTGTATTTCAGTGGTAGGTACCATGTTGGAATGAGGCTGCAGGTCTAACCTGTGCCAGTGATGGTAAACATCCTACAACTATGGGGTATTGTCGTCGCTATCAATATTGGTTAAAATGAGAATGAACCCGCTGTATTGAAACAAAAGTTTTGTTACAAAACACGTTAAGCCTTTAAAATTTTCAAAACAAATTATCTAAATATAATTATTTATACTTATTAAAAGCCAAAACAATCCATTTCATCAACAGAACTCCAAAATAAATTATAAAATCAATAGTAAAAATATTCTACAAGACCCCAATATAAACTTAATAAACTTCTACAATTATCCTACAACTAGCTTTGTATGTCAGTCCACATTGTACGGACAAATCAATCATCAATGCATCCAATGCCGATCCAGTTAAATATAACAGAATGCCCAGTATATTGAACAATATACAAGTGACTCGTAAACAATCTTGTCAACCAAATTAATGTAATCCAAATTACTATTTCTTCTAGCATCCACCACCAAAAATGCCTTCATCTATTTATGATAACTGCTCCCATATTTATATAAATAAGAAAAAATATTTAACATTTAGATACCATCTTTAAGTTAAATAGATTTAATGTTTTTTGTTTCAGATGTATACACAAGTTTGTTGTAATTTATGATTTATCTTTCTTTTTCTTCTTATTGAACTCATTTGGTTACTAATGGACAATAATGTACAGATTCAAAATTTAAAATTTATTATCCTACACTGAATAGCACTAGGTTATACTTTGCAAATTTTACTGCCTTTTTTATTTAACTATATTCTCTTAATATTTCTTAAAATTCTATTAACTGCTTTCATTAGTAAAGAAGCATAACATATAATTCGAACTTTGTACTATTCAATAAAATATTAAATAAAAACAAATGATATTTATAAATACTAAATTTAATAGGTTTTAAAATTTTATTATATTTCCTTAACATACACCTGCATGCAAACCATAATCTTCATGATCAATAATCAACTAAATAGATATAAGTATAGATCAAAACGAATGGTTCCTATCATCAATGTTTATATTCCTCTGGTCATTCTTGGTGAGCTAACAGATATTCAGATGCATTGGAGAACAAAGAGAAAAATAAGGAATGCAATATTGACACAATTAGATAGACAACATCATGATACCCTTACCAGTAATAATATTTAGCAAAAGAAGAATAAACATATAATAATAACAATCAGATATACATTGCATAATCAAATAAAGACAAATTTGATTGTACAGTAGTATGTATGTATGCATATGAAAGAACTAACTGCCTTTCTTGGGTACGCATATGTGTGGGCAGTACATAATCGGGGATTGCCCTCAATGTTCTTTAATCCATATAATGATATGTGTTTTGGGTAGGGTTACTAAAAGTCCTGCTGTTTCTTCAGAGAAACAGGGTATTAGGTAATGGGTTTTCGCATTATATGCTCAGGGGCCATCAACTGATATTCATCCAAATTTTAATACCACCAAGACAAATCTGAGCTAAATTAAAAGGTGAGTTTTCCCCAATAAGTGGAAGAGTTTGACAAAAAACATAATATCAGAGGATTCGTTAAAAACAAATGCAGAATTTAGTTGCATACATCTTATTGACAATCTTCTGCCTGAAGCCCTGTGACAGCCCATTCCTCCAGTTGTAGTTATTGGTGGTCATGGTGTTGGTGGTCATGGTGCTGGCTGAGTCCATGGCAGACCTCGTGTGCTCACCAAGATCCACCAAGATCCACAGCCTTCTGGTTGCTACTAGAAGAACCACCTGCCAAAGAGTTTCCATCTCGAGAAACATGATTTCTTATGACTAGCATCTTGAGAGCTATCTTTCGTAGATAGTCTTCCTGCATAAGATAGAGGAAAAACATTATCCTCCAAAGAAAAGGGAAAACAAAACTCCACACATTTAATCCCTTTATAAACATGGATAGTTTTCAAAACACGTGACAAAAAAAATAGAAACCATGACTTGGAAGATGTTATGCAGTGAGAGATTCATCTTGCTGTAGCAAGGGTGCAATAACATAGCTATTTTGAAGAACCATAGCTATGCTGCCTTCTGGACTTTTTATAAAAGTTGAAACCATCAAATTGATTCAAGAATATAAAGATTCACATCAAGGAAAAGTTTTAGAAATCTGGATAAAATTATTTTTTATTGCAAGACGATGATGGATACTTGAAGACCTGGAACATTTCTGAGTGTTAAGAATTTGAAGCGCTCGTTAAGTTTTCCCAAATTCAGAGACCTAACTATATTAAAGCTAAAAATGATAAATTAAGGGATTTGGGATTTAAATTTTAGTTATTATATCAGAGAAAAGCACCCATGCACATATACAATTATCAGCTGTCTTTTTCCTAAATTGATCAAGCATTTCAGTAATTTAGCTCTCATATTTTATATTTTCTTCCCAATATGGCAAACAAACAATTCTACTATAATTGTTTTTCAATAACCAATCACATGGGATTTTGAAAAAGACATGTATGATGATGACATAGACAGGAGATAAGGAAATTCATGCAGAATAATTATATTGGTGAATCTTTCAACCTCCCATAATGCCATTTCGGATCATTTAAAGGATGTGTTCATTATTTACTGTTTAAAAATAACAAATAATTGCTATAAATACAACACTCAATGAAAAGCCAATAATTATAACAACTTGTGTACACACACACAAACATATCTATGAGATAAATGTGAAGTTAACTGACCTGACCAACAGCACCACCATAAACCTTATCTTCAAATCGCAAAGCAATCCTTTTGAGCTCATGCATGCCATCAGGACCTGTAAATGGCATATGTCTCTGTAGTGTGTCCATTCTGTACACAAATACTTGCCATTAGAAAACACCTTGCATGGTTTCTCTAGGTAAACTAACCAATTGCAAGCATGACAAACACTTTAGTTTTGGTAGTTTAAAGCGCAGAGCTACCATGAAAGGGTAGCCATGTTATATGAAAAAATGATAAGGCTGAGAGTTGAGCTTGATAGCCAGTCAGTTTGCACACAAAAGTTCTTCTACAGTAAAAAATTATTCACCCCTGCAAATGGTGTTAGAACAGTGAAGCAAAGCTGGCTTACTGGCAAATGAAGTCATCCCTAGGAAAGGAAGAATGAAACTGAATTTTGATAGGCTGCCAAAAGATGGTCTTGGCTGTGTAAGCATGGGTGGAGTCTTTAAATGCAAAGATTGAAGGATTAAGCATTTATTGCTCGAATAATGGGAACTTATCTAATGAATAATCAATAAAGAATGCTCCTCCAAGACATCTTCCTTCCCATCTTTAATATGAATCTAAATATAGAATAAGGAGAGGTTAAAAGTTAATTGTTGGCTCCATATTTTCAAAAATGGCTTCAAAATTGAATGTCAAATATTGTTATTTGGGATATCACCAATTGAAAAATCTTGCACTATCATCGCTTTTAATTTTATTATGAAAGATAACAATGCTGCAGACATTTTAGAATAGGGGGCTGGTGGAAGATCTAGAATTGGGTAAAATTATAAATCTGAAGTTTTCAAGCACATCCAGACAAAAAAGCATGTATATATATTTGAGATGTTTTCCCACAATTCTTGGAATAAATGTCTCCATTAGGACCCTGCCTCTTAATCAGAGTTACCCTTTGAAATGTGAAATTTAGGAAGATAAAATAAATGCTTGAATGGTATAACATTTAGTACAATCTGGAGCTAAGACTCTTAAAGTAGAAAATTTCCATTCAAATGGAGGCAATCGTGCATGGATATAGCACCTATGGCAGCAATGCAAGCATTGTTCAAGAGGTAGATGTTATTTCAATCACAAGCTTTATAATTTTTGTATATGTCAAGTTAAACTTGGCATTGTCTGAGAATGTAACTTTTTCTTCTTTAGCCTCCTTGGTTAATTGGGGTTTTATTATTTTATATAATATTGGGGTTTTATATAATATTGCCAAAGCTGCACTGGACGTTAAGGCTTTAAGTTTGTGGCTCTCTTCAGTTGCATCCCTTAGTAATAAGCTTCTACTAGCCTTTGTGATTGCAACTTCAATTTCTGTCTGTCAAGTTGCCAATAAATCTGTGAACTCTTTTGAAAAAATTACTATAGGGTCTTAGACCAGTTTTTTTCTTTAATATAGGGATCTCCTTAGACCAGGTTTTTTCTTTGATACAGGGATCTCCTAAGCAGACTCTTGGTTCTGTTCTTTGTTTTTCTAGATATCTATGCTCCACTTTGTTGTGGCTTCCAAGGAAAATTCCAAATAACCATAACGCAAACTAAAAGTAAAATTTGTACAAAAGGTCATTCAAAAGTTCGATTCCAAAAAGACAAATTGAACTTTACAAATGACAATAATGCAAACTAAAAGTAAAATTGGTTATGTTCTTTGTTTTTCTAGATATCTATGCTCCACTTTTTTGTGGCTTCCAAGGATGCTCCACTTTGTTGTGGCTTCCAAGGAAAATTCCAAATAACCATAATGCAAACTAAAAGTAAAATTTGTACAAAAGGTCATTCAAAAGTTCGATTCCAAAAAGACAAATTTAACTTTACAAATGACAATAATACAAACTAAAAGTAAAATATGTACAAAGGATCATGCGAACGTTAAATTCCAAAAAGACAGATTGAACTTACTTCTAAGATCACCCTCAACCATTCTTATCAGTTGACAAAGGTTAAGCCTGGAAGTAAACGAAAACAGGTCCTGAAATTCGATTCCAAAGAGGAAAATCAAACAAGGAAAACACCTCCTGAAAGTCAACTCCAAAGAGGCTAATCAAATTTACTTCTAGGAAGATTGCCCTCAACCATTCTAATCAGTTTGCAAATGCTAAGATTTGGGGTAAAGTAAGACACCTCCTGAAAATAAATTTGCACAAAAGGTCCAACAGAAGTTTGATCCCAAAGAGACAAAAATCAAACTTATTTCTAAGGTCACTCTCCACTATTCTAACCAGTTCACAAAGCCTAAGACTCAAGTAAAGAAAAACACATGAAATAAATGTCATTTCTAGTGTGTCCACAGATGGCTCTAATCATTCATTTAAGGGAGTGGCAAGTAAATCTCACAGTTCCCATACATGGGATCTCTAGATCTCACTCCTCTGCTAAAGATATTTCCAACATCAAATGGAAACCCCTACCAATAGGAACAAGAATTTTGAATTTTGACAGCACCTCCCATTGTAACCTAGGATCCTCCGGGGAAAATTGTGTTATACATGACGTGACACATGTGCTGGTTAAGGAAGCATCAAAAACGATCAAATCGAGCACATATCATGAAGAAGATGCAGAGACATTGCCACTCGGATAGCAATCGATGAGTTCATACAACAAAGGAAATATAATCATCAAAGGGGATTCTTTGTTAACTGTCATCCCTCAAAAAATGATACCCTATGAACTGGAGGATAACAACATCCTAATCAATGGTACAAATGCTTTGGATGACCTTCCATCTTTCTCACCAACTATTCGTACAGAGAGGGGAATAAAATAAAAGAGCAAAACAATGCTGTCTCAACAGGGAGGTATCCTCCATTAATTTCCATGCTCGAATGGCTTTAATTCTCTGCGAGCTCTCATTTCTGGCAACCTCAAAACAATTGTCTATTTTCTGCATTCTCAATGCTTTAATCCGAGGAACCTCTATGTCAATTGAAAAAGAAACATCTTCCAGAAAGATTTCCTGGACAAAATTATGGAGGCCACAAAGACAAGGGTATCCTTGTTTCAGGGAAGTGATGCATTGGAAACGATTCAAAGATGTTGGGCAATGCTTTGACTGAGGGGGCAAAAAAGACTGGGTAAATTCTGCCATTTCTTCCATGTACGTAAGTGCCATTTTAGTTCTACAGGGGACAAGGAACTAACTGAGGTACTGGTAAAGTATTATATCTAAGACATTTTTGATTGGTACAACTGAGTCAGTGGATAAATAAACCTACTGATCTCTTTTCTCTTCTTTCCCCAGGCTACTAGTACAAGGGTTTGCTAATAATGATGCATCCTGACATTAAAGATCATCGCCTCTTTCAGCACCCATGTAAGTTACTCCTATCTATACATATAATTGAGCACAAATTCAAGCAAGGAGCAAAAGTTGATCCAAAGACACTAAAATCAAATTCACTATTGAGAGGAACACCCTCAATCATTCTTATTGGTTAAAATATGCTAAGACAAAGGGGACAAGAAGAAAAAACAAATCCTTCAAACAATTGCTGCTTCTATCTAGTTACTTTAATGATAGCCCTAAAGACTGACCTAAGGGACTGCTATGAAAACTCGTGTCCAGCACAGATTAACCAGAAACACAGGTAATTATATGAACAGGAATTTATTTCAATTTCATATATCGAAAAATAAATATTTGTAAATCGCTATTCTCAGTCTGACCATGTACACTATCAAATTTAGGCTACAAATTGACCCTAAAAAGAAGGTTAGTTCAACTTCTTCCAAACCAGCTAAAAAAAATATTTTTAGGCATTATGGCACCGAAAGAAATATGCTCATTTGCAGAGTCTAATCATATCCTGAAACTTAAAATCATTGTGTATTTCAGCAACTGAGTACATACTTAAGAAAAACTCTTGCATAAGCACAAGAACCTGGATAAGGTATTCAAACTTAGGCTGAAATTTTTGCTTGACACAGGAAAAATCTGGTTGGGTTTGTTCATGAAGTTTTGACTGTTTCCTACTAATGTAGTGTTGCTTGATCACAGTTTATAAAGTATGTGCTGTTGCAGGAGTGTTATTTTTCTGCATTTCAGAGAGAGTTACCATGTTGGAATCAGGCACCAGGTCTAACCCATGCCAGTGATGGTAAACTCCCTAAGGTTTTGGGTCATTGACATTGCTTTCTATATTAGTTAAAATGAGACTGACATCTCTGTGTATCCCCTTCTAAGGATCATTAAAAGTTAGAAGTGTGATACTCATAAATCCATAATTGCCACATTCAATGTTCATTCATCATTGGTTCAAAATTTTAATCATATAATAAGAAGAAGAAAAGTTAGACGTGTGATACTCATAAACCCGTAATTGCCAATAACATTATAAATAAAATACCTCATATATCATATTCATATTTTGCAAAAGTCTCAAAATGTCGTTACACAATGAAAATTTAAATTACAAGTCATATTTCATATTTAATATCCAAATTCATCTTTGAAGAAAAATGCAAAGCAGTGGAAGAAAGCAAAAATGGTGAAAATGCTTGAGAAATGAATGAATGATCATCAAATGGCTAAATGCATGCTATTAAAATTTAAAAATAAATAAAACAATGGCATGTGGGGCCCCTTTTTGAGCACTCACAGCCTTGGATGCCCATGGATTCCTCTGGATCCCTGGCTGGAATCCAGAAGGAATCAGAATCAGAATAGTACTGAAATCAGGATCCACGCCTAAATGCAAGGATCTGGTAACTTAGAGTCAAAACAATCCAATTTGTCAATGGAAATCCAAAACAAATAAATTAACATAAATAATTCTACAAGACCCCAATACAAAATCAATAGATTCTACAATTATCTTACCACTAGCTCTGTAGGCCAGTCCACATTGTAAGGGCAAATCCATCATAAATGCATTCAATACTGATCCAGTTAAATACAACAGAAATGCACAGTATATTGAACTATATACAAGTGACTCGTAAAGCAATCTTTCAAAGTATTTCACAGGAATAATCTTATCCACCAAATTAATTTCTTCCAAATTTCTTTCAGCATCCACCACCAAAAATGCTTTTACTTGTTTTAAGGAAAAATATCTAAAATCTAAACACCAACTTTGATAAACTTACTCTAAAATAACTCTATCCTCTCTTTACTTTTAAAATAAGTCTTATCTTAAATAACTTTTTTTAAAGTGGTACAAACAAATTTGTTGTGATTTATGATTTTTCTTTCTTTTTCTTACGAATGTTTATATAAAATGTATTTACTTACAATCTTGCTCAACTGATTTGGTTACTAAAAGACAATAATGTACAGATATAAATTTAAATTTATTATCCTACACTAAATAACACTAGGTGATATTTTGCAAACCTTTTATTTTCTCTTAACATTTTCTTGAATTTTATTGACTGATTCCATTACAAGGAATAACATATAAATTTCAAAGTTCTTACTCTAATATGAATAACAACAAATGATATTTGTAAATTTGATTGGTTTTGAAATTTTGACTCTATTTTCTTAACATGCCCCTGCAAGTAAATCATAATGTTTACAACCAATAATCAACTATATAGATATAAGTAAAGATTAGTACGAATGTCCCTATCATCAATATTTCTTTGCCTTCAGATATCTTGGTGAGCTATTAGAGTCTCAGATATAAATGAGAACAAGGAAAAAAATAACTATTAGATTTACATCATACTCAAATAAAAAAATTCTAAGTAATGATATGAAAATCAAAGAACTAATCTGACTTTTTAGGGTATGCCTATGGGTGGGCAGTTCATAGTCTGAGATTGCCCTCAATGTTATTTAATCCATCCAATGATATGTGTTTTGGGTAGGGTTAATGAAACTCCCTTTTATTTATTCACAGAAACAAAGTATTAGGTAATGGGTTTTTGCAATATATGGTCAGGCACCATCAACTGATATTCATCCAAATTTTAAAACACCTAGACAATGCTGTGCTAAATTACAAGGTGGGCTTTTCCCAATTGATTTCAAATTTTGACAATAAACATGGAACTGCAACACACAAGGATCCATTAAAAAGGAATGCACAACTTTATTGCGTACATCTTATTGATGATCTTCTGCCTGCAATCGTGTGGTAACTCATTCCTCCAGTTGTTGTTATTGGTGGTCATGGTGCTGGCTGAATCCTCGCAAGGCATAACAGCAGGAATTCAGCAATTTACACATAAAGTATAGAAAGTAAGAGGACACTTACTCCTAACTTAAATGATTAAAAAAAGTCCTGGTAAGGATGGAATAACCAGAAAAATTGCTAATAATATGGAAAAATAATTCCAAAGGTTCAAAAATCAGTTTATGAATTATAATTTATGATTTATATCTCTTTTACTTACTAATGTTTATATAGAATTGGTTGCTAATGGACAATAATGTACAGATTTAAATTTTGAAATTTATTATCCTAGACTAAATAACACAAGGTGATATTTTGCAAATTTGATTGCCTTCAACTTTTTAATTATATTCTCTTCATATTTCTTGCTAATTATATTAACTGATTTCTTACTAGTAAAGAATAACATATACATTTAAAATTTCTTACTCTACAATTAATAACAACAAATGCTATTTGTAAATTTGATTGGTTTTAAAATTTTAATTATATTTTCTCAAGATGCACCTGCAAGTAAACCAAAATGTTTAAAATCATTGATCAATAATCATCTATATAGATATAAATATAGATTGGTACAAATGGTTCGTATCTTCAACTCTTTGCCTTCAGACATTCAAGCTAATAGATACCCAAATGGGTAAAAGAACAAGGAAAAAAATAAGGAGTGCATTATCAAGAGAAAAATAAGGAATGCAATATTTGAGACAATTAGATAGACAACATCATGATACCTTTACCAGTAATGAAATTCAACAAAAGGACAGGAAAGATATAATTATAAAAATTAGATTTAAATTGCATAATCAACTAAAGACAAATTTGATTGTACAGTAGAAAGATTTATATTAATAATATAAAAACCAAAAAACCAATCCACCTTTTGGGGGTATGCATATGTGTGGCAGTGCATAATCCGAGATTACCCTTGATCTTCTTTGGTCCATATAATGATATATGTTTTGGGCAGGGTTACTGAAACTCTTTTTATTTATTCACAGAAGCAGAGGATTGGATAATGGGTTTTTGCCATATATGTTCAGGCACCATCAACTGATATTCATCCAAATTTTATAAACACAGACAAATCTGAGTTAAATTACAAGGTGAGATTTTCCCAAACGGTCTAAAAGTTTGATAATAAACATAGCTCTGCAATATAAAAGAATCCATTAAAAAGGAATGACAAATTTAGTGACATGCATCTCATTGACAATCGCCTGCCTGGTGTCCTATGACAACTCATTGACAATCTTCTGCATGGATTGCGAGCTGAACCCATGGCTCAATTTTGATGCCTTCAATTGTCCAACCAATGGTAAATAGAGAAAGGCACTCAAGACTTTCGCTTTAATGCTTTTCACATTTAGATGATTCTGTGAAGCTCATCAGGGATTCATGGATCGAAATAGATGTGCCTATGGCATATGATGGATGGAAAGATGCAAGAACTCACCCTTCGCTATATGATATTACAGTGTCCACAAGAAGTGCAGTGATTTTGAGAGTAGTGAATTGTAAAGGACAAGTGATGGACGGTCCATCAATTGAAAACATTCTTTTCCAGGTCACTGAGCAAGTTGGCTCTCAAAATGTTGTTAGGTGATAACAAACGATGCCAACAATTGTAGGGCTGTTGGGTTATTATTTAAGGAGCAGTATAAACACATTTTTTGGACACCTTATGATATCCACTCACTCAACCTAATGCTACAAAAAATCAGCATAAAAATTGAGTGGATTTTTAAGAAAACTTGTAACCAGAAATATTATCGTTTTCACATAACCCATAATAGATTTGAAATAAATATGCAATTGAAATCCACATGCAAAAGAATAGATTACATACCCACAAAAAATGTGACACAAGATATACACTAAGAAACTCTCATTGAGGGAAAAAACCCCAACCTCCAAAAGCACCCATCACCATGTATTATTCAACAAAAACTATCATTGCAATACAACCATGGAAGCCTTCTAAACCATAGCCACAACCAAGCAATCCATGTGAGCAAGCATGAATCCACACATCCCACGCCATGCTTCCAATCTTCACAAATGCTCCCTTGGCTAACCTATCAAGCTTTGTCTTGCTCAACTCTTATCTTTTTTGTCTTTCTCACACAACAACTACCCTTGTGGTTGCTTATATAGTAGCAAGTCCCACAAAACCACCAAGTGGTATTACATAAACATTGTGCTACCTAACCCATTAACCCCACGTTCAATTTCGGACATTTAATTCTTTTCCCCAACATTAAATAATTTCATCAAATATTATCACAATGTTACAATACAACTCATCAAGGATATCCCATGGGAATCTTTACATGTTGCATGTCCATCTAGGTACTCCTAGGTGCAACATTACATAATAAAATAACAAAATATTACAATATTATGCAATGTGTGCAACAGCGATTATCTCAACAGGATCAAACAAATATATGTTGATGCCCAAGAGATCCAAACGTTCATCACGAACCACCAAATGCAGCAAGCCATATTTAGACAATTCTTGAAATTTAAGCTCTTGAAGGCTAGTTAAAATATTTTAAAATTAAATATGTATTAGACTTTAGTAAAACTCCCAAAGTTTTTTATTTTAATTTATGACTATTTTGATTTTGAAATAGGTTGTTGAGACCCAATTCGCCTACAACACTATTGTTTTGAGACACCTTGTGAAGGATAAGGAGGCATTTTCTACAATGGTAATCAATGCTAATGGGAGCATATGGAGGCAATCTAGTAATACAGTGGCAGCTGCCATTATGGCAAGACAATGATACTAGATGAATCTTGGTGGTATTGAGCTCTATATCTCCTAAGATTTACTGAATCTAAATTGAGCATATCCAATTCACTGACATAGATAGATCTTGCTTGGGTGAGGTTTATCTTGTTTTTAATCATAAATGAGAAAAAATAAGATTCTAAAGAAAGATTATTTAAGGAACTCCAAAAAATCATGGTGACGAGATGATAAAAAAAGAATACCCGTTTGCATCTCCTTGCCTTTGCATTTACCCCAGGGTACTACAGTCGACTGGTCCCTAATGAAAGTAGCACTAGAGTTGCTCTATGTAAAGATCTTAAAGTCTAAATTACCGATTTGGATGTGGATTCCAAAGTGGATGCAGGAAGCAGATAAAGGATGAGGGATTTTTTTTTTGGTGGGGCGGGATGCGGATGCATATGGATGCATATATATCCATATATATTCCAAATATATATGTATACTATGTATATGCAAAGAAATGAGATAAGTAATTTCAGTCTTGATTTCAATCTTGTATTCTTACCTTCAAGATCAAAAGATGATCTACATTGTTTCTTTCAAGTATTTTGTTCAGATGCAAAACCCCTAGAAAGTTATTTCTACAAGGTACATAATCTGCAATCTATTTACTTGTTTTAGATTTTAGGCATAGATTTATTTATTTTAATCCTGCCCTATAATTTGAGGAGAGAATTTCCTCTCACTATTTGTCACAAAAATGGCAACTTAAAATGCTCTCAAACTTGAAAAGGTTTGCAAAATGCATTTCCATATAAGCTCAACTAGACAGCAGCCCAAAAGAAACCCTTGCAAAGAAACCTACTGCAATTCAAAAGGAGTTGTGGAATTAGTTTTGTAATCCATTTTTAAGCACTAAGCATATAGTATTATTTGGTTGAAGTTTTCACCCAGAAAGAGCTTCTTCGAGGCATCAATGTCTCATTGTTGTTCAAATCTATCATATCGCTCTTATCTTTCATTACATTTGTCTAATTATTTCACTCATTTTACTCATGATTTAAGCCTAATAGGACCACACCACATGTTAAAAATATATTAATAAATATTTGTCATTCTTTTCTAGGCAAGGAAGCATGTGGATTCTCTCAGGTGCCCTATGGGTGCCATTCGGATGCCACTCACAAGCACCCGAATGCGTTCGGATGCCTGAAACAAGCATTTGTCCGCATCGAGGTGCCTATGAGTGGTATCTGAATGGCACCCATAGCACACCCATCCACCTCCAGCACCTATCTGCATCTGATTCGACAGCCAGCGTCCACGAGGTTGAATCGATAACTTAGCTTAAAGTTGCTCATTGGTACAAGGCAGCCCACTTTCCTGATCCCATACCACCTATGGTGAGGTAAGAATTCATGAGTTTTGCAAGCACCAATGATAGTAGTCTTTTTACACTCTTTTAGGGCCTGTTTGGTTGCAAGGATAGGTAATGACAATTGGGAATTGCTATTCCAGAATAGCTATTTTGGAATTGGATTTTTTTCTCTCTGTTTGGTTAGACAAAATAGAAATGAGAATTGCATAGGCCACACCAATCCCATGCTCCAGCTCTCAAAGAATTTGGCCGCCAAAGGTCTTCTCTTTATGTTCGTCAGACATTCTCTTTGAATGCATTTGAGACAGACAATCATCCTCCAATCTGATACATTATCTACAACTCGTTTCTTCTGTGGGTTTGAGTTGCGAATAAACTAGGTTTTCTCAAGGGTTAAAAATTTCAAAAAGCCACATCCCCAATGAGCAAGTTGTAGTTGTGAAGAGATTCAAAGATGAAATCATTGGCAGTGTCATCGTGAGGGAGAGCTTAATCGCTGAAATTCAAGTACTTGACAAGATGCCATAACTTGGTTTGTTTTTTGGGGTACATTTGGGCTTCAAGGGCCATGGCTTTGGTTATGGAGTTGATGCTGAATTGAACCTTGGCCGAGCACATTGAAGAAAAGACACTTACCTGGAGTAGATGCTTGAGGATTGCGAGGGGTGTGGCAAAGGGAATGGAGTACCTTCATGATGATTGTCTGCAGCCAATTTCATACTGCAATTTGAACCCGTGCAACATCTTGTTGGACATGGACTTCGAGCACAAGATTGCCGATTTCGAGATTTCTAAAATTCTAAACTACGATGATGAGCCATGGATTTAGCAGTTGGATGTTGTGAAGAATGTCTCATGGGTGGTTACCAACATAACTTCTTAGTAAAAATGTCTGCTTACAGATCTTGAAAATATTTTTTTCAATATCATCAGTTTGAAACAGATCTGAAAACATTATCAAATAAGAAAAAGTTAAAATGGGAATAGGAATGGTTATTCCAATAATAGGTATTTTTTGGAATGGACATATGCTCATTTTAGGGGCAAAATGGGAATATGTATTCATATTCCCAATTCCGATTTGGCCCACTAAAAAGAGAATACAAAACATATCCTAATTTCCTATTCCTATTCTGGTTGTATTCCAGCAACCAAACAGGCCCTTAGTCACACTCAACTATTCTATCAAGTTTGTGAAGGCTAAGACTCAGGTAAAGGAAAACACCTGAAGATATCTCATTTCTAGTATGTCCAAGGATGGCTCTGATAATTCACTAAAGAGAGTGCCAACGAAAACTCAGGATCTGGTCCCCTTCACGGGATCTCTGGATCTCACTCCTCTTCCCAACATATTTCTTACATCAAATAGCAATCCCCAGCGATAGGAACATGAAAAATTAAATTTTGACAGAACCTGCCATGGTAACCCAGGATCCTCTAGCAAGTTGTGTTATCCGTGACACCACAGATATACTGATCAACAAAGCATCAACAAAGATCAAACCACGCACATATAATGAAGTGGTGGCAGAGGCATTGCTACTTGGATTGCAATCGGTGAGTTCAAGCAATATAGACAATATAATTATTAAAGGGGATTCTTTGGTTATTCTCCTCTGCCTCAAAAAAAAGACATCCTGCGAACTGGAGGATAAACAACAACCCAATGAAAGGTTAAAAGACTTTGGATAACGTACCATCTTGCTCCATCTACCATTCGTACTGAGAGGCGAATAAAATAGCTAATTTTATTTCAAACCAAGGGTTCAAACAAAATGAGGAACCCATAGTGATGATGTTTGATAGGTGGCAGTATCTTCGCAGTCAATTGAGTAAAGAGCTTTCACCCCTGTAATTATACAAATGCAACCAAGAATAGTTGGATTGGCAATTCATAGCATTTGTTCATTTCTCCCTTGTTGAGGAGGTACCCTCCATCAATTTGCGAGCTAGAATGGCTTTAAGTTTCTACCAGCTTTCATTTCTGGAATCCCCAAAACAATATTTTATTTTCTGCATTCTCAATGATTTAATCCGAGGGGCCTCTAATTCAGTTTAAAAAGACACATCAAGCAGATGGCTTCCCTGGACGAAATTATTGAGGCCACATTGCACAATGATAAAGGTATTCTATTTCAAAGAATTGATGCATTGGAAGTGATCTAAAAGATGTTGGGAAATGATTAAATCAAGCAAGCATCAAGGCACTGGTAAAATCTGTCACATCATCTATATTTCAAAGCAACATGTTAGCTATTACTGAGGCAGTGGAGAAGAACACTTCTCATATTATTCTGTCTTCTCTTCTTTCCACAGGCTACAACTATAAGTACAGGGTTTTGGTGCCAATGGGAACAGTCGGAAGAATTGAATCAAAACTGGAATCTCTAATAAAGGAGGTGCCTACCATTCCCAGCTTTCTGAAGACAGATGCTATTGTTTCTCGTACATCCCATCAATGAAAGTGCTCAAAGTATACAGAATGGATAAATTCTCTCTTCTTTATGAGTGATTAAATCTGTAAAAGCCAGTGAAAGCAGTAATACTTCTCCTGCCTCAAGCTGGCTTGGTCAAGCACAAAGATGGCACCTGTGCATCTGAATTTATCGAAATGTGAGAGACATTTACCTACTCCATTTTATAAGCTTCTACTGTATGGGAAGGTAACAGTACATTAGGTTTCCTTGGGGTCTAGACTGTATATCTGCATTCTTGTATGGATTGCTTAAATATATTTTGTATTGCAGTTCATACCATCAGTCCATATAGCCATGATATTATACCAAAGTCATATAATGATGGAAAGATCTGATATCCTTGCCAAGCATCACAGCAAAAACTTTGTATATTTCTATTAAAGTTTAATGGAAAGTGAGAGCACCCTTGCCCCTAGACTAAAAAGACTCATGGTCTCGATGGAATAGCCAGAAACATTGCTAGTAAATGGGACAATAATTCCAAAGGTTTCAGAAAGAAAAACTAATGACTTGTTCTTTATAGTTGCACTATGGACATCACTGAAATTAAACAACAACTTAACCTTAAAAATGGAAGCAAATCATTTTCTTTCAAAGTGGACAAAATAATGTCAAAATCCGAGCATATTTGTACCACAAGATATATGCCAAGTAGAAACAT
The DNA here is from genome assembly GCA_028749045.1 of Cupressus sempervirens. Taxonomy (NCBI): domain Eukaryota; kingdom Viridiplantae; phylum Streptophyta; class Pinopsida; order Cupressales; family Cupressaceae; genus Cupressus; species Cupressus sempervirens. The sequence continues at coordinate 689,979,042 of CM053793.1, forward strand.
TCACACCAAGCCTATTCGCATCCTGAAATTCAAGATCATTGCCTCATTCAGAACCCATGTAAATTACTGCTATCTATAGATAGAATTGAGCAGAAGTTCATCCAAGCAGAGAAAGTTGATCCAAAAACACTACAATAAAATTTGCTTCAAACAAGAGCGCCCTCAATCATTCTTATGGGAAAAGAAATGCAGGCAGCCAAGTTTGACACAAAAGGGTAAAAGACATCTTGAAAATTGACAACATTCAGCATGCAAAAATATCCATATGGGGACTTTGAAAATTGGCAATTTAAGCATCTTGTTTTAGCAGAAAGAGCTGAGCAAGCTTGCAAATTTACCAATTAAAATTCACTGTTGAAGATCAGATCTATAGAAACATCAATGTTGTTTACGAGGGTTGTGAACTATTCTTAAATCTCATAGCTTGCTTTAGCCTAGTAAGCTTTATTCTTGAAAGGAAAAAGATTGTGTTCTCCAAGAGCAGTGAACTCTTTTATTTATATTGTGGAAGAGAGATATGGAGAGACATGTCCCTTCAGGGAACATGTCTATTCATTATTATTTAACTAATATAATAAATACATATATATTATATTTCATATATATATATATAGTTTAGTCTCATGGGTTTATCCAATTGAAGCACCCAAACATCAAAACTCCCTCTTAGTTAGGGAAGATAAACACAAGATATTACCTCAATGTAAAATCAGGAATGACAAGTTTTAAAATAGCTTTGATCAGAAGATATCCACCATCGATTACAATGCTCAAAGTATACAGTACGGATAAATTCTCTCTTCTTTATGAGTGATTTAATCTAGAAAATCCAGATTAAGCAGTAATATTTCTCTTGCCTCAAGCTGGCTTGGTCAAGCACAAAGATGGCACCTGTGCATCTGAATTTATCAAAATGCGAGTCATTTACCTGCTCCATTTTACAAGCTTCTACTGTATGGGAAGGTAACAGAACATTAGGTTTCCTTGAGGTCTAGACTGTATATCTGCATTCTTTGTAAGGGTTGCGTAAATATATTTTGTATTGCAGTTCATACCCTCAGTCCATATAGCCATGATATTATACCAAACAGTCATACAATGATGGAAAGATCTGGTATCCTCCCCAAGCATCACAGCAGAACTTTGTAATTTTCTATTTAAAATTAAAAGAAAGTGAGAACACCCTTGCCCCTTGACTAAAATAACTCATGGTCTTGATGGAATAGCCAGAAACATTGCTAATAAATGGAACAATAATTCCAAAGGTTCGAAAAAGAAAAACTAATGACTTGTTCTTTATAGTTGGACTATGGACATCACTGAGATTAGACTACAACTTAACCTTAAACATGAAGGCAACTGATTTTCTTTCAAAGTGGACAAAATAATGTCAGTCTAAGCGTATTTGTACCACAAGATATATACCAAGTAGAAACATTCACACCAAGCCTATTTGCATCCTGAAATTCAAGATCATTGCCTCATTCAGAACCCATGTAAATTATTGCTATCAATATATAGAATTGTGCAGAATTTCATCCAAGCAGAAAAAGTTAATCCAAAAACACTACAATAAAATTTGTTTTTAAGAAGATTGCCCTCAAACATGTCACTCTTATGGGAAATGAAATGCAAGCAGCCAAGTTTGACACAAAAGAGAAAAAGACGTCTTGAAAATTGACAACATTCAGCATGCAAAAATATCTGTATAAGTTATGAGTACATTGAAAATTGGCAATGTAAGCATCTTGTTTTAGCAGGTAGTGCTGAGCAAACTTGCAAATTTACCAATTAAAATTCACTTTCAAATATCAGATCTATAGAAACATCAATGTCGTTTAAGAGGGTCATGAACTATTCTTGAGTCTCATATCTTGCTTTAGCCTCGTCACTCACTGTCAAAGATCAGATCTATAGAAACATCAATGTCATTTACAAGGGCCGTGAACTATTCTTGAGTCGCATATCTTGCTTTAGCCTCGTAAGCTTTATTAAACATTTAATTCATTTGTTCATTCTTGAAAGGAAAAAGATCGTGTCAGCTAGCTGAACTTAAGAAAAAGATGAGACATAAAAACAGAAGTTCAAATGAAAAGTTGAGAAAGATCAATGTAACTTACAATTAAATATTTGAATGTACAGATATTAAAGAGATTATACTTTTTATAGATTTTATGCCTATTCAGAGATTTTGTTTTTGGTGGTGGGAGCTATAGATTGAATGGCTCTTCTTTTCATTTCGGGAATGGTAGAGAGACAATGCCACTTTGTCAGTGAATGCTCAACGTACAAAGTCATCCAAATAAGTTATTGAAACATCTTGACAATTGACCATTTAAGCACCCTGTTTGAGGGGACACGATTGAGAAGCCTTGCAAATTTATTGACCAAAATTGTAAAATGGAAATACATTTGATATGACCATTACAGTCACCTTAAGCTGAAAGAGGTATTTAAGTTAATATATATAAAAAGACGTGTCACACATCATGCGAGGAGGCATGCTTAGGAACATATTAAGTGTTGTATATTTGGAGATTTAAATGGTCTCACTTTTGGGATTTGAAGCAACCATTGTGTGTAAAATGAAGAGTCAAATGCAATCCATTTATGGGATTGCTCAGTATATTGTTATCAATCAATTGGAAAGCCATGTACCTGAATATTTGATGATCAATAAAAGACATATTTTGCTGGTGTGGTTGGGTTTTTCCCTTTCCATGGAAAAGTTTTCCCAAAATAAATGATTTGAGTGTTTTGTGTATGATTTATGTACTTCTATTGCTGTTTATCTCTATTCCTGGGCTAAAACATTAACAAAAGGGACATAGGTATTGTTTTGGGAAAAAAATAAATATATCATGGAAGAAAAACACTATATAGAGGGCAATACAGGTGTATAGACAGCAATAAATCTGCACCATCTGGCAACAAGCCTCCTGACATCCAAAACATATGGAATATATATATATATATATATATCATCTATTAAAAAAATCAATCAGAAATATTCATATTATATTTAATGTATAGATATGTAGTATGCATATATATACATACATATATAAGGATATTTATAAATATGCATTCAAACTATATTCTAACTTATTACTGTTTAGGGTGGGTAGAAAGGGGCTATATTGTTGCAAGAGGGGCTTTGTCTAAATTCAATCAATGGTAATACTCCCTAGACAGGGTGAAGGTCAGCGCCCCAGAAGCCTTGAGGGTGAATCTCAAGATAGGATATGAGCTTGGACCAGTAAACTTTGAGAGAGCCTATTGAAATTGGTATCTAGGCACCTTGGTTACATTACTAATCCATCCTTCATTGAGTTGAAGTAGTAATAAGGTCAGTATAGATGTTAATGATATATATAGATAACTTGATCTAATAAGATAATGAATAAGTTTCTTTACTTTGAATGTCTGAGACTGAATCATTGTATCTTTATCCATCTAACTTAGGATATAAATATTAAATTTGGGTTAATCTGATAATGACTAAGCCTAAGCGTAATAGGGTACATCACAATTGATATTTTGCAGACCTACTGGGGCTATTTGAATCCATATGGTACACGTGTTCATTGTACCTAAATGAATGTACCCACCCTCTGTCAGCTTCGAAGAGCATGGTTTGATATTTTTTCATGGCAGTGATTTGGTAAGGTTCCAAAGGTCAGTTCAGAAATGCTGAAGTTGCCAACTTTGACTGATTAATATCATGCACCTCGGGTCATGTCATCCAAATCCACTTGGTAGTCCAGTTCTCACAATAGCAGTCAGCATGCTTGTCAATTTCCATGGCTCTAGGAAAGTGTTTGGTCAGTGTTTGAATGTGTTTTTGGATGCTCCCAGACTTGTATTGAGCAGAATGTAAAAAGGCCTGAAATCAGATTTTGTCGATTACTCACTTCATTTTTTTTAATTTTGACACATGTAGAAGCGGTTTCAAGTTGAATCCAATGGTACTCGGTTGAGATGAAAGCTAGGAGTGCAAGGAGATGATCGCAGGTCAAACTCCAAACGTCAAGCTCAAAATTTTGAATGAGGGAAGATCCAAATCAAGTTATCAAAGTGCAAATTCAAATCAAGATCAAGATGGGACTTAAGAAATCAGAATCTGCAGTAGAGAAAATTACCATCAACTAGAATTTCCTCCAAAAATCTAAGTTTGCTTTGAAAGAATCCAAGCTACATGAAGATTTCATCACTTTGAGAAGTTCAAGATATCAAGTTTACAAGTACAAGCAATCTAAGTCATAGCAAGGAGAAAATTACAAAGAGTGAAAGGTGGAGAAGATTCAAGAAGACAAAGCAATTAGGGAATATGCTATTACAATTGAAGACTTGATAATATTGAGTATCAAAAGATATTTTCCCATCACCAAAAGACTGATCAAGTCTATAGGATAAGGATATTGAGGTGGCGCCCACTTCCTTTCAACCAATTAGAAAATTCTAGTTACACATGTTCAAGCACATCTGATCATATTATGCCAAGAGTACAATTTTGTCATTGGCTCTCAAAAGCATTATAATTTACTTAAAGACCCACAAGGTGATGCCTTCATTTAATTGGTTGATAGGGTGGCAACCCTAATTAGGGTTTGTGAGTATTAATCTTGGGCCTTCATTGCAATCGAACAACTATAAAAGGCTAAGGCCTTCACAATTGTAAGGGGTTAGATTGTGGAAGAAATAGATTAGAGAGCTAGAAGTATAGGTAGGCTAGAAAAGAGAGAAACTTGTCGAAATTGTTGCCACAATGCTATTAAAGTGATTGATGACTCCTTGTTGGTCTTCATGATGAATCACTTGATGTTGCTTTGAAATGTTGCATGTCTTCTTCAGTCCTTCACTTGTAGTAGATATCTTTTCATGGTGTTTAGAAGTCATTTAGTCAAATGAAAGAAATTGTGGATGTTTACTTGCTTGACTCGAACATAAAGACAACACTAGCCTCTTGTTGATTGTCAGTGACTTGTGTGGTGAGCTAGTGAGTGTAACTTTCATTGATAATCTTTAGTTTACATCCCTTGATGGAATTAAAGTGGACATGTTAATTTGAAATCCATTTGTCTTAGAAGCTTGCACTAAGTGGGTGGAATCACTAACAAGATTACATCTAGTAGGGTCCAAGTCATCCATACTTCCTTGCATTCATAGTTAGGCGTAGATGTAAAGAAGTAAAGAACTAGAAATTATGTTAAAGTTTAAATTGAGAGTTCATGAATTGAAAACTCAAAAGCTATATTTTCATTGCACATTGTGAAGCCGAATCTTTAGAAACTGAAGAGTTGATGTCTACTAAGTGAATAGCGTAAGCACCCTTAGTGATTACCAGCACATCGCATTACTTCAGTGAGTGAGTATCCACAATTGAAGGGATCCTTAAAGTCTTCTCACAATCTTCCTTTGCAAGCTTAGCATGAGCGGTGACCTTATTCAAGAGAGTTGGAAATTTGGTATTTCATCTTGGAATACTAAGTATTAACATTTTTATGTTGTAGTGGAACAAAACTCACCTCAACAGGTAAATACTTGATGTTAACCTTTTTGCGCTTCTTTTGAATTTTGAAGGAATTTAATAATTAATTTTATTTCTTCCACTTCATAGCGTCTTCATGCTAATTATGTTCTCTTCAATTGCATTCCTTAGTAATGAGCTTCTACTAACATTTGTGATTGTTACTTTTTCTCTACATTTATGTTGTCAAACTGACAATAAATCTTTAAACTCTTCAAAAAAAAAAAATTTAGGTCCTAGACCAGTTTTTTTCTTTAATATGGAATTTCCTACACAGATTATTGGTTTTGATCTTTCTTTTTCTTGATCAATTAATGCTCCAATTTGTTGGGGCTTCCAAAAAGAATTACAATAAAATAAAAGTACATCTAAAAGTTCAATTCCAAAGAGACAAATTGAGCTTACTCTAAGAAACTCACCCTCAACTGTTCTAATCAGTTGGTAAAGGCTAGGCTCCGGGTTAAGGAAAATACGTCTAGAAATTTGATTCTAATGAGACGAAAATAAATTAACTTTTAGAAGATCTCAACCATTCTAATTAGGTGGCAAAAGCTGAGACTTGGAGTAGAGTAAAACAACTCTAGAAAGTAGATTGGAACAAAAGATCATGCAGAAGTATCATCTCAAGGGGGAAAAAATCAAATGCTGCTCATAAATAGTAACTCCACGGATGGCTCTGATGATTGACTTTATGGGGTGCACGAAAAAACTTATGTCAAGCACAGTTTACCAGAAACATAGCTAATTATGTGGAACAAGAATTTGACTCAATCTGAGAGGTTCAAAAGTAAACATTAATAAATTATTATTTTTAGTCAGAGTTGACAGAAACTCCTCTCTCCTTCCTTGGGCGCTCATATTCCCATATCCAATTAGGAAATGTATCCGATACTGCCTGGATACACGTCAAATATTGTACCCATGTCTGCCTAAAAAAAATTGATTTTCCAACCATGCCAAATACTATGGGACTTGATGTTTTAAATGATTTGATGCAAATCTTCCCAAATTTGATTTCAAAAAAGCTTTATTAAAGCAATTTTTTTAAAATGGTTTAAACAAAACCTGCACCAAATCAGAAAGACAAATAAAATGTTTTTCTATTTCAGCAACCTATTTTTTCAGTTATCTTCTAATGTAACTCTACCATGTTTACAAATTGTAGAGTGTAAAATTAAATTATAAGTGTCAATATTGCTTTTGAAGTAATGAAAATCTCCTATAATAACTTTAAAACTATGTTAAATATATGTGTATGTTTTATTTATTAATGTTGTGTCCATCCCTATCCATATTGGTGGTCTTAAAAAAATGGCCGTATCCATACACAATACCGTATCACTATTTGTATCTATATCCATATCCATGCAACTTTGTTTTGTATCTATATCCATATCCATGCAACTTTTTTTTTAGTTTTTCTATTGACACCATCAAAATTAGGCCACAAATTGACCCTAAAAAGGCCATTTGTTCAATTCCTTCCAAAGGAGTCAAAACGAATTTCAGGCATAGTGGCACAGAAAATAATATGTTCATAAAAAGCATTTGCACAGAGTCTAGTCACATTCCCACACTTAAGATCATTAAATATTTCGGCAAGTGTGTACATTACCTAGGAAAAACTTTTGCATAAGAACAAAAATCTTGCTATCTAAATTAGTTTAAAACTTTAAATGGGATTGACCTCTCTGTATTAAAATAAAACAAGTTGAACCTGTAAAAATTTCCAAAACAAAATGATCTAAAAAAATTAATTAAAAAATTATAAGCCAAATAATCCAACTCATTAATGGATCACCAAGACAATTTATAAAATTAATAAAAAAATTTTCTAGAAGGCCCCCAAATAAAATTAATAAATTCTACAATTTTCCTACCAATGGCTCTGTAGGCCACTCCGCACTGTAAGAACAAATCCATCATTACCGCATTCAATGCTGATCCAGTTAAATATAACAGATATGCACAGTATATTGAAGTTTGAACAATATGCAATTGACTCCTAAAGATATCTTTTGTGGTATTTCACAAGAATTAAATGTCTTCCAAATTATCATATCTTTTAGCATCCACCACCAAAAACGAGTTTAACTGCTGATATAAGTGCTCACCATATTCGATAAACTTGCTCTAGAAAGAACCAATCAAGGTAGAAAGGTTTATATTAACGATATAAAATTCAAAGAACTAATCTGCATTTTTGGGTATGCATATGTGTGGGCTATGCAATTCCCCTCGATGTTCTTTAGACCATATAATGATATGTATTTTGGGTAGTTTTACCGAAACTCCTTTTATTTTATCACGGAAACGGGGTATTGGGTGATGGGTTTTAGCGATATATATTCCGACACCATCAACTGATATATGAAGAGATCCAGACAGATCTGAGCTAAATTATTGCTAATAAACATATCACTGCAATACGAGAGGATCCATTAAAAAGGAATGAAATATTTAGCGGCTTACCAGGCGTGCCCAGAGTGCTAGGGTATGGCAGTCCTGGCATAGCTTCAATCGCTGAGGAATTTCCACTAAGTTCTGGCAGAAATCAGAAACCAGCGCGGCCGGACAGAGTTCAACGGTGAAAAAATGCCTCTAAATTTCCGCTTACGAGAAGGAAATGAAGTCAATCGATAACGGAGACCTCTATAGGGGCATCACATAGCCTGTGTCAACATTAATTGTTTTGCGCAGGGTTAGTTATGTTTTACATTTTAATTAACTTGATAGAATTTTAATTAAGTTGTAGAGAAATGCATTTTATTGTGAGAAAAGTTGTGAGACTTTTATTCTTTTTTAGGGTGAATTAATAATTTGTAACTAAATATTAAAAAAATGTATATTGCTATCAGGATTTAACTCTGTGATTTTGAGTCAAACTCATTGACCCATGTTTCATAAGTAGTGATTCAACATGAATCCATATCTCATGAGAATAAATTGAACACTTAGGGCCCATTTGGTCCATGCATAGGAATTGTGAATTAGAAGAGAAAATTTCAATGGGAATGGAAATGGGGAATGAGAATAGGAAATTACAATCCAATCCCATTTATTTCTTGTTTGGTTGCACAAACTTGAATTGAAGATTGAAGGTTCAAACCCCATCAAATTTTATGAATGAAAAAGAAAAACCATAATTTATAGAGGGTTTCATCTTCTCACACGCTTATTTTTAACAAATTCATGACGTTTGCAAAAAGAATCTAAAGCAAAAAATTAGTAAAGCGGGTGAATCCAAATCCCCACATCGAGCGATCGTGTAACGCCCCGCCAAGGGATCCAAAAGAATTAACCTAAAGTTTCACTAAGTTTGCTAAACATTTTTTTTTTTTTAAATAAGAAAGTATGACATACACATCAAACAAATAGTAGCGGAAGCAATAACATGTAATCATCGACAAACATACATTGCAAGTTACATTTCTTAAAGATCCCAAGACGTTAAGTCACGTTTAAATTTAATTAATTCTAAGTCTAACAACTAACACATACATATAAAAGAATAATCAGAAACTCCAATGTCCATAATATACATTTATTCCGAATGCTCCTTGGCCAATTAATTCGGAATGCTCATTCATCCACTGTACATGTCACAGGGTATGAAAGGCTTAAAAGAATATACATATGTAAAGATCAAGATACAACATCCTCAAATCCATGATACAAAGTACAGTAAAAATATATGAAACTATTCACCATACATGATACATCCATACATCCATAATGATAAAACATCTATCATAAAATCTAACCATCCATCATACTAATCCAAGAACATAGTGTAGGTAAATGCCAATCACGAAATCTCCAACCACGGTGACCACGGAACGGATCTCAATGGTAAGAGTAAAAGCACTACCACCCGACCGCGTGGAACCTAAATGGTCCACTCCCACCGCGTTGAGGAGATAGTCTCAAGTCCCAAATAGGATAACAAAACCTATAATCATAAATACTCTCTAAGTCCAGGAAATCCTATAAGTATGCTAACTCAAGGGTTCCTAAAAAGATCGACATCTAAATCCCAGAGGTACCACAAGACACGTAGGAAACCTAATATGCAAGCGGGAAAGTGTCATCGCAAAAGTCATGTAGAAGTTACCCGAGCAATCCCTTAGGAATCCCGGGTCCCTACTGATCCTGCGGCCACTAGTATCCTCTCGTACTGACGAGGCATACTATGGAATGCAAGGTCGTAACCAAGCGTCCTCTCTACCCCATCCTAGTCTGTACTAGCACTCATGGCATGGGAGAGAACATACAATTATCTTGTTAGGTTCATTTTCTCTCATTTAGTGTAAATGTTTTCACTTATTAAAAACGACTTACAATGGGTTTCTCAAGGCAGCCTCTTAGGGCTCCGACCCCCATTGCAAGCCACTTCTCGACTCTACACATAGATAACCTACCCTAGCTCATGAACTCGTAAAACAAAGAATCATAATAAAACCATCTCAGTCCTATACGAGCAACTGAAAAATATCATAAAAAGATAATCCACAAAATTACATTAGTGCTTCATGAGCAACGGATAACATCAAATAGTAATCATGTAATCACGACAGTCCTCTATCAGCAACTGAAGGCATTAATGATAAGTCACAAAATCCAATGGTTCTCTAATGAGCAACCAGAAAGTAATACAAGTATAACTGATCGAGACTCAGAAATGGTTATCAAATATAACTGATCGAGACTCAAAAATGGTTAAGTTAGGTATTCTCAAATACATACACCTCAGCTTCACACAAGGAAACTGGAAAGCAATCACAAACAGTAAACACGATCATGTCATAGAGCACTTCATCACATTACCATGGTCGAGTTAAGAAAGATCGAGACCAAATCATCATGACATCACATTCACAACACCGAGCCTCTGGTAACAACCTGAACTGGTCAACACTAAACCAACCCCAAAACATTCAAAGTACAAAGACAACATCAAAGTCTTAGAGATTGGATCTGAAAGTATATTATTTGAGTTAAGGTAAGGTTTATGTTTCAGTTTAATGTCGAATTCAAGTAACAAAGTTTTCATATTTACCCCCTTTACGATTAACCCTTTCTATAATAACTTCCATTAAGTCAATCTTCCAAATCTACTATCTAATCAGATAGTATTCATTATTAATTAACTTTAATTAAACTAATTTTAGTTAAAGAAATCAATAATCATTTGATCTAATTACCTATTTTAATCTATCCATTAATTGTTAAATTATTAATATTAAACCAAAATTATCAATAATTTAATATTTACCATTTATGTGAAATACATTTAATATTTATTATTTAAGTATTAATAAAATAAAACTTTTATTAAATAAAAATATATAATAATTTTATTAATTAAAAATTTTAATTAATAATAAAATTCTTTTTTTTTTGTAAATAATATATTAAAGAAAAAACGAATTTACAAACTATATATATATATATATATATATATATATATATATATATATTAAAAATAATAATAAAAAAAAATAAAAATCAAACTTATTAATATAAAACCGCCGGCTTATATAAGCCGACGGCCTGTCGCAGTCCTGCGGACGCAGGGCCTGCGGCAGCAGGTACGTCGTACCTGCTGTCGCAGTACCTGCGACGCAGGTCTGTCGGCTAAGCCGACCGTGGGGGGTGGGCACGGGGTAATTCCCTCCCCCCCCACAAACTTAGAAAAATTATAATTTTTTTTTAATTTAATTTTTTTTTTAAAAAGGGGGTACAATCAAAATATATATAAACATTTTTAAACTATATATATATTAAAATAATTAATTAAATTTTTATTTATTTTTAATATATATATAAATATATGCTTTGAAAGATTGTTTCCTCCTCTATCTTGATATAGAAAATATAGTCATTCATCCAAACGTTTAATCTAGAATCTCGGTATTAAATTCAACCCTTCCCATTTAAATCTCATGAATAAAGAAGTTTATAAACAAGTAACTGATAAATACCAATATCGTAATGTTTAAGTATTCTTCACAAGGAATTTCAAATTTACAAACCCCAGACACCAAGAAGACAGGAAAGGATAATTGCGTATTAAATCGATAATCGAAAACACCAGACCCTACCTGATTCTGATGCTATTATGCAATCTCCAGGAACTGTAAAAGAATTCGCTCCTCTCAATAACCTTCCTCTGGAAAACTTTCTTGGTATCAGCTTTCTGAAATTCGCTTCCAAAATTGTCTCCCCCCCCCCCCCCCAAAAATTCTCGTCCAACTTCGTATATCACAAAAATGAACCCCCAAAGTTGTGATAAGCAAATTCTCCTCAATTCGGGGCACTAATTGTGCGTTTACCTGAGAAGACTCTTTGCACATCTCAGTTAACTCCAAATTAACTTTTATTATCTTTTCTAATTCTTTTGCATTCAACTTTCATGCACATCAAGTTGAATTATTAAATAACTTTATTTGAAATTTCACTTGACTTCAATTCTTAATTAATTTATTACTTTAAATCTTATGTGCACTTTTAAGAAATTAAAATAACATTATTAATTTTTATAATTTAATCTTTTAATTTAATTCTTATATTTAACTCATGTTTAGATCATGCGATCTAGAATTCTTAATAAAATTAATATCTTTCAACTTTTAATTTATTTTAGAACTTAATTGATAACATATTTAATTAATTTAAATAACAATTATATTTAGCATTTATTTAAAAATGAACTCCAATAATAAAATTAAATAAATATGATCCTGTTCTAAATATATCTTGAACTTTAATTTCCAACTTTAATTCTTTTATTTAATTAATTAATTAATTAATTAAATATAAAGATATCATAATAATTCCTTATTAAATTAAATCATTAATTAGTCTTTTTATTTAGACTTAATTTATAGAAAATACACCAAGGACTCATAAAGCAACATATGAAAACCCAACATAGAAAAATACATACCAAATCAAACAAAAGGGTTATAATCACAAAATTACATCATTTGATGCATTTGGAGGGTACTTAACTCAGATACTTGTCCTAATTATCAATTAGGACAATTGGCTAAAGGGTTTAGGATTTGGACTTAAGAGTTTATCTCCCCTCTCTTACCATTGAGACAGTGCGATAGGGTACGCTCATCCTGACAATTCAGGGAAGTCGATACCCGGTACCTGCAACCTGCATAAAATCCACGCATGTACAAACACAATATTCTAAGCTAAACAGGCAATGGCAAGAAGTGGTGCATCGTGTAGATCCCGACTAGCAGGTGACTACGACTCCCTTCCTTAACCATATCAGAAACACCATACATAAATAAAACAACACGCACACCATACACATGCAATATGGGGTAAGTATCCATAAGAGGCACATGAAATAATAAGCCATCTAACTAATCATCATCGATAACTAAAACCATTGAATAATCATCATACATGCACGAAATATAGAGTACCAAGTAATCTCATCATATAATAAACTGAGTGTAAACATCCTCTGATAATCTCTAAAATAATAATACTACTCATCAAACATAAATTGGCCTAAAAGAGTTTGGCAATCATATCATAAATGTAGCTCGAAAAATGTAAACTAGGGGCAAGCACTACAGATCGAATCGCATTGCTAAGCAATTCGTTGGCCACTGTGCGTTGGTCTTCCGTGAGTAGAATCCGAGGAATATATATATTTTTTCAGTATCATCAATTTGAAAATGGCCATGATTTTTCATTTTGGAGAGCTCCAACAGGAAGTTATAATGAAGCGGATCTGAAAACATTTTCAAATAAGAAAAATTAAAAATGAGAATGGGAATAGCAATTCCAATTACAAGTATTTTGGAGAATGGACAAATGCTCATTTTGGCGCAAAATGGGAATATGTATTCCTATTCCCAATTCTGATTTGGTGCACCAAACAGAGAATTAAAAATCAATTCTAATTTTCTATTCCTATGATGATTGTATTCCAGCAAACAAATGGGCCCTTAGCACTCATTGGATCTAGGTGATGCTCACAGGGGTGAAGCATTGGGACTTCATGGGAGGTCACCCATCCCAATACTACTCCAGCCTGAGCGTGCTTAATTACAGAGTTTCCTCCATGGTTAAACCCAAAGCTTGCAACCCCATGTGCAAAACCTTCACCAAGTGTTGTGCCTTATGAACCATTCATTAGAAAGCCTCTTAAGCTCATCAATTGATAAGTGGGAGATAATTTCCATAGCAAGTCAAATTGTTATATTGCTATCAGGATTTAACTGTGTGATTTTGAGTCAAACTCATTGACCCATGTTTCATGAGTAGTGATTCAACATGAATCCATCTCTCATGAGAATAAATGGAACACTTAGCACTCATTGGAACTAGGTGATGCTCACAAGGGTGAAGCACATGGTTAAATCCTAATAGCAATATAACAATTTGACTTGATGTGGAAATTATCTCCTACTTATCAATTGATGAGCTTAAGGGGCTTTCTAATGAATGGTTCATAAGGCATAACACTTAATGAAGGTTTTGCAAATGGGGTTGCAAGCTTTGGGCTTAACCATGGAAGAAACTTTGTAGTTAAGTGCGCTCAACCTGGAGTAGTACCAGGATGGGTGACCTCCCAGGAAGTCTCAGTGCTTCACCCCTTTGAGCATCACCTAGATCCAATGAGTGCTAAGTGTTCCATTTATTCTCATGAGAGATGGATTATCACATAGTTAAATCCTAATAGCAATATAACAATTTGACTTGCTGTGGAAATTATCTCCTACTTCTCAATTGATGAGCTTAAGGGGCTTTCTAATGAATGGTTCATAAGGCACAACACTTGATGAAGGTTTTGTAAATGGGGTTGCACGCTTTGGGTTTAACCATGGAGGAAACTCTGTAGTTAAGCATGCTCAGGCTAGAGTAGTATTGGGATGGGTGACCTCCAAGGAAGTCTTGGTGCTTCACCCCTCTGAGCATCACCTAGAGCCAATAAGTGCTAAGTGTTCCATTTATTCTCACGAGAGATGGATTCATGTTGAATCACTACTCATGAAACATGGGTCAATGAGTTTGACTCAAAATCACACAATTAAATCTTGATAGCAATATAAGAATTTGACTTGTTATGGAAATTATCTCCTACTTATAAAAAAAAAAGGCGAGTGCGAGCAATAATGGCTAGATCAGTGAGCGAACGACAATGGGCATCAATGGCAATCACTGAGGGACATTTCAAACATTTTTGGTGGGCCTCCTATTGTGCAAGCAACAAGGTGCCTGAATCACCAAATCAAAAGCAAGGGTTTCTAGGCTTTTCCCTTCACTAAGAAATATACTTATAAAGTTAATTCATTGCCTCAGCAAGGTGTGGATAACCTTGTGAAGATCTTCAGAGGTAAAGTGACGGTTCAACTAGCAAAGCATGTTTTTGTTAACCCCAGATTTCATGTTAAGTAGTGTACCCAAAAAAAGAAAGGTATCGAACAAGATCAATAGCTATTCAGTATAGCCTAGCAAGGGAAGCCTCACGCATAGTCGGAGGCTTCTTCTTATCTTTTGGTCAACCCTCCCAGACTCAATGACATCTCTACCTTTGAGGTTGGAGAATCAACAAGGCAAGCTGCTATGAAGCATTCAATCTCCTTCAAACAAGATATACCCTTTGCAATTCAGGATCCTTTCAAAAATTCGAATGGGCAGGGAAAAACTTCAAACTTTTCCCAATCTCATTTCAACAGATTAGGCCATCAAACCAGGCAGCAAGTGTCAGGCGGTGCGTGAATCTGCCAGAAACAACCTATATTTGACATTTGGCACCCCTCCTAGTTCTCCAATGATTATTGGCCCCACACTAGGTCTTCTTATGGGTTCCCAGGATTTTGGCAAAGGTCATCATTCTCATGATGTAACTTTATCTGAGGAAGTGCTCCATAGCACAAATATTAGAGCACCTTTAATTCCATACCAGTGAAAGTAGATTTGGCAAGTAAAGCAAACATTGTCACAGATCAACCAGGCAATGAATCCGCCACAACATTATCGCTCCTCCCCAAATTCAGTCACTATTACTCTGCCAGAGCATATGTTGCAAGATCAGATTGATCTCCCTCGACAAACAACCCTCATTTGTAAGCTATCAAAGAATTCCTTGTTATTCTATGATATTAAGTCCTAGGTCTTTCAAGCTTGGGTAGGGCTAAAAGATATTTTCTATTTAGATTCAAATTCAGGTTTGTTTGTTGCTCTTTTTGAGTCTACCGCCTATAGGGATTCCATTGACAAAAATAAGGGTTGGTTTTGTCAAGGTTTGGGATTATTCACCATGGCTTGGACCCCTAACTTTAAACTGGAGACAAACGTTTGTCTTTTCTTTCCCCATTGGATTACTTTACCTTTATTACTTTTGGAGTACAGGGATGTTGACATTGTGGAAATCATTGCTAATAAGATAGGCATCTTCATAATGCATGATCTTATTCCTTTCGAGCTTCCTCAAAATGATCCCAGAGTTTGTATCCGTATAGATACCTCGAAAGTACTGCCTAAATAGATTAAAATTAATTCAAAATGGGGAGTTTGGTCTTAACATATTATTGTTCAAAGTGAGGATACAATCCATAAATTTCAATACAAACTGGGCCATTTTACTTGTCAATGTAATCGACAATCTCATTCTGAGATGATTGTATGTGCAAACCATTGTATTTATCCTACAAATTGCTTGAATTGGGGTTCCAAACAGGTTAGACAGGAGACACCTAGAAAAAACTTTCACTTTATATCTCCAGCTCACCCTTCTCCCATTTTGAGATCATTCTTCATATTTTCAAAATGTTGGCCTTCTTCCTCTACTCGGTAAGATGTTTGTTTATGATCAAGCAATACCCTCCCATTCAGCTCTGGTTTCATCCTCCAGTTGTCAATGTCCTTCATTGTGATCATATAGAATAATCTAGCTTAGATCTTAACACAATTATTCATCACCTAATGTTCCAGGTCTACCCATCTAATATTTTAGATATCAGTGCAATATTCCATAGTAATGCTACTATGGAACATAAGGCTCGGGACTTCAATGATAGTATAATAATAGAGCTCACCATGACATTAATCCATGAAATTTTATCAGAGGAAAGCTATTGGCTTTCTAGTAACCCAAATCCATCAACTCATTATTTTTGTTCAGATATTATCCCTTCTCAATCATCAATTGATGTAGAGACCATAGAGGAAGACAAGCTTGAGCACTAGCTGTGCAAGTTCAATGACCATGAATATCTAAATGAATTCTTGCTACTCAAGGATTCCTTCACAAGGGATCGAGACAAAAACAACCCCTCATGATTTTGAGGCTTTTCTAGATGAGCTCTCCGAGGATCGTTTGAATTCAAATCAAAGCAACCTTCCTTAGAATACCATCTAGAGTTCTATGATGCTTGAGTGTGTTAGGGACAATGAAATCGATGGTCAAGTGTAAATAGACCCAACTGAGGCTATTCAAACCATCCCTTTGGGAGGATTTGACCGCAATTTGATACTATCTATCGAACAATCTCCTAATCAAAAAGCTCAATACAATTTGATTCCCAAAAAGAGAAGCATAAAACCTAATGGAGACAAAATACAAGCAGAAATAGTAGTAGGCATTCAATCCACATTAGATAACAAATTTACACCTACCAAAAGATTGACAAGGAGAACTAAGGGTTCTCCTTGTCAACAATGAGAATCACTTCTTGGAATGCCAGTGTCTTAAATGCGTCTGACAAAAGAAATAGAATAAAGTCTAAGCTTGCTTCTATGAGAGCAGACATCATTTTGTGACAAGAAAAAAAAATGTCTCAAGAGAATTATGATAAAACAATTAGCAAATGGCCTTAGTGGAATTCGGTACATAGGTACGACAATGGTGCTTCAAGTGGCCTTGTTATATTATGGCACCCAAAAGTAATTCAAATTCAACTCATAGATCAACAAGACAATTGGTAATTACTGAATATTACGAGGTTTGATCTCTCTTTCATTTTATTGAATATTTATGGTCCCATAACAACACAAGACAAACTGAGATTGTGGAAACATTTGACACATGTCATTCAATCATAAAATAATCAACTTATCATTCTAGGTGGAGAATTTAATGCTATTTTAAAACCATCAGAAAAACATGGCAAAATATGTCCTACCATGAAAACTGTCCAAGATTTCTCCAACTTTATAAAGGATAATAACCTATTGGACATCGAGCCTAACAATGGTTCCTTCACATGGACTAACAAGAGGGCTAAGTTTTCTCAAATTGTAGTCAGACTGGACAAGTTCCTTGTATCTCAAGATTGGAATCTATCAAACATCACATTTTAAAATGAAATTATGGCCCACCCAGGCTCAGATCATTTTTCCATTTCCATACAATTATTCTTACCATTGGCAAAACAAGGATTTCAGTATCAACCTTCTTTTAAATTTGAAAGGACGTGGCTCTGTCACCCTTAGTTTTTGTCATTGCTTAAATATTGGTGGATTAATGCTTCATTCTATGTTGGTTAAAAAATGTATCAATTTGCTACAAAAATGAAGTGTGTTAAAAAACACATAAAAAAGTGGAATGAGATGGTCTTTAAAAATATCTTTATAGAAAAAGAGATAGTTAAGAATCAGTCGAAGGAAATTCTTGAAATCACTAGCAAAGAGGGTATGGATCAAGATAATTTGGTCAAACAAAACAAGCTCTAGTTAGATTTGGCAGAACTTTGTAATAGAGAAGAGATATATTGGTGACAAAAGTCCCAAGAGTTGTGGTTGAAAGAGGGTGATAAGAACACTAAATACTTCCATGCTTCTGCTAAACAAAAGAGAGTTGTTGATCGTATCTTTAATATCAATAATGCAGAAAATGGGCTTCCAATTTCAAACTCTCAGGGGATTCAAGAGGAAGGGGTTAGATTTTTTAAAAACTTATTAGCTCCTCTTGTTTTGCCTACTTTCCATGAAGCACAATCACAAGATCTTCTCAATGCTATACTCTCTCTAGTTCCAAAATCTGATAATGCAGTTTTAATGGCTCCTTTCACATTGCATGAGCTTAGGAAGGTAGTTTTCTCCTTACCTCTGGATAAAGCCCCTCGGCCAGATGGATATGCAACACTATTTTTCCAAGTTTGTTGGTACTTCTTAGGTTGGGACTTACTTTGGGTTATTGAAGAATCCATAAAAAGTAAAGCTATGTTAAAATACTTTTGGTCTCCAAGGTTAAGTCTCCCAAAACTTTCTCAGATTTCAAACCAATTTCATTATGCAACATTATCTACAAAATTGTTACCAAGGCCATATATTTGAGAATGCAATATCTAATACCTAAACTAGTCTCACATGAGCAAGGGGGTTTTGTCCCTTGACAAGAAACCATGGATGGTGCATTAGTTGCCCATGAGGCTCTACATTCAATTAATTCTTCCAACTCTTCAAATTTCATCATTAAATTGGATATGATGAAGGCTTATGATCAAGTATGTTGGGAATTCCTTTTCAAAGTTCTCCAAAGATTTAGATTTTCAAAAAATTGTTGTAAATGGATCAAAGCTTGTATTTTGGGAGCATGGTTCACAATTATTATAAATGGAGTCCCTGGAGGATTCTTCTCTTCGACACAAAGGGTCAGGCAAGGAGATCCTTTGTCCCTGGTCATATTTTTTTCTAATGGCACAAGCATTCAATATATTTATTCAACAACAACATGCTCTTAGCCATTGGCAAGGTACAAAAAATTGGGAATTCAGAAATTTTGATTACACATTCATTGTTCATTGATGACACATTGCTTTTTGGGTCATCCAATGTGAAGGAAGCCAAGTAGATCAAACATGTTATGGACTTATATACAGTTGTATCAGGATAAAAAATTAATGAGAATTAATCAAAGATATATATTTTTAATACATATCAAATTATTTCTACAAGGATTGTTAATATTTTGGGGTTCTCACAAGATCATCTCTCGTTTGTGTATCTGGGCATTCTTTTCTTCATCGGGGCTAATAAAGCAAGTTACTAGTCTCCCATAATTAATAGAATTAAATCTAGAGGTGTGGCTTGGAAAGCCAGATGACTCTCACTAGCTGGCAAAATTCTTCTCATCAAAATAGTGATGTCTGATATCCCAAACTATTATCTTTCAGTGCTAAAAGCTCCCCTTTCAGTGATTTAGACTATACAAAAGCTCATTCGAGAGTTCTTATGGTCTATAAACATAAATGGAGGAAATAAAATACCTCTCATCTCTTTGCAAGATATGGCTCAAGTGAAATCTTTGAGTGGGGCTGGAATTCATGATTTGGTACAAAGAAATAAAGCCTTTGGTGCTAAATTAGTTTGGCAAATGTATTCTAAACCTCAAAATAAATGGTGTCAAATAATGCAATACAAGTACTTAGATAATAGTTGCCCCTCAACAATACTCTCATTGCAAGATCCCCCGAAAGGATCGACACTATGGGAATTTATGATGACATCTAGAGACATTGTAACTATATATATTGGGAGGTAAACAATGGCCTCCAAGTCAAATTTTGGAGAGATTCTTAGAATGGATTCCCTCCTCTTCTTAAACTTGGCCCAATGGATATCTTGATCGTCTCTCTGGAAAAATCATGGGGTAAATATCTTATTGATTTTGTCTCTATAGTTTGTTTATTATCCAAAAAAGTGATTTGGAAGGACCTAGGGGAGCTGCCTATTTCATCCTTTGATCAAGACAGATTTTGTTAACTACTCTCAAGTTCAGTGGTTTATCTTTCTAGACAGGAAGACCAGTTAATTTGGGCCAGAGGGAATGTCTCATATTCAATCAAAGAGGGTTACAACCTGATTACAACTTGATCACAATTCCTAATCCCTTACAACTCAATACCACTGCAAAAACCAATTTTCGCATCACCTTATAAAATAGTCCATAACCCTAAGCCCTTTTTATACAAGTGTTAAACTACTTTAGGGTTATAATTAATAATTACATGTCGGCCCAAAATCTTGATAAAATAGTCCCAAGCCCCAAAGAATTTATGAAGTATGTATAGTACTTTCCTGATCAGTCACCACAATAGAAGATGCCCATCCTTTCATTTCCCATGAATCTGCTATCTACTTCGATTAATATCCAGTGTGAATTCTCTGATGGGATGCTAATTTCTCTGGCTACGTATGTGCAAAGTTATAAGCTCTTTATATCATTATTATTCTTGTCATTGAGATGTGCTGAATTTTGGAATCAAAATGGATTTCTCATTTGCAAAGTACCAACGATGCATCTCCTGCATTTCGATTCATGTGGACCTACTACCGCAAATGTAGATTCTGAGGAATAATTAGTTGTTGATGAAATTTGGAGTTGTGGCAGAATGACAGTCTGAATTGGAGCTACTTGCCTTGGGTTTTTGGACATCATCTTATGTTTTCTGGTTTCCAACTTTGAATGTACATGATTTTATCTTTTTGATTGGGCAATTGTAAATCGAGGTTCTCCTCTAATATATGTAATGACGAGAAGTATGGGTTTTCTTTCCTGATTCTTTTTTGGATGAGTCTTTGAATCAAAATCATTATAAATATATATATGGTGGATAGCCCATTTTTGCTTTAAAAAATATAAAAATTTGTGTAAATGATTCTTTTGCACTATTATTTTCATAGATATATTATTATGCATTTTTACTTGTCTAGATATGAACTTTAACACATTTTATGTTAGTAATTGATGTAAGATAAATTATTAAATTTATAGTTCCTTACATACCTTTTTTGATTAGTTTGAGGTGGTGTGATCACCTTCTCCATTAGATAGGGTGACCTTAACTTCATTTGTTCCACTGTCTCCATCTTCCACCCTTTTCTTCCAAGTTTGATTCATCTCCTTCTTTGTTTTTTCAATATCCACTTTCCTTTACCCTTGTTCTGTACATTGTTTGGTATTGGTACTCGGTTCCTGCAATTCTTATTCACATGTCCAATCTCGTGACAATTAGAACAAACTTTCTTAGGTACATTGTTGTTTGTCAACTAGGGTTTTCCCCATTATCTCCATTCATATGCTCTATGTCCAAACTTTTGACAACCGTAACAATAACCTTTAAATCTAGGTGCAATAGATCATGTATTCTTCATTCTGTTATTTCTGTCAGAGGTTAATCCTAACAACTAGTATTAGAGCCAGATGGTCATCATTTTTGTAGCCAAACTGTTGTCATTTTTTTTAACAATCCTCTGTAGGAAGATCTCATGGTTGAGTGGGAGCAATGGAAAATGAGGGTAAGCTAAGGGTTGACAAGTTTAATGGGAAGAACTTTCAGTTATGGAAGATGCAAATGGAGGACTATCTCTATCAAAAGGATTTATGGAAGTTGTTGGAAGGAAAAATCAAGAATCAGGGATATATGAGAAATGACAACTAGGATCTTTTAGATAGAAATGCACCTGGAAGCATTCAGTTATGCTTGATACTATCAATGGCATTTAATATTACAAAAGTGAAGATGATAGAAGAGTTGATAGAAACCCTAGCGAAATTGTATGAAAAGCCCCTCGCTTCAAATAAGGTATTTCTCATAAAACATTTATTTAATATGAAGACGACAGAAGGTGGATCTGGTGCAAATCATTTAAATGAGTTTAATACTATTACTAGTCAATTATCTTCTATGGGTATTAATTTTGATAAAGAAATTAGGGCTCTCTTGATTTTGTGTTCTTTTTCTAAAAGTTGGAATGGCTTGGTAATGGTTGTGAGTAATTTTGTTTTTGGATCTAATACCCTCAAATATGGTGATGTGATCAGTGTTATTTTGAGTAAGGAAACTCGTAGAAAATCCTCAGGTAGATCTACATCAGGAAGTGCTTTGAACACACAAAGCAAAGGCATAATAATTGAGAGAGGAAATAATTTTAGAAATCATGGGAAATCAAGAGGAATGTCAAAGGGGAAGAGGTCTCAATCCAGAAGACCGAGAGATTGCTGGTACTATGGTAAAATAGGGCATAAGAAGAAATATTATTGGACTTGAAAGAGCAATAAAGGAGATAAACCAGAAGGGAACAAGGAGGAAAATGTGGTAAGTAACAATTCCAAAGAGGATGCTTTGCTTCTATCTTTACAAAATAGTGATGATTCATGGGTTTTAGATTTTGGTGCTTCATTTCATACTACACCTCATAGAGGCTATTTCATTGATTATGTCCAAGGGGATTTTGGGCTTGTTTATTTGGGGGATAATGAACCCTGTTAGATTGTTGGAAAGGGAAAAGTTAAGATTAAGTTGCAGATTGGGAATCATTGGCTACTACATGAGGTAAGACATGTTCCAAGGCTGAGTAGGAATTTAATTTCAGCAGGGCAACTCTGTGATGAGGGTTGTGTAGTTACTTTTAATGATAAAAATTGCAAGGTTTCAAACGATTCCTTGTAGTAGCAAAATCTGTGAAAGTAGGCAACTTATATCTCTGTATAGGTCATATTGTTTCTTCTACTTTAATTGTTTAAGAGAAAACTGAATGTTCAGGAATAGTTGTTGTAGTTGAGTAGGGAGAACAGATAGTTGTTGTAGATTCTGATACAACACTGTGGCACAACAAAGTTGGGCATATGAGTGAGAAAGGTATGACAATATTGCATGCAAATAATGTTTTATCAGGTCTAAAATGTGTTAATATGGATTTTTGTGAAATTTGTGTGTATGGAAAACAAAAGAGAGTGAGTTTTGTGAAGATTGGGAAAGAAAATAGAAGGAAGAAATTAAAGCTTGTGCATACAGATGTATGGGGACCAGCTCGGGTATCTTCCCTTAGTGGCTCTCATTATTATGTTATATTTATTGATGATGCAACTAGAAAAGTATGGGGTTATTTCCTTAGACAGAAATCTAATGTATTTCAAACTTTTAAGAAATGAAAATGCTTGGTTGAAAATGAGACCAGAAAGAAATTAAAATGTCTTAGAATTGATAATGGTGGTGAGTATTGCAGTCATAAATTTGAAGATTATTGCTCCACTAATGGTATTCATAAACAGAAAGTTGTTCCAAGGGCTCCATAGGAAAATGGAGTGGTTGAACGCATGAACAAGACTATAATGGAGTGTTCAAGGAGCATGAGGTTGCATGTTGGGTTGCCCTTATACATGTGGCTAGAGGCTATTAATATTGTCATGTGGTTGATTAATAGAGCTCCCTCTACTCCTTTGGGTTGTGGTATTCCAGAGGAAGCATGGACTGGTAAAAAGGTGAGTTATTCTTTTTTTAAAGGCATTTGCTCATAGAGATTTTAAAAATAGAACCAAGCTAGAAGCTAAGTCAAAGAAATGTGTATTTGTTGGATATGGCATTGATGAATTTGGTTATAGGCTTTGGAATTTTCAAAATCACAAAATTGTAAGAAGTAGGGATGTCATATCCAATGAGAACGTGTTGTACAAAGATCTGTTGCAACAACATCAGAAGAAAGAAGATGATTATGTAGGACTGGATGATACTCCAAAAGATGATGTTCCAGCAATTCCTCATGATGTGCAATAACTGCAACAACAAATACCACACACACCAATGAATGTTAGATAATCAACAAGGCTAAGTAGACCTCCATAAATATTTTCTTCTTCCTTGTATTCTATTTTACTTACTGATGATGATGAACCTGAATGTTATCATGAAGTTATGCAGGGGATACTAAGATTAAGTGGGAGTCTGCAATGAAAGAAGAAATGGACTCTTTGCTGGAAAATAAGACATGAGAATTATGCAAGTTGCCTGTAGGTAAAATGGCTTTATAGAATAAATGGGTTTATGGGTTAAAAGAAGAGGATGGAGGTAGGAAAAGATTTAAAGCTAGGTTAGTTGTAAAAGGATTTGTATAGAAAAAAGGCATTGATTTTGATGAGATATTCTCTCTTATTGTTAAGATGACTTCTATTTATAGTGTTTTAAGTATTGTGGCTATCGAAGATTTACATTTGGAGTAGCTTGATGTTAAAATAGCCATACCACTTTTTAGGATTAACCTCAGACAGGAATAATAGTTACATGCAAATATAACCAATATCAGAAAATAATAGATTGCACATAAGAGAACACAAGACACAGAGATTTAACATGGTTCACCCAATCCCTATGCTACGTCCACCAACAAGAAGTCTAATATTATTATTATCCAGTGATTATAACCTGATTGCAATTTGTAATCCCTTATAGCTCAATACTACTGCAAGAACCAATTTTCACATCACACCTTATGAAAAATCCCTAACCCTAAGCCTTTTTATACAACATTTTTCTTACTTACAAAATTAAGGCTAGAATAATAGAAATATAGTAGGCGATATCGTTTACAGTGTAAGCTCATTTTTTGCTTCGAGGGTGCTACCCCAAAAAAACCAATGTGACGGTGTTGCCCCTTAACCCCATCCCGTACTACGACAGGGATTTGACGTAGTGCAAGGCAAGATAATCCCCAAAGGAGATTTCCTAGCCCCCAACAAATAACCACACAAGATACACAATCTAATACAAATTACAACTCTTTATTCATAAAATAACTATTACATGTAATGTGTTGGGCTACAAGGTCTTCCCAATTACGACCAATTATAAAGCAATTACAATAACAGTTCTGTAAGATCCTTCAAGACCCAACCCAAACACTAGCTAGTCTAGATCCACACTCTGGTAGAAATCTCCAAGAAAGATCTAAACTTGTGCTTGCAAGCCCGCCAAGAAATCTCCTTGTTTGTAAGCCACAACCACTAGCTCTCCTCACAAACTCTCAACTCCACCACAATTCTATTGTAAACTACCTCACATTTGACGTTCTATCCACAGACTCAAGAAAACTCACTCCTCTGCTTCCTCCTTCTCTCCAAGCTTTTACTAAGAAGAGATCACACCTTGAAGCTTGATTACAAATTCTCATATACCTTGCTTAAATAGGCACTTACCACCCAAGAAGTTACAAACACAACCAATGTGGGATAAAAGGTAAATACAAATACCTTATAACAAATTTGTGTAAATGATTCTTAACTATTTATAACTAAACCTTACCTCAAAATCAAAAACTAATCTAAATATAAGTAAACCATGATCATATTTCAATCCTATGTAAAAATGTAACCCTGATGAAAGACTAATCTTGATTAAATACCAACATTCATATAATTAACTAATTCTACCCCTAATAGAACTATAGTCCTTATGGGCTATCTAATTTAACCATAGGCTTTGACAATACATAACTAATATATGTTGCATTCATGCATGATACTTTACATTTAACATATCACTCCTATTGGCTTATCATTGCACATACAAAAACATGCAACTATTGAAATATAAGTGTGTTATTTTTTTTCAAATAAGTTTTTTTTTTGCATTTGATTATATTATTATTATTTTAAAAATGTAATTAAATCTATAATCTAACAAAAATACTATCAAATTTAATAAATCAGATAAATGCAAGAATCCATGTTTGAAGTATTTGTGGGATTATTTTCTTTCCCACCTTTTTATTTGGAAAATAACTATAGATTGGTCATTTAAATACTTTCTATCTCTTAAAATATACTATTATTTGAAGTTATCTTCTTGCTATCTTTATATAAATATTTATCTTTAATATAATCCATTATTTATTACTTTTTAATTTTAAACATTCATATATCAAAATATATTATTATTTTGAGTCATGTTTCTTAAGTCATTTCACTAACACTGTCTCAATTTAAATGTTAAGAAAATTGACTCTAATCTTACTAATTCTTATGTCAATTCCAAACCATGTTCAAATATAAATTTAACCAATTTTTATCTTGCTAGTGTAGATATCTTAAATAAATCCATCTAAAGAAATGTCAATAGATATCATTACAAAATGATTAAAAATTAATTTAATACATCTAAAAATGTTTATATTTCCTTGTAGCTCTAAAGAGTATTTATTAGGAAATATTTTATACAATGTTTATTATTATTATTTGGTTGTCAGATTTAACCAAAAAAGATAAATGTTAACTTTATCACACTCACATCATCAAATTTCAAGATAATTATTTCAAATAATTAATTTTAAAATTTACAAACAACAATTGAAGACCTAATTTAAACTACACTTTATTATAGATTGAATACCAATTAATCTCATTAGTTTATTAGATTATTCATTGTAAAAATAATTTTTTAACAAGGGATTAATTTCTCATTTTTTTTATATATTAAAGAAAATAACTTCTTATTGAATGATTGGATTCAATTACTTGAATACAGTTTTATAAGTTTAAATCTTAAAATAATCAGTTTGAAAAGATGATACAACAATCATATCATATAGTTATTTTATTCTCAAAGCTATACATACAATATGTTAAAGTTATTTTTTGCAACTTTATTTCTTCTATTTAAATTCATGTTACAAAAGAATAAATATAAATTCATCTTATTTAGTTGTGATATTGCTATCAGGATTTAACTATGTAGTTTTTGAGTCAAACTCATTGACTCATGTTTCATGAGCAATGAATCACGCATGAATCCATCTTTCATGAGAATAAATGGAACACTTAGCAATCATTGGATCTAGGTGATGCTCATAGAGGTGAAGTGTTAAGACTTCTGAGGAGGTCACCCATCCTAGTACTACTCCATCTTAAGCACACTTAATTACAGAGTTTCCTCCATGATTAAACTCACTCTTCTTGCAACCCTATTTGCCAAACCTTCACCAAGTGTTTTTTCTTATGAACCATTCATTAGAAATTCCCTTACGCTCATCAAGTGATAAGTGATGAGCTTAAGGGGGTTTCCATTGAATGGTTCATAAGGCACAACACTTGGTAAAGGTTTTGTAAATGGGGTTGCAAGCAGAGTAGTTTTAACCATGGAGGAAACTCAAGGATTTCTAATGAACGGTTCATGAGACACAACACTTGGTGAAGGTTTTGCAAATAGGATTGCAAGCAGAGTGGGTTTAACCATGGAGGAAACTTTGTAGTTAAGCACGGTCGAGATGGATTAGTACTAGGATGGGTGGCCCCCTAGGAAGTCTTGGTGCTTCACCTCTATGAGCATCACCTAGATCCAATGAGTGTTAAGTGCTCCATTTATTCTCATGAGAGATGGATTCATATGTGATTCACTACTCATGAAACATGAGTCAATGAGTTTGACTCAAAAACTACACAATTAAATCATGATAGCAATATCAAAATTTGACTTGTTGTGAAAAGTCCCATAGAAGAACAAGGTTTGAGATTCTAAAAGATTTAATCGCTTGTCAAACCAACATTTTATGATAGCCTGATGTTTCAACATCTTCTCTAAAGTTGATGTTCTCTTCTCATCTAATTCCAAGGGATTCATCAATATTATCTACACTCTGTCAGCATCACCGACATAGCCTTTCATAAATTTCAACACTGGTATCTTGAGATTGAGTGGGAATATTGGTTCCTACCTATAGACGAGTAGATGTGGGGATGTTCCCAAAGCATTCTTAATCCTAACTCTATATGTCCATAATGCATATTTCAATTGAGTGTGCCAATCTTTTGGATTCTCAAAGAGAAAGCATTTTATCACTATAATAAAGTTCTTATTGCTGGACTCAACCACACCATTCGCTTGGGGATAGTAACTAGATGAAAACTTGATTATAAATCGATTGTCCAATGCCCATTGAGTAAGGAAAATCAATGAAAAAGATGACCCATTATTGCACTCCAGGAAGAATGACATTCTAAACCTAGTCACAAGTGCTCTTCCAAGAAATCAGTAACCACTTTTGTTGTACAATTTTGTAAAGTTTTAGCTTCAATCTAGTGCGTGCAATAATTTTTAGCTATGAGGATGAACATGTGTCCTATTGATGGCAGTGGGTGTATTGGTCCAATAAAGTCCATCCCCCACTTGGAAAAAGGGTGTACCTCAAATATTAGTTGTAGTGGCATAGTTGGGTTTCTTTCTCTATTGGCACTCATTTGATAGGTGTGGCAAGAGCGTATGTGTTCAAATGTGTCCTTCAAAATTGTAGGCCAAAACTAACCTGATCTTAAAATCTTCCTCTATTGATCCATGTCTAGTGCCATACTTGTCATGATATTGTTCCAGTACATCTCTTTTTTCTTCACATCTTAAACATTTCAGATAATTCCCCTTATAGTTCTTCATGTAAAGTTTCCTATCTTGAAGCATGTAGGATTCACATTTCAGCTTGAGTTCTCTACTTTGGGAACTATTCATCTAGTGAGGGTATTGATTGTACAAGAGGTAATACATAATATCCTGATGCCAAACATCTGCGATTATTCCTTCATTAGTGTCTACTTGAGACACTATGATTTGTTCTTGATTGTCAGGTCTGATCTCATTGTCATCTATCATCTTGGTCAACCCTTGTCCTCTTACTAGCTTTGTTGGTTTAATTTCCAAATCAAATTCTTGTAATATAGCCATTCATTTTCCTCTTCTTTTGCCTAATTCAATTTTCATTAGTAACTATTTGAGATCAGGATCTAACATAATAGCATATACCTTACTCTTGAGTATGTAATGGTGAAATTTCTTAATTGCCTTTATCAGGGTGAATGATTGTTTGTCAATATTAGAATAGCTCAATTTGGCATTATTTAGTGGACAACTCATCAATGTGATAGGTCTCTCATCTTCTTTATCTTTCTTTTGCGTGAGAATCCCTACACATGAATATTCTGAAGCAGAAGAATAAATCTTGAAAGGCAACTCATAATCAGGACTCACAAGTATTAGAGTCGTGGAGATAGCTACTTTGATATCTTCAAAAGATTTCTTGATTTTAGGAACCCATTTAGTTTTGACTCCCTTCTTCATTGAGGGGACGAAGTATCTCAACAGACCCACTAATGAACTTTCATACAAAATTAATCTTCCTAAAGAAATATTTAAGCTCTTTGCGACTATGGGGCAGTGACAACTTTAGAATCACTTCTATTCTCTTAGGATCAATGGATATCCCAACTTTGAAAATATTGTCACCCAATAACTTTGCTCTGGTAACCCTGAATGAATATTTCTTGGGGTTACGAGATATACCATATCTACGACATTGGTTGAAAACTTGTTTTAGATCAGCAATATGAGTACTATGGTCTTTTGAAAAGACAATTAGGTCATCCATATAGATAACTATATATTTATTTATGAGCCCCTTGAAAGCTTCCTCTATTTCTCTTTGAAATTTAGCTCCTATGTTGATTAATCCCAAGGGCATTCTAATGTATGCAAATGTTCCCCATTTTGTTGTGAATGCAAGATCTTTAACCTGTCTTCCTCATCTACCATCACTTGGTTATATCTCGAATATTCATCTAGAAAAGACATCATCTTAGACCCATTAACAATTTACAATACTTCATCAAGTGAAGACAAATGGTAGTTGTCTTTATGGGATGCTTGGTTCAAATTACAAAATTCTATGGAATGGCAGATTTATCTGGTCTTTTTCCTTACTGGTACCAAGTTAGCAATCCATGTAGAATGTAAAATTGGAAAGATAATTTTAGCATCAAGAAACTTCTAGACTTCTTTCATTATTAATGACTCACTTTTTCTTTGACAAAAAGTGTTAGCATCAGGCTTCAATAGAATATCATGAGTGATGATGTTAGGATCATATGTCTTGAGCTCTTCATAACTCCAAATAATGACATCTTCGTACTTTGTGAGTAACTAAAGCATACTTTCTCATTCATGGGGTTGCATCCCCTTTTTATTCTCACCAACTTAGTGTTATCTTTCATGCCTAGATTACATGAATCACAGTCTTCAATCCCCTTTTCTTCAACAGTTCTCTTACTACGTGTTGATTCATCTCAGTCAAAGATATGTTCCAACTCTACCATCCCCTTGGGAATAGTATTAGTTTTTAAATTTATGATCTCATCTTCGTCTTCTAGTTCATTGTCCTCGATTTTCTCATCAGGATTATCATCGATTTCTTGTCCTTTGAACAAATCATTACACATAATGAACTTAAGAATATATTAATTATCTTTGAAGACCTAGAAATTAATAATATTATCCAGAATAGACAAGGCAACCACTAGTTCAACTGAAAACCTTTTGAGTTTTGTTCTTTCAATGGGTTGTAATGCACTTGCTAAAATTGCAAGGAAATCACCTACCATATTCCTCCTTCTTGGAATGGACAATATGTTTTGGGCTTCAAAATCTTCCATCAAGTCCCAAACTCTTTTTTGGTAAGTAAATAGTCTTCTATCATTGCAAGAGTAGATTGATTTAACCTTTCTAATCACCAGCTGAGATTCTCCTTTAATTACGAGAGCTTTGATGTACTTCTCTAATGCAAAGAGAAGTCCACAGATGAAGGCTTCATATTCTACAACATTTTTAGTACACCCAAATTATACACGATATGCAACATAAAAAGACCTACCTTTGGGATTACTTAGTTCAATAACTATGCCTATTCCTAATTTTCATTTAGAGCCATCAAACCTAAGTGTCCATATAGGTTGTTCTTTCGGCTCCCTTGACTTGTGTTTATTTCTCTAAAGCTTTTCTTTCACTTGGACTTTGAAGGATTGTTTCTTTGGAATCCATTGCATTCTTTCACGTGTTGGACTTGGTGAGTTACTATTGTTTACCTTTGACATGGGGATCATTTGTTTCTTTTGTTCATCTTGAATTTTCCAAATCAAATTTGTGATTTTATCACTTTGTGGTTTAGGTTGAATGACTACCGTGGTCCAACCTTGACCTTTCACAAAGTGTCTTCTCCTTAAAAATTTAGTCATCCCTGGTGGAGGAGAATACAAAGCTCCACCATCTGAAGATACGTCACTATATGACAAATTTAGATCTTCTTTTTCCTCTTCTGAATTATTCATAACTTCAAATACACATGTAGGACTTGAATTTCCTTTTGATATTTCACTTGGGATCTAACCATTTTTTAAATGCATTATCTTATTTAATACCTAAGAAATTGCTTCTTGACAATGTGAGCACTCAAATTATAAATGACTTACTTTGTACAACTTGCAAAATCTTGGAAGGAGCAAAATTTTTGGGTCTGTTTCTTCCCCTGAGCATTGCAAATTTGCAACCTTGCTATCTATGAATTGAGTTACGATCTCTTCCCATGGGGTAGGATTATGTGATTCTTCATTTGGATTGTCTGATATTTCAACTGAAGTTATGTCAAGGGACATTACGTTGTAAGAGCCTAAGTTTGAGTGAAGGAATGCTACTTCATTCGAAACATTGTACGCTATGATCATTATCTTTAGCTTTGGTTCAACGTCTATCTTGATCTAGTTATTCAATCCCTTCCAAGGAAGTCATAGTTGAGTGAAATCAGTTGAGAACCATCTTGTTAGGCACTAGGTCCATTCTTTGCTCATCAATAAGTCGTATGTTTTTAGAATTTATGCCACATGTATGTCTATGATATCTTGAATTCGAGGGTCTGTAGTCAATTGTATACGAACATCTTTCAATACCCCAATAACTTTTACTTTTGTTTTGTCAAGTTGAATTGCTATTCAATTCGTGGGTTGTGGGGTGACTCCCAACTTTTGAGCTATCGAAAGTGGCATTACATTACAAGAAGCTCCTAAATCTATGAGACAATTGTGAATGTTCCTTCCACTTCGACCTTGTCCTTATAGATGGTAGGCATAACCTTAGAGGTGTTAACCTATTGATATTTTCTTCTTGGTATGATCAAGAGTCTTCAATAGTGCTTCCCTCTAATCAGGGAAACTTTGTACCATATCAAACAAGGATATATTGGTCTTTGTTCTTTTCAAATCTTCAACCATGCTATATTTTTCTATTGACTAAGTAGGATTCTTCAATATCATAGGTACATTTCCTTGGTTTTGAAATTATTGTCCAACATAGGGTGCTCTTGGAGGCACTGGATTATTATTCACTCTTGGATTTGGAGGCATTGGTTGCAACGCAAGAGGAATCATATATGTCATGGGTTCCCTTCTGTTTTTTAAGTTGTAAGTATTATAGTTGTCATTTCAAAAACAGAACATCTCAGCTAGTTCAGGGTTTGATTCTTCATTGAATGGAAAGACAAATTCTTCATTAACTCGTTCCAGCATTTCATTATTCTGTGGAGAATCAGAAGACTCTAACAACTTATCATTGAATTGCATAGGGGACTCATTACTGGTGCATTGCAAATTCTAGTTTATTTCTTGATTCCCAATAAAATATGATCTACCATCATTGGGTATGTTTTGACTAGTTTCAAGTTGATTTATGTCCACAAACTAAGCATTGTTATTGTTGTCTGCAGGGATACTCCCATTGTTTGGACAAGTATTGCATTGCCGATTTTGTCTTTGGAAACCATTGTTGGGGTCCGAAGGGTTGAAATTATTCCCTACATTATTATTTTCGCTAAAATTCTTCTTTTAATTTTGACCATAGTTGCTATTATAAGGGGATGCATTTGTTCTTTGGAAATTATTATTCTGCCCTTGCAATAACCTCAAACGGGTTAGCTCATTAGATATCTGAGACATTATCTTCTTCATTTGACCTAACTCGGTTGTGACATTATTTTTTGCCTCAGTGGCTGGTACTTCCTTTTGCTCAAAGAAAGCAACTTTTGGAGCTTCATATCCTGGGTAGGTAATGATTGGAACTAGCACAACTAGTGCCTATTGTAGAGGAATCATAGTTAATGGAATGAATTAACTAGGCATCACTTGTACTCCAATAGGATGTGTTGGTACTATTTTACTGGCATGAGTTGGAACCATCATCCCTCCTCCATTTGGGTTAGCCTGCTTAGTGAAAGTGACAACTTCTTAGAAGACCTTATCTATTATATCAATATATGTAGCAGGCAATCTCCTTAGGAATATAGCAGCAAGTTGGTCCATAGCATTTAGATAAATCTAAATTGTAGCCCCAATTGGTATAGTGTAAGGTGTTTCCAATTGCGGTATGCCATATAAAAGCAATGATTGAAATGTAAAATGGTCTCTGTTAGATCCCTCTTGATAGATATGAACTGGTGGTGCATCATAGCCAAACTGATGAATGTTTTGAATTGATCTAGGAATGATTTCTCAAAGGCTACCCAGTTCTGAATAGATCCTAGTGAAATAGTCATGTACCAGTTAAATGCAACCTCCCCCAATGTATATGGGAACAAATGAAGGACCACATTATCATGTTGAATCTATTTTCGATTGCATATTTCTTTGAAAACCTTGATGTGATCCTCAGTTGTCTATGTTTCTCCATAGATGAACCTTGGCCAAAATTTCTCAAGGTTCTTGGGAAGGTCATTGAGCGGACCTTGCAAATTGATCGGTGAATCTATTGCATTTGCAAAGAAGGCCATCGATGGAGAATTATGTGGAACGATAGGTAGAGGTAAGTTTGAAGGTGATTCATGGTTGACTACAATATTGTTGTTTACATGGTATCGAATATGAAATTGTAAAGATTTAAATAGAATTTGCATAATACTTTCCTAAAAGGATTAGTGTAGGAAGCTATTTTTGCACCTGAGTTTCCTTATAGTTAACTCCATCAATCTTAGGAATTTCTTTTCTAAAGTGACCCACCATTGATCTCCCAAAGCTATTAAGCTTTCTCTTCAAGGACTTGAAGCTCTGATACTAATTGTTAGAAAGTATAGTCCACTAATATAATTGAGAGGGGGGAGGATGAATTAGTTATCCAACTATTATAACAATTATAAACCTTATTAACCCTTAATGATATGAGCAATATAATCAACAACCATAACAGATACTCATACACAATAACACCAAATATG
This sequence comes from Cupressus sempervirens, assembly GCA_028749045.1. NCBI lineage: Eukaryota > Viridiplantae > Streptophyta > Pinopsida > Cupressales > Cupressaceae > Cupressus > Cupressus sempervirens. The sequence goes on from CM053793.1 coordinate 690,013,393, forward strand.
TTAAATAAGGCAATCCTTGATTAGAGGGAAAACCCCAATGGGGATGGTACCCACAAAATGATGTACTAATATAAATGTTCCTTGTTAGAGGATGGACCATATTAGGAGCCAATGAAATAAATTCATTACATATTAGTCCCTGCTTATAGATACTTTGAATCCCTGTTAGGAGTTGTGCCTATTGGAAATATATGAGGAGTAACTAGGGGGGGGGGGGGGGGGGTGGGTGAATCAGTTACCACTATAATAAATCGTAGATCCCTTAGATGTCAATTATAAAATTTAGAATAAGAAAATTGATTACTACTAATACTTAGTAAGCATATAAAAATTATTGAAACTCGATAATCAATTATCCTTAAGATGTTATCAGTAATTACTTAACTTTAGTTTTACATGCATGTGAGAAAAGAAATGAACACATATGACACCAAGATTTAACTTGGAAACCCAATATGGGAAAAACCACCAATGCAACTAGTTACTATTTTTCACTCTTCTAAAGTGAGCCCTATTAGGAGTGAACCCTATTAAAGGTTACAAAACACATTGTTAGGTGTGACCCTGTTAAAAGATTTAATCACCCTATTAGGAGTGCCCTTGTAAGAGGTCTTGAAATAATTCAATGGAATTAACACCTTGTTAGATGATTTATAAATAGCTATTAAACCAACTCTGTTAAGAGAATTTAGATCACTACTACAATGGTTAGAGAGTAACAATGAAATGACCTAATTGTGATGCAACTGAATTGCTGATTATAGATCTTTATTCTAGCTTATACTTGATCCTTCCTGATTGAATAACACTTTTCTACTCCATAAGGATACCTACTTATCCTTCAAGTTCACTTCCTTTCTTCTTATCTCTTTCAATTCATTCAACTTGCATCTCTCACACTTTGAAATCACAACTTGACCTTTTACTTATACCTTCCAGATTGTCAAGTCAGCTCAAATACAAATTAGAATAAACAATATTCATTACCATAGTAGGCTAGAATCAATAGTTAAAAAAATTATGATTTACATGCTAAAATAAGAAAATCCTTTGGTAGCCGACCCAGCTTGGTAGAAGCTAATTCTAAAGCAATTTCCTATGTTAACTAGTAGGAGCTTGGTTAACATTGTGAACTTGTAAAATTCCTTTGGAAACTGATTGAACTTAGTCAATACTAGCTTTGTTGAAGTTTCCTTTGTTAACTATGTGAGCTCGATTAACACTTTTTTCTACATAAATTTTTTCGAAGCCCGAATAAGCTCAGTAGATACTGCCTTATGTATAGAGTAGACTTAGGAACACTCGATAGGCAAGGAAAACTATCTTCACTAACCAAGTGAGCTTAGCATGTACTGACTGTCAATTGATATGACATTTGTATAACATCAAAGACAACACACAATTAATAAATTGTATCCAACAATCTCCCTCTTTAACATTGATGGCAACACAACATGTCATAGCACAATAAAATTAAGAGTAAGACTCCCTCTATCAGAAAGTTTCTCCTTCTTTGATTTTCCTATAGTATTCTTCCTCTATGAAGGAACTACTTAACTTCTTCTTCTTGGAACGACAAAATTTCAAAAAGATATGATAGTAAACTTCTCCCTCTTTTATAACACATGTCAAAGATAATTTTAATTAGTGAGCATCAGATAGGGGAATGACCCCTAGCTTATCTCTTAGATACAAAAATGCATCCTTAGGTAATAGTTTGGTGAATATATCTACAATTTGTTATTTTCTATGCACATATTCCAATCTAATTTCTTTGTCCCATACTAATTCTATTACAAGGTAATATTTTATAGAAACGTGCTTTGTTTTAGAATGCATCATTAGATTCTTTGATATGTTGATTCCACTAGTGTTATCACAATACATGACTATTGGATTTTTGATTTCAACCTTCATTCCTTCCAACAATTATTTGAACCAAATAATGTTAGAGCAATTCACTAGTGTAACCACATATTCTGCTTCTACTATGGATGGGGATGTGTAGTTTTGCTTCTTGCTTGTCCAAGATACCAACCTTTTACCAAGAAAGAATGCTCCATCACTAGTGCTTTTTCTATCATCAAGATCCCCTGCCCAATCAGCATCAGTAAATACTTTTCAGTCAAGATTTCCTCCAAATTTGTACCATAAGCCATAGTCTTTAGTACCTTTTAGATATCTCAAGATTCTTTTTATTGCCATCATGTGGTTTTCTCTGGGTTTTGCTAAGAATCTTTCCACTATCCCAACTACTAAGGCAATATTAGACTTTGTATGTACTACATATTGTAATTTCCCAATCATTGATCTGTATAAGGTCTGATCTACTCCTTTGGAGTCATCATCTTTGGTAAACTTAAGTCTAGTACACTTGGGGGTTCCAATTGGTCTTGAATCTTCCATTATAAATTTTTAGAGTATCTCTTTGATATACTTAGATTGTGTGATATAGATACCATTTCTATTCTACTATATCTGTAATCTAACAAAGAATTTTATATCACTAAACATGGACATCTCAATTTCTTTATTCATTTGTTTTGAAAATACTTTGCATAAGTCATCAATTATTGTAAATAGAGTATCATCCACAAATATTTCTACCAACACAATCTTCTTATCTATTCCTTCCTTAATATACAGACTACTATTATCATTTGTTCTTTGAAAACTAATCCATATCGAATAGTTATGTAATCTTTCATACCAGACTCTAGGGGCTTGTTTGAGACCATTTAGTGCTCTGTGTAATTTTCAAACCATGTCTCTTTTGTCAAGATCAACAAATCCTTTTGGCTATTCAATGTAGACTTCCTCATCAAGAATTTCATTCAAGAATGCAGATTTAACATCCATCTGATATACTTTGAATCCTCTATGAGATGTATAAGAAAGTAAAGTCCTAACACCTTCTAATATTGCAATAGAGGCAAAAGTTTCACCATAATCAATACCTTCTTCTTGAGAATAGCCTTTACATACCGACCTTGCTTTGTTTCTTGACACTTTTCCATCTTCATTCAGCTCATTTGTAAATACCCATTTTGTACCAATCACATTTTTATCTTTGGGCCTAGGAACAAGGGCCCAAGTTTTATTTTTTTCTATCTATTCCATTTCTTCATTCATAGCCTCAATCCAAATTTCATTTTCTAGTGCACTTTAACACTTCTAGGTTCAAATTCAACAAGTAAATATATACCTTTTAGTTTGCTTCTTGTCATTGTTCTATCTAATTTTTCTCCATTGATTTGATCAGGTGCATGATCCCTTATGACATATTTAGCCAATATAGGTTCTTTGAATTTTGAATGAATTGCATTGTCTTCATTTTGAATTTCAACTTCAAGCTTGGGTCCTTCTATTTGTGGCTCAAGTCCTTTAGACTCGATATGCACTAACTTGGTAGCTTGTGAATGTGACTCGAGTCCTTGTGACTCAGTTTGTACTTCCTGCAACTCAGTAACTATTGGAGACTTGGAGAGCTTAGGAGATGAAGTCTCCTTTTTGTCAAATATATTTGGCAGTGAATCAAGCTCATAGTAAACAAATCTTTTGCAATCTTCTGGCTCCCTTTTGCTTTCAATTTCACTATTTTTTGCAAATTCATCAATTCTCACATGTGCACTTTCTATGATTTTGTGAGTGGACAAATTCAAACATTTATATGGTTTACTTCTGTAGGAATATGCTAGAAATATACCTTCATCACCTTTTACATCAAATTTTCTTTTTCTAGATTCTTTCAAGATATAACATTTGCTCCCAAATACTTTCAAGTAACTTACATTAGGTTTTTAGCCATACTATAGTTCATAAGGAGTTTTTTTTTTGAGTCCTTCTTCAATTGAACTTGGTTCAAAGTATGAAATGCAGTGCTGATAGCTTCCTTCCAATATTTGATAGCAACATTCTTTTCAATCATTAGTGTCCTTGCACAATCCATGATGGATTTGTTTCTTCTTTCACCTATTCCATTTTGTTCAGGAGTACCAAGGGCTAATACTTGTCTTTTGATTCCTCTTTCAATGTAGAAATTATTGAATTCATTTGAGATGAATTCACCACCTCTATCTAATCTTAAGCGTTTCAATATTTTTCCAGTTTCTTTTAATACTCTTCCTTGATACCTTTTGAATTTCTCAAAAGCTTCAGATTTTTCTTTTAGGTACATCATAGTCATCATACTAGAATAGTCATCAACAAAGAGAATACAATTTTTTTCTCCACTATAAATTTTTATTCTAGTGGGTCCACATAAATCAGTATGCACAATTTCCAAGACATCTTCTAACTGATAGTTTTTTCTCTTAAAACTAGTCTTTCCCATTTTACCAATTTGACAATTTTTGCATAATCCAACATCAGGTTTCTTCAAACTAGGAATACCTTATACTCTTATGAGTTTTCTTATCTTGACTATATTATCAAAGTTTACATGACATAGTCTTCTGAGCCATAACCAACTTTCTTCTACTTGAGCGATAAAACATGAGCAATCACCAAGATCAAGATAAAATAGGTTACCTTTTTTTTGCTACCTGATCCAATCAGATTTCCTTTATCATCCAATAGTCTTGCCTTGCCATTCATGAACTCTACCTTGAATCCAACGTTGTTTAGCTATGCTACACTCAATAAATTATGTTCTAGTCCTTCAACCCAATAGGCATTGTTACATACAAGTTCATTGGTTAATGAGATATGACCTTTTCCTTTTATGCAACAAGGTTCATTGTTTCCAAACCTTACACAACCTCCATCGTAGTGTTCAAAATGTTCAAACTTAGTTTTATCTCTAGTCATATGGTGAGAACATCCACTTCCTATGATCTAGGTATCATTTTTACTAACATGAGAGACAAGTGTCATCTTATCCCCATCATCAAATTCATCTTTCACAATAATATACACTATTTCATCTTCACTTTTATTAGAATCTTTAGCCATAAAACAAGTTTTCTTACCTTTGTCTTTCTAGGATTTGTGACCTTTGAATTCCTTCTTCCCCTTGTACTTGTGGCTTTTCTTCTCTTCCTCGCTTTCTTTTTTTGGACACCTAGTAGCAATATGTCCAATTTCTTTACAACAAAAATAGATTCCTTTGCTCCTAGAATATTTCTTTGCAAGTAGGGCTTAAACAATTTCAAAATCACTATCAAAACTTTCTCCAATTTCTTACTCACTTCCTGATTGATTTTCTTTTATTTTCTTGACCTTTTCTTTGAGTGAGAGTTTAGCTTCAAATGCAAACTCAATATTCTTGGAAGTAGGAACATAGTTCTCAAAGTTGTCTAGTTCAAAAGCTATCAATCTTCCTACTAGGGCATCCAAGCCTATCTTGTTATTTGGATCACATCTCTTTTCTTGAATAGAAGACACTCTAATTGCATAGATGGGAAGCAAAGTTTTGAGTATTTTACTTACAATAGTTTCTTCTTTGATTTCTCCTCCAGATGCTCTGATTGCACTTACACTGGACTTGATTATTTCCACATATTTTGCAAAGTTTTCATCTTCTCTCAACCTCATTTGATCAAATTGTCCTCTAAGGCTTTCTTCTTTGGCTCTTCTTACATTGTCATCTCCTCCATAGATTTATTTTAGTTTGTTCCAGATATCAAAAGCAGTTTTATAGTCTTTGAGCTCATCAAATTCAACATAGCTGACAACAGATGCAATATCAATCATTATGATTTTATGGTTCTTTTTCCCAGCAATATCTTCAACTAATAATGTTCTAGTGGGAGTTTTGTATTCTTCATCAAGATATTTGCAACCCGAATCATTGATGGTAGCCAAATGAAGCCTCATAAGTCCTTTCCATGCTGCAAATTTGTCTCTATTTAGCTTTGGAATCTCTCTTTTGTAAGACATTCCGATCTTTGGCTTAGGTCCTTGAAAGATCTTTGGCTTAGGTCCTTGAAACCTTCTCTGCAAGCACCAAAAGCTCTTATACCAATTGTTAGAAATATATGAGGAGTAACTAAGAGGGAGGTGAATTAGTTACCACTATAATAAATCCAGATCCCTTAGATATCAACTATAAAATTCAGACTAACAAAACTAATTATTGATGATACTCGGTAAGCATACAGAAATTGCTGAAACTTGGTAATCAATTATCCTTAAGATGTTATTAGTAATTACTTAAATTTAGTTTTTCATGCATGAGAGAAAAGAAATGAACACATATGACACTAGGATTTAATGTGGAAATCCAATATGGGAAAAACCACCAATGTGACTAGTTACTATTTTTCACTCTTCTAAAGTGAGCCTTGTTAGGAGCCAACCCTGTTAAAGGTTACAAAATACACTATTAGGTGTGACCCTCTTAAAGGATTTAATCACTCTATTAGGAGTGGCCTTGTAGGAGGTCTTGAAAGAATTCAATGGAATTTCCACTTTGTTAGAGGATTTACAATAATCTATGCTACAATGGTTAGAGAGTAACAAAGAAATGACTTGATTGTGATGCAACTAAATTACTGATTAGAGATCTTTGTTCTATCTTATACTTGATCCTTCCTGATTGAATAACACTTTTTTGCTCCACAAGGATACCTACTTATCCTTCAAGTTTTCTTCTTTTCTTCTTATCTCTTTCGATTCATTCAACTTGCATATCTCACACTTTGAAATCATAACTTGAACTTTTCCTTATACCTTCTAGATTGTCAAGTTGGCTCAAATACAAATTAGAATAACTAATATTCATTACCATAGTTAGATAGAATCAATAGTTAAAACAATTAATCTTTACATGCCAAAATAAGAAAATCCTTTGGTAGCCAACCTAGCTTCATAGAAACTAATTCTAAAGTAATTTTCTATGTTAACCAACATGAGCTTAGTTAACACTACAAACTTGTAAAATTCCTTTTGCAACTAAGTGAACTCGGTCAACACTAGCTTTGTTCAATTTTTATTCATTAATTGAGTGAGCTCGATTAATACCCTTTTCTGCATAAATTCCTTCAACATCTGAGTAAGCTTGGTAGATACTACGTTCTATACAAAGTAGACTCAAGAACGCTCAATAGAGAAGGAAAACTATCTTCACTGACCAAGTGAGCTTGGCATGCACTGATTGTCAACTAATATGATATTTGTGTAACATCAAAGACAACACACAATTAATCAGTCATATCCAATAGTGCCAACCATATTAGGAGTTGGAGAAGGTAGATGGATCCACTATCCAAACAACTTCAGGGGAAAGACAACTGAACCCACTGTCCAAATGATCTATGTATTATTCCTTGTTGAATGATAGAAATGAATAGTACTTGTACTTCCTCTTCCTTTGTTTTGTCAACTTATTTTCTCTTCTTCTAATCTTGATACTAGATCACCAACTTTGCATCTAATAATCCCTTGGATTTCTTACTTGCATTTATCAAATACTCTATTTTTTCTTGCCTAATCTCAATCACCAATGCATACCTCAAACAAGGAAAATATCCTTCCTTTATACCACATTGTCAAAATAATTCCTTGAGTAAGCCTTGAGGGTTTTCCAATTAATTATAAAAGGACCATATTAAGATAATTAATTATATTACAATTACACAACATTGTTGGCTCACAATCTTTACAGCTTCTCACACATGCAACCTCAGACCTTGTGTACTCACTGTCATCATCATTAGACTATCTTGTTAAATATTAACAATGATATTCATACTAGTTTGAGAAGTGCAAACTGCACCTTAATCTTCTCCCCTTATACCATACAGTAGGCATTATATACTCTACACTTGACAAATAGATGGGTGGTGATCCTTGACAGTAAACATATTATATACTAACTATAACTAATTGTTATGTTAGTTAACATTTTGTGTTGTCTCCTTCATAAGTAATATATGGGCTAATCTAGAGAGGGTCATGTCCCTTTAGGGGACATGCTCTTTGGTCTTGGCATAAGGGGTGGGTGTTATTGTAGTTTAAGGGCACATAGAAACATTGAAGTATGTTCCTTAGAACATACTGCCCTATACGAAGTACTACAGAGATAAACAAGTTTTAGAATAACATCTAATATTCTAAAATAACATTCTACATTCAGAAAGAAAGAAGAAGATCAAAACATCAACAAATAAAATATATTATCTCATATCTGAACCTATAAAATTTGCAAAAACTTTACATATTTATTGTTACTATCTAACCTCACATATCATGATTCTATCTCTATTAGGAGATACAATCCATTCATCAGAAACTACTTCTTAGATACTCTATCTATATACTTCTCTCTGTAAATCAAGCATATCTTTTGCATATCTTTATCTTTATTGATGCATGCTTAACCAAATTATTGGGACACAACATAAAATATGTCCTTAATTGTGCTTATCATGATCATCAATTCTCTATCTGTACGACCTTATTCTTTGTTTTCTACTTTTCCAGTCTTCATAGAAACCATACTATGTTGACATCAATGAAAAAAATAGTCATGAATGCAATATGTAAATCATGCTAAAAATCTCCCATGTGCTCTAGAAATTCTTAGGATACTCCCCCAAAGGAATACCATTAGCATGCATGTTAACAGATTTGTAGGAGATGCTAATACAGAGCTTGCGGTGAAGATAAGACAATACTTTGTTCTGATTCTTTTATGCTTAACAATGTATTCAAGTGACTTGTGATTGTCATCTTCTTATAATAACATGATATGACCTTTTGAAAATCATATAAGAAAGAATAATAATGTTAATAGTATTTTTACCAAAAACAATTTATTTTTCATATTTTTCATACAAAGATGCATGATTTAGTAAATGGTTTGTAGTAGAAGTTTTCTTCCTATCACTCTAGTGATTGATGACGCCAAATATTTTCTTTATTTCATGACAGTTTTTAAACACTTTGTTGATACTCTATTTTATTTTTTTCAAAACATTTTTGGACCTATGTTTACCAAAACCTATGACAAACCTATGGGTAGATACTATGCCATCTTTTGCTAGTATTATATATATTATGCAATATTTCATATAATTACCAAAATGTGTGTTCTTATATTTGAATTTAATTTGATAAATGATTATTTGCAAACATGTCTCTGCATAATAACTAACCTATTAGTGATGAAGCTAAAAGATTATTGGAAGAATTCAAAGATGAGCACCAATAGCATTCAAGGAGAAAAGAATGCTGAAGTGTAGCCATGGTGGAGGAAAGTCATAATGGTTTCAAATTTCAAATGACACAGAAGTGAGTATGGAGGAGCTATCAAGACTTATTGCATTCTCTTCATTTATTCCTGTGGCAAGTGGATGTTTAGACTTTATTATTCCCGCCTTAAGCTGTTATCTCTTCTTCCCACCTTGAGTTGTTATTTTCCTTCTTTCTCTCCTATGAATTTATAGCTAGGTTATTTACTTTTCTATTATGGAAATAAGTGTCAACCTCCTATATATAGGAATCAGACCAAGTGCATTAGTTTAGCTAGTTAGAAGACAGAGTTTATGAGAATAGACTGTTAACTTTTATAGTGAGTTGTGTTTTTACAGTTCTATATGTTATGTAATGAATTTTTGAAATGCAATGAAATAAGTTTTTGAATTCTATCATATGTTAGTAATTTAGTTGAAGCCAACCAAGGGGGCCCACTTGGAAGGTGGATTAAATTAGGTTAGTATAGATTTATTTCCAAGCATTCTTAATATTGTAAGTAGAAGTTGTAAGTTCCTTCCTATAACATCACACTTCGTGAATGTTCCTGCAACATATGTGAGAATAGTTGTAGTGGATGAACTGAGTTGGAATATTTTTTAGCCTTTCATTGTATTTCTAGTATTCATAGAGTTAAGTGTGTTAGTTTCTTATAGTAATAGTATAAGTTCTTTTCCTTGCATTTTACTTTCCTGCGGCATAAGCTTAGTGACTTATTAAGAGATCTAGTGCAGATATTGTATCAACCATTTCAAATATATCTCCCTGGGTTGACAAGATTAAATTCACCTCATAGTTGGAAAAATAGTCCTTAGTTTGAATCTATTATTCCTAAGCATGGCCCAGAGCATGACTATGATACACTTATTGTGAGGTGGATCATTTTTGGTGTTGTTGCCAAGGATGGTGTCAAGCTAGGAGAATTTTTGAGTCATAGTTCTTAGATAAAGTTTTTTTTAGAAATTTTTAGTTTTGAAGCTTCTTTCACCAGTGTGAAAAGTTTAATTGCATGTGTCAAAGAGGAAGATGATGAGATGAATATGGTAGATTTCTTCCACAGGAGTCTCTTAATTTGAATGAAGAAATTAAAGAAGAAGAAATTGAGTTACCTTTTGAAGATGCAAGCCCTATTTTACCCACATCATCATCATCAAGAGCTAAACCAATAGATTCAAGTGGTCTTCAACCTTTTATTGAAGTTTTGGCCAGTTTTCTTGATAACATTGCTCTGAATCCACTAGTTGTTAATCATCTAGTACCCAATGTCCCTTTTTAGTAGTAACCTCATAATCTAATACCTCTATTCATGGCACAACCTACTTTTCCATTTCCTCTCCCAAGCCTTGTAAATACTGATAATCTCAAGAATATACCTACAACTGCCCTTCCAAAGTTCTATGGCCTTGCAACCGAAGACCCTAATACTTTCTTGTTTGAGTTTGATATACTTTGTTGTAATTTTGACTACAACATTGATGCCCATAAGCTTAAATTGTTTCCAACAACATTGAAAGAATCAGCTCTATGATGGTTCATGAGCTTAGGAGCCAATGTAGCAGGAAGTTGGGATGAAATGCAAACTCTATTTTTTGATAAGTGCAAAGAGTATTGCAAAGCATCTGGTTCAAGAGGAGATGATGTCTTTAGGATATCTCAGAAGGAGGAAGAAACCTTAGAAGAATATGTTTCACATTTCTTATATACACTACAGAAGAACCTGTAGCATGTGTTGTCTGAGGATTCGCAAAAGCTAGTCTTTCTAAGAGGTGTGAATGATAACTATCTAAAAGCACTAGACCTGATGGTTGGTGGTGATGTATATCAAGCTTCTTGGGAAGACCTCAAGAAGATCTATCATAACTATTCAAGGTCAACCATGAAGAAAGGAAAAGGACCTTGTTCCATAGTCACTAAAGGAATCAGTCAAGGTATTTCAAAGCTTGAGATATCTAACCTATTGTCAAATTTCAAACAAGGCATCATCAACAATGTCACTAAACATCTTGACAAAATGAATACAAAGAAGAATTATGTAGAAGCTGAGCTATAACTAGCTGAATACTACCCTCATTGACGAAAGCAAAAGAAGGATTGCCAATGTAAACTAGTCACAAGCATGGAGAGCCAATATCTTCTGACTAAATACATCAAGATAGATGAAGATGATGAGCAAGTATTCTTTGTTGCTCAATGCCAACCATGGTCCCAATGTCAAGGTATGCCTCAGGACCCTTTGTAAAATTCAAATTCATATGGTAATTAATGAAAAAGATGTAATCCCTAAGGTCCTCCACAATATCAACCTAATTGGAACAATGTTGGGCAAAACAACCCACAACAATCCCAAAGGGCTTAGAATTCCCAACCACCTTGGCTTAACCAATAGAGTAACCAATGACAGAACCAATAGAACTACTAGCAGAACCAGTAGAACCAATGGCAACCACCCCAAGGGAATTGGCAGTCTATGAACCAATAGAGGGGATCTCAACAATGGCCTAACTGAAATACTGGTACTCCAAAATTAACACCTCCAGTTTAACAACCTACTCTAATGCCACCACCTAAAAATCCTAGACCTCAAAAGTAGACACAAATACCTACACAACCTCAGCCAAACCCAAATAGCCAATAACCATAGCAACCCATGTATAGTGTTGATGCTCAGAAGTATCATGCTTATGCTTTGGGTGTTGCAAATATACATCTGAGATCTAGTACAACTTTACCAGTGCCTAAACCACCTCTTATAACTGAAATACTAGATCCTCTTGTAGCGTCAGAACCCTTAGTTGCTGAAATAGTTGACCCAACTAATGTTACCATGTCAACCCAAGCTCAACCAACAATGGAACCTCCTTTTCCAGAAAAGTTTGTACAAAGCAAACCTATACAAGCAGAGGAAAAATCTTTTGATATTGTTGATCAGTTGAAAAAAATACATGTCCAAATACCCTTATTTCAAGCCATTAAAGATGTTCTAGTTTATGGAAAAGCCATTAGAGATGCTTGCCCAAAGAAGCCTAGAAGGAAGAAAAAGGGCCCCACCACAGTCCATGTTGTGGGACAATTGGTTGACATCATGTTAGGGAAATTGATCACACCAAAATATTCTGATCCAGGAAGTCTAGTAGTGAATGTCAGTATAAATGGTTAGTTTGTTAAAAATTCTTTAATAGATCTTGGCACTATTATAAATGTCATGAATAAGGATACTATGAAGAAGTTGAAAATAGAAGGACTAAGGGCTACCCCAACAATTTTGCAACTTGTAAATAGTTCTACTATCACCCCTAATGGGATGATAGAAAACATAGTTGTAACCTTAGATTCTCTAGAATATCCTGTAGACTTCATGATTTTATCCCCCAAAGTTAATCTATCTTGTTACCCCTATCATCCTAGGTCAACCATGGTTAGCCATAGCTGATGAAAATATATGTTGTAGATAAGGGAATATGACCATATCAAATGGCCAAGCAACACAGAAATTTGATTTATATCCTCCAGCCCAACCATTACTAGATTTGATCACACATGTTTGGCTGAATTTAGGGGATGAAGAAGAAGAGTTAAATTCTATAGTATAGCTCATGATGTTGCATAGACAATCTTTTCTAAAACTGCAAGAGGAAGATTTAGTACTTCAGAGTATCCTTACTAACAATTGTGTGGTAGAAAAAGATATATCTAAAAGTTCTATGTTGGAATTAATCACATATGAAGAATGTGATAAGAATTGTACTTTGCTCAAAGAACTTGATATTCTTCATCCACTCTTACCATGTGAATTAGAAGCAAGTCCAATCTCTGAAGCTACTATGATAGAGTCCACCACTATTGTTGAACTAACTAAAGGTCATAATCTCCATGTTAATCCCAAATTAACACCCACACAAATGGAATAGTTAAAAGAATTGCTTCAAAGGCATGAAAAGGCCTTTGCATGGGACCATAGTGATATGAAAGTGTTGAGTCCTACACTATGCACCCATATTATATACATCAATGAAGGTTGTCTACCACTCTGTCAACCCCAGTGAAGGATAAATCCAAGCTTTAGAGAGATAGTTAAAACTAAATTGCAAAAGTTGCGTGATGCTAGTTTTATTTATCCTATATCTAATAGTAGATGGGTGTCACCCCTAGTCATAGTGCCTAAGAAGGGAGGAAAATGGAGAATTTTTGTAGATTGCAAAGAATTGAACAAGGCCACCAAAAAGGATCATTTTATTTTACCATTTATAGACCAAGTTCTTGTCACTCTAGCTAGAAAGAAGTATTTCTCTTTGCCAGATAGGTATAATGGTTATAACCAAATTAGTATTGCTCCTGAAGATCAAGACAAAACCACATTTACATGCCCATGGGGTAATTTTTCATACTCTATTTTACCATTTGGTCTATGTGATGCTCCTACAACATTCCAATGAGTAGTTATTAGCATTTTTGTTGATATATCACATGATTGTATGAAAATATATATGGATGATTTCACAACATTTGGAGTCACTTTTGAGGAAGCAATGGTGAATCATGAAAAGGTTTTGGTAAGGTGTCAAGAACATAATTTGACACTTAATAGTGAAAAGTGTTTTATGCTCATGCAAGAAGGTGTGGTACTTCATCATTTCATATTAGTTGTAGGAATAAAAGTGGATCCAGCTAAGATAGAGGTAATTCAAATATTGCCCATACCTACAAAATCAAAAGATGTAAGATCTTTTCTAGGTCATGCTAGATATTACAAATGTTTCATAAAAGATTTTAGCAAAATAGCTATTCCCTTGTATAAGTTACTCACAAAAGAAGCTGAATTTAGTAGGACATCCGAATGTGATCAAGCCTTCTTGCAGCTTAAGAAACTTCTGACTATAGCCCCAGTTTTGCAAGGTCCTAATTGGAATTTACCTTTTCACGTATATACAGATGCCTCTGATTATGCCATAGGTGCAATCCTAGCACAAAAATCTAAAATCTTGAAAATGCAATCTATTATATTAGCAAGAGCCTTCATGGACCAAAATTAAACTACACAGTGATAGAAAAAGAACTGCTAGTAGTAGTTTATGCCTTGAACAAATTTTGGCATTACATAACTGGCTATTCCATATTTTTTCATACTGATCATGTAGCAATTAAATATCTCATGAATAAACCTGCTATAACTAGCAGATTAGCAAGATGGTTAATGTTGTTGCAAAAATTTGATATAACTATTGTTGATAAGCCTAGAAAAGCCAATGTTGTAGTTGACTATTTATCAAGAATCCATCATGATGATACTAACACTACTTTGGAAGATGATGCATTTCTAGATGAGCATTTATTTCATATTTCTATTCAAACTCCATGGTATGTAGACATTGCTAACTATATTGTAGTTAATAAAATACCAGAACATTTTTCTTACAAGACAAAGAAGCTACTTGTAGAGAAAAGTTTTTGTTTCTCCTGGATAGATAATCTCTTGTTTTACACTAGACCTGATCAAGTTATGAGAAGATGTGTGAGAGAGGATGAGACATATGATGGGCTGACATGCATGACCATATTCTACATGCATGTCAATGGTCATAGAATCAAATTATATAAATAGCCCCAAACAAAAGATGAATTCCTATAGCAATTTTAGTGGCCGAATTCAAATACACATCAAGTAACTCTTTCTATAGCCAAAGGTGTCAACCTTCTACCTACCGCTCTTTAACATTAGTTTCTTTGCACATGCTCATAATACAAACTTTATGTCCACATAAGGTTCCAAATTTCTCCATTCACTCTATCTACCTCATTTCTTTTCTTCCACCCATTCATCTCATTTCATTCTCTATCTTCCACCCATCCGCCTTCCATGTCATCAATTTCTTATGTTTTCAATAAACACCACAACTTGTTGATGGATGCTATCATTACTGATGCAATTTTTGCCACCTTTTTAGGTATGCACGATGATTAGTTGATAGGTATAACATTTTTAAATTATTATTCACTTATAGTACGCAAATCTCATTAATTATATTTAATACTACATTCTTTATATGATGGTGACGTTATGCCAATCCCTTACCTATACTAGGTTTGACAAGTGTGGACACTTGTCCATATTTAGCATGGGGTAGGGAAGGTCACTAATATCCAATGACATTTCTATTTATCCATAAGGATTTTTCCAAATCTTTATATTTCCTTCATTGATGGAGTGTAATTGTCATAAGTACACAAGTGAGGTGTCGTACCCCTTATTTTTGAATGATTTTATTGTCAAGTTGTGATGTGACTTGTGTTTAAATTTTATGTGATCTGAACCCCATTTTCAGATGATTCTCACACATATTCATGATTTACCTTCATTAAAGCCATATTATTGTGCATAACAATTTGTTATGACATTAATTGCTTGTTAAAACAAAGAAATGTGAGTTGAGTCTATAAAACAACAAGCAGCTTGAATTCAAAAGGGTGAAAACAAAGTAGACAGAGAAAGTGTTAAGAAAATGGGTGGACAGTTGTAGAGGAGAGAACCAGTGGAACATATTATGTTACTCTCAAATGTAGAGGCCATAAGAAGGTTTAATACATGTAGATGGTTAGGGTATTTCCTGAGTTTGACTACATGTGATGAGGAGGCAGCCACAAAATTCACAAGGATGTTTGATGAAGGTGAAGCTTCCATTTGGGGTTTAATGGTGATTTCAATAGAGGAATGCATTACTAAATTAACTGGGTTGCCTACAATTGGAGAATAGTATCACAACACACATGATGCAAGGTCAACAAGAGCTCAATTTACTAGATTGACTGATCCTCAAATGGATATTACAAAGCAAGGTTGCAAGAGAATGTCATTGCTACCAGCATACAATGAATTAGCCATGCATATTATCAAGTACCTTACATGCAAAGGAAAATTCTCATACTTACATGCACATCATTTCAAATTACTTATTTGTATAAGGCATAATCTTTCAGTAAAAATTCCAAATTTCTTGTACAATATGCTCTATATTAGTGTGGAAGAAACTCAAAAAGGAAAAGATAATTCCATTACCCATCATGCCCTAGTTAAATTATTGATAGCAAGGTCACATAGGGATGTGTCTCCCATGACATGGGATGAATTTGTACAAGCCAAAACTTTGCAACCCCAAGCTGCCCCTAGTGAATAGCCTAGTGAGGAAAATGTAGTCCCCACCAATAAGCCTACTGAACAAAATATCCGAGAGGCTAAAGCTGAAAATACCCAAGAAAATGTGGAAGAAACTATCCTTGTTCAAGAGACTATGCCTTCACTTATGTAAGAACCCCAAAAACCTACTTCTAGCAAAGCAAAGAGGAAACAAAAACTACTAGAAGAAATCTCTATTCAGGAAAAGGAATAGCCAAACCCTACAATTGTGAGACAAAAGAGAACTAAGAAAAGTCCTATAGTAACTAATCTTGTAGCAAAGACACCCAAAAGGAAAGATAGACAAAAGGCTATGATACAAGAAGAAACCTTCGTAAGGAGAAGCCCTAGGATGAGAGGGCAAGATTCTAAAGATTCTACTTTGTCCAAAACATCTACTAAGGAATCCCCTGTGCAAATTGTCTTTGATGAATCTCCTCCCCATCCTAAAATTACAAGCATTTTTGAAAATCCTAATGAGGAATGTAAGGATGAAATCAAAGAAAATCCAAATGATACCCCAACAAACCAACTTGGTACTTCGAGCTATAGGGATTAAATAGTTCCTGAGCAAGTTGATCCAAACACTACCCTATTTCCCCATAAATCAACATGGATTATTGGTTTTGTAGAACATTTATAGAAGGAATAGAGGAAGAGGAAAAGAAATCATGAAGAAGATAGTGGTTCTATTACACTGTAGAAACTCCTTTTTCAATATCTTGGACATCATATGTTTGCTAAGGCCTTATGGGAAGAAGAGAGGAAAAAGATGAATAAATTCATAGCATCTCAAGGTGAAGAAATCACAAATTTTAAGGAACAATTAGGAAGTCAAAAGCAACAGATGGATCATGCCCTCAAGTTGGCTAATCAGGCACTTGCTTGTAGACCACCGCCAAGAGTTTATGCTCTCTATTTAAAAGAATAATTTTTTTTGTTTCAACTAATGTCAACTCTTAAGGATATTAATGTAGAGTTCAAATAAATAAAAGAATTTTATGGATTATATCAGACTCTACCACCCTGGTAGTAGAATTTGCTTTGTGAATTATATGTTCATAATTCTTTTATCCCTTCAAAGAATCAATGGAATCCCTTTCTCTATATAGGGGATATACATTTAAGAGCCCTCATGTCCTGGATGTCCAATGAAGCAAAATATGACTAGCAGCTAAATAATTATAGGGATGAGGAAAGGATAGAGCCCTTGCCTTTAAGAGTTAAAAGTAGCAAGCTAGATGAAGTTCTCAGGGATTGGTTCACATTAACTTATGGAAAGAAGAATCCAAAAGTAAGGGATATAATCTTTGCTGCAAGAACCAAATCCTATGCTAATTATGAGAACTTACCCTATTTTTCCTTTCAGAGAGCTATGAATAGTATTAGAAGTAGATGGGCTAGATTGCCCGAGTCACTTAAAAAGTCATAACCACATAGTCCCATCAACTTGGAGGCAACACTTCACAGGGTTTCAAAGTATCTAGAGTTAGGGAAGCAGGCTAGACCAGAATTGCGGTGTCCCCTAACCATGCAGCCTCCAATGCACCTATGGCCTTTATATGAAATTAATGTTGAGAGAAGATTAGAGAAGGGAAGTGTGGGAAAGAACAAGAGGATTTTACTATACCTTCAAGAGCAATAAGAAACGAAGGACTGAGATTGGAGAGTTTAGGTCATTAACAAGAAAGTGCAATGCTCGAGGACAAGCATTAGTTTGGCAAGGGGAAGATGATGAGGCCAAATATTGCCTTTATTTCATGATAGTTTTTAAGCACTTTGTTGATACTCTATTTTATTTTTGTCAAAACATTTGTGGACCTATGTTTACCAAAACCTATGACAAACCTATGGGTAGATACTATGCCATCTTTTTCTAGTATTATATATATTATGTAGTATTTCATATAATTATCAAAATGTGTGTTCTTATATTTGAATTTAATTTGATAAATGATTATTTGAAAACATGTCTCTACATAATAACTAACCTGTTAGGGTGAAGCTGAAAGATGATTGGAAGAATTCAAAGATGAGCACCAATAACATTCAAGGAGAAAAGAACACTGAAGCGTAGCCATGGTGGAGGAAAGTCATAATAGTTCCAAACAACATGACAATGAGTATGGAGGAGCTATCAAGACTTACTACATTCTCTATATTTTTTCTTTTGGTGAGTGGATTTTTAGACTTTATTATTCCTACCTTAAGTCGTTATCTCTTCTTCCTGCCTTGAGTTGTTATTTTCCTTCTTTCTCTCCTATTGATTTATAGCTAGGTTATTTAATTTTCTATTATGGGAATAAGTGTCAATCTCCTATAAATAGGAATCAGACCAAGTGTGTTAGTTTAGCCAGTTAGTAGAAAGAGTTTATGAGAACAGACTATTAACTTTTACAGTGAGTTGTGTTTTTACAATTCTATGTGTTATGTAATGAATTTTTGAAATGCAATGAAATAAGTTTTTGACTTCTATCCTATGTTAGTAATTTAGTTGAAGCTGACCAAGGGGTCCCACTTGGAAGGTGGATTAGATTAGGTTGGTATAGATTTATTTCCAAACATTCTCAGTATTGTAAGTAGAAGTTGTAAGTTCCTTCCTGTAGCATCACACTTCGTGAATGTTCCTGCAACATATGTGAGAATAGTTGTAGTGGATAAACTGAGTTGGAATATTTTTTAGCCTTTCATTGTATTTCTAGTATTCATAGAGTTAAGTGTGTTAGTTTCCTAAAGCAATAGTGTAAGTTCTTTTCCTTGCATTTTACTTTCCTACAAGATAAGCTTAGTGACTTATTAAGAGACCTAGTGCACATACTATGCTGACCATTTCAAGTATACGTCCTTGGGTTGACAAGATTAAATGCACCTCATAGTGGGAAAAATAGTCCTTAGTTTGAATATATTATTCCTAAGCATGGCCCAGAGCATGATTATGATACACTTATTATGAGGCAGACCAGTGATATGAAATAGACAATTGGTGACAATAATCAAATATAATGGCTGTATACCATTTGATGTAATACCACTATTTTTCATTCTCTCTATATCCTAATATAATTTATTTGGTGAAACATCAATTTGATGGTGGTTTCTACAATTATCTTTTGCAAATCACAAGGATAAGAATCCTCAAAAAGCAAAACTTGTAAAATTGTGACAACATTGTCATTTTGCTAGGAAGAAGTATTGTTTATAAAGATAATAGTCCAAACTAGAAAAGGTGGTAGGCTTAAGTTCAAGGTTGAGAGAAGTAAAAGGTAACTTGATGCTAATTGGTCAACATCTTTTTCACATGTTGACATGAAGAGTTTATTGAAGATAACAAAGTATTTTTTCGTCATATGGATAAAGTTGTCTTAAGAAGTAAAGTTTGCACCTCAAAACTAAGAGGGGTGAGGAGTGGGGGGCTGGTAAATAAGTTGTGCATAAATATAATTAATTCTTAATTTATAAATTTCATGACTTGATGAAGAGTGCTCTCCTTAATACCACAAACACATAACAAAAACAAAGAAATAACAAAAATTGGTGAAAGAAAAATATGGGCTTATTATTATCGACACAAATGTGGAATTACAAAATTTTGAAATACAATATACAAACCTACGTTTGTGCCTTCCTTACAATAATTTGTAACATAGAGCTAGGAACTATCACCCAGAGCTATCCTAGAGGACGTATGACCATTCCTTAAATAGGCATTTTTTACACTGCTGGAGAAGTTTTTAGACATCAAACTATAACCCTTGAGACCAACTAACTCCAGAATTACATATAGAGTTAGCTTGATACACCTTTGACACTTATTTTGGAGATTTTGGCTAGCCCAACTTTGGAGGGGCGTAACTTTTGAACCATTTCTCCAATTGGCTATTATAATCATTTTTCAAAATCCATAGCTTCTAATCTATAGGGCCTAATCTACACAAGCTTGAGTCAATCCCATTTCAGAGCCCATCCAAAGCCTCTAAGCTCTTCAATGGTGAGCCTAAAGTTTTTTTAAAAAATTGCACACCAAAATCCTATAATAAATCCATGAATACTCATGATATGACACTAAGTCTCAAGTGGTAGACTGGTACATCCAAGATGAACATCCACCTATGAAATTAGGCTATTTAGAGCTCTTATGATTGACTTACTAAGTAGCAAGGCTTCACAGACAACAACTCTACACTATGACAATCCTTATTCAAGAAGCAAAAAGGAAATGTTTTTGGGTGATGCAAGATTGCTTTTACACCTAGGATGTTCTTACATTAGACATTCGAGGTAATTTGAGAAGTGACCCCATCATGTCTTAGGTGTTTAGAGGAAAACCAAGGTAGTTAATCTCCTCCCTTTTTAGCCATGATGAATCTTCTATTGGCCTCCCTTTCCATTTGACTAGGTACTCTTCATAAGTTTTGTTCCTTTTACTTTTTCCAACATGGTTGTCTAGTATCTCCTCAATCTCTTTTGTAGCCAAACTAGCTATTAGAATACTCCATTGTGTTTTTGCAACTTCGTATCCATCACCTCCTTCATAATACTTTTTCATATCTGAAATGTTAAACACTAGTGAAATATTCAATTCAGCAAGCAACTCCACTCTATAGGCATTTCTAGAATCATGCCTCTTCACTATCTTTCATAATCCAAACGTCTTCATTTTCAACTTATTATATTTACCCACTAGAAAATGCTCCTTTCTCGAGTAAATCATGACTTCATCTCCAATCTAAAATTTTGTATACCTCATTTTCACATCTTCCTTAGCTTTATATGGTGTATTTATTTTAATAATGTGCTTACTCACTTCCTCATGGATGTTCTTTAAATGTTCAACAAATTCTTCTACTTTAGCACTACTTGTTTCTCCTTTATCCAATTGCCTCAATTCAAAAGCATTTCTAGGACTACTCTCATGTACAATCTAGAATGGTGATTTACTAGTACTCCTATTGATAATTTTTTTTTTTTTTTTTTTTTTGTTTTTTTAATATTTTAAACTTATTTATATGTATACATAAATATTTATATGTATATATATTTCAGGGTCTTGTTTCTTTATCTTTTAACTTGTATGTTTCGTCTCCCCTTGTCTTGTCTTCTTTAATCATCCCTCTTGGTTTTTCTTTTCTATTTTATTTTTATTTTGTCTTATTTTTATTTTTTAGATTATTTTTCTCCTTGGATTTGTGTGCTTCTCCCTGCCCCCCTTTCCTCCTCTCTTTATTTGGTCTGGGTCTGCAACATATTTTGTCACATTCTTAGCACTCACCTTGATGATGGATCATTGAGTATGATCCAAAATGTTGATGCAAAAGCTCACACACAATCTCACCCAGAAGTAGGAATTTAATTAAAAATTGTTGTATGCAAATTTTGCCTATAGTAAAATCAAATCCCAGCCCTTTGATTTATCTCCAACCAAGAATCTTAGCAAATTACCCAAATTATGGTTCATAGCTTTTGTTTGTCCATTAGTGTGTGGATGATGTGATGAACTAAACTTCAAATCTATCTTCAAATTCTTCCAAAATGTATGCCAAAAATACCCAAAAAATTTGGTATCTCATTTTGAAACTATACTCTTTGGTAAACAAAGTGTAAAATCCATGTTGACATCCTCCCTTGACTTCTTTGGTATAGGTAATGGTTAATACAACCCAATATTTTGCTTCACTCCTTTTCCATCTTACATGCTTTGCACAAACTTCTTCACATTTTGTTGCAATTGTGACCAGTAATAATTCTCAACAATCAAAGAAATTGTCTTATCTCTCCCAAAATGTTGAGCCAATCCTCTAGTATGGTTCTCCTTGATGATATTTCCTCTCATAGGACTTCTAGGAATACACAAATGACTTCCTTTGAACATCACACCATTTGGATTATGATACCCAACCACTTTGTCCTATCAAGTGCAGCAGATTCTATACAAGCCTTCCAAGCTTTGCCAAAATTAGGATCCTCTAGATACAAATTCTTGAGCTCCTTGAACCCAACCACCTCAATCTGCATCTCCATCAATAAAATTTGTCTTCTAATAAGAGCATCTACAACTTTGTTAGACTTCCTACTCCTATGTTCAAAAAAATGTATAAATCTACAAAAACTCAACTCACTTCAAATGTCTTTGGTTCAATTTTCCTTGACTATTCAAATATTTCAAAGCTTGATAATTAGTATACAAAACAAACTCCTTAGGAAGAAGAGAGTGCCTCCACGTCTTCAATTCCTAAACTATAGCATAAAATTCACGAGCACAAGCAAAATATTTTCTTTTGGCATCATTTAACTTATCGTTGAAATAATCAATAGGTCTACCTTCTTAGCTCAAAATAGCTCCTATTGCAGTACTATTAGCATCAAAGTCTACTTCAAACACCTAGTTAAAATGTGGAAGTGCTAAATAGGATAATCTATAACTTTCTATTTCAATAGATTAAAACTGTTATCTACTCCTAAAGTCCACTTAAATTCTTTCCTATCCCCTCTCATTATTTCAATTAATGGCCCACAAATACTGCTAAAACCTTTGATAAACTTTCTGTAAAAACTAGCTAGTGCATGAAAAGATTTTACCTTAGTTGCACTTCTTGGAGTAGGTCATTCAAGGATAGTCTTCACTTTCTCAGGGTCCATTTTTAGACCTTCTATTGATGCTAAAAATCCCAAGTACACCAACTCCTTATTCACAAAACTACACTTTTTTAGATTTATCATCAACTTATCTTAACTCAACTTATCAAACACCTTACAAATATGCATCAAAATTTCCTCTAATGTCTTTCTAAAGATCAAAATATCATCTCAGTAAACAATGGAAAACTTACCCAAAAACTCCTTCAGTACCTCATTCATGAGCCTCATGAAAGTTCTCGGTGCAATGATTAGCCCAAAATGCATGACTAACCACATGTACAATCCTTCCCTTGTCTTGAAGGTAGTCTTCACTCATCTCATTCTTTGATGTGAATCTAATGGTATGCACTCTTTAGATCCATCTTTGTGAAATACATAGTTCCACTCAAAACAATCCAACTCATGAACTTGTCTATTCAACTCTTCAATTTTTTCTAGTGTCATTCTGTACACTACCTTGTTTGGAAAACTAGTCAAATCCATCTGGTGACTAATCTTCCTCATGGGGGGTAATACATTAGGTACATTATCTGATACAATATCAAAAACTTTCCCAACAAACTTGCAACTTCTAGAGGTACCTCCTCTACTTCTTCTTTACCATCTTTTGGGATTACAACAAAATACATATTCTCATGATTCATACCTTGGAGAAACTCCTTTTCATTAACAAAATATATTCTAGTAGCACTACATACCTTTTCTTCTTTCTACTTCAATGACTTCAACTTATGTTTTACTCTATCCTTTGTCAGAGTGCAGGTATTTGCACACCTATCATATACAACATGCCTATCAAGCTACCATGACCTACCCAAAAATATATGATATATGTCCATGGGTATTCTATCATATAGAATCTTATCCTAGTAGCTATTAGCCATATTTTCCCTCCTACCAAAATCTAAATCTTAAATGGCAAACATGTCTAATGGACAATTGATTATTTCAAATTTGAAATTTCCACATGTGCTCAAATGCGTTATACTTTAACCCTTATTTTCCTAAGTCTAACCTTATCCTTTCATGATTTTCATGTTATATCTTATAAGCCATTTAAGTTGTGACCATGCGATTTCTATTTCATCACCCAGTCATAGGCTATTAGCACTTAACACTCAAGTAGACCATGAAGGGGTGAAATAGCTAAGTCTACAATTAGTGATTCTTGGTTGTGATGGTGTGAGGTCTACCTCAATAGATAGATCTCATGTGAATCACAAGGTCATTGCGGTTGGTCTTAACTCATGGTCTAGGCAACAACGCATCGATTCCTCTTATTGCTCGTTTATAGGGTTAAGGCACTTAGGTTAATAATGAGTTGTGATTGAGCAATCATGATTTGATTTGTCTTCATTGCATTTTCATATGAGTTTTAGGCTAATCCCAAATTAGAGTTGCAAAGTGTCAAAGCATTGTGCATCGTAGCTTTGCTAGAGTTATGGCTTGAACCAAAATTAGTACTACAATCATGCGTCTCTTCCTATTCGCATGGTTGCAATGAGCTAAAGATAATCCTAGGTTAAGATTGTGGAGTTGTGGGATGGTTCCATATGGATGAACTTTGATGATGTGGCAGCACTAGTTTGGTCAGAAGTACTAACATGGGTGATAAACTATGGTTCTCCTTTGGTTGTTTGATCTTCCAAAATCAATGCATGTCATTATGTTGATATGGAAAAATATACAATAAAAATATATATCAAGATAACAATGATGTAACACATGTCTCAATAGGGTTGGGTGGTGAGTAAGCAGTGGTGGTTAGGTTCATAGTTTTTTGAGGTCATAGGTATGTCATGTTACATCGACTTTAAGCTGTGAATGCACAACCAAGGCATTTCAGTGATCTCACATCATCGCATAGTTAGAAGGTTGTTAGGGATAAACCATGGTAATGATGTGAAGGGTTAGTATTATACCATCACTAGGTCAAAGCAATTAGTGGAAAGTGCTAAGGACAAGCTACAAAGCAACAATATGGTTTGATCATAGTTTTATAGGTATAAACAATTAATGAAGGTAAAGAGTTGCAAAGCCATGATCAATTGTAGTTAGAGGTCAAACTTGGAAGATAAAAGAGTGGCTAGGTGGCAGAATGAGAAAATATGATAGGTCAAAATGGAAAAGCCTGAGGATTGACTCTATTTGACCAATGACATGGCTAGTTTGTTGTGCTGATAGCAAGAAAGAAATACCTCATAAATGATAAATTTGATCTTCTTTATTGTCCACAACCACTCTTCATTGTTCGCCATGCCTGATAAATGTAAAGGGACACTCCATTACTACCTGATTATCCATCTACCTAGTCAGAATGATAATAGTTTCCATTTCTATCTTCTCAAGGTTTTGTTTGGTGAATGAGATATGATTTTCCTGCATCCAAACATGTACCAAGATCAAATTTTCTCTCAATTTTGCAGTGATTGTTCTCTGCAACCTTAAATGAAGTTGTTGAGTTTTTCCTTAGGGTAGAATCTATCTGAGTTATGCTAAAACTATAAAAGAAGATTTTATAACCTTTCTTAGGGTCGGTTATTTTTTCTCTGATCCTATAGCAGTAGTTTTCTACTCTATTATGGTAATTTACTTTTTTCTATAAGTGAATATAATCTCCTACTTTACATCATGCCCCCATAAATATTAGTGCAAAATGTTCTTGCATATATTGGTGTTTTGTTTTCATTCTTCAATCTACATAACAATATCTACTCTTACCCCTTGAATGCTATAGAGTGAAGTTCCTTCCTTGTGGCATTTTATTTGGTTTTTGATCTATATGTGATTGTTGGATTAAGATAAAGGTTGAATTAGTGTATTTTGAGGTTATATTGATAAGTAGAGCATTGTTAGGCAAAGATTGTTGATCAAATAAGTAAAATTGACAAATGAGTGTCAACACACTTAACCATCTTCACTATACATGTTGAGTATACAATGGAAGCTAAGCCAGAACTCTAATACATGCCAAGTTATAGATAGTGCTGAGTAGATTAGAAGACAATATGTGTCGAGCAAAGAAAAAGTTAATAAGTGTCGAGTAACACAAAAATTCATTAGGTGCCGAGTAACACAAGAATTCATTAGGTGCCGAGTAACACAGGAATTCATCAGGTGCCGAGTAGCACAAGAATTCATTAGGTACTAAGTAACCCAAGAATTCATTAGGTGCTGAGTAACAAAGGAATTTTATAGGAGTTGAGTAACCAAGAAACACAGTGAATGTCGAGCAATCCAGAATAGATGGTGCCAAGCATCAGTATTACTTTATGTGCCGAGCAATGCAGGATCAGCATAAAAGTTTGTGCAATTGCAAGCCAAGATGTAAAATGGTTATGCATGACTTATGACAGGATAAAATGATAAGATCAAATCCTCACAACCACCTATACAATCCTCATGCAACCAATCAGAAAATTGGAGACTGCATGCAGCCAATAGGTGAATTTCAAGGGTTTGAGCAGGAACATTTGAATCAAGGATGCATAACAAACCACTAACCTTTATAAGGGAGTCTTGAAACCATTGATAAATAGTGAGAGGAGTCATGAGAAGAAGGAAAAGTAGAGCCTATTATTAAGATCATTGCAGAATATTGGTGTCAAAGATTTAGTGGAAAGGATGACATTTACACATCTAGTTGATCAAAATAGAAAAAGGAACACAATCAAAAAAATAAGATCTAGCAGAGATCAGTAATAGAAAAGTAGATCAAGTACCTAAGATCAACATCAGAGATTGCATTAGATTAGGTGTATTATTCTAATACTCTCTCATAATTGTATTAGGAATTTGGAAATCCTATTGAGTTAGGTGAGTTTAACAGCCTTATGTAAATCCTTTAACAGGGTGGCATTCTAAGTTGAATGTTCTTAAGTCCTCTAATAGGGCACAGTCCTAACAAGGTGTAGAAATCCTTTAATAGGGTCACATTTAATAGTGTGTTGTAGCCTTTAATAGGGTAGGCCTTTAACAGGGAAAACCATCAGAAGTGGTTGAAATCAATTGCTACAGTAATTTTGTGGGTATCATCCCCACCCCAGTTTTACCTTCTTATTCCTAGAGGGTTTCTGGGTCACCAAAATCTCAAGTGTTATGTGGTGATGCATGTTTGCTTCTTATGATTGTTTAATGTTTATATGCATGCATGTTAATTTTAGTTATATGTTATTAAGGAGTTAAAATTCATACAAAGGTTAGTACTTCTGATTCACCCCCCCTCTCAGAAGCACTCTTCCCATTGAGACATTCCAATAAAGATATGACTGAAAAAACTAGTTTGGTGTATCACCCCCTTTAGATTAGGTTAGGTAGCTTTCTTTTATGCATTCCTTCTCCCTTTTCCTCTTAAATATTAGTTAGGTGCACCTTGATAGTAAGGAAGTTGGCCTTCTCTAGAGATTCAATCTCATAGTTCAAGTCCCACAACTTGGAGATTGTTTCCATGTTTCACAAGGTTTCCTTTAGGTAAAAACTTTAGGCAAGGGTGCAAGCTTTTCTGACAACAATAGCTTCCAATCTTGAACTTCATTGAGTATTTCTCATTTACCATGACCATGTGGTCATGCTCCACCCAAGCAATATGGTATGGACGTAGCCTCTTGAGATCTAAATTCATGACCATAATTTTTGACACCAGATTGTCAATACTTCCTCCATCAATGATCACATCACAATACTTATCCTCACATTTTCACCTTGTGAGAAACACATTCCTCCTTTGATCACATTCATTCTCACCACTCAGAAAGACTCTCCTATTAACTAGGACTTCTCATGTTTCAGCATCTTCAGAATGTGATGATTTGGCATCTTCACCAACATGCACAACTCTATCTTGGACTTCTATTATTTTATCTATCCTTCGTTGGTGCTAAGAACATTCAAATGATCTATGCCCTTCTTCTCTATAGTGAAAACATTTTCCATGAAAATCTCCTCTTCCAACTCTTTACCCTCTTCATCTTCATCTTTGATCTATGTTGTTCTAATTATGGAAGCGATTGGAATTGTGTATCCTCTAGTTTTGAATACTAATACTCACCTCATCCTTCATCTTTCATAATCATTTTGGCCTCTATAAGACCATGTGCTAGATCATCCACCATGACCTCTTCCACTATTTTTATTATCAAACTTTTTGCTCAACTTCTCCTCAACTCTTAGGGAAAACTAGTATGCCTCTTCAATACTAGTCATTCAAACTAGACTCAACTCCTCCTAAATGCTTGGCCTTAACCCATTAAGATAATGGGAAACTTTCTCCTTATTATCTTTTACATGACCAATTCTAATGAGAATGTGGTAGAACTCTTCAGTATACTCTTGAATAGATCTTCTTTCTTGCTTCAACCTTTGCATTTTATTTAGCAGATCAAGCTCATAATCCATGAGAATGAAGTGTCATTTCAATTTAGCTATCATCTTGTCCCATCTAGTGACTTTCTCATTTCCTCTTCTATTTCACTCCAATAAATTTCCTACCACCAAATCCTTGCACGTCCTTTCAATTTTTTCTTCACAAACTAGACCCTATTAGGATCCTCAATATCTTCATACTAAAAGTATTACTCCAATTCATTGATCCAATCAATCAACTCCTCTAGGTTAAGATTTCCTAAAAATGTGGGAACCTCAAAGTTAGGTCTTTTTTCAATCTTGGAGATGGTCTTGAAAAGTCTTTCTTCTTCTGGATTGAGAAGTGCTTCTACTTCAACATTTTCTTCTTTTTCTTCACCTTCAACCTCACTTTCATCTCTTATGACAAGATTTACTCTACTGTGTATTTTTTCTTCCAATGCTTGCATCTATTTTTGGAGGGATCTAAAACCCTTAGCTTTAACACCAATGACTCTTCCACCATTCTTTCTTCATGGAGGCATTTTTTGTACTTTTGCTAAAACCCTAGTGCAAGCAGCCTCACAATATGATGTAGGAGCATCTTGCATCACAAAATGGGGGTGTGATCAAAATTATAATTATAAAAAAAATAATTGGAGGAGAGAGAAAGTGATGAAAATTAGAGGAAAATAATTTAAAAATAGGAAAAAAAGAAGAAGGAAAAAAGAGGAATTTCTATTTTCAAGGTGCATAGGTGGCATAACTAGAAAAGTAAGAAAATAGTTGTCATTTCATTCATTAAGGTGTGTTGGTGGCATTTTAGAAGTAAGGATAGATCAAAGAACAGAAGGCCAGGCTAGAGTTACACATTTTGATGAAGATGACAAGATTTGTGAGCTAGAAGAAAATGAACATGATTTGAAGATTATAGTAGTAGAGGATGAATATAATGCCTTGGTTGGAAGTCAGAGAAGTGAAGTGGTTACTTTCCTCGTTGAAGAGATGGAAGAAGAAATCAAAGATGAAGATGTGAAAGAGGTAAATTTCTATGAATTATGGAATGCTAAATTTGAGATGAATTTGAAAGATAATGATGATGGTTTATATGAGGATCTGGTTAGTGATGTGTGGTATGGAAAGGAAGATTGGTACAATGTTGTTGAGTTTTTTATAGGTGTATTAAATCCTATAAGATTGGAGGAGGATGAGAGTTATACTTGGACAGAGTTCATTTCAAAGGAGAATTTTCAGCAACAAACACTTGTTCTAGCTAGGTGTTGGAAAAGAGGAAAGAAGGAAATGTATCAGCAACAAATACTTGTTCCAACTATATGTTGGAAGAAGAGGAAAAAAAACATATCGACAGTGGCTACTTCAAAAAATTTCCTACCATAGGTGTCTAATGCAAGAGTATCTTGCATCACAAAAAATGGGTGTGATCAAAATTATAATTATTTAAAAATGTGGATGAGAGAGAAAGTGACAAAAATTAGAGGAAAAATAATTTAAAAATAAAAAATAGAAAAAAAGGAGAAAAGAGGAATTTCTATTTTCAAGGTGCATAGGTGGCGTAACTAGAAAATAAAAAAATAGTTGTCACTTCATTTATCGAGGTGTGTAGGTGGCATTTTACAAATTTGTGGAAAGTTCCTTAAGTCATTCATTTAATATTTGTTGTGATCCATAAAGGAAATTTAATTTTCTAATAGGGTCACATGGTAGTGCTTAGTTATATCTGGGTATGAATTTAATATTTCTTTTAAGGTAGTTGTATTTATCATTTATCCTACATTGGTTGTGTTTGTAACATATTTTTTGTTAAGTGCCTATTTAAGCAAGGCTTATAAGCATTTGTAATCAATCTCTCAAGTTGTGAGCTCTTCTTGTATAGAAGCTTTGGAAGAGAAGGATCTTAATGTGTAAGATCTTAGGTGGAAGTTCTTCTTGGTGAATCCCTTTGGGTTTAAGCTCTTTGGTTGTAAGCTCTTCTTGTAGAAGCTCTTGGTTTGGAAGCTCTCTCATATTGTAAGAATTTGGAGTTCTCTCATTTGGAGAATATAGTAATTAATTTCAAGTATTAATAAAGCATGCTTTGAAGCATTTTGTCATCCCTTTTTCTCCATATTATTGCATTCTTGGCTATGAGTTGGTAAGGGTGGTGTGGTCCTTCATCACAATCGATGATCCTTCTACAAGCTTAGTCCAAAC
Source organism: Cupressus sempervirens (assembly GCA_028749045.1). Lineage (NCBI taxonomy): Eukaryota > Viridiplantae > Streptophyta > Pinopsida > Cupressales > Cupressaceae > Cupressus > Cupressus sempervirens. Next base: position 690,043,943 of record CM053793.1, read on the forward strand.
CATGACCCTAGTGCAACTACCTCATAGTCGACAATTTGTCCACACACTTAGAACACCTTCTATGCTACCACTTGATGAAGGGTGCTCCCTTTAATACCACAAACACATAGATAAATAAAAATCAACAATTGGCAAGAACAAAATATATGCTTCTTATTATCGTCGCAAATGCAAAATTACAAAATTTTGAAATATAATATGCAAACCCACATGGGTGCCTTCTTTATAATAATTTGCAACACATAGTTGTGAACTATCACCTAGAGTTGTCCTAGACAATGTATAGGCATTCCTTAAATAGGCAATTTTTACACCGCTCAAGAAGTTTATAGACATCAAACCCTAACCCTTGAGACCAACTAACTCTAAAAGTATATATAGGATTGACCCAATACACCTTTGACACTTATTTTGGAAATTTTGGACCCATTTCGAAGCCCATCTAGGGCCTCTAAGGTCTTCAACGGTGATCCTAGATTTTTTATACCAAAATTTCTAACTAAAAGTCCATAATAAATCCATGAATACTCATGATATGGCATTGAACCTCAATTGGTAAGCTAATATATCCAAGATGAACATCCACCTTTGAAATTAGGACACTTAGAACTTGTATGATTGCCTTACTAAGTAGCAAGCCTTCACAAACAACAATTATGCACCATGACAACCCTTGTTCAAGAAACAAAAATGAAATATTTTTGGGTGATGCAATATTGCTCTTACACCTAGGATGCTCCTACGTCATGACCAATAACCAAAATAGAAATGCAAAATAACAAGAAACCAAGCACCGTAACACAATAATTTTTGTTCTGGAGGAAAACCCTTGATCATGGGAAAAAGCCCTAGTGGGGATGATACCCACTAGATATTATACTAATACACAAATTCCATGTTAAAGGATATGACCCTAATAGGAGTCAAATATAAGGCATCTAGTACAATTATCAATGTTAAAGGACATATCCATGTTAGGAGACCTTGAAGCATTGTTAGAAGATTCTAACATGTTAGAAGATTCTAACATGTTAGAAGATTCTAACATGTTAGAAGATTCTAACATGTTAGAAGATTCTAACATGTTAGAAGATTCTAACATGTTAGAAGTTGATGAGAACACAAGGCTCACTACTCAAGAACACTATTAAAAGATGAAAAGTTAAGCCACATTTAGTTGAAGATAACAAATCCAAGAAATGTAAATAGAGTGATCTCCAACTTACTTTCCAAAATAATTCCTTTGAAGTCCACTAGGAATGATAGATTCCACTCATATATCTTCTAAAAGCATCTAGAAATATCTTTTCTCTAATTTGATATTCTAGCATCAAGGATCACACCTCTACATCTCATACATGCATTCCATACCTATAAAAATGAGTAAAATAACTTTCCTTTGTACCCATTAGAAATAATCAATTAGGTCATCCTATTAGGACTTCCCAAGTGTACAATTAGATATATAAGATCCATTAGCAAGTAATCAATTATAAAGGAATGAATGTTGTCATTTATGGAAACATTATCCCATGTTAAGGTTTCCTATATTTACATTTGATTTTGATTTTGATTTAATGATAAATTTTCATGGGTACAGTTCAAGAAATTTGTCAATAGAGGCATTGTTTTGATCAATGAGCTAGAAAGATCGATATTATTAGTTGCAATCTTGGATATTGATATAATGGAGTCTATATATTATGCAATTTTTTTTTGTGGAGTTGATATATCAATTAGCAAATATTTTGGTTGATAAATCTGAAGGCATTCTTATATTGAAGACTTCAAGATATGAGAAAAAGATCAAACATTTGGCCTAACAAATTGAATTTCTGTGTCAATTAAATTACTTGGAAATATATGGATGATATCCAAGATGTCAACCCTTAGAAAGTTTTGATTATTTGTTTTGGGAAAAGTGTTTGTAAGATAACTAAGATAGGGGGGGGGGGGGGGGGGGGTAGAGTAGCTATGTCTAGTTATCTCACAATCCTTTTAAACTTTTCATTGCCATCAAATCAACATAAAGATTAACAACACTCACTTCAATACATCTAATCACTCGATAGATATATCCAACTTAAAAATTAACTCATACATCAACTTATTTCCAAAATGTTCTCAAAATTTTCCTTGTATAACCAACTATCAGTAAATTTCTAGTAATTGCCTAATGATATCTTAGTTATTATCGAGTTTCTATAAATTGTAAAACCATGTAAATCAACTTGCAACACAAATAAAATTCACACAATTAACTCCAAGATTTTAATGTGGAAACATTGTTAACGAAAAAACCACCTAAGATCACCACAAAAATTCTACTCTTCTAAAGTGATTTTTGTTAGTAGACCACCTTGTTAACATTACAAACACTTTGTTAAAGTGACCTTGTTAGAGGATTTCACTGAAAGATCATGTAATCTTACCACTCCATGTCTAGGACTAAAAAGAGTAGCCTAACTTAAAGGACATACAAACACCACTAATTGATGTTACCATATAGGATTTCACATAATCATTAGGTCCACTCAGTGCTTCCAAAATTTTCTACTACAATGGTTATACAATAATAGTATAAAGTGGTCCATTAAGAACAACAACTACATTTTCTTGTTCAGATCTCTATTCTTGCTCCTCCTTTTTCTTTCACTCACTTGGCTAATTCTGTCTACCACAAACTCTTCTTCTTCTCTTCTCTCTACTTTGCTTAGTTCACTTGGCTCAACACTTCTTTCTTCTCTTACTTTCTTTAACAGTTCACACTCACTACAACTTCAACTCTTCAACATAATCGCCTCCTAGCCAACAACATGAGATTAGCTCCACAACCTTTCAAAATTAGCTCAATAGATCAGCAACATAAATTTTCATTTACTCCTCCTTAAATAGATTTCTCAATGCTTCTAGATCCTTCCATCTTTTTTTGCTTAATTAAAATCATCGATCTTTGGTTTAAAACTAAATTAATTCATACAATGAATTTAGACACATAGAAAATATAACTTTGCATTGAAATTTGTGTCCATCCTTATCCTTCTTCAATTTCCTTTGTTGGATCCTTCTTGAATTTTCTCCATTGTAGATCTTGCAACAAACTCTGACTCTCACATTAGACCTTCTCAAACTTTCCAAATTTCCATCAAAAGTTGGCCTACGATTTTGATGAAGGAGCATCCTCGGTGTAAGAGCAATCAGCATCACCCAAAAAAAATCTTTTCTTTTTAGTCTTTTCTATTTTAATAAGGACTAGTAGATAGGGTGGTTACTATTTATGGAAACTTGCTATTTTTAGTAAGTTTTTCATACAAGCTTAGAAAGTTCTCATTTTCTATAGGAAGGTTCAATTTAGAGTTATAAGCCTACCATAAAAATCTTATTGCTCCAACTTAAGTATCAAAGAAGTTATTGTAGATTTTCAGTGGAAAAATTTGTGGAAATATCTTCAGGCTCACTTTTGGAGGCCATAGAGTGGCTAGATGAAGTATGAAAACTCAACAAAAGGGTGCTTGCACAATTCCATTAGGAGCTAGCAGTTCCTTAAAGTGGTTATAATAGCCAATCAGAGCAATGATTTGAGAGTTATGGCCTTCCAAAGTTGGGGTACCCAAAATATCTAAAATAATTGTCAAAGATGGATTTAGTTGACTCTATATGTATTATTATGGTCTATTGGCCCTAGGTATTAAGTTTGAGCATCTAGAACCTTCCTGGGTGGCATAAAATTGCCTATTTAAGAAAGCTTTGAACATTGTCTAGGACAACTCTAGGTGATAGTTCGCAACTTTTCTTGCAGATTACTTTAATGAAGGCACCCATGTGGGTTAGCATATTGTAATTGTGAATTCTGTAATTCTAAATTTGTGGCACAAATAAAAAGTCCATATTTTGTTCTCACATTTATTATTGTTTCTTTGTTTCTATTATGGTTTATGGTATTAAGGGGGAGTACCCTTTGTTAAGTGGTATCAGAGCTAGAGTTCTTGAGTGTGCGGATAAATCACTGATTATGAGGTAGTTCACACCAAGACCATGGTTTGGGATGAGCATCTAGACAGATCACTGATTGTGAGGCAATTTGTACTAGGTTTTCAGTAGAAGTGCCAAAAATGCCTCCTCAAAGAGAGCATGGTAGAAGAGGTATAGGTGTTACACCTAAGGGTTTTCAAGCCCTCTAAAGACAAATGAAACCATTGGAAGAATAGATGTATAGAGGACTAAATCTTCCTATAAGAGATGAAAGCAAGGATGAGGAAAAAGTAGAATAAAATGCCAAAGCAGAGGCAGTTCTAAACCCAGAGGAAGAGAGGCTTTTTAGGTCCATCTCCAAGATTAGAAAAAGACATAAGTTCAAGGTTGCCACATTTCTAGGAAATCTTGACCTAGAGGAGTTGATCGAATGGATCAATGAATTGGAGGAGTACTTTGAGTATGAAGATATTGAGGATTTGGATAGGGTCAAGTTTGCGAAGGAAAAACTGAAGGGACATGCAAAGATCTAGTAGCAGGAGGTTTAGTTGGAGAGAAATAGAAAGGGAAAGGACAAAATCAGCAGATGGGATTAGATGATAGCAAAACTAAAGTAACAATTTATTCCTATGGATTATGAGATTGATTTGTTGAAGAAAATGCAAGGGGTGAAGCAAACAAGAAAATCTATTCAAGAGTATACTGAAGAGTTCTACTAAGTTCTCATTAGAATTGGCCATGCAGAAGCTGATAAGGAGAAAATTGCCTACTATATTAATGGGTTAAGGCCAAGAATTTAAGATGAATTATGTCTAGTTCAAATGAACAGTATTGAGAAGGCATACCAGTTTTCCCTAAGAGTTGAGAAGAAACTAAGAAAGAAATTTGACAAGAATAGTGGAAGAGGTCAGGGTGGAAGATCTGGTAGATGATCTTATGGTGGCTGTAATAATGATTAGAAGAACAAGGATGAGGCTATAAGTAGTAGTTAGAACCAAAGATGAAACAATTCCAATAATTTCCATGATTAGAACAATAGAGATTAGAGAGGAAGAGGTAGAGGAAAAGGATCTAGAAGAGGAGGCTTCTATGGGAAATTTTTTCACTATAGAGAAGAAGAGCATAGAGAATTTGAATGTACCAAGTGTGAAGGAAGGATAGATCAAAGAAAAAAAGGCTAGGCCAGAGCTGCACATGTTGATAAAGATGCCAAATCATCACATTCTAAAAATGTCGAAAGAGGAGAAGTCCTAGTTAACAAAAGAGTCCTTCTGAGTGGTGAGAATGAACCTAGTCAAAGAAGGAACTTGTTTCACACAAGGTGCAAATGTGAATATAAGTGTTGTGATGTGATCATTAATGGTGGTAGTACTGACAATCTGGTGTAAGAAATGATGGTCTCAAAGTTGAAGCTGAGGAGACAAAAACACCCACATCCATACTATATTGCCTGGGTGCAAGATGATCACAAGGTCATGGTCAATGAGCAGTGCTCAATGAAGTTCAAGATTGGAAGCTACTAAGATGAAGTATTATGTGATATCATACCTATGGACATATGTCATATTTTGTTGGGTAGGCCGTAATAGTTTGATAGGAATGTTATACGTGATGGGTGAGCAAATACCTACACTCTGACCAAGGATGGAGTGAAACATAAGTTGAAGTCATTTAAGGAGAAAGAAGAAAGGTATGTAGTGCTGCCAGAATATGTTTTATTGATGGAAAAGAGTTTCTCAAAGGTATGAAGTGCGAGCATATGTGTTTTTCTATAATTCCAAAAGATAGTAAAGAAGAAGAAGGGGAGGTACCTGGAGAAGTTGGAGATATTTTGGGGGAGTTTTCTGATATTGTATTAGATAATGTACCTAATGGATTGCCCCTAATGAGAAGATTAGTCACTAGATGGATTTAGTTCTAGGAGCCAGTTTATCAAACAAGGTAGCACATAGAATGACACAAGTAGAAAGTGAAGAGTTGAATAAACAAGTTCATGAGTTGTTGTAGAAGGGGTTTATTCAAGAGAGTTTGAGTCCATGTATTTTACTAGCCATATTGGCACCAAAGAATAATGGAGAATGGAGGATGTGCATAGATTCTTGCACTATCAACAAGATCACGATTATGTACACATTTCTATTACCAAGGATGGATGATATTATGGACTGTTTGAGTGGAGTTGAGTATTTCACAAAGATAGATCTAAAGAATGGATATGGTTAGATTTGTATCATAGAAGGTGATGAATGGAAGATAGCTTTCAAGACAAAAGAAGGCTTATACAAGTGGTTAGTAATGTCTTTTGGGCTAACCAATGCATTAAGCACTTTCATGAGGCTCATGAATGAGGCACTAAAGGAATTTATGGGTAAGTTTCTCATTGTTTACCTAGATGATATTTTGATCTTTAGTAAGATATTGGAGGAGGACTTGATCCATATTTTTAAGGTGTTTGATAAGTTGAGGGAAGAAAAGTTGTTGATAAACTTGAAGAAGTGCAGTTTTTTAAAGAAAGAGTTGGTGTAATTGGGATTTGTAGTCTCAATAGAAGGTCTAAAAATGGACCTAGAGAAAGAGAAGGTTATCCTTGAATGGCCTACTCCAAGGAGTGTGATAGAGGTAAGATATTTTCATGAACTAGCTAGTTTTTACAGAATGTCCATAAGAGGTTTTAGCAGTATTTGTGGACCTCTTATTGAAAAAATGAGAAGGGATAGGAAAGAATTTAAGTGGATTGTAGGAGTAGATAAGAGTTTTAATTTGTTGAAATAGAAAGTTACTGAGAAGCCTATTTTATCACTTCCATATTTTAACAAGGTATTTCAAGTAGACTATGATGCTAGTGGTACTACTATAGGAGCTTTTGAGCCAAGAACCTAGACCTGTTGCTTATTTCAGTGGGAAGTTGAATGATGCAAGAAAAAAAATATTATGTTTATGATTAGGAATTTTATGATATAGTTCAAACATTAAAGAAGTGGAGACACTATCTTCTTCCTAAGGAGTTTTTTTTGGAAACTAATCATTAAGCTTTTCAATAGTTGAATAATCAAGGAAAATTGAACCAAAGGCATTTGAAGTGGGTTGAGTTTTTGTAGAGCTATACTTTTTTTTTGAAACACAGGAGTGGGAAGTCTAATAGAGTTGTAGATGCTCTTAGTAGAGGACAATTTTTTTCTAACAAAAATGTAGATAGAGGTAGTTGGGTTCAAGGAATTTAGTACTTTGTATCCAGATGATCCTAATTTTGGTGAAGCATGGAAGGCTTGTAAAAAACTTGTTACACTTGACAAGACAAAGTGGTTGGATTTCATGATCCAGGATAGTATGTTTTTTAAAGGAAACTAGTTATGCATTCCCAAAAGTTCAATGAGAGAGAATCTCATCAAAGAGAAGATAGTGGAGGGTTTAGTTGGACATTTTGGCAGAGATAAAACCATAACTTTGGTTGCTAAGAATTATTACTAGCCATATTTGCAGCAAGATGTTAAGAAGTTTGTATAGAGTTGTAGAGTATGTCAGATGGAAAAAGGAGTGAAGTAGAATATAGGATCTTATCAGACATTACCCATACCAGAGAAGCTATGGGAGGATATCAACATGGATTTTGTTCTTGGATTACTAAGGACTCATTGTGGACATGATTTTTTTTTTCTGGTGGTTGACAGGTTTTCAAAGATGGCACATTTTATTCCTTGCAAGAAGATTGGTGATGTTGTTCATGTGGCAAAGTTGTTTTTTACAGAAGTGGTGAGACTACATGGTCTGCCAAAGGGTATAGTTTTAGATCAAGATACCAAATTTGTTGGGTGTTTCTGGCATACATTATGGAAGAATTTGAATATATATTTGAAGTTTAATTCATCACATCATCCACAAACTGATGGACAAACAGAAGTTATGAATCAAAGTTTGGAAAACTTGCTAAGATGCTTGGTTGGAGATAAATTAAAAGATGGGATATGATTTTACTACAAGTGGAATTTTCATATAATAATTTTATCAATAGGAGTACTCATAAATCACCATTCGAAATTGTATGTGGGAGTAGTCCTAAAATGCTTCTAAATTGAGGCAGTTGGATAAAGGAGAGATAAATAGTGCTAAAGTAGAAGAGTTTGTTGAACATTTGAAGAACATCCATGAGGAGGTGAGGAATCACATCATAAAGATAAATACATAGTATAAAGCTAAGGTAGATTTGACAAGGAGGTATAAAGAATTTTAGATTGGATATGAAGTCATGGTTCATTTGAGAAAGGAGCATTTTCCAATGGGTATATATAATAAGCTGAAGATGAAGAAGTTTAGACCATGCAAGATATTGAAAAGGCATGATTCTAGAAATGCTTATGAAGTGGAGTTGCCTACTAAATTGAATATTTCACCAGTATTTAACATTTCAAATTTGATTAAGTATTATGAAGGAGGTGATGGAGATGAAGTTGCAGAAGCATAGTGGAGTATTCCAATAGCTAGTTTGGCTACAAAGGAGATTAAGGAGATACTGAACAGTCATGTTGGAAAAAGTACAAGGAAAAAAACTTGAAGAATATCTAATCAAATGGAAAGGGAGGCCAGTAGAGGATTCATCATGGCTAGCAAGGAAGGAAGTTAACTATCTTGGTTTTCCTCTGAACACCTTAGACATGATGGGGTCACTTCACAAATTACCCCAGATGTCTGATGTAGGAGCATCCTAGGTGTAAGAGCAATCTTCCATCACCTAAAAAAAATAAAATTCTTTTCAGTCTTTTTTATTTTAATAAGGACTACTAGATAGGGTGGTTACTATTTATGGGAACTTGCTATTTTTAGTAAGTTTTTTATATGAGCTTGGAATGTTCTCATAGGAAGGTTCATTTTAGAATTATAAGCATATCATAAAAATCTCATTACTCCAGCTTAAGTATAAGAAAAGTTATTGTAGATTTTTGGTGGAAAAAATTGTAGAAAAATCTTTAGGCTCACCATTAGAAGCCTTAGAGTGCTTGGATGAGGTCAAAAAACTCAATGGAAGGGTGCTTGTGCAATTACAAGCCTGTAGATCATGAGTTGGCATTTCTAAAAAGTGGTTACAAAAGCCAATCAGAGCAATAATTCAAGAGTTATAGCCTTCCAAAGTTAGGCTACCTAAAATATGTAAAATAATTGTCAAAGATGTATTTAGTTGACTCTATATGTATTATTACGGTCTGTTGGCCCTAGGTATTAAGTTTGAGCATCTAGAACCTTCCTAGGTGGCATGAAATTGCCTATTTAAGAAAGGCCTAAACGTTGTCTAGGACAACTCTAGGTGATACTTAGCAGCTTGTCTTGTAGGTTATTGTAATGAAGGTGCCCATGTGGGTTAGCATATTGTACTTATGAATTCTATAATTTTGCATTTGTGGCATAAATAAGAAGTCCATATTTTGTTCTCACATTTGTTGTTGTTTCTTTGTTTCTATTATGGTTTATGGTATTAAGGGGGAGCTCCCTTCATCAGATTCCAATTTCTCAAACTTATTCATCCGGTTGTCACTCGATAAACATTACATTTACTCGGGTAACATATAACTCAGTTACTACTAACTTGCTCAGGAAATACTATTTTCTTCCTTCTTCTTTAGAATCACTCGAGAAATATTGTAGTTACTTAGTGAATACAATCTCCCTTCATTAACCTTGTGACTTAGTTAATCTTGTGATCTTCAATACTTCTCAATAATACATGATTGTAAAATAATCAAACTAATATTACATAATCCTTTTCCAACTCATTCAAGTACTCCATATCTAGGACTAAAATGAGTGGTCCTATTTAAAGGACTTACAAATACCACTAATCAATGTTACCATATAGGATTTCATAGAATTGTTAGGTCCACTCAGTGCTTCCAAGATTTTCTACTACAATGGTTAAATAGTAATAGTGTAAAGTAATCTATTAAGAATAACAACTACCTTTTCTTGTTTAGATCTATGTTCTAGCTCCTTCTCTATTTTTTACTTACTCAACTAATTCTGTCTACGACAAACTCTTCTTCTCTTCTCTCTACTCTTCTCATTTCACCTTGCTCAACGCTTCTTTCTTCTCTTACTTTCTTTAGTAATTTGCACTCACTACAACTTCAACATAATCACCTTCTAGCCAATAACATTAGATTAGCTTCATAACCTTTCAAAATTATCTCAATAGATCAATAGCCTAAACTATCAATTTCTTCTCCTTAAATATACTTTTTAATACTTCCAAATCCTTCCATCTTTTCTCACTTAATCAGAATCATAGATCTTTGGTTTAAAATTAAATCCCTCCATATAATGAATTTAGACACATAGAAAAAATAACTTTAAATTGAACTTTGTGTCCATCCTTATCCTTATTCAATTTCCTTTGTTAGATCCTTCTTGAATTTTCTCCACCATAGATCTTGCAACAAACTTTGACTCTCGCATTAGACCTTCTCAAACTTTCCAAATTTCCATCTAAATTCACCTTCAAATTCAAATTTCTCAAACTTATTCATCAAGTTGTCACTTGGTAAACATTACTTTTACTCAGGTAACATATAACTCAGTTAATATTGTCTTGCTTGATAAACACTATGTCCTTCTTCTTTACAATCACTCAATAAATACTATGATCACTCGGTGAATCCAATCTATCTTTATTAACCTTGTGACTTGGTTAAGCTTGTGATCTTCAATATTTCTCAACTATACATGATTTTAAAACAATCAAACCAATATTACATAATCATTGTCCAACTTATTCAAGTACCCATTGAATCTGTTACATATCAACTGGGACTTCATGATACTTTCTTTAAATCCTATCATCAATCAAATGATATGGTACTTTTGTGAGTTATAGTAATGTCTAGATAATTAAGATTTTAGCATCAATGACAACATACCAACTAATATGAATCTTTTACATACATTAGTAGCATCATCACCTAACAATATCCCAATATCAATTACAATATTAGCTAGGGCTAACAATCTCCCCCTTTGGTATTGATGGAAATACATAACATAAGTGTTTACATTACAAAACAATACATAAGATAATCAAATGTATGCATTGACAATAATACAAATTTGCATTCTAGTTCATCAAACTATTACTCAATCTATATCTTTAGAAACAAAAAACCTCAACTTCTTCAACATTACTCCCACTTTGATTATGATCTCTATTTTTGATTTAGTCTTTTTTCATCTTCATCTCTGTAACATTATTCTCTCCTTTGACATGATTCTTCTTTGTTAGGTTATTCTACCCCTTTCTTATTATTCTCATCATTGTTTCTCTCCATTTTGTCTCTCCACCTTTTAGTATATTTTCCCTCTTTAACAACAATTCCAAAGATCATTATATATTTAATCATGAAAATTATAAAACCTTGTAGTTACCCTTGTACCTTGCATGTATAGATTACATTAGTTTTATTATATTTAACTTTACAACTTCAAAAATACTCCTAAAGTGTGAACAGTTCTACATCAACTCCAAAATATATTTCAATTCATTCATGAATTGATGCAACATCCAAATTCTCCTAGTGAATATTGGATAGGGAAAACACCCCTAGTTTACCTCTTAGATACTCAAAATCATCATTAGAAAATGGCTTGGTAAATATATCAATAATGTTCTCCTTAGACTTTGCATACTCAATCCTTACTTGCTTTTCTTGTACTTTCTCCCTCAAATAATGATACTTGATTAAAATATGCTTTGTCTTTGCACAAATCACCTAGTTTTTTAATATACTTATATCACTTGTGTTATCACACTAAATAGTGATAGTCTTAGTTACTTCTTCTTGCATTCCTTCCAATAATGTTTTGATCCATACAATATTTGAACAATTGATTATAGTAGCAACATATTCAGCTTCAATGGTAGATTGGGAAATAAAAATTTGTTGCTTGCTTGTTCATGTGATCAACTTTTCTCCTAAGAAAAATGCTCCTCCACTTGTTCTTTTTTTGTCATCAATATTTCTAGCCCAATCAACATCTATGTAGACTTTAATATTAAAGTCATCCTCTTAATATCCTTTTTACAATAGACAAATGTGTTTCCCTTGGATCAGATGAAAACCTAGAAACAATTCCAATAGCTAGGGAAATATCTGATTTGCTATGTACAACATACTATAGTTTTCCAATCATATATTTGTAATGTGTTTGATCAACCTTATCCATAGTGTCTTCTTTTGACAATTTCACTCCAATCACCATAGGTGTACTGACTGGTTTAGACTCATCCATCCCAAATGTTTTCAAGATTTCCTTCACATACTTGGATTGAGCAATATATATGCCTTTTGGTGTTTGACAGACTTGTAATCCAATCAAAAATTTTATCTCTCCAAACATTGACATTTAAAATTTAGTACTCATTTGATCAAAAAATTATGTACTCAACATATCATTTCCTCTAAATATTATATCATCAACAAATATTTCATCAATTAAAATCATATCTTATGCTTCATTCTTCAAATACAGATTACTATTTTTACTTGTTCTAGAAATTTTTGTCTTAATTAGATAAGAGTGTAACCTTTCATACCATGCTCTTAGGGCTTGTTTCAATCCATATGGTGCTTTATTCAACTTTCAAACCATGTCCTTTCTAGGTTCAACAAATCCTTTAGGTTGTTCAATGTAGACTTCCTCTTCAAGTATTCTATTTAGAAATGGATATTTAACATCCATTTGATATACCTTGAATTTTTTATATGTAGCATAAGCCAATAGAGACCTCACTCCTTCCAATCTTGCAAAAGGTGAAAAATTCTCACCATAGTCAATTCCTTCTTCTTAGGCATAACCTTTGTAGACCAATCTAGCCTTGTTTCTTACCACTTCACTATTCTCATTCAATTTATTTATGAAAATCTAGTTTGTTCCAATCACATTCTTATCAACAGGTCTCAGTATAAGTGTTAATGTGTTCTCTTCTCAATTTGATCAATCTCCTCATTCATGGAATTAATCAAAAATTCATCATTCAATGCAACTTTAACTAGTCTAGGCTCAAAATCAACTATTAAATATGTACCTTTTCTTATTTTTCATCTTGTTTTTACTCTTGCACTTATATCTCCAATTATTTTTTAGGTGGATGGTTCTTCCTCACATATTTGGCTAGTATAGGTTTAGATCTCTGATTCTCAACATTTTCTACACTCGATAGGGGTTTAACTTCTTATACCATTTGATACTTGGGTATAACTATTTTAGAATCGATAACCACTATTTGATGCTTGATAGGCATATGTTGTAACTTGGGTAGAGTGCCTGGTGCATCTTCATAGACATAAAAAACTTGTTGTAATCTTCAAGTTCTCTCTTTCTTTTCAAATCATTCTTCTTTTCAAACTCATTAAATATTACATTTGCACTTTTAATCATCTTGTTAGTGGCCTTGTTTAAACATTTGTAATCTTTTCTCTTAGATGAATATCCTAGGAATATACCTTCATCTCCTTTAACATCAATTTTACCATTTCTAGCATCCTTATGAATATACCATCTATTTCCAAAGATTTTGAAATAAATTACTTTTGGTGTATGACCATATCATAGCCCATAGGGTGTCTTATTTGTTCCTTTCTTCAATTGAACTTGGTTGAGTGTGTAAACAACAATACTGATTGCTTCTCTTTAGGATATCTGAGAGACCTTCTCAATCATCACTATCCTTGCACAATCCATGAGAGTTATATTTCTCCTTTTAGCAATACCATTCTTTTATGGTGTCCTCAATGCACATAATTGTTTTTTGATACCATTCTCAACACAAAATTTAGTAAATTTAGTAGACATAAATTCCCCACCTCTATCATATCTTAAACATTTCAAAGATTTACTACTTTCATTTTCAACTCTTTCTTTGCACCACTTAAACATATCAAAAGCATGTGATTTCACTTTCATGAATATTACAATAATCATCCTTTAATAATCATCCACAAATAATATAAACTATCTATAGTAACTATTACCTCCAATTGGATCACATAAATTAGTATACACTAATTCTAGAATATCATTGGAAGTGTGTGTATTGCTAGAAAAACTAGACTTTGTCATTTTACTAAACTAACATTCTTTACATATGCATTATCAGGTTTTGAAGATTTAGTAAGAATCTTACTCTTTTATTTCTACTGATCTTCACCATATTTTTAAAGTTAACATGACACAACCTTTTATTCCATAACCACACATCCTCAATTCTAAAAATAAACATGTCTTAATTGTAGGATCAAGGTAGAATAAGTTACCTTTCATTCACACTCTTCCAATTAGATTACCTTCATCATCAAAGATCTTGACCTTTCTTTTCTCAAATTCTAGCTTATGACCTGAGTTATTCAACTAAGCAATACTCAAGAGATTACATTTAAGTCATTGAACCCAATATGCATCATCACATCTAATCTTTTCATTCAACATTAGAAATATTTTACCTTTTATTGAGTATGGAACATCACTACCAAACTTAATAGTTACACTATCATCAATTTTTTCAATTTTTTTCAAATTTACTTATATCACTAGTCATATGATGTACAACCACTATCAATAATCCATGAATTATTCTTTGTAACATGTCAAATAAGGGCAATTTCATTCTCATACCTTTCACCATTTGGATCTTCCTTAGTTGCAACATAGACCATTTCAACTACTTCTTTGTCATCATCAAAACTTGTCTCAGTATGCTCTTCTCTAGTAATGTAGCATGATGTTTTGCCTTTGTCTTTATAATCTTTGTTCTTCTTGTACTTGTAATCTTTCTTGTAATTTCTATCATTCTTATTAGATTTTTCTTAGTTATGATATTTAGCAACAAAGTGACCAACTTCATCATATATGAAACAGATCAAGGGTATCTTACCTTACCTTTGGTTAACCTTCTTGCAAGAAATACTTTAATCCTATCTAGATCATTTTCAATTTTAAATTCAATTTCTTCTTTGTTTTTCTTCTCTTTCTTTGGATTTTTGATGGTTAGTGAAGACTTAAAAGAATTTTCAATAGTAACCATACTATTATCATTATTATTTAGCTCAAATGCAATCAACTAACCAACTAGACCATCAAGTGTCAAATCATTTCTAGGCATAGCTCTTACTTCTTGAATATCAACAATTTGATAGCATAAATAGGCAAAAGAGTTCTCAAGATTTTACTTACAATTTGAGAGTCCTGAATGGTACCTCCGTTATCTCTGATTATAGTTACACCATCCTTTATTGGGTTCACATATTGTGCATCATTCTCACATTCTTTCATTCTCATGTCATTGTACTTACCTCTAATAATTTCAGCTTTATCTCTTCTTACATTGTCATCTCCTCCATAGAAAAGCTTTAATTTATCCCACATTTTCTTTTCATTGGCATAGTCTTGACATCATTAAGAGAAGATGAAATATCTTTCATCATACTATTATTATTTCTCTTCTCATTCATTTGTTCTATAATCAAGGGACCAATAGGTGTGACATATTCATTATCCAACCAATGTGTAACATTATCTCCAATACCTAAAAGATGTAACCTCATTTGATCTTGCCACGAGGAAAATTTCTCCTTGTTCATCTTTAGTGTCTTTCTCTTATACATCTTGATATTTTACTTAAGTTCCTTGAAACTTATTTCTTCAAGCACTCAGAGCTCTAGTGCCAAATTTTGATATTATTGAGAGGGGGGTTGAATCAGTTATGTCCAATTATCTCACAGTCCCTTCAAACTTTTCATCACCATCAAAGCAACATAAATGTTAACAACATTAACTTAAACACATCCAATCACTTGGTAGACACATCCAAGTTAAAACTTAACTCATACATCAACTTCTTTCTAAAATATTATCAAATTTTTCCTTTCATTACCGACTTTTAGTAAATTTTGAGTAATTGCCTAGTGATATCTTAGTTATTATTGAGTTTTTGTAAATTATAAAAACATGTAAATCAACTTGCAATACAAATAAAATTCACACAATTAACACCAATATTTTAACATGGAAACCATGTTAAGGGAAAAATCATGTAGGACCAACAACCCAAAGATTTCACTCTTTTGAAGTGATCTCTGTTAAGAGATTACCTTGTTAAACATTACAAACACTTTGTTAAAGAGACCTTTTTAGAAGATTTCACCAAAAGATCATCTAGACCTTATCACTCCCTACCTAGGGATAAAAAGAGTGGCCTAATTTACAGGACTTACAAATAGGGACAACTTTAAGAAACCTCTCCTAAGAAAAATATTTAAAATGCTAGTGAATTCAACATTTAATGTGCTAGAAAAATTTCTAATCAAGGGTGATTTTTTTGTTCGAGACAAGGGAGAAAATTATTTTCTATCAATGAAATTTTCCTTTCTATATCAAAATTTAATAATAATTGTAGCAATTTTTCTTTTGGCATGCAAATAAATGTAGACAATATTTTTTGTTGGTCATAAATATTTTTGTAGTGTAAGAGGTGAATTAATCATTTCATATAGCACAAAATATTAATATAGTTGGATAAGTTATTAGTTAGTATAGAGAGATTATTTTATTTTTTAGTGAATCTACAGAGTCATAGGTGGACCATGACCCATATGCCAAGTGTACATTGTATAATGTACTTGTAGTTTGTTAATCCATTAAGATTCAGTCAATAATGTATCCTTTTTTGTTGCCAACTTTGTTGTCATCACTTTGCATGTTATCAATATTATGGTGAAGAATTGATATGGACCATCAATGTAAGATAGATGAGTGACCTCATCTCTATTTTGGGCCTAATTTTAAATGTTATAACATAAAGTCTAATTTTTCCTAAAATTAGGATACGTGTCCCAAAGCCCAAAATACAAAATAGTTGGCTAAACAAGGGTAGTTGGAGATACACATTAGTAAAATGGTAGGTGACACTCGACCCTAGAGAATATATTATTTTATTATAGGGAAAAATAACATTTTCCACAAAGAAAACATTATGTAAAGGCTAGTGAAAAATTTAAAATAATTGTTTTCTATATGCATATTACATTGGCAATTGGACTAGGATTTGGGACCAATTATATGTCAACTAATGGGAGATTAGCTTGGGATTTGGACCCAAAAATTTTAATATATTAATGATGTGGTTGACTCCATATGTAGGTTTTATTTGCCAAATTATGATTGCCTGAAGAGACAAAATAGCCAATTGGCGAAGATTTTCCACCAAAAAAATTACTACTTACAAACATCACTAATTGATGTTACCATATAGGATTTCACAAAATTATTAGATCCACTTGGTGCTTTTGATATTTTAAGCTAAAATGTTTAAACAATAATGGTGTAAAGTGATCTATTAAGAATAGCAACTATCTTTTCTTGTTCAGATCCTTATTCTTTCTCCTTCTCTTTCTTTTACTCACTTGGTTGATTTTATCTACCAAAAAATCTTATTCTTCTCTTCTCTCTATTCTACTTAGTTCACTTGGCTCAACACTTCTTTCTTCTTCCACTTTCTTCAATAGTTCACACTCACTACAACTTTAACACTTTACCATAATCACCTTCTGGAAAGAAACATGAGATTATCTCCACAAAATTTCCAAATTAGCTTAGTGGATCTGTAGCCTAAACTATCATTTTCTCCTCCTTAAATAGATTTCTCAATGCTACCAGATCCAACCATCTTTTGCCACTTAATCAGAATCATTGATCTTGGGTTTATAATTGAGTTCATTCATACAATGAATTTAGACATATAGAAAATATAATTGTACATTGAAATTTGTGTCCATCCTTAGCCTTCTTTATTTTCCTTTGTTAGATCCTTCTTGAATTCTCTTCATTATAGATCTTACAACAAAATTTGACTCTCACATTAGACCTCCTCAAACTTTCCAAATTTCCATCAAAAGTCAACCTTAGATTCCAATTTCTCAAACTTTTTCATCTGGTTGTCACTATTGACATTATAGTCAAGTTTTTTATTAGTGAAACACACTTATTCAATATCTACCAAGCTTATTGTATAGTTAATAGTATTAACCAAGTATTTCAAACTCTACCAAGTTCTACAATTGCTACCGAATTCAAGGAAAAATATTCAGTTTACGTCGAGCAATTTCTACCAAGATGGTGATCATCAGTGTAAACCAAATTTATCAATGCAAACCAAGTTGTGTAATGCTCACTAAGTTCATAGTTACAATGATGTGAATCTAGTGTTGACTGAGCCACTTAGTGTTAAACAAGTGATGCAGTTTATACTGAGCTCATAGTGATAGCATTGACTAAACTATGTAGTGTGAATCAAAAGATTTAGTTTATATACCTAGTTTCATAGTATTCATTGAGTCACTAGTGCAAACTGAGTTTAAACTACTTGGAAGTGATCAGTATGGACTAAGCTTCTACATCTACCAAGTGCATGACGATGTTAAGCATTGATAGTGGATGTTGAGTATGAGAACCTTACCAAGTTAGACTTTAGAACTAGATTTCCTGTAGTTGGGACAACTTTGTGTATTTTGTGTAAACTTGTATTGTATATGACTTTGTTGAATTGTAATTTGGATTGGTATATATGTAATTTATTGTATCACATCCAAAGGTATGAAATGAAGAATAAAATTAATGTAACAAGTAGAGAAGAATAGAAGTGTGAAGTACAAAGGTTACAATAGTATAAGGAGCAACAAGGATTCATCTATCATAGCAAGGTGATCATTACACTCAAAGGAATCTCATTTGGCAAACTAATTTGTAGATCATAGATCAGCCACTATTTCATCCTAACATGTGGATTAGTTAAATCCTTTGACAAGGTGGACTTAATAGTCTTTTGTAAATCTCTTTATCAAGTGCATAATTCATTGGATGTTTGTAAATCCTTTTGCAAGGTGGACCTAGTAGTCCTTATTGCTCCTAACAAGGGAAACCATCAGAAGTGAACATGGTAAGCTTTAATAGGCTAACTTTATATTTTAGTACTAAAGCTTGTGGGTATCAACCACGCCCCAGTTTTACTTTCTATTTGGAAGGTTTCTAGGTTACCATATTGTGTGTCAAAAGTGTTATGAATGTTTTAATGCTTTCAATTTTTCATGCATGCAATTAGATCAAAATACACATGAAGAATTAATTAGTAATTAAGGATTAAGTTTTATTGGTTATTGATTCACCCCTCCCCTCTTAGTAACTTAGCCTATCATATATATTTCCAACAATTGGGGTCAGATCTTTGTGGTTCTCAGAGAAAAAGTTTAACAGTTTGAGCAAAGATCAAAGGCTATAGAGGTATTTAGACTTGACAAGGCTATTGATAATGAAAAGTTGGATTTAGAATTAGCTATTAGGAAACTCAAGAAAGAAAAGGAGAAACTCTCTCATTCCTTCAAAAGAAGAAAAGATCTTGTAGTACAGATGAATGACCAACTCTACATTGAAGAAAGAATTGAAGACATCCATTCAGAAAGCAATTTAGATGAAACAAATGAGGCAATCAAATAACTATTAGAAAATAATGGTACACTTCAAGAAGAAGTAAAAAAAAGCTAAGAAGAGAGCACAAAATCTAGTTAGTAAGATTGTGTGAAGTCATGGAAGAGTAAAATAAGATAAAAGAAGAGATAGAAGAAAAGAACAATGAAATTCAACACCTATCCCTTCAGTAGGCATAGTTCATTAATCAGCTCACTAATGTAAATGAAGAAAACATGAATCTAAGATTAGAGAATGAAAGATTGTAGAATGATCTAAACACTAAAAGGAAAATCAATGAGAGGATGATGAAATCTCAAGTAGACATGGATCAACTAAATGAGAAAATCCAATACAGATAGAAAGGAAAAGAAAGAATTGGGTATATAGAAGAAGGTGAATCATCCAAGCAAGGAGCTCAAAAGAATCAAAGACCTACTTGCAACCACTGTGGTAAGTTAGGTCATACATCAAACAAATGTTAGAGAAATGGAAAAGTAAAATTCAATGGAAAATGCTACAATTGTAATCAGCATGGTCATAGACTGAATGAATGCAAAGAGAAACCTAAATTTGAAGGCAAATGTCACAAATGCAAGAAGTATGGGTGCAAATCTTTTGAATGCAAAACTAAGACATTGAACCTGCCAGAATAGATTGTAAAAGCTATATTTGGTTGGGACTATAACACTTGGTGTAGATGTCATTATTGTGGAGAATTTGGACACATTGGAATTAATTGTGTAAAACATCACATGAGGAAAAGAGACACCACTAGAAGATGTTTCATTTGTATAAAAATTTGTCATCTTGCCAAGAACTATATGAATACTAGAAGAATTGAAGATGAAAAGAAGGCAAACACTAACAACATTAGAAAGAAGATGAGACAACAATGGATTACAAAATCTTTTGAGAATGCTAGTCTGAGAAATGAAGAAAATGTCACTTAAGAATTCGGTGACTCAAGCATTTCCACTTGATCTACAACAAGGAGAACTAGAACTAGGATTTTAAAGTAGACATCTTACATTAGTTCTAGTCAACAAAATGGAAAGATCCATATCAGCATTCAAGATGCAAAGGGATCATCGAGCATTCAAAAAAATGCTAGTCACTACTAAGCAAGGTTGGGTTGCCAGACCCTACCAAGCAAGGTTGGGAGTTACTAAAATTGTTGTGTAGACACTAAGTCATGGATGACTCTGCCAAGCATTCAATGCAAGCAAAGTAGAAGATAGTTTGTCACTAACCAAATGATCATACTAGGCATCTATGACGATTGAAATAAAAAATTTGATAAAAAGGAAAAATCAAATTCATTTGTCACTACAAATTTTCAAGAGCTATTTGTGTAGAGCAATTTTTGTGCATCCAAGAGATCTATGCAAATTACTATTGAAGATTTATGTATTTTCTAAAAACCCTACCGAGAAAATGGCATCCACTAGTAGAAAGAAGAAGAATGGATATGAAATGTTAGTTCAAGGTGTGGAATGGAAGGCACCAGACTTTAAGCTTAGTCTGGCTGTCGCGAAAACCCTAGATTCAAGTGGAGCACAATCTCATATTTCATCCAAGGTACTATTGATTAATGATATTTATTCACATTTTCAATATTTGATTCAAGATATAGGAACTCTAGAATGGATGAGTCATTGGAAAGATTGTGTGTGAATGGTGTATTAAAACCAGAACATCAACACCTTGAAGTGAAGGGTTTGATTCACATTCCTCACATGCTACAAGACTTTCAAATTAAATGGATAAGATTTATTCTCAGCCATGTGCATAATGGGAAATTGTAGTTGGAGAAACCTATTGTGATAAAAAAGAAAATGATTCATAGGATCATAGGTCTTCCAATGCTAACCAAGGCAAAAATCACTAAAACCCTAAGTTGGTTGGAGCTAGAAAAGAAAATCCTTGCTGAATGGGATGGAAGGGGAATGCAGATGAGTTGTGTTATGGATATGAAATTGAAGTTTAAGAAACATGTCATTGCACATAAGATATACAGATCGATTCAACCCAACAATTTATCATGTGAAGCAGTGGATCTCACATTCAAAGCGATCAAGAACAATATATCAGTTAACCTTGCCAAGTTGATGTTGAATTAGTTCAACAAGAATATGGAGATGATAAGAACTTTAAAGAACAACCCTTGTAAGTTTAGTTCACTCTTAACTTGTCTATTTTTCTTTGTGCAAAAATTATTCCCATCAAAGGGCATAGTTCTGTGGAGAAAAGATGTACTCATTCTCTACCGAATTAATGATTATATAGCAGAAATGGGAGAAAACCATGTTGGTATTATGGATAACTATTTTGAAGAATTTAAGGACAAGATGAATAATAGATTCAAAATCCCTAAGAAACTTGTTGAAGACTACAAAGATGATATTTGTTTCATGGTTGATTGTGATAAAGTGTACATACAAGTAGTAAGACCAAGAATTGTATGGGTAAAGCCTCTAGGTTATGAGGTTAACATTGATGAAACCAAGGTAATCATTAAAGTATTATTAAATGAGTTTGTTGATCTAAAAGCTACATACTTTGGTACTTATGAGGAAGCAAAAGCAAGAATAGACTAGAGATAAAACTCCCTCAAGCATTCAACAAAGGAAAAAAAGAATAGCAAAGTAATTTTGTGGTTCATGTTAGTGATAAGGATGATGATGATGAAGATGACAAGGAAGAAGAATGATATAATGATGGAGAAGAAACACATTATGACAATATAGATGATGAGGAATAGGAATCAGAAGCTAATGAGGATAATCTACTTGAGATTTAGAATATTGAGGAGACTGACCCATAGAAGATTACTACAACAATCATAGCCCCACTTTCTCATTTAACACATCAAGCTCAGAGAAAGCTTCTGTAGAATTGGTTGTGTCAAACATTGAAAATACAAGCACTCAATCAATATTTTCACTTGTTTAGCTTAGTACTTCATTGAAAGAAGTGGCAAGAACTTCATCTACTGAGGAATCAACACTTCCTCCTCCATCAATTTTGGTCACAAAAGGTATTTATTTGATAAGTGCAGTATCTAATTTTTTTCTAGTCCTAATATTTCTACTATTGTTTCCATTCCTAGCATGCAAATAATAAGTACAAGGATAGTTGAGACTAGGCCTCAACTGAGTACAAAAGTTTTGAGTAAAAGCAAATAAAGGAAGAAGAAATTGATCTTGATGGGCAGATAGTTATCCCGAATTGGGATTTCTCAAATCTTAATCCTAATCAAATGCACATAATAGGAGAACTTTTTTAGAAGAAAACTAAGCAATAGAGGCTTAGAGAAGAAAGGAATAAATAATTTCAAGTGCTTGAAGATGCTAAGAACATTCTTGTAGAAGCATTTACCACTGAGGTTGACACTTCTCAACCAATTTTGGCTTAGCTAGCACAAGTAGTCTAGAAACTCAACAAATATTTGAATGGACAAGAGAAATTTTTATAGAGTAGAGAAGAAATTTGAGAATAAAGTTTTGGAGCTAGTAGTACAAAATATTGTAATTCATCAAGTAGATTTTTATACTATTCTAGTCTCATTGGAAACCTCTTGCAACAATGTGACTTCTTTATTTGGTAAACTCTATGACACTTCAAATTTCACCAAGGAAATTAAAGATAAAATTTCAAAGATTGATGAAGATTTAAACGTAACTGCACAATAGTTGCAACTTAACCTAAGTTATAGCTCTGCCCACTATACAAAGATTAGATTTTTAATTGATATATAGGCAAAATTGCCAAGAGAAGAAGCCAGGATAAGAGCTACATTGGTAGACATACAGGAAATGATTCTCCCAAACATGGATGCATTATAGAAACATATTGCACATGCTAAAATCCTCATCTATGATAACAACTTCTCTATTGCAAACCACATGATAGAACTATCAGCAAAAGTTCAAGTTGCATTGCACACAAGAAAGGTGTTGCAAGAAAGTTGGGACAAGACAATGGCACTGATTCTAAAGGTACATTCTGATTTCTTGTCACATTTTGGTATTATTGTATAGATTACACCTTTGGCATTTATGTCAAAAAGGGGGAAATGATGTATATAAATCATATTGTAAAAGGGGAGATGTAAATGTATATAACATGTAAAGCATATGTAAAGGGGGAAGAGATGTGATGTATAAAGGGGAAAAGATGAGAAGATGTATATAGTATCAAATATATATGTATGGGGGAGAAACATCATATTATATACATGTACAGATATTCAAAGAAACATCTCTTACAAAAGAAATTTTGAAAAATCTCAAAAATAGAGTATGCTACCAAGTTGAAGACACAAGATTAAGAATAAAAAGTGTTTTGAACTTTTTGAGAATTTAGTTTTGACTAATAAGTGTTTTTTTCTTTAATGCCAAAGGGAGAGACTGTTGACATTACAGTCAAGTTTGTTACTAGTGACACACACTTATTCATTATCTACTAAGCTTGTTGTATAGTTAATAGTATTAACCAAATATTTTAGGCTCTACCAAGTTCTACAGTTGCTACTAAGTTCAAGGAACAACATTTAGTTTGCACTGAGAAATTTCTACTAGGATGGCGATCATCGATGTAAACCAAGCTTCGTAGTGTTTACCAAGTTTCTCAGTGCAAACCAAGTTGTATAGTGCTTTCTAAGTTTGTAGTTACAATGATGTGAATCCAATGTTGACTGAGCCACTCAATGTTAACCAAGTGATTTAGTTTATACCAAGCTCGTAATGATAGCATTGATCAAGCTATGTAGTGTGAATCAAGTGATTTAGTTTATATACCGAGTTTCGTAGTATTCATTGAGCTGCTAGTGCAAGTTGAGTTCAGACTACTTGGAAGTGATTAGTATGGACCAAGCTTCTACATCTACCAAGTGCATGATGATGTTGAGCATTGATAGTGGATGTTGAGTATGCAAACCTTACCAAGTTAGACTTTAGAACCAAAATTCTTGCAGTTGGGTTGACTTTGTGTATTTTGTGTAAATTTGTATTATATTTGACTTTTTTGAATTGTAATTTAGATTGGTATATATGTAGTGTATTGTATCACATCCAAAGGTATGAAATGAAGAATAAAATTAATGTAACAAGCAGAGAAGAATAGAAGTGTGAAGTACAAAGGCTACAAAAGTATGAGGAGCAAAAAATATTTATCTATCATAGGAAGGTGATCATTACTCTCAAAAGAATTTCATTCAGTAAACCAAGTGTTAAATCAGAGACCGGCCACTATTTGATCCTAACAGGTGGATTAGTTAAATTCTTTCACAAGGTAGACTTAAGAATCTTTTGTAAATGTCTTTATTGAGTGCATACTTCATTGTATGTTTTTAAATCCTTTTGCAAGGTGGATCTAACAGTCCTTATTGCTCCTAGCAGGACAAATCATTAGAAGTGATCATGGTAAGCCTTAATAGGCCAACTTTATATTGTAGTACTAAAGCTTGTGGGTATCATCCCCACCCCAGTTTTACTTTCTATTTGGAAGGTTTCTGGGTCACCATATTGTGTGTCAAAAGTGTTATGAATGTTTTAATGCTTTTAGTTTTTTATGCATGAAATTAGATCAAAATACACATGAAGAATTAATTGGTAATTAAGGATTAAGTTTTATTGGTTACTGATTGACCCCTCCCCTCTTAGTAACTTAGCCTATCATATATATTTACAATAGTCACTTGGTAAACACTACATTTACTTAGGTAACATATAACTCAATTAATACTAACTTGCTCGGGTAACACTTCTTCCTTCATCTTTACAATCACTCAGGAAATAATGAAGACACTTGGTGAATATAATTTCCCTTCATTAATCTTGTGACTCAATTAAGCTTGCGATCTTTAAAGCTTCTTAACAATACATGATTGTAAAAAAATCAAACCAATATTACATAATCATTATCCATCTCATTCAAGTATCCAATGAATACCATACATATCAACTCTGACTTCATCATCCTTTCTTCAAATCCTCTTCATCAGTCAAATGATATGGTACTTTACTGAGTTAGTATAATGTCTAGCCAATAAAGACTTCGACATCAAATACAATATAACAACTGATATGAATCTTTTACATACATTAGTTGCATCATCACCTAAAAATCTCCCACTATCAATTAAAATATCAGTTGGGGCTAACAAAGTTATGTGTCATCTCCAAGGTCTATTAGATAGAATAATTAAAATGGTATATAATGAGGACAATTTGAGTATGTGAAGTATGATATTGACATGCACATGACATGTGAGCTTAATGTATGGTACTATGATGATGTTTTAATGGTTCAATACAATTAATTGTTGCATGGAAAGAATCAAATATGAGATATAAAGGACTAGTCAGATATAATAAATAGATATTAATACATGAATTTTAATATTGCATCTATTACTTGTTGTATAGATCTATATCTTTGTAATAGCATTGAGCTCCTTTATAATACAACTCCTAACAGAGTTGGAGACCTCTAACAAGATGCATTCCTCTCACAAGAATAAATGCACTAAATGTATGTATAGACTCCTAATATGGTCAAATCTACTAACACATAACTTTAAAATTAGTGCATAATTGTTGGTACTATCCCCATCGAGGTTTTGCATTGGCCAGGACTTCATTTAAAAAAACTCATGGTGTTATGAGTTTCTTATTTTTTCTTCTCTAACTTTTATTTTATTAATTTATGGATGCATATGGTTAAGTTTTGAAATATTTAGTTTGTGTGAAAGTATTGCAATATTGATTCAGCCCTCTCAATATTGTCTATTTCTAACAATCGATATCTCAACTTAGTTACTTAGAAGAAGTTTAATAACTTGAGGAAAGTACTAATGAATAGAAATAATTTGTATAACAACTATGGAGGTAAACTTGATGAATTTGATCAAGCAAATGAAGAAAAAAATATTATAAATGAAGTTCAAGGATGAACAAGACTATATTAAGAACTCAAGAACGAACTTGAAGTCACATCACTTCAATTAGCTAATCCATTTGAAGGAGGTAAATCAAAAAAGGAGAAAATTGAAGAAAATTTAAAAGGTAAAGCTAGTGAATGCAAATAGTTAACTACTCAACTTGGAAAGGTAAAATCTAAACTTGATGGTCCAAAGTGTAAATATAAGATACTTGAAAAATACACTAATATTGTCAAATGAGATCTTGTTGAGACTAAGTTAAATCCTGATAAGTTATATTCAAGTACTAATAGACTTGATGAGAAACTAACGTAGAAAAATCCTAAGGGAGACGAGACATAAATAGGATATGTGGACAATTAGTATTCTAAGGAACTAGAAATCATAGTTGAACACGATCCTATGCAAGATTCCATTAAGGCTACATGATAGATTAAAAAACCTAGAGAGAACAAGAAAAAAATATAGGGAAGATGTTACGCTTACAACAAATATAGTCACATGAAGAAATATTGCAAAGGTAATATTGATATTAAACTATTTACAAGACACTATTTCAATTATAGGCTTTATGGACACAAATTACATGAATGCAAAATACCTAATCAAAGATCAAATGGAAGAGTGAATGAAATACCTAACATGACTACAAGAAGATCTTTAGGAGTTAAAAATTCCATAAATAATGGTATTACATGATACAAATATAATAACTTTGGACACATAGCTAGAGATTGTAAATTGGAAGTTAGTTAGAATGGACCAAGGCATGGGAACTTTGTTGTTACTTGTTTCAATTGTAATGATTTCGGACACAAAACTAGATACTACATATTTAATAGATTTGTTAACAATATGAGAACACCTAATATTAGAAGGAATAATTATGTTGTAATAAGGAATGATAATGTCAATATAACATAGTATGATAATCTTGATAAGAATTTTGTGATAGAAGGTAATATTGATAACAAAAAAGTTTAGAAGGAAAAAGAGCATACAATTATAGAGAACAAAGGGGATATAGTGTCAAGTGCTAAACCCTCATCTCAACCTAAGTGGTTATCAATTCCATAGGGAGAGCACTTCATCATTAAATTATCGGACCTCAAAATTGATGAACTAAGGTATGAAAACTTGGTAAAAGGTATCCAAGGCATTATTGATCCTATATCCATGTTCACTAGAAGTTTATGTAAAGTTCTAGATGATCATCATAAGTGGGAGCACACATTGTTGAGGGATACCAACTTTTTATACTATAACCTAATAAATTAATGAGAAAAAGAGACTAGTAAAGAGTTACAAGGTAAAACATAGGTAATTGCAACTATTTGATCTATCAGAGAGACCAGAAAGCTAGAGCAAGGGATTGTGAAGGAGATTGAAAAGTTTTCAAAGCTATTTGTGAAATTCCTAGATATATGATGTTGAGAATATGTCTTGTTACCATTTTAAAAAGTATCCATTTAAATCAATGGAAGATGACCTTGAGGGTGCCTTCTCGTAAACTCTAGAGGGTTACTTCATGTAGAGAATATTAGGGCCTACATCCATTGCAAGTTTGAGATAACAAGAAATAGATATATCTAGAAGGAACTAAGTAAAATTTATAATAATGATAAAAATTATAAGACTAAATTCCAACATTTGCAAAGACTAAACATCCTCCAATATATAGATTATTAGCAATTTGATGAGCTAGAGTGGATCAAGATAGTCTCAAGAAGAATTCATGATAAATTCTTTTGGATAGGAGACCAACTAGTAATGACAACCAATGAATTAATTCACCTAGTCACTAGATTGAATAATGTTAGTATAATATCCATTGCAAGGAAAATGGTAAAGAAGGAAGCAAAGACAAATACAAGAAAAAAATTGGATAATCTATGACACTATCAAATATCAAACAACAAGATGTTATAGTGATTGCTAAAATTTTGGGTTACACATGCATTACAATACTAGACATAACTTAGTTTCTACAAGAGTTATTCAAACTACATACAAGATGGTTGTGAGAAAGAAAATTTTGACATCTATGAGATCCTAAGACAATAGTTATTTGAGAATTTAAGAAGCTTTAAGCATGAAATAGACTTTCATATCATACACAAGTTCCCAAAAATGCATCCACATGCTTGGACTGATGATATTCCTACCATAGCCTTAATCACTAAACACTATGGCATGCAATAAAGAGGAAATATCACAAGTAATCTATTTGGAATTTTCAAGGGATTTCAAAGGGAAATGAGACATAGGTATATGATACCTAGGAAGTAGTGGAGAAGTCTGTTTATGGAGTTCTCTTTATGGTTAAAACTAATGTCACTTGTATGGAGGTTGTTGAGCCAAAAGATATATTCATCCACCATCTTGGATTTGAAGTTAGTCAAGAAGTACTTGAACAAAATGTTGAGATTATGTTGGACTCATCTAAAGGTAAGAGTACAAAGATATGGAGAACATACAAAGAAAATTTCAATGAAGTACGTGGAGAATTATACAAAGGATCTAGAAAAGGGAAGGGAGAAAATTTTGTAAAGAAAATTGTACAAAAAAAGGCATAAGAAAGGAAGAATGAATGTTGATGAAAAAGGGGAGCAAAGGTCCCTCAAAGGTTTGATTAGGTAGTTATAGTAGAAAACTAGTAAATGACAACATTAAAGAGAATGTAAAGGTGTTAGATACAACTATTATTGAAGTAACACAATTTGAGATTATGTTACAACCTCACAAGGATACAAGGAGATCTATAAGGAATCCTCCCACTATTAAGATACAAAAACTAGATGAACAAGTAACTTGGCATAAGAGAAAGGTACAAGGCCCTATCCCAAATAAAGGTAAGGTTAAACAATAAAAGAAGACTGCTAAAGGTAATAAAAGTGATAAGTCTATAGATGAAACCTAGATAATAGAGGAAGAAACACTGAATGCCAAAAAAAAAACATTGAAGAGAAAAGGAAGAAATAGAATCTAGATCTAAAGAAGAGCACTACTAGGATTGAGAATAAAGGGAAGCTAGATTGGATTGAGAACTACTATTTGAGGTTGAAGATAATGACTAAGCCATAATAGAAAATTTACTTGTTAAATATATATTGGACTTCAAGAGGAACTTATTATAAATACAAGGTATCTTTCCTAATTACATCGATGGCAAGATTGACATGAGGAGATAACTTTTATTGGAAGAAGATCAAAATATTAGAGAAACAAAGCAATGTCAACTTTGTACATTAATTGTAGTAGATAATAAAGATGACTTTGGACAAAGCTAGACAATAAATGAGAACTGAGATGAGAATTCTAAAAATCAAGGCTAGATTATATGAGGACAAGAAACATATTTGAAAAAGGGAAGGATTTACAAGAGATTTTAGATGAACTAAATATGAGGAAAAGAAACATATTTGAACCAACTCATAGGTTACTCAAAATTTCTAGCAAAGAGTAAATAGTCAAACCTCAAGGGGAAATTGATGGTGTTAATAAATTCTATAGCACTGTTAGGTAGCCAAATTCCTCTATGATGGGCATTCTAGTCACACTTGACATGACACCTAAGAAAAAATATCAAGACCAAGATACATTTTTTGATAATTTAGTAAGAAATGAAGAAATACAAGATATAATGACATAAGCCAGAAATGAGGCTGAATAGATTGGTCAAAAAGACAAGTAAAGAAATAAAAAGAAAAATATGATATTATCAAAGAAGTAGAGGTTAGATCTATGATCATTGAAGGTAAACCTTCATTTATCATGATAGATGTTGATACATGGGGTGATTTAATTAGTCACACATCATAAGCAAGTCACAACAACACACGACAATATCACAAGTTCATATGAGTTAAAGGAGAAGATAAATAAAGCAACACCAATCACTCCTTCATCATTGAAATCATTTTTGGAATGTAAAATAAGTCATGAAATCTCAAGTATTGACAAATAATATCTATATGGAGATGCTCTAATGAAAATATCTAATGGAATTTGTGAAAGAAAAGGAAAGATTAGAGAAGAAGTTTGAAAGGCATGTAAGGATATTAAAACAAGCTTTAGATAGATGGCAGAAGACCTTGCCCACACAGAAGACCCTTGAAGGTAATAAAATTATTGAGAATATGATAAGTGTAATTGAAGACTTTGATGTGCATTATACTTCTTTTATATAATCTATGAAGGTAAAGGAAGAATATGAATTTGAAAGACACCAGTTTCACAAGGTATGTACTAACATTGTCAATGATGCTAAAGTAATTAATGAATTCATAAAGTAAATAAGGGAATGTGTTAATGATGTAAAAAAAGTATATTTTTCTTGTGTTAATTTTATAAAGTATGTTGAAGATGTTAGCAAATGCATGAAATATGAGGAAGAAGAGCTAGAGAACTTAGCAGATGAATTTGCTAAGATAGAGAAACATGTTATTAATATGAACAAAGTTGTAAGGTTTTCTATATAATCAATGTTCTAAAAAATGAAAGGGACAAAGGTTTTGAGTGGGTTTTTCATATTTTTAACCCTATTGTCTCCAAAGTTAGAGTTAATACAAAAGAAATTGAAATTACTAGAGTCTTCCAATAAAAGAAATGAGATTTTTGACTTATTAACTTGCATGGAGCATAAATTGCAATGTATACAATTTGTGGTGTAATCCAAGTGGCATAAAAGTTAGGATAATGATTTTTCTACTTTGAGGAGAAATTTTGTAGACATCCTAAGGTTTGTATTTTTTTTTTGGAGGGAACACATTTTTTAATTGTGCATAGCATAGGGAAATCTTGTCTTTGCCATTGATGTCAAAGGGGGAGTCTATGCTAGTGAAAATTAACACTACAATAGAAGTATTAAGAAAGGGGGAGTACAACATAATAAAGACATATAAGCAACTTTTTTAACAAGTTTTGGTTAAGGTTTTGACAAGGACAGTTTTTGTGATTTGAAATTTTGACATTTATGTTAGCTCCAATAGATAATGTTGTTAATTTATGTGAAAGAGTCATATCATTTTTATGTTGTCATTCATGTCAAGTCTTAGTTGGATAGACATTATTTTTATTTATTAGAGTTCCATATCATTTGATTGATGAAGAGGATTTGAAGAAAGTATGTTGAGTGAGAATGTTGACAAGTATGGTATTCAATGGGCACTTGAATAAGTTGTATTGTGATAGTGTAATGTTGATGTGATTATTTCACAATATTGTAATGTAATGATAAATTCATATATTCATTGAGATATACATGCTACACTAAGTAATACGGTAGGTGAATGAAGGTAATATTCACTGAGTGACTACAGTTGTCAGTGAGAAATTAGCAAAGAGAAGATAAAGTTTAGTGTTAACTAGGTAATTCTAGTGTTAACTGAGTAATGTATTGTTTGACTAAAATGTACTATTCACTGAGTATGAACAATAAGAACAAGATAAAAAATATTGTATCTAAGGCTGACTTATGATGAAAATAAAGAATATTTGAGAAGATCAAATGCTACAATCAAAGTTTGTTATAATATCTATGATTGGAAAAAATATAATAAAGATCTAATGAAGGAGAATTAAGTAAGATGAAGATGAGCACAAAGTTAAATGAAGTTCTATTTTCTGAGTGTCTAAATACAATGAATCTGAGATTTATGATTGTGATTAAGTGGCAAAATTTGGAGGCTTTTGGAATCTAAGAGATTATTATTTAAGGAGATGATCAAGCAATTTTTTGGTGTCTGATAGAATTTTTGGTTAAATGTTGAAAGGTGTCAAATTACTATTAAAGTTAAAGAAGTTGAAGAAGTGAGGTGAACCGAGTAGAAAAGAGTTGTGAAGATCAAGCACAGGATAGTGTAGAGTGGAAGCATGAGTGTGTGAATCAACTAGAATTATATTAGAAGGATGATGATGCAAGAGCATCTTGGGTTTCCTTGGAATCGTGCACTTCTATTCATTTTGGCAATCTAACTGATTTCTTACTCTGTTTATCGAGATCTTTAGTATTAGCTCAGTTATTTCTATATTAACCAAGCTTGTTGTGCCAATCAAGTTTCTTCTTTACTAACTAAACTTTTTAGTGTTGACCGAGTCCTACAGTGTTAGCCAAGTTATTTTGTGATGATCGAGTGATCCTTGATGCACCGAGTGAACCTATTGTTACTGATGCCCAAGTCCTTCTTTGACCAAGTTTGTCTATGTTTAGTTGTCAGTTGGAGCCAAGTCTTGTATTTAATTTAGATCATGAATTTAACAATAGGATTCTATCTAGGGATAAGTGTTGACCATTTTGAGGTTGACCTTTCTTTGATGTAATGTTCTAGAATATTCTGTAAGTTGTTTTAGCAAGTATAAGTAGAGGTATTTGGTTTAGTTTTAGGTAGAACTAGGAGAACTATAAACTTAGAGAAAATGTTGGGAGTTTGAAGCTAAATATAGAACTTAGGGTTATAATTTGTATTTGTATTTGGCCATAACCTAAAATGCCTTATAGTTGATCATGTATGCTAAACATTTGATGAATCAATAAAATTGTTTCTCTCTCTCTCTCTCTCTCTCTCCTTGATGTTTTTTGTGTTTTTCTTCTATTGTGTGTACTCGACAAGGTGTTTAGACATTCAAGTGTGCCTTGTCATTCCTCCTTACACCAAGTGGTACCAAAGATTGAGGTTCATCCTTGTGAATATTGGATCATGTAGTACCCTAAGTAAATTTGGTTGTAGGGTGGTAGATCTGAGGATTTGATCTATAACTTGTAGAGGGTTATGATCTTGTAGGAAACAAATTACAAAGATGGTTCAAGGCAAAGGAAATGATGGAAATGCCATATTAGACACATTGAGACAAATTACAACTAGATTAGATGTTGCAGATACAACCCGGAGGAGAGAAGCACATCTTGATGATGTAAGTGATGATGAAGCTATAGAACCAAACCGTAATCCATAACCTAAAGAAGATCAAGATGAGGAAAGATTGTTGAGAGTATTTTCTAGGGAACATTGAAACCCTATTGGAGAAGTTTTTCCTTATGATGGAAAATTGGACACCAATTTTGTGTTGGATTAGATCTCTAATTTGGAGAAGTTCTTTGAGTTTTAAAACACTCTTGATAAAAGGAAGGTAAGAATTGCAGTTAATGGGTTGAAAGGTCATGCCTCTGTTATGGTGGGAGCATTTGCAAATTGGTAGACAAAGGAGAGGAGAGGAGAAGATCATGACTTGGTTGAAAATGGCGAACAAGGTAAAGAGAAAATTCCTCATTGCTAATTATCAAGTTATATTGTTGAGGAAAATACAAAATTTGAGACAAAGGGACATGAGTTTGAAGGAGTATACTAAGGAATTCTATAGATTGGACATTAGATCTGGACATGTGGATGATGATGTTGAGAAAGTTACAAGGTACCTAAATGGATTGAGATCTGGAAGTGAAGATGAAATGATTTTTGTGAAAGTGGAAAGTGTGGAGGAAGCATATCAATATGCCTTGAAATTTAAGATCTTGACAAAGAAGTAGGAACAAAGACAAAGAGATAGAGGTGGAAGATTCCAGAGAGGTAGAGGTGGATCTTATGGAGAAGGTGGCAGATTCAAATCTTATTCAAGATAAGGAAAATCTAAATGGAAGAATGATAAAAAAGGAAAGAGTGATTGGAAAGATGGTAATTATTACTGAGGAAGAGGTAATTCTTATTCTAGAGGTGGTTTCCATGGTAATTTTTTAGATGTGGAAAAGAAGGGCATATATCCTTTGACTGTAGATCCTCTATAATGAACATGGAAACAAAGATGTTGTGATCCAAGGAGACATTGATGGTATTTTGAGTGGACCTCAAGATGGAGAAAATCTAATGGTGAGAAGAACTTTATGTAATAAGGGAAGTGATGAGGAACCTATTCCAAGGAGAAGTATTGTCAAGACCAGATGTAAGATGTTTGGAAAATGCTACAAGGTGATCATTGACAATGATAGTTCTACAAATTTGGCATCAAAAGAGTTGGTTACAAATTTGTAGTTGTAGAGGTTGAAGCATCCTAAACCCTATCATGTTTCATGGATCAAAGATGAGCATAAGATATTGGTAAGTGAACAATGTATTGTGAAGTTCAAGATTGGACATCATTTTGATGAAGTTCTATGTGATATCATGCTTATGGACTATTGTCATATTTTGTTAGGTAGACCCTATAAATATGATAGATGTGTTATACATGATGGAAGATTGAATCAATATACTCTTTGGGTAAATAGGAGAAGAAAAACATTGTTTCCTTTGATTGAAACTCCAAAAGAGGTTAATTGTACTACTATGAGAATTTGCATGGTTAATGGAAAGAAATTTGAAAAAGAAGTGAAGAAGAATCGATTCTATTTTTTCATAATTCTGAGGAGACTAATTTATGATAGTCATAACCAAGTGATAGATTGTGGAAAATGAGTGGAAGACCCTAGTGGTAGTCAAGTAACAGCTAGTGAAAACTAAGCAATGGTAGAAGTTGGTAGTATGGATAGAGTACCAAAAGAAATTACCATTTTGTTGAATGGGTATGAAGTTATTATTCTAGAAGATATACCTGATGTTTTACTTCTAGTAAAGAGTAGAAGTTATTGTATAGACCTAATTCCTAGAGCTAATTCACCAAATAAAGTACCATATAGATTAACACCTTCAAAGAATGAAGACCTTAATAGATAAGTGCATTGGTTGTTGCAGAAAGGTTTGATTAGATAAAGTTTGAGTCCATGTATGTACCTGATGTATTAGCACCTAAGAAGAATAGAGAATGGAGAATGTGTATTGATTCTAGAGTTTTTAACAAGTTCATGGTGAAATAAAGGTTTCCTATTCCAAGGATGGATGACATAATGGATTGTTTGAGTGGAGAAAAGTACTTTACCAAGATTGATTTAAAGAGTGGTTATCATCATATCAAAATTAGAGAAGGTGATGAGAGGAAGACTTCTTTAAAGACAAAGGATGGTTTGTATGAATGGTTGGTAATGCCTTTTGGTTTTACTAATGCACCTAGTGCTTTCATGAGGTTGATGAATGAAGTTCTCAAGAGATTATTGGGTAAGTTTGTGGTTGTTTATTTGGATGATATTCTAATATTTAGTAAGACTAAGGAAGACCATCTTGAGTATGCTAGACAAGTATTGCAGAGATTGAAGTAGGAGAAGTTGATGATTAACTTGAAAAAGTGTTCCTTTATGCAAGAGGAGATTGTGTATTTAGGATTTTTGATTTCAACTATTGGTTTGAGAATGGATCTTGAGAAGGTTAAAGCAATTTTGGAATGGCCTACACCTGAGAATGTGGGTGAGGTAAGAACATTTCATGGTTTGCCTAGTTTCTACAAGAAGTTTATAAAGAATTTCAGTTCTGCTTACAATGTTATGATTAAGACAATGAGAGGAGATAAAAATAATTTCAAGTAGACACATGGAGCTAATAAGAGTTTTGAAACTTTGAAACAAAAGGTTGTTGGGTTACCTATATTGGCTTTGCCTAATTTTTAAGAAGGCATTTCATGAATGTGATGCAAGTGGTAGTGCAATAGGAATTATGTTGAGCCAAGAAGGTAAACCTATTGCTTTCTTTAGTGAGAAGTTGAATGATGATAAAAGGAAGTATTATACATATATGATCAAGAGTTTTATGTTATTTTTTAAGCCTTGAAAAAGTGGACACATGATTTGATTCCTAAGGAGTTTCTGTTGTATACTAATTATAAAGCTTTAGAGTACTTGGGAAGTCAACATAAATTGAATCAAAGACATATGAAGTGGGTTGAGTACTTTTAGAGTTTTACATTTGTGATTAAGCATAAAAGTGGAGTTACTAACTTATTTGTTGATGCATTGAGCATAAGATGTTCTTTGTTGACTAAGATGAAGGTTGGAGTTCTTGGTTTTGATGAAATGAAAGAGTTGTTTGATACCAACCGTAATTTTTTGAGGCATGGAGAGAGTGTAGAGCACCATATCTATTAGATCACATGAGTAAGTATGATGAGTATTTCATTCAAGAAGGTATATTATTCAAATGAATTTAGTTATGTATAGCAAAAAGTGCTATGCGAGTTAATTTGATTAAAGAAAAGCATTGTGGTGGATTGGTTGGACATTTTGGAATTGATAAGACATTGAGTTTGTTGAAGAATAAATACTATTGGCCACATATGTATAAGGATGTTCAAAATTTTGTAAGGAGTTATGGAGTTTGTCAAGTTGAAAAAGGAGTGAGTCAAAATACTGGTTTGTATACAACCATTTTCATTCCTAAGGAACCTTGGAGTGACCTTAGTATGGATTTTGTTCTTAGATTACCTAAGACACTAAAGAGGTATGATTCCATATTTGTTGCTATGGATAGATTTTATAATATGGCTCATTTCATACCATGTAAGAAGACATCAAATGTTGAGCATGTTGCTGAAATTTTCTTCAAAGAGATTGTTAGATTGCATGGATTACCAAGAAGTATTATTTATGACAAATATAGTAAGTTTGTTAGTTATTTTTGGAGGAATTTGTGGAAGAAGATGGGTACTAAGTTGAGATTTAGTTCTACATTCCATCCACAAATAGATGGAGAGACAGAGGTTGTGAATAGAAGCTTGAGTAATTTGCTAAGATGTTTACTTGGAGATAAAACAAGTAATTGGGGGCTAGTATTGTCACACATTGAATTTTCATATAATAATTCTTTGAATAGGAGTATAGGGGAAATGCCTTTTGAGATTGTTACTAGAATGCAGCCCAAAGGAATATCAAATTTGAGGAATGTTGTTGATGAAGAGAAGAGAAGTGTTCAAGGAGAAGAGTTTGTTGGTTTTGTGGAGTCTTTTCATAAGGAAGTGAAGTTGAGGTTGGAACAAAGTAATCATAAGTATAAGGAGAATGTTGATAAGTCTAGAGGACATCATGTTTTTGAAATTAGCGATGAGGTGATGGTTCATTTGAAGAAAGGTATATTTCCCATTAAAACATACAGTAAGTTGAAGATGATGAAGTTTGGACCTTGTAAGATGTTGACGAATTTTGACAATGGCAATGATTATGAAGTTGAGTAACCTAATGACATGGATATATCTCCTATATTCAATATTATTGATTTACATAAGTATCATGAGTCAGATGATGAAGTTATTATATCAAAATATTATCCTAAGAAACAAGTGGAAGAGGTTGAATAGGTATTGGATTAGAGAGTTGGTAAGAGCACAAGAGGAAAATATTACTATGAGCATTTGGTGAAATGGAAGAAAAGACCAGTTGAAGATGCTACATGGATTTCTTAATCTACATTGGATTCATCTTAGGTTGCAACACTTTCATGATTCAAGAGAATCATTTCTTTAAACCCTAGTTGTCTAATGTAGAAGCATCTTAGGTTTCCTTGCAATCCTACACTTTTGTTCATTTTGGCAATCTAACTTAGTTTCCACTATGTTAATCGAGCTCTTTAGTGTTAGATGAGTCATTTCTATGTTAATAGAGCTTGTTGTGTCAACCGAGTTTCTTCTTTACTAATTGAGCTTTTCAATGTTGACCAAATTATATAGTGTTAGCCAAGTTGTTCTATGATGATCGAGTGATCCTTCATGCACTGGGTGAACCTGTTGTTGCTGATGCTTGGGTCCTTCTTTGACATAGATTATCTGTGTTTAGTTCTTAGTTGGAGCTAACTCTTG
The DNA here is from genome assembly GCA_028749045.1 of Cupressus sempervirens. Taxonomy (NCBI): domain Eukaryota; kingdom Viridiplantae; phylum Streptophyta; class Pinopsida; order Cupressales; family Cupressaceae; genus Cupressus; species Cupressus sempervirens. The sequence continues at coordinate 690,082,059 of CM053793.1, forward strand.
TATTTAATTTAGATCATGAATTTAATGATAGGATTATGTCTAGGGATGAGTTTTGACCATTTTGAGGTCGACCTTTCTTTGATGTAATATTCTAGAATCTTCAATAAGCCATTTTGGAAAGTATAAGTATAGGTATTTGGTTTAGTTTTAGGTAAAACTAGGACTGAAAACTCAGAGAAAATGTTGGGAGTTTGAAGCTAAATATAGAACTTAGGGTTATATTTTGTATTTGATCATAACTCAGAAGGCCTTACACCTAGGCATGTATGCAGAATATTTGATGAATCAATAAAAGTATTTTTTCTCTCTCTCCTTGATGTTATTTTATGTGTTTTTCTTTCATTTTGTGTACTCAATGATGTGGTTAGATAGTTGGGTGTGCCTTTGGCCCTAGTTGTTTATCCCTCCTTGTGCTAGAAGAGACTGAGTAGAGCAGAGATATGAACAAGTAAGGTAGTGATAAAACTAATAGATCATTTGACTATTACTTTCCTACCATTGTATCTTAGAAATTTCTTAACCAAGTAGACCTAACAAGTCTTTGAAACCCTATATGGTAACGTCAATTAGTGACATTTGTAATTCCTTTAGAGTAGGCCACTTCTTAGATAGGATCAAGGAGTGATAAGGTCTAGATAATATTTGGTTAAAATACTCTAACGAGGTCACACTAAAAATGTGCATGTAACCTTTAAAAAGGTTGGTTCCTAGAAGAGCTCACTTCAAAAGAGTGAAATTATTTGGGTTGTCGGCTCCCATTTATTTTTTCCCTTTAAAGGGTTTACACATTAAATCATGGTGTCAAATATGTGATTACTTATGTGTTGCAATTTTATTTTCATGCTAATTATTTGATTATTGCAACTTGGTTTAAACTAAGTGAAATCTTTGATACTCACTAAAGTAATGAACACTAAGATGATACTTTGGTGAGTATTTATTATAAGTTTGAATTGAGAAGGTGAATGATGTTACCAAGTTATTGCTGTGGATGTTTATAAAGTTTGAATTGGTACTGAAGTGTTTGAAATGATTGTAGGATAGCTAGACATAAGTGATTCACTCCCCCCTCCCCTAGTTATCTAATAATTGGTATCAAGGCTAAGTTCTTGGAGGAAGAATTTTAAAAGAACTTGAGAAAAAGATCTAAAGATGTACAAGAGAGAGGTACCAAAGCTTAACAAGGAGAATTTCTCTTCATGAAAAAATAGAATGAGACTACATCAACTTGGAGTTGGAGACAATGCTACATATTGGTTGGACAATGTATACATTGCTCTTACCCCTCCTATGAATTTGGAAAAAATGGTTGAGAAGAGAGAACATAATAGTTTGATGGTTGAGATTACCTCTTCCCTTAAAGATGTTGAATTTGATGATTTCAAGAGTTGGGCTAATGTTAAAGAGATGTGGAATAAACTTGCACTTATACATGTTAGAGATCAAAATGTATTATGATCTAAAGAAAAAATCCTTAGAGGAAAAATATGATGTCATGAGGATGAAGGAAGGTGAGAATGTTGCAAAGTATGTGAACTGAATCAAGGAAGTTGTGAGTGCAATTAGGAAGCTAGAGGAGTTATCCATGATAGTGAAATTTTAAGTAAATTTATTAGAACACTCTTACCCACATATGCTATAAAATTTTCTAAAATTTAGGAAGTTAGAGCTATGTCTAGTAATGGTCTTACACTTGATAGTTTAGTTGGTAGGTTGAATGCATTTGAGTTGATTATTTTTGATAATAGTGTGGTTACAATTATAAATTCTTTCAAGTATTCACTAACCATTGGTAGTTCCAAGAAATAGAAGAGAAACAAAGACAAATGTGAATCTGAATTTGAACATGATATGGATGAAATTGAAGTATTTCTTTCAAGGATATTATCAAGAGGCAAAGATAAACTCAAAGGTAAATTGCCCCTAAACTATTTTAAGTGCAATAAAGTTGGTCATTTTATAACTAAGTGTCGTATTAGAAGCAAGAGTGACTTAAATGATAAGAAGGACAAAAATAATTTTACATTGCTAAAGAAGAGCATACCAAGTCCAATATTGAAGATGAGAAAGTAGTTATAATGGTGTATGTTGCAATGAAGGAAGATCCCAATGAGGAAAGGTATGAAGCTAAAAAAGCTCTTATTTCACATGTTATTAAAAATTACATATGGATCATAGATAGTGGATGTTCACATCACATAATAGGTGATATTAGTAAGTTTGACAAACTTGAAGAAATTGATGATGGTGGAACTATTAACTTAGGTACTAGCATTCTATGTCCAATCAAAGATAGAGGATCATTGATGTTCAATGAAAAAATTAGATGTGATGATGCATACTAGTTGCAAGGACTAAAATATATTATGTTGAGTGTTTCCTAGTTGAGCAATATAGGTCACAAGCAGGAGTTTCTGAATAGGGAAGTCAAGATCTATGATGATGGAGGAAATCTGATTGGAACTAAGGTGCAAACAAATGGTAATCTATTTTATCTTGATCTTACAGTTGATACATGTTTTTTTTCTAAAGTTGAGGATGTGTGGTTTTTGCATAAGAGGTTGTGGCATGTAAATTTTGAGAATATGGTGAAAGTCAGCAGAAAGAAAAGAGTTAGAGGCTTATCAAATTTGCATAAACTTGATAATACTATGTGCAAAGAATATTAGCTTGATAAGATAACAAAGTCAAAATTTTCAAGTAAGACCCCACACTTATAGTGATATTTTAGAATTAGTGCATATTTATTTGTGTGGACCAATAAGAGTGGAAATTTATTATGGTGATAAATATTTCATACTATTTTCTGATGATTATATGAGGATGATGACTATCATATATCGAGCATAGTATTAAGAGATAATTTTCTACACCAAGAACACCACAAAAAAATAGAATTTCTAAGAGAAGGAATAGATAAAATTTGGACTATGCAAGGATCTTGCTGATTGAAAGAGAAGTTTCTTAGATATTCTCGAGAGAAGTTTTTTGCACTATAGTCTATACTCTTAACAAAGTTCAACCAAAGAAAGGAAAAAATAAGACACCCTATGAACTTTGGTATGGTCATAGACCTAATGTGAGTTACTGCTAGATATTTAGAAGTAGATGCTACATACATAAAGATATAAGGAATAGAAAACTTTATTCAAAAGGAGATGAAGGCATTTTCCTTGGTTATTCTTCAAAGAGAAAAGCATACAAATGTTTGAATAATGCTGCTAACACAATGATTAAAAGTGAAAATGTGAGAATTGATGAATTTTTAAAAAAGAACAATGGGGAAAGTAGGAAGGAGCCTAAAGATACAACAAGATGGTATATGTGTATGAAGAAAAACCTAGTACACTACCCAAGTTACAAAAAAGAGCTACTGAGTAGCAGATTATTTTACCTAATCCATAGATAGTACAACTCAAGAAAGAAGTTGAGACCTAATCGAGTGAAGATATTATGAGAATCAAAGATCTAAACTTATACTAGCAAAGTATTTAAGGAAGAACCATTCACTTGAATAAATCATTATAGATAGAAGTGTTGGAATGATGAAAAGAAGTTAAAAGATAATACCTATGTAATTGATGAACTTGAACCTGGAACTATTAAAGCAACACTAGACAATGAAGATCAAATAAATACTATGAATCAAGAGATTGATTAGATAGAGAAGAATAACACATGGACTCTAGTATTGAGACCTTCTGATAAGAATTTAATAGGAAAAAAGTTGATTTTTAGAAACAATCTAAATGAAAATGGTGAAGTGTTAATAAATAAAGAAAGACTAGTTTGCATAGGTTATGCCCAAGAAGAAGGAATTAACTATGGTGAGACTTTTGCACTTATAGAAAGACTTGAAAAATTAAGAACATCTTTGACTTATGCTACTTACAAGAAATTCAAGTTATATCAAATGAATGCTAAGTCAACTTTTCTGGATGGAATACTTGAAGAAGAAGTCTACATACAATGGCTAGAAGGATTTGTTGAACCTGATTAGAAGAATGTGGTTTGAAAATTGGAAAAAGTACTATATGGATTGAAGAAAGCACCAAGAGCATGGTATGAAAGGTTGCATTCTTATTTGATTAAGATTGAATTTTCTAGAACAAGTGAAAGCAATAATTGTATTTAAAGAGTAAAGTTGAACATGTGGTGTTGATTGTTGAATTTTTTTGGATGATATCATATTTGATGGGAATGACTTTCTTTACAAATTATTTGTTGATCAAATGAGAAAAGAGTTTGAGATGTCTATGTTTGGTGAGATCAAAAATTTTGTTGGCTTACAAGTTCATCAAACTTAGGATGGTGTATATGTGACTCGATCTAAATATGTTAAGGAAATCATGAAAAAATTAGGATAGACAAGTCAAGGATAGTCGATACACCTATGGTGATTGGATGGAAATTATCAAAGGATATTCATCTAGATATAACACATGTAGTTGGAATAGTTGCAATATTTTCATCTAATCCTAAGGAAACACACATGACATCTGTTAAGAGGATATTTAAGTATCTTAAAGCTATTAAATTTTTTGGATTGTGGTCTAAACAAGATGATGAATTTACTCTTAAATTCTACACTGATGTAGATTGGGATAGTAATGTGGATGACAAAAAAAGTACAAGTAGTGAAGCTTTCTTCTTAAGAGAAAGACTTATTACATGGTTGAGCAAGAAATAGAGTTGTATTTTACAATCTACTATTGAAGATGAGTATGTTGTTTCTATAATTAAATGTTCTAACATTGTTTAGATTAAGAAAATGTTGGAAGGAATGTAAGAGGATACAACCAAACCTATTGGTATTAATTGTGATGGAACTAGTGCAATAAATATATCAAAGAATCTGGTAATGCATGGAAAAACTAAGCATATATTAAACAAGAATTGTTACTTGAGGGAGAAAGTAAAAGAGAAATAAGTAAGGCTTGAATATGTTAAGTCTAAAGAGAAAATTGCAGACATGTTTACCAAGCCATTTCCTAAGGATGCTTTTGAGTATCTAAGAGGTAAGTTGGGGGTCCTTCCCCTATCCAAGATTCACTAAGCACATGTGTGTTGCATCGATTCATGGATGAATTATTCTATCTTTATAGAGTTGATGCAAGAGTTCACTCTTTAGGGATTATTCCCTAAAGTTGTGAAAGTGATTGTAATGAAACTGATGTAAATAGTACATGCAAGGTACAAGGTATGACTACAAGGTTTTATAAGTTTTACATTAGAACTTAAAGTTACCTTTGGAATTGCTATGAAAGGGGGAGTGAGTGACTAAGAAAAATTGTTGATTATTGTCAAAGTAGGAAATAATCAGTAAGAATAATGCTATGAAAATAGGGAGAATGAATAAAGGAGAAGAGAATATAAGTAAGAAAAAGGAGGAAATTAAAAAAGTGAAGCATACCCAAAGGGGGGGAAATGGTAAATATGAAGCTGATGAAGATATAGATCGAGTACACCTAATGTCAAATCTATTGTAAATAACCTGAACAAAGTTAAGAGAGCTAAAATTTATATTATTGTTAATACATACATTTGATTATCTTATGTGTAATGTTTTGTAATGTAAAATCTAATGTTCATGTACTACCATCAATGCCAAAGGGGTAGATTATTAGCCCCAACTAATAATAATGTTAATGTATGTGAAAGAGTCATATTAGTTGTTATATTGTCATTGATTTCAAGTCTTAGTTGGTTAGATTTTTGTTAATCTTAGATTGGTTTTGACATATTATTGACAATATACTTAAGTCATTTACTTAGTTCATGTTGAACAAGTAATAAATGTCAAGCATAAGTTCTTAGATAGCATATGTCGAGCAATAGATATTTAGTATGTGTCGAGTAACTAGTAAGTGCCAAGTCACTCAAGTGTCAAGAAGATGGTATGTGTCAAGCTATTTAGATGTCGAGTGGTTAGTGGATGCCAAGTCATTCAGAGGCTGAGTTACAACATTGAAGTTACAATTGATGCCGAGCATCAAGGACTCCAAGTGTTGAGCTATATAGTTTTGACATAGTTGTTTGTAATGGTACAATCTTCTATGTAAGCCATTTTTGGGCTGACTTAAGGATTGTTTTACAATCTTAGATAATAAGAATGAATCTTAATTGTTAATCCCTATGCATTACATGTATCCAATCAGAAAAAAGGAAGGATTAAGAAGCAATATGGGTGAATCACTATAGTTGATTCATACCTAATCCTAAGTCACCTAGATCTTCTTAACGAGGACAAACCCTAAACTTTTAAAGTGAATGTGTAAAGGAGAAAGGAGAGAACTTTGTATGCACAAAAAGAGCATTCATGGTGACTAAAGGAGTTATAATTTGAGTTACACTACAGAATCAATTTGAGGAGAATAGAGTAAAGGAATCAAAATATAGCAGAGATATATCTTGTTATAAAGGATCAAGTACACATCAAAAATGAGGTGATATGACATCAAGTAATAGAGTGATAATCAAAGGATCATTGTTGAGACATTTTAACAGGTGAATTAGTTAAATCTCTTAATAGAGTAGTCTTGACAGGTTGTTGTAAATCCTTTAGCAACGTGCTTACTTCATTGTAAGTTAAGTCCTTTTACCAGGCACACTTCTAATAGGGTGTTGAAATCCTTTAATAGGGTAAGATCTAACAATCTTCTAAGCCTTTAACAAGGTAGACATTTCATAGGGTAGATCATGTTTTATGATTAAAAAATTGCAACCTTCATTGGATACACTTTATTATTATAGTAGTGAAGATTTGTGGGTGTCATTCCCACCCCAGTTTTACCTTCTCCTTGGAGGGTTTTTGGGTAACCAAATATCTTGTGTCATACATGTGTCGAATGTTTTTACCTTCATACTATGGATGTATATGGTTAATTTGGTATTTTAGTTTATATGCATAGATTGTGATATGGATGTATGGTGAATGATTTTGAGGTTGAAAGTTTTAAGTGTTGATTCACCCACCTGCCCCCCTCCCTCGCTCACCCTCCCTATAGTTTACTTCCCTATTGTATTTCAAATAATTTCTATTAGAGTTAGTTCTCTAGAAAGTAAAGCTTTGCAGTTTTGAGGAAAGATCTTGGAAATGGAAGTCTACAAGTTGGGAAAGACTATAAAGAACCAAAAGATTGAATTACAACTTGCCCTACATCAGCTAAATGAAGCAAGAAATGAGTTAAAGTGATCATTGAAAAGAAGGAAGGAAATAGCTATTGAAGAGAATGACACATACTACTAAGAGATTAACACTACTAAGATGTTTATAGATGGAAACACCAATAAATTTGATATAGTAGTTACAGATCTGATGGAAAAGAATGGAACCCTAACTAAAGAGGTGAGAAATATCAAGAGAGAATAAGAAATCCAATCAGTATTACTATGTAAGGTGACCAAGTAGAAAAAGAAAGTTGAAGAAGACAAAGTCATGATTGAAGATGACAAAAGGATTTTGACCTATATACTAGAAGAGAAAACATCAGAGGTAAATAAGATTGCTAACATACAATTGGAAACATTGAGTCCAATGATAATTGCAAGTCATGAACTAAATGCAAAGGATATTGAGATCACCACACTAAAGTTACAGAATGTACAACTAAAAAATGATCTAAAAGGAGAAAAATAGTTTGCTAAAAGTTTCAACAAACCTAGTGAAGCCTTGAAGTACTTTGAACAATTAATGAGATCCCCTAGATCCAATAGTGATACTTCTAGATTGGGTTACACTAGTACTAAAGAAGGAGAGTCATCTAAACGTGTTGAAGAAAGAAGTAACAAAGGTAAGGACTCTAAACCTACTTGTCACAATTGTGGTAAGATAGGACATACTACTAATGTTTGCAAGAGCAAGATTGTAAATCAAAATCCTAAGTAGAATTTCATGGTTTATTTCCACAAATGCAACAAACAAAGACATTAGACACATGAATGCAAAACCAAGACCATAAGCACACAAAGATTTGAAGGATACTACTATAACTCTCTAAAGTATGGACATAGAACATATGAGTGTAGATCCAACCCTAAATGGTCATCAAACAAGCATATGAAGGTAACACACAATGGAAACTCTTATAATTGGGATGATAATACAAGGTATAGTTGTCACTATTGTCAAGAGTATGGACATATTGCTGAAAATTGTATAAGAACACACTTCATAAGTGACTACAAAAGATGGTTGAGTCAAACTAATTTTTTTAGCTATTTGAAGATTGGTCACATAAGAAGGAACCATCCAACAAGGTCAAAGGTAGTAAGTAGTGACTTCAACAAAGGCAAAGGAAAGCTAGATGTTGAAAATGTCAAAGATGAGATGAACAAGACATGGAAAAGAAAGGAAAATTGTAGCATATCAAGTGTAGATGGGATGACTTCACCCAATGGGTCAGGTGATCACACCACCTCCAATTAAGAAATCAAGAGGTATGTATGGGGCTGATATTTAAAAGACATACTATACATCAATTCCAAGGATTTAGTTCTGAAAAGATTACATATGCATGAAGAAAGATGCAAGGTGTTGATTATAACTTGGAAGAAATCTTTAAGTTTTGTTATTTTTCATGCTACTACTGAGCATGAAAAGTTTCACTATGGTTGTTCAGTGAAATGTTAGTTGATGTCAAGCTATCAAAGGTGATAGTGTTGACTGAGCTTGTATTGGTTACCAAGTGAAAAGGAAACTTCATGGAAGTCAAGTGAGTTGAAATATTTATTGAAGTTGAGCCTAAAAATGTGTAAGCACTAAGCATTAAATGTGAGCTTTTGAGGTCTATTTGATTGACTTCTACTCATTTGACATCATTTGAATTTGAAGTGGAGAACAAAGAGAAAAAGGTGAGTTGAAAGAAATCATTCCAAGTGTTTGCAAATAGGATTCAATAGTTTCTTGACATCATCTTAGAAAATTTACAAAGGTATTTATCATGTGCTGAGCTATGTAGTTTGAATTTTTGCAAACCCTATTTTTTCATAATGACGTCTAGTTCTTTAGTTCCTAAGGTTAAAGAGGGTAAAGAAGTTTTGAATTTAAAATTGATAAGCAATGAGATCAGACAACTAAATTTTAGAGCCATTCCTGATATTTCTTATAAGCAAGATCCAACTAATGTGTTATTGATGATACCACCTCAAGTTTTGATGATTCAAGATGTGAGATGTTGCTACACATGCAAGGTGGGTATTATAGATGACATGAATATTAAGGAAATCTATGGGAAATTATGTGAAAATGGAGTGTTGAAAGAAGAATTCAAAATTATAGAGAGGAAAGGGTTAATCATGCCCTAGATTTCCCCAATGTTTTCAAGACTGAGTGGATAAAGATAGTTCTAATCAAAATTCATGATAATTCTATATGGTTAGATAATGGATTAGTAAAGATCAAAAACTTATACATAGAGTAATAGGGTATCCAACCCTTGACTGACCTAAAACCATGAGAAGTAAATCTATGGAAGTTATTGAGAAGAATATAGGGGTAGTATGGAACAAATAAGGAATAACAATTGACACAATCTCAGATCCCCTAATTGCTTTTGTAGTGAGGATAATAGCACATAAATTCTATCAATATAGTAGGCTCAACAATGTACCATGTATTTATGTTGACATGGGCTATAAAATAGTTGATAAGGATCATACTTATGACCTTGCTGAGTTGCAAATGCAACAATTATCAGAAAATTTGGGAGTAATAAAGAAGACCAAGAGTTCACAATGTAAATTTGGTTCAATTCTTGTATTTATATTCTTTTATGTACAGAACACATTTCCTACTTTTGGTAAAGTTGCATGGGAAACAAATAGATCTATTACAGTGATGATAGGTGAATTTATTAAGTAACTTGGAAATAATTTTGACTCTATTATGACAAGCTACTTTGAAGATTTTAAGTAATCAATGAAGAAAATATTGAGGATACTAATTTCACTAGTTGAGAAACATTTCAATGATGTTTTCTTTCTAGTTGACATTGATTTTACATATGTTCAAGTTGTTGTTCCAAGGGTAAGGTGGCTAAGGCCACTAGGCTATGAGATCAATGTAGATGGAGCCTCTGCAACAATCACAACATTACTTGTAGAAGATGTAGATGCTAAGGCTATTGCCTTTGGGAATTATGATGTGGAAAAATCTAGATAATGATGGATTTGAAGATTGCCTTAGTCATAAGAAAGAAGAACAAGATTTTCAAGAAGCTTAAGCAAAAATTTGGTGGAGGAGCAGAGGAAAATGAAGAAGAAGAAGAAGATGATGATGATGATGATGATATACCTTCTCAATTACTACTAGGTTTAACTCAAGGTCAAGGAGAAGAAGACCAAGTAGAAGAAGTAGAAATTGAATAAGGTGCCAAGGAAGAAGAAGCTAGTGAAGCCCCTAAGACAAAGAAGAGGAAAGATAAAGCCCCAACAGTTAGCAAACCAAGAAAGGTTGTAAAAACTAAGCCTACAATTCAAGTAACTTGAACCAGCACAAGAGCTACTGCCAGAAAGGCTCAAGAGGCAACAAAGCCAAAAGACAAGGGAGCTAGATCAACTAGCAAAGAAGAGGAGCCTGAGAAACGACCAAAGATAAAGTATGTAGCTCTAGCTAAATATGATGAAGAGAGGAACAAATTTGATGACAACCAATTCAAAGTGGTAAGTCACCATTCTTCCTCAGATTTAGACAATATATGTGAGAACATAAGGAATAATGTTGATTTATTTGGTCTTGCACATATTGAATTTGACAAACTTGGAAATGTTGAGATGAACCAAGTAGAGAAGTCAATATATGCCATGATGGAAACATTCAAACAAACTCCAATTGAAATTTCCAACTCTCTACCAAAGGAATTATCTGATAGAGTTGAGCAAAAGTGGCAATATAGTCTCAATATAGAAAGACAAATCAGAGACACTACTCTTTCCCAAGTGATACTAGAATTAGATAGGGAAAAAATGGCTAAGGCAATAAAGAGAAATGCAGCAAAATTTGTACCTAAATATAGAGTATTTAGCATACTATAAAATGATATTGAGGATGTTGTATAGAAGACCACTCAGATTTGGAAATCACGATATGGTTTGATAGCACCCAAGGCAATTGTGCAAACACCTATTGAGTTAGGCAACAAAAAAGATGAACAATAACAAGTAACTGAGGTTATCACAGTTGAAACTGAGATAGTTGCACACGAGGAAGGCACTGAAACACATGGAGACACACATGAACTAGATGAGGATGAGCAATAGGTAGAATAGAGTGTACTAGATACACTAGTGTTGAGTGTTAGTCCTCCACATGAGTTGAATACAAACAATGAAAAAGATTAATGATATTTCTAATTCTATCACTCAGAACATCAATACCCTTGCAAAGGAAGATTTGAATAAGATACTGATAGAATCCACTACCCAGGCTAAACTTTGTGAAAATCCTATACTGGTCAATGTTGATGAGATTGAGAAGAAAAACAAGACATCTATATGGGAGAAAGTTCAAACAAAATAAGCATCTCTAACCTCTCCTCAATTTCCCTTGATACCTACTACATTACCTATTGGGGTATATAAAAGGAAGGAGTCAACTACTTCCACTATCAGTACATTGGTACAAAATGCTCTAGTCTGTGGACATGAAAAGGTCAAAGACAATGACAAAGGTGAGACACATGGAGAGAAGAAACATGACACATAATAGAATGAAGGAACTCAAGATAAAACATGTAGGATGCTACTCCTACACCTATAGCATGAGATCAAGGTGCATCTATGAATGAAGAGAAAGTAAAGGATAAGATTGAAGAGCTAGGTATGACTACAAAACCTGAGGAGCAATTAGCAATACACATACTAGTGACTTACCAAAAATTGCTACTCCTCCTAGTCAAGCTCTTCATAGGCCAAGTATAGAAGCTATACGCCTACAATCATCTAGGCTAAATCCAAGTACAACCAAGATAGCTGAAGTTGCATCATTTGGTGATGTGAAATTATACAAAGTGATTGAGTTATAAAAGTTTAATCTTAAAACAATCACTATTGAATAGATGGGCATACTACAGGATGATCTTGCAAGGAAAAAAAGAAAAAAGAACTACTTAGAAGGAAGCATAGGTAGAAGCAAGCTTTTTTAGATATCAAGGATTTTTTTTTGATGCATTTAACCTACCAACACCTAAGAAAACCAAGCCTATCATAGAGCGGCTAACTAGCTTAGTTGAGAAGGTCAATGACACCAACCTAGATTCCAATGAGAAATTACTTTCATGGTCTAAGAAAAAGTTTCAAAATAAGGTCAATGAAAAGATATCAAGTGTTATTGCACTATCACAAGTTGAGTTAGCAACCAAAATTGACAATGTGAAGAATTCACTAGAGAATATTTTCCTTTTATACACCAAATTATGCAATCCAACACTCTTCATATAAGAAATTAGGATCCATATATTGAGTTTGAAGAGTCATATATAGTCATCTAGTATAACTCTTCCAATTGTCCAACCCAAAGTGAAAAACATTTCAGGAATCTCCTAAACTCCCAGAGTCAGTTAGCAGTGCTACATATAGATAAAGCAAACATTAAGGCTAAACTAATCAGCATCCAGTTTATCTTGACTCCATATATGGAGATATTGCACAAGGAACTAGTCTTTGCTAAAACACTCATGAAGAAAGATCCACATCTTTCTACTCATGAAGGCTTAATTCACCATGCTACTGAGTTGGCCATCAAAATCAAATCATTGGAGGTAGCTTGTGACGATTGGGATGTTGCTTTGAAAATTATGCTTGAGGTTTACAAAACATTTTTGAATAACCACACTATTAGTGTCTAATCCTTTGACATGAGTGTTAAAAAGGGGGAGAAATAATTATGGGGGAGAGATATTGGAGGAGATAATATTTTTGGTAGATCTAATATTTAGGAAACAAGGAGTTAATGATAGAAATAGAGTACACAAATCAGCTTATGCAAATCTACTCAGAAGGAGAAATGATTTTGACTCAGATACAAAACAACACAATCAACTTGTAGAGATTTATTGAATTTTGAGGTATGACTGATGAGTAATGAGTTTTTTGCAAAATTTTGAAGTTTTGAGATTTTGTATGTAAATGGATATTATCTGAGTTATGCTTGAAAGGCTAGAGTTATTCATGCATGGCCAAGTATTTTTGCCACTCATGTCAAAGGGGGAGATTGTTAATCTTAGATTGGTTTTGACATATGAGTGATAATATACTTTAGGCATTTACTTAGTTCATGTTGAACAAGTAATACATGTTGAGCATAAGTTCTTAGATAGTATATGTCGAGTGATAGATATTTAGTATGTGTCTAGTAACTAGTAAGTGACAAGTTACTCAAGTGTCAAGTAGATGGTATGTGCTAATCTATTCTAATGTTGAGTGATCATGGATGATGAGTCATTTAGAGGTTGAGTTACAACATTGAAGTTGTAGTTGATGATGAGCATTAGGGACTTCAAGTGTTGAGTTATATAGCTTTGACATAGTTGTTTGTAATGGCACAAACTTGTATACAAGCCATTTTTGGGCTGACTTAAGGATTGTTTTATGATCTTAAATGATAAGGATGAATCTTAATTAATCCTTGTGCACTACATGCATCCAATCAAAAAAAGGGAAGGATTAAGTGGCAATATGGGTGAATCACTATTACAAATAGAGCATTCATGGTGACTAAAGGAGTTATAATTTGAGTTACATTAGAGAATCAATTAGAGGAGAATAGAGAAAAGGAATTAGAAGACAATAGAGATACATCTAATCAAAAAAGATCAAGTACACATTAGGAAAGAGGTGATCTAATATCAAGCAACAGAGTGCTAACTCAAGGATCATTGTTGAGACATTTTAATAGGTGAATTAGTTAAATCTCTTAATAGAGTAGTCTTGACAAGTTGTTGTAAATCCTTTAATAGGGTGCTTACTTCATTTCAAGTTGAAGTCCTTTTGCCAGGAAAACTTCAAATAGGGTGTTGAAATACTTTAACAGGGTAAGATTAATAATCTTGTAAGCCTTTAATAGGGAAAACCTTTTACAGGGTAGATCATGTTTTATGATCAAAGCATTGTAACCTTCATTGGATACACTTTATTATTGTACTAGTGAAGATTTGTGGGTGTCATCCCCACCCTAGTTTTACCCTCTCCTTGGAGGGTTTCTGGGTAACCAAATATCTTGTGTCATACGTGTGTTGAATTTTTTTACTTTCATGCTATGGATGCATATGCTTAATTTGGTATTTCCATTTATATGCATAGATTCTGAGATGGATGTGTGGTGAATGATTTTGAGGTTGAAAGTTTTAAGTGTTGATTCACCCCCACTCCCCTAGGGTTTACTTCCCTATTTTATTTCCAAAAAACATTATGCTAATTTAGTAGAGTGTCATATCATTTGATTGATGAAGAGGATTTCATTGATGAGAAGGATTTGAAGAAATTATTTTGAGTGAGAATGTTGACAAGTACCATATTCAATGAGAACTTGAATGAGTTTGATTATGATAGTGTAACGTTTTTGATAAGGTAAACAGGTTTTAAGGGGTCCTGAAACCCATAAGTTTAACAACAAGAAAGGCTGAAAATAAGCAAAAAATTGCCCAGCCAAATCATAATCCTTACGGCTGAAAATAAGCCCAAAGGCCCAGCCCGAAATAGCTGCCCACTAAAAAGGCCAGAGAACCAACCAGAAAAAATGGAGACCAGACAAAAAGCCAAAGCTAGGAGAAACAAAAACCAAAGGACAGAGACCAAACCTAGCAGACTACTTCTCCATCTCGAGCATGGTCTGGGCAGCTTCGGCGCACTCTTGTTGCTCTTCTACCTTATGATCCTGGGCGTTCATCAAATCCTGCTCCATAGTGCTGTCCTTAGCTTTATCCACATCCAGCCTATCTTTGTCTCTGTTCTGTTTATCATCTTCCTCCATCTGGTTCCTGTCTTTGAGATTATCCAAGAGAGAGAGGATGTTGTCATTGATCGAAGCGAGGAGGGAGATCATTTGACTAGCCAGGTTGTGATTGTAGTTCTCAATATTTTTTACTCTCCTCTCCATCAGAGTCTCCTAGCTGTTCCGGTCGCCTTGGCTTTCAACACCTGTCTTGCTCTTGATTTTTTCCATTTGGGAAACCCTATCTCTGACATCCTCAAGCTCATGGAAAAGCCATTTAATTGATCTGAAGTTGTCGATCATGCTATTGCGGGCATTGTTCAACAGATTCATACCCGTTTCTCTTGCATTATCAGAAATAGCCACCATAGCCGGGTCAATTAGCTCATTGAGTCTAGGCTTCTCGAGGTCGTCCACCAGGAGTTGGGGGTTCATCGCCTCTTTGTAAATTCCCATAGTGGCCGTTCTCACATTGAAGTTCTTCCAAGCCTTCCTTCTGTTATTAACTTGCACTTCCCCCTCAATCTGTCCAGTGTTGTCATTTTCCTCCAAAGGAGGCTGAGGATGTATAGGGGAGAGGGGAATGGGCAGAGAATCCTTTCCCTGATTGCTGGAGCGCTCCATGCTCTCTCCTTCCCTCTTTTGTCTTTTTCTCAGTTTCTCCTCATCCAGCTCCTCCTTCGAAACCTTGTCAGAATCATCAGTATCCATTTCCTCCTCCTCCTCAGTAGAGCCAATTTTAGCTGGGGTATGACCTCTAGGGCTCTTTCTGCTGGGTAATTTGATAGAGGGGTAATCCTTCTTATGGCTTTTAGTCTTCTTACCTGAATGCTCAAAAACCTCATCAGAGCTGATGCTCTCGACATCGTCAGAATCTGAGGAAAAATTGGAGCTGCTCTTGTCAACATCCGCCCCCTGGATAGGGTTTTTGCTAATGGTTTGAGCATGGAAATGCTCATGAATCAGAAGCAGAAGACCCTCATGCAGTGCCGGGTTGACGGTAGCTTTCTTTTTAAAACTAGAAATGGCCTTGTTCATCGAGTTAAAAAGATAATACGGGAAGGAGATCTTACTACCATGCCGAAAATGATTCAGAATCACAAAATGGTGAGTCCTAACCCTATCAAACCTGGGGTCTAGGGTTATATATTCAATGACAGCGTAGAGAACATACCTCCAGAGCTTTTTTATAGTATCCGTTACAAAAAATGTCTCTTTCTTGCCCAACTTGTTCAGCTCTTCAGTGTTTTTCACAAAATCCTTGATAGCATTAGAAGACATCTTCTTGTCTCTGAAAAATTTATGCCCCTCCATCGGAATCCCCGTGACTTCAGCAACCACATCCTCAGTAATTTGAAAGTAGACCCCATTCACCTTAACCTTACCATTATTCCACGAATTCACCATGCTGTTAGTGATCTCAGGATCCGAGCCATGAAGTTTCTCGAAGAAATTAGTAACCCCACCCTTTTCCAGCTCTCTCCAAACTTTGGCCTTGTTCTTCCACTTCTGAACTTCCCCCACCGGCTCCTTTCTACTCCTCTCACCCGTCATGTTTACCTGATCAACTTCCACAATTCTCATGAACTCTGATCTGTGCAAGTTATTTGCATTCGAAAAAATGGTGATGTTTCTTTTATGATACCCATGAATAAACCCCTTTCTGAAAATAATGGTATCGTCCTTTCGAACGTGTCGAAATGTCAGAGGAAACCCCTTTTGCTGGTGCAAATCACGATGCCAATAATGGCACTTACCATTTATTAAGCAATCTTTATTATGCATAATTGCATTGGATTTGAGCCGTCCTTCCCAAGATATTATCTTGGTCGATGAGCAACTTTGCCTCCACCGGAAAATCTTTTCCGACATGCCAGGATAGATTATTGGTGGCGTTAACCCCTTTATTAGCAAACCAATCAGCGACTGGGTTTGCCTCTCTGTAAACATGAGTGACGTGGACCTTATCGAACTTTGTGAGAGTGGTGCAAGTCTCAGCAATTATGTTCGCAATCGTCCACGAGGGAGGGGAAATACCATTAATGGTATTAATAATGTTTTTGGAGTCCCCCTCAAGCCAGAGTTTTGCTTCAGCCAGATGAATAGTCTGGATTCCCAGCGGGGAAGCAAAGGCAGCTATTCCCTCCCCATAGCTATTTCTTATGATTCCACCGTAGCCTGAAGGGCCTGGGTTACCCTTGGAGGCCCCATCAAAGTTGGCTTTTGACCAACCATCTGGGGGGAGAAGCCATCTAGCATCCTGCCTTTTGAGGTTCATGTCTTTTTCTTTAGCTATCTTTCTGTCCCCTTCTTCTTCTTCTTCCTCCTTCAGCACTTGGAGATTTTCCTTTATATTCTTCGAGACCTTCCTGCCAAGGATTATAGCCGGCTCCTCTCTGTCTCTAAATATTCTATTATTCCTTTATATGATAGTGTAATGTTGATTTGATCATTTTACAATATTTAAATGTAATTATGAAGTTCTTATATTCATCAAGCTATACAAGCTACACTGAGTAAAAAGGTAAATAAAGGAAGATAGTATTCATCGAGTGACTACAATTGTCGCCAAGTAGTTAGAAAAGAGAAGATAAAGTGTAGTGTTAATCAAGTGATGTATTTCTCGAGTAAAATGTAATGTTCACCAAGTATGAGGTGGAAGAACAAGTTAAAAAATATTGAATCTAAGGCCAACCTATGATGAAAATAAGAGTGTTCAAGAAGTTTAAAGGTTACACTAAAATTTTGTTACAAGATCTATGGCTAGAAAAATGTAATAAAGATCCAATAAAGGAGAATTAAGAAAGATGAAGATGAGCACAAAATTCAATAAAATTATATTTTCTAAGTTTCTAAATACAATGAATATGAGATCTATGATCATGATTAAGTGACAAAATATGGAAGCTTCTGGAATTTGAAAAATTACTATTTAGCCATATGATGAAGAAAGTTTTTGGTGGTTGATAGAATTTTTGGTTGAATGTTGAAAGATGTTGAATTATTATTGAAGTTGAAGAAGCTAAAAAAGAAAGATGAACCAAGCATAATAAAATTTGTGAAGATCAAGCAAAGGATAGTGCAAAGTGAAAGTGTGAATGTTTGAATCATCTAGAAGGATATTAGAAGGATATCAAAAGGAGATCAGAAGGATATTGGAAGGAAGAGATGGAGAAGAGAAAATATCTAAAAAAACAAGGTAGTGCTAAACCTAAAAAATCATTTGACTATTAATTTCTTAGCATAATAGAAAAAAAAAATCTCTTAATTGAGTGGACCTGACAAGTCTTTGAAATCTTATATGGTAACATTGATTAGTGATGTTTTTAAGTCCTTTAGAGCATGCCACTTGTTAGAAATTATCAAGGAGTGATAATATCTAGATGATCTTTGGCTAAAATCCTCTAAACAGGTCACACTACAAATGTGCACGTAACCTTTAACAAGGTTGGCTCTTAGTAGAGCTCACTTTAGAAGATTGAAATTATTTGGGTTGTCGATTCCTTGGTGATTTTTCTCTTTACAGGGTTTCCACATTAAATTATGGTGTTAAATATATGATTTCTTGTATTTGAATGTTTATTTTCATCCCAAATATTTGATTACTGCAACTCAGTATAAACTAAGTGAAATATTTGATACTAGGTAAAGTAATGGATAATGAGATAACATTTTGGTGATGATTGATTATAAGTTTGAATTGAGAAGTTGAATGAGGTTATTGATTTATTATTGTGAATATTTTTAATTGGTACTAAAGTGTTTGAAAGGCTTATAGGATAACTAGACATAACTAATTCACCCCCCTCTTAGTTATCTAACAACTTATTAAAATTTTCACTAAGTGTTTTCATTAATACTAAGGCGGGGGGGTGGGGGGGATTATTGAAAAGTAATCAATTATGAAGGTATTAATGTTGTCATTTATGGAAACGCTATCAAATAGTAAGGTCTCTTATATTTACATTTAGTTTTTATTTTGATTTGATGAAAAAATTGCTTAAGTAAAATTCAAGAAATATGTTAGTAATGGTATTGTTCTTATTAGAAAGCTTAGCCATATTAATATTATTGGCTTCAATTTGGATATTGATATAATAGAGTTTGTATATGAGAAGAATATGTTTACTAGATTTAATGCATCACTTAGCATATGTTTTAATTGATAAATGTGAACGCAATCTTATATTGCAAAGTTTAGGATATGAGATAGAGATTGAGAATTGGCTTAAGAAATTAAATTTCATTTTCAATTCAATTACTCAAAAATGTAGGGATGACATCCTATATTTTAACCCTCAGTTAGAAAGTTTTAATTATTTGGTTTCTGAGAAGTGTTACATGATTCATCTCCAAGGATGATTGGATAAAATAATTAAAAGGGTATATAATGAGGACAATTTGAGCATGTAAAGTATGGTATTGACATGCACATGGTATGCAAGCTTTGTGTATGGTAGTATGATGAATTTTTTATGGTTATTTGTAATCAATTGTTCTATAGTCAATTTCAAATGCGAGATATACCAAAGACTAATCAAATATAGTAGATATTAGTATAATCATTTTGGTATTATATTTAATACTTGTTGTAAAGATCTATATCTTTGTATGAGCAGTGAGCTCCTTTGTAATACAAATAGAAAGGTTGAAAACCACTAACAAGGTCTAGTCCTCTCATAAGGACTCGTGTACTATATATATGTAAAGACTTCTACCTTGGTCAAATATCCTAACAAAGAACTCTTTGATTAGTGCATTGTTGTGAGTACCATCCCCAATGGAATTTTCCCTTGGCTAGAGTTTCCTTAAAAAAAAATCATGGTTTCATGAGTTTCTTATTCTTGTGTACTTATTTTTTAGTTGTGAGGCCTCACCCCGACCAATCATAGCATGCATATTTTATTTACATTTTGATATTCAAGACCTTCATATTTTGATAGTTATTCGAGACTTAGATGGAGAGTGGATTGCTTTATCTATTGATTTTGATACTTCAGTAGTGTTTTACATTGTTATATGCACTAAGAACCTGTTATTGTGTAAGAAATGTTCAAACATATATGGATGTAGCTTTATGACATGATATTATCAGATTTTGATGCAATGTGAAATGTTAATTTGATTCTTATGATTTTTGATTTATAGATAAATGTTAATTTGATTATGATGCTTTATAACATGTAGATGAATGTTAGGATATGCAAATAGATGTTAATTTGATAATGATGACTTATGACATGTAGATTTTGATATCTTAACATTTCAAATGGAATAATTTAAAAGACTAGGAAAGGAAATCTAATTCGAATTATGTTAATATGGATATTATTATTATATGCACTTATGTTGTATATGTTTATTTGACCCCCTTGGACTACTGATGCTCAAGTTTTATGTGCAAGAAAAGGAACCATGGAAATTGTAAGAAATGAATAATGTTGAGCAAGGAACGAGAAACAATCCAAGTAAGTTAAGTGTGAAACAATGTTACCATAAGATAAGCAACTCCAAGAGCATACACCAAGATGGTTCAACAATGGAGACAAGGATTTATAAGGGGAAAGCAAAGAAAACCCCTTGTGAGTTGTTATGAATGAAGGCAAATGCCTAAAGAAGAGAGAGAGAGAGAGTGTTGGAGCAAAGGTAGCTCAATACAATAACATCAAGTGCTTAGAGTGGTGTGTAGTTGTGAAGAAAGAAGGGGGAGCATCTCTTATATAGAGATGAGAGAGGAGTTGCATTTGTAACTCCCATTTCTATGAATGCCACATTCACAATAGGTGTGTGCAAAGTGTCACAATCCTCTTAAGGAGGATAAACTAAATAAAGAAATAAACAAGAGTTGTCCTTACATGTGGAATAATGGACAAATAATGACATGTCCTCCACATGTGTACAAGTGGAAAAATTACATGTAGGGACCCTTGGAATATCCTAATTAAAATATATCCAAGGAAAGATTAACCTTTCTAACACCCCACCTTAAGCTTTACTTGGGGAGTGTACTTCAACAGGTTGCAAACCCAAATTTTTACAATGGAACTGAAATCTCTCTTTAGAAAGTGGTTTGGTTAAGATATCAGCCACTTGATCTTCTCCTTTACAATAAAGAAGAATAATTTGATTGTCTTCAACTTGTTCTCGAATGAAGTGATGTTGAAGTGAAATATGTTTAGTGCGAGCATGATATACTGGATTCTTTGCCAAGGCAATAGCACTTTGATTGTCACAATATATAGGTGTAGGTGATTGTTAAGGTAGACCAAAATCATCAAGAAGTCTTCGAATCCACAAAGCTTCTTTAGCTGCATTGGTACAACCTTTGTATTCAGCTTTCGTTGAGCATAGGGAAATAGAGTGTTCCTTTTTGCTTTTCCAAGAAATTGGACCTGAACCAACAAAGAAAACATAACCACAAGTGGATTTCCCATCATTGGGATCTCCACCTAGATCGAAATCAGTATAGCCATGTAAAATGAATTCAGAGTTTGGATCATAAAATAAGCCTATATTAATAGTTCCTTTAATATACCTTAAGATGCGTTTAGCAACTTTAAAATGAGTTTGTTGAGGTTTAGACATAAAACGAGACACTAAACCAACACTATAAGCAATATCAGGTCTAGTAAGAGTTAAATAATTTAAACTTCCTACTAATTGTATATACAAAGTTTCATCAACAAAAGGAGTATTCATATCATTTATTAATTTAGTTCCTAATTCACATGGAATTGAAACATGGTTAGAGTCATTCATCTTAAATTTTTCTAAAAGATCATAAGCATACTTGCTTTGAGAAACAAATATACCATGAGGAGTTTGAAAAATTTGCATACCTAAGAAGTAATGTAAGATACCTAAGTCGATCATTTGAAATTTTTGTTTAAGTTGGAATTTAATATCAGAAATCAAAATGTCTAAACTAGAAGTGAGAATTAAATCATCTACATAAACAATAATAATGATAATATCATCGGTAGTATGTTTAATAAAAAAATTAGGATCATTTTTGCTTCTAGTAAAACCTTGAGAAATGAAGAAAGAATTAATTTGAGAATACCATTCTCTAGGTGATTGTTTAAGACCATAAATAGATTTGTTCAATTTGCAAACTAGATTTTCACTACCTTTCTTAACAAATCCAGGAGGTTGAGCCATATAGATTTCTTCATGTAACTCACCATTTAAAAAAGCACTTTTAACATCCATTTGATGAATGGGCCAATTCAGTTTAGATGCTAAAGCAAGAACTAATTTGATAGTAGGCATTTTAGCAACAGGTGCAAAGGTTTCATTATAGTCTAAGCCTTCAATTTGGGAAAAGCCTCTAGCAACTAGTCTAGCTTTAAATTTACTAATTTCATTATTAGTATTCAATTTTGTTTTATATAACCATTTACATGAAACTAGATTTTTCCAGGAGGTAATGTGACTAAGTCCCAAGTGTGATTAGCAAGTAACGAATCATATTCCTCTTGCATGGCTTTCTGCCAATGAGGTTGAGAGTTAGCTTGATCAAAAGACTTAGGATCGTTAGAATTCATAATAGTAGTCATCAAAGCATAATTAAAATAATTAATCCTTCTATGTTTAATTCCACCAGATTTAGAAATATAATCATCAGCTTCATTGATGAGATTTTGAGCCCATTTAGGTTTACGTTTAGTTGTAATGGAATTATCACTAGAGGAAGAATCATGAGTAAGAACGGTATCATTAGTATCTATTTGAGTATCATGAGATGTAGGAGTAGAAATAACCTGTGGTACTTGATTAAAAGAAAGAGTAGGGTTAAGAGAGGGAGGTTGGTCCTCCACTAGCACAATTTTAGTGCCACTGAATTCTTCATCCGTTGTAGTAGAGCAATCATGAACTCCAATTTCTGCAATACACACATCTCTAGCAACTTGAACTTTGTTAGTAGTGGAGTCATAAACACGATAACCCTTAGTGTGTTCATCATAGCCAACAAACATATAAGGAGATGACTTAGCATCTAATTTATGCCTTTTCTGTTTAGGCGTATGGACATAAGCAGTAGAACCAAATATCCGTAAATGATGTAAATTTGGTTTCCTACCAGACCAAGCCTCTTTTGGAGTGATAGCTTTGAGAGCTTTGGTAGGAGTCCGATTAAGAATATAAGTTGCACAAAACATGGCTTCAACCCAAAATTTATAATGCAAATTCTTAGCATGCAACATGCTTCGAGCCATTTCAACAATGGTCCGATGCTTTCTTTCCGCTACACCATTTTGTTGTGGTGTATAAGGAATAGTAAGCTCGTGCTTAATTCCACATGATTTCAAATAAGAATGAAAAGCATTATTCACATATTCTTTCCCATTATCAGTTCTAAGAATTTTAAGTTTATACCCAGATTGCCTTTCAACATATAACTGAAATTCAATAAATATATCAAGAACTTGATCCTTGCTATGCAAAAAATAGATCCAAGTTCGTCTAGAAAAATCATCAACAAAGGTAAGTGCATACCGAGAACCTTGGATGGAGGTATTCTCCATGGGACCCAAAAGATCACTATGGACAAGATGCAACTTATGAGTTGCTCGCCATGATTTTCCACTTGGAAAGGGCTCCCTATGCATCTTACCACTCATACAACCTGTGCAGGTAATCTTGGAAGGAATAATGTTAGGCGAGCCATCAACCATATTATGCTTTTGCATGAAAGTAATATAATCAAAATTTAAATGACCAAGTCTTTCATGCCATATATTGAAATCAATAGAAGTATGTAAAGAATATCGTGAACTAGCAAATTGATGGAATTTAAACAAATTGTCATTATCCATTTTAGCATCAGCAATTACTTTAAGAGTTTAAGGATCTATAATATAACATGTATCTTTGTAGAATTCAACTTTATAGTTCTGACATAGCTGTGAAACAGAAATTAGATTAGTTTTCAAGTCAGGGACATATAGAACATTATGCAATTTACCATTAGGAATAGTAACATCACCTAGTCCTTCAACTTTACAAGTCTGATTATTAGCTAACTGAATAGGAATGTTAGCAATATCAGGTTGTAAGGAATCAAAAATTTCTTTATGAGAGGTGACATGTTGGGATGCACCACTATCAACAATCCACTCTAGAGGTTTACAAAGATTAAAGCTACAAGTAAAAGCTTGACGAGAATTAGAACTAGTTGAATTACCTTTTCTATGGTTTGAGATTTGATGATTGGTACTATGATTCATAGGTTTTCTATCATTTTGTTTTTTAAAACAATTATTGACAAGGTGACCATCTTTGCCACAATAAGAACAATGAGGTTTGGAATTGGAATGGTTCCTCTGATTAGGATTACGAGTATTATTAGGGTGATGGGTATTATTATATTTGGGATGAAATTTATTGTTAGTGTTATTTGAATTAGATGGCTTGTAATTATGATTATTGGAACGAGAATTATTAGTTGAATTTATAGAGACAAATGCATATTCAGTTGATTTGAGAGTACCAAACTGGATTAGCTTAGCTTCTTCCTATCTCAATAAAGTTTGGAAAATAACATAAGTTAACTGAGAAGATAAAGTAGGAATAGCAAGTTGTGCATGAATATTGGTTATAAACTGTTGAAACTGTCTTGGAAGACATTTTTTAAGAATAAGATGGATTAAACAAATATCCTCTAATTGAACACCTAAAGCCATAATTTGACTTTTAAGAGAATCAAATTTTAAGAGGAATTCATCCATACCTTTAAAATCTGCATACCTGAGATCTTCGAGTTGATCTTGCAATTGTATTTTGCGATATTCATCGCTACTGTCATACTTGGTCTTCAAGATGGACCACGCATCATGAGCTTTAGAACAGTGAGCAATTAAGACATATAAATCTGGAATAATAGAAATACCAATTAACCCTAAAGCTTCTTCGTTTTTAGCTTTCTAGGTATCTTTCTCATCTTGAGTAGCCGCTGAACCGGGCTCAAGAGAAGGGTCAGTGGCTATTTCAAAGAGATGTTTAAAACGAAAAATAAATGAGATATGAGTTTTCCAAGAATGATAATTTGAATAATTAAGTTTGATTTCTGGAATTAATGTTGACATGATTGGAAAAAAAAAATTCTTCGCTTCTTTTTTTTTTGAAAAAAAATGCCCTTAATTTTAGAATCAAATGATTTGGAGAAAAAAAAATTAAAATTTTTATGAATTGAACAAAATTGTTTTTTTTTGTTATTTTATATTTTATGTTATTATTATTTTTTTTAAGAATATTTGATTTTTTTTAAAAAAAATTATTTTAATTATAACTAATAGTGATAGTGAAAATTAAAAAATAATTAAAGTTGAATTAAAATGAGAAAAGAAGGAGGGGGAAACGGTTTGTTTAAATCAAAAAATGGAGGGAAGCGAGCGGTGGCTGCCGCGTGGCAAGAGAAGGGCTGTGGTCAGTGGTTGCCGCGTGTGTGGAGCGGCGAGCCGCGGGCGGTGGTTGCTGCGTGGCGGGAGCGGCCAACGTCGGTGGTCGCCGCGTGGTGGGAGCGGAGGAAGCGGTTGTGGGGGGTTTTAAAAACACAGAGTGCGCGGCAAGGGTTGCAGAGGTGGCGGCGGCGGAAGTTGTAACCGGCGGCTGTTTGCGCGGTGGTGAGGATGTTGGCGCGGCGGCGCGAATGTTTGCGCGGCGGTGAGGATGTTGGCGCGGCGACGCGAATGTTTGCGCGGCGGCGCGATTTGCGCGGCTGAAAATGCTTCGGTGTGTCTGGGCCAAAATGTGTAACAGTGCCTTCGGTGGTCGGCGGGTGGCTGAGGCACGGGGTGGCGCGCGGGTGGCGCGGCCGCCTTAAAAAAAATAAAAGAAGTTTTTTTTTTTTATTATTTGTTTTTATATATATAAAAACTTTGTACTATATTTTTTTGTTTTTTTTTAAAATAGTAAAATATATTATTTTTCCTAAAAATTTTTTTTTTTGATAAATAAAGTAAGAGGAAAAATAAAGAGATAAAAAGCTTCACTATTGTAATATGTTTTGTTTTGGCGGCATGCCGTCCAAAACAAACCAAAAAAAAATTACTAAGAAAACCCTTTGGCGGCAAGCCGTCCAAAGAGGGTTAGAGAAGAATAAGAAGCTTTATAAGAAAACCCTTTGGCGGCAAGCCGTCCAAAGAGGGTTAGTAAAAAAAAACTTGCATGCACAAGATTAGTTAAAACGAGCTAAGATCACAACACAATCTTCTTCTCTCAATAACGTCTCCAAGTAAGGTGTGCTCCAATGAATGGCAACCTTCACCACAAAACTTAAAACAAGGATTAGATAACCAAGCTCTGATACCATGTAAGAAATGAATAATGTTGAGCAAGGAACGAGAAACAATCCAAGTAAGTTAAGTGTGAAACAATGTTACCATAAGATAAGCAACTCCAAGAGCATACACCAAGATGGTTCAACAATGGAGACAAGGATTTATAAGGGGAAAGCAAAGAAAACCCCTTGTGAGTTATTATGAATGAAGGCAAATGCCTAAAGAAGAGAGAGAGAGAGAGTGTTGGAGCAAAGGTAGCTCAATACAATAACATCAAGTGCTTAGAGTGGTGTGTAGTTGTGAAGAAAGAAGGAGGAGCATCTCTTATATAGAGATGAGAGAGGAGTTGCATTTGTAACTCCCATTTCTATGAATGCCACATTCATAATAGGTGTGTGCAAAGTGTCACAATCCTCTTAAGGAGGATAAACTAAATAAAGAAATAAACAAGAGTTGTCCTTACATGTGGAATAATGGACAAATAATGACATGTCCTCCACATGTGTACAAGTGGACAAATAACATGTAGGGACCCTTGGAATATCCTAATTAAAATATATCCAAGGAAAGATTAACCTTTCTAACAGAAATTTAATGGGGAAACAAGGTATAAACACATGTTTAAATGACTCTACCAAGGTGAATCTTTATAAGATTCGTAAACCTCATTGTGATATGTTTATTTTGTAAATGTGAGATGTATGTGTGTAGTATGTATTTAATGTGTAGATTCTAAACGTGTCATGTGTGACGTATAGTGTTTTTTGTGTGTGTCACTTGACACTTGTACTCGTTATGTGAAATGACATGTTCTTTGATGATGGATCATGTGGCGGCCTTATTCCAAGTTAAATGACTTAATTGAGAAATTTGATTTATTGCCCTAAATTAGTAAAGAGAACAAGGTTATCACCATGGGAAAATTTTGAAATTTTAATTACCTAGCATTGGGAGGGCCATAAAGTAACTCTAAGGTCAATTTGTGACAAAAATAAACTCTACCCATGTTAGTACTTTAAGTTAGGGGGCTAATAATGACCTCCAAGGTGCCTAGTAGACCTAGGAGACCCCAAAAAGAATGCATTTTTTATTTTATCCGAAAATGAGGATGTTATATGGAGGCTTGGCCAAATTAGAAACTCACTTGGCCACTCTCTATCTTTAGAGACAACTAGGGTTTGGAGGAAGAGGATAAGGAGCTCTACTACAACCTTTCTTTTGCCATTGCTTGGAGTGAGGTTGGTATCCATGATCCATGGTGTTCTTCATTTACATGTAGGATTGAAATGTTGTCTTCATTTCATGGTAAATTTGATGTATTGTAGATGTGGTTGTAAAAAAAAAGGATCTTTTGTTTGAGTGTTGCATGTGATAAGTTTATGTGATTTTCCTCTTTGAATCTTGTTTTGTTGTATGTGGAGTGTTGTGTAATGGGTGTGAAGCATCACTCACCCTTGGGAGGGAAGAGATTCTTAGGTGAAGGGGTTAGTTGGGCTCCCTCATGTAGTTGAGTAACTCTCCCATGTGTGGAGATGATTTTTATGTGTTTAATAGAATATGGAACTTCTTGTTACTTGCATTTTGGGAGGTATAAGGAGGTGTGTGAAGAGGAAAGTTATTGAAAGCCTCAAAAGGGCATGTTGATAATGAGAATATGTGCATCTTTGTGGATCATAGTTTGAAAATCCTCCTCATGGAGATAGCCCACCTTCACCCTATAGCTTGATTCAATTGTTGAATCTTTGAGCAAGCCTTGGGATGGGTTGTTTGTAATGTATTGTGTAGAGTTTTTATATTGTGGTGATCATGCTTGATATTGGAATGTGTAGTATGCAACCCTTTGTGCCTCATTTCCCCAAGCTCAGTGGGTTGCCTCCTTGAGGCCTAGGTTGGGAGGTGAGCCTCCATGGTTCCCATTTTTTGTCTCTTTTTTTTTTTGTAGGTTTTCACTTGATGAGCTTGCAAGATTGAAGTTCATCTAGTCTATTCTTGCATAGGAGAAGAAGACTCTTTATTATTGTGTTGGAAATGGAGTAATAAACTCCACTTGTTATGTGAAGCAGTTTGTATTGTAAGAGTGTTGATATGTTCTCATTCATTTTTCCATAGAGAGAGAGAGAGAGAGAGAGAGAGAGAGAGAGAGAGAGAGAGAGAGAGAGAGAGAGAGATTTGAATAATCTATGTATCAAATGTTCCTTCCATTTTGTATAGCTTGATATGGTCACTCCACCACCTTGTGTTGATGCTTGATAACTGTGTTAGAAGAAAGATTTGAGAAGATTATGAAGCAAAATTTCATTGTATTGATGTTGTGATTTCATAATCCTAGATATGGATGTATTGTAGGCATTAGTAAGATGGAAATAAAACTAACTCTTGTTGTTTTGTTGCACTCCATTCTCATAGAAATAGCTTGATCCAATATGTGATTAAACTTGATTTATGCACCATTGTAGGATATGTATTCAATAGTTAATGTATTCATATTTAGATATAGTCCAGAATTGGATATCAATAATGTAAATTGAATACTCAATATTCTTAGAATCACAAGCAAGAAGATTTCTTTTATCTTTCATATTAGAGCATCTTGAAATTATACTATGATAGTAATATGATAGTTGTTATGTGTGATACTTTAGAATTGTTATGTAGAATATTTTTGATATGTAATACACAATGTTAGAATATCATCCACTCAAATATAAATAATCATAGAGGATATATGAAGAAAACTAGTCAAAAGAGAAAATGCTAACTTCATAAGTAATCTTGTAGATGCATAAAATCTTGGTGGAAAATGTATGGTCTTTCAAAAAAAAAAACTCTCCTTGGAATATAGTCATTAAAATAATATTAATAGAATAAAATAACATAACTTCACCAATATCAAATCAAGGGAAAAAAAAAAGGGGGTCACCATCTTATTAATATTTAAATCCAAAAGACTATTTCAAATAAGTACACTATCACATCCCTAATAAACCAATGCCCTAGATTAACAAAAGAAAACAAAACAAGAAAAAAATATAATAATATGAGCTTACTAACTTCCAACAAAAAGTAGTGGCTTGAATAATCATTATGACAAGATTGGTTTTTAAAAAAATAAGTTCCATTACAATCCATGCATGAAACAATTTCAAAAAAAAGAACTCTTACCTAGGCCAACCTGGTGGCCATACCCACATGGGAGAAAGACATTTAATGGGAAAAGGTGCCTTGGGGAGTATGCACCATTCCCCTCTCCTTCTCACCTACCTCCATCCTTCCTAGGCGATGGTTAGAAGTCAACTTGGTGAAAATTTAATTTGTTTGTTGTGCTTGATGTTAAAGAAAATCTTGCCATATCCCAAGTCGACTAAGAAGGACCAGTGCTTGGAAATGAGGAAGGGGTGGTTGGCCATTGGAGTGAGTGAAATGACAGTGTGCAACAAGTTATTTATGGAAGATAGGATGCCTAGCTTATGTGTCTAGGAGTATGATGGAAATTTAGTTGGGGTAGGGTAGAATGATGAGTTTATTTTAGAATATTTTATGGAAATATGATAGCATGATTATGGGAATTGTCTAATTTGTTTATAATTCATTTTGAATATAATTGGGTTATAAGAATTGTATATTTAGATTTTTGTTTACTTTGAATTTACTTAGAATATAGATTAATTGACAACTTAAAGGGAAATAGATATTTATTAATTTTAGGATGTTTTAATTATAATGTATTTTGATTTTAGATATTGTGGAAGTGTAATAGTTTTAGATTAATTTTTTAGGGTAGCATAGGTAGTATGCAATTAGATGATAGTTTTATTTGATGATTAATTGAACGTTATTAGCAAATGTAGTAATTTTAGTTTCATATTATGTAACAATAATGTTAACTATTAAATAAAGAGTGCATATTAAAAATAGTAGGTATGAGTGGTTTCAAAACAATAATAATTGAATATTAATAAGAATGAAATTATTAAAATAAAGGTAAACTCAATATTAATAGAAATAAAATGATTAAGTGATAAAACTCCTTCGCATTGCAATCCCTAGATCTTCACCACTACTCTAACACAATTTGGGTTATACTCACACATTATAGTGCTTCCTATTAAGGGCTCATATCCATAGCATCTCAAGGTAGTTTTGCATCTAGTAGCTAGTAGCCAGGCATCTCCTCGTAGGAAACTTGAATCCAGATTTCAAGTAGGATAACTTCATTACTTTATCATACTTAATCATCCCAAGGTTAAAGATAGACTAAGTCTTTTTCTTTACCTTTAGTTTCTTCAAAAAAAAAAAAAGTTGTGTTTGCCTTGTTGAATTATGGGCATGACATTAGTTTATTCATTTATGGATGAATTTGGTTAAGTGTTGAAATATTTAGTTATTGTGAAAGTGTTACATTACTGATTTACCCCCTTCTAAGTGTTGAATTGTTCTAACAAGACCATGATAAAGGAATATACATTTTTTAAGAACTAATAAAATAATTACATGAAGTGTTCCATGTACTACATTACATAATTAACTCTTCCCAATAATAATTAAAATGTTATATTGGTCTAGTCAGATGCTAGTGAAATATATTGCACTAAACATGTCGGCAACCATTCCAACATTAACCAAATGATCCATAAATCCAAACTTACATGTACCAAAGAGTATTCTATCATCCTTTATTCTCTTCAATAGTAATTCATGCTCACCATCAAGCTTTATCCTGAATATTATGACTACCTCTAGCATAAATCTCTACTCACTAGTCTGCAATCATTCTTCACTATATCATCTATAACTCAACTAAATAATCACATAAAGTGTAAGAAAAGTTGTAGAAACCAAAAATATTACCATTTGTACATAGCCCATAATATATTTGAATAAAAAAAACTTAAAATCCACATGCAATATAATAGACAACATACCCACAAAAATGTGACACAAGATGTATCTTGGGAAACCCTCATTGAGGGTAAAAAAATCCAGACTCCAAAATAATTCATCATTATGTATTATTTAGAAAAATACCATTGTGATACAATAATTAAATCCTTCAAATCCATAGCCACAACCAAACAATATATGTGAACAAGCATCAATCAACACATCATGTGTCATGCTTTCAACCTTCACAAATGCTCCCTTGGCTAACATGTCATGCCATGTCTTGCTCAACTTTCCTTTTTTCCTTTTGCCCTTGGTTCTACAAATACCCTTGTGAATACTTTTATAGTACCAAGCTCCCACAAAACCACCAAGTTTTATTACATAAACCATGTGCTACCAAACTCCTATTGATACACATTTAATATTGTATAGTTAATTATTTCCCTTGATATTAAATAATTACATCAAATATTATCATAATGTTACAATAAAACTCATCAAGAATTTGGGAATCTCTACATGTTACCCATCTATCTAGGTGCAACATTGCATATTAAAATAAAGTAAAATAATATAACATTATTATGCAATGTGTGCAACACCCATTATCTCAACAATCTCCCACTTGTTTTATACATTGAATAGGGTCAATCTGTAGTGAAATAAATGAACAAGGAAATAATTCCTCCTAGCACATCCACCATCATGGATCAAAGTACACCATGTGTTCTCCATCTGAGTACCAAAAAAATAAAGTATCTGGCATCTCAAACATGGATGATCCCACATCCTATTATGACATTGCCATCAGACATACATAGAAGTAATCAAAAGAGAAACCCACCCACTCTATCACATAAGAATCATAAAATTTTATACCAAGTATAAATACCTTATCCAAAGTTAATCACATGTATCCATATTTGTCAAAATCCATAGTTGAAATAAAACCCACAATAAGTGCTAACTCATCCAACTATCCATACCTCCAAAGGTATACCAAGTGAGTCTTACATCACCAACATATCCAATTTGTAACATGCACTCACAAGCCTTTAGAGAAATACCTATCACATATACACTAAGAAGATCCTACTACAAAAGATAATATCAAATCTATAACCAATCACCTCATAACATATCACATAAGTGAATCCATGTAGTATCAAGGACATCCATAACATACATAAACCAATAACCTACAAGGAAAAATTCTCATAATAAGTCTCCAACACTCTCCCAAGTTCTCTACAACCAACAAAGGAAAGAGATAAAGGAATAGTCATGTCATCCCTCACATGACATACATGATTATAAACCAATGATCACAATCTCCAACCAATGTCAAATATAATGTAAGTGAAACTAAACATCTAAGAAGATAAACAAGACCAAAGAGAATAATGTGAATCATAACTTGTATCATATTTTTTTGCACATGCCTCTAGTTGTAAATTGTGCCAAGTAAGATCTCCTCCATAAAACCCCAAGTAATAATCCACAACCCAAACTATACCATATAAAAAATAATGTATTTAATCCAATCGCAAGAAGATAAAACTCATAAACCATTCCAAAACCAAGGAATGTGCCCAATATAAAAATATCTTCCAAACTCAACCAACATAACAACAACATATCCACATGGAGATAACCAATGCTAAACCATCTCTCAAATGAGCCCTTTAGAACTAACTCATGTACTACAACTCAATATACATATCAATAAAGACAAACATAAATATAATGCACAAGAGAGAAGCAATAGGCTATAACTCTGAAGTAGTAAACTATTGAGGAGACTAAGAGTGGTGAATGACAATGATCATCAAGATATCCAAGTCTCTAACCAAGACTAATTTAAGATCAATCTCCTCTCAAGTCCATATCATTTGAATGCTTCTGAGACTTTCCTCTAAATCTAAATAATCATCCCAAAAAATATATCTCTAATCCAAGAGAAATTAGCATCACCCTATCTCTAAGTACCCATAAAAACCTGTAACTGATCAATCCATGCCAACTCCAAATGAAACATAGTAATATCATGAAGTATCCAATAAATGATCAATGTACTTAATAAAAAGAAACCAAACCAACATCAAAGTCAAAGTTCCAACCATGATATTAGGAACATAAACATGACAACATGATCTAAACCATCTCAACCAAAAAGAGAGCATGCTCCATATGAACATACCATAACATTTCAAAAGTTCTAAATGTGTATCAAGAGTATAACATGACATAATATTGAAACCATCCTAGTACCAAGGATAACATGGAAAATTAAAGCATAAACCACACCTCTCCTAAGAACTCCATGACTCCTCAAGATGAAACCATCTCAATAAACCATAAAGAAGCATCTCCACACACCATGATGAACCATCTCCATGCACCATGAAGATAACCACCAAAAAAAGTGTACCATGAAAATGTCAAAGACACTTTTGCAACAATAGGATTTAATACATCCTCCAACATCTACAAATACTCAATAAATATATCAATGCGAAAAACTCTCACTCAACCATGATATTGAGTCACCCATGTCATCATAACATTCATCTCCTACATGGATCCTCTAGGTCTACACATACAACCAAAGTGTCAGTACCAAGTGAAACCAAGAGGATACAAACCAAAGTAGGAACTAATTATGTACTACCACCTCATCACTATCACAAGCTCCCAATAAATTGTGTATCCAATCTATCCATGAAATCATAAGGGAAAACCATCTTTTAACCATGAGAATCAACCAAAACATCAAACCATCAAATACCTCAAAGTACACAGCATGAGCTCCTCAAAAAAAACCAAATAACCATGACTTTTAACTAAGAATCTATACCACCATAACCAAATTAGGAATCCAAATTGATGAGAACCAATAAAGTACCTATATATCCAATCATTTCATGCCAAAATCTATGGCACCATGATCACATTCATGAATTGATAATCTAAATCTCAAAGTGTCTAACCTATCAACATAAAATAGTCAACCACAATTCTCCACCATGATTGTACCTAGTAACAACATCTCATCCCTTCTACATGAAGACAAATCAACAAATCATATAAAATGGGGCATAGATAACCCATATCCAAGCCACAAATATGAATATGCATCAATAATGAAAGATCAATGAGAAAAGAAATGATGAAGGGTGTTCCCCTTAATATCATAAACATGTAATAGAAACAAAGAAACAATAGTAATTGCAAGAACAAAATAGGGGCTTCTTATTATTGCCACAAATGAAAATTATAGAATTCACAATTACAATATGCTAACCCACATAGGTGCCTTCATTATTGTGATCTACAAGACAATGCTGCAAACTATCACCCAAAGTTGTTCTAGACAATGTCTAGGCCTTTCTTAAATAGGCAATTTTATGTCACCCAAGAAGGTTCTAAACATTCAAACTTAATACCTAGGGCTGACAAAGCCTAACAATACATATAGAGTCATCCAAATATATATTTGACATTTATTTTAGAACTTTTAGGTAGCCTAACTTTGGAAGGCCATAACTCTCAAACCTTTGCTGCAATTGGCTATTATAACCACTTTTTAGAAATGTCAGCTCTTGATGTACAAGCTCGGAGCTACATAAGCACCTTTTTGTTGAGTTTTTAGATCTCATCTAGGACCTCTAAGGCCTTCAAAACTAAGTTCAAAGATTTTTCTCCAAAATTTTCCACTGAAAATCCACAATAACTTCTTTGATACTTAAGCTAGAGCAA
The DNA here is from genome assembly GCA_028749045.1 of Cupressus sempervirens. NCBI lineage: Eukaryota > Viridiplantae > Streptophyta > Pinopsida > Cupressales > Cupressaceae > Cupressus > Cupressus sempervirens. Next base: position 690,116,913 of record CM053793.1, read on the forward strand.
TGATATTTTTATGGTAGGCTTATAATTCTGAAATGAACCTTCATGTAGACAATTAGAACATTCAAAGCTTGTATGACAAATTTATTAAAAATAGCAAGCTCCAAAAATAGTAACCCCCCTATCTACTAGTCTTGATGAAAATAGAAAAGATTGAAAATAAAAATATTTTTGGGTGATGCAAGATTTCCCTCACACCCAGGCTGCTCCTACACCAAGAAACCCCATATACAAGTCATAAATACAACCTATAAGTATAGATCACTTACATCACTAAACAACTTTTAGACCTGCCAAGTCATTATACATATCCAAAACAAACTTTGATAACCATATCATCATGAGACCAATCTAAAATACATACTACATATATAGTGACATAAAATTTCATATTTCCATATGTACCTTGTCATAAACTCACAATGTTACCATAGTCAACATGAATCACAAAATGTTTAGATTAATATATCACCAAATAAAACATGTCAAACCTATAAAAAATCTAAACCAATATGTAGAGATCTCTACGATCTTTTTTGTTGACTATTCAAAGTACAAAATCTAACTCTATATGCCAATATTATGTTGGCAATATGATCAGATAGATGTCTTAAGAGTTATCATTTATGGAAACATGTATTCAAAATTTCATTTATACATTTAGAGATAGAAAATTGTCTAAGTGTTAAATAGTTCATAGTAGCATAAAGAGCAGATGCGATGTGTACGAATGAGTCATTGAGAGTTAGCTTATGCATAGTTGAGGAAAGTTCTATGACAATATCATGATGACGTATACCAGTGTGTAGATGTGTATAGAAAATATGACATGAGTTATGATTAAAATACCAGTATGGGCATTTGACAGAGCATAACAGAGCATAGCAGAGAATTGAATTGTACGACTTGAGGAATTACTTTGGTAACAAAATAATTACTAAGTCCAACTTTGTGGATTTTATTCCATAAGTTATTTTAGATTATGTGAAGTGGGTGAAGACATGAAGGTTGATTAAGAAAAGATTTACTAATATACTAGGTATAAGTAAAGATCTTAGCTTGTGAAGATAAGTGTGCGACATATGTGTGATTTATGCAATATTTATGATTTATGTGAAGTCAATGAGATGATATGTGAACTAAATTTGATGTATGATTAGAGAAAGTGTGAATTGTATTAGACAAAAGTATTGTATGTATATCTATTCTTGTGAAGAACTTCATTGTATAAATGCATGTTAGGGCAATGGGCTCTTCTTACATACATTGTATTTGATCTACCAACTCCTAATAGGGTTAAGGCTTCTAACAAGGCCTAGTCCTCTAACAAGGACTCGAGACACTATATGTACTTCATAGACTCATAATAGGGTCAATATCCTTAATAGGATCCTTTTGTTTACTAAATCATCTTGTGGGTATCATCCCTACCTAGGTTTTACCTTAGCCAAAGTTTCCCTAGTTAACAAATAATGGTGTTATGAGCTCTCTATGTATATGGTTATAAATTTACTATTTAGCATTGTTGGTTTACTTTCATATGAAAGTTATAAAGTAATTAATAATATAAAACCTTGAAGAAGCTCTTGAGTAGATTGATATTCTTACAGAAGAAAGAGATAACCTAAAAGATAAATATGAAGATGCAAAAGTCTACATTGGTAAACTAAAAGACAAGATTGATGATCTAAAATCTAGCAAGGAATCAATTTCATACACTAGTGACAATGATGAAGTAGGAAAACTCCAGAAAGAAAATGATATTTTGAAACATGAACTGAAAATTGTTGAACTTAAGTTGAGTCTTAAGAAAAATGGTGGCAAGAATGAACCTAAACTGATAAATGAGAATGCAAACCTTAGATCCTAGTTAAGTCAAGTTACATCTAAACTAGATACTATCAAGATTGAGCATGTGGAATTAGAAAAGTAAAATATTATTATGAAAGGAGAATTGACACAAGCTAAACAACAGTTAGAGAATGTTTATTCCAATAGTGAGAAGATAGATGAACAAATATTTCACCAGAGACCTTCTTATGATAAGACAAGACTTGGGTATGTTATTGGAGAGAAATGAGAACAAGATCCAATTATTGAATCCCCTAAAGAATATGATATGAGTAAGGTAGAATCAAGCACATCTACTGAATTATAAAGGAAGTTCACTTAGTTGACTTGTCAGCGAAACATGATGAACCTAAGAAAATAGAGCGAATTGATAAAGTTAAGCAAGATGAACTGCCCAAGGAAGTAAGATGTGAGTTTAAAGGTAGATGATTCATATTAATGAATTTGGTCATATGAAAAGATATTGCACAAGTAAGTCTTTTCAACCTATTTTTAATTTCTATTATTATAATTTCTATGGTTATGGACATAAAGCAATAGGTTTTGAGAAACTTAAGTTTGGTGGTAACAATGAAAATAGTAGAATTTTTAGGAACACTAACCCTATAGGTAATGAAAGAGGGAGATCACAGAGTAGATCCAATGATGGAGAGAAATCTAATGGAGAAAAGAATCAATTTGTGTGTTACGAGTGTAACAATCCTTGACGCATTGCAAGGAATTGTGAAGTACCTAAAAGTCAAAATGGAACATATTAGAGAAGAAATGCACTTGTATGTTAGTTATGTAATAACTTTGGACATACAACAAGATATTGTAGAATGGATAGAAGAAAATTCAATAGGAATCCCAACTATAGAAGAAACATCAACATAAATGATAGAAGGAATGAAAATGGTAGTGATAATAGTTAGAGGAAGTAGTCAAGGAACATGTTGTTGAATTCAAAGAAGCATTTGTGAAAGAAAAGGATCTAGAAAGCTCTTATACAATTTTGGAGGAACAATATTTTGATGCACCTGATGAGACATTGAAGTCACAGATTATTTGCTACTCATCCTACCTAAATTAAGCAATTTTAGAAGAGATAGAGCATCAATTAATTAGAACTGATGTTAATGAGTGAGTTGGAAGTTGTATAATTAATAGGAGATAGTTTACATAGAAAAGAAGCTACAATCAAGTGCGTAAGTCTAGATATGATTGCAATGAGTAGGAATTTAGAAAACAAGTTTACTAGTGAACAGAGATAGTATTTAAATTTGTGGTAGATATGCATTTAATGTGTAGTGCAATTTGAAATGATTTAAGGATTATGAACAAGATTGTGTGTCCCATTTGTTCATGTGAAGTGTCTTGAGAAAATTGAAGAGTGATTTGATAATGGAATAAAGTGTGAAAAGAAGTTCTTGAAGCACAAAGTTGTAGAAGCCCTAAAACATGATTTTAAGGTATTTTATGAAGCTAAAATTAAATTTTGTAGTGCATACAATTGAATTGCAATGTCTCGTCAAACCATTTATGATGTGAGTGATGTGAGTGAAAGGCCATGGCATGTATTCAAGAAACATCTATTTATTTCCCTTATGGATGACCTGTTGGGTGCATTTTTGCAAATTTTGGAGATTGTGCTTCATGTCAATGATGTTAGAAGCTATATACATTGTAATATTGAGAGCATAGATGATCAAGATATACACAAGGACTTAGGGACTATGTGTAATAATGATCTATACTTGAAGTCTAAGTATGCATGCCTAGATGGCTTGAATCTAGTGAAGTATATGTTTTATATGGAGTTTGACAACCACGAGTGGACTCGAAGAATTTTGAGTAGGGTACATGATGATATGTTATGGTTAGATGATGCACAAATAGCAGTTGATAATGACCTAATTCACAAAGCCATAGGTTTGAGAAATGAGGTATGCAATCCTATAAATGAGAAGAATGTAAGGAAAATGGTTGAGAAAAACCTCAATGCAAGATTTGATGGAATGAGCATGAAGGTAGATACAATTCAAGACAAAGGAGTAAAATTGTTGAGTAAGATATTAGGGTACAAGTTTAACGATGGCTCAAGGGTTAACTCAGTACTAGTAGGATTTTTACATGTTTCTTATGTAATGATAATTTAGGGAAGAAAAGTAAATCAGTGTGAGATTATCAAATAATAGTTGTTAGACAACATTTCAAAAGTGAAGAAGACAAAGAGTGGAGTCTTCATATTTGAGTCCTTATTGACTCATTTATTTATCTATGCTACAAGGAAGTTCCCAGTAGTGATCAATTGGGATAGCAATGAGTGTGCAATAAAATTGGTGCTTCAATGCTACAGACCTAAGCTAGAGAATGTCAGAGATGATGACATTGACATAATAATGAAGAGTTTCCAGTGTAAAATGAAATAGAGGTACAAAATACCTCCATCCATGGTAAAGAAATATAAGGATTAAATATGCTTCATGGTGGAGATATATAACACTTGTATGGAAGTTGTGGTACCAAGGATTAAGTTTATAGAGCCCATGGGATATGAGATGAGTGCAGATCTCATAGAAGGGTATGTGCATATCATACTCCATTCAAAGGACACAGAGTGCCCTAGATGGGGAACCAATGAGGAGAAAAGGAGAATAGTTTAGTCTAAACTACATAGCAAGGAGAGAAAGAAGAAAGTAGAGAAAGTAATTGATTCCATTCTTAAGGAATCAGGTATGACTTGAGATGAATTCAATGAGGTTAAAGGGATAGCACTTGAGATGAAAGCTAGTGGGTAGTCTAAAGTGATAGAAACAACTCTTATTGTTGTTGTAGGACCTTCATAAGGTGTAACAATAGCACAACTATGTGCATAGGCCCTTAATGCACCATATATTGTAGTTGCATAAGTGTAACTAGTGAGGACAAGTAGTAATCAACCTAGAAGGCAGCTAGAGGTGGAAGAACCTATTGCATAGAGGAAATCAGAGAGATTGGTGAAGGTGAAGCAAGAACCTACACCATCATCCAAGAAAAGGATCAAGAAGACCACTAGTAGACCAGGCCAAAGAAGGAAAATGATGCAAGTCAGTGAATCTGAAAGTTCTAAGGATGAAGTTGAAGATAGACTAGTAGTGCACGATACGCAGGTGTATGCCTAAAATGTGGGCACACTTCTATGAGTCATTATATTCAAGATTTCTCAAAAATGAGGTCTCGAATGGTGACTCATAGCTCCCTATTCATGGGGTGCAGGGGTTTGTAATGGAGGCCATCAGTTTGACCTAGGCCCATGCAAGTACACCACGAAACAAGAGATTCAATGATCTAATATGCATGAAAATGGAAATGAAAAGCTAATCTAAATGATAACAATGCAAAACAATGCAAGAAATGAAATCTAATCTATGAAAAGAAATAACAATGCAGATCTAATCTATGAAAGCAAGATCTAATCTATCAATGCAAGATCTAAGCTAACATAAAAATCAAAGTATGGATCATAATGATGGAAGCCATGCATGCAAGAGAGAATGATACAAGAAGATAGAAGTTCTCTACAAAAGCTTTAATATTCAAAACTCCTTCAAAAATCACTCTCCAAACCTGCAACATAACAATAGCATAATAATGGGTGTCCCCAAAATGAGGAGAGGACTCTCCCTTATAAAGAAGATTGGATGATCTAGATTGAGAGGAAAAAGATTTAATCAAGGGTGGAGAAATAATGATCTATGTGAACTAAAGATCCACCAATGAGAAAAATGGAGTGGTTGAGAAGAAAGTGGAGAAAGGATGAAGATAAGTCCCATATTAAGTGTAGATAAAAGATTTATTTAATTTTTTTATTTGTTTTAACTCATTTTTCATCAAAAAGAGATTTAAGTGGGATATTTTATTTAATTAAAAGGGAGCAAGTTCTTTTAATTAAATAAGAAATATTTAATCAAATTAAAAGAGGGGTTTTTCTCTTAATTAATTAAATGTAGATGAATTATTTAATTAAAAGAGAGGTTTTCTTTTAATTAAATGGAGACATATTTTATTTAATTAAAAGAGAGCAAGTTCTTTTAATTAAATAGGAAATATTTAATTAAATTAAAAGAGAGGTTTTTCTCTTAATTAATTAAATGTGGATGAACTATTTAATTAAAAGAGATTTTTTTAAAAATCAAACAGGGACTTATTTTATTTAATTAAAAGAGAGCAAGTTCTTTTAATTAAATAAGACTTAGGATAAAATGATCAACCTTAGAAATAAAACAAATTGAATTTGATCAAAGAAATTGATTTGAATTGATTTAATAAAATATTACACACCATTGATTTAGGAAATTTGATAAATTGATAAATTGAATAAAGGGGGCCCATAGTCTAGGCGACCATTTTAGGGTGCATACATTTGCCCCTCTTTGACTAATGTGTGATCGATTTGGGAACAGATGTAGTCAAAGAAAGAAATTGAAGTGTGAGATTGATTTGGGATCACAAAACAACCCAGATGTGTGGTCGAATCAGGAACACAACAGGACAAAGAATGCAAATAAATTTTGACTTGAAAAAGTCAAGGATAAAATTGATAAAACTAAATCAAAGATTGAATTTGATCGAAATCGAAATGAGATAGAGGAGAAACAACAAATTGCTAATTTTGATCAAACCAAACAAAAGATAAGGTTCTTGATGTAAGATGAAAGATATAAGAATCATAGAACCAAGGTAGATCATCAAGCATGAAATATAATGCCCCAAAGGTGATTTAGAAGAAAAGAAGTGGGGAAAAAGAAAATGGAAGATAGAAGTTTGGAAGACATGGAAAGAAACAGAAGGAAGAAAAGAAAATGCTCCAAAATCAATCAACTATTTAAGATAGAAATTTTGATTGAGATCACGAAAGAAGATAAAGAAATGAAGATCAAAACATGACCATAGTTGATTAAAAGTCCACAATAAAGATGAAGGGAGAACCCTCTCAAACTCATAATGCAGCCTAAAAATGCAAACTAACATGAAGTCTAATAATGCAAGCTACATGAAAATGCAAAGGTGTACTTGCAAAAGAGCAACTGTAACATATGATTTTTGTGCTCATCACTAGGATTTTTTTTTTTTTTTCTCAGGAATAGTCCTAGAATAATGAGAGCATTGTCATCTCCATCTTTGCAAGAAAGTAACAAAGGGTTCTCCTTGATTTTGCTTTGTGTGACATAAGTCCAATAGTGAGATAGATCGTGAAAGATTGTATGAAAAGTGTTGAACAAATCTTTAAATTAACTCAGGGAATGTCTTAATAGGATGAGTTATATTGGTAAACCATTCCATGGCTTGAGCCTTAAGACTCCTTGGAAATAATCTCATAAGATATGAGTCCTCATGATGAAACTCAAAACTCATAGTATAGAACTGACGCACATGATCATTTGGATCCCCATTTCCATCATATTTATCATATTGGGGGATCTCAACTTTTCTAGGAAAATCTTTCATGTCAACACTCTTATCAAAAGGATTTGGACAAATTGAATCAAATGAAAAAGAACTCTTGGGTGCCGCTATTTGCTTCATTTGTTTCTTCAATTCATAAATTTCTTCTTTCATGGAAGGATCATGCTTTTGAATCTTTTTATCCACATCAAAGTTGTAAGGGACCTTAGCACCCTTGTTGATCAAACGTTGAAAGCATGCATCTCTATTTTGGTCCATATATGCTTCCATATGTTGCTGAAAATGTGGATCTTGTGGTATAGCCATGAAATCATAAGAATTATATTCAAATTTGGAGCTACCACCTCCATATTATGAACCATGATGAGCTTGTTGTGAAGGTTTTCTTGAAACTCTAGGAGATGTTGGTCTCCTATAATAATCATGTCTTGAAGCTTGCCTTCCTCTAGGAGCAGGAGATTGTGAAGATGTTCTTGAATATCTCCCACTTTGTGGAGTCTTGGGAGGGGTAGATGGAGGAGAGTTGTTTCCACCACCAATGTGCACATTGTTGAATTGATTGTCAAGTTGTGAAGTCTTGAAAAAGTCTTGTTCTTCTTGACGGGATTTTCTTTCCATCTCAATAATAACTTTCCTTTCTTCCTCTAGGCATTGAAATTGTTCTTCTTCCTTAGCTTTTTCTTCTAGAAGGGCTTTTCTTTCACGATCAATTTCTTTGAGCCTTCCACTTGCATAACCTAGAGGTGTCATGAGCGGTGTACACGGTCTTGATTGTCTAAACTGATTACCACTAAATGTTGCATTCACGTGAGCACTAGAAGGCTCACCAATTTGATCATCATGTTGGGCTTCCTCTTCTTGATAGGCATAATGTCTTCCTTTCTCATCCCTTTGATGTGCATCCAAATACCTATCCTCAATAAGAGGTGAAGTTGGTCTACTTCCACGAGTGGGATCACCACTCAAAACGTCAACATTATACTCACTACTTTGATTCTTCTTGTATGGCGCTCTTGTAAAACTCATATCCATAGCTAAATGAGGTGATGCTAAGGGTGTAGTCAACTCAATAAGATCACCACTAGGGTCACACAAAACTTCTGGAATACTCTCAGGTGATTGTATAGACACAGGTTCCTTTCCCTTACATCTTCTACGAGTTTGAACTAAGGGTAATTGTTTAAAGACAACTTGAGGTTGCTTTCCTTGATGTACTTGATATCTTGTTGTAACCGGCATGAAAGAAAAGGTACTAATTGATAGGATAACCCTAAGAAATGTTGGTACCAAACTAGGATAGTAAAAGCACTAACTTTTCCAAAAGAGATGTGATAAGATAGAATTTTGCAATAGGCATAAACCAACACTATCACAGAGGTGCTCACAACTTTGGGTGAATACCCTAGCACATATGGACCAGGAGGATGATTTACCCAAATTATAAATAATTAAAATTGATTTTTTTTTATGAAAGTGAATGGAGAAGAGATTACTAAGACTCTCCAAGTGTAATATCAAAGGATCCAAGTGTATATCTTTCTCAACAAGGATGGTTTCTAACTCACCAACTCCAAACAAGGTTTCTTGTGAAATCAATGACTACTAATTCAAGAGGTCAAAGCACAAAAACCTAAGGTGCAAAAAGGCTTCTAACAATGGGGTAAGTAGCCTAATCCAAATAGGATCAACCTAGGGAGACTAGAAATAATGGGATAACAAAGTTATTCGATCATAAAGTCTCAGCTCAAGAACTCAGATTCTGTTCATTTTAAATATCCAACTAGATGTATCAATAGATTCTCTATCATGAACCAAGCACATAAGATAGCAATCAGGGATTTCAAGGAAATAGTCTTCAAACAATGAGCAAGGGGCAAAGCAACCTTGCACATGAACAAGTATAGTGACTTAGTATTTCTACTCCTTAAAGGTTCTACTTGTGTATGTTCTTGACAATGTTTTAGCAGGCACTTAGAACACAACAACACCTTATCAAGTTGTCTACAAGGATATACGTGGCTTTCTAAAAGGAGTCCTTGATATATGCAAGGTATGTGAGGCCCAAATCCGTAGATGAGAAGAATCCAAAATCACACAGCCGGGGGGAGACGGTAACCCAAATCTCCTCCTTCACTTCTCAAAGGTATAAAGTTCTTTGAAGCTTAGCCAAGAGTGATATCAAACTCAATTCTGAAGAAAGGTGTCTTTGGATTCACCTCTCGATATTTATACTCTATCGGAACACAGGAGTTGAGGTCATCCCAAGGGGTGATGAAATCCCCAAGAAGGCCTCCTAAAAATAAAAACTAAGTAATTCACTATCAAAAGTATTCAGAGCACTAATGGTAGAACACTTAACTCTTCAAGTAAATGTGAAGTGAGTCCAAAAGTGGAACATTTAACCCTTTAAGATAATGTGAAGCGAGTCCAAAAGTGGAACATTTAACCCTTCAAGATAATGTGAACCGAGTCCAAAAGTGAAACATTTAACCCTTCACACAAACTCAAAGTAAGTCCAAAAGTGGAACATTTAACTCTTCACACCAACTCAATGTGAGTCCACACCTTAGAAAACAAGTGAGTTCCAAAAAGCACAAAAGGGTTGCCTAATGGAGCAATTAATGCTTCTTTCCTGTAGACCCCTCCCCCTTAATGTGGCGCTGATCTTGTAACCATGGGGAGAAAATGAGGAGTCGACAGATTAGCGAGTCCAATAACCCAAGATAGCAATCTAGATCAATCACAAGTAATCTAAGACTGCTAGTCAATACTACTCACAAATGAAAAAGGGTTGAACAATGGAATATTTAGCTTTCCAAGTAAACATAGAGTGAGTGCACAAAGTGGTGCATTCAACTCCCTATGTAAACAAAAAATGAATCCATGCCCTCAATCACTTAATGAGATATTTGACATTGGAACCAAGAATTACTTAAGGTTTAAACACACGCATTCACTTACACAAACTTGTATGAAAGCAAATCTATGTTCATTCATTTCCCATTAAGAGCATCAATTGAAATGTGTTTTATGAAAGCATGTAAAACACTCAAGCAAAACACATGAGAGGTTTAATTTTAATTTCAAATCTAAATATTTTAGAGATCAAACAAAATACCTGATAATCTTTGCAATGCATCTTTTCTTTTTTGTACCTTTCATTTAACCTTGATCGCTCGATCGCAACGAACAAAGCAACAAACAACATAAGCAAACACAAGATATGCAATATATGTCCAACTCATGCAAAACTACGGTTAGATCTAAAAATATAATTTTTAAGAGTGATAATAATCAGCAAGTAACCCAAATGAAAGCTCAAATCATGCATTGATTCATCGTAAAAATTAAATGCAAGCTATTCATTAAATGCCATTTTTTTCAATTGATTTTTGACCTAGTCATAAAGATTGGATCTACATGATATGAATTTAGATCCAAAACTCAAAATACAGAAAAGTAACCCCAATAAAAAATCAGAGGGCTTTCCAAAAATGCAAAAAATTTGAAAAGATCTTTTAATTTGTGCCCTAGGGAGTCATTTTGTCAAAACAAACCAGTTTTTACAAATCAAATTATTGACCCCTAATATGACCTCTAAAATTGAAACACAAAGAACAAACTCTATCTAAAATTATGAGATCTTTCCAAAAATATAAATTTTTTTAAAAAAATGTTAATTTACTCCCAAAAATAATTTTTCATGAAAAATCAATGAAAAATCATAAAATATCGAAAATATTTCAAAAAAATCTAAAATTTTTACTGAAGCTTCCTTGATGCATCAAAATCTTACAAAATAAATTTCAAATCAAAATATTTTGTCTTTTGAAAGATATAATGAAATCTTTCAAATCTAGGATTTCTTTGAGTCTCGAATTATTAACCCCTAATATGACCTCTAAAATTGAAACACAATGAAAAAAATTTGTTTAAAATTTAGAGATCTTTCCAATACTGTAAAATTTTTGAAAAATATGCTAATTTACTCCCGAAAATGATTTTTTATGAAAAATCAAGAAAAAATCATTAAAAATTGAAAATATCTCAAAAAAATCTTAAAATTGGACCAAAGCTTCCCTGATACATTATAACTATACAAAAAAAAAAAAAATATTAAAATACCTAGCCGTTTGAAAGATATGATCAAATCTTTCAAATCTAAATTTTTTTTTTCTCTAGAGTCTGCAAATAGATCTGCATAAAATCTAGCAAGCAAAGGTGGGTTGCCCCATGGTGGGTGCCAAAAAATGTATGCCTAAAATGTGGGCACACTTCTATGAGTCATTATATTCAAGATTTCTCAAAAATGAGGTCTCGAATGGCGACTCATAGCTCCCTATTTATGGAGTGTAGGGGTTTGTAATGGAGGCCCTCGGTCTGACCTAGTTTGTGCCCATACAAGTACACCACGAAACAAGAGATTCACTGATCTAATATGCATGCAAATGAAAATGAAAAACTCATCTAAATGAAAACAATGCAAAACAATGCAAGAAATGAAATCTAATTTATGAAAAAAAATAACAATGCAGATCTAATCTATGAAGGCAAGATCTAATCTATCAATGCAAGATCTAAGCTAACATGAAAATCAAAGTATGGATCATGATGATGGAAGCCATGCATGCAAGAGAGAATGAGACAAGAAGATAGAAGTTCTCCACAAAATCTTTAATATTCAAAACTCCTCCTTCAAAAATCATTCTCCAAACTTGCAACATAACAATAGCATAATAATGGGTGTCTCTAAAATGAGGAGAGGGCTCTCCCTTATAAAGAAGATTGGACGATTTAGATCGAGAGGAAAAATATTTAATCAAAAGTGGGAAAATAATGATCCATGTGAACTAAAGATCCACCAATGAGAAAAGTGGAGTGGTTGAGAAGAAAGTGGAGAAAGGATGGAGATAAGTCCTATATTAAGTGTAGATAAAAGATTTATTTAATTTTTTATTTGTTTTAACTCATTTTTCATTAAAAAGAGATTTAAATGGGATATTTTATTTAATTAAAAGGGAGCAAGTTCTTTTAATTAAATAGGAAATATTTAATCAAATTAAAAGAGAGGTTTTTCTCTTAATTAATTACATGTAGATGAATTATTTAATTAAAAGAGAGGTTTTCTTTTAATTAAATGGAGAGTTATTTTATTTAATTAAAAGAGAGCAAGTTCTTTTAATTAAATAAAAATTATTTAATTAAATTAAAAGAGAGGTTTTTCTCTTAATTAATTAAATATGGATGAACTATTTAATTAAAAAAGAGGTTTTCTTTTAATTCAATAGGGACTTATTTTATTTAATTAAAAGAGAGAAAGTTCTTTTAATTAAATAAAAATTATTTAATTAAATTAAAAGAGAGGTTTTTCTCTTAATTAATTAAATGTGAATGAACTATTTAATTAAAAGAGAGGTTTTCTTTTAATTAAATGGGGATTTATTTTATTTAATTAAAAGAGAGCAAGTTCTTTTAATTAAATAAGACTTGGGATAAAATGATCAACCTTAGAAATAAAAAAAATTGAATTTGATCAAAAAAATTGATTTGAATTGATTTAATAAAATATTACACACCATTGATTTAGGAAATTTGATAAATTGATAAATTGAATAATGGGGGCCCATAGTCTAGGCGACCATTTTAGGGTGCATACATTTGCCTCTCTTTGACTAATGTGTGATCGATTTGGGAACACATGTAGTCAAAGAAAGAAATTGAAGTTTGAGGTCAATTTAGGATCACAAAACAACCCAGATGTGTGGTCGAATCGAGAACACAACAAGACAAAGAATACAAATAAATTTTAACTTGAAAAAGTCAAGGATAAAATTGATAAAACTGAATCAAAGATTGAATTTGATAATTATTGCCCCCTCGTGATCGAAATTGAAATGAGATAGAGGAGAAACAACTAATTGTTAAATTTGATCAAATCAAACAAAAGATAAAGTTCTTGATGTAAGATGAAAGATATAAGAATCATAGAACCAAGGTAGATCATCAAGCATGAAATATTATGCCCCAAAGGTGATTTAGAAAAAAAGAAGTGGGGAAAAAACAAATTGAAGATAGAAGTTTGGAAGATATGGAAAGAAACAAAAAGAAGAAAAGAAAATGCCTAAAATATGGGCACACTTCTATGAGTCATTATATTCAAGATTTCTCAAAAATGAGGTCTCGAATGGCGACTTATAGCTCCCTATTCATGGGGTGTAGGGGTTTGTAATGGAGGCCCTCAATCTGACCTAGTTTGTGCCCATGCAAGTACACCACGAAACAAGAGATTCAATGATCTAATATGCATGCAAATAGAAATGAAAAACTAATCTAAATGATAACAATGCAAAACAATGCAAGAAATGAAATCTAGTCTATGAAAAGAAATAACAATGCAGATCTAATCTATGAAAGCAAGATCTAATCTATCAATGCAAGATCTAACCTAACATGAAAATCAAAGTATGAATCATGATGATGGAAGCCATGCATGCAAGAGAGAATGAGACAAGAAGATAGAAGTTCTCCACAAAAGCTTTAATATTCAAAACTCCTTTTTCAAAAATCACTCTCCAAACCTGCAACATAACAATAGCATAATAATAGGTGTCTCCAAAATGAGGAGAGGACTCTCCCTTATAAAGAAGATTGGACGATCTAGATTGAGAGGAAAAAGATTTAATCAAGGGTGGAGAAATAATGATCCATGTGAACTAAAGATCCACCAATGAGAAAAGTGGAGTGGTTGAGAAGAAAGTGGAGAAAGGATGAAGATAAGTCCCATATTAAGTGTAGATAAAAGATTTATTTAATTTTTTTATTTGTTTTAACTCCTTTTTCATCAAAAAGAGATTTAAGTGGGATATTTTATTTAATTAAAAGGGAGCAAGTTCTTTTAATTAAATAAGAAATATTTAATCAAATTAAAAGAGAGTTTTTTCTCTTAATTAATTAAATGTAGATGAATTATTTAATTAAAAGAGAGGTTTTCTTTTAATTAAATGGAGACATATTTTATTTAATTAAAAGAGAGCAAGTTCTTTTAATTAAATAGGAAATATTTAATTAAATTAAAAGAGAGGTTTTTCTATTAATTAATTAAATGTGGATGAACTATTTAATTAAAAGAGAGGATTTTTTAAAATTAAACGGGGACTTATTTTATTTAATTAAAAGAGAGGTTTTTCTCTTAATTAATTAAATGTGGATGAACTATTTAATTAAAAAAGAGGTTTTCTTTTAATTAAATGGAGACTTATTTTATTTAATTAAAAGAGAGCAAGTTCTTTTAATTAAATAAGACTTAGGATAAAATGATCAACCTTAGAAATAAAACAAATTGAATTTGATCAAGGTAATTGATTTGAATTGATTTAATAAAATATTACACACCATTGATTTAGGAAATTTGATAAATTGATAAATTGAATAAAGGGGGCCCATAGTCTAGGCGACCATTTTAGGGTGCATACAGCAGGAAGATAGAACATTTGCTAGAAAGAAAGCTTGGAAACCAAAGATAAAGAACCTTAACATGTAAATGATTAATGATGAAAATTTTGTTAAATTAAATAAGTATTATAGTCTGTACAATAATATGGATAGAAGGCAATTGGAAAATTCCATTGTGAGGAACATGATTATGAGATATAAGAAGTTTGAGAACATTTAGAATAAGACACCCAAAGACCCATATAATAGGCTAATAAACAAAAATAAGAGAGTATTGGAAGAAGATCTCAACTTGAGAATAATAATGATAAATAAACTATGTGAAGTCAACTCTAAAGAGGACTCTGATAGAATTTTGAAGGATGTTGAACCTTTGTTGAGGAAAAAAAGAAGAGAAATTCTTCTAATGTGAGGCAATTATGAGGATGTCAAGAAAGTAATAGAGGAGGAAATTATCAAATACATGATTGCAGTGCCAATGGTGAGTGTGTATTCCAAACCTGAGAGCCTAGTCTATGTAAAAGAAAACATAACCTCTAGTGATGAGGAAGAAGTAGAAGAGATACATTAGGCACCCTAACCACTACACATTGTTATGGATATTAACTCCATCCAAGTGGACAATACACACATAATTGTAGATGAAAAGGAGAACCCTTTTTTAGGTTATAGAGTAAATATTCAGATGATGATGATGAAGAGGAGAAGAAGAAACAAGATGAGGAAAAGAAGAAAGAAACATATAGGATAGTAGAGGTAAAGAGGTTAGAGGAAGAAAAAAGAAAGAAAGAGGAGGAGAAGAAAAAGTAAGAAGAAAGAAAGAGAAAGAAAGAAGAAGAAGAAAAGAGAAAGAAAGAAGAGGAAGAAAAGAAGAAGAAAGAAGACAAAAAGGAAGAAGAAAGCTAAAGAAGATACAAGGAAAGAAACTGAGAGATTAGAAAAAGAGAAGAAGAAAGTCAAGGAAGAGAAGAAGAGTGTTGAACTAAAAGTAGTTACACCTAGTACTATAATAACTCTAGTAATAGCAATAGCAATATTAGTTCCATTAGATGATGAAGATGATCAAAAAAGGATTGATGAGCTCACTGAGCAAGTTGTTTGAAAAGAATAAATTAGTAAAGTCTTTGGAGGATATGCTAACTAAAGTTCTAGATAGAATGCAAAAGATAGTTACTACAACTATAGCCAATCCAAACTTGCAATCAAAGGCCAAGGAGTTGGTGAAGACCTTTGATGAGGCATTCAAAACTTTAGCTCAATCATAAATGAAGCATGATGCATCATTGTTTGATAGAGTATGCACTAATGTGAAATGACTTGAAAGAACTTGATGGAAGCATCAAGGAACTAAGGAAACACATTGATGAAGGAAAGAGGTTGTATGGATAGCATGCCTTGTCATTCAAATATCTAATAGACTTTGAGATTCAAATTAAGGATAAGTTGAGTGATCTTGAAACACTCACTACAAAATTACAACTTCCAGAAGCCAACATTGAAGATTATGGAACAGAAGTGGAGAAGATCCATAGTGTAATTAGAGGCTTGGAATCTGACAAGGAGAAGGAAACAAAGAGATTCTCTATTCTTGGAGAAATTCTATCATTGAAGATAAACATTTTGCAGAAGCAACTGGAGGAAAGTCTTGCAGCAAAGACTTCTTATGATAAATTTTCCTATATTGCCTTGAGCACAATTGAATTGGCATCTTATGCACTACACACACTAATCATTAATTCTAATACAGTAAAGGAGAACTAGAAGAAAGAAGTGGATAGGATAAAACTTGTTTATGCAGATTGTTTTTCTAGGATAACAAGTTGATCAGCAACAAGCCACCTAGTTTTCTATGGGTATAGTTTTTGACACCTTTTCCATTGATGTCAAAGGAGGAGTAATATATAAAGTAAAATTGTATATATGTTCTAAGGAAATTGTGTATTGTATATGTAAGGGAGAGTACACTTATGTACTTATGTATCAATGAAAAGGAGAGATAAGGAATGTAATGATCCATCAAAACATGAATAAAATTGTTATATTTTGAAGGTAATTTTGATTAGTTACTTTTATTTGTTTTTTATGATGTATGACATCATTTTGGGACTTAGCCAATTTTCCCAAATGTTGTTATCAATGCTAGAGGGGGAGATTATTGGAAATATGGTTAGATAGATGTCTTGAGAGTTGTTGTTTATGGAAACATGTATTCAACATTTCATTTATGCATTTAGAGATAGAAAATTGTCTAAGTGTTAGACAATTCATAGAAGCATAGAGAACATATGCGATGTGTACAGATGATTCATTGAGAGTTAGCTTATGCATAGTTGACAAAAGTTTTATGATAGTGTCATGATGATATATACCAGTGCACAGATGTGTACGGACAGTATGACATGAGTTATGATTGAAATACCAGTACGTGTATGACATATGTGTGATCTATGCAATATTTATGATTGATGTGAATGAGATGAGATGATATGTGAACTACATATCATGTATGATTAGAGCAAGTGTCAATTATAGTAGACAAAAAGTATTATATGTATATCTATTCTTGTGAAGAACTTCATTGTATAAATGCATGTTAGGGTAGTGATGCAGGAGCATCCAGAGGTATAAGGGCAATCCTGTGTCACCCAAAAAAATGTACTTAGACTTAGTTTTTATTTCATGTATTTTCATTTTTGGATACCCATTTAGGTCAAATAAAGGTTCCAACTCTCACAATTCCACTATCAGTATTCTAGGTTAGAGTATTTGAACACCTTGGGATACGTGTAAATGTCAAAAAAATAGGAGTATGTAATTGAGCCATAATTTTGGTAAATTAGAGGGTGTAAATTGGCTGGATGAATGTAATTGTAATTTAGAGCATTCCAAAAAAAGAATCAGGTCAAAAGGCCCCATGATTTGAAAGTTATCACAGTTTTTCAATTTTTGGAGACCTCCTAAGAATGCTTCAAAGTGAAGTTAGGGGCATTAAATGACCTCAAATAGGGCCAAAAAATGGGGGATGAGCAAAGCTAGTCCATAGTGCTATAAAGCACTTCGAGAGTTGTTTGGAAATGTAAATGGTTCGTCAATCGGAGCTACGGCTCAAAAGTTATGCCTTTCAGAAGTTTGGTTACCATTTCTAGATTCTTCTAATTTTGTGCCAACTTCTAATGCAACTTCTAGAGCCTTCTATTTGGTCAATGGATGCCAACTAGCACTTTCTAGAATGTATTCCTAATCCTTAACCCTTCGGGGTCTATTTAAGAACATTTCTGGCATTGTAAAAGGCAGTTAGGAGTGGAGTTTGAGAGAAGGTACTAGGAGAATAATTTATCTCCAGATTTATGCTATTGTAAGCCCATAGGGCATGTTTTGGAGTCTGTTTCTCTGCACTAAGTGTACTAGCATATTTTTACAGTTAATAAAATTTTTCCTTTCCTGTTGTGTCCATTTTGTGCTTGGGTTGTGTCCCCATCAGGTAGTGGGCTCTTCTTGCATACATTATATTTGATCAACAAACTCCTAATATAGTTGAATCAAGTCCTAATAGGATTGAGGCTTCTAACAAGGACTCCAGACACTTTATTTACTTCATAGACTCCTAATAGGGTCAATATTCTTAACATCATCCTTTTGTTTAGTGAATCATCTTGTGGGTATCATCCCCACTGGGGTTTTCCCTTGGGTAGGGTTTCCCTAGTTAAAAAAAATGGTTTTATGAGTTCTCTATGTGTATGGTTATATCTATTATTCAACATTTTTGGTTTACTTTTATATGTAAGTTATAAAGTAATTAACAATATTGAGTTGTGGGCAAAATTTTGTAGAATATTAATTCACACCCCCCCCCCCCCATCTTAGTATTATCTACTTCTAACAAGCTATGCCCAAAATTATGCTAAAAATAAATAACATATGACTTTCATGCTCATAAAACTTGACGAAGTGTCAAATCATAGAATCAAACCTATACCCAATTGGTGTGATCTGAATTGGCTTTCTAATTAACATAGGGCATGTTGGGTATTCAAAGGAACAAGGGAGAATAAACTCAACTTAAACCTACCAACACTCCCCTAGAAAGAGTTACACATGGAATCTATACATAAATCAAATAAACCACAGAGAACATAAGGCCATATGCAAAATATTCATAGGTGTAATTATTTAACTTCACATATAATGAAACCATGATATTCCCAGTTGTGAGGCCTTTTGGGTTGCATCCCTATACAATGAAATTATGAAATCAAAGTCCAATATTAAATCTCCTAGATTATACTCTCTCTAAATGCTACATTTCTACATCTAACCAAGCTTCTTATATAGCTAGCTAAGCTACAAGTTGGCTAGTCAAGTGTTTAATTATATTATACGCCCAATCTTGGAAGATTAAACTAGAAACCAAAGCCAAGGACAATATAAAATCATAGCACTTATAGGTAGGTCCACAAATGTTTTAGGAGTCAGCTCCAAATTGTGCAAGATGTTATGTAAGAATAGAAAACCATGCTAATTGGAACAACATGCTTCACTAGATGATAATAAGAGGAAACAAGGACCACAAAGAACAACTCGAGAAATATGAAACATTAGAACTTGTGCACTTAGAAAAAGGATCTAGGATAGGTCCTCAACATGATATCAACTATTGGAAGTTAATTGGGTAACTGAGATACTGAGAGAGGGGTGAATCAAGATCTATGAAACTTGTATCCTTCAACAATTTGACTATATTCACCACATTAATCATCTCATATCTAGTTTATGCATATCATAACTTGAAATATAAAGTGCTGAAATAAATCTAGCTAAGTATCACATCCATGAAATGTAAACACATAACACAAGATTTTGGTAACCTAGAAACCCTCCAAGGTAAAGGTAAAACTAGGGTGGGGATGGCACCAAAAATCTTCACTACTACAGTAGAAAATTTAGCCTGTTAGGCCTAAACAATTTATCACTTCTGATGATCTACCCTATAAGGGGTCTACTCTATTAAAATATTTACAAGAATTTTAAGTCTTTCCTTGATTAAATGATTTTACACTTATAATGAAGTAAGAACTCAATTAAGAGAATTACAAAGGTCTGTGAAAACCAATCTATTAAGATATTTACCTTGATTCAATATGTCAAAACTAACTCAGTACTTGATCCTTCAATATAAACTTACAATTATTGGTTATGGATCTCCTCCTTATGATCTCTGATATGATCTCTTATCTAATTTATCTTTTCTCTATCTTTCACTACTTCATTAGGTCACTAACTCTATTTGATTCACAAATTTTTCTTGCAGCCTCCAAAACTTAACTCCTTCACATCCTTCGCACAATCATCTATGATATCTTACTCTATTATATAAAAATAGGGTTTAGATCTTCCTATTTAAAGACATCTATAGAGTCTTCTAGAATAAGATAAAAAATCTAAACATTGCCCTTTCTACCTCTTCATCTAATTGGTTGTTCATCCCTCATAGGAATTGGTGATCAATGTCAAAATGTGTAACAACCTTTGTAATGAACTCAACAATCATTAAATTTGATTTACATGTTACCTTGAAATGGTTTACTAAGGGGGCGGGGGCCCTAGCTCAGTTGGCTAAATCTTCCCTATTGCAGGGGGTTGGTCACAGGTTCTAGTCTCCTCCGTCCTCATGGTACCGGTGGGCGTGTCGTGCCAGTGCTACCGGTCACGTTAAAAAGTTTACCAGGCGCACTGCAGTTTAAAAAAAAAAGAAAGAAATGGTTTACTATAAATTTTGTACAATTCTAGAAATTTTTGTTCACTCTATGTTACTCAGCACATACTATATTTGATGCTCAGTTGTAATTGTTTTGCCTATTGTTGCTTGGCTTTAACTAATTTAGCTCCTTCTATATAACTTGGCATCTATGTGCAGTGTCTTCTCGACATTTACTAAACTTGGCTTGTATGGAAGTACTTAGTGTAATACCCCAAAATTGGCTCATTGCCATGATACCAATTCTGGTCTATTTCTGATCAATCCTAAGACCTATCCTAATAGGAAATTCTTATTTTGCTACTCGCTACTTGACTTAATTGTCAAATGCTTGAGACCCTAATTTGCATTAATCAGACTTGTTATTTAATCCCTATAGTATGCACTCATATTAGCCACATTAAACCTATTTGATTTCAATTTAATTTAATCTAAAATATTCATACTTTATTAAATTAAATTATCTCCTAAGGCTAATGTACTACAGAATTAAATTTATTTAATTTAATAAATATGCCTATTTTAATTAATTAAACAAAATTATTTAATTAAATAGGAGAAGCTAGTTCTAATTGATTAAGCAAAGTTATTTAATTAAATGGGAAGCTATTCCTAATTAATTAAATGAAGTTATTTAATTAAATAGAATTATTTAATTAATAA
Organism: Cupressus sempervirens; assembly: GCA_028749045.1. NCBI lineage: Eukaryota > Viridiplantae > Streptophyta > Pinopsida > Cupressales > Cupressaceae > Cupressus > Cupressus sempervirens. The sequence goes on from CM053793.1 coordinate 690,138,058, forward strand.
GAAAATATATTTATGAGAGCATATCTCATTTTATTAAATTAAATATCTCTCCAAAATCTCTCTTCAGTTCAAAAAAGGGAAATTCCTAGTTCACTACTGATCAAATTGGAAATGACTCAAATCACTTACTCTAACACTAAAGTCTATCTGAGTTGACTGACTCTTACACTCAAATCTGAGCTCGTTAACTCCCTTTGATTTGAGAATCTTCCTTTATGACTGAACTTCATCTTCAATCCTGACCATTGATTGAAATCGATCTCAACCGTTGGAGGTTTTTAGGTAAGTCCATTTAAGAGACCCTCATCTCTTCATTTTGGGAAGAGGAATTAGAATTTGCATTGAATTGATGCCAAATTGCATACTCATTTAAAGCTTATTACATTCTCATAGATTTTCATTGTTAGCTAATTCTCATCTAGATCTAATATGCATACATCTTTAGCATAGTTTCTTTTATATGTTCTTAGACTAGTTTGCATATCTCATTTTAGACTAATTTTCATATTCACATAGATTAGTTGCTTCTCATTTTCAAATCCTTCATTCTTAGAGGGTCTGGTTGCTTACACCTCGATTCTGAGGATATTAATGGGAAAAATCCCTTTAGATAGAAGGCAACAGGTTGGCTTGTTGGATGATTTTTGGATCGACAATCCAATGTTCATTTCGGGATGAATCCTCATATAAAGACTATGTTGAAGTGTGTGTGTGAAGCGTAAGGCCACATTCTGCATATACACTTAGTGACTAAAGACTTGCTCAGCTCCTATAGAGCTCTACTTATACATTATTATTTACAAGCCTTTACATGACTCAACCTATATAAAGTAACTTGGTCATAGTGATGATTGATTGACTTTGCCTTATATGTGACTAAATGTTTGACACTAATAGATAACAAAACTTAGAGATACCAACAATCTCCCCCTTTAAAATTAGTTGCAAAAACACTTTTTCATGATTACATCTTTACATTACAAAAATAATAGTACTCCCCTTATGCCTATCACTTGGTTCTTATATGCATCAAAACATTTTGTTACAACACATAATTTACATGACTAAAAATATATTGATTTTATCTTTTTCACACCTTCTCTACCTTCTATCATTCTAAGCTCTAATTCTCTGGTTAATAATCTTTGTCCATTCTATCCCCTTTAGGTCTTTCTTATCTATCCCTGGTCACTTTTCTTCATATCATCTATCCATATCATTCCATACCTATCCCCCTTATTTTTGACACTTATGCCTACTATTAGGGTTGAGTAGGTGGAATCAAAAAATATTTATCACTGAATGGTTTATGGGTTTGAATAATCATGGAGAAAGCATGATCCCATGTGGTTCTCATTTATTCCAAAACATGAATCTTTATCTCTAGATTAACAGCTAAATCAATTAAGTTTTCAACAATAGAAAGATTGTGATCTTTTTGAATTAGATCCTTTGTTGAATCTAACTCATGTTGCATAACCTCCAAGTGAGCTATCAACATGGGAAGGATGGAGATAAGTTTGGCTTTTCAATCATTTTCACTAACTGGGATATAATGGGGGCTTTTTCATCAACAGTCTATATATCAAAGACATCAACAAATATATCTTTGATATCATGTAACACATGTTTCTATTGTTATTCCTTTTCATCTATTCTTGCCTTTTCTTTCTTGCTCAAATATCTTGTAGGATGATAGTTTGTTCAAATGTGAGATAGGTTAGATCTCATTTTGGCATTTCAGTAACTTCATCCAGAATAAAAGTATTACCTAGAGAACTATGCTCTTTCTTCTTTCCTTTTTCTTTCTTTGGATTATTTTTTCTCAACATAGCTTGAGTTAGAGTAGGTAAGGGGGTGTCACCACTTGATCTCACTTGTATTTTAATGTTGGGAACAACAATAGTAGCACTTAGTATTACATTCTCTTTTTCTTTTTCTACTTCTTTCTATACAATCTCCTTATTTCCCTCATCCTAAAGTCTTGAGATGTGTGGTCCTATTTGACCTATAGTAGATGGATCTACATTTGTTTCTTTTTCTAGTTCCTTTTGTTCTTGATTCTCCTTTACTGAATCCTTAGTTTCTATAATCAATGTTTTCGTTTGGGAATCTTTTTGTTGTTGTTGTTCCATCTACTTTTATTTTTCATTGAAATCAACAATTTGGACTTGCGCTTCTCCTTCCTTAGGATAGCCCTTTATTTTTTTTAGTATAGGAGTGTCATATGTGGTGCCATGAATAGGAGATATGTTGCCTTGTAGGCTCGACACACCTAAATCTTCTTCATCATTGTGAACATCTTCAATAGTTATTGTGTTTGCTTCTTTCTCATGTTTATCTTCTCTAATTGTGAATCCAAAAATGATTTTCTGCAAGAATTCATTTTTCTATACAAAAGCCTCAATTTTATTCTATAAAATCATGAATATTCTAAATTTAGGAACAAATTGGTTCCTAGACTTCTCCAAAAATGTTGTCTTTTTCTTATTTGTCAACTCAGGCATAATTTTGGCTAATGTGTCTTCTCTTATTTTCTTCTCAATTTTAGTTGCATGTTGCCACTTGCCATCACATCAAGTATATTAATCACTTGGAATCTTATTTAAAAATTCTATAGGTGCTTGCTTGTTCTTAAACATCATTAGTAACATGGCCTCCTCTATCTTGGATGTATTAGCATTACTCAATATCTCATACTTTACATATCTAAAACCTAATAGGCCTATAATATTTTTGATGTTGGTACATACCTCATCAATAGTTCTAAGCTTTGTAGGGATAATGACTCAGTGGTGACCAAGTTCATTAGACTCAGTTCTCTCTACGTCTTCCTCTTTGGTATGTTTTTGCTTAATCAACCTTCTTCTCTTCTATTGACCTTTAGTGGCTAGAATTTTCCTCTTGACCGCACTTGTGCCACTTAAACCTTTGCTTGGTTTTTAAATCTTTACCACTCCTTTATTTAATGGTAACTTGGCACTGGTTATTTTTCTTTTCTAGTCCTCAGTCTATATGATTTAGGAGGAGAGAAGTTCTTACATGTTATCTTCTTTGTAACCTTCATCAACTTAGCCTCAACTATTTTAACCTTCGTAGCTATTGGAGTGACAAGTTTTAGGGCTTTGCCCTAATTTTTTGCACTCTCTTCCTCTTCCCCTACATCATTATCATTTTATTTATCCTCTCCAAGACCTTGTATCAATAGTAAAGGCTCTTTGCCTTTTGTTTGTGTTCCTAGCTTTCCATCTAGGTTTTCAATCATTTTCTTCCTTTTCTTATCAATAGAAGAAAGCTTGATATCAATAGTTATTTTGGCTTTTGCTTCTTCATATTTTCCAAAGGGCTCAATTTTTGCATTAACTTATGTTGGAATTCTTTAGAATAACTGAGGGTGAATCAGTTAGCCATGGTCTAGATGTATAAATAAAAAATTTCACATCTTAGTGAACCCATAAAACATTTATCATCATGTGTTCATCCATAAGATTATGTATTCACTTAAAACTTGTAGGTTACTATCAAATCAATTTGAAGAAATGTAAACATGAAACATAATAGATTTAACAACACATTTGACACAATGATTTACATGGAAACCCAATTTGGAAAAATCCACCAATAACATGCTACTCTTTTTCACTCTTCTAAAGATGCCCTATGAAAGGCCAACCCTATTAAAGGTTATGATACACACAATTAAATGTGACCTTGTTAAAGGATTTCAATCACCGTATTAGGATAGAGCCTTCTTAGAGGAATTTAGACCATCAATTGGAATGTCACCTAGTTAAAGTATTTACAAATGACTATTAGGTCAACCTGAATCCAAAGGATTTACCCTAGACTGATACAATTTTTAGAGAGTAACAGTAAGGCTTTGATCTAATAACAACTTACAACTCCATTTGTAGATTATAGATCTCAGTGTTAGTCCTCTATTCTACTTGGCTTTCACACATTTTAGCTCTAATGTCTTGTTCACCCTTCAAGCATTCATACCCTTAAGCCATCTTGCTTAACATGCCAATGTAGACTCTTCACTTAGGTCACTTGATGAAGCAACACCCTTGACTCCTTGTCTTCCATAGGTTCTTGCACATGAAAACCCTTGCTTCTAACTAGCCATCCCTATAGACATATAATTAAGATCTTTTGTCGTTCGTTCTCCATCATCTAATTTAGGGTTAGGAAAAATTAGGTCGGATTCAATGAATCTACCCCTCTTTCCATATCACTTCTAGAAACTTCTCCTTCAATCCTCCTTAAATTCACCTCAAAATAGTTTGGCATGAATTTTGTGCCACTATAGAATCAACCTTATCTTCCACCTAGTTCACATAATCCAAGAATATAAACTTGTTGGTTTAGATCCATCAAATTCATGATCTTTCTAATAATGTTGACACTTGGCATTAATTTGTTTCTGATGCTCGACACATACTACATTTCTTGACATCCTCTAAAAAATACTCAGCATGAACTAAATTTTACTGGTTCTCAGCATCAACTAAACTTTACTCGACATCCACTATTTTTCTCGACATACACTAAAATTAATTTTTACTTGGCTCCAACTAATTTTCTACTAGGCTTGCACTAACTTTTCTCGACACCTACTATCCATTCAGTCAAGCTTGGAAGACATACTTTGTTTAACTTGTTCTTCTAAACTTGTTTAGTGTAACCAACCTTTGCAACCTTAAGTAGATTCTCAATGCACTATGATATCATTGTCTTAGCTGATTTTTGTACTCCTTTTTATATCATAACTCAAAATTTCCTCTAGCTACTTTTGTTACATCTTTTTTTTATCAAATCCTCTTTATCAATCAAACAAGTGATAGTACTTAAATCATATAAGCAGTTGTCTTACTAGCAAAAAGTAGGTTTGACATTAGTGACAAAACAATAGTTGAAACATATTTATCATACTTGTACTAATTTGTTTTCAAAAATCTCCTTGTTCAACAATCTCCCTCTTTGGCATTGATGGCAAACCAAATTTATCAACCAAACTAACTTGGTTAAAATAGTAAAACCAACAAAATACCAAAAAGAAAATAATTCCTTGTATTGAAATCTCTCCCTCTATCAACAACTTTCATCTTTTGAATAAGTTACAAAATTCTTTGGTGTCATCCTTATAACTCCCTTGGAATTACTTCTTATATCACCCTTCTATAGTATCTCCCTCTTCCTACGTAGCTGATCTCAACAAATACACTATCTTTCTTAGCAGTCAATATTTTCTCCCTTATATTGTGTATTAGAATTTCTCCCTCTTTGTTCAATCTCTTGTATTTCTCCCTTCAGGATAAGTATTCCTCCCTTCAGGATCAATTTAACTCTTATTTCTCCCTCTTTGACAATAATTCCAAAGACTTGTCATCTTAATATGTAGACATTAATTTCATTAGTTTCTCTTTAGTCACCTTTCTTGTGACTAATTTGTAATTTCGGCTCTTTGATTGCTTTAGGAAACTCCTAAAGTAAGATTCATTGCATCAAGTTGTAACATATGGCAATCAACTTGTTTGATGCAGGGCACTCCTTTTGTTACTTAGATAGCCTTTGATAGGGGTATCACCCCTAGTTTACCTCTTAGATACTCATGAGAATACTTAGGAAATGCTTTTGTGAAGATATCAACAATTTTCTCTTTTGTGTTAACATATTCCATCTTCACCTCTTTATCTTGAACTAATTCTCTGAAGTAATGATACTTGATTGCAATGTGCTTAGTCTTTGTGTGCATCATAGGATTCTTTGATATATTTATAGCACTTGTATTATCATAATAAAGTGTCACTATTTATGTGATCTCTTCCTTCATACCTTTGAGTAGTTGTTTGATCCATACTATGTTTGTACAATTTATAGCAACAACAACATATTTAACTTTAGTAGTAGATTGTGAAGTGCAACTTTTCTAGTCCATGTAACTAGCCTCTTGCCTCAGAAAAATTCTCCTCCACTGGTACTCTTTTTTTTATCAATGCTTCTAGCCCAATCATCATCAGTATAGTTTTTTAATTCAAATTTCTCATTTTTCTTGTAGTATAGACCATATTCCTCTGCTCCTTTTAGATATCCCATTATTCTCTTTACAACCATCAAATGATTCTCCCTGGGATTAGTAGAGAATCTTGCAACTATCCCTATAGATAATGCAATATTAGGTATGCTATGTACTATGTATTGTAATTTGCTAATCATAGACCTATACAATGTTTGATTCACCTCAACTAAATCATCATTCTTTGAAAATTTATGTCCTATCACCATAGGTTACTTATTGGTTTGGAATCATCCATTCTAAAAAAAATTAGTATCTCCTTGACATACTTTAACTGAGTTATGTATATACTATATTTCATCTAATGTACTTGCAAACCCACAAAGAACTTGATCTCTCCAAACATAGACATCTCAAATTCTTGCTTCATTTCATTTACAAAAGCCTTACATAAAGCATCTTGACCTCCAAATATGATATCATCAACAAAAATTTTAGATAATAAAATACCTTTACCTTTTTCTATCTTCATGTATAGATTGATGATATCATAAGTCCTTTCAAATCCAATCTTCACAAGATAATTATTAAGTCTCTCATACCATGCTCTTGGTTTTTGTTTGAAACCATATAAGGCTTTGTGTAATCTACATACCATGTTCTTATTGTTAACATTAAAAAATCATTTTGGCTATTCTATCTAAATTTCTTCCTCTAATGTACCATTTATAAATACAGATTTAACATCCATTTGGTAAACTTTGAAACCTTTGTATGCAAAATAAGCAAGTAGAGTTCTCACTCCTTCCAATCTAGCAATAGGAGCAAATGTTTCTCCATAGTCAATTCATTCTTCTTGTGCATATCCTTTGCAGAATAATCTTATCTTGTTCCTTGTGACTTCGCCATTTTCATCTAGCTTATTTCTAAATAATCACTTAGTACCAATCACATTTTTGTCTTCTAGTCTAGGAATTAGAATCCATGTCTTATTTTTGTTAATTTCTTCAATCTCTTCTTCCATGGCTTTACTCCACTCCATATCTTCTAAGGCATCTTTTACTAATTTAGGCTCTTTTATGCTTAGCAAGCATGTATCATTTCTCAAATTGTTTCTTTCTATTGGTCTAGCATCTTTATCTCTAATGATTTGTGTAGCAAGATGATGTCTCTTGACATATTTGGACAATCTTAGTTCATCTCTGGTTTCTTCATTTAGTCTATCTACTTCAAATTCACTATGTACATCTCTATTAGATATTTTAGTATCTCTCTCATGTACACTAATTTTTGAATCAGAATGTGCCTCAACTTCATTCTATAACTCGGCATCTAAATGTGGCTTGGTTCCTAAATGCAACTCAACATTCATATTATGTGACTTGGCAATCACTGAAACTTGTTGTTGGTTTGTGGATTGGTCTACAACATCTTCTTTAGTAGGCATACCTTCATAAAAGTATAAAAATGATTTGAATTCTTCTAGTTCTTTCATAGGTTAAGTCTGATGCACTTCTATATATTCATCAAATTTCACATTTTCCACAACTTTGTTAGTGTTAGTATTTAAACACTTATAAGCTTTACTTCTTGTGGAATAGCCTAAGAATATACCTTCTTCACTTTTTGCATCTAGTTTACCATTCCTAGAATCTTTGAGAATAAAAGATTTGCTTCCAAATACCTAAAATATTTTACATTATGTGAGTATCCATACCATAGTTCAAAAGGTGTTGAATGAGTACCTTTCTTGACTTGTACACAGTTCAAGTTATAGACATTTGTACTTACAGCTTCTCTCTAATATTTCAAGGCAACATTTTTCTCTATCATGAGTGTCCTAGCACAGTCCATTATAGACCTATTCCTGCTTTCAGTAATTCTATTTTGTGGAGGGGTTCTAGGAGTAGATGTTTGTCTTTTGATTCCTCTATCATTACAGAACATTTCATACTCTTTTAATATAAATTCTCCTCCTCTGTTAGATCTCAAATATTTTATACTTTTACTTGTTTCCTTCTCAACTCTTTCTAAGTACCACTTAAACATTTGGAAAGCATCAGATTTCTATTTTAGAAACATAACTGTCATCATTCTAGAGTAATCATTAACAAGCAGCATAATATACTTATCTCCTTTGTAGCTTTGCACTTCAATTGGTCCACACAAGTTAGTATGAACAATCTCTAGTATTCCTTTAGAGGTATGAGTATTGCTCTTAAAACCTAACTTTGTCAGTTTGCCTAACTGACATTGTTTGCACATTATATTATTAGGCTTCTTCAATTTAGGCAAACCTCTAACTTTTCTCATGTTAATGATACTGACCAAGTTATCAAAATTAACATGACATAACCTTTTGTTCCATAGCCACACATCATCAGATTTTACAATTAAGTAAGAAACATCCTCTATATCAAGATAGAATAGATTATTCCTAGTTTGATCACCCTTTCCAATTAGTTTTCCATTAGTATCATATATCTTAGCAATCTTGTTTTCAAACTCAACCTTACATCCTGAATTATTCAATTGTGACACACTCAACAAATTATAGTTAATTCCTTCAATATAGTAAGCATTGTCACATAAAATAATTTTTGTAAGTTTGATAGAACCTTTTCCTTTTATCAAACATGGTGCATCATTACCAAATCTTATACTATTTCCATCATTACAATTCAAGGTAATGAACTTACTTTTATCTCCAGTCATATGATGTGAACATCCACTGTCAACAATGCATCTACCACTCTTGTTCACACAAGAAACAAGTGTAGTTGCCTCATCTTCATTAGATTCATCCTTCATTGCAACATACACCACTTTTTCATCATGTTCATCATATTCATCTTTTGTTTCCTCTTCAGCAATGTAGCAAGACTTCTTGCCTTTGTCTTTGTAATCCTTATCTTTGTCTCTTCTACTTTTGTACTTATCACAACCTCTATAGTTCTTCTTCTCTAGGCATCTAGTAGCAATATGACCAACCTCATTGCAATTGAAACAAATGATAGGTACTTTACCTTTAAAATTTCCTTTACCTCTGTGAAATCTCCTTGCCAATAGTGCTTCAAGTTGTTCTACATCCTCTTCATTGTGTCACTATCACTGGACACATACTTTGTCTTTTTCTTCTTCTTCTTCTCATTAGGTTCCTTCAATGATAGCTTCTCTTTGAAAGTAGATTCAATAATTTTAGGTTCTGTAATTATCAAAGTTAGATAGCTCAAAAGAAGTGAGTCTACCTACTAGACCTTCAAGTGAAAGAGTATTCCCTGGTATACATCTTAGTTCTTGTATTGTAGAAACTCTAATAGCATATATAGGTAATAGTGTTCTTAAAAATTTGCTTAGTATAGTATCATCATCTATTCTACTAGTAGCTCCTCTTATTTCATTAAGAAAATATTTTATCCTTGAACAATATTGAGCAACATTTACACATTCTTGCATTCTCATATCATCAAACTTACCTCTAATACTTTTAGCTTTGGCTCTTAGAACATTCTTGTCTCCTCCATAGATGGTGTTTAAGGCATCCCACATTTTCTTTACACTATCAAGACCTTTGATATCATCAAATTCAGCATAGCTTAGAAAAAAGGAAATCTCCAACATTGCCTGATTGTGTTCTTTCTTCTTTTTCATATCCTCGATAGTTAGGGCTCTAGTAGGATCAACATGCCCAGTAGTAATGGTAGTTTGTGCATGATCTCAAAGTACTACAAGGTGTAGCTTCCTCAAACTTTTCCATGCAAAAAAGTTATCTATATTAAGCTTGGGTCATCTCTTTTTGACATATTGATCTTTTTGCTTCTAGTACCTTCAAACTAGTCCTCTTAAGAAGATTGCTTTAATACCAATTGTTAGAAATCTTTAGAATAACTAGGGGGTGGTAGGGTGAATCAATTATCCAAGGTCTAGATGTATAAATAAAACTTTTCACAACTTAGTGAACCCATAAAATATTTATCATCATGCATTCATCCATAAGATTATGCATTAACTTAAAACTTGTAGGTTACTATCAAATCAATTTGTAGAAATGTAAATATGAAACATAACAAATTCAACAACACATTTGATACAATGATTTACATGGAAACCCAATTTGGGAAAGACCACCAGTAACATGCTTCTCTTTTAAAGTGATGCCCTATGAAAGACCAACTCTGTTAAAAGTTATAATACACACTATTAAATGTAACCCTATTAAAGGATTTCAATCACCCCATTAGGAGTGACCCTTGTTAGTGGATTTTAGACCATTCACTTGGAATTTCACCCAGTTAAAGGATTTACAAATGACTGCTAAGTCAACCTTAATCCAAAAGATTTATCCTAAAATGTTACAATTATTAGAGAGTAACATTAGGGATTTGATATGATAACAACTTACAACTCCATTTGCAGATTATAGATCTCAGTTTCATTCCTCCATTCTACTTGACTTTCACATATTTCACTTTGATAGCTTGTTCACCCTTCAAGAATTCATACCCTTAAGCCTTCTTCCTTAAAATTCCAATGTAGACTCTTCACTTAGTTCAGTTGATGAAGTAATACCCTCGACTCCTTGTCTTCCTTAGGTTCTCACACATGACAACCCTTGCTTATGACTAGCCATCCCTATAAATAGAGAATTAAGATCTTTTTTTATTCATTCTCCATCATCTAAGTTAGGGTTAGGACAAATTAGGTAGGATTCAATGAATCTACCCTCTTTCTATATCACTTCTAGAAACTTCTCCTTTAATCCTCTTTAAATTCACCTCAAAATGGTTTACCATGAATTTTGTGCCACCAACTCATCAACCTTATCTTCCACCTAGTTCACATAATCCAAGGAAAAAAACTTATCAACTCAAATCCATCGAATTCATGATCTTTCTAATAATGTTGGCAGTTAGCATTAATTTGTTTTTTATGCTTAGCACATACTATGCTACTCAACATCCTCTAAAAAATCACTCGACACGAACTAAAGTTTATTGGTTCTTGGCATCAACTAAACTTTACTCAACATCCATTGTTTTGCTCGGCATGCACTTAAATGAACTTTTACTTGGATCCAACTAATTTTATGCTCAACTCATAGTAACTTTTCTCAACACCTACTATCCATTCAGTCAAGCTTGGTAGACAAACTTTGTTTAACTTGTTCTTCTAAACTTTCTTAATGTAACCAGCCTTTGCAACCTTAAGTAGATTATCATTGCACTATGATATCACTATCTTAGCTGATTTTTGTACTCCTTTTTATATCATAACTCAACCTTTCCTCTAGGTGCTTTTGTTACATCTTTTGATCAAATTCTCTTCATTAAACAAACAAGTGATAGTAGTTAAATCATATAAGCAATTGTCTTCCTAGCAAAAAGCAAGTTTGACATTAGTGACAAAATAATGATTAAAACATATTTATCATACTTGTATCAATATGTTTTCAACAATATCCTTCTTCAACAACTTCATTGAGTAGCGTAGTAATTGCTTCACTCACATCATAAATCTCAATTTAATGGCCAAAAGGTTTAATCCATGCTATCCTCATCTTAACTGCCTTTACAAACGTGTTATTAGTATCAACTAGAAAAAATGCATCCTTATAATATTCTCAACTAATGATGTTGGTATCCTTAGTCTTTTTCTCATCTTCCGTTAGAATTCTTCAAAATATCCATCTAGAAGATTGTCAAAATTTTCTCCCAAATGTGTTCAATACTCACTAACCTACCTTGTAGCATGTTTGTGTTTTTCCCATACAAAATTCCTAATAACTAGAAAATAATTATGACTGTAAAATAAAATACACATAATTAATGATCCAAACTTACACATTGAATTCTTTGATTTCCTAATTGATACTGGGCTCTTCGCTAGTTGCAACTGTTGTAATTCGACAAGATCATATTCATGATCTTTCACCACAATCTTTTATGCCTGATCAACTACTATACACAACACACTATTCAGTGAGCTTGACTGATAAAATTTATAAGATATTTCTCTCACTACAAACTTGACCAATGGATCATTAATTATTGAAATAGACACTCCATTTAGATTTGGTATTTTCCTTGACACCTTATTTTCTTTGGCAATGCATTGTCTTCTTCTTGTCAAATATTGGGTAACTAGTAACAACGTGCATCATATTCTTTGTGATCTAAATTGGTCCATTCTCTAGCCATAACTCCATGTCATGAATTCAACTCAACATAGCCTTAATCCATTCAAGTTTGAAATTTCTTGGAAAATCTAGTGCATGAGTTAACCCTTTTCTCTCAATAATCTTGAATTCATCCTTTAGTACCGATGTGATGTGGAGCCTAATCACACTTGGAGATTTATTCAATGTGGTTTTCCCTTAGATTATTTTGAAAAGGGGTTTGGAGGTAGTGCCCTTGAAGCCAAAAATGACCCTACTACTGCAAAGGGTGTTGGCTACTATTTTTTTATTGGACAACTTCTTCTAGCCCTAGTTTTATAAGTGACAAAAGCTTGTATAAAATAGCTTAGGGTTAGGTGCTTCATAATGTATGATGATATTGTAGCTTCTTGTGGTGGTATTGAGTTGTAAGGCATTGCATATTGTAATCAATGGATAATAATAATATTGGACTTGATGTTGGTGGATGTAGCACAAGGATTAGGTGACCTGTGTAAATCTGTGTCTTGTGTTCTCTTCTATACAATCTATTATTGTCTAATATTGGTTATATTTGCATGTAACTGTTATTTATGTTTGTGGTTAATCCTAACAAGTGGTATTAGAGTCATACTGTCATCATTTTTTGCTTATATTTTTTTAGGTAGATTGTCATTGTTTTTTAATCTATCCTCTATAGGAAGGTCTCATGGTTGAATGGGAATGATGCTAGAAGATGGTAAGTTGAAGGTTGAGAAGTTTAATGTGTAGAACTTTCAGTTATGGAAAATAAAAATGGAGGACTATCTTTATCAAAAGAATTTATGAAAGCCATTGGAAGAAAAAACCAAGAAACAGGGAACTATGACAGAAGAGGAATGGAAGATTTTAGATAGAAAGGCACTTGGAAGAATTTGATTATTCCTAGCACCATCAACAACATTTAACTTACACAAGAAAAGATGATGAAAGAGTTGATGTAGTCCCTAGTAAAATTGTATGAAAATTCCACCACTTCAAATAAAATATTTTCCATGAAGCATTTATTTAATATGAAGATGGCAGAATGTGGATCTTTTGCGTATCATTTAAATGAGTTTAATACTGTTACTAGTTAGTTATCTTTTTTGAATGTCAATTTTGATGAAGAAATTAAGGCTCTCTTGATTTTGTGTTCTTTGTTGGAAAGCTAGAATGACTTGGTAATGGTTGTGAGTAATTTTATTTTTGAATCTAACACCCTAAAATTTGATGATGTGATTGGTGTTATTCTAAGTGAGGAAACTCATAGGAAAACCTCAGGTGGATCTACATAAAGAAGTAATTTGAATGCACAAATCAAAGGTAGAATGATTGAGAGAGGAAAAAATTCTAAAAATTGTGAGAAATCAAGAGGAAAATCAAAGAGGAAGAGGTCTTAATCTAGAGGACCAAGAGATTATTGGTACTATGGAAAACTACTTCATAATAAGAAAGATTGTTGGACTCAAAAGAAAAATTAAGGAGATAAACCAGAAAGGATCAAGGAGGAAAATGTGGTAAGTATCGAATTTGAAAAGGATGCTTTGCTTCTTTGTTTAGAAAATGTTGTTGATTCTTGGATTTTAGATTTTGGGGCTTCATTTCATGCTACACCTCATAGAGGTTATTTTATCAATCATGTCCAAGGGGATGTTGGGCTTGTTTATTTGGGGGATAATGAACCCTATCAGATTACTGGAAAGGGAAAAGTTAAGATTAAGTTGCAGAATGGGAATCATTAGCTACTACATGAGATAAGACATGTTCCAAGGCTGAGTAGGAATTTAATTTCAGCAGGGAAACACACTGATGAGGGTTGTGTGGTTACTTTTAATGATAAAAATTTAGAAGGTTTCAAAAGGTTCTCTTGTAGTAGCAACAAGTTTGAAAGTATGCACTGTAATCCTTGTATAGGTCATACTATTCCTTCTACTTTAATTATTTCATAGAAAAATTAATATTCAAGAATAGTAGTTGCAATTAAATAGGGAGAAGAAATAGTTATTGTAGATTCTGATACAACGCTATGACACTACAAACTTGGGCACATGAGTGAGAAAGGTATGAAATTAATTCATTCAAAGAAAGTTTTACCAGGTCTAAAATGTGTCAACGTGGATTTCTATGAAAGTTGTGTATATGGAAGATAAAAAAAGAGTTAGTTTTGTGAAGAGTGAGAAGGAAAAGAAAAATGAGAAATTAGAGCTTGTGCATACAGATGTATGGGAACTAGCTTAGGTATCTTCCCTTGGTGGCTCTCATTATTATGTTACATTCATTGATAATGCAGCTAGAATAGTATAGGTTTATTTTCTTATATAGAAATCTAACATATTTGTAACTTTTAAGAAATAGAAATGTGTGAATGAGAATGAGATTGGTAAAGAGCTAAAATGTGGTTGAACGCATGAATAGGACAACAATGGAGTAAAGAGCATGAGGTTGCATGATGGACTATCTTTAAACATGTGGGTAGAGGCTATCAATACTTATGTATATTTTATTAATAGATGTCCATCTACTCCTTTGGGTTGTGTTATTCTAGAGGACGCATGGACCGGTCCCTCTCAAAACATTCAGTTGTGAAGCATTCACGCATATAGATTTTGAAAATAGAACCAAGCTAGAAGCTAAGTTAAAGAAATATATATTTGTTGGCTATGACATTGATGAATTTGGTTATAGGCTTTGGGATTTTGAAATTCATAAAATTGTAAGAAGTAGGGATGTCATATTCAATGAGAAAGTGTTGTACAAAGATCTATTGTAGAAACATGGGAAGAAAGAAAATGATTATGTATTGTGGGATGATGCTCCGAAAGATTATGTTTTAGAAGTTCCTCATGCTCTAGAACAACTACAAAAACAAATACCACACACCCCAGTGAATGTTAGATGGTCAACAAAGCTAAGTAGATCTCTAGAAATATTTTCTCCTTCTTTGTATTCTATTTTACGTACTAATGCTAATGAGTCCAAATGTTATGATTAAGCTATATAGGTGGATACAAAGATTTAGTGGGAGTCTGTAATGAAGGAAGAAATGGACTCTTTGCTAAAAAATAAGACTTAAGATTTATGCAAGTTGCCTACAAGAAAAAGGGCTTTATAGGTTGAAAGAAGAGGATGGAGGTAAGGAAAGATTTAAAGTTAGGTCAGTGGTAAAAGGATTTGCACAAAAAAAGGGCATTGATTTTGATGAGATATTTTCTCATGTTGTTAAAATGACTTCTATTCATATTGTTTTAAGTAGTGTGGCTACTAAAGATTTGCATTTGGAGCAACTTGATGTCAAAACATCATTTCTTCATGGTGATTTGGGTGAAGAGATATATATGACACAATCAAAGGGATTTATTGTCAAAGGTAAGGAGAGCTTAGTGTACAAATTGTAGAAAATTTTATATGGCTTGATGTAAGGACCTTGAAAATGGTATCTAAAACTTGACAGTTTTATGCATGAGCATGGATATAGTAGGTATCATTCAGATCATTGTGTTTATTTTAAGAGGTTGGATGATGATAGCTACATTATTTTATGTTTATATGTTGATATCAATATGCTTGTAGTTAAGTTTAACATGGATCACATTAAGGCATTAAAACAATAGTTAGCACATTCATTTTCTATGAAGGATTTGGGAGAAGCAAAACAAATCCTTGGTATGAAGATTTGCAGAGATAGAAAGAACAAAAAATTAACATTGTCTCAGGTTACTTATATTGAGAAAGTGTTGCAACATTTCTCTATGGAGAATTCCAAAGATGTCAGCACACCTTTACCTAGTCATTTGAAATTGACTAAGGAGGTGTGTCCAAAGTCACAAGAAGAGGAGGATATGATTTCTAAGGTACCTTATGCTTTAGCTATATGAAGCTTAATGTATGTTATGGTATGTACTAGGCCATATATTGCACATGCAGTGGGAGTTGTTAGTGAGTATATGAGTCATCCAAGGATTGAGCATTGGAATGCAATCAAATGCATTCATAGATATTTGAGAGGAACATCCATTAAGTGTTTACATTTTGGGGGCTCTACTATTGATTTATAGGGCTATGTTGACTCATATTTGGCAAGAGATATTGATACTAGGTGGAGTACTACAGGTTATGTATTTAGTATTGGTGGGACAACAATGAGTTATATTTCTCAGTTGTAGAAGGTTAATGCTTTATCTGCTATAGAGGCAGAGTATGTTGTTGCTACAGAGGTAGCCAAGGAGACAATATGGCTAGTTCTTCGTGGAAGAACTAGGACACCCATAGAGGGATAATTATTTGTCTATAGATAGCCAAAGTGTCATTTATCTTTCCAATAATTCTAATCTACATTCAAAGAAAAAACACATAGAGTTGTGGTACCACTTCATTCAATTAGTTTTGGATGATGGAGAGTTAATGATAGAGAAGATACATACAAATGATATTCTAAAAAATATGTTTACCAAGGCGGTAACAAGGGAGAAGTTGAACTCCTCTTCAAATTTGGTTGGTCTTCTAGGCTAGATAGAATAAAAGAACAATAGAGTCCAGGGTGGGTTGATATTCTAGTGGGAGCTATAGGTTTAACAGTGCTATGATTGGTCTCGAGGTGGGAGGTTATTGTTGTGGAGTCTGATTAGTTTATAAGTGGGAGATTATTGTTATATGGAGCCTAATCAAACTTAGAGATTTATTTGATGTGGTTTCCCCTTAGATTATTACTATTGAGGTTTGAGGGTAGCACCCCTAAGATAGGGTCAAAGGGTAGCACTCCTTGCAGGGTCTTGGGGTAGTGCCCTAGGTGTACTCCCTATCAAATTACATGGTGGGGTCAAGGGGTAACACCCCCACAAGGGTTTTAGAGGTAGCACCCCCAAAGCCAAAAATGACCCTACTATTATAAAGGGTGTTAGCTACTATTTTTCTATTGGACAACTTATTCTAGCCCTAATTTTGTAAGTGAAAAAAGATTGTATAAAATGGCTTAGGGTTAGGCATTTCATAATGTATGATGATATTATAGCTTCTTGTGATGATATTGAGTTAGAAGGTATTTTAAATTGTAATCACTAGATAATAATAATATTGGACTTTTCATTGGTGCATGTAGCCTAAGGATTGGGTGAACCATGTTAAAATTTTGTGTTTTGTGTTCTCTTCCGTGTGATCTATTATTTTCTCATATTGGCTCTATTTACATGTAATTATTATTTCTATATGTGGTTAATCCTAATAAGTACTCCTTCATCACACAATTTTTATATGTCACACAAATTTCATAGTCACCAACTTCACCAATTTTACTCTTGCAAAAACTCTGTACATCATGAATCATAATGTACTTAGGTGGTATTGATGATAATGCACCCATTAAATCTCCTTTCATAGAAATTTTAGGAATAGCATGATACTTAGGAGGAGAATAATTGTAACTCTTCACCAATTGAACATTTCTTACCTCTCCTTGATTCTTTGCCAATGATGATGATGAAGATGTCATTTTCACATGTTAGGGTTTTGAAAAATTTCTTCCTAGACAACTCAACATAACTAGAAATCAACACTCAATCACACTTCCACTTCTGATCTACTTTCAATCACCTTAAAACTTTTTTGCAAGTTTCTCAAATCACTCTCTAATCTTGAAATATAAATGCAAGGTGTGTAAAATGTCTTCAAATTCTTGATATATATCTCCATTTATTCAAGTTAGGGTCTCCATAACTATTCTGTCCTCTATTGGGTGGAGTGTAAAATATTAAAATTGTTCTTCTTTGTATAGCATAATCAATACCATCTAACTCAACTTATACATCAGTTTGGTCATTAGGGGCACTTGGTCCATATTGTAATACTTGTTATGGATAGTTTTATTGATGCTCAACACCCAAATTGTAAATGATTATGTTGAACTATCTTTTTCATAAATATGTTCTCATGTAGATATGAACTTTTGCACATTTATGTTAGGAACTGATGTAATATAAGTCATTAAATATGTACAGTTCCTTACATTCCTTTCTTGGTTATTTTGAGGTGGTGTGGTCACCTTCTTCATGGAATTAGGTGATATTAACTTCAATTGTTCCACTACTTTCAACTTCCAGGTTTGATTCATCTTCTTCTTTATTTGTTCAACTTCTACTTTTCCTTTATCCTTGATGTTTTCATTGTTCGGTACTGGTGCTCAGATCCTGCAATTCTTTCTCACATGTCCAACCTTAAGACAATTAAAACAAACTTTCTTAGGTGCATTTCCATGCCTCTTGGTTGTCCAATTAGTTTTTGGCTATGATCTACGTTCATATGCTTTATGCCCAAACTTTTGACAATTGTAACAATATCCCTTAAATTTAGTAGATGTATTGTTCTTTCTTGATCAACATGCATGTGCTTGGTGCTCTTTCTTCTTGCACCCTTTCTTCTTACAATAAAAATTTAAACCAGAAAACTTAGGTTTAGGGTTTTGCATACCATTCTTGCCTTTGTAAATGTTTTTAGTATGTTCAAGTTTACCAAAATGATAGCACATAGGTTTTCCTTTTGATTTTTCATTCCTTAGCTCACCACTCTTAGATGATTCTCCTTTTTCAATAGATGAGTGTTGCTTTATATATCCTAGTCTAGAGGTGTTACTAGATGACCTAAGTGATCTTATCAGTTCTTCAAAGTATCTTATTGTTTCACTGGTCTTGTTCATCCTTTCCACAATTTTCTTTCTCAAATCTTAACTCATTCCTCATAAGGTCACTCACTGATCTCATATTTACTATCTCTATGTCTTTTCTATCCAGTTCCTAATTTTCAATTATTAGTTGATTCATCGTGACTAGTTAAGTATTTGGAATATTTTGTACCTCAAATTGACCTTTCTTCAAATATGATAGCCATTTGTATTTTGTCTTTCTCAGCCACAAATTTGTCTTCTTTAGCTTGCTTCTTTTGTTCGGTCACTTCACATAGCCTTACTGACTGGATTTCATGATCTCTTTTCAATCCTCTAACTTCTTCATTCAAAATATTGTTCTTCTCCAATAGATCTATAATGATTGTATCACTTTCACTAGAATTTCATCATTAAGTGGTCCTTAAGTATAAACTTCTTTATAAAGTGTGTTATTTTGTTGAAGAGCCATATAGTTTCTCTTTCTTATGGATTTTCTCAGTTCCTCTCTTGCTACTTCAAGTTTAGGTAGTATGAGTTGGATGTTAGTCATTTTGATTGCCAATAATCTTTCCCAATTTGTAAGCCTTCATCTCCAAGATTTGAACTCTTAAGTTGTTAGACTTCTTTCAAGAGAACTATGCTATGATACCAATTGTTGGAATTTAATTGGGAAACCAAGATGCTAAGAAGGGGTGAATCAGGATCTATAAAACATTTATCCTTCAACAATTTGACTGTATTCACCACATCTCATATCTAGTTTATGCATATCATAACTTGAAATATCAAATGTTGAAATAAATCTAGCTAAGTATCACATCCATGAAATGTAAACACATTAAAAAAAATATTTTGGTAACCTATAAACTCTCCAAGGTGAAGGTAAAACTGAGGTGGGGATGACACCCACAAATTTTCACTAT
Organism: Cupressus sempervirens; assembly: GCA_028749045.1. NCBI lineage: Eukaryota > Viridiplantae > Streptophyta > Pinopsida > Cupressales > Cupressaceae > Cupressus > Cupressus sempervirens. The sequence continues at coordinate 690,157,827 of CM053793.1, forward strand.
TGTAACAAAGTTAGCCTATTAGGACTACAAACTTGATCACTTCTGATGATATACCTTGTGAGGGGTCTTCTCTATTAAAATATTTACAAGACTATTAGGTTTTACCTTGATTAAAATATTTTACACTTACATTGAAGTAAGGACTCGGTTAAGAGATTTACAAAGGTCTATTAAACCCACTCTATTAAGAGATTTTTTTTTGATTCAATCTATCAAAACATATTTGATACTTGATCCTTTGGTTTGCACTTAAAAATTGTTGATTATGGATCTCCTCCTTATAATCTCTGATTTGATCTCTTATCTAATATATCTTTATTTTTTCTTTCACTACTTCATTGAGTTGCTAACTCTATTTTCTGTACAAATTTATCTTTTAGCCTCCAAAACTTAACTCCTTTGCATCCTTTGCACAATCATCTATGATATCTTACTCTGTATATGAAAATAGGGTTTAGATCTGCCTATTTAAAGATATTTGTAGAGTCTTCTATAATAATATCAATGATCTAGATGTTTCCCTTTTTGCCTCTTCAACTAATTAGTTGTTCATCCCCCATAAGGATTGGTGATCCATGTCAAATGTGTAACAACCTTTGTAACAAACTCTAAAATCATTAAATGTGATTTATATGTTGGCTCAAAATGGTTTACCTCCAAGTTTGTACCATATATGACATTTATGTTCACTCTGTGTTACTCGACACATACTATCTCTAATGTATTATGCCTAATATTGCACAGCCTTAACTAACTAAACTCATTCTGTATGATGCAGAATGTATGCACAGTGTCTTCTCAGCATTCATTGAACTTAGCTTGTATGGAAGTACTCAATGACCAAGGACTTTCTCATCTCCTATAAAGCTTAGCTTATACATGATTATTTATAAGTCTTTACATGACTCGGCCTATATAGAGTAAATCAATTGTATCAATGATTGACTAACTCTATCTTATATATGACTAAGTGTTTGGCACTAATAGACAATAAAACTTACATATACCAACATCAACTACATGCAACAAGAAACCAAAAGTAGAAATAACTACTTTATGAATAATAGACTAGTACAAAAATTGAGAAATATTTTTTGGTTGATACAAGATTGCTCAAACTACCAAGATGCTCATGCATCAAACACCTGTGATTAATAAAGAACCAATATCCACATTGGGCATGACTTTTATTTTGACTTGAATCATTGAGATCCAACTCATCTTGTGTATCCATGAACTATCTTTAACTAGCTTGTCTTTCCACTGAACTAGGTATTCCATGTAATCTTTTCCTCTAGTCCTCTTACTATTATGCTATTCAAAACCCTTTCAATGTTAGATGTCTTCTGCTTAGGATAATCCATGGTGTTCTTTAGTTCATCATATTATTCAAAATATCCAAAAATATCTACAATGTTGAATATAGGTGAAATATCCATGCCCTCTAGTAATTCAACTTCAAAAGCATTTCCATTATCAAACTTCCTTAGAGTCTTACAAGGACCAAACTTCTTCATTTTTAGCTTACTGTAGGTACCAACTGGAAATATATTATTCTTCAAATGAATCATAACATCATCACCAACTTCAAAATATTGATGTATCTTCCTTTTATGATCTCTTTATTTGTATTCTAGATTATTGTCTTCCAAATTTATTTTCGTTTCCTCATGCAAATTCTTCATGAAAAATGAAAAATACTTAGCTTCAACACTTTTTTTTCTCAAGGTTCATATTCCTAAACTCAATAGTTCCCCTAGGATTCATTCCACAAACAATTTCAAAATGTGTCTTCTTAGTGCTTCTATTCACAGAATTATTATATGCAAAGTTTGCTTGTGGCAAAATCAAATCACAATTAGCAATCTTATAACCAACCAAACATCTCAAAAAGTTACCCAAACTTTTGTTCACAACCTGAGTTTGTCCATTTCTTTATGGATAAAATATAAAACTAAACTTCAACTTAGTATTCACCTTCTTCCCAAGTGTCCTCTAGAAATAACTAGTAAACTTAGCATCTCTATCTAAAATAATAGTATGAGTAAAACCATGCAATCGAACCACTTCCTTGAAGAATAATTCATCTACATGTACCACATCAAATGTCTTCTCACAAGGTATGAAATGAGTCATCTTTGAAAATCTATTAATTGCTACCCAAATAGAGTCATTACCTCTTTGAGTTCTAGGAAAACCAAGAACAAAATATATTCCCATGACTTATTAGGTACAAGTAATGGTGAATACAATCCCGAATTATGACTAATTCTTTTTTTTGTTTGACAAATTCTACAACTTCTTACCATCTTTTGTGCATCCTTATAAATTTGTAGCCAAAATTACTTATCCAAAATAAACTTCACTTTCTTATCGATCGTAAAATTTCCAAGTCTATCACTAAGATTTTCCTTTATGATGTTATCTCTCATAGGTCTTCTAGGTACATACAATTGAGTTCCCTTAAACAACATACTTTACTAAATGAAATAATCAGTCCACTTATCTCATATCATCTGATCTTTACAAGCTTTCCAAGGTTCTACAAAATCAAGATCAATTTAATAAAAATACTTCAAATCATTAAAATAAGAACCTCAACTTTCATTTCTATCACTGAATTCCTTGTTCTTCTCAATACACCAACAACCTTGATTGACTATCCACTCTTATGTTTTATTGAAAAATAAAAGTTATGCAAAAACTCAACCCATTTCATGTGTCTTTGATTAAACTTATTCTTGTTGGAAATATAAGGTAGGAAAGGTTACTAAAAGGGAAGGGGTGAATCAAGACCTAATAAAATTTTATCTTACTTCACCAATTAGTTCTTCACATAATATTCTGATCTAATTGCATGCATGAAAGAATGAAAGAAAAAAAAAATTCATAACACTTTGACATAAGATATGGTGACCCAAAAACCTTCTGAATAGAAGTAAAATTGGGGTGGGGATGATACCCACAAGCTTTAGTACTACAATATAAAGTTGACCTATTAAGGCTTATAATTAACTACTTCTGGTGATTTTCCCAATTAGGATTAATAAGGACTATGAGGTCCACCTTGTGAAAGGATTCACAAACATACAATGAAGTATGCACTCAGTTAGGAGATTTAGCAAGAGACTATTAAGTCTACCATGTTCAAGGATTTGACTAATGCACTTGCTAAGATGAATCAGTGGCTAATCTCTGATCTACAACTCTAATTTTTTGAATGAGATTCCTTGTATTACAATGATCACCTAACTATGATAGATAAATCATTATTGTCCCTTATACTAATTGTAGCCTTCTTTAATTCACACTCATGCACTTCATAATCTTCTTCAATTACATGTTTGGATATGATACAATGCATTACATATATACCAATCCAAATAACAACATACTAGAGTTAGCTATAATACCAATTTCATCATAATTCAAAAAGTCAACTGACATAGTACAAGGTAGGAGTATCCCCAAAGGAGATGTCCTAGCCCCCAGCTATACAATCATTCAATAGAAACACAACAATAAGAAACAATATTGCAAGATCTGATACCAAATTACAATTATATATTCATTAAATATAACTAATTGCATGTAATGTGTCAAACTCTAAGGCCTTCTTGGTTATGACCAAATATAAAGCAAGTAATAGTTCTACAAGATCCCTCAAGATCCTATTCAAACCCTAACTATTCTAGATCCACACTCTGGTAGAAATCCTCAAGGAAGATCTCAACTTGTGCTCGCAAGCCCCCAAAGCAATCTCCTTGTTTTCCAAGCCACAACTACTAGCTCTTCTCCAAATTCACTCATCAAGCTCCTCCTCTTCTCCCTAATGGATCAATAATGACAAATACATAAATTAAATGCCACAAGTTAGCTAACAACAACAATTAAGTGCCCAAAATTGATGTCTGAGTAAAATCATGATATCTCCTAGCTTTAATGAGTTAGAACTCGCACTTCAAACCATAGGTAGAAATCTAGGCCCTCTTCAATCCCTGAATTTTTTTTCCTCAAACTCATTGTGGAAAATTACTTACATAGCTTGCAACAGGCACTAAATTCCTAAGCAATGTCGAGCTCCATAGATCATGCTGAGCAACCAAAGACCATGTTGGCCAACCAAGACCATGTCGAGCTCTAATACCATGTCAACCCCTAAAGACCATGCCAAGCTCCAAGACCATGCCAAGCTCCATAGACCATTCCAAGCTCCAAGACCATGTCGAGCTTCATAGACCATGCAAAGCTCCAAGACCATGTTGAGCTCCATAGACCATATTGAGTTCCAACACCATGCCGACCTCCATAGACCATGCCAAGTTCCCAGTGTATGTTGAGCACTAGTACCTACCAAGCTTCACAACAATTAACCAAAATCCTTCCACACATGCAAGATTGCAAGCGAACCCAAGATGCTTCTGCGTTGGACAACCCAAGTTCAAAAATATGTTCTAGTAACTAGAAGAACATCTTCTGGGATTCAATACATAACTCCAAAATTGGTTCTTTACATACATGTCCTCCAAGTCTTCAACTTGCACTCTCTTTCCCATGGTTTTCTTTTTCTTCTTCACATCCACCACAAGTGTTCCGTAGGTCTGATTTCCATACTAATCTCCAACCTTCTTAGAATCTACCAACTCAACTTAGCTACTAATACTCAAGTTCCTCCTACCGAGCTCTTCATTTTGAAAATGTATTAGGGAAAACTTCCTACCACCTTTCTCAATAGTAAACACATTACTAACACAATCATGCATAGCCTTGCAATCATACTGCCAAGGTCTACCAAGCAACACATGTCAATAGTTCATATCCACAATATCACACAACACTTGATCCTTATATTGCCCAATCTAGAAATCAACAAGGCATTTCTCCCTCACTTCCAAAAGGCATTTCTCCCTCACTTCCAAAGCATGCTCACCTTGCAACCAACCAATCCTATAAGGATAAGGATGTCTCATTCTCTTCAAACCAAGTTTCTAAACCATCTCTTCAACAACAAGGTTATCAGTACTACCACCATCCACAATCACTTTGTAGACTTTACCACCAAACTTACAATGAGTTTTGAACAAACTAGTCCTCTGAAAAGAATCCAATGTCTTCTCACCAACCAATACTCACCGAGCCAACAAACTTTATTCTTGCTCAAGATGACTATTCTGGACTTCGACCTCATTCACAATAGTAGTTGTCCTACCAATCAGACATTCAAAAGATCTATGCCCCTCTTGACCACACTAGAAATAATTACCTCTGAACCACCCTCCACCTATCCTTATTCTCTGTTCAATAGGTTTTGGTTCACCTTCTACTTTTGGATTAGCTTATGAATAACTATCCTATTTTTCCTTCCCACAGGAACTACCTTGAGTCTTCCTCTTTAGCTTCTCCTCTGCTCTCAAATCATACTAATAAGCATCCTCAACTAAAGAAATATTTAGCATACCAACTTCATCTTGAATATTGAATCTCAAACCATTAACATACTGAGCTACCTTCTCTTTTAACAATTCTTGATGCCCAGACCAAATAGTCAACTTCTAGAATTCCTCTGTATAATCTTTCATAGTCATATCCTTTTGCTTCAGATTCTACAACTTCTTAAACAACTCAAGTTCATAATCTAGAAAAAATGAACTTATCCTTCAACTTAGTCACCATCAACCTCCATCTAGTTATCTTCATTTCACCTTCCTTTTCTCTATCTCTTTTTCATTCTTTCCACCAAAGAGCAGCATGTCCCTACAGCTTAGTTTGTGCCAACCTTACTCTGAGTGGATCCTCAATATCCTCAAGCTCAAAGTATTCTTCCAATTCACCAATCTAATCAATTAGGTCTTTAGGATTCAAAGTTCCATAAAAATTAGAAACTTCCTTCTTATGCTTTAGCTTCAACTGAGATCTAGGTCAAGCAAACTAACCAGTCCTAATTCCAATAGGTCCCTCCACATGATTAGATCTATCCTCACCTCTAGATCCAGCAACTTCAACATCTTCAGCAACTTCCTCATAACTACCTTCAGTACCCACATGCCTAGGTACACCACCTAAACCACTCACAATTTCAGCAATCATGTCACTCTTAATTGATGATGTCTGAGATTTGAACTCTGCTCTAACATCCTCCATCTTAGATCTAAAATCTACTTTAACCTTCTATGAAATTTTTTTCTTCTATAGCATCAGTAAGATTAGCAATTGCCCTAGGGTCCAATCTTTTTGGAGGCATCTTCCAAAATTTTAGCAAACCCTAAGCAACAAATCCACTAACCAAAAGATCAATCAACTACAAGATCAACCTTCATCAACCCAAGTCCTGCTCCAAACTACCTTAGCTTCGGTGATCTGTCTACACACTTAGGAACAACCTTCACTCTAATACCACCTGATGTAGTGCAAGGTAGGAGTATCCCTAAAGGAGATGTCCTAGCCCCCAACTATACAATCATGTAGCGAAAACACAACAACAAGAAACAATAATGCAAGATCTCATACCAAATTACAATTATATATTCATTAAATATAACTGATTATATGCAATGTGTTGGGTTGTAAGGCTTTCTCAATTATGGCCAAATACAAAGCAAGTAATAGTTCTACAAGATCCCTCAAGATCCAATCCAAACCTTAGCTAGTCCAAATCCACACTCTAGTAGAAACCCTCAAGGAAGATCTCAACTTGTGCTCACAATCCTACCAAGCAATCTCCTTGTTTTCCAAGCCGCAGCTACTAGCTCTTCTCTAAATTTTCTCTTCAAACTCCTCTTCTCCACGATGGATCAATAATGACTAAAGAATTTCCCATAACCCCTACTTATACCAATCTAAGCCATAAGTTTTCCTAGAACACAAATTAAATACAAATACATAAATTAAATGCCACAAGTCAACCAACAACAACAATTAAGTGCTTAAAATCAATGTCTAAGTAAAATCACAATATCTCCTAGCTCTGATGGAGTTAAAACTCGCACTTCAAACCATAGGTAGAAATCTAGGCCCTCTTCAATCCTTGAAATTTTCATCCTCTAACTCATTGTGGAAAATTATTTACATGGCCTGCAATAGGAATCAAATTCCTAAGCAATGTCCAGCTCCACAGATCATGTCGAATAACCAAAGACCATGCCAAGCAACCAAGACCATGCTGAGCTCCAAGACCATGCTGACCTCCAAAGACCATGCCAAGTTCTATAGACCACGTTGAGCTCCAAGACCATGCTGAGCTCCATAGACCATGCCAAGCTCCAAGACCATGCTGAGCTCTATAGACCATGCTGAGTTTTAGGACCATGTCGAGCTCCATAGACCATGCTGAGTTCCCAATGTATGTCAAATATGAGTATCTACCAAGCTCCATAAAAATTAACCAAAATCCCTCCACACATGTAGGATTGAAAGAAAACCCAAGATGCTCCTGCATCATCAACCCAACTATTGTAACTTGAGTTCTAAAGACAAACTCGATGATGTTCTGATACATGGCAAAACATTGTCATGCTCGGCAAAAACTCAACCAATAAAACTTTATCTTACTTCACCAATTAATCTTTCATATAATATTCTAATCTAATTGTATGCATGAAAGAATGAAAGCAAAAAAACATTCGTAACACTTTCACACAAGATATGGTGACCCAGAAACCTTTCAAATAGAAAGTAAAACTAGGGTGGGGATGATACCCACAAGCTTTAGTACTACAATATAGAGTTAACCTATTAAGGCTTACAATTAACCACTTCTGGTGATCTTCCATGTTAGGAGAAATAAGTACTATGAGGTCCACCTTGTTAAAGGATTTACAAACATACAATGAAGTTCGCACTTAGTTAGGAGATTTAGCAAGAGACTATTAAGTCTACCCTATTCAAGGATTTTACTAATCCACTTGTTAGGATGAGTCAGTGGCTAATCTCTGATCTACAACTCTAATTTGTTGAATGAGATTCCTTTTATTACAATGATCACCTCACTATGATAGATAAATCATTGTTATCCCTTATATTCATGTAGCCTTCTTCAATTCACACTCATGCACTTTATAATCTTCAATTACATATTTAGATATGATACAATGCATTAAATATATACCAATCCAAATAACAACTTACTAGAGTTAGCTACAATACCAATTTCATCATAATTCACAAAGTCGACCCAACTATTATAACTTGGGTTCTAAATTCAAACTTGATGATGTTCTGATACATGGAAAACACTATCACACTTGTAAAACTTTGGCACTCAATTAAAATTGAGGCTCAATCCATATTGATCACTTCCAAGTAGCTCAAACTCGATCAACATTGTGTGACTCGATGAATACTGAGAAACTTGGTAGTTGTTGAATCACTCAGCTGACACTACATGACTCAGTCAACACTAGATTCACATTATTAACACTGCAAGCTTGGTAGACACTATAGAGTTTGGTTAACTCTATAGAGCTTAGTTAATACTAGAGTCTTCATCACTTCCACTAAATAGCTTGGTAGCCTCTGCTACACTCATTTTGTATTGCACATAGTCTTTGAAGCTTGGTAACCTTTGTGTGGCTTGGAAAAAATTATAAACTAACTTAGATGCTTAGTAGATAGTGCATTCTAACTACTTGGATTAGGAGCAACTGAGATAGTTGGTTAACATTGCAAGATGAATGATAAGCTCGGTAGCAACACAACCATTTGACTAAGTGTTGAGTCACTAATAGACAAATTGACCTAAATGTCAACAATCTCCCCCTTTTGCATTAGTGACAAAAACACTTATCAAACCAAAAATTTGACCATTCAAAACTATAAGTCACAAACTTCCTTTATCATCATTCTAAATTTTCAACTCGATTTTGACTTCCTACTACTGTAACTTAGTAACATACTCTATTTTTTTGATTTTTCAAAATTACTTTTGTAAAGATATTTTTTGCTTATCTATACATGCATTTGCATATTAATATACTACTCCCCCATACTTATATCTCTCCTATACACATACAACTAGAGTATAGTAATCTTTTCTCCCTTTGTCAATATCTTCTCCCCTTTTATACAATAAGACAATATCTGATATATCCTCCCCCTTTTGACATAAATGCCAAAGGTGTATAATATCTATATGCTAATACAAAATGTGATAAGAAATTAAAATGTACCTTCAAAATTAGTACCATAGTCTTGTCTCAAATCTCTTGCAATACCTTACTTGCATGTGAGGCAATCTAAACTTTTGCTGATAATTCCACCATGTGATTAACTATGGAGAAGTTGTTATCATGGATGAGTGTCTTCGCATGTGCAATATGTTTTTGAAATTCATCCATATTTGGAAGAATCATGCCTTGAATTTCTACAAGTGTGGACCTAACTCTAGCTTCTTCCTTCAAAAATTTTGCTTGCAGATTTGTTAGATATTTGATCTTTGTGAAGTGTGCAAAACTATAACTTGGGTCAAGTAATAGCTAGTGTGCACTTGCCTTCATATCTTCATCTATCTTGGACAATTTATCCTTGATCTCCTTTGTGAAGATAGATGTGTCACTCAATTTGACAAATAACAAAACAACATTACTTGCAAATGTTTCCATTGAAATAAGAGTAGTAGATAACTCTACTTGATCTATTGCAACTTGCTCCAACACTCTATTCTCAAATTTCCTTTTAGCTCTTTGCAGCAATTTGTCCTATCTATTTAGACCTTCATTGAATTTGTGGACAATTTTAGTTACATGATCAAGAATAGGTTATGTACTGTCAACCTCAATACTTAGAGCATCAACAAATATTCTCTTTATGTCCTCAAGGGGTTGATTTTTCTTCTTTTTCTCTTCTCTAAGATTCATTTGCTTAGCTCTTTTCTTCAATAGTTCCCCTAGGATATCCATTTGATCAGGGGTGAGGGTAGAGATATGCCAATTTGGAATAACTATGTCCTCATCCAAATCAATGTCTTCTACTTCTTCTTTACCCTTGGCCTTTAGAATGGTAGAAATAATGTGTTTACCCTTATCTAGAACTTTAGTGCTTGGTTGAGACTGATTCTCAACTGTTATTGCACTAGCTATGGATACACTTGGAATAGAAACAATTGTAAAAATAGATGGAATAGCAATAAATGTAGAAATGGAACTAAAAATAGGAATACCTTGTTGTTACTTGGTCAATCCTAATGATGGAGGAACTTTTTGCTTGATAGATGAAGTGTTGGGAACTTCAGTCAATGTAACACTTGACAAAATAGATCTAGAGCTTGGTTGGGTGCTTGGTGTAGCAATGGTATCCACAACCAACTTAGTAGAAGCTTTCTCTGAGCCTCACTACACTAAGGTTGTACTCAAAGAGTGAGGAAATGAAGCCATGACTATTGCTACAATTTTGTTTGCATCTATTTCCTCAATGCTTTGTATCTCTAGAAGGCTTCCTCCAATAACTTCATATTCTTCTTCCTTATCATCAAGATTGACATGATCTATCTCATCATCTTTTATTTCTACTTCTTCTACATCCTCATCATCACCATCCTTGTCATCAGCATGTACAACAAAGTCACTATGTTTGTGTAGTTGATAGATGTTTTTCCATGTAGTAGTAGTTGTCTTCACCATAGATTCAATATCCTTGAGAAATAGCATACATGTATTTAACTTGAGAGTGAACTTCTTCTCATTTTGCTTCAAGGATTCTTTCACTTCTCAGTGTTTCAAAGTTTATTCAAATATGTCCATGATAGCATTCTTTGCATTTTCCCATCTAGGTTTTATTATCTTCATAAGTTCATTTGGAATTTGTTGTCAAAACTCATCTGGTGAGTACTTCCATTTACCCAATTTAGTTACAAGAGTATCCTCAATTTGCCTTTTCTCTTCTTCATTCCTTGTCTCATACTTGAGAAACTTAAAACATGTCATGCCATTTCCTTCTTCCATCCACTTCAATCTTTCTTCGAGTGTAGGCGAAGATCTTTGAAAGATAATCTATTCGGCTACATCTTCACCTAACTTCGACTTTCTTTTGGATTTGGCTACCCATCTTGTAAATACAATAGGGGAGGATTTGGCAAGTCTAGTTACAATGACCTTCCCCTTCTTCTTGGGAAGCCCTTCCTTCTCAAATTTAGATTCCTCTACCTCATCCTCTTCATCATCATCTTCTACATCATCTTCTTTGCCTGCTATTAGCATGAGAGTAGAACTAGCTTGCTTTGTGTTTTTCATTAATTTTTATATCTTCTTCCTTCCTTTGTTCACTACTTGAGGTAGCTTGATCTCAAGCTCAATTCTTGCCTTTGCTTCATCATATGTTTCAAAATAGGTGGTTTTGGGATCCACAAACTCATTCATCATAGCTTCTATAATATCCTTAGTGTCATCAATGTTAACCTCATAGTCTAGAGGCTTAACCCATGTGACTCTAGGTCTGACTACCTAAAAGTATACTTTATCATCGTCAACCATGAAATAAATATCTTGCTAATAGTCTTCCACAAGCTTCCTGGGTATCCTAAACCTATTTTTCATCTTTTTTTTGAATGTTTCAAAATAATTATCCATGATGCTGTCAAAATTCTCACCCATTTCTGCTATGAATTCATTGATTTGATATAAAATTAGAACATCCTTCCTCCATACTAAAACACCTTTGGAAGGGAAAAAAATTTGAAAAAAGAAGAATAGACATGTCAAAAGGGAACCAAACTTACATGGTTTTTTCTTTGACACTTTGATTCTCTCCATGTTCTTATTGAATTGGTTCAACAACAACTCAACAAGGTTGAAGGATAGATTATTCTTTATTACCTTGCATTTAAGATCAATAGCTTCACATGACATGTTGTTCAACTAACTAGAGTTGTAAATTTTGTGATCAATCACATTTATGTTAAACTTTAGCTCCATGTATATCATGTCATTAAGCTTCATGCCTCTTCCATTGCACATGAAAAGAGTCTGCTTGGTTAGTTTTGGTCGACCTAATTTTTTGGTTGTCTTTGTTTTGTTTAGCATTGGTAGTCTAGTGAGTCTATGAATCATTTTCTTTGTAATCTAACTGGGTTGTTCCAACAATATTTTCCCATTATAAACATGGTTTAGGATAAGTCTAATCCATTTGAATTGAAAGTTCCTTGGCATATGTGAAATATGTGTCAAACTTTTAGTTTCCAAATGTTGATGTTCAAGCTTTAATACACCATCCACACATAATTCATTAAACACCTCATTCATTTCTAGAGTACTAAGTTCCTAAATAGAATAGTGGTAAAATAAATAGATACTATGGACAAGTAATACCTTGGGCATAATTTGAGACTGTGCACTAGCTAGGTCAAGTGAATCTACAATCATTGGACTCAACTTGAAAGTAGGTGCCTTGCAGTCAACTCCACGTACCAACATTTCAAAACCTTTCTTGATTTTGCTACTTGATGATACCATTCTTGATAAGGTTTCTAAAAATGGGAGAAATCTTCAACAAAAAAATATTCAAATTGCTCAAGGGATCTGAATTCACTCTTCACTCTGTGCTCTAAAAATTTTCAGTGAAATGATGTAATTAATTTCTTCTTTTTAATGAATTTCTTAATTTTGATTTCCATTAATGCTTTTTACTTCATACTTTCTCGGTGACATCCTACCCTCCACTCAGTTTAGTCTTTAATGCTTGGGACACACTCACAGTTGGGTAGATTCACCATCACTCGGTATCTGCATCCAATGTTCTAGTGTATCTTGACCTCACTCGGTAAGGTCTTGTGACCTGACCTAGCTCGATAAGGTCTTGAATTTCCATCATTACTTAGTGATCCTTGTACATCTTGAATTCTAATATGGATCTTTCTTCTTGATGGCTAGAACTGATGTTAGATGACTTCTTTTGTACCATAGTTCCAGTTATCTCCATAGGGAACTGAGTTGAAATGATTGAGCCACCCAACTTATTGACTTAGGTGTCAATAACTTTAGAACTTTGGCTTGTATTCTATGGAGATTTTGGTACCCATTGTTGCTTCATTTGTTTAATAATATTGTCATTTTTGGCTTTGTTTTCAACTTCAATTCTACCTATGTTCATATAGTTCTTGGCAAGATGTCCAAGTTCTATACAAATAAAACATCTCTTTGTAGTATCTCTTTTCCTCTTGTGATGTTTCACACAGTGTACTCCAATGTGCCCAAACTCACCATACTAGTGACATCTACACCATGTGTTGTATTCCCATCTAAATATTGTTTTCACAATTTGTTCTATTGGGTTCCACTTCTTGGTTTTGCACTCTGAAGATTTGTGTTCTTGGTTCTTTCAATTGTGACATTTTCCTTAAAACGTAGGTTTCTTTGTGCATTCACTTTCTCTATGACCATGCTTGTTGCAACTGTAACACTTTCCATTGAATTTTACTTTACCATTACTTTAACATTTTTTTTGATGTATTACCTATCTTACCTCAATGATTTCAAGTAGGCCTTTTAGTCTTTTGAGCTCCATGTTGAGATAATTCACCTTCTTCTACATATCCTAATCCAGCCTTTCCTTTGTGTCTATACTGATTTTTCTCATTCAATTGATTCATGCTTTCCTGAAATTTCATCATTCTTTCATTGGTTTGATTTTCATTGTTGAGATTATTCTGAAATCTTTCATTTTTTTTCCTTAGATTGATAAGCTTTTGATTTGCATCATTGAGTTGATCAATAAAGTATTCTTGCTGAAGGGATAGTTGTTGAATCTCATTTTCCTTTTCTTCTATTACTTATTTGGCTTTGTCCTTTTCTTCCATGACTTCACATAGTCTAACTGATTGGATTTCTTACTCTCTTTTTAGGTTTCTAACTTCTTCTTGAAGATTGGAATTATTTTCTAATAGGTCTTTGATTGTTACATCAGCTTTATCTAAATTTATCTCTGGGCATAAATCTTCAATTGTTCTTTCAATGTAGAGATTGTCATCCATTTTTATTGCGAGATCTTTCCTTCTTTTCAATGATTGAGAGAGTTGCTCCTTTTCTTTTTTTAGTTGTCCAATGGCCAATTCTAGATCTAACTTTTCATTCTCAATAGTCTTATGTAGCCTATATACTTCAATTGCCTTTGATCTTATCTCAAGCTATTAAACTTCTAATGTGAGAACCAAATGCTCTAATATCAATTATTGGAAATATAAGGTAGGAAAGGTTACTAAAAGGGAAGGGGTGAATCAAGACCTAACAAAATTTTATCTTACTATAGTGACCCTTACCAATAGGCCACTAAAACCCTCTAACGCTGAACTAAGAAATTTTGTCAAAAATTGGGCATGTAACTGAATACTACTGCTGGAAGTAAATTTTTGGATGTAGGCAATTATTGTGCAATAGATCTAACAACTTGTTGATAAAATGATGCCCAAATGTACTACAACTAACTGGGAAATATTGATGTTGCCCAAATGTTGAGAAAGTACTAACTGTCATGCAAGCCTATACATGGATGCTCCAATCACTATTTTTTATCACTGCCTAGAAGTGACGAAACAAGCCTGGACTTAGTCACCATAACCCTGGGACCATTGCAATTTCCCTATGCAATTTTTTTATGAATTCTTTAGACTGCTAGGAAGCCTAAAAAATGTAGTACCAGGACTGCAATTTGTTTTACAATTTTTAATAGAATTTTATAGACACTTGACACTACTTGACACCAGTATTGCTTAACTTTTTAACTCCATGAAGGACTGCCAAAAATTAACCCAGACTGGATCTGATCAAACCCAACTAACTGCGATTAATTTTTATTTTTTTTCCAGCCCTTATTTGCTGATGAAAATCACCCAATTAGGAGTGCTTAGGGTTTAGGGAGTCAGCCAAACCATCAACAAGTGGAAACATTGCCCTAGGATGGAGTTTCCAACTGAAATAAATGGGTTTGCCTATGAATTTGAATTTCAGTTGCTGCTATAAACCCTGCTAGTAAATGCCTCTAAAATGATGTAGGAATGCAAAATGAAATCACCTTTCCTCTCTTGCAAATTTCAACCCTCCTTAGATGCCCTTCCTTCACCAAAAAACTAATAATTTCCTGAGTATAACAAACAACCAAACTCTAGTTAGCTAAAACAAATTAAATACTTTGAAATATGCAACTAACTCCTTGAGATGAAACCCGCCAGATGATGGCCCTTGGCCACAAATTATGCTCAGCTTGAGATAGTTGGATACTATCTCCAAAGTGCAACCCTTCAGAGGATCTTCCACCCCCTCAGTTATGCTATCTCTTGAGAGGTATCATTCTCAAGGATTATGTTGAATATTTGTAGACTATCAAGCCCCACAAATGCTCATAGAGAAAATGGAGTAAAAACATCAAGTCAAGGATGTCCAAATGAGAGACCAAACCCTCTATTTATTCACTTTCCTAAGAAGTTACTAAGAACTTCTAGAAGCATCCTTATATAATCCCATTATAATGCACTTTTATAATAAACAATTTAAAAAAAATAAAAAGTACAATCTCAACTTAAAATTATAACATGTAGGCTGCGAATAAAAAGTAATGATAAAATAATATCTCCAAGAGCATAATAAGCCATCCAATCCTCAAATAAACACCAAAATGACTCTCTCATCACAACCACCAGTCTACAAGAGTCTATGATAGACTGATCTAGCACACAAAATGATGTCAACCAAAATGGGAACATTACAGTCTGCCCTTTCTAAAATTGCTTGTCCCCAAGCAATGGCCAAACAACAAACCAGTCGCTCCACCTAGATCCCAAATGTAGTCATGAACTATATTGTTGTCAATCAACATAGGCTCCTGCAATAACCTCTAAAATATAACCAAGAGAAATCCATGAATGAATCATGAATCACTATGCAACTAAACTCCAAATCCACTACCACCATAGTCAGGAACCCACAAGGCACAAACTCTCAAAATATCAAACCCCAAATAGAGTAGATCACCCAAACTATCAACATAATAAACACCATCCACAAAACCCACCATGTTATGCGGAATGCACACTCCAACTCTGCTACAATGGTGACCACTCCCACATGAAACTGTACCAAATATAGAGAATCCACACACTGTACATCTACTGCAATTAACACAACTGTGCAGATCACCGGCCATTGTCTCATAACCATAACACCCATGCACTGCTGATGGTGAATAGTCATTACATGGTAGATAGCAAAAATGAGAGCCCAAACCAAACCTATCTTCCATCAACTCCTCAACACATGGATCAAAAGCAAACTGATGAACATATCCTGCAGTAAAATGCTAGTCAAAAGAACTAATCCCAGTCAAAGACTCATCCTGCAGACATGATACGACCAACTGTGACTGATCATTAGCTAAGTCAGAGGATGATATAGCCAAGGGTGCAGAATCAACAACAACATCACTAGTCTTTGTGCCCTCCAAGTCAAACATACCACAATGCTCAGCTGCAGTACCCAACTCAACTAAACCTGCCTCTAATGGAAACGAACCAAATATGCCAATACTAGTGTCATGGATAAATATATCCTCATCTCCACTGCCTCTATCAACCTCGACCATGGACATCCTTAGATCACTAAACACCACAGTTTGTGACTGTACAGAATTTGGTAAAGACTAAAGTCATTCTAACTCCATGGTCACCTTAGCTAGATGAAACTATGACTCCTCGAAAGCCATCTGTGTACTCTCAAGAAACTCAAAAGTTACCTCGAGCTATTGAGTAAGCTCACTTACCTTATCTTCCTTGACCAATAATGTATCATCTATTGTACTACCCCACTGCATAAGATAATCTCTATCGGCTACCAACTGCATATAATTCTATCTCAGAATTCGGATAGCCTCCCATAAAGAGTGGATCTCTATCAAGGAAAGATAACTACCTCCCTACTCATCACTAGTAGGAGAACCCCATCTGTAAACTACTAACAACTGATGAGCAGCATTGAAATGCTCGCAAGTGATAGCAATGTCTTGCTCACTAACTCTCAACTAACTAGACACATGATTGTGCTAACTAGTTGAACTCCTATACTCTACCCCTAGTACACTATCCAAAGGAGTAACCTCAGGATAGCTATCATCTGTAATACTGCCATCCAAATTTTGCAGACCAACTACTGAACTTGTATCATCAAACGGATTGACTAAAGCATCAACATCAAAAACCTTCATATCAGAAGAAATTGCTAAGGAGACTAAGTCCTCAAAATCGTCCACAACATCCCCCTAGGTGTTATCTATAATTATTAGATCCAAGGACTCTTCTGTAAACTCTGTCATATCTGAGAGATCAGAAACTCATTCCAACAAGAATGGTCGACTAGATACATGAACAATGCCCAACACAAGTGTGTAAAAACTAATTCTAGCATCAAACAAGATGTTGGCATGGATAAGAACTACACCTGGTAAACTACTAATCAAGTCCATGATGGTGCAACAAAAACTACTACCAAAGAATGATAGATATCTTCGGTCAAAATGATCCCAAGTACTAAGATAAGGATCCCAACATCTAATCCATGAACAGAAACCAACTGGCAATTCAAGTAAACTTCTCATCTGAGTAATGTGAGCAATACCAACTGACTTCATGCACCTGTCTACAATCTCTGAATCTGGAGTGTGAATGCTAAACATACTCATATCGTCATCAACATGTGACCCAACTATAAAAGAAAACTGAGTCCCTGCTATATGTGCTAACTCTTGAACTGAACTCACCTAGAGACAAAGCTCATCCACATGTCTCTCAAAATCTTGGAGAGCCAACTGAGTACACACCAAGGAATTTTGAGTATCCTCCAGCTCATGAGAAAATACATCAACCTCCTCTTCCTTCTTCTTCAATGCATCCAATTAGATCCCAACAAGATTAAGGAGATGATCACGATCTGAAAGTAGGTGTATGTAACTTACCTTCATTGCCTCCATGCCTTCCTTGATCTATTGTAAGTCATCACAAGAAGAACCTATTGTGACTCCTTTCTATCTCTCCTACAGTTGAATCATCCAAATGTGATTCTCAATCAATCCATGCATCCTATCATGATGAGATAAAGCTATGACAATATCCTTGTCCCTTGTCTTCAGCTAGCTTGCCAAACCAAGCAAAGAGCTACTAGCCTCTATCTCATGTGAAGAAGCATCCAACTGTGCATAATACTCATTTTTTGCAAAGTCCTGAATGCTCACTTTTTGATCAACTATCCTATCCTCAAACATGACAGTATCCTCAACTATTGTAACTTCATCCAGCCCAACTATACTGGAATCACTGTCTGTGTCAATCACACAATCTAGTGTGCCTGTGATATCACCTTCTAATGCAACTAGCTCAACCTACACAACATCTGTAACCCCTTATGCCTATGAAGATGAAGCAGATAAACCATCACCTAAAGATGTGCTAATGTCTCCCTGTTTCGAATCTGAATGTCTATTAACCTCCTCATACAAGTTTCTACCTGTCATAGGGAAGGTATGATCCTTAGGCCTATCAATCAGGCTCTTTAACCATGTACATGTCATAGGTGACAAATTCCTCTCTTTTGTCCAAACATAACATAAGTCTTCTACCAAAAGTTTAGAAATTTCATCCTCCTCCTCAAACAAGATTGTGAACATGATGGAGTGCATCGATGCCAATACCCTACTGGGACATTACACTTACTTCACCAATTAGTTCTTCATATAATATTCTGATCTAATTGCATGCATGAAAGAATGAAAGCAAAAAAACATTCATAACACTTTGACACAAGGTATGGTGACCTAGACACCTTCCAAATAAAAAGAAAAACTAGGGTGAGGATGATACCCACAAGCTTTAGTATTGCAAAACAAAGTTAACATGTTAAGACTTACAATTAACCACTTCTAGTTATCTTCCCTATTAGGAGCAATAAAGACTGTGAGGTCCAAACATACAAAAAAGTATGCACTTGATTAGGAGATTTAGTAAGAGACTGTTAAGTCTACCTTGTTAAAGGATTTGA
This sequence comes from Cupressus sempervirens, assembly GCA_028749045.1. NCBI lineage: Eukaryota > Viridiplantae > Streptophyta > Pinopsida > Cupressales > Cupressaceae > Cupressus > Cupressus sempervirens. Next base: position 690,176,828 of record CM053793.1, read on the forward strand.
CTAATGCACCTATTAGGATGAATTAGTGGTTGATCTCTTATCTATAACTCTAATTTGTTGAATGAGATTCCTTGTATTATAAAAATCACTTGATTGTGATAGATAAATCTATGTTGTCCCTTATACTTCTTTTAGCCTTCTTTAATTCACACTCATGCACTTTATAATCTTCTTCAATTACATATTTGGATATGATACAATGCATTACATATATACCATTCCAAGTAACAACATACTATAGTTGGCTACAATACCAATTTCATGATAATTCACAAAGTCATCCCAACTACTATAAATTGGGTTCTAAAGACAAACTTGGTGATATTCTAATACATGGCAAGCATTGTCAACGCTCAAAAAACTTTGGCACTCGGTTGAGCTTGAAGCTCAGTCCATATTGATCACTTCCAAGTAGCTCAAACATGGTTAGGATTGTGTGACTTGGTGAATACTAAGAAACTCAATAGCTATCAAATCACTCAGTTGACACTACATGACTCAGTCAACACTAGATTCGCATTGTTAACATTGCGAGCTCGGTAGACACTATAGAGCTTGGTTAACACTATAGAGCTTAGTTAATACTAGAGTCTTCATCACTTCCACTAAATAGCTCGGTAGCCTCTGCTACACTGAGTTTGCATTGTACATAGTCTTTGAAGCTTGGTAAACACTGTATGGCTTGGAAAACAATGTAAACTTACTCAGGTGCTCGGTAAACACTACATTTTAATTACTTGGCTCAAGAGCAATTGAAATACTTGGTTAACACTACAGGATGAATGATAAGTTTGGTAGCAACTGTAGAGCTTGGTAGAAATACAACCATTTAACTAAGTGTTGAGTCACTAATAGAAAAATTAACCTAAATGTCAACAATTCTGACTTCACAAATATTGTAAACCTTTATGGTTAGTATACAACACAAAATGTTTAGGCATCAAACATTGTCTCCATTTCTTCAAGGCTTGAAAAATAGCATAGAATTTTTTACCATAAACTTAATATTTTCTCTTAGCATCATTCGACTTCTCAATAAAGAAAGCTACTAGTCTTTCTTCTTAACTCAAAACAACTTAAAATTCACTTTCACTAGCATCACATTCAACTTGAAAAACCTTACTAAAATTAGATAAAGAAAGAGTAGGTAATTCTACAATCTTTTATTTCAATGTTTCAAAACTCTTTTGTGCTCCATGTGTCCATTTGCATTCTTTTTTATTTCCTCTCATAGTCTCAGTCATAACATTACAAATAAAACTAAAATTTCTAATAAACTTCCTATAAAAACTTGCCAATCCATGAAATGTACTTACCTCTCCAACATTCTCAGATATAGGCAAATCAAGAATAAATTTCACCTTTTTAGGATCCATCTTCAAACCATTAGATGAAATGAAAAAAAAAAAGATATATAATATCTTTCTTCATGAATGAACATTTCTTTTGGTTAATCAAAAAAATCTCTTCTTTCAATTTCTACAATACTTATCTAATATGCTCAAGATTATCTTTTTTTAATTTCACTAAATATTAGCATCTAATCAAGATATATAATTATAAACTTACCCAAGAATTTTCTAGAACTTTGTTCACGACCTCATAAAAGTACTAAGTGTGTAATTAAACCAAAAGGCATAACCAACCACTTGTACAAACCTTCATTAGTCTTAAAAGTCATTTTCCATTCATCTTCTTCTCTAATTATAATCTAATGATAGCCACTTTTAAAATTATTTTTGTAAAATACTTTTCTCCACTCAAACTATACATTATATCATCCATCCTAGGAAAAAGAAATCTATATTTCACTATTATCTTGTTTATAGCTATAGAATCAGGCAACATTCTTCATTCCTTTTAGGTGCTAACACAACATGTACTATACAAGTACTCAAACTTACTCTAATCAAACCTTTCTCAAGCAACTCTTGCACTTGTCTGTTCAATTTAACCTTTTCATCAAGGGTAAGCCTATGTAGTTCTTTATTAGGAAAACTACCTCCAGGTGTCAAATTCATACAATGACTTAAGCTTCTTATCGGTGGTAAACCATTAGGTAAATTATCGTAAATAATGTCTTTGAACTTTTCCAACATAGATTCAATCTCAGGTGTATGTTATAACTCATCTTTTTTCTCAAAATTTCTAGGAATCAAAGTAAAACCAACATTTTGTTCTTTCATTTCTCAATAAAATTGATTACCTTCAACCAAACATACTCTGACTATGGCACAAAAATTCTCATCAATATTTTCTACCAAAGGCAATAATATTATTTTCTTTCCATCAACCCAAATAGTGTATTGATTCAATCTACCATCATGAAAAGCTTGTCTATCATATTTCCAAGGTCTACTCAAAATAATATAACAACAATCCATAGCCATAATATCACACAAGCCTTCATCATGATAATTCCCAATTTTGAATTTAACAAGGCATTGCTCACTTACAAGTAATTTATGTTCCTTTTGGATCCAAGCAACATGATATGGCTTAGGATGTCTCCATCTCTGCAACTGCAATTTGTTAACCAGCTCTTCAAATGCCAAATTATCAAAAATTCCACTATTGATGATTACCTTGCCACATTTTCCAATGACCTTACATCCAGTTTTGAACAAACTTCTTCTCAAAATAAGTTCTCCATCAATTTCTTCATTCCACAAGATCCTTCTTAACATCAGATTCTCACTTTTTTTTAGTAATTTATTAGGTATTTCAACAACTTCTTCACAATCCAAAGTGCTTTTTCTATTGCCTCCAATCTTATTTATGGAGTTAGTACATTCAAAGGCTCTATGTGCTTGACCACATTTGTAACAAGTACCTTTAAACCAAGATCTTTCTTCTCTCTTTACACTATTATTATTATCCTTAAAGTAACCAATAAAGCTATCTCTAGTGTAATTACCTCTTTTACCAGTAAGTTCTTCCTTCCATTTTGATTTTCCTTTATCTTAAATTGTGTTGTCAAAATTTCTACTTTCTCCATAGGTTATGTCTTTGCTTCTCTAAAATTTTCCACCTTGTCCTCTTTGTCTTTGATTATGTCTCTTTGCCAATCTTTCTTCAACCTTAGACGTATATTGATATTCTTCCTCCACATTGTCCACCTTAACACAACTAATTTCATCTTGAATTTATGTCATCAAACCACTCAAGTATCTAGCCACTTTCTCAACCTCATCATCCACATATCCAAATCTAAATCCAACTTGTAGAATTCTTTAATATATTCTTTCACACTCATGTCCTTTTGCCTTAAATTTTGCATCTTTCTCAACAAGTTAACTTGGTTATCTATAGGAAGAAACTTCATCTTCATCTTCCCAATCATCTTACCTCATGTCTTGATCTTTTATTTTCCCCCTTTTTTTCTCTTAGTTTGCAAATAATACACCAAAGTGAAGTATGACCCTTAAATTTTGTGACTGTTATCTTGACTCTCTTGTTATCTAGAGTTCTTTCATACTTAAAGTATGTATCCATCTTAGCAATCCAATCTAATACTACATTAGTCTCAAGTCTTCCATGATAGCAAGCAACTTCAACAACAGGTCTAGATTTAGCCCTAGACAAAACTCTCAAAATTCTTTTTTGTCTTGTTCAACCTTAGGTTTAGGATTAAGAGTAGGGGCTTATTCTTTATCATCACTAACATCCTCAAGGTGTACACCTCTTCTCTACACTATCTCCGTAGCTTCAAGCTTAGCTGCAATTTGCCTCAACATATCCATTATAGTATTATCATTATTTCCTCTGCCTCAAACCATTTTGACAATAGTTCCTAAAAGATCGTAACCTTCTGCAAGTTATAGGTCAGATTCTAGATTTTCCACCCTATGAACAAATTCAACAAGGTTCTCCAAGATCCAAGCCACAAGAAAGAGCTATACTCTGATACTACTTGACACAGGGCACGCTGGGTATTAGGAAGAATAAGGGAGAATAAACTCAACTTGAACCTACCAACACTACCCTACTTAGAGTTACACAACGAAGCTATACACAAATTAGATAAACCACAAAGAACACAAGGTCATATGTAGCATATTCATGGGTGTAATTATTTAACTTTGCATATAATGAAACTACAACGTGTCCAATTGTGAGGCCTTCTGGATTGTGGTCATATACAATGAAACTATGAATCAGAATCTAAGATTGCATGTCCTTACTTCTACTCTCTTTAAATTCTACTTTCCTACATCTAACCAAATTTCTTATATAGCTAGCTAAGCCACAAGTTGGCTAATCAAGTATTTAGTTACATTATAGGTCTAGTCTTAGAAGACTAAACTAGAAACCCAAGCCAAGGACATTATAATATCATGTGCACTAATAGTTAGGTCCACATATGTGTTAGGAGTTGGCTCCCAACTGTGCAAGATGCCACATAAGCATAGTAAACCACACTAGTCATAATAGCATGTTTCACTGGATGAAAACAACAAGAAAAAGGGACCACAAAGAATGATATAGAACTTAGGAAATATGAAACATTAGAACTTGTGCACATAAGACAAGGATCTAGGATAGGTCGTCAACATGATATCAGTTATGCACAACAAGAAACCAAAAGTAGCAATGGCTACTTTGCAAACAATAGACTAGTACATAAAACAAGAAATATTTTTGGTTGATGTAAGATTGTTCAAAGACCCAAGATGATTCTACATCACAAATGACTTTAAGAAGTCTAAAATATGACATCTTGAGTGAAATTTATGGTTGTTTTACCAAGATTATTTTTTTACCACTAGATTAAATTTGATGGTCATTACAACCTGCAACTAAAAAGCTTTGCATTTTCTCTGAACCTAGGGCATATTATATTAAAAAAATTATGGAAAATCTAACCCAGATCCAATGTTGAGGTCTATTATTTCCCAAGAGGTCATTTTTGCATGATCCTCCTAAAACCCTCATTTAAATGAAGCATCCAAAAAACTCTTTTGACCAACAATTTTACATGCCCAAATTCTACCAACAACCCATCATAATAGCAAACTTAAAACCCCCAAATCCAAAATAAATAACCTACAAAACCCTTTTATCTTTGTCTTTGTTTCATTCTTTCATGCATTCCCACAAATTCAATCTAGGGCTACAACAATAAAACTATAGCTTTGATACCATTTGTAAGGAAATTGCAACCAAAAATATTACCATTTCCACATAATCCATAATAGATCTAAATAAATAAGAACTTAAAATCCACATGCAAGAGAATAGATAACATATCCACAAAAATGTGAGAAAAGATGTATGCTAGCAAACCCTCTTTGAGGGAAAAAAAACCTAGCCTCTGAAAGCATCCATCATCATGTATTATTTAGCAAAACATCATTGAAATAAAACCATGGAATTATTCAAATCCATAGCCACAACTAAATAATCCATGCGAATAAGCATGAATCCACACATCCCATACCATGATTCCAAGCTCTAGAAATGTTCCCTTGGTTAACCTATCTCGTCTTGTCTAGCTCAACTTTCCTTTTTTGCCTTTTTGACAACTACCCTTGTGGTTACTTTTATAGTAGAAAGCTCCCAAAAAACCACCAATCAATATTACATAAACCATGTGCTACCAAACCCCCATTGGCCTACATTTAATATGGGGTCTTTAATTATTTTCCCCAATATTAAATAATTACATCAAATATTACCACAATGTTACAATAAAACTCATAAAGAATATTCCATGGTAATCTCTACATGTTAGATGTCTATCTAGGTTCTCTTAGGTATAACATTACATAATAAAATAAAATAATACAATATAACAATATTATGCAATGTTTGCAACACCCATTATCTCAAAATAAAGTATTGCGACCATAGACATAATGTTTATACTCATCTTATAATACAAAATTAATCTCAAATATCTAGAACTACCAATCACTATCTATGTTCTATTGAATAATAACCTACAACCTATAAAATTTGAGTTTGTCTGTAACTTTAGAACATATGTTGATAGCAATGACAAGACCTTTCATCCATACAACATGTCTAATACCTCAAAAATCTCTCCAAGTTCCAACAATATCCTGCATTAGCATTGATGACAACATATGGTGAAAGATCATCAATCCTGAAGTATATAGTCTTTTAGCTTCCTATACACATACCTTCTCTGATGAAATTGTTTTCACATGATTCTCTCCTCCTTTGACATCAATGGAAAATAGTTTCAAAATAGTGTCAAGTATCTGAACAACAATATATCCCCCTTAAAACAAACCTCTCCCTATCAAGCATATTTCTTTTCTTAAGAAAGATATGAAATTCCTCTAATCCCAAAAAGGGATCATGAATCAAGCTAATTTACAACCAAAAATAAAATCAAGTACAAGAAAATATTTTTCCAAAATATGATCAAATAAGATTCTCAAATTACCTCTGCTCAATGCAACCACTCCTCGTAAAGGAGCAGTTCTAAGCATCATATCTATATATATGAATGTGCTTCGATTGTACTCCATTGATGCATTCTTGCATAATCTTCATGAGGTGGGGTCATCATCCCAAGCATATTTTTTAATACTCAAATGTGTCCTTATGCAAAGGCTTAGTAAAGATATATGCAACTTGTTGCTTTGTACTCACATATTCTAATTTTTCTTCCTTCTCTGTGACTTTCTCTCTTAGAGAATGATATATGATAGATATATTCTTATTCTTTGAATGTAAGAAAAGATTCTTTGACATGTTTATAATGTTAGAAATAGAAATTACTGAGAAGTGGGGAGAATCAGTAATTTTCAAACATTAGTCACCAACCAAATAATATTTATTACTTTGAACCATACATAAGAAAGTACTAAAGTAATTTTGAACATTAACAATAACCATACACAAAGATAACTCACAACACCATATTTTGTTAACTAGGGAAACCTTGGCCAAGGGAAAACCCTAGTGGGAATGATATCCACCAGATAATATATTGATATATAAGTTCCTTGTTAGAGGATGGACCCTATTAGGAGTCAATGAGAAAATTCAGTATAGAGAGTCCTTGTTAGGAGACTTTGAATCCCTATTAAGAGATTCCAACCCCATTAGGAGTTGTAGTATAGTAGATTCAAGATGAGCCCATTGCCAAAACATGCACTTCCAATTACAAGAAGAGTGCACTACCCAAACAAGTAATTAGACTTCTGGAATATAAGTACTATAACTTCTTTCATGACTGGTCTCTGATCTTTAGCTTGATCTTGGATCACAAAAATAGCTTCTCAAAACTTCGCATATATTGATTTCCAAAAGTTTGCATATCACAATACAAAATTATCACTACTTCACATTTGAATTCCAAAGATGTCCTTTGCATAAATACCATGCCTTTTCAAAAATTGTCGCTAGGTTGGCTAAGACCATAATATACTTTTTCAACTTAGAGTAAACATCTAGGATGTCAGCCCTAATTGGTCAAGTAATTATTTTGTAAACAAAATAATTCCTTTCCTTTAATTCCACTATCTTGTTTTACTGGTGAAACATAAATATCTATTTTTCATACAGTCTGTACCAACTTCTAAGGTTATACACATCATCATCAACATGTATACTATCTCAATCTAACTTTTCTAATCATAATATGACATCAGTAACAAGTTACATACAAAACATTACACTGTTGTAATCCAAATTTATACTTAGACAATTTTCTATGTACCAAAAGCTAAGTATCTTTATTTTGAGGTTTCTTGTAAGCATGTACATCATGTGTTGCTAGAAATGAAAAAAATTATATATCTTCATTAGCTAATTGTCAAAAATCTCACCCTTTGGCATTGATGACAATAAAATAGGGAAAATTGGCTAAGTATCAAAAACTTGTCAAAAACAATACAATAACATTACATTAATCATCTATTACAACTTGTCCATCTCACATATGCTCCCCCTTAAAATATGAATTTATAACTTACATTTTTATCTTCTCCACTTTACCTTATTTACAATTTTCTTATGCATCTTCTCCACCTTTGACATCAATGGCAAAGGTCAGAATGCCAAAAACTGTCACTATTGTCAAAAACTTTGTAATCATCTACCTTAAAGTGATAGTATCTTCATGCAATGATCACAACTTGCCTTAAGATTGTTCATACCTTTAGTCCATGTGTCCTTGGCTAATTCAGCAGAGGTGAGAATTGCACATAGGGCATATGATGCAATCTCAATTGCATTAAGATCAAAGTATAAAAAGTTAGAATCAGTGTCCTTGGCCTTGACACATTCCTCCAAATATCTCTCTACAATAGATATTTTCAGAGTAATAGACTTTCTAAAATATGAAAATGTGTTCCTTCCAAAGTTCCAGTAACTTGATATCATAATGAATATTGGCTACTTGTCCTTAAAAATCATAAACTTTGTTGAAAGGTTGTTGTACCTAGTTAGATAGAGCCTCTAGCTCACTCAGCTTACCTTTAATCTAACTGTTAAGATCCTTGGTCAACTTATGAGATAGGGTACACTTAATGTACAGTATCTTGCCATTTTATTGACATTTTCAAAGTTCCTTGATACAAGTATCAAGACTTATCAAATCATTCTTAATGTTCTGACAAATAGTACTAAACAAGTTAGCATCATATGAGATATATTCCTTAGATTCTACAACGTTTAGTAATTTTGCAATTCCTCATCAAAATATTTTAGCACTACTTGTGCCCTCTATTCAGAATTTGCCTCTATATGCCGAATTGCCAAAGTACTATATAATTTGTTAGTAACCTCCATGAAGGTTCTCTATAGGCTCTTTAGTTTCCTATTCTTCTCAGTAAGTTTTGAAAAAGATGAGATCATGTCAGTTTGATCATCATCATCAATTGTTAGGCTAGCAAGGGAAAGCAGAGTAGATGAACTAAACGGTTTAGTGTCATCTTCCCTTTGCTTATTTTATGCTACCTTTTTGGCTCTTCTTTCTTTTTTCTCTTTCTCTTATTTTTCTTTTCTCTCTTTTTTCTCTCTTTTCTTTCTCCTCTATTCTCTTTTTCTTTTCTTCCTCTACTTTCCTCCTCTTTTCTTCCTCAACTCTTTTCTTCATTTCTTCTTCAAGAAATTTTTGCTTGCCTTCTTCTATTTTCCTCTTTTCTTCCTCTAAAAGCCTTTTCTCCTCTTAAATTTTTTTTAATTATTCTTGAATATCCTCGGCATGAGATTCAATCTGTTCCAAACTCTCAAAAGGGTTAGTATCATCAATGTTAATGGTAATATTGGTCTAATCTATCTACATAGTGTCACCACTTACTGACACTTCCAAGGTTCTAGGTGTTGGTGAAGATGCTACCTTGGATTCTATCAACATCTAACTTATGGTTGTTTTTGTTTCACTTCTTAATTTTTCCTTCTCACCCACCATAAAAAGAAATGGTCTTACTTTGTTTCTCAAGTAAGGTGCTAGATTGTTCAGCAATCTCTGGACTTCTTCTTCATCATCAGTCTTTCATATAGTCCTTAACATAGACTTCTAAAGTTCTTAGTCTTCTTCTTGAGTTGGTGCCTTATTTTCAATGAGTCTATCACAGACCTTCTGGTTTACCATGCCTTCAATTGTCAAAATTATAGATGGGGTAGCTACGGGGGGGGTGAATCAGTTACCACAAAAACAAATCCACAGATCCCTTAGATGTCTTAAACAGCTAGTTACTGCTGATACTCAATAAATACTATAAGAATTTTTTAACTTGGTAGATTAACTCATTACTAATAATCTAGCATTTATAATTATTAATATGCATGCAAAATTAAAATGAATACAAGAGACACTAGATTTAATGTGGAAACCCAATACGGGAAAAACTACCAAGTAACTAGCTACCAATTTTTCACTCTTCTGAAGTGAGCCCTGTTAGGAGCCAACCCTGTTAAAGGTTATAATACACACTGTTAGGTGTGACCCTATTAGAGGATTTAAACACCCTGTTAGGAGTGGCCTTGTTAGAGGTCTTTAGAACAATTCAACTGAACTGTCACCTTGTTAGAGGATTTACAAAATGGCTATTAAATCAACTCTGTTAAGAGATTTGAAATCACTACTACAATGGTTAGAAAGAAACAATGAATTGACTTGAATAAGATGCAACTAAATTTGCTGATAACAGATCTCCATTCTGCACTATTAGATCCTTCTTGATCAAATATAGCTTTGCTGCTCCTTAATGATCGTTGATCATCCTTCAAAATTTGCTCTTATTCCTTCTTCTTATTCACATCCATCACACACTTAGAATTTTCAACTTGACCTCTTGTATATACCATTCAGATTATCAAGTCAGCTCATTCACAAGTTACATTTACCAATAAACTATATATCAGTCAGCTACAAATATTACATTGAACAAATAAACTTTATTTCATAAAATAATGGAATCCTTCACTGGCCAACCCTACTCGGTAAATACTGCATCCAAAAATAATTTCCTGAGTTAACCGACTCAACTCGGTTGACACTGCAATTTTTGTGAAATCCTTTGTCTACCAAGTGAACTCGGTAAGACCTATATTTCCTTCACTATCCATGAAAGCTCGGTTAGAACTGTTTCGTGTACTATTTTCTCTTGATGACCAAGTGAGTTTGGTAGCAACTAAATTTCCTTTGCTAAACCTTGAAAGCTCAGTAGCAACTACCTGTGCAAGGTAAAGCTTGAGAATGCTCAGTAGACATTGTAAACCTTCTTTGCTAACCTTTTGAACTCATAAACTTTATATTTTTCCTTGTTGACCATCTGAGCTTGGTAGACTCTAACTGATAACTGATATGACATTTGTGTAACATCAAAGACAACACACAATTGAACAATTGTATCCAACAATATCCTTATTTTAGATTATTGGCTATCACATATCTCATAGTAGAGATATCTATCTAATCTTTCTCAAAATTATTATACAAGTCATAAAAAAATTTCATCTAAACAAAGTTGCCTTCATTAGAAATAGCTAAATTTATCTTCACAATCTTTGGTTTCTAGGGTTACTGAGATTTACCAATTAATTGCTTAGAAGTAGTAACCTTCTCTGCCTATTTAGCTTCTTCTTCTTCTTCACTAAACTCAAAAATTGTCAACAATGTCTTGTCTCTTTCCTAGTCTAGTGGCTTGTTACTTGACCCTTTTGACTTGGTGGTCATAGCTTCCACTAATCTTTTTGATTTCCTCTTTGGCTCACTTGGTTGTACATCTGATACTGCTACATAAGAAAAATAAATTTCGTAAGATATCTCTATAATAGACACTAAAAAAGGTTGCACATTCATTATACCTTGCTTCATAATCTACCTAACTATGTGACTCACTTTTAGTCATACTGACCTCTAATAAATCTTTCTTCATTATTGTCTATATCTTCTTGTGAGATGCTTTCTCTAAAGATGCTTGATGAGCTGATTGGGTAATCTCATCATGGGTTCCAAATCTGTACTCAGCTTGTTCCTTCTCAGATTTCAATAATAAATCAATGTATCCAACTATTATATCATCACACAATTCATAAACTAAGGGATCATCAAATGTTTCTCGAGGTTCTACTATTTGAATATAAGTAAAATCTATATCAACCATAGCACAAATATCTTCTTTAAATATGTCTACAATTGCAAGTGCAATTCTAAATCTTTGTCTCATCTCATTCTAAAATGTTTTCATTAGTAGATTCCCACTATCCAAGATTTTATCTACTGGATGTCTTCTACATACAACTATGATTTTCTCCATTGTATATCTATCACTGCTCATAATCTCTGTGACTGACAAATATGGAAATCTCTTAAGTACATGAAATAATAAATGATTGATTAGTGACTGAAATTTAAACACAACATTCTTAGTCCTTTTAATCTTCTCTAGGTTCTCAAGAAGTTGCATTCTTAGAATTTCACTAAGATTAACTTGTTCCTTCTCAACACATATCTTGTAGGCTACATAGATGAATCTGGCTGACAATTCATCTATCTTAGAACTTGCACATATAGAGTGGCAATGATTCTACTCAGGAATCTTATATCATCTTGTTTAATGGTGCTAATCACCATGGCCTTTCCATTATAAACTACTTTTGTGTAGCTCTCAACTTTCTTCTTAACAAGTTTCTCACCAATAGGTACACTACCTTATTTGCTATGACCAATTACCTCATGAATAAGGTTGGCTGAAATATCAACTACATTATCTTCCATCCATAGTTTTCCATCATGTATTCTACTTAGTATAATCTTTTTCCACTCATCAATATCCAATTCTAAGTAGAAAAGATATTTCAATAGATCTATTTCCTTCAAATGTTCAAATCTAGGTTTTCCAATCATATCATGATTAAAGACTAATTCCATATATTTATTCATATACTCACTCCCAATAGATTCAAAATTGTTGTTAAGATAACTTCCTACATCTTCCAAATAAACTACATTGCTCAGTGTAATGGATAATTTTGAACTAGGGTTTCCTTCTATAGGTTTCATGGAAACTACCTTCAATTTGGTCTCTCCTCGTTCTCAACATTATGAACTACTAACATATCCATGATTCTATCAAATATAAACTTTGTTGAATAAATTATGCAAATGAATGATAAAATACCTTTTTCCTTAAAATAGGGTTTACTTTGAAATCACCTTATCAAGTCACTTCTTAGTGCTATATGCTTTAGATGTAATTGTAATGAAGTGGTAATCAAGTATGTACTCCATTTTATTCATCAACTCAAACTTGCATTAATTACATACTTCACAAATATGAAAAAGTTGTTAATTACATTCTAAAATCAAATATCTACTCAAGAACTTCTATCCAATCTTTAGATGCTACCTGAGGTTTACCATAGCCTCCTTTCATTATGACAATGCTCCACAAAACTTCACTCCATGAAATTCTGAGTAAGAACATAGTTTTTATCTTCTACTATAGAATTAATTTTCTCTATAATAATAGTAACTCTTAATTCCTTCATAACTAGTTTAGATAAGCTCCAAATTTCAAGTGAGCTTAGTTACCCTCTAAACTTATTGCTGTGGTTTTACAAATGCACTCCCATTTTGCTCAAAAATGGGGACCCCCTACTTTATTTTCTAGCTTTCTAGATCCCTAGTCTAAGGTCTGAATATTTTTTAAGATTTTTCCTAATGTCTTTGACTAATCTAGGTCTCTGCCTAAAAACCCAAATTCTAGAAACCAAGATTTTGGAAGAGAAAATCAAATTTTCTAAGGAAAAGTGTGCACTAGTGCACCTAGTGCACCTCACTAGGTGCATTAATGTGCTAAGTTAGTCAAATAAAAGTACTTTCTCTTGGAACTGTCTAGCAGTGCAACAACATAGCTACGTAGCTACGCACCTCCAAGAGGTGCACTAAAGTCCCAAGCCTATAAATCCTACGAGCCCCACCTCTTCCCTCATCACTTTTCTCCTCTCACTCTGGTCTTCCACATCGCTACACCTCCTGAGGTGCATTGTTCCACTCCACTTGTACACACAACATATGTAATATAGGTTAAGGCATAAGGTGCACATCTTACGCACCTCCTCAAGTGCACAAGATGTGCACCTTGTTTTCAAAACATTAAAAAAAACACTAAAAAACTTTAAAAACCATTCAACTAGTGAAAGGTGCATAGTTGCATACCTTTCCTAAGGGAAAGCTTTCCTCAAAGAGAAGAAAGGGTATGTACATAGTGCACCCACAAGGTGCACTAACTGCATGCTCCTTTTAATATTTTGCCTCCCCTTTGCATTATATAAGTGTGCACACCTAGTGCACCCCATCACGTGTGCACCCTTAATAAACTTTTGCATAAGAGATAGCACACCTCATAAACCTCTGAGGTGCACCATGTGTGCTATTTTTTTCTTATTAGGGTTATGAATATGGTTTTTATATTTTCTTAGCAAATTATGGTTTTTGGGTTTTTTTTTGTCATCATTAGGATTAGTATTAATTGATTTTTCTTCAACTCTGGCCTAATAAATGTTGATTTTGTGTAGATTTAATGGCTTCTTCATCATCCTCCCTCGCTATAAAAATGGTCCTAAAAATAGTGATTTTATGTTATAATTCTTTAGAATAATTGAGGAGGGGGGGGGGGGGGGGGGGGTGAATCAGTTATCCAAGGTCTAAATGCCCTAATAATACTTTTTCACTAATTATAGTGCGCCCATTAAACTATTCATCTATCCAAGCTTAAAACACCCATCTTAGCAAGTTACAGTAAATCAACTTGCAGGAATAAAACATGCAAGATCAACACATGACACAGTGATTTATGTGGAAACCCAATTTGGGAAAAACCACTAGTAAAATGCTACTCAATTCTCACTCTTCTAAAGTGATGTTGTGTTAAAGGCCTACCCTCTTAAAGGCTTACAACACACTGTTAAATGTGACCTTGTTAAAGGATTTCACCATACTGTTAGGAATGGGCCTAGTCAAAGGACTTTGGAACATTCACTTGGAATGTCACCCTATTAAAGGATTTACAACATGGCTATTAAACCAACCTAAGTCCATAGGACTTATACTAACTGTTACAATTCTAGAGAGTAACAATAATGGCTTTTGATCTGATACAACTTACAACATATCTTGCATATTACAAATCATACTTCAGTTCAATCCTTTGCTTGGCTTTAATCACTACAGCTCTGATAGCTTGTCTTCTTCTCAAGCTTCATCTCCTTGAGTCTTCTTGCTCATCATACCAATGAAATCATCTCTGTGGTCATCTATCAAAATAGAGTATATGTGCTCTCTTTCTCCTTAACACCTTCTTCAATACTTCATTCTTTTATACTTGACCACCTATTTTCTTCATGACCTCATGACTCCTTAAATAGAAATTTGGAATACCTTTCCCGCTAGATTCCCCCTCTCCAACTTTAGGGTTTTAATAGATTAGGTAGGATATAATGTATCTATGCCATATCTTGCTCTTATCTAGAAACTTCATCTAGAATCCAGTTGTATTCGCCAAAAAAATGTTTTACATAGTGTTCTGTGCCACCAGCTCATCATTCTTATCTTCTATCTGGTTCACAAAATTCTAGATAACTACCATGTTGGCTCAGATCTGGCGAATCTTCGACTTTCAAAATAATGCAACAACTTGGCATTATTGGTTTACTGATGCTTGAATCCTTCTGTGTTACTCGGCTCTTGTATCATGCTCGACACCTGATCTTTACTCGACACTTGAAGATCACTTGGCACTTGATCTTCACTCGACACCTGAAGGCTGCTCGGCACCTAAAGATCACTTGGCAATTGAAGACTATTTGGCACCTGAAGATCACTAATATTAAACTTTTCTCAGCTTCAACTAAGAATCTATTCGGCACTAACTAGCTTGCTCGACTCTCTCTAATGAACTTAGTTAGACTTTACAAATGACTTAGCTAAACCTTACATCTTTGATGTGTTTTAGTGTGTCCATTCTCTGTGTCTTAGAGTATGTCATCAATACACTATTTCATGAATGGCTTAGCTGATCCTTATACTTCATTATAACATCATAACTTCAATCTTTCTCTAGGTGCTCTAGTTACGTCTTATTGATTGCCTCCTCCTTGTCAATCAACCAATTGATAGTATTTAGATCACTAAAGAAATTGTTATTCCTACAAGTGGCAAGTTTGACATCAATGACAAAACAATGATTGAAAACATTCTTTCCCATTTCCATTACTTTTTATTCATGATCTTTTCAATCATTTCAAACAATTTCAAGTCTTAAGGTGTTCCTGCAAAGTCACGCTTCCAAGATGACTAGTCAGAGATCTAGGACACTAAACTTGGCCATACTGACTGGAACATATTCCCAGTGTTGTGCAACAAACCTATAGAGAGGTCCCCATTGATATCTACTCTTATCTTATTGGGACTAATCAATGCAACATCACACCCAATATCAGTACATTCCTCAGAGTTGATCATGACACTAGCAAAAAATTATGTCTCTAAGGAAAGGGTCATAAAGAGTATAACTGAAGAGATTGTGCTAGATCTTTGACCTAAAAACATACAAAAGGTATTCCATCTACTGAGATCAGATCAATTTATTAGATTAGTCTATCACCAGGCAGAAAGATGGTACGGAGAATATGTAGAGGAACCATCTAAAATCATCCAGTCCTCATACCTCATCGAGAAGACTCCTCTGGGGTGTAAAGCAGGAAAAGTGGACATGACAAGGGGTTATATGAAAGAGGATATTTGATATTCTATAATACTTTTGAGTAGAGTCATGGGGTTACCAACATCAGGACACTTGAATATATGGATGGTGCATTTCATTAAGAATACCAAAATAGCAAAGATGCCAATTGATTGGGCTTTCATTCTCAGTGAGAATTTAGATGAGTAGCTGGTAACAGTTAAGAACAATTGTAAGTTTTACATGACATCATATTTGGTGTACCTATTAGCAGTAAGGGCAAAAGATTATCTGGGACTATTTAAAAAGGGCAGAATGTAAGACGCAAATGCATGGCCCTATATGGTATATCCCTAGTTGGTGAAGAAAAAGCTTCCAGAACATAGCAAGGAATAAAAGATAGTGAATGATGCTTTTATTTTTGCAATTATTTGGTTCATTGAAGGGGATTATGTGATGAGGATGTCAAATGAGGTAGTGGAAAAGATTTAAAAAATCAGCACCTATTAAATCCAATTTCAAACATTCACTTATTTGAGGGTAACAGGTATGACTATCAATCCTAAGAAGCTCCCTAGGTATCCAAGTGATAGACTTATATTGTTGGAGATCACTCAACAACTCTTGTTTGCATATTTCAGAGTAAGGAAGTAGCATAAGATAACCTAGGTGTGGTCCATTACTATAGGAGCATTTAGTGTGGTCTAGAGATAGGATATTTCATCTTTTGAGCATGAGTGGGATCAGTATCCCTTGGAGAAATATAACTCTCCTCGTCCTTATTTTGATAACAATGGAAGAGTGTAGTACTTAGTGGGCAAAACATTCCAACATGAAGATGCAATTGAGGACCACTAGATAAACATAGTAGATGACTACGATATCCATATAAGGGATTATTGTAGGATGACCCTCTATTTTGCATGCAATGCTTTGAAGATAAAGGTTTTTTTAAAGGTAGTACAACAAGATACTGAGGATTTCCTTGATATAGAGACAAGATTTTATATTGACCCATTATAAATGCAAAGATTGATAAGGAAGAAAACTTAGATATTAATCACAAGGCTAGGCATGTCATCAAATTGACCAAGGATTGGATTAAAAGACCTTTCAAATTGGATCCAATTCCTCAAGTGGTAGTCTTCCATGCTATAGCCTCCCTAGCAAGAGGTAGAGGAGCCAAGGTAACAGAGTCCACTTTTACAACTCAACCCTAGTGAGGCTAGAAATAGTGCACCAACTTGACAAAGAAGTTGGATATAATAGGGCTTAGAAGGGTAAAGGAAAAAGGAAGAGAACTTCTCCCCAACAAGCCAAGCTAGAAGAAGAACCAGCTCAAGCATTGCCATAACAAGGGGCAAAAAATGTACAAGGGTCAAAGAATGTAGAAGCTACACAAACCTAGGATAATCCTCAAGTGATGGAAGATTAGAAAGATTGTTGGAAGATTGGTTTGATGGCATGTTACATTCATGATTGATTTTTTCATTAATGTCAACATAGCATGTTTGATGTCTTCTGTGGTATCTAAAAAAAGAACAATGGAAAGATTAAGTTGGTATGAATAGCTAGTTGAGCATGATAACTACTTGAGGTTATGGGAGATACTCTAGAGTATTTGGTAAATTCACTTAACATTGGAAGTATAAAGGATAAGTCTAGAAAAAGTTATGTAAGTTTTGGTGATGTCTATTCTAAGATAGATTTTACAAAGGCATGTTCTGGTAAACTTGTTATATCTCTTAGAAAATTTGATATCTTGATGATTGAGGTTGAGAACATGAAAAATACATATTAAGGATGATGTGGCTAAGCTCACTCATCATAATATTGTGTGTATAGAAAGTTATTCAAGTTTCAAAGTGGAAGATTAAGGTTATCACTAAGTGTAAGGTGTTCTTAATGTGGTCCTATAATAATTAATTGAGAACAACTAACAGCCAACTTAGGGAATTTTTTTATGGACTTCGTATAAAGGAAGGACATTTTCCTTTATCATGTAGTGTGATGTGATGATTGAATGATTAATGAAAAGTAGCAGAGAGTGCAAAATGTGAAGTTGAGCAGAATAGTGTGGAAGTGAAGGAAACTTCATTGTTGAGGTTTTGCTGAGAGATCCAAGGTTTGGTATTTGGATTTGAGGTTTGTGACCTAGTCTACAAAGTTTGATAGTGATTGGTCTAGTTGATAGGATAGAAGAAAGGATAAAGGAAAAAAGAAGATACCAGTAAATTACTTATTTGAGCAGTGAGCTCTTCTTGTAGTTGAAATTACATGTTTGGGCAGTGGGATCTTCTTATGTACATTATACCACAATTCCTAATAGGGTTGGCACAACTCCTAATAGCATTGGAATCTCTTAATAGGGATTCAAAGTCTCCTAATAGGAACTCATTGTACTAAATGTTGTACTAGACTCCTAATAGGGTTCATCCTCTAACAAGGAATATTTATATTAGTACATCATCTTGTGGGCATCATTCCCACTGGGGCTTTCCCTCTGATTAAGGGTTTCCCTAGTCAATATATTTGGTGTAATTATCTATTTGGTTTCTAACATCAAGTGCCACCATAAGATCAAGGGCAATGAGGGACTAAAGCAAAAGTACAAATAGTGTCTCCTCCTCAATAAGAGGTGCAAGCCTCCCCATTAGCTCCTACAAGAATAAAGATCAAAACTCTGATCAAGAGGAGTCAAAAGGTGATTAGAAGAGTTATTCCTTTTCCATTAGTCTCAGAAGTCATTCCAGAAGAGGAAGAAGAAGATGATGAATATGAAGAAGATAACCTTCCTTTGAGTTAGAGGACTTGTCTTGCTAGAGAAATAGAGTTAGAATAGAGAAGAAGCTCCACCATTACACCACCATCCATTCTTGAGTAGACTATTCAATCTACCACTTTAGAAGATGAGTTGCAGTAGTGGATTGATGAGCAAGAAGGCGAAGGGGTTGATATCTTTCAAATGTTAGATTTTGATTTTATGTTGGTTGGCATTGAATTGGTAGGAGATAAAATAAGGGATACCCTAACTAATCAACCTCAACAAAATGATTGGATTTAGTTTCCATCTCAGCCACAAGGACCCAAAGTAGCTCCACCATCACCAAATCAAGTTACATTTTGCATGGATAAAGGATTTGCTACTCCTTTACCTCTGAGCAATGAAGAAGAATAGGTCCAAGTAGAATAGGAGGAAGATCCATGAAAAATACTCATTGATGAAGTGTCAAAGGAAGGGCAAATAGTGAGCAGCCTCAACAGACTTCCCAAGACACAGAGGTGAGAACTATGGACTCAATGGATATAGAGAATCCCAATGTGGATCTCTCACAAAAGGAGAAGATGTCGGAGATGAGTGATAAAGGGAAGAGCATAGTAGAAGAAACTCCTTCATTTTCAAAAGGTAAATCTCTGATGGAACATATTCCAAGATGGTTGAGAAAAGAGGTGATTACAAACAAAAGGCAACGATATGATACTAAGGAAGAAGGAATGAGAGAATTGATTGAAGTTCTCAGGAAATCTGAGTCACCATCAAAAGATGCATGGGAATTGGCCTTTATCATGAGTGATCAGAACTAGGATTTATTTGCTCATGTTGTTATCCCTCCTCTACATGCAGATATTAAAGAATTGACTTTGAAAGATTATCAATTCAGGGAGGTTATGCTTAGGAAACCCACATTGGACACTAATAAGTTAATGGTGACAACTAGAATTAAAGAAGTGTTTAGGCACTTAGAACAAGATGACATGAAATTGATAACACTTCAAAAATAGAATGAGATCCTAAAAGGATATCTAAACAAATTTTTTGGTCCCTTAGATCCTACAAATCTTGAGGAGACTTTGAATGTAGCACTAGAGAAAAGAGATAAGGAGATTGTGCAGTTAGATCCATTTTTGAAGACTTCTTAGCAATGGCGAGAGAGTTTTTAAGAGAAAGGTGTGTAGATTATATAGGGAAATCTTAAGCAACTATACCATATGTAGAATAATGTTCATAAGCTAGTGGCCATTTTGAACCAAGATTTTGGGTTAATGGATAAAGTACATACCTGGGGCAAGGACCTGCAAGCACTACAATCAAACAAGGGTCAAAGGTATAAAATGTTAATGGATGTATATACAATGGAAGATTAGATAAAATTGATGATTGGATAGAGAAGATTGAAAATGGAAATAAAGTAATGGAAACATTACACACAAATATTCCTAAGCTCAAGGATCAAACCCAAGAGCAAATTTTGGAGGTAGAGAAACATTATAGTGATGCATGCTTAGATATTTTTGAAGATAATTAAGGGGACAAATTGATGACTATAGAAATGATTTTTGAATAGTTTTGAAAAAAAATTGAAGAAGCTTCTAATGATGATGATAGTAAACAAGAATGCAGGACTGAAGAAGCATTACTAGACTTGGATGTGAAAGTGGGAGATTTTGCAGAGACTTGCATCGAGGTGGGAAATTATAGGTAGAAAGTGAAGGAAAAATACAAATCTTTATATTTTATGGATGTAGCCCAAGTCATCAAGATTATTGAGAAATTCAAGAGAAAATACCCAAACATACCTCTAGTATAAAGGAGAACAAAACCCAGAAGCTAGAATTTCAATTTTGACACTTGATGAAATTTTGCATTTTTTGAACCTGCTTCTAAGGTGTGAAGGTATGCTAGGTGTGCAAGTGCACTGCTTTCGATGTGCGCTTTTTGAGAGGTGTGCTGAAAGTTTTTGAAGAAGTCAGAGGTACACTGATAGTTAACTGCCAGTTCTAAATTTAGAGCTTTCCATGCATTGGAAATGCATTCTAATGGCAATTTAACTCCTACAAACACCTAGTAAAGATGGAACTTCTATTTTTGGCACTTCTAAACACTACTACATCATTTAAAGGCTTTCTTCTTCTTAGTTTCTCATGCTTTATTTTTTAAAGATATGTAATGTAATGTCCCTTTTTCTAATTTTTTTTAATATTATATTTCAAGCCTCTAATCATATTTTCAAAATCAAACAACCAATATTATAAAGATCTACCAATTTCTCAATAAACCCCAAATCGAGTATGTCCGAAATAGTGCCAAAAAACTTCACAACTTCACATATTATTAATAAATATGAAAATAGACATTTTTATAGAAATTTAAGCAGCATAATGGCCTACAAAATGAAATTTCCAGATCTGTATAGCATTTACACAACAGCTCACAAACGTAGGACAAAAACTATGCTCATCAAGCTCTCAAAATTAACACAAAAATGCTCGAAAACACCACAAAAACACTAATAATCTATCTTAGAAGTTTAACCATGTCCCAATACATATATTAAACTCTATTTTAACATCTTAAAGTCTGAAATACAGCAGCAACCCAAACTGATATGAAATACTCAACTGAAAACACAAAACTCTTACAAAAAACACACCCGAAAACCCACAAATTTGCATTGTTTAGCACAAGGGAAAACTCTGCATGAGCTTTCACATGGAATGGCTTAAAAAACCCATCCTTATACTTCCTAAAAACCTAAAAGCTCCTATCCTTGGGTCTCCTTCTCCACAGGTTTGGCAGCCTCTGAAGAACAACAAAGCAATAAGCGAAAATCAAGTTCTGGAATGAGCCCAAAATGCCTCCAAATCCCTTAAAATAGGGCATAACCCTAACTCACATCCAAGAGGGGTTAATAAAACATATTTTAATAATAATTTTTATTTATTAGTCCATTGGTTTCCAAAGATTAGCCCCTTCTTCCGAAACTTCACCTTTTTTGGGCCTGCCTGCGTTAGCAAAGATTATTATTTTTAAATATTTGAAAAGGGGACATGACAAGTCCTCCACTCCCAAATATTGCTTGTCCTCAAGAAATGAAGATTGGAATGTTCAAGAATATATGCTCCTTCCCAAGTTGCATCCTCCAGTGGTAATCCTTTCCATTTGACCAAATGCTCTATGATGCTCTTGTTTCTCAATCTTTCCTCTCTTGTATCCAAAATCTCTTCTGGTATCAAAACTAATTTCCCTTCATCATCAAGAGGTGGTAATTCTATAGATACTATGGTCTACTACCCTAGAACCTTCTTTAGGCAAGATACATGGAAAAAATTATGTATTTTTTTGTTTGGTGGGAGCTCCAATTCATAAGCTACCTCTCCTACCTTCTTGGTGATCTTATAAGGCCCATAGAACCTTGGCTTGAGTTTCTCTACCCCACTCCTCTTCAAGATGCTTTGATTATATGGCTGCAACCTAAAAAATACCAAATCGCCCACCTCAAAAGATCTTTTAGTCCTTTTCCTATCAGCATACAACTTTTGTTGGTTCTGTGCACGTTGTAGATTATCCTTGAGGGACCTTATTATGTCTTGGCTTTTCTTGATGAAATCACTTGCTGCAGGTACTCTGCTATCTCAAAGTACTAAATCAACAAAGGAAAGGGCATCATAACCATAAAGAGCATGAAAAGGATGCATACCAATAGACATGTGATGAGATGTATTGTAACAATACTCCCCTAGGTGTAACCATTTCACCCAAGCATGTTGTTGATTTGAAACATAGTTTCTCAAATATCCCTCTATCCATTTATTAACTATCTCTATTTGTCCATCTATTTGAGGGTAATAGCTAGTACTGGGAGTGAGTTTAGTTCCTACCAAATGAAAGAGCTCCTTCCAAAAAGAGTTGAGGAATCTACTATCCCAGTCACTGACAATGTTTCTAGGCAAGCCATGTAATCTAAAAATCTCCTTGAAGAACAATTCGGCCACTTGTGATGCCTTGAAATAAGATGTGATAGGAAAGAAATGTACATACTTATTTAGTCTATCTACCACCACATATATGAAATCCTTACCTTGAACCTTGGGCAACCCGGTGATGAAGTCCATGGAAATACTTTCCCATTTTTGTTCAGGAATAGGAAGTGGCTACAACAACCCTGCAGGAAAATTTTGCTCACTCTTGCTTTGTTGGCATACCATACATTCCTTAATGTATTTAATGACATCCTCCTTCATACCCTTCCATGAAAATCGCTCTCGAATTTGCCTATATGTCTTGAAGTATCCCTGGTGACCAGCCAAAGGTGTGTCATGAAAGGCCCTAAATATCCTCTCCTTAGTTTTTGATCCTGGCACTAAGAAGATCCTGTTCTTGTAATAAATCAATTCATCAACAACCTTGTACCTATTATCATCCACTAACTTATCCAAAATCTTGGTGGCAAAGAAATCTTTAGCATACTCTAAAATTATGGAGACTTTCCAATCAGCAGAGATAGATGTTAAGGAACACAGAGTGGGCTTTCTTGAGAGAGCATCAGCAACCACATATTTTTTTCCTTTCATGTATTCAATATCAAAATCATAAGCTTGCAATTTTCTTACCCATTTTTGTTGACGATCATTCAAATCCCTTTGATTCAAGAAGAACCTGAGGCTATTATGATTTGTCTTTACAATGAATCTCCCACATACCAAATATTGTCTAAACTTATGAAGTGCATGCATGATTGCCAACATTTCCTTATCATAGATGGAGTAATCTTTCTCTGATTGATTTAGTTTTATACTCTCAAATGCTATTGGATGTCCCCTTTGAGTTAGGACAGCCCCTATACCTTCTCCAAAAGCATCACATTCAACAACAAAAGGTAAAGAGAAATCTAGAATTGCAAGCACAGGGCATGAACTCATTACCTTCTTAAGCTTATCAAATGTTTTTTGTGCCTCTTTTGTCCAAAAAAAGCTCCTTTCTTTATCAAATCATTCAAGGGGGCAGGAAGCTGAGAAAATCCTTTGGCAAATCTCCTATAGTAGCTACACAACCTAAAGAAACCTCTCAACTGTGTAAGATTAGTGGGTGGAGGCCAATCCAAAATTGTCTGAATTTTTTGTTGATCAACCTGTACTCTTTTAGAACTTATAATATGTCCCAAATATAGGATCTCTGTCAAACCAAACTCACATTTAGATAGCTTAGCATAGAAAGATTGCTACTCCAAGATTCCCAAAATAGTGTCTATGTGCTTTAGATGCTCTTCCCATGTTTTACTGTAAATCAAGATATCATCAAAAAAATACCAAAACAAATTTTTGAAGATGCTGGCTGAATACCTTATTCATACAAGATTGGAATATTGCAGGTGCATTAGTGAGGCCAAATGGCATAACAAGAAATTCAAAGTGCCCATAATGACATCTGAAAGTAGTCTTTTCCACATCTTCACCCCTCATTTGGATTTGATGGTACCCTGATCTTAAGTCAATTTTTGAGAAGTATACAGCACCATGTAACTCATCAATAAGTTCATCTATGCATGGTATGGGATACCTATTTTTTATGGTCTTCTTGTTTAGAGCCCTATAGTCTATACACATTCTCATTGTACCATCCTTTTTCTTGATAAGTACCACAGATGATGCAAATGGACTGGAGCTAGGCCTTATGAATCCCATGTCTAGGAGTCCCTTAATAGTTTTTTCAATTTCTTCCTTATAACCTCTTGGATGGCAGTATGGGGTTGCTCATGCTCAAAACCTCTATCTGGTGGTAATCCTGGAGGCAAGTCATTGAAAACTATACTATGCTTATCAAGAATATTTTGAATTTCAAAATGGAAATTACCTTGATTCTTTGGAGAGCTTGTTGGATGGATTATGACTCCTGCTACCCATGCTACTTGTCCTCTTTGAAAATTCCTCTCCATCCTCTTTGTAGAGACTGCCTTAGGTGCTCCATTTGATAAGCCTCTTAATAAGACTTCTTTCCCATTGGAATGGAATTTAAACTCCATAGTTTGATGGTTCATGTAATAGCCTCCAATAAAGTGCAACTATTGAACACCCAATACAAGATCTATCTCCTCAATGCCAACAACATAGAAGTCATCACATAACTCATAATCTCCTAAGGTCATCTTGAGTTGTTTCACCACCAGTGTGCAAGGCATAGTGAATCCATCAGCTACAGTAACATTAAATCCTTCGAAATCTTCTACTTTAAGCCCTCTTTTCATGACAACTCCTTCATCAATAAAATTGTGAGTTGCCCCACTATCAAGAAGAACTGTCAACCTTTGCCCTGCTAGTACCCCTTGAATTCGAAAGGGATGATATCTTGGGACTCCTGATAATGCTGCTAAAGTGCCATCCTTGCTGATTTCTTTTTCTTTCTCTTCTTCTACCTCCTTCTTAGTGTCATGAAATTCCTCATGCTCATCTAAATCAAATTCTGAAGCAACTTCAATATAGTGCACTTGACCTTTTCCCAAACATTTGTGTCTTGGAACCCATGGTTCTCTACAAGTAAAACAAAGCTTTTTCCTTCGTAATTCACTCCTAGTCTCTTCATCTACCTTCTTTTTTGCCACATTTATCACATCTTTTGGTGGTAGTGTTGGGAAAGTCTTTTTCTGAAAATTTCCCTTATGTTGCCAAAGATTTGGGGGTTTTTTATTAGTGACTGGTTTCGTAGGCATGCAAGTTTCAAGTTGCAAGTTTCTTTTGATAGCTTTCTGTAAGGTTGAGGGTGAGAAAGCCTTAACCAAACCCTTAACAGAATCTTCTAAACCATCAAGAAAAAGATAAAAAATCCTCTTTTCACTCATATTAGGTACCATAACAGCCACTTTTTGAAACTCTTCTATATACTCATTAACTGATTTGGTTTGCTTCAACTTTCACAATTCTTTAAAGTACTCTTCATCATTCTTGAGGTCAAATCTATCTATCACTCTTTGACTAAAATCATCAAATGTAGTTACCTAATCATGACCTTGAGTAGTCATTCCATGATACCACTAATCATAGGCTACATCTTCCAAGTGTAGACTTGCAAATTGAACAGCATCACTCTCCTTCATGGGGTTAAGTGTGAAAAAAGTTTGTAATTTTTGTAGCCATGCTCTAGCTGAAATTTTATTTGTTCTATCAAAAGTAGGTGTTGTGAACTTGCTTATTTTATTTTTGAGCTCTCTTCCACTTATGTCATGCTCCCTCCTATTCTCTTTCTTGGGCATCAAAATGTTCATCATATCCACATATTCTCTAAAAAGAACCGAACTGCAAAAGTCATCATCTAAGCCATTGTAAGTAGCTCTTAATGCAATCAAGTTACCTGTAACCTCTTCCACAGGATTAAAGGCTAGATTTGGTACTGGTGGCTCATCTGCAAGCAGAAAAATAGTTTTTTTTGATTTAGAGGGTGTGGGTTTTAGATTTCTTGGCTCCTCTGAAGTGCTTCCTTTCTCATTAATAGATGCAACTCCTTGCAATTTTTCTGTCAATATCCGCAAAGCCTCTCTAGTTTCTCCCAAACTATCCACTGTTTGCTTCTGAGTATTTTGGATGTCCTAAAAAAAATTCTTTGTGATCTCATCTTGATCAGCCATGCTTTTTCCTTCCTTGGATTTTGTACTTTTACTTTTAACTAGAGGTTTGATCAAAATTTCTTTATTCTTTTCTCGCTGCAAATATCTCTTTTCTCTTTCACTTGGTTGCATGCAAACTTCTACAAACCCTCAGGCTGGCAAGATCATAGCTCTGATACCACTGTAATGTCCCTTTTTTTTTTTTTTTTTTTTTATTATATTTCAAACCTCTAATCAAATTTTCAAAATCAAACAACCAATATTACAAAGATCCACCAATTTCTCAATAAACCCCAAATCGGGTATGTCCGAAATAGTGCCAA
The DNA here is from genome assembly GCA_028749045.1 of Cupressus sempervirens. NCBI lineage: Eukaryota > Viridiplantae > Streptophyta > Pinopsida > Cupressales > Cupressaceae > Cupressus > Cupressus sempervirens. The sequence goes on from CM053793.1 coordinate 690,203,699, forward strand.
AAAATTTCACAACTTCACATATTATTAATAAATTTGAAAATGGAAATTTTTACAGAAATTTCAGCAGAATAACAGCCTACAAAATGACATTTTCAGATCTATATAGCATTTACACAATAGCTCACAAATGTAAGACAAAAACTATGTTCATCAAGCTCCCGAAATTAACACAAAAATGCCCAGAAACACCACAAAAATACTAATAATCTATCTCAAAAGTTTAACCACATCCCAATACATATATCCAGCTCTATTTTAACATCTTAAAGTCTGAAATACAGCAGCAACCCAAACTGATATGAAATATTCAACCAAAAATACCAAACTCTTACAAAAAACACACCCGAAAACTCACAAATTTGCACTATTCAGCATAAGGGAAAACTCTGCATGAGCTTGCACATGGAATGGCTTCAAAATCCCATCCTTACCCTTCTTAGAAACTTGCAAACTCCCATCCTTGGGTCTCCTTCTCCACAGGTTTGGCAACCTCTGAAGAACAACAAATCAGGTTCTGGAATGAGCCCAAAATGCCTCCAAATCCCTTAAAAGAGGGCATAACCCTAACTCACATCCAAGAGGGGTTAATAAAACATATTTTAATAATAATTTTTATTTATTAGTCCATTGGTTTCCAAATATTAGCCCCTTTTGCCGAAACTTGACCTTTTTTGGGCTTGCCTGCGTTAGCAAAGATTATTATTTTTAAATATTTGAAAAGGGGACATGACATGTAAAGGCTCATGCATCCATTTAATGATATAAATATGGATGGAGTCCTACAAAGCACCAGTTAGAGAGTTACTTTGTACATAATTAAATTTGTTTTATTATTTTAGAAGCATATGTTTGCATAAAGATATCTCTCAATCTCAACACAAATCAAGGAGAAGATTTCTTATAAATTTAGGAATGTAACATGTATTCCAAGTCATTATTTTGATGCAATAATATATGTTTTTGGTGCTCACATTTGGAGTGTAGTGATTCTTGCATAAGTGTGTTATATTTTGTGAATGTATTTTCATGGAATGTAATTGAGCCAATATTTTTATTATGTTATTTTGATTGTGTGACCTTTTAATTATAGTGCTTGCTATAGTTCTACAAATTTTAGTAACGTACTTAGTCAGAGAAGAGATCACCGTATTGTTCCTGCATAGCTTTTTGTCTCACATGAGTGTAATTTTAGTGGCCTTGTAATTTGATAAAAAGTAAAACATCTTATGGTTGTTGAATTTCCATCGATGATTGCATTAGTGGAATTATGGAAGCTATGCTCCTATTTTCATTGGTTACCTACCGATCTTTTCAAAAACTTAAGTTGTAGAAGTGTTATTTTCATAGCTTATGTCTATTAGGAATTTACTTTTTATGTTATTTTCTTAAATTTCTTGTTACCCTATCTTATTTATTTGTTTTACTAACCCTTCGTTAGATTAGGAATTCATATAGTTGCATTGTTAGATTACATTTATTAAAAAAAATACAAAAATATATATATATTTTTTTGTGTGGTTGTTATTTTGAAATAGCAAGCAGATTCAAAATCTTATCCAAATTGTTTAGAACTAGCAAAGGCATCCTCGTGAACACTCACATTTATCTTCTACTAAGTAGATTCCAGTAGGTAACAAGATCACCCAAAACCTTGAAGTTAATCCTAGATTAGCTTTTCAAGAGAGGAGTTCAAAAGGATTCCTATCATTAAGCATCATCCAAAATGATAGCTCAACACTTATCTCAATACACCATTTACCAACTTTGCTACCTCTAATTTGATCTCTAAGTGAAGTTATAAATTTTGGTGTTGTGAACAAGCTTAATTCAACTTAATTAAATCAAACTCAAAAACTAACTTTGATCTTCATGTCTCATCATCTTCTAACTTTTCTTTTGTGATGTCTAATCCTTTTATAAATGCCTCATTGAGTTCTTCTCGAAGTTCACTGATCACATTTCTTTGTTCCTCAATGTCTTGCTTAGTTCTGGAGTTCCTCTCATGGTTCATTTGGTGATTTCCAATGTTTCTTCCATCATTCCTTCTATTTCTGAAGTTTCTTCCATTATTCCTTCAGTCTCCAAAGTTTCTTTCCATTCTATAATACTTTGATGTATGTTTTAGGTTGTTGCGTAACTGACATACTGGAGTTCTACTTCTAAGATTTTGTTGATCATCGGGTACATGAAAATTCCAAGTTATGTGTCCAAAGTTGTTACACTTATAACACACGATCTATCTTCTATCTTCATAAGGTCTTTCTTCTCTCGATGTCCTTTCATTAGATCTTCTTCTATTTGTAGGGTTGGTATTTCTAAATATTCTACTATTCCTTCTATTGCTATCGTATTTAGGTTTCTTACAAACAATTTCTTTATGACCCATACCATGACAATTATGACAATAAAAATCATTTACATGATTAAATGACTTATTTTTACAATCTCTTTTCATATGACCTATTTCATTACATAAAAAATACTTACCTCTAAATTCATACCTAGTTTCTTTAGGATATTCCACTTGCTTTGGTTTATCCAAAATCTCAACTTCCTTGTCTTGTCCAACTTCTTTAGGTTTATTAGAAGACTGACTAGATTCAATCTTATCATCAAATTTATCTTTTTCTTTTGGATCTGATCTAATCTTAGGTTTCTTTCCAAACATGTTAGATAGATAACCAAGACTAGTTTTATCATAAGTAGGTCTTTGTATTGACATAGAATCATCAAGATTTTCTCTGCTAGAATAAAGCTTCTCAAGTTTATGCTTGTATTGAGTTAGTTCACCTTTTACAATAGTGTTGTACTTATAAAGTTCTTCATGATCTTCTTTCAATGTTTCAAATTCAGATGTCTTCTTCACTAGACTTTCTCTAAGATCCGTATTCTCAGTCTTCAAATCAGATTCAACTTTACTAGGATCATTCCTCAAAGTAAACTTTAGATTCATAATCTTTAATTCATGCCTCAAGATCTTGTATTCTATCTTCAACTTTGAATAATCATCATCACTAGTTTCAAATTTAGTAGATTTAGGCTTGGATTTGAGATGTTCAATCTTGTCTTTCAATTGTCCAATAAATACTTTGGAGTCTTCATGTAGTGCCTCTCCTATTTGACTTCTGTAAGTCATCCTAATGGATGCAACCTTGTTGATATTTTGTTGTGTTGGATCATGATTGTGACCCTGAGTGGTATACACCATTGAGGTGTTTGAGTTTATGTTTCTGTATCAGTTGCTTTGATTATGCTTTTGACTGATCTATGATGTTATGATTTGATTTATGGTTCACTGAGGTTTGTGCCAATGCTTACCAGGATCGATGTGGTATCATAAGGTTGTTCCATGATTACCTTGTGATGTGTGCAAAGATTACACTATGTACTATTACCATGCTACACTAGACTAGGTTCCTGTAGCAGTGGGTAGTCATGATTATGACTATGTTCGCTTATGCATTTTAAGTGCCTTTTTAATGTTGTTTAAACAATCATTATTAAATGCTTAAGTAATTAAAATGGGTTGTTCTTGTTGGATTCTTTGGTTATGTGTTGCAGACATTTACCTTGTTATATTTTTATCTATGAGATATCAATTACTTATGTGATGTTTTACATTTGAGATTACCTAAGGGTCAAATGTTATACTTTGATTTCAGTATCATAGATATTAGACTACTATGTAGTTTAGTTAATTGTATTGCATGATGATGCCCTTTTGAGATGACAGTGTCTTTTATGATGATATCCGGTTATCTGGTATTTGGACATACCTCTGATTATGTTAGGTGATGGATTTAATGCTATGATTATTTACTTCATTCCTACTTTGTTATGCTTCATGCGAATGTGAGTGATGTAAATAGATTATTTTAATATAATTAAATAAATGGTTAAATTAGGTGATTTAATGCATTTATTGCTTCGAATATGTTATTATATGCAATTGCACTTGATCGTGTTGTTTAGTGTGCAAGATTTATATCCCTGGCAGTAGCACATGGAGTTAGTGATTCAACCTTTCATATTTTACCAATGTTGTCCTTGTATGGTTGACGTATCCTTAATTAAATGTTTAATTTAAACATTTTGGTGATTATTAAATCCAAACTCATTGGCATTATGTGATTAGACCAATAAGTGTATCTAAGCATTTAGAGGTTCGCATTGTCACGAAAGTTATTAAGGAGATTTATGTGTTTTTGGGTTTTCGGGCTTTTTAATTGATTTATTTTAATTTCTAGCAGCTTTGCCATAGATGAATTCCTATTTATAGGAATAGCCTACTTTTGTTTGGGTCAATTCAGGGTTTAACTAGGTTGGCTGGTTATTTGCCCTAATCAATTATTCACTCGAAAAGTGAACAAGTATCCAAAGAGGAATTTAATTCCTCACTTCTCACTTTTGAATTAGAAAGTTTGAGAGTAAAATCCAAAATCCTCTTCATGAGGATTTATTTTTTTGTTCATTATAGGACGTACGAGCATGGGATCGTTTCGAGGTTGAGCTCGTTGGATCCAGCTCGGGAAAACTTTGGATTGTTGCAATTTTTGGCCACTTCTGCGAGCGTTTTATTTTTTGGTTCAAATTCCCATTTTGCCCTTTTGGCTATGAGGTAGGGCTTTCCCGTTTTATTGTTTCTGCTTTTGTTTTTGGTAGATTTTTGTTTAGAGGTTGAGAACTAGTGTTCCCCTTCGTTTTTGTATGCTAGTTCTACTCGATTGGGTAGGTACGAACATTTTCCTATTTTTCAGGATGAGGGTTTGGATTTTTACGTCGTTATGCTGGCTATTTTTGCATATGGTGTCCAAACTTATTTATTTTTGGATTTTTGGGGTTTTTGTGCCCAAAGGTCAAATGGGTTTCAATTTCAAAAAATTTCCAAAATTTGGAATTTTTGCCTCATTTTGCGTACCACCCTATTTTCTCCGATTTTCTTGGCACAATGTGGGTCATGGACCTGAATGATCTATTTGAATATTATTTGGACCACTATTGCACTTTTATGTTGCATTGGGATGCATGTTGCATTGGGATGCATGTTGCATCTGTACTCTCGACGTTGTGTTCGGTTGAGTGATTTTATACCTAGTGTTATTATTTCTTTTAGACTGTTGCTTTTGTTTCATGAGCACTAGGATTTGCGTAAAATCCATACTTTTGGATTGAGGCTGGTTGAGTGAGTTCATGATGTTTGGTCTTGTTGCATCATTAGGATTCATGTAGAATCCATACTCTCGGATTGAGGCCGATTGAGTGATTTTATGATGAATGGTTTTATTGGCTTTGGGATTCATGTAGAATCTGTCCTCTTGAGTTGCTTTCGGTTGGGTGTTTTGTTTTGCATTGTGTTCTCATCCTATCCTTGTGTTATCATCTTCATGATGGTGGTGCGCCACACACAAGTACATTCGCATACATTTGTCGAGTGACTTGCAAGGCCCGTTCTTCTATGGTACTTTCAGAAGTTATGATCATTGGGGTTGGGATGGGAATATGCATGCCCATGGGAACTTGTCGTAGGATGAGCATGGGTTGGGTAGGGTAGCATATGGAGGGGCTTCTATCCTGCAACCTGGTGACTATTCCCTAATTGGCAGAGGAAGTTTTATATAAGTGATAATTAAATTAAAACACTGGGTGGTAATAAATACAAGATAATAAAATGTGTGGGTTGTGCACTTTTCGTCGTGAAGAGTTCTTGCCCTAGGTTGTGCACCTTCTATTGAGAAGAGTAGCTGCCTATACTAGCTTAGGTTTTTGGATGCCAAGTGACTCTCCATGATGTTAGCCCCTACTTAGTAGCCTATTGAGTGTCTGACCAGGACCTATACTCCTTGCATTGTCTTAGGTTCTTGGTTATAGCCATCATACTATCTAGCATGAGTGTTAGCCATGGATGTTGTTTTGTGTGTTTATGGTTGGATCATTATCTCCATTAGCACGGCAAGTGTGGACCTACAGGTTCCACATGGTTGGGAGGCATAGCTACCTTCACCACTACTAGGGACTGGTGTACAGAGACGATCTCTTGTCCTAGTGCGACCATTGCTGGATGTTTTCACTTGATGCTTCGAGTTTTGGAATATGCTTTCTTGTGATTTATGCTATCATTAGAATGCTTGGATATCATGTTTAGATGATGTTAGTTTATTTGATGCATTCTCATATTATGATGTTTATCATATGCTTAGATGACGTGAATTGTTGTAGTAGCATATCCATTGCTTATTGATGTTTAGCATGTGATAGGTGATGTTATCTACTGTAGGATTAACTTATGCTTTTCTACTAGCATGTTAGATTCTTTATGCTTATATTGTTGCATGTTTTAGTAGTGACATCCCTATTATGACAGTACTGAAGATTTGGTTAGTGGCTTGGGATGTTATGCGTGGGGGATGGCTAGGACCCACAATGATCTTATGATGCTATTGATGGTTGGGAGGAACTGCGTACTTAATTTGGTTCTTTTGTTATTGGGATATTATCTCTGTACATTGCGATGTTTCTTATGTTCACGATGATGTTGCTTTCACTACGTTCTTTTCTACTGTAGTTTTAGATGGATAGATGTATCTCCTTCTTGATCATGGCATCTTTTTGATTATACACTCGAGTGTTCGCTCCTCGATCTATGTGGATCCAGTACTCCCCGGTGTGGAGGTTCTTAACTCAATTTTTCTCTATTTTCCCCTTTTGTTTTTTCCTTAAGTATTTTTGTGTTTCTATGGGCAAAATTTTGTCAGCATGGTGCGACATAAAAATGTATCGCATGCCCATAGAAATTGTGTCGTACAATGTTGGAAAGTATCACACTCTTCTTGGAGAAATGTGGTGCAATACTAGAAAGTATCGCACCTCCTTTGGAGAAATGTTGTACGATACCCTAAAAGTATTGCACGCCCTTGAGAAAAGTATCGCTCAAACTCTGAAAGTGTCACCCTCCTTCTTTAAAAATTTTACGTGATACTTTTTAGTGTTGTATTAAAGTATCACACGAGTTTTTTAAAAACCTGCGCGGGCCGGCAGCGAGCACTTTCGATTTGATCCAAACTTTTTGAGCGTTGTTCTAGATACCCTTTTCGATTTTCTTTGACCCTATGTTGTTGCTTTTTGGATTTAGGTTGTTTTCTTTCAGATCCTTTTTGCATGTTTCTGTTGTAGTCCTTTAGGGTTTAAAATATATCCTTATACTTAAGATTTATTTTAATAAATGTGAGAAATCTTTTGAGATAGGTTTCAGACCTCTTGGAGATAAGATAAAGATTCTAGGAAATTTCAAGGTTTCAGAAATCCAGACTTAGCCAATTTTTAGGGGCTTCAGGATTTCAAGCTTAGCCAAATTTTAGGTTTTTGCATTCTACCCTAGCTTGGTGTTTTTTTTATGAGTGGTCATTTCTTGAGCCCTCATCATGTGCATTGTCATTGTTGGCTTGTTTGTGTGTGTCAATTTGGTAGTGGCGTTTGGAGATTCATTGGTTGCCGAGATTGTGGTGAAGTCTTCTGTTATGATCATTGTGATCCATGTATGATGTTTTCATGTGCATTCGTACTTGTCAAAAATAAATAAATTCTTGGCTTGTATTTCATCCTTGTTTCCAAGGATCTCCGAGCGGGCATTACACTTCATGTCTATCCTTCAGCTTATATCTTTCTTTAGTAAGGAGATCAATTTTTTCAAGTACCTCTTCAAGGTTCTTCATCAACTATTCCATATCTATAGGGATCTTACTCAAATTGTTAAGCCTCTTTTGTGTAACTAGGCTTTGATACCAATTGTTAGAAATAGGAATTACAAAGGGGGGGTGGGGGGGTGGGAGTGGGGGTGAATCAGTAATTTATAAACTTTGGTTGTCAACTAAATATTATTTATTACCTTGAACAACACATAAGAAAGTAATAAAGTAATTTTGAATAGTAATAATAACCATGCACAAAGATAACTCATAACACCATATTTTGTTAACTAGGGAAACACTGGCCAAGAGAAAACCTTGGTGGGAATGATACCCACTAGATAATCTAATGATATATAAGTTCCTTGTTAGAAGATGGACCCTATTAGGATTTAATGAGAAAATTTAGTATAGAGAGTCCTTGTAGGAGACTTTGAATCCCTGTTAGGAGATTTCAACCTCGTTAGGAGTTGTGTCAACCCTGTTAGGAGTTGTAGTATAGTAGATGCAAGATGAGCCCACTACCCAAACATGCACTTCCAATTACAAGAAGAGCTCACTACGCAAACAAGTAATTAGACTTTTGGAATATAGGTACTATAACTTGTTTCTTGACTAATCTCTAATCTTCAACTCGATCTTGAATCACAAAAATAACTTTTCAAAACTTTGCATATGTCACTTTCCAAAAGTTTTCATATCACAATACAAAATGCTCACTACTTCACATTTGAATTCGCAAGATGTCCTTTGCATAAATACCATGCCTTTTCACAAATTGTTGTAGGTCAGCTAAGACCATAATATACTTTCCAACTTAGAGTAAACATCTAGGATGTTGGTCCTAATTGGTCAAGTAATTATTTTGTAAACAAAATAATTTATTTCCTTTAATTCTATTGTCATGTTTTACTAGTGAGACGTGAATATCTCTTTTCCATACAGACCATACTAACTTCCAAGGTTATACACATCATCATCAACATGTATACTATCTCCATCTAACTTCACTAGTCATAATATGATGTTAGTAACAAGTTACATATAAAAAAATACACTGTTGTAATCAAAATTCATACTTATATAATTTTTTGAGTACCAAAAGCTAAGTATCTTTATTTCTAAGGTTTCCTATAAGCATGTACATCATGTGTTTCCATAAATGACAGCAATTACCTATCTTCATTAGCCAATTGTCAATATATAATACGTGTATTATCACAATGCCTAATAATAGGTTTAGTAAAATATATATCAATTTCTTTCATTATTTGTTTCATCCAAATCAACTGATTATAATTATTTGTTGTAGCCACATATTTTTCCTTTGTAGTAGATATAGATATATAATCATATTTTATACTTATCCATGAAACCAATCTCCCACCTAGAAAGAATGTTGTTCCACTTGTATTTTTTTTGTCATCAATATTTCCTACCAAATCTACATCAATATAAACATGTAAGATAAGATCATTAGATCTATCATACCATAGATCAAATTATAATGTTCCTTTCAAGTATACATATGCATACACTCTTCACCTCATCCAAATGAGAATATTTAGGTTTTGCTTGATATCCTATGACAGTACCAACTATATTTGTTATATCAAGTCTAGTATGATTTAATTATTGCAATCCTCCAATCATAGATCTATGCCTTGTCTAAAAAGTGCTAGGAGAATCATTAGTAGTAATCAGTTTGCATCCTAATACCATAGGTTTCCCAACTACTTCACAATTTTCCATACCAAATTTTACTAGCAAATTCTTAAGGTATTTGGTTTGATATATAAAGATAGCATCTTGAGTAAGAGTTATTTGCAAGCCAATAAAGTATTTCATTTTTTCTACCATAGACATCCCATAATCGCCTTTCATTTCCTTAGTAACTTTATTTCTCATTTCATTACTTCCACCAAAAATAATGTCATTAACAAATACTTAAATAATCAAAAGACCATCAAAATTAACTCTCTAAATATAAGTTATTATCTACACTAACTTTCTTGAAACCAAAATGCAACAAATTTCTATCTAACCTCACATACCAAGCTCTTGGAGCTTGCTTCAATTCATATAGTACTTTCTTAAGTTTACATACCATGCCTTCTTAATCAATCAAAGGAAGTCCATCAGGTTTCTCAATATACACTTCCTCTTCCAATCTACATTCAAAAAAGTTGATTTGACATCCACTTGATATAGTTTAAATTTCTTGTTAGCTACTTATGCCAAAAAAAAAACTAACTACTTCTAATCTAGCCACAAGAGAATTTTTTCCTTCAAAATCAATACCTTCATGTTGAGAATAACCTTCACAAAAGAGTCTTTCTCTATCCCTTACCACTTATCTGTGTTTATTCATTTAGTTGATAAATATCCTTTTATTTCATATAAAATTTTTAACTTTAGGCTTAGGAACTAATTCTTGTATATTATTATTCTCAATATGTTGTAATTCCTCTTTCATTGGATGGTGGAAAAGGATCCTAGGCATAAGAGAAATCTCACATCACTCAAAAATATTTTTCATTTATGTCTTTTTAATAAGGTCTATTTCAATGTAAAGTTACTATTTTTAGAAACTTACTAATTTAAGTGAGTTGGTCATGCGATCTCATAATGTTCTAATTCCCCTTATGGAGATTCATCTTAGCTATATTAACTTGTCAATTGAGCTTCATTGTCATACCATATGTATTGTAGAAGTTATTGAGGTTTTGGGATATTAAATCTTTGAGCTCAATTTTGAAGGTTTAAATAGCTTTGAAACAAGGTTGAACCCTAGTTGATAGTGCTTTCACAATCAAAGCATTGTAGATCAAGAGCTCTCATTTACTGAAAGTGGTTATAATAGACATTCAAAGCTATGGTTTGAAAGTTGTGGCTATGGAAGTTGGGTTACCTAAAATTATAATTTATAATAATTTTGAGCTGACTCTATGTAATATATAAGAAAATAATAATCATTTTGGGGGTCATTTGACCTCAAGGGTTAGGGCTAAATATATAGAACCTTTCCAGGTAGTAGAAATTTTCCTATACAAGAAAGGCTCGTAAGGTTGTCAAGGGTAGTGCAGAGATTTGTTTCACATTATATTGTAAAGAGAATGCCCATGTGACTTTGCATACTATATTGTTGAAGTCTATAATTCCATACTTTTGGAGATAATAAGAAGATGATAAACTTGTTGTTGTGTGTCTATTTATGTTATTTATTTGTGGTATTAAGGTGAACCATCCTTCATCAAGTGGTATAAGAGAAAGAGTTTTTGAATGTGTAGATAGATTGTCGAATGTGAGGGACTTTAAATCATGACCGTAATTTGAGCAGAGCGTATCGATAGATCGTCAATTGTGACATAGTTTGTACCAAGATAATTATTTAGGATTTTAGTGATAAGTGCAAAAATACCTCCACAAAGGGAACATGACAAAAGAGTCAAAGTTACGTCACCTAAGGTTAGATTCCTTGAAAGATAAATGTGAGCATTGGAAGAATATATTCACAAAGGAATGAATCTTGTTGTAAGAGATGAATTTGAGGATGAATGAGAAGAAGGAAATGTTGATCAAGAAGGAGAAGATGAAGTTCTGAACCAAGAGGAAGAAAGGATTTCTAGGGCCATCATCAAGATTGGGAAAAGACCTAAGATTGAGGTTCCTACATTTTTGGGAAATATTAATCTAGAGGAATTGATTAACATGATAAATGAATTAGAAGAATATTTTGAGTACAAAGATATTAAGGATCTTTATAGGATCAAGTTTGCAAAGGCCAGACTAAAGAGTCATGTAAAGATCTTGTGGCAAGAGATTCAACTAGAGTGAAATATAAGAGAAAAGGAGGACATCATAAGATGGGATTGAATGGTAGCTAAATTAAAGAGATAATTTATTCTCATTGACTATGAGCTTGATTCTCTAAAGAAAATGTGAGGTTTGAAACAAGCGAAAACATTTGTGTAGGAATATACAAAATATTTCTACCAAGTCCTCATCAAAATAGGTCATGTAGAGGCTAAAAAGGAAAAATTTTCCTGTTACCTTAATGGGTTGACATTAAGTATTCAATAGGATTTAATTCTAGTCTGAATGAAAAATACTAAAGAGGCATACCAGTTTTTCCTGAGACTAGAGAAAAAATTAAATAAGAAGTTTAAGAGTAGACAAAGTAGAAGAGGTCATGGTGGAAGATCCAGTGGATAGTCTTATGGAGGTTGAAATGAAGATTAACAAAAGAAAGATGAGCACAATAGTAGTTAGAATCATAGGAGAAATTATTTTAATCATTTCCGTGATCAAAATAATAAATATCAGAGATAAAGATGAAGAGGGAAAGGATTAGGAAAAGGAGGCTTTTGTGGAACATAGTTTCAATGTAGAGAAGAAGGTCAAAGGGTTTTTTAATGTCCTAAATACCAAGGAAGGACATATAGGAGATTTGAAGGCTAGACCAAAGTTATACATGTGGATGAAGATGTCAAATTATCACATTATAAAGATACTAAAAGAAGAGAAGTTCTAGTTAATAGAAAAGTCTCATTGAATGGTGAAAATGAACCAAAGCGAGTGTGAAGATAAGTGTTGTGATGTAATTATTGATGGTGGAAGAACTGACAATTTGGTGTCAAAGGATATGGTCATAATATTAAAGATCAAGAGAAAAAAAAACATGTTCCCACACTAGATTGCTTGGATGCAACATAACTACAAGGTCATGGTCAATGAACAGTGCCTAGTGAAGTTCAAGATTGGGGATTACCATGATAAGGTACTATGTGATATCATACCAATGGATGCATGTCATATTTTTTTGGTGGGCCATGGTAGTTTGATAGGCATGATCATGTTAATGATGGTTGTGCAAATACCTATACCCTGACAAAGGATAGAGTGTGGCATAAGATAAAGACATTGAAGGACATAGAAGAAAATGTATGTAGTACTACCAGAATAAACTTTGTGTAATGCCCTGCTCAAGAACCCAAGAGTAATCAACCTATTATGTTACAAAGTTTTATTGAATTTTTTTTTAAAGTGTATACAACATAAGATAATATTTAAGATTAAATATACACATACACATCAACTATACATAGGAAATTACAAACACAATTTCCATTCCTCAAAGGTTCCTTCACATTGAGTCAAGTTAAAGAAAGTTTTACTAATTATTTTTAATCTTAAGCACGATGTCCATAATCATAAAGGAATAATAGATACATGATCTCATAAGAAGATACATAAGTACAACTAATACAATGAAGTGCATCCAAATAACCACATACACAAGGTGTGTAATAGTAAATACAATTAGATAAGAACACAATACATCATCCTATAGGATCTTAAAATGTGAGATACAAGAATATATAGATATGCAATCTAAATAGAAATCTATAAGACAAGAATAAGAATGATAATTGTACAACTACATCAATGAACTTCCAATATCAGTGTTTGTCTGAGGGGGACCCAAATGGTAAGAAATCACTACCTCCCAACTGTATGGTCACCTAATCAAGTTTCCACTCCCATCATGTAGAGGATATAATGTATAATCTATACATGGATAATAAAACCACAAGATTAACATTACAAAATCTTGGGCAAGGATCCTAAAGGCTTTGTACAACAAGTGGCACTACTCATAGGAAAAGACAATCCTAGAGGTAACCCAAAACAAAAACATAAATATAGATATATAGGAAACCTAAGATGCATATGGGGAAGTGCCATCACATCAGTCAACTCTAAGGTTTCCTTGGAAGTCTCTCTAAACCCCACCCCCTAGTGACTATATGCTACATTAGTAATCCTTTTGTATAGGAAAAGGAAACTAACTATGAAAGATCACAATCAAGCATCTTCTCCCACTCCCATCCTAGCTTGTACTAGCACTCAAGACATGGATGAGGAACACTTAATCTTTTTAATTCATTTTTCTAAGTATTTTCTTAAGGCAATAATGCAATTCCAAGATATAGAAGTACAAGAGATAGTACAAGAGAGACAAGAGATGATCAAATGAGAACATCAATAATGATCAAATGATGATAGATTTTAGATGAATACATCATAGAAGTGCCTTATATATAAAGGAAATCAAGATGACTAGGAGTCAGCAAAGAGATAATTGTAACAACTAGGCACATGTCCACCAAGGGTGGATTATCCTCCATTGTGCATGAATGTATGTGAAAAAATGAGAGGATAAGAATACAAAGGTGTATCCCATAAAGAGATGTAGTATACAACATGTGCTCAATTGGAGTGCAAACTATTGTGTTGTCTATATGAAAACTCATATGAATATGCAAGCTCCTAGGTTTCTACATGACAACTAATATGAATATGCATTATCCTAAGTAAACTTAAGTAAAGTGTAAATAGTAAAATATAATTATTTACACCAACACCCTCCCCTCCTTAAGTTTAATTTAGGGGAATGTACTTAATCTCACAAGAGCTAAATAATAATGCAAGATGGGTCCCAACTACTAGTCTAGGTTAGGTACCCATGTACAAACTGCAAGTGCAAAAGATATGCAATGCAATCTCTCATAAAGCAAAGAAAGAGGGAAAACCTCATGGGAAAACCCCCCCTCCAAAAGAGAGATAAGTACAATAAAATAAAATGAGAGAGAAAAAGACCTCATGTGAGGGAAAGACCCCCCCATTAGAGAGAAGAAGTGGAAGAGAGACCAAGTAGCCCCCCTCAATGTAGAATGTACACCTATGGTAGATGCTCCAAGCTCAATGCAGAAACTATTCCCTGAGTGTAGAACAAAATTTTGCCCCTTAGGAAGAAACAAAACCAAATTTGTATCAAAGAATCCTCCCCCATCTATAGGAAGAAACCTCAAAACATTTGAAATCTATGAAACATGCTCAAGTGCCCCCGTGTCAATATTGAAAGGTGCCTCCTTCAAATCATGTGTATCATGCCACTCTATTGAAAAAGACAAATGAGGATGAATGTAGAACATGTATCAAAGACTCGAGTATCTCCTCTAAAGACAAAGTGACATCATCAAATTATTGTATCAAATGATCTACCATCATGTCAACCTAGAAAGATTGATCAAGTAGAGAATGAAGATGAAGCTCAGCATGATCCCTCATAACAACTGAACAAGGATCATCTTCACTAAAGAGAAGATGAATTTCATCAATAGTCATCCCATGGAACTAAGTCTAGAAGATAATGAATATCTTGTTGTACTGAATCACTTAAATCTATGGTTGTATAAATACAAGCATAATTAGGGGCAATAATAGATGCAATATCAGTGGGACAAGAAGAAATGGATGGCTTAAGTACTTGATCACATGTGAGAATACTAAAGTCCAAGTAGCCAAAGTCCTTCTTAAAGTCTAAATCAACACTATAAGAGTGATCAAAATCTGAGTAGTATAGCTTAGATGCACAATCAACCACTCCTATAGTAAGAATCTCTCTAGTCTCCAAGTCTCTAATTAAAAAAGAATCAAGTGTGAATTACATAGTCCTCCTTATATCCCCATGAATGATTTGATAGATGGAAAGCATATTATGACTTAGGTGAGGTACACACAACACATATTTGAAGTATCCCTCCCCCTTATAAATAGTTCCTTTCCAATCACATTCATGTAAGTATGATTTTCCATTAAGATAGGTGAAGTAGGACAAGGATCAAATGATGAAAACATAGACTGTGAAGATGTCATAGGATGTGAAGCCCCTGAATCTTGACTTGAAGTAGCAACTAATTCTTGACCATTTCACATGTGATTCTTTCCTTTATCTAAATGTGAAGAAGAAGAGTAAGTATTTGTTGCCACAAAATCTTGCACCATTATCTAAAGTTTTTTCCTAAGGACAACCTCGTGAAACATGGAAACAACCTCCAAGATATGGGACTTGAACTATGAGGTTGAGTCTCCAGAGAAGGCCAGATTCCTCTGCTATCAGGATGCACTTAAACTACTCTTGAAGAGAAAAGGGAGAAGGAATACATGAAACTAGCTACCTAACCTATTCTAAGGAGGTGATGCACCAAAATAGGGTGTTCAAACCAATCTCTACCCATGCATGCATAGTACAATTATCATGACAATCCAAAGATATATGGATTTAGACTCGCTTTAATCTATTAGCCACATATAGATTATACAACCAAATGAGTGACACAAGGAAGAAGAGCTTCACTTCTTATCATTCATGATCAAATGAGATACAAAAATGTAGGTTATAGATATCCACAGTACATCAATGAGATTCAAATAAAGCTTTCATAGTACATCACTGGCTAAAGGAGATAAGACAAAATGTCATATTATTCAAAGGCAAAAAAGGGATTTACAGTAGTATGCCAGGGTAATACTAGAGGAATAGAGAAGGTCTAACCCTAAGAAAGATTACAAAATTTTCTTTTATAGTGTAAGTATAACTTGGATAGCTTCTACCCTAAGATAAAATCAATATAAGCATTCAAATTTGTAGAGAATAATTACTGCAAAAATTGGAAAAGATTTTATCACAGCATAAATCTAGATGCAAGAAGATCACTTATCCACCAAAAAATCTCTAAGAGGACAAGAATGGAAGCTATTAACCTTTTGACTAAGTAGATGGATCAATAGGTAGTGATGGAGTGTTCTTTTGCATTTATCAGGCCTAGGGAATGATGAAAGTGGTTGCAAGATGTTGAAAAGATTATATCTATCATCAAAGAGTTACTTCCTCTTTCTCCAAATTGGTGGGTGAAGCTCCTTATATATTTTGGTCAGTGCTAAAACTCACAATCCTACGAGTATCAACTATGGTCAAAACCCTTCATGTTATCTTTTATTCATAACCTTGACTTCTGCGATCTTACAATCACCTATACCTTGTAGCATCAAGCACATCCTTCATTGTCTTTGCAATCCTTCAACAACAATAAGATCTATGATCTCACAAAAAAATGATGGCATGACAACCCCCTAGTGTGAGGTTTCAGTACCATTATTCTCCCCTTGTGATGTTACGAACATGATTGATTTGACCTTTACAATCTTAGGATTGCAATCCATCATGATATCAATAGCCATGGAAATAACCCCTGAGATCGTACAATCACAGTTTAACTATCTTTTGTTGTGACCTCGGGAGGCATCCCTACTTATGCTTGTGACCTTACAACTCTAAGATCATACAACCAACTTGACCCTTCATAACCTTGGCAACTTGGGAATTCCATCTTGTGATCCTACAATCATTGACTTTCATGGTGTCGAAACACATCCTTGTAACACATATGATCTCATGATCATTTACTATTGTAACATTGGGAAAGACCTTTCTTTGGATTATGATACCTCAACTATTCATGATGTCAAGACAACCTGACCACTCGACCAACAGGAGCCTCATAGCATATTATCATTGCTTGATTCGCTCGACGATCTTTCAATACACGAGCTATTGTAAGATCGAGACCATACCATTATGTCACAGCTCTTGCCCTTGAAATATAATATGAAATTGAATGTTGTGTCCATTGGGTGGATTTAAATCTTTTGAATTTAATCCTTAGTGGGAGGGCACTTTTGGCCAATAGTAATAATTCTTGAAGGTACATTTATTTGGTTCTTCTTGAGAAGATTCTTTAGTTCATCAATTTCCTTCTTATAGAAATAATTTTCTTCATTTCCACTCTTCTTGCAATATACACAAGTAAGCAACTCCCTCTTAGATGATTTTCCATTGTTATTGGAGTTATCTTGTGGTGAGGAGATTTATTTCTCTTTCTCATTTTGTGTCTTGTATTTCCACTTGTTTTTCTTCTTTTTTTCTTGATTCCCTTGATTAGCTACCAGTGCCTTAGAATTGGAACAATTGAGAATTCCCATACTCATTAGTTTTGATTGTTTCAATATCAATATCTCTCCAAATGACTCAAATTAAGGTGTAGTGAATGAACTTCCCATTTTCAAATTGTGAGTGTTGTAACTTGAAACAAAGGTTGCATATTCTAAAGGAAGAGTGTCCATCATATGATGAATCAATTGGGAATCCTTGATGGTAATACCAAAATCCTTAAGTTGTACTCTCAAATCAATAGCCTTGTTGATGAAATCTTGGATTGTATCAAATTTTTTGGGATCTAATTTGAGAAGCTTTTCTTGAATTGTGAATTCCTTATCTTCATCTACTTTACATACAAATTTTCAAGTTTATTCCAAGCTTCTTGGGAACTACTAAAGTGTATAATGTGAAACAAAAGATCTTCAATAACTAATTCTCTAATGATTCCAAAAGCTTTAGAGTCTTCAATTTTTTATACAAATTTTTCCTTAGTATCTACATCAAGACCAAAGGGAATTGGAATTGTTCCATTCATAAAGAGATTCGAGCTTTTATTTATTAATCTACTCCATACATTTCCTTTCCATGTGGTATAGTTATATAGAGTTAAATTTAGAAAATAAAGAAGAAATCATGATGCAAAACTGAAAGAATGCAAGAACAATCACATAAGACACGCCCCCTCCCCCAAATCACTTAATCAAAGAACACCACCCCCCCCCCCCCCCCCAAAATAGATGCTATGGTACTTTATATTTAGTGCATGTACAATAGGCCACTTATCAAAATCGACCAAAGTGAGACTTCTAATTTTGATGGTTACAACATAAAAGATGAAGCTATAGCATACTCAAGTACATAAGACACCATATCTATTAAGGATCTACTCAATTAAAAATGCCAAAATAGGTCAAAAATGACCAAATGATGAAAGTAAAATTTCTATTATAATTTCTCCAAACTAATATCATATTTCGAAAGTAGATGAAAAATCATGCACTTTCAAAAAAAATGGCACTTGAAAATGTGTTTGTATGAGCCTGAACGGAGCCTCTGAAATTGGAAGATTTAGAATTATACAGGTAGAGTCACCAAGATTTGTAAATAGTGAAAAAACTATCCACCAAAACTAGAAAATAGCTGCACCAATGGAGAATTCAGGAAATTCTACGCAAAAAAAAATTTTAAATGCTCTATTTGGAGTCTAGATGAGAGAGTTATGGTCTCCCAAAGTCTCCATACATTTCCTTTCCATGTGGTATAGTTATATAGAGTTAAATTTAGAAAATAAAGAAGAAATCATGATGCAAAACTGAAAGAATGCAAGAACAATCACATAAGACACGCCCCCTCCCCCAAATCACTTAATCAAAGAACACCACCCCCCCCCCCCCCCCCCCCAAAATAGATGCTATGGTACTTTATATTTAGTGCATGTACAATAGGCCACTTATCAAAATCGACCAAAGTGAGACTTCTAATTTTGATGGTTACAACATAAAAGATGAAGCTATAGCATACTCAAGTACATAAGACACCATATCTATTAAGGATCTACTCAATTAAAAATGCCAAAATAGGTCAAAAATGACCAAATGATGAAAGTAAAATTTCTATTATAATTTCTCCAAACTAATATCATATTTCGAAAGTAGATGAAAAATCATGCACTTTCAAAAAAAATGGCACTTGAAAATGTGTTTGTATGAGCCTGAACGGAGCCTCTGAAATTGGAAGATTTAGAATTATACAGGTAGAGTCACCAAGATTTGTAAATAGTGAAAAAACTATCCACCAAAACTAGAAAATAGCTGCACCAATGGAGAATTCAAGAAATTCTAGGCAAAAAAAAATTTTAAATGCTCTATTTGGAGTCTAGATGAGAGAGTTATGGTCTCCCAAAGTCAGATGGTTAAACCAAAACTTAATATGAAGAGTGGGTAGCAGACGTTGATACAACAATTCATTAAGCTAAAATTTTATGGTTTGGGTCTCGTCAAAGAAAAAAAGAAAAAGTGTCATGTGACACTCAAATGAGTGTGGAATTGATTACATTGAATATCAAGAAAAAAAAAGGAAAATTTGAAAATTACCAATTTATCCTCTGCTACTACTCAAATGGTGTGCACGATCAATAGGTAGGGTTTTCAAAGATGAGGGCCAAGCTTTGATCTCATACTTGTTCAATGGATTGTGATAATCAATATCATATCAAATCTAATGCTTGAATTGTCGTACACATCAGGGGTGATAAAATGTGATGTCATTATTATGGGCTTGGCAGTGAGAAAAGATCCTCCAAAGTCATTTCTCTCCAATAGTCATCTCTGTAAAAGATATGTTTGATTGCATGGAGACTCAAGATCGATCAAATTTTCTTGACAATGCCAAATTAGATGCCACTCAAGTTGATCATAGTGATGTACTCAATCCAATGGGTGACTCAAATGCAAGATCAAAATCTGCAATATCGGGTCACCTACCTGGGGTCTATCTAATCACTCTATAGGTTTGGTGTACTATGGACTCTATAGTTTCCTTGGAAGCTCACCTTGGAATTTTGATCAAGGGAATTTTTTGCTTCTCAAAATATGTGAATGTTGAGTTGGGAAGATCTCAAGCCTAAATGGGTGGCTTATAGTAACTATTGAGTTGGTTGTAAGCATGTACCCAATGCAAATCATAATTAGAATGCCAAGTGCTAGATCACACTTGGTTTGGGTGGTAATTTGATCAAAGAAATGTCTCCAATGTCTTGCAGATATGCTAGAATCTACCTCATCCTTAGGAGTAATTGTCAATGTTGTCTAATGTTTGTAATGATCTCGGGTTGCATTGGTGGAGCTTTGGGTGATGGGTCAAACCCGTTGTGGTGCACGAAGAAATGAAGCTCATGTGTCTAAAGTTGGGTGTTGAATTTTACCAAGTCAATTGGCTCTGTTTTTAATGGGTTACTGTACTTGGGCTTCCAAGTTTGATTTACAAAAAAAACTGTATCAAATTTTACTTTTGCCCAACATAAGAAAATTTATAGTCAAAATTTGTTGGAATGACCACCTGGACACAATGGTGAGGTTAGATCTTGCTCTAGATGCTCCCAATAATTGTAGATATCCCAGATCTAAACCATGACCCTCCAAGATATGAGACAAAATGCTCTCCAATTGCTAACCAATGAACACTCCTTTAGCTTTGATACCATGTAAGAATTTTCCTAAGGTAATAATGTGATGCCAAGATCTAGAAGCATAAGAGGTAGCACAAGAGAGATGAGAGATGATTAAATGAGAATCTCAATAATGATCAAATGATGATAGATTTCAGATGATATAAAGGAAATCAAAATGAATAAGAGTCAACAAAGAGATAATCATAAAAACTAAGCACATGTCCACCAAGAGTGGATTATCCTCCATTGTGCATGAATATATGTTCAACAATGAGAAGAGAAGAATACAAAGTTATATCTTGTAAAGAGGTGTAGTAGATAACATGTGCTCAATTTGGAGTGCAAACTACTATGTTGTCTACATGAAAACTCATATGAATATGCAAACTCCTAGGTGTCTACATGACAACTAATATGAATATGCATTATCCTAAGTAAACTTAAGTGTAAAGAGTGAATACTTATTTACACCAACAATTTTAAAACCCCCATTAAATGTGTAGTGTTATCACTTAATTAAGTTACTTACAATGAGTTATTCTGGCAGCCACTTAGGGCCTTGACCTCCATTGCAAGACACTTCCCCCTTATACACCTAGATAACCTACCCTAATGCTCCATTCAGAATAATCATAATAATATTAAAACATTCT
Source organism: Cupressus sempervirens (assembly GCA_028749045.1). NCBI lineage: Eukaryota > Viridiplantae > Streptophyta > Pinopsida > Cupressales > Cupressaceae > Cupressus > Cupressus sempervirens. Next base: position 690,225,047 of record CM053793.1, read on the forward strand.
CATAAACCATAATCATGAAATTCAACAAGGCAAAATAATGGAGCATGGGAAAGAACACATCTACACAAGGATTCATTAGCCATCTCAATATAACATCTCAATGAACCATCCATCCCATAATGGATATCCCATAATCATAGTAACAATCCATAAATTCTTGTAATCAAGAGAAAAATAAACCAATATCAATAGCATCCATTTCCATTTCAAATTATAGAATAAATCGTATAATAACAAACTCCACAACACAAATGTCCAAAACATAGATCAACATAAGATGACCAAGTAAATCAACCTTAACAAAAATAATGGTCATCACCCCCTTTGGTTAAAAGACATAATGATCATATCAAGAAGGATTATTCACACTTACACTCCAAACCATACATGGACTAATCAAGACATACAAATGGTTATATCATTTCACATAGAAAATAAATATCATAGCCTCTAGTGTGCAATACTAATTGGCCAACTACATAACCCCCAAAACATCATAAAAGAAAATACAACAAAGTCATATACTAAGAAATCACAATAATAATACAAGTTTAGTTTTGCAACAAAATTAATTTATATTCTAAAATTCGGTTTGGCTTAAGATTTTATGTTCAAAAACATCCATGAATACCTATGATATAGGTGCAACTAAATACTTCATATATATTAAATCATCATCATTAGCCAATATTATAATTATATTATTTCCTATCATTTATTGAATAATTTAATATTCAACTCAAAAATTATCTCTTAATTAAATATTAACTACATTAATATTTTATCAATTGTGAGTATAACATATTATCATATTATTGATTTAAATGATCTTAGATTATATATGTCTTAGTTAATAATATAAATTATTAGATTAAATATTTAGATCAATATCATTCTTAAAGTATTACTTTAACTTTCATATAAGTCAAATATTAATATTTAATTACATTGAACTCATAGTTCTATTATAAATAGATCAACTTGAATTATAATTATTGTTACACTATAATTACAATTTAATATAATATAATTCCACCCATTATATCTACTCAGCATAAATAAATAATTATCTGGTTAACTTCACTATAACTTCACTTAAAATATAACTAAATGTTAATTAAATATTTATTAACTTATAACTATTGATCTCTCTAGTTTTTTGTCTATTAGTATGAAATACTTAGACATATATAAGGAAGAGTTGGTTGGTTATCACTACAACCGAGTTACTCTATACATGCCAAGTCATGTATTTGTAAATACTTGTAAATAATCTTGTATATGTCAAGCTCTATAGGAGCTGAGAAAGTCTTTGGTCACCAAGTATTCCTATGCAAGTTGAGTTCAGTAACTGTCAAGAAAATAGAGTATATGGATGTCAAGTCATATAGAAGGTGTCAAGTTAGTTGAGGCTAAGTATCAACATGAAGAATAGTTATGACTGAGCATCAGAGATAGTATGTGTTGAGTAACATAGTGAGAACAAAAATGTCTGAGATGGCACAAACTTTGAGGTAAACCATTTTGAGCTAACATATAAATAATATTTAATTATCATAGATTTTATTACAGAAGTTGTTACGCATTTTGACATGGATCATCGATCCCTATGAAGGTGGGACGATAAATTAGATGAAGAGGCTAAAAAGGAAAAATTTTGATCATTCATCTATTTCTAGAAGACTCTACAAATGTCTTTATAAGGGCAGATCCAAACCCTATTGAGTTTGTGAAGAGAAAGGAATCGAAGTATTGTGAATCAATATGTGAAGGAGTAAGGTTTTGGAGGTTGCAAGAGAAATTTTGAAGTAATAAAGTGTAGCAACCTAGTGAAGCAATGAAGAGAAGAGTAAAGATATATCAGATAAGAGATCAAATTAGAGAAAGGAAGAGGATATATGTAATCAGCATTGTAAGTGCAGATCAAAGGATCGTGTACTGAATCATTTGGCAAGTGAATCGAGATAAATCTCTTAACAAAGTGGTCCTAATAGGCCTATTTAAATCACTTAACAAAGTGCTTACTTCATTGTGAGTTTTAAATCCTTTAATCAAGGTAGACCTAATAGTCTTTGTAAAGCTCTTAACAAGGCAAACTCCTCACAAGGTATATCATCAGAAGTGATCAAATTTGTCGCCCTAACAGGTTAACTTTGTTATTGCAGTTGTGAAGATTTATGGGTGTCATCCCCACCCCAGTTTTACCTTCACCTTGGAGGGTTTCTGGGTTACCAAAATCTTGTGTTACGTGTTTAGATTTTCATGATTAATGGATGTGATACATGGTTAGATCTATTTTAGCATTTAAAGTTTTAAGTTATGTTATGCATAATCTAGATATGAGATGGATAATGTGGTTAATGCAGTCAAGTTATTTTTGAAGGATAAAAGTTCAAGTGATCCTATTTTAACACCCCCCCCCCCCCCCCCCGGCTCGATATCTCAATTTCCCAATAAACTTCCAACAATAACTACACGTGCATTTAGAAACATCTAATAAGATTATATTCTACCAAGAGTTAACTAAACTAATTTGTATAAATAACAAAATTATTATTATTTATTTATTTTACAACTCACATATAAAAATAATTATTTAATAATTTATTTAATTTTCTAAAATAAATAAATAAAAATATTTTAATCTTTTTTAAATCTGAAATTAATAATTATTGTTTTAATTATTTTTTAATAACTTCAAAAATTAATTTATTTGAAAAAAAAAATAAGCTTGCATGCATTATTTTCACATATCTGCTTATTTTTAAGCATGCATGATTATTATATCAATTTTTGTAACATGCTTTTATTCATTTTCACATTCATAAATATATTCATTTGTATTTATTCCTTTACATGCATAACTTCATTGATTTGCATGCATGTGTGTGTGTGTGTGTGTGTGTGCGTGCGCGCGCGCGTGTGTATTTTAAACATAATTATTTTCATAATAAATATATTATATTTTGTTTATAAAATATATAAATATATTTTGGCATATAATTTTCTCCATTTTATTGTATTCTAATATCATATTTAACTTCTAATTTGAATGACAATGTCTAATTCATCACTGACTTTCAATTTATTTTAATTATATAAATTATTTACAAAAATATTTAAACAAGCTCTAAATTGGATGAATATTCCTATTTTCTAATTATTTTGCATGTAAGTTTTCTCAAGAAGAACCTAGGGTTTGACAAATTTCATACAATGTGATTTTGCTAATTTTAAAACAAAGGTTTTAAGATTTAAGTTTTATGATAATTTTCTACGCAAGAACAATAAATTTTCTTCCTTCTAATTTGTCAAAAATAATGTAACCCAAAAGTAATTTCTCTTTTAAATTGCACAAATAAAAATATTTTTAAAAATTTAAAAATTTACAACACGACCTGACAGGCACGAAGAAGACAATCTTTTTAAAAGAAAGATTCGCAAGGTTCTCAAACCCTACCTCAAATTTGCCAACAAAATTTCCAAGATGATACAAGCCCCAAACATGTGATCCATAATATTTTTAAGCTTTGAATTTACTCTTTAATTTCAATGTAAAATCACCATAAACCTAAGTGTAAACCCATTAATTCTAAGTCTCCCTCCAATTGCTCTCCCAAAACCTATCTATCTCTAAGATGACAAAAAAGCCTGTAGTAAAGAGTCTTGACCCTAACTAGGATTTCCTAATTTATAATTTGATAAAAGATAACTTAATGTTAACTAAATATTAAACAACTTAATTTAATAAATCTTTTCATGACCACTCAAAGAACTTTTAATATACAATATTATTTTCTTTTCTTTTCTCCATCTTATTTATTTTGCATGACACTTTTAGAATCATAAATTATTATTTCAATTAATAATAACTAAAGTCCATCATTTAAATGCAACTCTAATTTAATTATTACTAATTAAATAATTATAATAAATTAATATTAAATCTTTAATATCTTAACTTTTTAAAACCAATTCTTGATTTAGACTTTTAAATTAAGTTTTTTAAATTAAAGTAGATACTTTCAATTAATTAAATAACATCATACTTTAACAATTTTATTTTTAAATCAAATACTATTTAATAATTTGAATATCATAAGATTAATACAAGCATCATAATTAAATCATTTATCAAGCAAATTACATAGTCAAACCCGCATAAAAGTAATATAAGAAAAAAAGACCAAAGTCAAAATTAAAAAATACACAAGAAAAAAAAACTCAAGGGTTTTGAAGGGGTAGGCAGTCAAATAAATGTCCTCCTTCTCGGGACAAATAATCAAGCTTTGGCTAGGATTGGACTTGAACATTATCACTCAATTATTACCGTTGAGTTATTGCAATAGGGCATGCTCATCCTGACAATTCAAGGAAGTCAATGCCCAGTACATGAAACCTACATAAAAGACAGGCATGTACATGTACACATATATCTAAGCTAAAAAGATAATGACGGGGAGTGGTACATCATGTAGATCCTCACTTGCATGTGACTATGACTTCCTCCCTCAACCACATCAAGCACACCAAACAAAAAAGTAAAATAGACACACACGCATACACCATACGCATGCAAGTATGGGGTAAATATAATTAATAAAGCACAACTATAAATATCATCATATTCTAACATAAGAAACTTATCATCATGAAGATATGGTAAATATCATTCGAAGACACATCATATGACATCATTATGAAGGTAGTTACATTCACTAATTAAGGGCAATTAAAGCATCATTATTGCAAGTAACCATTGTTATGTGATATAATCAATTATCCTACATAAAAAAGTATTACATTTCAAATATCAATTAAGGGCTAACATGTCCATAGAAGAGTCATATATAACTTTAACAATAGAGTCTACAATGATAGTAAGGAGGAGTATTGCATTTTGTTGATGGAAGAAAGTTCCTAGAGGTTATGAGATATGAGAATATCATGTGTTTTACTATAATTCTAAAACAGGGTAAAGAAGAAGTAGAAGATATACATCAAACAAAAACTATCACTAAACATATTTTGGGTGATACAGGATTGCCTTTACATTACTTGATGCTCCTGCATTAGATGGATAGACATAGGTGGTGAATAGGAGTTTGGAGAATTTGCTGAGGCATTTGGTTGGAGATAACTCAATGAGATAGAATTTGATTTTACCATAGGAAAAATTTCATATAATAATTATCTCAATAGAAGTATTGGTAAATCACCATTCCAAATTGTATATAACAATAGTCTCATAAATGCTTCTAAATTGAGGAAGATGGATAAATGAGAGATAAGTAGCATTGAAGCGGGGGATTTTTGCAAAATGTTTGAAGAATATCTAAGAGGAAGTGAGGAAGGAATGATTTCTAGTAGGAATATATAATAAGTTGAAAATGAAGAAGTTTGGACCATGCAAGATACTAAAGAAACGTGATTCAAGAAATGCATGTGAAGTAGAGTTGCCCACTAAACTAAACAATTGACCATTATTTAACATTTTATATTTAACAAGGTATCATAAAAGAGGTATTCAAGATGAGGTCACAAAAGCATAGTGGAGCATTTTGACAGCTAATTTAGCTACAAAGGTGATTGAGGATATATTGGACAGTTGTGTTGGTAGTTTAAGCATAAGGAATGAGACATATGAAGAAAATATGGTTAAATGGAAAGGATGACCTATAGAAGATTCATCATGGCTGACAAGGGAGGAGGTTGACCATCTTGGTTTTCCTCTAAACACCTGTGACATGACAAGGTCACTTCTAAAATTAGCCCTAGTGTCTGATGCAAGAGTGCCCTGGGTGTAATGGCAATCCTGCATCACCCAAAAATTTATTTTTTCTATCTTTTCAATAAGGGCTTAGTTCATTTAGAGTTGTTATTTTTGAAAAATAATTATTTTTAGTAATTTGTTCATATGAGCTCAAAATGTTATGATTTCATAGGTGTATATTCATCTTAGTTGTATCAACTTGTTAGTTGAGCTTCATTGTCATACTATATGTATTACAAAAGCTATTGAGTCTTTTGAGTACAAAGTATTTGAGCTTAATCTTGAAGGCTAACATAGCTCTTGAACAAGGTCAAACCCTAATTGATGGCACTTATGTAGCTAAGGCATTATAGATTAGAAGTTTTCATTTCTATAAAGTGGGCGTAATAGTTGATCAGAGCTATGGTATGAAAATTATGGCCTTAAAAAGTTTGGATACCTAAAATTATAATTTTTAATTGTTTTGAGCCCACTCTATGAAATAAATATGAAAATACTAATTATTTGGGGATCATTTGACCTTATGGGTTAGAGGTAAATATTTAGAACCTTCCCAGACGATGAAAATTTCCCTATACAAGGAAGGCACATAGGGTTTTCTAGGGAAATTCTAGGTGGTAGTTTGTAGCTCTATTCTATATAATATTTTAAATAAAGAGAACATGTGGCTTTGCATACTATGTTTTTGAAGTCTATATTTCTATACTTTTGGAGATAATAAGAAGCTCAATTTCTATTCTTGCAAAACCATTATAGTGTCTCTATTTCTATTATGTGTTTTTTGTATTAAGGGGAGTGGCCTTAATCATTACATTAAGACATGATTCATCTTTGCATGCTTCAATTGTTCTCTCAAGTTCAACTTGTAAAATCAAGCATAATTCATTTATCATTCTTTCTCTAGTCATTACAACACTACCTACATCTCTAATAATTTGATCACTAGAATTATTCAAAGCTACAAGACTTGGTCCTTTAATCTAAACATGTAGCCCATTGTCTATCTCAAAAAATTATTTATCTTATGTACTCTAATTTTGATTATAAATTTGGTTATGTCTTTGACTTGTGATCGATTGATTTTCTTCCTCATCTGAATCATATTCAAATGTTCTTTCTTACACCTAAATTTTTTCATCAATACTTGAATTTTCAATCTCAGGGATCTTCTTTAGTCTTAGATTATAGAATATGTAAGTTTTTCTCTTAGTAGAATAGCCAATAAATATCCCTTCATCACTTATAGGATCAAATTTTCCTATCTCATCATCTCTCTTAATGTAACATTTGTTTCCAAAGATTCTAAAGTACCTAATTTGAGGTATAGGACCAAAAAAAAGCTCATAAGAAGTTTTAGTTATTTCATGCCTTATATGAACTTTGTTCAAGGTGTATACTATAGTATTTGCCACTTCTCTCCAATGTACATGTGTCACCTTAACTTCAAGCATCATGTTCTTGTTGTATCAAGAATAGTTCTATTTCTTCTCTCCATTACAACATTCTGTTGTGGTGTTGTATGAGATGAAGTTTGTCTAAGAATACCATGCTCCCCATTGTATGCATTAAACTTATCAAATATAAATTCTCCTCCTCTATTAGATCTTAATAATTTTATCTTTGATCCATATTCATTTTCTACTTTAGCTTTATATATTTTAAACTTGTCAAATGCTTCAGACTCTACTTTTTAGAAAACCAACCCATATCATTCTAGATTAATAATCAACATAAGAGATAAAATGTGTCTCACCATAATATGATGTTGTCTTTATAGGACACATAAGTCTATATGTGCCAACTTTATCTTCTAATTAGAAATAGATGACTTGCTCTAATTATTGTTCCTTATTTTCTTACACATCATACATTCTTTGCACATCATGTTGGTATGTTTCATAATGAGGAAAATCTTTGAGTGCATTAGAATTATTGACTCTCCCCATATTATCAAAGATTACATGATAAAACATTATGTGACATAATCTTCATCAATTTTAGAAACAAAATATCTTACCTCTTAAGGATTTAATTACAAAATCATTACTTGTATTAGCACTAATTTTAGTCACATCTCCTAGTTGATCTCTAATTAAACATCATCCATCTTAGAATTAGAAATGATAACTCTTTGTTTGTATCTCTAACCATTGTTTTCTATTAGTGTCAATCACTTAGTCATTTACAAGGCAAAGTCAAATGGTCATCACTGTGATGAAGCTACTCCACATAGGCCAAGTCATGTACATAAGATAGTATGTGTCGAGTAATTCTATAGAAGCTAAGTATGGTCATAGAGCAATTTTCTATATGGACTGAGCTCATTTAACAACCAAGCAAGTCATCAGCAACCGAGTGAAACTCCAAGTATATAAGTACTGACTAATATAGTATGTGTTGAGAAATAGTAATACCAAGCACCAATAATAGTAGAGGCCAAGAAATGCAGAGTCTACATAAAAAATAGAAATGGAATAGAGTTCTAGGAAAAATGATTATCGGGCTAACTTAGAAGGATTAGTTAAGTTTTGAAAAGGTTTGTATAGAATATTTAATAATTGTTGAGGTTGTTAGAGAGAATTTACATGGTGTGGATCACATATCCCCATGTGTATGTTCAATGATCAGGATGAAGAGGCAAAACATGGAACCATCTACAAGTCTCTTCATGGAATCTTTATATAGTGATGATCTTAACCTAGATCAACTATGTGGAAGTGATCATTTCAAGTACGTGAAGATCAAACAGAAGAAGATCAAAAGTCATGCAAGGGTTCTATTATCATCTAACAAAACAAGTGACCTATTCATAAGCAATGAAAGTGGAAGGAAAACACAAGAGTGTTGGAAGCATGAATGTCGATGATACTTCTATGGGGGAGTATTGTAGAAACATGATTAGATCATTATCATGATGATATGTTACATTCATGATTGTGTTTGTCATTGATGTCAACATATCAATTTTATGTGGTATTTGACAAAAGAAAAATGACAAAGATGAAGTTGATACGAATAGATGGTTGAGCATTTTCATTAAGCAAGGTTAAAGGGATATAATACTAAGTGTCTGGTATATGTAGCTAACTTTGAAAGCATAAGATATTAATTCTGGAAGAAGTTATGCAAGTTTCAGTGAAGATTGTTCTGAGATAGAGTTTAAACAGGCATGTTATGGTAAACTTGTTATATCTCTTAGCAGAATTGTTATTCTAAGAAGCCAAATTAAAGATGTGAAGAAGACATTCTGGAGATGACATAACTAAGCTCACTCATCATAATGTTACACATATAGAAATTTATTCAAGTTACAAGGCAAAAGATTAATTTTATTACTAAGTGTAACATGTTCTTAATGAGGTCCTATAAAAATTAATTAAGAAGGTACAATAGCTAACTCAGGCAATTGTTTTATGGAATTGGTATAAAAGAAGGACATTTTTCTTTTATCATGAAAGGGATGTACAAATTATTACAAGAAGAACAAAGAGCAGAATGAGAAGATAAGCAGAGTAGAGTGAAGGTGAAGAAAACTTCATTGCCAAGGTTTTATTATGAGATCTAAAGTTTGGTACTTGGATTTGAGGTTCGTGACCTGGTGTATAAGGTCTAACAGTGATTGGTTTGGTTGACATGATAGAGGAAAGAAGTTAAAGTATATTACAAATAATTATTCTACATAGAATAGTTGAAAGATTAGTTGGATAGTGAGTTCAGTGATCTTTCCCTAGAAGTTGTTTGGATAGTGAGTCCTTCTATCTTCCACAACTCCTAATAGGGTTGGCACAACTCTTAACAGGTTTGGAATCTCCTAATAGGGATTCAAAGTCTACTAACAGGGACTCATATGTACTAAATGTTGTAATAGACTCCTATCAGGGTCCATCCTCTAACAAGGAATATTTATATTAGTGCATCATCTTGTGGGCATCATTTCCACCGAGGTTTTCCCTTTGATCAAGGGTTTCCCTAGTTAACATATTTGGTGTAGTTGTGTGCATCTTTGTATGGTTGTTGTTTACTTTGATTGAATGGTTAAGATCACTTAAGGTTGATTATTATTGGATAATTGATTAACCCTCCTTCTCAATTATATTGGTGGACTATTATTTATAACAATTTGTATCAGAACATAAGGTCCTTGAAGATAAATTTTAACAACTTTGGGAGATCCATGGAAAACATATTTGGAAAGGATAGTCTAAAGTTCAATGGAACAAATTATGACAACTGGAAGGAAAAGATGAAGACACATATGTTGTGTACGGGTCCAGGATATTGGATCTTGACAAAATCAAAAAAGATAATCATTGCTAAAAATGATTTGGAATCTTGTGCTAAGAAAGAAAGGGAACTTTTCATGTGTGACATGAGAGCTAGAGAAGCACTATTGTCTATACTTCCTAAAATAGAGTACAACTAGGTAAAATCACTTAATACTTCTCATGAGATTTGGAAAGCTTTGGAAAATAGTTTTGAAGGTGATGAACATTCTAAGAAATCAAGGCTACAAAGATGGATTTGTGCATTTCAAGATGCTAAGATGGTGGAAGATGCATCTATAAGAACATATGTAGGTAGGATATTAAAAAGCACTACAGGTATTAGATCTCAAGGAGGAACCAAGCAAGATGATGAGGTTACCTAGAAGATATTAAAGAACTTAATGCCACCATTTAAGAAGGTAGTTCAAATGATACAGTTATTGATCTCTTGTACCAAAGATTTCACAAAGGAAACATTACTTGGGAGACTTGAAGCAATTGAGAATGAGCTTAGATGGTCTAGAGAATTGACTAGAAAAGAAATAGCTTTCAATACCCTAAATATTTGACCTAACTTATCAAGGAGCACAAGTGCTAGAGGAGACTATGCTAGCAATAGTAGATCTGATGAGGATAGAAAGATAGAAGGAGTATCCCTTTTGGTAAGAAGAGGAAAGGGTGGTAAGAAAAAATTTTAATGTTGGACTTGTAATGAGTTTGGTCATTATGCATCTAAGTGTCCTAAAAGAGAGAAAAAGTACAAAGGAAAGTTCAAACCAATAAGAGATAGAGAGTGTTTATATGCAAATGAAGAAGATGATTCTGATGAACAAGTAGTAAGTGCTAGTGATGATGAAATAGGATTTGTAGCTATTAAACAAGAAAGTCTAGAGAAGATAGCTTTGGTATCACAGGTTGAAAAGAAATCTAACTAGATAATTGATAGTGGTTGTTCACATCATATGACTAGTGATATGAAAAAGTTTGTTGACTTCGAAAGTCATGATGGAGGCATTGTCAGAGTTGGAAACAATACAACATGTCATATTAAAGGTATTGGATCTATAACTCTTGATGGTAAGACTAACACTAAGGATGTATATTTTGTTGATGGTTTGAAACTCAATTTTTTTTAGTGTTGGACAACTAGTGGAAAAAGGTTATCAGTTACAGTTCATAAAGAAGACATGCATGATCAAAGGCAAAGATGGAAAGGTAATTAGAATAGGAACCAAATCTAGAGGTAATGTATTATAGCTGAATCCAGCTAAAATGACATGTTTGGTTGCTAAGGTAGATGACAGTTGGTTATGGCATAAGAGATTTTGTCATATAAACTTTGACAACATTGTGAAAACTAATAGTATGGTTGCAGTTAGATATTTTCCTAAGATTGTTAAGCCTACTAACACAATTTGCAAGGAGTGTGTATTGGAAAAGCATACCAAAACTTCTTTTCCTAGCAAGAAGTTTACTACTATAGAAAAATTTGAGATTGTACATATAGATCTTGGTGGTCCTACGAAGACTATTCTATGGTGAAAGGTATTTCATGATTTTGGTTGATTACTTTTCTAGAATGATGTGGGTTGTATTTCTTAAAGAAAAATTTGAGGCATTTGATAAGTTCAAGATATTCAAGAATAGAGTTGAGAATGAATCAGGTATGAAGATTCAATGTTTAAGATCATATAGAGGAGGGGAGTTCAAATGAGTTTAACATCTTTTGTGAAGCTAATGGAATCAAAAGACAATTATCAGCTCTAAGAACCCCTAAACAAAATGGCATTGTAGAGAGAAGAAGCAAGTCGGTAACAGAAGTAGCAAGAGCTATATTAGTTGAGAATGATGTATCCAAGATGTTTTGGAGAGAAGTTGTGAATACAGTAGTCTACACTATGAATAGAGTGCAAGTCAGGAAAGACACAAACAAGACCCCTATGAACTATGGTTTGGTCATTCACCTACAATTAAGTATTTCAAAATCTTTGGCAGTAAATGTTATATCAAAAGAGATGATGATATTGGTAAATTTGATGCTAGAAGTGATGAATGTATGTTTCTTGGTTATTCATTGGAAAGCAAAGCCTATAGATGTTATAATTTGAGAACTAAGACTATTGCAGAAAGTACAAAAGTAAGAGTTCATGAGAAATTCAAGATATAAGAAAGAGTAATTTATTACAATTTTGATGATGAGAATGTTGTTACTAAACTAAGGAATGATGAAGTATTCTTTGAGACTAACAATGATTTGTAGAATGCAGGTGAGCAAAAGTAGGAACAAAGCTCAAAACCTTTAACAAAGCTAAGAATTGAGATAATAACCCCTACTTTCAATAAAAATGTGATAAAGAATCATCCATTAGAGAAAATCATCAGAAGTAGAGATAAAGGTGTATTGACAAGAAGTAGAATCAATGAAGAACTACGTCTAATATATCAAGTTGAACCAAAGAATGTAGATGAAGCATGTAAAGATGACTATTGGAAGCAAGCTATGAAAGAGGAATTGGATCAGGTAGCAAAGAATGAGACATGGGAATTGGTCCCCAAACTAGTAGAGAAGAATATGATAGGAACAAAATGGGTATTCAAGAACAAGATGAATGAACAAGGTGAAGTTGTAAGGAACAAAGTAAGATTGGTATGTAAAGGTTACTCACAGTAAGAAGGAATAGACTATGACAAAACCTATGCTCCTATGGTAAGAATAGAAGCAGTAAGGTTATTCTTAGCCTATGCATCACATAAGAAATTCAAAGTGTATCAGATGGATGTCAAGTCAACATTTCTAAATGGAGAACTTGAAGAAGAGGTATACATAGAACAATCTAAAGGTTTTCCTTTAACAAATGACAATGACATAGTATGTAGATTGAAGAAAGCATTGTATGTCTCAAAAGCAAGCACTTAGGACTTGGTATGCAAGGTTGGACAAGCATTTAACAAAGCTTGGATTTAGCAAAGGTATGGCAAATAGTAATCTATATTGGAAAGAAATAAATGATAAATTGATGATTTTGGTAATATTTGTTGATGATATCATATTTGGAGGAAATGATGATGAAAGTGACAAGTTTCTAGAAGAAATGAAGAAGGAATTTGAAATGAGCATGATAGGAGAAATGAAATATTTCCTAGGATTATAGATTATGCAGGACAAAGAAGGATTCTTTATTTCTCAAACTAAGTGTTTGAAAGATCTATTGAAAAGGTTTGGTTGGGAAACATTTAAACTAGCTGGAACACCTATGGTAACTAGACACAATTTATCTACAAAGGATGAGACACCTAATATTGAGCAGAAGAAGTATAGATCTATGATTGGAGGGTTGCAATATCTAACTCACATAAGGCCAGATATAGAAAATGCAGTTGGAATTGTTGTGAGATTTCAAGTTGATCCCAAAGAAGCAAATTATGCACTAGTCAAAAGAATATTAAGATACCATAAAAGGAACACCAAAGTTCAAATTGTGGTATGATAGATCTAATGATTTCACTTTATATGCTTATACTGATATTGATTGGGTAGGCAGTATGGATGATAGAAAGAGCACCAATGGTGGTGCCTTCTATCTTGGAGGAAGATTGGTTACTTGGTTAAGCAAGAAGCAGGATTGTACCTCACAAAGTATAGCTGAAGTAGAATATGTTGCAACAACAAACAATTGTAATCAAGTTGTTTGGATAAAGCAGATGTTGAAGGATATAAGGATAGAACTCAGTGAACCTATTGTCATACATTGTGATAACACAAGTATAGTGAATATGTCTAAAAATCTAGTGTTCCATTCTAAGACTAAGCACATTTCTATCAAATATCACATGTTGAGAGAGAAATTTGCAAGAAAGGAAATTAGATTGGAGTATGTAAGCACCAAAGTGCAGATTGTAGATATTTTCACCAAGCCTCTTCCCAAAGAGACTTTTGAGTATTTGAAAGGTATACTAGGGTTTATGTACCTTCCTACATCAAAATAGATGATACAAGAGTGCATCAATCCAATGTAACAGAGCACTATTATTTTTTTGGACTTAATATTGATGATTCTTGTATGGGGGAGTATCTATGATGGACAAAGTCATCTAGGACTCTTGTTGCATGTTATTTTGAATTGTTTCTTTGGACACTTGAGCAAGTCAGAGAGAAATGTTGTAGAGATTGATGAGTGCTGAAACCTTTGACATTGATGTCAATGGAGGAGAATTTATAGCATGAAAAATAGTTTGAGCATGAAAAAACAATTTGATGTAGAGTACATTGAAGTATACCAATGGGGGAGAATGATTGATGAAGAGGATTTGAAAAGAAAGGTTAACAGTCTTTTACTATTGGTGTTTTTGGAACTAGATGTTTTTCATCTATGTTGCCATCAATTCCAAAGGGGGAGATTGTTGGAAGCATGAATGTTGATGATACTTATATGGGGGAGTATTGTAGAAACATGATTAGATCATTATCATGATGATATGTTACATTCATGACTGTATTTTTCATTGATGTCAACATAGCAGTTTTCTATGGTATTTGACAAAAGAACAGTGGTAAAGATCAAGTTGGTGTGAACAAATGTTTGAGCATTTTCACTAAGCGAGGTTAAAGAGAGATAATAATAAGTGTCTAGTATATGAAACTAACCTAAGAAGCATAAGGTATTAAGTCTAGAAGAAGTTATGAAAGTTTTGGTTAAGACTGTTCTAAGATAAAGTTTATAGAGCCATGTTCTAGAAAACTTGTTATATCTCTAAGCATAGTTGTTATTCTAAGAATCCAAAGTTAAATATGTGTAGAAGACATTCTGGAGATGATGTAGCTAATTTTTCTTGTCATAATGTTACACATACAAAAAGTTATTCAAGTTACAAGATGAAACATTAATGTTATTGCTAAGTGTAACGTGTTCTTAATGAGGTCCTATAATAATTAATTGAGAAGGTGCAATAGCCGACTTAAGGAATTATTTTATGGATTCGATATAAAGGAAAGACATTATTCATTTATCATGAAAGGGATGTATAAATAATTGCAAGAAGCATGAAGAGCAGAATGTGAAGATAAGCAGAGCAGAATGAAGGTGAAGAAAAATTCATTGCCAAGGTTTTTTTATGAGATCTAAAGTTTGATACTTGGATCTGAGGTTCATGACCTAGTCTACAAGTTCTAACATTTATTGGTCCAGTTAATAGGATAAAGGAAAGAAGTTAAAGTACAATACAAATAATTATTCTACAAGGAATAGTTGAAAGATCAGTTGGACAGTGAGTTCAATAATCTTGCCCCAGAAGCTATTTGGACAGTGGGTCCTTCTATCTTCCACAAATCCTAACAGGGTTGGCACAACTCCTAATAGGGTTGGAATCTCCTAACAGGGACTCATATATAATAAATGTTGTAATAGACTCCTAACAAGGTCCATCCTCTAATAATATTAGTACATCATCTTGTGGGCATCATTCCCACCAGGGTTTTCCCTTTGATCAAGGGTTTCCCTAGTTAACATATTTCGTGTAATTATGTATATACATCTTTGTATGGTTGTGGTTTACTATGATCGAATGGTTAAGATTATTTAAGGTTGATAATTATTAGATAACTTATTCACCACCACCCCCCCCCCCCCCCCCCCCCCACCCCCCCTCTCGCCCCCTCTTTTTTATATTGGTGGACTATTGTTTCTAACAAAGTGCATCAAATAAGAGGACATGATCAATTAGAAAGGAGAAGATTCAATATCAGCTTATAGAGAAAACTGAGAGTCAGGTACTAAGTCAGTTTTAACAGACTTGAATCAAGGTAAATCTCTTAAGAAAGTGATCTTAACACATCTTTGTAAATCTCCTTACAGAGCCCTTACTTAGTTGTAAGTGTCAAATCCTTTAACAAGGTGAAACCTAACAATTTATTTAGTCTTTAACAGGATAGACTCCTCAAAAAATAGAGCATATATTATGGTCAAACATTGTAACCTTAACTGGTTAACTTTATTACTGTAATAGTGAAGATTTGTGGGTGTCAACCCCACCCCTATTTTACCTTCACCTTGGAGGGTTTTTGGATAAAAAATATTGTGTCATGTGTTATTACATTCATGCATGTGATTGAATTTATTTACATGTCATAGAAAGTTTATATTTATAGATTTGAATGCATAAGTTATTATTGGATGTGGATGAATATGTGAAAAGGTATAAATTGTTATAGATTCTGATTCACCACCCCTCATATCTAGTTTACTCCTCCATAAATCAACAATTGGTATCAGAACACAAGTTCTCTGAAGGAAGCTTAAAGGCTTGGGGATTAGGTATTGAAAGATGGAGGTTTTCAACTGGGCAAGTCTATTGAGAATTAAGTGATTAACATCCAACTCACACTGTAGAAACTAGAGTAGGCAAGACAAGATTTGAAGGATTCCCTAAAAAGGAGAAAGGAAATTGCCACCTAGATAAAGCAATTATCTTATGAAGAATTTGAAAGTGAAGGACTATTTGGGCCAATCAATCCTAATGAAAAAGCATCTATTGAACTACTTGAAAAGAACAAACTCCTCAATGGAGAGATAAGAGCACAAAAAAGAGAACATGAAATCCAATCAATGAGACTATGTGAAGTGACTAAATAGAGACAGAAATATGAAGAAGATAGAACTATGGCAAAAGATGACAAGAGGGTAATGGCTACCAGACTAGAAGAAAGGATATCAAATGTTGAGAAGCTCACAAATACACAAATGGATCTGATGAATCAACTAATGATTGTAAATCAGACACTGAATCACAAGGACGTGGATATTGCAAATCTAAAATCTCACAATGAGATACTAAAGAATGAGTTGAAGAATGAGAAGGAATCTATGGAGAAATTCAACAAACCAAAGAAAGTAATGAAATATTTTGAGGAACTTATGAATTCATCAAGTTGTTCTAATGAGTAATACAAAAGGTATTACTCTAGACAAAATAGGTCATTATATTTCATCATCCAATATGACATGCTATTTAGAGCAAGTTATTTGTTTAATCCAAGAAGTTCTATAAGGAAAAATCTTATCAAGAAGAAGCATAGTGGAGGATTGTCTTGACATTTTAATCAAGATAAAAAATCATTTATCTAGTTAGTGAGAATTATTACTAGCCATATTTGAAGCAAGATGTGAAGAAGTTTATACAAAGTTTTAGGGTATTTAAGATGGAAAAAGGGCAAAGAAGAACATAGGGTTGTATCAACCATTACATGTACCACATACCAACATGGATTTTGTTCTTAGTTTATCAATGACTCAGTGAGGGCATGGTTCAATTTTTGTGGTGGTTGATAGGTTTTCAAAGATAACACGTTTCATTCCCTGTAAAAACACTAGTGATGTCATTTATGTGGAAAAAATTTCTTTAGAGAAGTGGAAAGACTACATGGTCTACCAAAGAGCATAGTTTTAGAACTAGACACCAAGTTTGTTGGGTATTTCTCAACACATTTTAGAAGAAGTTAAAGATAGATTTGAAGTTTACGTTGATGAGGACACAACTTGAGAAAAATGGACGCAATAGAAAAGAAAACTTATGTTATCTAAAATGAGAAGTTACAGCATGTATTATAGAAAAAAAATACCAACTACATGTCCTATGGGCTAAAATATTATCACATTCTAGAGAAAAACCCTTCTCACAATACCTTCTCCCAAACTCCCTAAAAACTACCTTTACACCTCAAGAATACATAGTCAAAGACACTAAGTATCTTTCCTTAGGTTTAGGATTAGGAATACATTTTACATTTTGAAATTTAATAGCTAGTGCCAAAATAGAGCTTCAAGAAGTCAAATTAGAAGCTAGTGTAAAAATAGAAGGTTCCAAAAAAGGTAGTCCAACTTTTGGGAGACATAACTTTTGATATGGGTCTCTGATTGACAAATTGCTAACATTTATAGAAATATATCTTAGTGCTATATAGCTCCATGAGATACCCATGAATGTCTCCCATTTTTTGGGTCCACATGAAGTCATTTAGTGTCTCAAACTAGACTCCAAAACATTTCTAGGAAGTCTTTGAGTAGCTTAAAACTACAATAACTTTTAAACCATAAAACATTTGACCTATTTCTTTTTCTAAAGCACTTAAAATTTAAATTAAAACCCTCCCTCCAAATCACACCCTTTAACTCTTCATAATTATAGATCTATAACAAAATAACCTACTTTCTACATTGTACATATATTGAGGTGCACAAAAATAGTACCCCAGAAAAGTAACAATTGAAATATGAGAGTTGAAATCTCTATTTTGTTCAAATGAGTATCTATAAATGCTAACACATCAAACAAAAACTATCACTAAACATATTTTGGGTAATACAGGATTGCCTTTACATTACTTGATGCTCCTGCATTAGATGGATGGACATAGGTGGTGAATAAGAGTTTGGAGAATTTGCTGAGGCATTTCGTTGGAGATAAGTCAATGAGATGGAATTTGATTTTACCATAGGAAAAAAAATCATATAATAATTATCTCAATAGAAGTATTGGTAAATCACCATTCCAGATTTTATATAACAATAGTCCCATAAATGCTTCTAAATTGAGGAAGATTAAAAAATAAGAGATAAGTAGTGTTGAAGCTAGGGATTTTTGCAAAACACTTGAAGAATATCCATGAGGAAGTGAGGAGGGAGTGATTTCCAGTAGGAATACATAATGAGTTTAAAATGAAGAAGTTTGGACCATGCAAGATACCAAAGAAACATGATTCAAGAAACATATGTGAAGTAGAGTTGCCCACTGAACTAAACAATTCACTATTATTTAACATTTCTAAGATAATAAGGTGTCATAAAAGAGGTATTAAAGATGAGGTCACAAAATCATAGTGGAGTATTTTGATAGCCAATATAGCTACAAAGGTGATTGAGGATATATTGGATAGTTATGTTGGTAGTTCAAGCACAAGGACCGAGACATATGAAGAATATCTGGTCAAATGGAAAGGATGACCTATAGAAGATTCATCATGACTAAAAAGGGAGGATCTTAACCATCTTGGTTTTCCTCTAAACACTTGTGACATGACAAGGCCACTTCTCAAATTAGCCCTAGTGTTTAATGCAAGAGTGTCATGGGTGTAATGGCAATCTTGCATCACCCAAAAATATTTATTTTTCTATCTTTTCAACAAGGGCTAGTTCAATTAGAGTTGTTATTTTTGAAAAATGACTATTTTTAGTAAGTTGGTCATATGAGCTCAAAATGTTATAATTTCATATGTGGAGATTCATCTTAGTTATATAAACTTGTTAGTTGAGCTTCATTGTAATACTATATGTATTACAAAATTTGTTGAGGATTTTGAGTACAAAATATTTGAGCTTAATCTTGAAGGCTTCAATATCTCTTAAACAAGGTCAAAACCTAACTGATGGTACTTATGCAATCAATGCATTATAGATTAGGAGTTTTCATTTCTATAAAGTGGGAATAATAGCCAATTAGAGCTATGTTATGAAAATTATGGCCTTCGAAAGTTTGGATACCTAAAATTATAATTTGTAATTGTTTTGAGCCCACTCTATGTAATAAATATGAAAATAATAATTATTTGGGGATCATTTGACCTCAAGGGTTAGGGATAAATGTTTAGAACCTTCCCAGATGGTGAAAATTTTCCTATACAAGGAAGGCACATAGGGTTGTCTAAGAAAATTCTAGGTGGTAGTTTGTAGCTCTATTCTATATAATATTGTAAAGAAAGAGCACATGTGGCTTTGCATACTATGTTTTTGAAGTTTGTATTTCTATACTTTGGAGATAATAAGAAGCTCAATTTCTATTCTTGCAAAATCATTATAGTGTCTCTATTTCTATTATGTGTTTTTTGTATTTAGGGAAGCGGCCTTCATCATTACATTAAGACATGATTCATCTTTACATGCTTCAAATGTACTCTTAAGTTCAACTTGTACAATCAAGCATAATTCATTTATCATTTTTTCTCTAGTCATTACAACACTACCTACATTTCCAATAATTTGATCATTAGAATTATTCAAAGTTGCAAGCCTTGGTTCTTTAATCTAAACATGTAACCCATTGTCTATCTCAAATAATTATTTCTCTTGCGTACTCTGATTTTGATTATAAATTTGGTTATGTCTTTGACTTGTGATCGCTTGATTTTATTTCTCATCTGAATCATATTCAAATGTTCTTTATTACACCTAAAAAATTTCATCTATATTTGGATTTTCACTCTCAGTGATCTTCTTTAGTCTTAGATTATAGAATATGTAAGTTTTTCTCTTAGTAGAATAGCCAATAAATATCCCTCCATCACTTATAGGATCAAAATTTCCTATCTCATCATCTCTCTTATTGTAACATTTGTTTCCAAAGATTCTAAAGTACCTAATTTGTGGTAAAAGACCAAACAAAAGCTCATAAGAAGTTTTAGTTATTTCATGCCTTATATGAACTTTGTTCAAGGTGTATACTGTAGTATTTTCCACTTCTCTCCAATGTACATGTGCCACCTTAACTTCAAGCATCATGTTCTTGTTGTATCAAGAATACTTCTTTTTCTTCTCTCCACTACACCATTTTATTGTGGTGTTGTATGAGATGAATTTTATGTATGAATACCATATTCCCCATAGTATGCATTAAACTTATCAAATATAAATTCTCCTCCTTTATTAGATCTTAAGCATTTTACGTTTAATCTATATTCATTCTCTACTTTAGCTTTATATATTTTAAACTTATCAAATGCTTCAGACTCTACTCTTAGAAAACCAATCCATATCATTCTAGAGTAATAATCAACATAACAGATAAAATGTATCTCACCATAATATGATGTTGTCTTTATAGGATAGATAAGTCTATATGTGCCAATTTTATCTTCCATTTAGCAGTAGATGACTTGCTCCTATAATTGTTCCTTATTTTCTTACGCATCACACATTCTTTGCACATCATGTTAGTATGTTTTATAATCAAGAAAATCTTTGCGTGTGTTAGAATTATTGACTCTTCCCATATTATCAAAGCTTACATGACAAATAATTATGTGACATAACCTTTGTCAATTTTAGAAACAAAATAACTTACCTATTAAGGATTTAATTAAAAAACCATTACTTGTATTAACACTAATTTTAATCACATTTCCCAGTTGATCTCTAATTAAACATCATCCATCTAAGAATAAAAAATGATAACCCTTTTTTGGTATCTCTAATTGTTGTTTTCTATTAGTGCCAATCACTTAGTCATTTACAAGGCAAAGTCACATGGTCATCACTATGACCAAGCTACTCTACATAGGCCGAGTCATGTACATAAGATTGTATGTGCTGAGTAATTCTATAAAATCTAAGTAAGTGTGGTCACAGAGCAATTTTCTATATGGACAATGCTCATTTAGTGACCAATCAAGTCATCAATAAGCAAGTGAAACTCCAAGTATATAAGTATCAACTGATATAATATGTGTTGAGCAATAGTATTACCAAGCACTAGTAATAATAGAGATTGAGAAATACAGAGTGTACATAAAAATTAGAAATGGAATAGAGTTCTAGGCAAAATGATTATCAGGATGACTTAGAAGGATTAGTTAGGTTTTGAAGAGGTTGTTATAGAATATTTAATACTTGTTGAGGTTGTTACAAAACATTTACATGGTGTGGATCACATATCCACATGTGTATGTTTAACAATCAAGATTGAGAGGCAAAACATGGAACCATCTAGAAGACTCTTCCTGGAATCTTTATATAGTGATGATCTTAACCTAGATCAAGTGTGTGGAAGTGATCACATGCGAGCATGTGAAAATCAGAGAGAAGAATATTAGAAGTCATTCAAGGTTTCTATTATCATCTAACAGAACAAGTGACCTATTCATAAGCAGTGAAAGTGGAAGGGAAAGACAAGAGCATCAGATCAAAGGAGAGGATTAGTTAGAAAGGAGATGGCTTGAAAGCATCTTAAAGAGAAAATTGAGAGTTAGGTACTGAGTCAGTTTTAACAAACTTGAATTAGGGTAAATCCCTTAACAAAGTGATCTTAACATATCTTTGTAAATCTCCTTACAAAGTCCTTACTTAGTTGTAAGTGTCAAATCCTTCAACAAGGTGAAACCTAACAATTTCTTAAGTCTTTAATAGGACAGACTCCTCACAAAATAGACATATATTATGGTCAAACATTATAACCTTTACTGGTTAACTTTATTAATACAGTAGTGAAGATTTGTGGGTGTTAACCCCACCCCTATTTTACCTTCACCTTGGAGGGTTTTTGGGTAACAAATAGTGTGTTATGTGTTATTTATTTCATGCATGTGATTGAATTTATTTACATGTCACAGCAAGTTTACATTTATAGATTTACATGCATAAGTTATTACTAGATGTGAATGAATCTGTGAAAAGGTATAAATTGTTATAGATTTTGATTGACGCCACCCCCCCCCCCCCCCCCCCCCCCCTCCATTCTTAGTATCAGTTTACTTCTCCATAAATCAACAATTGGTATTAGAGCACAAGTTCTCTTAAGGAAGCTTAAAGGCTTGGAGATTAGGTCTTGAAAGATGGAGGCTTTCAAATTGGACAAGTCTATTGAGAATCAGGTGATTAACATCTAACTCACATTGTAGAAACTAGAGTAGGCAAGACAAAATTTGAAGGATTTCCTAAAACGGAGAAAGGAAATTGCCATCAAGATAAAGCAATTATCTTATGAAGAATTTGAAAGTAAAGCACTATTTGGACCAATCAATCCTAATGACAAAGCATCTATTGAACTACTTGAAAAGAACAAACTCCTCAATTGAGAGATAAGAGAACTAAAAAGAGAACATGAAATCCAATTAGTGAGGCTATGTAAAGTGACTAAATAGAGAAAGAAAGATTAAGAAGATAGAACTATGGCAGAAGATGATAAGAGGATAATGGCTACTAGACTAGAAGAAAGGATATCGGATGTAGAGAAGCTCATAAATACACAAATAGATTTGATGAATCAACTAATGACTGTAAATCAAACATTGAATCACAAGGATGTGGATATTGCAAATCTAAAATCTCACAATGAGATACTAAAGAATGAACTAAAGAATGAGAAGGAATCTATGGAGAAATTCAACAAACCAAAGAAAGACATGAAATATTTTGAGGAACTTATGAAGTCATCAAGTTGTTCTAATGGGTCAGGATATTCATGCATTGAAAAAGGAGAATCATCTAGTAATATAGAAATGAGAAATGTAATGCCAAAAGACAAGACAACTTGCTATCACTGTGGAAAAATTGGCCATACTACAAATATTTGTCAAAGCAAACATAGTATGCAAAATTCTAAACCCAAATTTAAGCGTTACTATTTTTATTGCAAGAAAAAAGGACATCAAATACAAGAGTGTAGGTCAAAATTGAGAAATGCACCTACTACGCCTAGATTTGAAGGATACTAGTACAACTATCATAAATATGGGCATGGAGAATTTGAATGCAAATCAGAGACAAAACCCTACTGGCCAAATCAAAGAAAGAAGAACTATGCACCTAATAAGGCATGTTCTGAATGTCATAAGTTTGGACATCAAAGCAGGAATTGTAGGACTAAAGTACATTTAGACAATTAGACAAAGGCAAAGGAAAAGGCAAAGTGGATAATGAGAAAGTAAGGAATGAAATGAACCAAAAATGGAAAAAGAAACTAGAAGATGGAAATAGTGGAGTTAATAAAGGGTGATCATGTTATCTCTAACTAAGACAAATAGGTAAGTATGGAACTGTATTCTTAAATGATACATCAAACAACAGTTCATTACATAAATATGTGCCAAAATTTCGTATTTGCATATATAAGATGCATAAGAACAAAGTTTATGAAAGGTTGTTAAGTATCAATATACTATCTATGTTGACTGAGCATTGCAACATAGACTGAGCATTCTAATAAATACCAAAGGCTATAAAAGAGACTGAGCTATTATGCTAGTTAGCTTCCACTCAACAAATGGAAAAACATTAATGGAAAACCTAATTTATTAAAAGATGAGGTATATAATAGATTTCAAGTACATTATTTCATACCTTGCATCCAAATTTTTGAAGAGCTCTGAGTGATTAAGCGATCAAGCATTAAAGAGAATTCAAGCAACCAACAAAGATTTCAAGGAACAAATTGAACAAAAAGGTTGAATGAGAAAGTTATCAAGTGTTGAGTATTTAGTGAAGGAAATACATCAAACCCTAGTTAGGATCATGATAGCTTCATCAGCCATTGGAATGAGCCAAAAGGTTAGTAAATTTCAATTGGTGATGAGTGAGACCTGTTCTCCACCTAAATTTTGTGCTATTCCAAAAATTGTTGTTAAAGGAGACTCAACGGGTGTGTTATCCCCAATGCCACCTAAAGTCATCATGATTCACAATATCAGAAGTTTCTACATGTTCAAAATTGGAGAAGTAGGAGACTATGAGATCAGGGAAGCTTATGAGAAGTTGTGTGATGAAGGAATCTTGAAGGATGAGTTTTAGATTATTGAAAGGAAAGGGTTAACTTGAGCCCTAGAATTTCTAAGAAATTTTAGAGTGGAATGAATCAACATTGTTTTAAGCAGAATTCATGATATGAAGTATTGGTTACAAGATGGACTAGTTGAAATCACAAATATGATGATGTATAGGGTTACTGGCTATCCAACCCTAGATAAGAATAAAATCATGTGATGCTTGAGATGAGGAGATGTTGAGGCTAATATAGGAGTTGAGTGGAATGGATAAGGTCTGTCCATTACAAGAATTTGTGATCCACTTATAGAATTTTCAGTGAGAGTCATTGCTCATAAATTCTATGAATGTAGCAGATTAAATAGTGTGTTGAGTATGGTTGTGGACCAAGCATGGAAGATTTTGATGAAAGATCATGAGTATGATCTTGTTGAGTTGCAAATGGTACAATTGGTAGAAACCTATCATCCATAAGAAAGGAAAAGAATTTAATGTATAAGTTTGGTTCCCTAATTGTTTGTAAATTCTTTTATATTTAGAAGTACTTTCTTGACATAGGTAATGTTGTATGGGAACAAGGCAAACTAGTTACATGGCAAATCAATGAGTTTATTACTCAATTGGGAGACAATTTTGATACTGCAATGAATACATATTTTGATGAATTCAAATTGAGAATGAAAAGGAGAATGAGAATTCTAGAGTAATTGGTCACAAAATACTACGGTGACATTTGTTTTATTGTTGACATGGATAACACATTTGTGTAAGTTTTAAATCCAAGGAAGGCGTGGCTACAAAGTTTTGGATATGAAATAGAGTGATGATTTTAGTGCAAATATTGATGCATTATTAAAAGAAGAGATAGATGTTGAGGCATAACCATTTGCAAGATATGAAGAAGCAAAGGCAAGGATAATAGTAAGCATAAATATAGCTTCCAAAGAAAAGAAAAGGAAGAAGATGATTGCAGACCTAGAAGCTAAATTAGGCACTCTAGGCAAGGGAAAAGAACCATTGCAATTGACTCAAGGACTTGGTGAAGATGAAGAACAAGACGGTGGTGATGAGGAAGAAGAAGTAGAAGATGAATAATCTAACAAGGATAAAGCCCCAATTGTTGTCATACCACCAAGAAGGAAGGCTCAAAGATCAAAGAAGAAAAAGGTAATGACACCTCTACCACCAACTAAGCCAAGGACCAGGGTAGTTATTATTGTCGAGCAATCTATTAAGCTAAAAGTAATAGAGACTACTAAGTCAAGTGAACCTCAAACTAGGAGAAGGAGATTGGTTAGAGGAACACCTATTAGGTAGATCAAGGCTATTGAGGATGTATGTGATAGCCTAAGAAGATCTATAGGATTCTAGTTTCAAATATGTGAGATATGATACACTAGATAATGATGATAGAAATAAAGTTGAGGAAGCTATGGTAGAAATGATTGCAAATCAAAAACTAGCTCCTTGTGCAATTGAGAAGAAGATACCCAAGGATCTATATGATAGATTAGAAATAAGATGACAACAAGTGCATTTTAGTTGCTTGTATAGGACTGAGGTGAATGGTGTGATTTTCTTGGTGTAACCTATGAGGTTTTGACCAGTTATCTTTTGGTGCTTTCCAAATGCTTGTATAGGACTAAGGTGAATATTGTGATTCTGTGAGATATAAATTTATGAGCTTAGGTTAGGTTATCTATGTATATGTTGTGAAGTGGCTTGCAATGGAGGCCAAAGCCCTAAAGAGGTTGCCTGGATAACCCATTGTAAGTTGTATTAATAAGTGATAACATTTCGTTAAATGGGTTAAAATATATTAACAAGAGTCAATGTTTACCTTACCCATGCCTTGAGTGCTAGTGCATGCTAGGGTGGGAGTAGAGAGGATTCTTTGTTGTGACCTTGCCTCATTAGTATGCCTTGTCTGTAAGAAAAGATAATGATGCTACATAGAGTCACGAGGGGGCTAGAGTCTAGAGAGACTACCAAGGTAACCTTAGAGTTGACTCATGTGATGATACTTGCCCACATTCATATTAGGTTTCCTATGTTTCTTTGTTTCCTCTAGGATTAGATGTTATTTGTGTACTTTGTACCTTTGAGATAGATTGCTATCAGGATTCCTTGACTTAGATTCTCGTCACAAATTTTGGATTGTTATCTAAATGGGACTTGAGATTATCTCCTCAGCATGGTGGAAGTGGGTCAGTTAGGTTCCACGAGGTTGGGTGGTAGTGTTTCTTATACCATTGAGATCTGACAACTAGATGTCATTGTTGGATGTACTTGTGTAGTTGTTCCATTCTTCATTCTTCTAATCTTGTGTTTAAGTTTGGTGGCCATATTTTGATGTACTATACTTGATTGTTGGAGATCTTATGAGATGTGGTATCTTTTTATGATATATATTATTTTAGCATTTCATACAATATGACTTGTATAGAGGATGAATATGCATTCTAGTTATGCCATGTGGCATCTTATGTACTTGCATATTATTCATTTGATTCATACTTATGGTTATTCTATGATGTGGATTTTGTTGTATCAGATTTAATCTTAATAAAACTTATGTATGTGATTCAAAATCATGGGACCCTTAAGAGATGTAAGTGTTAATGTATGGATTTGTATGTATGTGAGTTATTTCTTCCACTATATTATCTCTTGTTTTAATCTTTTAAAAAAATGTTTGCCAAATTTAGTGACTTAAAAGGTTAATTTCTTTTAGGTTTCCTAGCGGGGCATTACAAAAGGATAAAATTAAAGAAATGGAAGAAGAAGAAGTAGAGGAAGTAATAGAAGAATCTACAATAAATTAAGAGGTTGCAAAACCTCAACAATACATATTTCAGAGGGCAACCAACAAATTGATACTCCACAAGTAGACAAACAAAAATAAAAATAAAAATAGAAAAAGAATGAGAAGATAGAGACAAAGGAAGGAGCACAGATCATAGACATAGATGACAGTCAAAGTTTAAAACTGCAACTAGTCACACCTACCAAGGAGTCAAGAAAAGACACTCCAAGCTCATCCAAATCCCCATTGGAATCATTTTTAGCAAGCATGGTGAGAAACACACCCTTGGCAACCACAGGAGATCCAAAGATTGTGATAATAAGTCAAATATCAACATTTTCCATAAACAAAATCATTGATAAGATGAAAGGCATCAAAAGGACTCAATAAATTCTTGAGAAAGTAACTAATAAGTTGTAAAGCATCATTCCATTCAAGGCTAGTGAATCTAATCCAAAGAAGAGAGCTCAAGAGGTAATAAATGCATTTAATAATTAGTTTACCACTCTCTTAGAAGTTGCATAAGAAAAAGCACAAGTCAATCATGATGCACAATTATTTGGCACAATATGCAATACACTTAATGACTCTTTACTCTTGTATCAAATAGTTAAGAAGATGTTTGATAGAAGGGGAAACTTTGTATGAAAAATGTGCCTTGTCACATAATTTTATTAGAGACATCACTAAGGAAATAAAAGACAAATAATAAGAGTTGTAGAACATTATGAATGAACTACAACTACCTAATGTGTAGATTGACAATTTAGAAAGTAGATTTGGGAAAGTAAATAATGATATCCACTTGTTAGAGCTCAACAAGGACAAGATAATGAAGAGATTTTCATTGTTGAGGGAACACCTCACTTTGAAAATAAATCATATTCAGAAGTAATTGGATGAATGCCTTAAAGCCAATGAATCATATGAGTATATTTAGATTTGAATGCAACACAAATAACATCCTATGTACTATGTGTTTTAATCAATGTATCTAAAGAAGTTCAAGATTCATGGGATAAAGAGTTAAAAAAATTGAAGATAAACTTTTTTGGTTGTATGTCACACCTATCCACCTAGTCAGCTTGAATTCAAGAAGGTAGAATTCCAAAATTTTGAGTTGTAAATAGTTTTTGACACTCACCTTTATCATTGATGTCAAAGGGGGAGTAGTAGCATGGAAAATTATATAATGTATAATGTAAGGGGGGGTAGTATACATTGTAAAAGGGGATATAAGGTATAAAGTAAGGGGGATTATGTATATTGTAAAAGATGGTATATAAATAGAAATGATTCACATTTTAAAGAAATTGTATGGCTATGTGAGGAACTTCATAAATTTTGAAATTTTGAAATTTTGGGACCTGGCCAATTTTCTCACATGTTGCCATCAATGCCAAAGGGGGAGATTGTTGTAAAATTGGCTAAGAAGAGAGTATAGAGATACTATGAGGTTGTTATTTATGGAAACATATATGCTATATGTAGTGAGAAGATTTTGGAGTTATGTCTTGGAGGAGATAACTCAGAAAATTGTTTAAGTGTTATAAAGGTTAATTGTTAGTAGATACACCTTTTTGATTGGTGAGCTTCAAAAAGAGTGAATTGGAACCTACAGACTCAAGGGAAGATAGTACAAAGTATGAGGATTCAACATCTTAGAGCACATGTCATAATGACTTGTATAGACAAAGATATCAACGATTTACTAGTTATAGTCATGTAGAGGAAGAACATGACAGAGACAAGGAAATGGTAAATTGTATTAAGGAATTATTTTCATTCACCAAAATAATTACTCAACTATTATGGGACGACATCCTAGATATTAACCCTAACTTAGCAAAGGCCAATTTTTTGTTTTGGGACACGTGTGAAGACTCGAACGAAAATAAGACAAAACATATGGGTACAAAGAAAATAGTTTTGGATGTGAAGTTATGTGATGACTATGTCGTTATATTGTAACAATTATATGATGAAAACTTTATGTTATAGCAGAGAAAAGGCAATATACATAGAATTACGCGATGACTATTTCACTGTATTGTAATAATTATATGATGAAAACTTTATGTTATAGTAGAGCAAAGTCAGTATATGAAAAGTTTTGTGATGAGAGCTACAACTGAAGTAACAAAAAATCAAATAAGAACTGACACACTAGTCAAAGTTATGCCTAATCTATCTCAAGAACAACAAGACACATTTTTGAAACAACATAGGAATAGATTTGTTCCTAAATATAGAATGTTATTAATACTACAAAATAAAGAGGAAGTTGTACGACAACAGAGTGAATTGTTGTGGAAAAGAATTCTTGGGCTTACAACAAAGAAGGTAGAAGTTTTGAATATTAATGATGAACATAGTAGAAAAGAAAGCTCAAGTGTGTCGAGTCCACAAGGCATCATGTCTCTTATACATGCTGACACTCCTAACACTCTAGAAGTCGAGCACTCAAGGCTTACCAATGAAGAAGAAGATGATGAAGATGAAAATTATAAGACTATTTTAGCACCTCAGATTGAGCAAAATAAAGAATTAAATAAGGTTAAACCAAGTGCTATTGTTATTTTCTTGAGCATTGATGCACAAGCAAGGTCGAGTGGTGACAACCCCTCACCTACTCCTAAGGCAATGCCAAGTAGCAACACCCATTCATTGAAAAGGAAGAGAAAATAAATAAAGGACATTTCACCAAATAGTGAAGTCAGTCTAGATGAACATATTGAGATGCCACAATTTGATCTAGAAAATCTCACCTTGCAACAAAAAAATTTTCTACAATAAAATTTGAAGGAAAAAAAAAAGGTAAGAAGATCTCAGGGGAGAGCTAAAGCAACGGTAGACACTACAAGATGTAAAGCATATTTTTGTTGATGCTTTTGGCATATATAATGTAGATGAGGAGACATCAATCATTGATCAACTTGTACATATAATTGATCAAGTGAATACTGGAAATTTTGAGTCAAATGACATGTTAGTGGATTAGTCAACAAGAAGAGTTGAGACCAAGGTTATGGACAAATTTTTCATAACTATATATGACAGAAAGTGCTATTACAAGAAAAAACACAAGTAATGATGAATCTTATGCATAAGGTACAATAGGTATACATAATTTTGTTAGATGTGCCAAGATTTATAGACAATATTTAGGCACAGGTAGATAAGACTTGGGCTGAGATGAAGGCATCTAGTAGTGTTATCTTAGACTCAGCAAGATCTAGCATAAATCACTACAATATTTTGTTGAATGCTCAAGGTACAATGGTTGAGCTTCAAGTAGATGATAGCACTATGACATCCAAATTGATCTCAATTTAGGCAATGTTGATACCTCATTTGGAGGTTATGTAGAGATAATTGAAAACAACCCTAGATCTTATCATAGAATATCATAACTTATCAGTGGTTGAGAGTCTAATACATTTAGTTGCAAGACTAAAATTGCATAATTAAATTTTGGAGGCAGCAAGAACCACATGGAATCATGCACTAGCCATGATTACCAAAGTTCACAAGGAATTCACTAAAACATATGGATTACTTTGACTCTTTAACTCCAGCAGCAATCACATCAAGTGTTCAAAAACAAGGGGGAAATGTATACAAGGGAGAAATATATATAGAAGGAGTATCATGTATAGGTAATGAATAAATGTTGTAATGAATTTTTGTATTCATTTTTCACAAGTCATAAGACTTAGGGGGAGAGCTCAAATTTTGTATTGATATGGCAAAGTGTTTTTTCCACTAATGTCAAAGGGGGAGATTGTTGGTATCTCTAACCATCGTTGTCTATTAGTGTCAATCACTTAGCCATTTGCAAGGTAGAGGCATACGGTCATCACTACAATTGAGCTACTCTAGATAGGATGAGTCACATACATAACATAATATGTACTGAGTAATTCTATATAAGCCAAGTAAGTATGGTCACAGAGCAATTTTCTATATGGACTAAGCTCATTCAATGACTGAGCAAGTCATCAGTAATCGAGTGAAATTCCAAGTATATAAGTACCAACTGATATAGTATGTGTCAAGCAACAACAATATCGAGCACTAGTAACAATAGAGATTGAGAAATGCAGAGTCTGCATAAAAAGTCAGGAATGGAACAGAGTTCTAGGCAAAATGATTATTAGGCTGATATGGAATGGTTAGTTAAGTTTTGAAGAGGTTGTTATAGAACATTTAATACTTTTTGAGGTTGTTACATAACATTAACATGGTGTGGATCGCATATCTCTATGTGTACGTTCAACAATCAGGATGAAGTGGCAAAACATGGAACCATCTAGAAGACTCTTCATGGAATCTTTATATAGCAATGATCTTAACCTAGATCAAGTATGTGGAAGTGATCATGTATGAGCGTGTGAAGATCAGAGAGAAGAAGAACAAAAGTCATTCAAGGGTTTTGTTATCATCTAACATAATAACTGACCTATTCATAAGCAATTAAAGTGGAAGGGAAAGACAAGAGCATCAAATTAGAGGAGAGGATCAGTTAGAAAGGAGAAGAATTGAAATCAGCTTACAGAGAAAACCAAGAGTCAAGTACTGAGTCATTTTTAATAGACTTGAATTAGGGTAAATTTCTTAACATAGTGATCTTAACACATCTTTGTAAATCTCCTAATAGAGTCCTTACTTTACTATTTAGGGATGACATCCTATATGTTAACCCTAAGAGAGCACGAGTTAGTATTGCATTTTGTCAAGCGTGTGAATGCTTGAAGGCCAACTAGACAATTTTTGTAAAGTCTAAAGTTATAAATGAAAGAATGCAATATGTGATATTATGCATAAGTTAAAAATGATATGCAAACTTATGTGAAAGCCATATATATGATTTTGAACAATATGTGATTCAAATTCTAATGTATGATGAGAGGTATGCGAAGAGCAACAAAGGAAAGATCATATATTGAAGATATCAACATTATAAAGAAGTTTTATCTATCACTTTCATAACAAGGAACTACATTTTATATTTCATGTTTGGGAAGTGGGTTCATCTTGCATACATGTTGTAATTTTATATATCAAACCCTAATAGGGTTGAGGCTTTTGATAGGGCATAGTCCTCTAACAAGGACCAATAACTATATGCATGTAATAGACTCCTAACAGGGTCAACATCCTTAACCATATACTTTTTTTTAGTGGATCATTTTGTGGGTGCCATCCCCACTGAGGTTTTCCCTTGGCTAGGGTTTCCCTAGCTAACAAAATATGGTGTTATTATTTCTCTTTATGCATGGTTTTTCTATTGTTCAACATTGTTAGTTTACTTTCATATGCAAGTTATAAAGTAATTAACAATATTCAATTTTGGGAAAAATTTTGTAGAATATCGATTCACTCCACCCTCCCCCTCAATATTCCATATTTCTAACAATTGGTATCAGAGCATAATTAGTTAGAAGAGGCTTAACAACTTGAGTAAGATCCCTATGGATATGGAATAGTTGTAGAAGAATCTTGAAGAAGCTCTTGAGTAGATTGATATTCTTACTGTAGAAAGAGATAACTTGAAAGAAAGATATGAAGATGCAAAAGACTACATTGGAAAATTGAAAGACGAGATTGATTATCTGAAATCCAGAAAGGAACCTAAAGATCAGAAAAAATATAGTGATGAATAATTTAGATTGAAGAAAGAAAATGAGATTCTGAAACATGAGTTGAAGATTGTTGAATTAAAATTGATTTTGAAGCAAGATGATAGAAAAGTTGAGTCAAATTTAAAATCTAAGCGTGCAAATCTAATATCCCATCTTACAAAAGTGACATCTAAACTTGAATCCATCAAGTTGGAACATGCAAAACTTGAGAAATACAATACTATTTTGAAAGGAGAGTTAACCTAGACCAAGCAACAATTTAAAAAGTTATATTCTAGTAATGAGAAAATTGATGAGCAACTATATTTTTAGAGACCTTCCTATGATAAGACTGGTCTTGGACATTTTATTGGAGAAAAGTTAGCAAAGAAATCTAAAGCAAGAAAGGAACCAAATCTAATTGTTGAACTTCCTAAATATAAGAAGGATGACTAGAATAGGATTGAACCAAGTCAATATAAAGGTGCACAAAAAGAAGTTGAGAAAGCAAGACAACCTAAGAAAAGTGATGAACCTAAATAGAGAGAGCAAGTTGAATCACCTAAAGAGGCAAGGTATAAATTTAAAGGTAGATTCTTTAAATGCAATGAAGTTGGTCATATGAAGAGAAATTGTAAAGATAAGTCATTTAAACCTATCATTAATTTTTATTGTTATATTCATGGTTTTGGTCATAAAGTAGTTGATTGTAAGAAACTTAGATTTGATAGTACCAATAGCAATAGTAGAATGTTTAGAAATACTAACCCTATAGGTAATAAAATAAGAAGATCTAGTGAAAGGACATATAATGAAAGGAGATCAAATGAAAGACCTAATGGAGAAAGAAATCACATTGTGTATTATAAGTGTTACAACTTTGTACACATTGCAAGAAATTGTAGAGCACCAATTAAATAGTCTGGACCTAATCAAAGAAGAAGTGGACTAGTATGTTAGCTATGCAACAGCTTTGGTCATATAGAAAGATTTTGCATAATGGACATGAGGAACATCAATACGAATCCAAATTTTAGAAGGAACAATAATAAAAAATTTAGAAGGAATGATAACAACAACAACATTTAGAAAGATGAATTGAAAGAACACGTGGAAGAATTCAAAGAGGTATTTGTCAAAGAAAAAGATCCATCAATTTCACATGTAGTATTGGAAGAATAATATTTTGATGCACCTGATGAAAGATTGAAGTCAGCTATTGTGTGTGATTCATCCTATTTGAAATAAGCACCTATTTATTAGAGACCGAGTCAAGAGTTATGAAGTTAATATGAGGTAGAAGATGATGTGTAGAAGCTATGGTTAAGTGTGCAAATGAATTGGAGATTACATGAAGTTATACGTAAGAAAAATAAGTCTACTACTAAATAGAAACAACTTTTGTGAATTGTTAACTCATGCAATTAATGCAAAGATCAATTGGGTGAGATATAAGCCATGTGAGAAATATTGTGTGTATCATTCAATCAAGTGAAGAGTTAAGAAGGAATTAAGAGCGATTTGATAGAAAATTGAAGTGTTTTCAAGTGTGAATTGAAGAGGCCCTAGTTATGTGTAATCCATGTATTTTCTAAAATTATAGTTGTATTTTGAAGATTTGAATCAGTAGCAATGGAGAACCCTATAGTTTGTGATATAAGTGAGAGATATAAGTATAAATTCAAGAAGCACCCTTATATATCACTAGAGGATGGTCCTCCAGGAGTGTTTTCAACAAAGCTTCACATAATGTATTACATGTAGAAGACATTAGAGCATATATACATTGCAAGTTTGAGAGCATTGGGGACAATGACATACATAAAGACCTAGATCTAGTATGTAATGGTGACCTATGATTGAAGCAAGAGTTTGCACATTTGAATGATTTGAACATTGTTAAGCATATGTTTTACACAAATTTTGATAACCATGAATGGAGCATAATCATTTTGAGCAGAATTCATGAAGGGATGTTTTGGGTAGGAGACATCCTTGTGATGATAGAGAATGACATGATCCATAAACTCACTGGTTTGACTAATTGAAGGTAGCAATCTAGTAAATGAGAAGAATGTAAAGAAGTTGGTTAAATCTAACCTACAAACAAAGTAAGATGGAAGAATGTGAGGATTGACCTGGTAACATAAACTAATGTTAGGGTTATCAGTAAAATCATTGGCTACAAAATGAACCACAGTTCTAGAGTAAACTTAGTACCTATTGGATTTATCCATGCAACATACTTGATGACAGAAAAGAAGGAAAGAGTTAATATGTGTGAAATTGTAAAGCAATAGCTACTTGATAACATTGAAAGATTGAAGAAAAAAAAGAATGTTATGTTTAGATTTGAATCCTTACTAAAACATCTATTCTTCCACATGGTTAGATAATTCCCTGATATGAAAAACTAGGAATGAGATAGTGATGAATGCACAATGAGATTGATAACTCATTATTACAAGAAGCAATCAAGGGAAAAGATAATAACAGACATTTCAAGAATGATGAAAAGTTTCCAATATGAAATGAATTGGAGATTCATAATTCTACCTACTTTAGTGGAGAAGTATAAGAGTGACATATGTTTCATGGTTGAAACAAATGCCAATTGTATGGAAGCAGTAGAACCCAGAATGAAGTTTATAGACCCTGTGGACTATGAGATGAGTGAAGAAATAATTGAGGGTTATGTGAAGATTATCTTGGAATCAAAAAGAGATAAGAAATGTCCTAGATGGGGGACATATGAAGATAAAGTCAAGGAAGTTCATAGTGAACTTCACAGCAAAGATATCAAGAAGAAATTTGATTCAATCCTTAAGGAGACAGGCATGACAAGAGAGGAATATAGAGAGGCAATGGGCATAGCTATGGAAATGAGAGAAAGTGGACAAACTAAGGTTTTGGTAGCTACACCTTTGGTAGTTGCAGAAGTAGGAGAAGGAGTCATAGTATTTGGATCTTCCACTCATATACCAAGTGCACCTTATCCCCTAGTAGCATAGGTACAACCTACTATTGTACAACTTGTTCAGAAAAAGAAGCATGTAGAGGAGGCGAAGATAATAGGAGAAAAAACTATCACTTCTCCCAACACAAGGAAATCAAAGAGACTCACTAAAGTAAAACAAGAGGTAGTAGAGTCACCTTCCAAGAAGAGAACAAAGAAATTATCCAATGGTCTGGGAAAAAGGAGGAAAACACTGCAGATGATTGAGTCAAATGAATCTAAGGAAAAATTTGAGGATAGACCTATTGAGAAAGTTGTGATTAAAACAAAGACAAATTCTCATAAGAAGCCCTGGAAACTAGCTGAAAAATTAAATGTTCAAATTATTGATAACAACAGTTTTGTACAATTAAACAAGTTTTACCATTTGTATAGGAACATGGATAGAATGCAATTAGAGAATGCAATAGATAGACATATAATTTTGACAAAGAATAAATTTGAAGATATTCATAAAGATATACCACAAGACCTATAGAATAGGTTGATTAATAGAAAAAGAAGAGTGGTCTACGAGGATAAAGGAATAAGAGAAAATTAGATAAGGAAACTCTGTGAAGTTAACAATGACAAAGAAATGAAAAGAATAATAAAGGGTATTGAAACCTTGCTAAGGAACAAAAGAAGAACAATTTTGTTGATGGGTGGTAATTATGAGGAAGTGAATGAAGAGAAAAAATAAGAAATAATCAAATTCATGACATCTACACCCACTATTGCAAAAAAAAAGCAAGGACTTATGGGGAGATATCCCTGTAACAAAGGAGAAGAATGTACCAGTTGAGTCTGCAGTAACTAAAGAGAAAACTATTGAGAGTTTACTAGTAGATACATCAATGATAGAGGTAGCCAAGGACAATGTGATGACACAATCAACACTGCAGATTACAATTAGTATTAATACTATGCAATTGGATAGCACACATATAATGATTGATGATAAGAAATATCCATTTAAGGATTATGGCACAAATACTATTGATAGTTTGGTCAACTACACTAGCTTTGACAATGAAGAGGAAGAGAAAGAAAAGAAGATAGAAGAAGAAGAAAAGAAAGAAGAAGCAAAAAGGTTAGAACAAGAGAAATTAAAGAAAGTTGAAGTAGATGAACAAAGGAGAAAATAAGAAGAAGATAGAAAGGAAGAAGAAAGAAAAAGAAGAAGAGGAAGAGAAGAAGAAGAAGGAAGAGGAAAAGGAAAAAAAGGAAGAAGAAAAGAAGAGGAAAGTTGAGAAAGAAAAGGATGAAAGAATAAAGCACAACTTGAAAGTTATGATGCATGAATCAACATTCAAACCTCAACTCAAACATGTTACAACAAAATATGAAAAGTTAAGTTCCAACATGAGGTTGATATTATGTTGGATACTCCTGAGAAAGGAAAATATCCTATAATAATAGCACTATCCATTGCATAAAATGATGATGATGATAAAAAAGGCCTTATATCATTACTGAGCAAACTGTTGTAGAAGAATAAGAAAGTCAGAAAACTAGAGAAGACTTTGGAAGAGGTTCTTGAGAAATTGCAGATAATAGTCATGACCAAGGTGACAAAGAAGGACTTATAGTTGATAGAAAAGGAATTAGTGAATTCATTTGGTGTGGAATTCACTAATCTATCAAACATTGCATTAGTCCAAGCTCAAATCAGCCATGATGCACAACTATTTGCTACAATGTGCAATAATGTGAGAAATGATTTACAGACTCTTGATACTAGCATCAAGGAGTTAAGAAAATGTCTAGAGGAAGGAAGGAAGTTGTATGGACAATGCACCATGACATAAAATTATCTGAAATACATAAATGATGAAGTCATTTCAAAGGTAAATGAACTTGAATCATTGGTATCTACATTGTAGCAGCCAGACACTAGTGTAGAAGATCTTGAGGCAGTAGTATCAAAAGTTCATGATAACATCAAAAATTTTGGGCTTAGAAAAGAAAGGGTAATAAAATGATTCTTGCTACTTAGAGAACACCTAACTCTAAAGGTTAGTAATGTGCAAAATAAGTTGGAAGAATGTCTTGCAGTCAAGGCATCTTATGAAAAATTTGCATATACAGACTTGAACATAATTGAAGTAGCCTCCTATGGACTATGTGCACTACTCAACACAAAATAGGAAATAAGAGATACATGGAAAAAGGAATTTGAGCAATTAAAGACAAGTTTTGCATATTATCTGTCTAGAATCTCAACTTTAGTTTAAGAAAAGGTAGCAAATTTTGACTTGTATATACATGTTGGTACCTTTGTCATTGATGTCAAAGGGGGGGTAGTATAGGAAAATTGTATAAAGTAAAGGGAAGTAATATTACGATGTATTGATACATTTAGAAAGGGGGAGTAGTAATCATGCAAAGTATTGTAATGGGATATATAAGGAAAGATGGTTATAAATGTAATGATCCACAAATTTTAAAATTCTATAAATTTTGTAAAGGCCAAGTTTTTGTAAAAGTTTTTGAACAACATTTTGGGACTTAGCCAATTTTCCAATATGTTGCCATCAATTTGAAAGGGGGAGATTTTTGGAAATTTGGCTAATTAAGATAAGTTTGAATAGTGTTAGAGTTGTCATTTCTGACAACATGTACCTTGTGTAAAGAAGGTAGTATGTACAAAAGAAGATTTCACAATTTAGTTTTCTAGTAGAATAGAGATAGTTTTGATGTGTATGGATGATAGAGATTTATTGGCACATGCACAGTTGGGTATGAATAGTACAAAGTGTCAAGATGACATATGTAAGTGCACAAGTTAGTATAGACAGTACGAAATTAGTTATGAATTAAATACCAGTAAAGGCAATGTACATGCATAACATAATATAATAGAGTGTGAATTATGGGTTAAGGAAAATTTTTTTTATGAAATAATTACTTTAGTAATTAGGGACAACATCCTAGATGTTAACCCCAAGAGAGAAAGAGTTAGTATTGTATTTTTCCAAGTGTGTGAATACTTGAAGTTTGACTAGACAGTTTTTGTAAAGTGCAAAGGTATAAAGGAAATAATTCAATATGCAATATTATTTGTAAGCTGTAATTAATATTCAAACTTATGTGAAATCCATATGAATGATATGCAAACTATATGTGATGCAAATTCTAATGTATGATTAGAGGTATGCAAAGAGCAGTAAAGGAAAGATCATATATTGAAGATATCAACATTGGAAAGAGATTTTTGTATCTATCTCTTTTGTATCAAGGAACGACATTGTATATTTCATGTTTGGGAAGTGGGCTCATATTGAATACATGTTGTAATTGTATATATTAACTCTTGATAGGGTTGGAACAACTCCTAATAGAGTTAAGACTTTTAATAGGGTCTAGTCCTCTAAAAATGACCGAGACAGTATATGCAAGTAATAAACTCCTAACAGGGTCAACATCCTTAACCAAATACTTTTTCAAGTGGATAATTTTGTGGGTACCATCCCCACCAGGGTTTCCCTTGGCTAGGGTTTCCATGGTTAACAAAATATGGTGTATGAGTTCTCTTTGTATATGGTTATTTTTATTATTCAATATTGTTAGTTTACTTTCATATGTAAGTTATAAAGTAATTATTAATATCTAGTTTTGGGAAAAAGTTTGTAGAATATTGATTCATCCCCCTCTTAGTATTCCCTATTTCTAAAAGATCCTCATCATGGTTATGCATAGTGTTGGTAAACAGATTGTTCTTCTTTTGACTCTCTTTTCAATTTGCCCAATTTGTAATAAAGAACAACTTTACACAACAGTTGGGAAACTATTTTTAAGAATAACTAGTTTCCCTCTGAATTAAGGTACAACTCCCTATGTGAATAATGTTCGATGAATTATGTTTTATCTCTAATTCCTACTGTGGGGTATGTTCTTAACCAGAGAACAGCAGAGGCAAAACCAAGCTAATCCTATCCAGGACTAACTCAGGCAGATCTAGATTCTAATCCTATCCAATTTCAAGAACTCACACATCCTATGACTTCCCAACATTGGTGATTCAAGAATACTATTTTTTATGCAAATGCAATGACATGAGATGAAAAATGAAGACAATACTCTGATCTATCTCTCAATCACCATTTGACCAAGAATACAAGAAAATGCTCAAAATTTATCACAACAATACTCCGATTGAAAGTAATTAGAAAAGTGTTGCCCAAATATTCTGATTCATAACAAAACCTTTCCTTGTTTTAAAGACACGTATACAATACTCTAATCATATTTTCTTACAATCTACAGCCAAATCGATTACAAAGAACCAAAATATCCATCTCTAATGCATGAATGAAAATGTAGAAAAATGAATGCTTTCCCCTCTACTCCAGCTCTCTGACTATATGCAGAAAAAGCAGAACCCCTACATGCAAAAAAATAAAATAAAAATC
Source organism: Cupressus sempervirens (assembly GCA_028749045.1). NCBI lineage: Eukaryota > Viridiplantae > Streptophyta > Pinopsida > Cupressales > Cupressaceae > Cupressus > Cupressus sempervirens. The sequence goes on from CM053793.1 coordinate 690,265,447, forward strand.
TAAACTAAAATGCCCTCTCTTCTACTCCAGCTCTCTAACTGTATGTAGCCAAGAAGAAGAACGATCTGTTTACCAACAAATTTTTGGCGACTCTGCTGGGGAGTTGGACAAGAAGATCAGTGCTAGAGATTGTTTTTTCAGTTTATTATTGTTATTTTTGCTTGAGATTGGTGACTCTATGTCTTTAAAAGAACCTATTTTATATCAGAGTTTGAAAGATTTGAAAGTTCTTATCATTCAGGTTCCCAGCTCATGTTTTTGGTGACTAAGAGGAAGAATACTTTGGTTTTTCAAGCGACAATATTCATTTTCTCTGCTACCCAGAGATTGGCGACTCCGTTGTAAAAAAAAAAGATCATGCCTATTAGAACAAATTTTTGAAGAACTTGCTGGAAAATTGGTTGCTCATGATCGAGGTAACATCATTATCTTTCCATAAATTTGATTCATATTTTTGTTACTCTTTTGTACAAATAATCTCAAGAAATGTATCGAGGTCAGATTCCTCCATTTGTTGAAGAGAGTGTGATTGATGATGATCCTATGCTTCAACAACTCTGGAGTAAATTTAAAGAGAGTTTCAACAATGCCACAAGAAACAACTTGAGTATAGCTCAAGACCATCAGTCTAGAGAATTATGGAAGCTAATTGAAAAGAGATTCTATGTTCTCTAGGAGTTTAGACAGAAAAGCACTAATGCAAGTTCTAAAAAGGATGCTTTGTCTTCTCCCATCTTCCCTGCTTTGAGAGAACCTGAATTTTCTTCATCCTTAGTATTACCATGGATGAGCCATCAACATGAAGAAGGTAATGAACATGAAAAGCAGTTCTAGCCTGAACCACCACAAAAGGAAGAAAATTTTGTTATTATCCCTTGCTTCTCAACAGTATTTCTTGTGGAGTCATTAGTTACACCTTTAGATTCATCATTTAAGGTTGGAAATGAGACTTGTTCTCCTGATACTGAGCCTGATGCAGTAAGTATGAATCTAGAACCACTCTTAGAACTAAAAACAAAAGAATCAGTTTTGGTCCAGCATGCTGAAATCATTGAAGTCGCAAAAAGCATTCCTAAGGTGGATAGAATCAATGAGCAGAATGAAGAGATCATATCAACCAATGGTTTGAGTTTTGAATAGGAAGAGAAGCCTGGTTTCCCAGAAGCACAACTTTCAACAAATGAAGACAACCTTCTCAATGATGAAGAATTGGTAAGAACAATTGACAAAGAATTTTCTTTCATGCCTTCATTTACCTCTAATTTTAAAAGTTTTAGATTTGAAGAAAATAAAGTCAAACCTTTGCATGAATTCTCTGATGAGAATAATCGGACAGTTAATGCAAAACACGAAGAGTTGAATCCCATTGAAAATTTTTGTGAAACTAGTTTTCAAGTTGCAAAGGTTTGTGATGATACCATATTAGAATCTATGTGTCTTGAAGAAAAAGTGGAAAAATGTTTTGTCAAATCTAAAAATATGATTGAAGAAATGATCAGAAAAATTGAAAGAAAAATAGATAAGTAATATGCTTCCAATTGTTATCTACCTGAAACTAATGTGCTAGCTGCATTATGTTTTAGTAGGTATCCTACTAAATGTGAGAATGTAGATGTTGAAGAAGAAAAGATTTCAGTGACTGGTGAAGTGTTGAAATGTCATATAGAAGATAGAGAAGTAGATGAGGACTTTCATAATCTTGAAATGAAGAATGATCAATTCATGGTGTCAGCTACATGTGGATCTTCTACAGTCAATTCAAATTCAGAGGAATATTTTTCAGAATTAACAAATGCTAGATATAAAGATGATGTTTCAGTTCTGATAGAGTCTACGGCAGTATATCCACAACCTGATGATTGTCTTTATCCTTTACAAAAGAAGTTAGAACGTGTGGAAAATAGGGATGCATTTTTCAGCTTTGGTTCAGAATCGAAAGTTATTTTTAACAGTGCTTGCAAATGGTATGATGATATTTCTCTCCTAAAAGATTTCCAATGTTCTGATTTTGTTAATTCTGATTTGAAAGTTGATATCTCTACTAAGGATGATAACAGAGCAAATGAAGATGATAATGAAATGAATTATATTCCAGTAATGCATCCAGAATATGTTGAATATTTTCTTCCATCATAGAAGTTTGAGTATGCAAGGAAAGATGTACATGAAAGCATAGATGAATCAAAGGTCTATAATGAGGCATGGCTGTTTGGAAAGATCTTGTGGGTCATCATGTTGCAAAAGGCTTTGGGGATTAAGTTCAATAGTGAAGGAGTAGCTAAAGATTACCTATGTTGTTTCAAATTGATGAAGCATCTTCCTCTATTCAAAAGAGGTTCATACTTTTCTCTTCCCGTGAATGGCCACATATGAATCTTTCTTTATTGTTGGTCCTGCTAGTGAGGTTTCCTCACCATTTGTAAATAAGTTTTCTTTCCAATTTTGGTGTGTCTAGTGTAGTTTTTCCTTGCTTAGTTAGATGGTTGTTTTCTCTCTCTTTGTTTCAGTCTGCCCTGCTCCCCTCCGCCCTCCCTATAAGCACTTTCTCATTGATTTTGGTCTAGACTCCGTAACCCAATGCTTAAGGCACTTATTTATGAGAGATGTTGGATTCTCTATGCACTTTGCAATGCATATTCCCCAGTCGGAGCTAGCTATTGCCTGACTTTAAGTCACCCATTTTTTTGGCAATATTGGAGTCATATAGTCCTCAAGTCAGTTTTGTGTCTAGGTCTAAGTCCTTCATAGGTAGGCCATCCTTGTCAGGTTTCCCTCTTTCTTGCCTTCTCATTCATAAGTTGGGTGGGTTGGTTCAAGTGTTGTCATTTTGGGTAGGTGATAGCTAGCCCGAAAAGGATATCATGTTCTCATTGACGATCTTCTCTGATAAAGGATGATTGTGAAGCTGTGATCTCTAGGCCTATATGGGGGATCTAATGGGATTTTCTCATATGATTAATACAATATTATGCTAATCATTTATAAAGAATACAATGGCCCTAGATGGATTGTAGATTGGACTGCAGTTTTGAGTCCCTGCACTATTGTTGGTATATGTGGTATCCAACCAGATCATATCAAATTGATTCCAATAGACCATCTTTACGATGCTTGCCTTCAGGAACCATGCCAAATTGTAGAAATAATAATGTATCTGCAGCATTTAAGATGGTGACTCTTTCGAAGAAAAATTACTACAATGGAATAATAGCCAATTACAACAATATTTCATTGGTAGTTGATAACTGCTGCATATAAAGGATGGTTAATACCTTTTATTCTATTATCTCAAATAATGTTTCAATTACTACAAATAGTGATTATTGGATGGCATGGGCGAACCCAACAACTTTTGGCGACAGATAAAAAGTACCACGATTACAAAATTATGCAACAAGCACGATAGAATAACTATAAATGGACAACTACTGGGCCCAATCATACATGTTCACAATGGATACAAGCTTCTCATTGAAGTTCACAACGAAGCACTATATAATGCTACTATTCAATGGCATGGAGTGCGCCAATTAAACACAGCTTGGTTTGATGGACCAGAGTACATAACATAGTGTCCCATTCAACCGGGAGGAAATATGACATACAAATTTAAAATTGTTGATCAAGAAGGAACTCTGTGGTGGCACGCTCACACATCTTGGTTAAGAGCCACTGTTTATGGAGCAATTGTTATCTACCCTAAAAAGGGCACTTTATATTTGTATCCTGCCCCCACTAGCCAAGTTACCATTATCTTAGGAGAATGGTGAAACATCAATCCTATTGATGTCATCAATGAAGCAATTCGTACTAGTGGTGGACCAAATGTATCAGATGCTTTTACAATTAATGGCCAACCTGGTGATCTATATCCATGCTCCAGTTTAGAAACCTTTATCTTTGAAGTTAAGGCTGGCAAAACATATCTTGTAAGGATCATCAATGTTGCCCTGAACAATGAACTATTTTTCCAAATCGCAGGCCATAACTTCACCGTGGTGAATGTGGATGCTGCATACACAAAGCTGTATAATATAGATGTTCGGATGATCACACCAGGCTAGTATATGCTGCAGCTTGTCACAGCCGGCTATTACCAAGATTCTTTTTAAATCGGGCACGTGAACTATTGTACAGAATGCTTGATGTAAAGGGATAATTTCAATAACAAGATGAAGTAAACAATTCTATGTGGAGTCTATGCCTTGTTTTATAATCATGTTTACCCACAGCCACCAAAGGTACAAAGAAAGATGTAAGAAGTTGTGGACATCATGAGCCTGCAGATGTGAAAGACTCCATGCTCATGTTTGTACTTTGAGAGAGATACCTGCAACCAATAAAGACATGAATGAATCAAAGAACTTCACCAAATCTTATTTGGAGGTAAGGATGATTCATTTAGACTGAATGCCTATAGCCTCCATCGAGTGGTGATTTCGCATGGGAGTTTCAAAGTGGGGCATAGGGGGATGTAAGGACTGTCTTCCCAACACTACCAAGGCATAACAGTAGAGCATATGTGAAGAACCTGAGCTTGATAAAAAGACAAATAAGGCATATGGATGATTATCAAATTTGTGAGATAAGATTGTCGACACCATAAAATGGTGGAAAATCTGTCAAATTACAGGGTTCACAAAATGTTTCAATTACTCCTGCAAAACTTTCCAAACAATATACTGCTACGAAAGACTCTCAAAGTCCTTTGACCACAAAGAACAAAGGAGTTCCAAAACAAGCAATTCATAATCAAATCACTTCAAGTAAGTCTACTCCAAACACAACCCCTGCAGGTAGTGAGGAGAAAGGCAGACAAAATCAAGGTGACAAGATCAACTGTTTATATGAGTTTTCATATGAAAGATCCAGTCTGAGTGGCTCTAAGGATCGACACGCCATCAAGAATAGCATCATTGATGATCCTGATAAGCACAGTAACTCAGGACCAATGGAAATGAGGGGGCCTTCAAATGAGAAACAATAAAAAAGATGCAGCAAAAAGTTTTCCAAAATCTAGTGTAAAGAAGGACAATTTGTCATCATCCAAGCAACCAAATCTCAATAAGGAAGAAGTTTCTTCCCATACCAAAAGTATTGTAAGTGGTACATCGGAAAACATGGTGACAAACTTGAGTACTCTTCATGAGCATGAGCATGAGCATGATGATTTAGAGAAAGTTATGAACATGAAAGATTCCAGCGATCCTTTCCTTGAATTATTCTCTAGACCTGTTCATGCCCATGGGTAGAAAAATATTGCATGTTTAGTAGATCCAAAACTCGAGAAAAAGGAAAGTTCAAAACATAAGAAATCATTTCATGCAAAGATATTTAGCCCAAGTAGCTAGAGAAAGAAAAGAACTGATGGTGTGGAACAAAGGGGACATCCCACAAATAAGTATAGTTGGAATGCAGGCCAGAAGGTACAATCTTGCCCCCCGTCTCCTCAACAAGTTTCTAGATTGTCTCGGACTTCATCTTCATCCAGCCAATGCACTAGCCAAGGCAGAAAGTCCACAACAACACCAACACAACCTTTTAGGTTAGGAACCTCGAAAAGATGCGCTCTCAAAGAATACAAAAAACTGCAAAGATTTTCTTCATGTGGCGAGAATTATGAGTTACATTTGCTTATTCCTTGGGGAAGTATCAAAGTAAAAGGGAGAGGATTTTGATTGATACATAGAAAGAATAAGTTCAAGATTCAGTTATAGAAACTGGAAAAAATCACTGAGAACATGCCTATATTAAAAGAAAAAGGGGGAAGTTAAAGGAAGGAGTTTTCTCCCAAGAATCAATTACAAATTGAACGGTTACGAAACCAAAGAGGCAGAGGAACTAGAAGGTCATGAGAACGGAATTGTTAAATAGGAATTTCATTAAAGTAACTAGGGGCTTCCTTTTTTTTACAGACAGTCAGAGAGCTAGAGTGGAGGAGAGAGCACGTTTGATTTCTGTAATTTCATTCATGTATTGAGATTAATGTTTAGTTTTTGTAATAGGTTTGGCTATAGTCTGCAAGCAAATATGATCAAAGTATTATATCTGTGTGTTTAAAACAAGGAAAGGTTTTGTTATGAATTAGAGTATTTGGGCAACACTTTTCTAATTACTTTCAATCAGAGTATTGTTATGATCAGTTTTGAGCATTTTCTTGTATTCTTGGTCAAATGATGATTGGGAGATAGATCAAAGTACTATCAATTGATCCTATTGCAAAGTTTTGAATGTTCAATCTTCATTTTTCATCTCATGTCATTGCATTTGCATAACAAATAGCATTCTTGCATCATCAAGGTTGGGAAGTCATAGGATGTGTGAGTTCCTGAAATTGGATAAGATTAGAATCTAAATCTGCCTAAGTTAGTTCTGGATAGGATTAGCTTGGTTTTGCCTCTGCTGTTCTCTAGTTAAGAACATACGCCGTAGTAGGAATTAGAGATAAAACATAATTCATTGAATATTTTTCACATAGGGAGTTGTACCTTAATTCAGAGGGAAACTAGTTATTCTTAAAAATAGTTTCCCAACAGTTGTGTAAAGTTGTTCTTTATTACAAATTGGGCAAATTGAAAAGAGAGTCAAAAGAAGAACAATCTATTTACCAACACATAGCAAGGTCGAGGGGTAGCACCCTTGAAGCCAAAAATGAATTTACTTTTGTAAAATGTGTCGAAAGTTAATTTTTCTATTGAATGACTTATTTTATCCGTAATATAGTAAGTGACAAAAAAATTGTATAAAATGACTTATGGTTAGTGATTTTATAATGTATGATGATTTAGGTTCTTCTTGTGGTAGTATTGAGTTGCAAGGGATTGCAGATTGTAATAAGGTTAAAATCACTAGATAATAAGAATTTTAGACTTTCTTTTTGGTAGATATAACACATGATTTGGGTGAACCACGTTAAATATTTGTGTCTTGTGTTCTCTTTTGTGTGCTTTATTACTTTATGATATTAGTTATATTTGTATGCAATTGATATTTTTTGTCTCTCTAATCCTAAAAGAACTATATCAAAAGATGAAGTTTTCTATAAGATTCTGAGATCTTTATCTCTTCCTTATGACAACAAGGTAAATGATATTGGAGAATTTATTCCTCTTATAAAATATTTTAAGAGAGAAATGTTGATTGGGAAATCATAAGCTTTTGAGACTAGTAGATTAAGAGATGCCTTGCCTAGAGTTGAGACTACTTTTGAAGCTAGTGTATATAATGATTAAAGAGTATTAACAAAGAGTTCAAGCACTAGTGGAGACTATCCAAGATATTGGGTAGATATTTAGTAACAACAAAAGAAGATTGATGAGCTTATTTAACTGACTGCAAAAAGAAAACCTAAAGGTGAGAAACCTTCTTTTGTTTTGTTAGAATTACAAGGAAATTGGTCATTTTTCTTATAGACATTCTACAAGAGAATCAAAGGCTAAACCTAGAAGACCTTACAAATCAAAAATTCCTAGGGAATATCTATATATGAGTGATGATGAAGTTAAATCTAAAGAGATTAATTTTACAAATAATGATGATGAAGATGAAATTGGTTTTGTTGCTATAAAGGAAGAAATTCCTATTAAGAAAGAAAATACACTTGTTTCACATGTTGAGAAAAAGAGATCTCATTGGATAATAGGCAGTAGATGTTTACATCACATGACAGATGACATAGATAAATTTTTTGAGTTTGATAGTTATGATGGTGGTTTAGTAAGAGTTGGTAACAATGTACCTTGTCCTATTAAGGGAAAGGGATCCATTGCTCTTGATGGTACAAACACTAAGGATGTATCCTTTGTTGATTGTTTGAAACATAACTTATTAAGTGTTGGATAACATGTTGACAAGGGCTATCATCTATAATTCACTAAGAAGACACGTACAATAAAAAATAAGTATGGAAAACTCATTAGCACATGTACAAGAAAAATGGGTAATATATTTCAATTAAATCAAACTGATATTAGTTGTTTGGTTGCAAAAATGGATGATAGTTGGTTATGGCATAGAAGATTTTGTTAGATAAATTTTGATAACATAATGAAGACAAGTAACTCTAATGATCCAAGAAATCTACCAAAGATTGTCCAAACTTCTAACATGATGTCCAAGGAATGTGCAATAGCTAAACAAAAGAAGACAATTTTTCTTAGCAAGACATTTACTACTTTAGAAAAGTTGGAAATTGTTCATATGGATTTATGCAATCCTACAAAGACTAAAACTTTATATGTTGAGAGGTATTTTAGTATTTTCATTGATGATTATATTAGAATAATGTAAGTTGCATTTTTAAGGTGGAAATCTGAGGCTTTTGACAAGTTTAAAATATTCAAGGATAAAGTTTAAAATGGATCTTGTATGAGATCTGATAGAGGTGTAGAATTTATTTCTAATCAATTTAATGCTATTTGTGACATAGGGAGAATAAGAATAGCTAGGGCCTAGGGAACAACCAGCTATCCAGATCAACCTGCAAGAGTTAACACAGTGGAAAACACAACACAAATACAACACCAAGGACATAGAACAAGATATTTATTAGTTCATCGATTGAATAGTATACATGCCCAGCTATAAGGCCTTCTAGGTTATGGCTAGATACAAGTACATTAAGATCTAAGATCTAACTGCAAATTTGTACTTTCCAGTTCTGCTCTACAATCTTTTGCAAACTCACTTTCCTGCCTCCTTGTCACCTCTATCCTCCTTATCTCTAAAACTAAGCACTCTATTTACACTTGCCAAAATGGCTTACAGAACATTCTAGAACATAGAGAAGCTACAAGTCAACTATCAACAAATACAACTACCTATACCAAAATTAAATTTGAGCAAAGTGGGCCCAAATTGGAACCAAACACAGATTACTTGTCAAATGAAAGCTTTTCAAAACTAGCACTTAACATCCATACGAACTCGACATCCAAAGAATTCACTTGGTAACAACTCTAAACTTGACATCCAAAGAATTCACTTGGCAACCAAAGGAATTGCATGACACCCAAAGGATCACTCGACAACCAAAGGAATTGCATGACACCCAAAGGATCACTCAGCAACCAAAGGAACTCGACAACCAAAGGAATCGCTTAACACCCAAAGGATTACTCGACAACCAAAGGCTTCGCAACAACATAAGAACTCGACAACAACTAATTAAATGAACAAAAGTGCGAGATTATAAGGAAACCTAGGATGCTCATGCATTAGACAACCAGGGTTGGAGAAAATGATTCTCCTGAATCATGGAGATGTCACAACCTGAACTGAATCCAACTCAAATTAATAAATCCAGGAAGCATCTTCCATAGGTTTGTTCTTCCACTTCACCAAATATTCATAGTAATCTTTTCCCCTTGTGCTCTTTCCAACTCTCCAATCCAATATCTATTCAACTTCTTCAATCTGCTTCTTAGGATAATCCTCTAATACAAAAAATTCATCTTTGACTCATGGTACTTATACAAATCAACAACATTGAATATAGGAGATATGTCCATGTCATCAGTTAACTCTATTTCATAAGCATTACTACTATCAAATTTTCTCAAGATCTTACAAGGTCCAAACTTCTTCATTTTTAACTTACTATGTGTCCCAACTGGAAATCTTCCTTTCTTCAAATGAACCATCACCTCATCACCAACTTGAAAATCATGATGTCTCCTAGATTGATCAACATTCTCCTTACACTTTTGATTACTTTGTTCCAACCTCAACTTCACTTCCTTATGCAAAGACTTCATAAAATCAACAAATTCTTCTCCTACAACACTTCTCTTCTCTTCACCAACAATATCTCTCAAATCTGATACTCCTCTAGGTTGCATTCTAGTAACACTCTCAAAAAGTGTCTTCCCTATACTCCTATTCATACAATTGTTATATGCAAATTCAACTTGTGCTAATACCATCTCCCAATTACTTGGCTTATTCCCAACTAAACATCTCAACAAATTACCCAAGCTTCTATTCACAACCTTTGTCTATCCATCTGTCTATGGATGGAATGTAGAATTAAACTTTAACTCAGCACCCATCTTCTTCCACAAAGTCTTCCAAAAATAACCAACAAACTTATTGTCTCTGTCATAAATAATACTTCTTGGTAATCCATGCAATCTCACAATCTCTTTGAAGAAAATTTTAGCAATATGCTCAGCATATGATGTCTTCTTACATGGTATGAAATGAGCCATCTTAGAAAATCTATCCACAACAACAAATATGGAATCATACCCCTCCAATGTCTTAGGTAATCCAAGAATAAAATCCATACTAATGTCACTCCAAGGTTTCTTAGGAACAGTAATAGGTGTATACAAACCAATATTCTAACTTACTCCTTTTGCAACTTGACAAATTCCACAACTCTTTACAAATTTGTGAACATCCTTATACATTTGTGGCCAATAATACTTCTCTTTCAACAAACTCAATGTCTTATCAATTCCAAAATGTCCAGTCAATCCACCACTATGCTTTTCCTTAATCAGATTCAATCTCATAGAGCTTCTAGGAATACACAACTGAATACCTTTGAACAACATACCTTCTTGAATGAAATACTCATTATACTTAATTATGTGATTTTTCATATTTGGTGCTCTACACTCTCTTTGTGCCTCAGAAAAATCAGGGTTAGTATCATGCAACTCTTTCATTTCATCAAAACCAAGAACTTCAATCTTCATTTTAGTCAACAAAGAACGTCTTCTACTCAATTCATCAACAACTCTATTAGTAACTCCACTCTTATGTTTAATGACAACTGTAAAATTCTACAAGTACTCAACCAACTTGATATGTCTTTGATTCAATTTATGTTGACTTCCCAAGTATTGTAAAGCTTTATGATTAGTATACAACACAAACTCCTTAGGAATCACATAATGTCTCCACTTCTTTAATGCTTGATCAATGGCATAAAATTCTTGATCATACACAGAATACTTCATTTTAGTATTATTCAACTTTTCACTAAAGAAAGCAACATGTTTTCCTTCTTGATTTAATATAGCTCCTATTGCATTACCAATTGCATCACACTCAACTTGAAATACGTTGTTGAAATTAGGAAAAGCCAATATAGGTAATTTAGCAACCTTTTGTTTCAAAGTCTCAAAACTCTTATCAGCTCCATGTGTCCACTTGAATTCCTTTTTATCTCCTCTTATTGTCTCAGTGAAAGCATTACAAACAACATTGAAGTTCTTCATAAACTTTCTATAAAAACTAGCCAAACCATAAAATGATCTTACCTCACCCACATTCTCAAGTGTAGGCCACTCCAAAATTGCTTTTACCTTCTGAGGATCCATCTTCAATCCATCAACTGAAATCATAAATCTCAAATACACAATCTCCTCTTGCATAAAAGAACACTTTTTTAGATTAATCAACAACTTTTCCTCTTTCAACCTCTGCAATACTTGTCTAATATGCTCAAGATGTTCTTCCTTAGTCTTATAGAATATTAGAATGTCATCCAAATAAACAATCACAAACCTACCCAAGAATCTTTTTAGAACTTCATTCATTAACCTCATGAAAGTACTAGGTACATTAGTCAAACCAAAAGGCATAACCAACCATTCATACAAACCATCTTTTGTCTTGAAAGCAATCTTTCATTCATCACCTTCTCTGATTCTGATATGATGATAGCCACTCTTCAAATCAAACTTGGTAAAATACTTCACTCCACTCAAACAATCCATTATGTCATCCATCCTCGGTATAGGAAACCTATATTTCACTGTGATTTATTTAATAGCTTTGGAATCAGTACACATTCTCCATTCTCCATTCTTTTTAGGTGCTAATACAACAGGTACAACACATGGACTCAAACTTTTTCTGATCAAACCTTTCTACAGCAATTCATGCACTTGTCTATTAAGTTCTTCATTCTTTGTAGGTGTCAATCTATATGGTGCTTTGTTTGGCAAACTAGCTCCAGGAATTAGATCTATACAATGACTTATGCTTCTTACTGGAGGTAAACCATCAGGAATGTCTTTTGTAACAATATCTTTGTACTCATTCAATAATTTTGCAATTTCTTCTAATACTCGACTACCACTATCCACTACTTGGTCATTACTACCAACACTTGGTCCTCTAGGAATTATGGCCAAACAAACTTGATTCTTCTTTACTTCCTTTTCAAATTGCTTTCCATTAACCATGCAAACTTTTATTGCAGTACAACTGACCTCATCTAGACTTTCAATCAAAGGCAACAATGTTTGCTTCTTCCCATTTACCCAAAGAGTATATTGATTCAATCTTCCATCATGCACAACATATCTATCATATTGCCAAGGTCTACGCAACAAAATATGACAACAATCCATGGGCATAATATCACACAAAACTTTATCAAAGTAATGTCCAATTTTGAATTTCACAAGGCATTGCTCACTTACCAATATCTTATGCTCATCTTTGATCCATGAAACATGATAAGGTTTGGGATGTTTTAGCCTTTGTAACTAGTTCTTATGATGCCAAATTTGTTCAACTTCCACTATCAATGATCACCTTGCAACATTTCCCAACCATCTTACATCTGGTCTTGAAAAGACTTCTTCTAAGGACAGGTTCCTCATCACTTCCTTTATTACATAGGGTTCTTCTCACCATCAAATTTTCACCAGCCTCAGGTCCACTTGGAAAACTCTCAATGTCTTCTTGAATAACAACATTTATGTTACCTTGCCCACTTTTAGAGGATCGACACCCAAAAGATCTACGTCCCTCTTTACCACATCTGAAACAATTGCCATGAAATCCACTTCTAGAATAAGAATTACCTCTTCCTTGGTAAGAATTAGTACCTTCTTAGTAAGAATTACCACTTTTCCATTCGGTCTTTCCTTTGTCATCATTCTTCCATTCATATTTGCCTTTATCGTGTACAAAATTGTTAGATCTGCCACCTTCACCATAAGATCTACCTCCGCCTCTCTGGAATCTACCACCTCTACCTCTTTGTCTTTGTTCATGCTTCTTTGTCAAGATCTCCTCAAATTTCAAGGCATATTGATATGCTTCTTCCACACTTTCCAACTTCACAAAACTTATTTCATCTTGAATTCTAGTGCTCAATCCATTTAAGTACCTTGCAATTTTCTCAATATCATCATCCACATGTCCAGATTTGATGTCTAACCTATAGAATTCCTTAGTATACTCTTTCACACTCATGTCTCTTTGCATTAAATTTTACATATTTCTCAACAAGCTAACTTGGTAATCAACAAGAAGGAATTTGTTCTTTACCTTGTTCACCATCTTTGGCCAAGTTTCAATCTTCTCCTTTCCTCTCCTTTGCCTATTAGTTTGCAAATGCTCCCACCATAGTGAGGCATGACCTTTCAACCTTGTAACTACAATCTTCACCTTCCTATTATCAGGAGTCTTTTCATACTCAAGAAACTTCTCCATATCTAAGATCCAATCTAACATAGCATTGGTATCCAATTTTCCATCATAAGGAACAACTTCTAAAATAGGCTTTGAATTTTCCCTAGACAATACTCTCAACAATCTTGCTTCATCTTGATCATCTTTTGGTTCTGGGTTAGGGTTTGGTGCTACTGCTTCATCATCACTTACATCATCAAGATGCACTCCTCTCCTCTGGGCTATCTCCACAGCATCTAATCTGGCTACAATTTGTCTCAATGTATCCAATATTGCATTATCAACATTGCCTCTACCTTGAACCATCTTTACAATCAAATTCCTACAAGATTGTAACCCTCTGCAAGTTATAGGTCAAATCCATAGATCTACCACCCTATAACAAAATTTGAAATAGGGTTCTACACGATCCAATCTCCACAAGGATGAACCTCAAGCTTTGATACCACTTGATGCAAGAAGAATAAAAATAGCCAGGGCCTAGGGCACACCCAACTATCTAGATCAACGTACCAGAGTCAACATAGCAGAACACACAACATAAATAAATCAACAAGGAGAGAGAACATGATATTTATTGATTCATCAAGTGAATAGTATACATGCCCAGCTGTAAGGCCTTCTAGGTTACAGCCAGATACAAGTACATTAAGATCCAAGATCTAACTACAAATCCACACTTTCTAGTTCTGCTCTATAATCTTTCACAAACTCGCTCTCCTACCTCCTTCTTGTTACCTCTATCCTCCTTAACTCTAAAACTAAACACTCTATTTATACTTGCCAAAATGGCTTACAAAATATTCTAGAACATAGAGAAGTCACAAGTCTGCTCTCAGCAAATATAACTACCTATACCAAAATTAAATGTGAGCAAAGTTGGCCCTAACTGGAACTAGACACAGATTGCTTGTCAAATGAAAGCTTTTCAAAATTGGCACTCGACATCCAAAGAATTCACTTGGCAACAACTTCGAACTCGACATCCAAAGAATTCACTCGGTAACCAAAGGAATCGCACAACACCCAAAGGATCACTCAGAAACCAAAGGAATCACTTGGCACCCAAAGGATCACTCAATAACCAAAGGATCAATAACAACATAAGAACTCAACAGCATCTGACTGAATGAACAAAAGTGTAGGATTACAAGGAAACCCAAGATGCTTCTGCATCAATTTGTGAGGATAATGTAATTCATAGGCAAGCCTCAACACCTAAAACTCCACAATAGAATGGGATAACCTAAAGAAGGAACAAAACAATAAATGAAGTAGCTAGAGTGATGTTGCTTAAGGGTAAAGTAACACATATTCATTAGAGAGAAGTACTTGCTACTATAGTATACACTATAAAAAAACTTTTAGATTAGGAAAGGATCAAGTATGAAGACCTTTATAAATTATAGGTTGGTCATACACCTATTCTGAAGTATTTTATAATTTTTGGAAGTAAGTGTTATATCAAAAGATAAGATGATATAGGGAAGTTTATTCCTAGAAGTGATGAAGGGAAATTTATTGGTTATTCTACTAAGAGTAAGGCTTATAGATGTTATAATATGAGATTGAAGAAGGTTTTTGAGAATGCAAGTGTTAAGATTGATGAAATTTTTTAGGTTCAAGAGAGAACACTTGATTATGATTTTGATGACAATTCAAACCAGACTAGTACAAGTTAAAGACCAGTGATAAATTATAACACAAAATAATAACAACTCTTTGAATGGGGTAATGAAATACATGTATGGATTGAAAAAGAACCTAGAGAAGAACAAATAAAACCTAAATATGTTGTGAAGAATCATCCTAATAATCAAACCATTGGTAATTCTAGCACAAGAGTAATGACAAGAGGTAAGGTAAGAGAATAAATTTGTTTGATTTCACAAGTTGAACCTAGGACTACTGATGAGGCATGTAAAGATGAATTTTGGATAAATACAATGAAATACAAATTTGAGCAAATAACAAAGAACAATGCATGAGAATTGGTCCCAAGACATAAACATAAGAATGTCATTGGAACAAAATGGGTATTTAGGGAAAAAATGGATGAACAAGGTGAAGTTATGAGGAACAAAGCAATGTTAGTATGTAAGGGATATTCACAATAGGAAGCTATATGTTTTGAATAAACTTTTGCTAGTAATAGCTTTGAGAATGTTTTTGGCTTATGCATCTGACAATTTTTTTAAAGTGTACCAGATGGATGTGAAGTCATCTTTCTTGAATGACAGGCTTGAAGAAGAGGTATACATTGAACAACTTGATGACCACTCAATGATGACAAAGACATGGTACATAAGTTAAAGAAGACACTGTATGGATTAAAGAAAGAACCTAAAGCCCTGTATACTAGATTAGATAAACATCTATTGAGTTGGGGTTATAAGAAAGGAAATACAAACAATAACATGTATCTAAGAACTAATTTTGATAGCTTTTTAATCATTATAGTATTTATTGATGGCATTATTTTTGGTGGTGATAGTGAAGCAAGTAACAAGATATTTGATGAAATGAAAGATGAATTTGAGATGTCCATGATTGGTGAGATGAAATATTTTTTTGGGATTGCAAATAACACAAACTAAAGATGTCATTTTTATATCTCAAACTAGGTATCTTAAAGAGTTATTGGTAAGTCATTGGTATGAAAAATTATAAACCTATGGTGGTTGGATGCAAATTGTCTAACAAAGATGATTCACCTAGTGCCATGCAAACAAGGTACACATTTATGATTGACAACTTACAATACTTAACTCATACAAGACTCGATATAGAAAATGGAGTT
Organism: Cupressus sempervirens; assembly: GCA_028749045.1. Taxonomy (NCBI): domain Eukaryota; kingdom Viridiplantae; phylum Streptophyta; class Pinopsida; order Cupressales; family Cupressaceae; genus Cupressus; species Cupressus sempervirens. The sequence goes on from CM053793.1 coordinate 690,281,687, forward strand.
GGAATTATCACAAGATTTTTAGCATATCCTTAAGAGCAACAGTAAAGAGAATTTTAGATATTTGAAAGGAACAATAGATTTTGGCTTATGATATAAAAAATCTAATAATTTCACATTTCATGCATGTATATTGATGCTAATTGGGTTGAAAATGTTGATGAAAATAAAAAACACAAGTAGAGGATCATTCTTTCTTGGTGGAAGATTGGGTGGTTTGGTAAAGTAAGAAACAATATGATATTTCTCAATTTGCAATAGAGGTTGAATATGTTGCAACAACTAACAGTTATAATCAAATTATGTAGTTGAAGAAAATGATGAAGGATATTGGTTTGCATTTTTAGAACCTACCATTATGCATTGTGATAATACAAGTATAATAAATATGTCAAAGAATCATGTTTTACATTCAAAGACTAAACACATTGCAATTAAATATTATTTTGTGAGAGAAAAAGACACATTGAAACATATTAGATTAGAGTATGTGAGTACAAAAGAACATATAACAAGTATATTTACCATACTATTGGCTAAGGACACCTTTCAGTATCTTAGGGGCATGCTTGGGGTGATGTCCCTACCTAGAATTGATGCAACATTACACTAGTCCAGTATAATTGGAGCACTATTCATTCATTTGGACACAATGCTTGATACTGCTCCTTACAAGGAGTGGTCACAGTGAGAAGAGCTACTCTAAGAACTCTTATGATTCATTTTTGGCATAGAAGTGTTTGTTGGCACTTGACATATTTCTATGGTTATACATTGGCTTGATCTAATGTAGGTACTTTGATGAGGATGTTCATCAAAGGGGGAGTATTTTCAAATTTTGTTTGGCATATTCACACCTTTCCCATTGATGTCAAAAGGGGAAAGATTGAATGGAAAACTAGAAGAATGCAGAGGGGGAGAGATAAAAAGGAGTAACAACAACAAGGAATATTGTACATGTTGAGGATATTCAAAAAATTGTATTCAGAAGATTGTTTTAGAATTTATGGTTTTTCATCGTATGCTGTCATCAATGCCCAAGGGGGTGATTATTAGAAATAAAGATCTTGTTAGCACTTGGACATGTTTTTTATATAATGCATCGATGACAAATTTTGTTTGATAACAATATATGCTTATGTGACAATGATAGACAAAGATTTTCTATATTGTAGAGAGACTATTGGTAACAAAGTTGGTATATAATAGGTTAAGCAATGCAAGCTTCAAACTATATTCATGGATGAGTATAAGTATAGTATTTATGCTCATTGGAGATGGAGATGATGTACAATTGAGTTATAAATCATTTGGTGAAGACTAGTAGTAGACCAATGTACATGAAATAATGACAAAGACAACATGTAACATATTGACTATATATTATCAGAGAGGTTGAAATAGCAACAATGAGCTTGGATTGTGGTAGAAGACATGTTTGTGATGCTATGTCCATGATAGAAAGGTTCAAAGATAGTCTAGGAAGGTCGCTAAAGTGAAATATGTGATATGTTTTACTAACAACTGACTGTGTTGATCAAAAGTCCCGATCTTCATTATAAAATATTTTAATTATATTGTAATGTGTGGGAACCTCAATGTAATAATTGTAATGATGCTTAAGAAGGCATGTATACCTTAATAATGTCATATGTAACTAAATACACATTAGGGAAGCTCTAATAGGTCGTGTTGATGAATTGTGAAGGGTATAAATGAAAGTTGTTTCCTTGGGAATCACCATGCATCATGTATGTAATGTATATGGTCAGTTGATGTGTCATGTTTTGGAAAATAAGTTGTAGATTAGTCAGTTCAACTAATTTGGATTAGTTATCCTGAAGTTTGATCTTCATAATTGTTGAAACAATTTAGATAATGAGTTTATCTGTTTCCTTATTAACCTCTAACAAGGTTAGAATGTTCTAACAAAGGTTCAAGGTCTCCTAGTAGGGGATTTTCCTCTAACAAGGATTGGTGTATTGAATGCACTATAATTGACTCCTAGCAGGGTCACATTTTTTCACAAGGAACTTATATATTAGTATACTATCTTGTGGGTGTCATCCCTACTATAGTTTTCACTTTGATCAAGAATTTTCCGAATCAACAAATCATTGTGTTATAGTGTGAGGTTTTCTCTTGTAGTTTATCATTGTTTTAATTATTGAACTTGGAATTAATAGATTTGTATTTAAGTTAAATTTATCACAACTGATGCAACCCCCTCCTTAAACTTTACTTCTTATCTTTCTCTCTCTCCCTCCTTAGTTTATAACACTTCCCATAAATATTTTTCTCTTCTATCTTTGTATGGATCTCTTCCCTCTATCCTTCTCTCCATGTACTCCCTCCTCTCAATGTTGCACACATAGTATGAATTTATTGCAATAAAATCTTACGTATCTTCTCGATAAATATTTTTAAGACATATTTGAATTCTTAAAATATATGCATAATTATTTATACCTATCATTTCTCTAATAACATCATTGTTACAAAAACAAGAGACACAATGCGTCAACGTTCTTGCTAATAATTGGAAAAGAAGGAAAATAGAGATTTATATAGAAAGAAAGGATACAAAGAGATAGTTAAAATAGATAATGATATGTTATTATAAGGACAAGTAAATGTAGAATGCTAGAGAGAGTTGAAGGGAATTTAAGAAATATTAATAATTTTATTATTTTAAGAAATATATAACTAATAATAGAAATCATATTATATGAATGAACTACTCATTTCTACCAATTCAATTATAAGTTGAAATATTTAATTTTTAAAAATAAATTGTTGATTACTTAATTCAAACTACCAAAATATCTAGTAAGTTTGAGGGGTAGTATTAGTTTTACAAATTGTAAAGTGGTATTAAAAAAAAATTAGAGCAAGATTGTAAAATAGTAGCTAGTAAAACATAGTGTAAACTTAAAGAATAACATTTTACAATTGACTAAAACTAATAAATATATTTAAAACAAGAGACACAATGCGTCAATGTTCTTGCCAATAATTGGACAAGAAGGAAAATAAAGATTTATAGATAGAAATCAAGGATAGAAAGACAGAGCTAAACGAGAGAATGATGTGCTATTATAAGGACAAGTAAAGGTAGAATGATAGAGAGAGTTGAAGGAAATTTAGAAACTATTAATAATCATATTATTTTAAGAAATATATAAATAACAATTGAAATTATATTATATGAATGAACTACTCATTTCTACAAATTCAATTATAAGGTGAAATATTTAATTAAAATAAATAAATTGTTGATTACTTCATTCAAATTATCAAATTATCTAGTAAGTTTGAGAGGTAGTATTAGTTTTACAATTTATAAAATGGTATTAAAAAATAGAGCAAGATTGTAAAATAGTAGCTAGGAAAACATAGTGTAAACTTAAAGAAATAACATTTTACAATTGACAAAAATAAACATCAATGTGAAACTAATAAATATATTTAAAAAAAGAAATATAAAACATTTAATTCTATATTTGAACTTAGTAAGAAAAACTAAATTGTGATAACTAAGATTGATTAGACATTCATTTTTGTCCAAAGTTGTGTGAGGTGGAAGATAAAAATATTACTTTTTTGAAAATCTTGTCACAAATGTGGAAAAGATGAAGTTGTAATTAATGCATTCATTAATACATAATAGAGTTTTTACAATATATTTGTATTTTTGTTGACGAAAATTGAATTTTCTCCCTACCAAAAATAGTATCGTCCAATAGAGTGAATGAAAAATGTGATTTATAAAATAATGAAAAATAAGAAAGAGATGTAAACATTTGAAGTTTCTTTTAAACTTTTAAATCTTATGAGTTGATTAGTCAATTGAATTGAATGAAAGCAATAGGAACTAATAATAATAATAAATATAAAACATTTAACTCTATAATTGAACTTTGTAAAAGAAAAAGATTGTGATAATTAATTTTGATTAGACATTCAATTTTGTCCAAAGTGGTGTTATTTTTTTGAAAATCTAATCAACTTGTTACAAATGTGAAAAAAATAAAGTTATAATTAATGCATGATAAAGTTGTTAGAAAACATTAGTATTTTTGTTGGAGAAAATTGAATTTTCTCCCTCCCAAAAATAGTATGATCTAATAGAATGAATGAAATTTATGATTTATAAGATAGTGCAAAATTAGAAAAAGATATAAACATTTGAAGATTCTTTTAATCTTTTAAATTTCATAAATTGATTGGACAATTGAATTGAATGAAAGTAAAAATATTCTCCTTTTAAAAAAAGTATTTAGAAGTATCCTCATTCTATGAGTTGATTGGACAATTGAATTAAAAAATTGAATTGAATGAAAGCGAAAGTATCATGCCTTTATAGTTTCATTTGTTAAATAAATAACCTACCCTTCCTCCTCAAATACAACACATACATTTTAAAAAACAAAACTTTTTATTAATTAAATAATCTACGCGTCCACCTAGAACAGCTTTCGTGTCCGAAAGGCTGTATTTAGTCTCGTGAACGTTAAAAGTTATCTATCATATTTATTATCTAAACCATCGATACTAATCCGAAAAAAGGATCAAAGACTTCACTTTGTAATATAAAAAGCAACTGATCCTTGTATAGGAAAGTCTTGCGTGGCTTTCTCAATTTACCTTTGGTTGGGCAATTGAAGGCAACAGAATTCAGCCATGGGTTCAGCCGGCATTCCACCCAGAAGATCGACAATAAGTCGTCGCAGGACTTCAGGCAGAAGATCGTCAATGAGATGTATGCCATATATTTTTCATTCCTTTTTAATGGATCCTCTACAAGCAGTGCTATAATTATCATGAAACTATTAGACCGTTTGGGGGAAACCCACCTGCTCAGATTTGTTTGAGTGTTTTTAGAATTTGGATGAATATCAGTTGACGGTGCGAAAATCCACTACCCTGTTTCTGTGAATAAATAAAGAGAGTTTCAGCAACCCTACCACATACGCTTACACAAAAGGCTGTTTAATTGTTTTATTTTTATATCATTTATATAAATCTTTCTACTGTACAATCAAATTTCTTTATATTTGATAATATTGTTATTATTATGTCCTTCCTGTCCATTTGTTAAAATACTAGTAGAGGTATCATGATGTCGTCTGTCCAATTGTCTCAAATATTGCATTCCTTATATTTCTCTTCATAATGTATTCCTTATTTTTCTCCTTGTTCTCCTACCCATCTGAGTATCTGTTAGCTCACCAAGAATGTCCGAAGGCAAAGAAATATTTGAAGGTAGGAACCATTAGCACGAATCGTACTTACCACCGCTATATAGTTGATTATTTATTATAAACAACATAGTTTACTTGCAGGTGCATGACAAGAAAATAGAACTAAAATTTTAAATCCACTCAAATTTACAAATGTCACTTTTTGTTATCTATTGTAGTGCTAAGTTGCGGGTCCTGGTTCAGATTTTGATTCGGGTTTGAGATTTTGGTTGCAGGTTCAATCAAAACATTTTAAGGTCTGGTTCAGGTTCGCTTTAGATTTGTCTGTACTAAAACCATATATATGCGGCAAATAGTTCATAATACACTACTATGCTAATATTGTGTTCCAGTCCAAAAATGATAATGCCAACATTAACAATCAGGCTCAGTCAATATTGATCAAATATCATCAAAAGTCATCAAACACATCCTCCTCCTCCTGCTGTGGCAAACTAGAAGCACAAACAGTGCTATTGGCAGGGGTGCTAGCAATATTAGCCTAAGGAACAACCTCATGAGCCCTTGGATGTGATGGAGCTCAAAATTTTTAGAGTCTCCATTTAAGAAATGATGGTGGAGAAGATTGTTTATTTATTATGATATATACGTTTCAATAATATACAAAACAAAGATGGGAATCTTCAGCACCTAAGAAGGGACAAAAGAACATGTATTGGATAGCCAACCTGCGCCATATTAAGATACATCATAGATATCATATGATAGTAAAGTGCGGCTGTATCATAAATATCAATAAACAAATGAAAGGTTCTCAATGGTTTGATTAACAGAGATGATCTGAAAGAAGCAATGACTGTCCCAATTGGAATTATTCCTGCAGGCTCTGATAACTCCCTTGTTTGGACAATGTTGGGGGCTAGGGATCCTATCTCTTCTGCATTAGCTATTGTAAGGGGCGGTCTAACAGCGACAGATGTTTTTGCAGTTGGGTGGGTCCAAGCTGGTGACATTCACGCAGGTCTTACAGTTGCATATTATGGTTTCGTGAGTGATGTTCTAGAGCTTTCAGAAAAGTACCAAAAGCATTTTGGTCCATTTCGGTACTTTGTACCTGGTGCTCTTAAATTCTTTTGCTTGCCAAAGTACAACTATGAAGTTGAATATCTCCCTGTACCAGAACCAATGACAAGCAATGGTACTACTGGTGGAAATCATGGGTTTGCAATTGATGTATCAGAGAATCAATCTGATATGTTTGGAAGAAAATCAAATATTGAAGGATTGCCAAGAGCCTCAAGTTTATCAAGTATAGATTCAATTCTGATGACACCAAGCCGAATGTCAGCAGATCTTGATAACAGGTATTACCTATGCAAGTAGTGAACCTTTTGAATATGTTAGGGCTTTAGACGCAAAAACAAAGCACTTATCCTCTGGTAGGAATTATTTGCCACCTGAACTTGAAGAAGTAGTTCACCCTTCAGTGCAAGGATCTGCAACTCCTACTAGACCCCGAAGTTTGAAGTCCCGAACAGATAAAGGATGGACAGGAAAAAGCACAACAAATGATTCTTCAAAATGTTCATGGGGAAATCTAGTAATTCTTAATCGGAGAAGCCATCAAAGTCATAGGAAAAATCATGTCACACCAGGTGCACATAACATATGCGGATGAGTTGATGCTGTGGAAGCATTCCGTTTACTTCAGAACATCTAATATAAGTTGCCTCTAGTCGAATGCATGAGGATCTATGCATTTTCATTTTTGAAGTAATTTTCCTCTATGAACGATATGATTTCTATATCATATGATGCATGAAGAATTAGGACACGAATATATATCCAGTGCCGAGGGTGATGGCAATAACGTGTATGCGATAAAGGCACGGGAGTGATCAAAATCAATTGAATATGGCTTCGAAATGTTATGGATATACTCGGTGATTGGGAACATCAACAAATATTGTATTCGGTGCCACGAATTGGTTAAGTGATTCTACAGTATTAATCTTGGCGTCTCTACAAAAGTTCTAGGTGTTACATCTTCCATTGGACGAATGCTTTCGTTAAGAATGTAGTCTTATAATTCCGCATATTGTTACCGCAAGTCTGGGCATTATGTTAATCAGTCTTTAACAAATAATGAAATTGTTAATGCAATTAAAACAATGCCTTATCGATGTTTTGAATGAAATAATGAGAAGGTGCAATTTAATAAAAGATACAATGTTTCATATTGAAACATTACACCTATTTGTGAAGAAGGATATAAAAGAGGAGCAAAAAGATACAATTCAGGGGGACAGATCCGAACATTCACACATTCATTTTGAGAAGAGGCATTTTATATTTATTGTAAGGAGGAATAAGGGTTCAGTATGATTTTATATTGAAGTTCCATTATTTTATTATTATAAAATTATTTTATTTTAATAATAAAATAAAAATGTTCTTTGTTTATTATTAACGGCATAAAGATTTAAACTGAGGGGAATCGTCCTTCATAATTATATTTTAAAATTCTGTGTATGATTTTGTTATCAGATAAGTGGACATGGTCAATTAAGCATTTTAAATTTGATCATCATAGGTGTTGTGGAATATTTAATTGTTTCCGCAGCTGTGTCCAGTTTGTCTCAGTGGAGTTAAAATTCAATCTGGACTAATTTAAGATTGCATTATAATTGGTCTGTCGCATCTGGATTATCAAAATTGTTGGTAGTACAAATGCATTGAACATTATGAAGTTGTATGTAAAAATTCTCTGAAGTTGACTCTATCGCCCGGATAAGCAAAGGCACTGGTCTTTTTGTTGAAGTCAGAAAATCAATATATTCCTCCCGCAAGCATAAAATTTATTATTAATCAATTATTCAAAACATTTAACCATTATTCAACATTTCAGTTTCATTTTGATTGAGTTGAAGGACCTTGCCAGTCGAGGAACTCCTGAAGTTTAAATTCGCTATAGAAAACCCTTGAATTAGGTAGTCAGTGTTCAAGGTGAAGGTTTACCCGCCTGGGTGTAGCGGAGCCCGAAGTGCAGGGGAATCTAAGTGATTTCCCTTCGTTGGCCAAAACTGATTGAGAAGTCCTATCGGAGAAGTGGCAGGCTCTTGGATTTCCAATCTGCGGTTTTGGGAACCAACAAGATGCTGATGATGATGATCATCAACTTCGAGTGCACCAAGGCAAACAATTGAATCGTCCAATTCCGCAGGCTCTGATTCAACATCCCAATGCTTTGCATCCCTTTTTTTGTAGGTATTATTGTTGTGTGTTAGGAGCCTTAGGTTTGAATGCACATAGATCAACTTTGCATTTTACTAAGTGGATGGAGTATGTGCTTCAATTCCTTGCGGATGATGATGAATTAGCAATCTATCAAGATTCTAAATTTTAAATTAGAGAGTTAAGAGTTATGAATAATTTAAAAAAAATATAAATTAGTATTCATCAGCAAGAATTTAGAAATTAGAATCTTAAGAGTTAAGAGCTTACTTGTGGTAAAACTTTGATTGCAATGGGTTGTAGATGTTAGTATATTTCTCCATATTAATACCACCATTTACAAGTATCAACACCTTCCTTCTCTAAGGGCCCGTTTGGTTGCTGGAATACAACCAGAATAGGAATAGAAAATTAGAATATGTTTTGTATTCTCTTTTTAGTGGGCCAAATCGGAATTGGGAATAGGAATACATATTCCCATTTTGCCCCTAAAATGAGCATATGTCCATTCCAAAAATACCTATTATTGGAATAACTATTCCTATTCCCATTTTTACTTTTTCTTATTTGATAATGTTTTCAGATCTGTTTCAAACTGATGATATTGAAAAAAATATTTTCAAGATCTGTAAGTAGACATTTTTACTAAGAAGTTATGTTGGTAACCACCCACGAGACATTCTTCACAACATCCAATTGCTAAATCCATGGCTCATCATCGTAGTATAGAATTTTAGAAATCTCAAAATCGGCAATCTTGGGCTTGAAGTCCATGTCCAACAAGATGTTGCACGGTTTCAAATTGCAGTATGAAATTGGCTGCAAATAATCATCATGAAGGTACTCCATTCCCTTTGCCACACCCCCCGCAATCCTCAAGCATCTACTCTAGGTAAGTGTCTTTTCTTCAATGTGCTCGGCCAAGGTTCAATTCAACATCAACTCCATAACCAAAGCCATGGCCCTTGAAGCCCAAATATACCCCAAAAAACAAACCAAGTTATGGCGTCTTGTCAAGTACTTGAATTTCAGCGATCAAGCTCTCCCTCACGGTGACACTCCAATGATTTCATCTTTGAATATCTTCACAACTACAACTTGCTCATTGGGGATGTGGCTTTTCGAATTTTTTAACCCTTGAGAAAACCTAGTTTATTCGCAACATCTCGAACCCACAGAAGAAACGAGTTGTAGATAATGTATTAGATTGTAGGATGATTGTCTATCTCAAATGCATTCAAAGAGAATGTCTGACGAACATAAAGAGCAGACCTTTGGCAGCCAAATTCTTTGAGAGCTGGAACATGGGATTGGTGTGGCCTGTGCAATTCTCATTTCTATTTTGTCTAACCAAACAGAGAGAAAAAAATCCAATTCCAAAATAGCTATTCTGGAATAGCAATTCCCAATTGTCATTACCTATCCTTGCAACCAGACGGGCCCTAAAAGAGTGTGAAGACTACTATCATTGGTGCTTGCAAAACTCATGAATTCTTACCTCACCATAGGTGGTATGGGATCAGGAAAGTGGGCTGCCTTGTACCAATGAGAAACTTTAAGCTAAGTTATTGATTCGACCTCGTGGAGGCTAGATGTAGAATCAGATGCAGATAGGTGCTGGAGGTGGATGGGTGTGCTGTGGGTGCCATTCAGATACCACTCACAGGCACCTCGATGCGGACAAATACCTGTTTCAGGCATCTGAATGCATCCGAGTGCTTTTGAGTGGCATCCGAATGGCACCCATAGGGCACTTGAGAGAATCCACATGCTTCCTTGCCTAGAAAAGAAAGACAAATATTTATTAATATATTTTTAACATGTGGTTTGGTCCTATTAGGCTTAAATCATGAGTAAAATGAGTGAAATAATTAGACAAATGTAATGAAAGATAAGAGCGATATGATAGATTTGAACAACAATGAGACATTGATGCCTCAAAGAAGTTCTTTGTGGGTGAAAATTTCAACCAAATAATACTATATGCTTAGTGCTTAAAAATGGATTACAAAACTGATTCCACAACTGCTTTTGAATTGCAGTAGGTTTCTTTTGGGCTGCTGTCTAGTTGAGCTTATATGGAAATGCATTTTGCAAACCTTTTCAAGTTTGAGAGCATTTTAAGTTGCCATTTTTGTGACAAATAGTGAGAGGAAATTCTCTCTTCAAATTATGGGGCAGGATTAAAAAAAATTAATCTATGCCTAAAATTTGAAACAAGTGAATAGATTGCAGATTATGTACCTTGTAGAAATAACTTTCTAGGGGTTGTGCATCTGAACAAAATACTTGAAAGAAACAATGTAGATCATCTTTTGATCTTGAAGGTAAGAATACAAGACTGAAATTACTTATCTCATTTCTTTGCATATACATAGTATACATATATATGGATATATATGCATCCATATGCATCCGCATCCCTCCCCCCCCCAAAAAAAAAATCCCTCATCCTTTATTCGCTTTGGAATCCACATCCAAATCGGTAACTTAGACTTGAAGATCTTTACATGGAGCAACTCTAGTGCTACTTTCATTAGGGACCACTCGACTGTAGTACCCTGGGGTAAATGCAAAGGCAAGGAGATGCAAACGGGTATTCTTTTTTTATCATCTCTTCACCATGATTTTTTGGAGTTCCTTAAAGAATCTTTCTTTAGAATCTTATTTTTTCTCATTTATGATTAAAAACAAGATATACCTCACCCAAGCAAGATCTATCTATGTCAGTGAATTGGATATGCTCAATTCAGATTCAGTAAATCTTAGGAGATATAGAGCTCAATACCACCAAGATTCATCTAGTATCATTGTCTTGCCGTAATGGCAGCTGCCACTGTATTACTAGATTGCCTCCATATGCTCCCATTAACATTGATTACCATTGTAGAAAATGCCTCCTTATCCTTCACAAGGTGTCTCAAAACAATAGTGTTGGAGGCAAATTGGGTCTCAACAACCTATTTCAAAATCAAAATAGTCATAAATTAAAATAAAAAACTTTGGGAGTATTACTAAAGTCTAATACATATTTAATTTTAAAATATTTTAACTAGCCTTCAAGAGCTTAAATTTCAAGAATTGTCTAAATATGGCTTGCTGCATTTGGTGGTTCGTGATGAACGTTTGGATCTCTTGGGCATCAACATATATTTGTTTGATCCTGTTGAGATAATGGCTGTTGCACACATTGCATAATATTGTAATATTTTGTTATTTTATTATGTAATGTTGCACCTAGGAGTACCTAGATGGACATGCAACATGTAAAGATTCCCATGGGATATCCTTGATGAGTTGTATTGTAACATTGTGATAATATTTGATGAAATTATTTAATGTTGGGGAAAAGAATTAAATGTCTGAAATCGAACTTGGGGTTAATGGGTTAGGTAGCACAATGTTTATGTAATACCACTTGGTGGTTTTGTGGGACTTGCTACTATATAAGCAACCACAAGGGTAGTTGTTGTGTGAGAAGGGAAGAAAGACAAAAAAGATAAGAGTTGAGCAAGACAAAGCTTGATAGGTTAGCCAAGGGAGCATTTGTGAAGATTGGAAGCATGGCGTGGGATGTGTGGATTCATGCTTACTCACATGGATTGCTTGGTTGTGGCTATGGTTTTGCAGGCTTCCATGGTTGTATTGCAATGATAGTTTTTGTTGAATAATACATGGTGATGGGTGCTTTTGGAGGTTGGGTTTTTTCCCTCAATGAGAGTTTCTCAGGGTATATCTTGTGTCACATTTTTTGTGGGTATGTTAGATATTCTTTTGCATGTGGATTTCAATTGCATATTTATTTCAAATCTATTATGGGTTATGTGAAAATGATAATATTTTTGGTTACAAGTTTCCTTACAAATCCACTCAATTTTTATGCCGATTTTTCGTAGCATTAGGTTGAGTGAGTGGATATCATAAGGTGTCCCAAAAATGTGTTTATACTGCTCCTCAAATAATAACCCAACAGCCCTACAATTGTTGGCATCGTTTGTTATCACCTAACAACATTTTGAGAGCCAACTTGCTCAATGACTTGGAAAAGAATGTTTGCAATTGATGGACCGTCCATCACTTGTCCTTTACAATTCACTACTCTCAAAATCACTGCACTTCTTGTGGAGACTGTAATATCATATAGCGAAGGGTGAGTTCTCGCATCTTTCCATCCATCATATGCTATAGGCACATCTATTTCGATCCATGAATCCCTGATGAGCTTCACGGAATCATCTAAATGTGAAAAGCATTAAAGCGAAAGTCTTGAGTGCCTTTCTCTATTTACCATTGGTTGGACAATTGAAGGCATCAAAATTGAGCGATGGGTTCAGCTTGCAATCCATGCAGAAGATTGTCAATGAGTTGTCATAGGACACCAGGCAGGAGATTGTCAATGAGATGCATGTCACTAAATTTGTCATTCCTTTTTAATGGATTCTTTTATATTGCAGAGCTATGTTTATTATCAAACTTTTAGACCGTTTGGGAAAATCCCACCTTGTAATTTAACTCAGATTTGTCTGTGTCTATAAAATTTGGATGAATATCAGTTGATGGTGCCTGAACATATATGGCAAAAACCCATTATCCAATCCTCCGCTTCTGTGAATAAATAAAAAAAGTTTCAGTAACCCTGCCCAAAACATATATCATTATATGGACAAAAGAAGATCAAGGGTAATCTCGGATTATGCACTGCCACACATATGCATACCCCCAAAAGGTGGATTGGTTTTTTGGTTTTTATATTATTAATATAAATCTTTCTACTGTACAATCAAATTTGTCTTTAGTTGATTATGCAATTTAAATCTAATTTTTATAATTATATCTTTCCTGTCCTTTTGTTGAATTTCATTACTGGTTAAGGTATCATGATGTTGTCTATCTAATTGTCTCAAATATTGCATTCCTTATTTTTCTCTTGATAATGCATTCCTTATTTTTTTCCTTGTTCTTTTATCCATTTGAGTATCTATTAGCTTGAATGTCTGAAGGCAAAGAGTTGAAGATATGAACCATTCGTACCAATCTATATTTATATCTATATAGATGATTATTGATCAATGATTTTAAACATTTTGGTTTACTTGCAGGTGCATCTTGAGAAAATATAATTAAAATTTTAAAACCAATCAAATTTACAAATAGCATTTGTTGTTATTTATTGTAGAGTAAGAAATTTTAAATGTATATGTTATTCTTTACTAGTAAGAAAACAGTTAATATAATTAGCAAGAAATATTAAGGGAATATAATTAAAAAGTTGAAGGCAATCAAATTTGCAAAATATCACCTTGTGTTATTTAGTCTAGGATAATAAATTTCAAAATTTAAATCTGTACATTATTGTCCATTAGCAACCAATTCTATATAAACATTTGTAAGTAAAAGAGATATAAATCATAAATTATAATTCATAAACTGATTTTTGAACCTTCGGAATTATTTTTCCATATTATTAGCAATTTTTCTGGAATCATATTATTAGCAATTTTTCTGGTTATTCCATCCTTACCAGGACTTTTTTTAATCATTTAAGTTAGGAGTAAGGGTCCTCTTAATTTCTATACTTTGTGTAAATTGCTGAATTCCTGCTGTTATGCCTTGCGAGGATTCAGCCAGCACCATGACCACCAATAACAACAACAACTGGAGGAATGAGTTATCACACGACTCCAGGCAGAAGATCATCAATAAGATGTACGCAATAAAGTTCTGCATTCCTTTTTAATGGATCCTTGTGTGTTGCAGTTACATGTTTATTGTCAAAATTTGAAACCAATTGGGAAAAGCCCACCTTGTAATTTAGCACAGCATTGTCTAGGTGTTTTAAAATTTGGATGAATATCAGTTGATGGTGCCTTACCATATATTGCAAAAACCCATTACCTAATACTTTGTTTCTGTGAATAAATAAAAGGGAGTTTCATTAACCCTACCCAAAACACATATGATTGGATGGATTAAATAACATTGAGGGCAATCTCAGACTATGTACTGCCCACCCATAGGCATACCCTAAAAAGTCAGATTAGTTCTTTGATTTTCATATCATTACTTTGAATCTTTCTACCATACAGTTCTTTGAATTTTTTTATTTGAGTATGATGTAAATCTAATAGTTATTTTTTTCCTTGTTCTCATTTGTATCTGAGACTCTAATAGCTCACCAAGATGTCTAAAGGCAAAGAAATATTGATGATAGGGACATTCGTACTAATCTATACTTATATCTATATAGTTGATTATTGGTTGTAAACATTATGATTTACTTGCAGGGGCATGTTAAGAAAATAGAGTCAAAATTTCAAAACCAATCAAATTTACAAATATCATTTGTTGTTATTCATATTAGAGTAAGAACTTTGAAATTTATATGTTATTCCTTGTAATGGAATCAGTCAATAAAATTCAAGAAAACGTTAAGAGAAAATAAAAAGTTTGCAAAATATCACCTAGTGTTATTTAGTGTAGGATAATAAATTTAAATTTATATCTGTACATTATTGTCTGTAGTAACCAAACCAGTTGAGCAAGATTGTAAGTAAATACATTTTATATAAACATTCGTAAGAAAAAGAAAGAAAAATCATAAATCACAACAAATTTGTTTGTACCGCTTTAAAAAAAGTTATTTAAGACAAGACGTATTTTAAAAATAAAGAGAGGATACAGTTATTTTAGAGTAAGTTTATCAAAGTTGGTGTTTAGATTTTAGATATTTTTCCTTAAAACAAGTAAAAGCATTTTTGGTGGTGGATGCTAAAAGAAATTTGGAAGACATTACTTTGGTGGATAAGATTATTCCTGTGAAATACTTTGAAAGGTTGCTTTACGAGTCACTTGTATATAGTTCAATATACTGTGCATTTCTGTTGTATTTAACTGGATCAGTATTGAATGCATTTATGATGGATTTGCCCTTACAATGTGGACTGGCCTACAGAGCTAGTGGTAAGATAATTGTAGAATCTATTGATTTTATATTGGGGTCTTGTAGAATTATTTATGTTGATTTATTTGTTTTGGATTTCCATTGACGAATTGGATTGTTTTGACTCTAAGTTACCAGATCCTTGCATTTAGGCGTGGATCCTGATTTCAGTATGATTCCTTCTGGATTCCAGCCAGGGATCCGGAGGAATCCATGGGCATCCAAGGCTGTGAGTGCTCAAAAAGGGGCCCCACATGCCATTGTTTTATTTATTTTTAAATTTTAAAAGCATGCATTTAGTCATTTGATGATCATTCATTCATTTCTCAAGCATTTTCACCATTTTTGCTTTCTTCCACTGCTTTGCATTTTTCTTCAAAGATGAATTTGGATATTAAATATGAAATATGGCTTGTAATTTAAATTTTCATTGTGTAACGACATTTTGAGACTTTTGCAAAATATGAATATGATATATGAGGTATTTTATTTATAATGTTATTGGCAATTACGGATTTATGAGTATCACACGTCTAACTTTTCTTCTTCTTATTATATGATTGAAATTTTGAACCAATGATGAATGAACATTGAACGTGGCAATTATGGATTTATGAATATCACACTTCTAACTTTTAATGATCCTTAGAAGGGGATACACAGAGATGTCAGTCTCATTTTAGCTAATATAGAAAGCAATGTCAATGACCCAAAACCTTAGGGAGTTTACCATCACTGACATGGGTTAGACCTGGTGCCTGATTCCAACATGGTAACTCTCTCTGAAATGCAGAAAAATAACACTCCTGCAACAGCACATACTTTATAAACTGTGATCAATTAACACTACAATTGTAGGAAACAGCGAAAACTTCATGAACAAACCCAACCAGATTTTTCCTGTGTCAAGCAAAAATTTCAGCCTAAGTTTGAATATCTTATCCAGGTTCTTGTGCTTATGCAAGAGTTTTTCTTAAGTATGTCTTAAGTATGTACTCAGTTGCTGAAATACACAATGATTTTAAGTTTAAGGATATGCTTAGACTCTGTGCAAATGAGCATATTTCTTTTGGTGCCATTATGCCTAAAAATAATTTATTAGTTGGTTTGGAAGAAGTTGAACTACCCTTCTTTTTAGGGTCAATTTGTAGCCTAAATTTGATAGTGTACATAGTCAGACTGAGAATAGCAATTTCAGACTGAGAATAGCAATTTACAAATATTTATTTTTCGATATATGAAATTGAAATAAATTCCTGTTCATATAATTACCTGTGTTTCTGGTTAATCTGTGCTGGACACGAGTTTTCATAGCAGTCCCTTAGGTCAGTCTTTAGGGCTATCATTAAAGTTACTAGATAGAAGCAGCAATTGTTTGAAGGATTTGTTTTTTCTTCTTGTCCCCTTTGTCTTAGCATATTTTAACCAATAAGAATGATTGAGGGTGTTCCTCTCAATAGTGAATTTGATTTGAGTGTCTTTGGATCAACTTTTGCTCCTTGCTTGAATTTGTGCTCAATTATATGTATAGATAGCAGTAACTTACATGGGTGCTGAAAGAGGCAATGATCTTTAATGTCAGGATGCATCATTATTAGCAAACCCTTGTACTAGTAGCCGGTGGAAAGAAGAGAAAAAAGATCAGTAAGTTTTTTTATCCACTGACTCAGTTGTACCAATCGAAAATGTCTTAGACATAATACTTTACCAGTACCTCAGTTAGTTCCTTGCCCCCCTGTAGAACTAAAATGGCACTTACGTACATGGAAGAAATGGCAGAATTTACACAGTCTTTTTTGCCCCCTCAGTCAAAGCATTGCCCAACATCTTTGAATCATTTCCAATGCATCACTTCTCTGAAACAAGGATACCCTTGTCTTTGTGGCCTCCATAATTTTGTCCAGGAAATCTTTCTGGCAGATATTGCTTTTTCAATTGACATAGAGGTTCCTCAGATTAAAGCATTGAGAATGCAGAAAATAGACGATTGTTTTGAGGTTGCCAGAAATGAGAGCTCGCAGAGAATTAAAGCCATTCGAGCATGGAAATTAATGGAGGATACCTCCCTGTTGAGACAGCATTGTTTTGCTCTTTTATTTTATTCCCCTCTCTGTACGAATAGTTGGTGAGAAAGATGGAAGGTCATCCAAAGTATTTGTACCATTGATTAGGATGCTGTTATCCTCCAGTTCATAGGGTATCATTTTTTGAGGGATGACAGTTAACAAATAATCCCCTTTGATGATTATATTTCCTTTGTTGTATGAACTCATCGATTGCAATCCGAGTGGCAATGTCTCTGCGTCTTCTTCATGATATGTGCTCGATTTGATCGTTTTTGATGCTTCCTTAACCAGCACATGTGTCATGTCATGTATAACACAATTTTCCCCTGAGGATCCTAGGTTACAATGGGAGGTGCTGTCAAAATTCAATATTCTTGTTCCTATTGGTAGGGGTTTCCATTTGATGTTAGAAATATCTTGAGCAGAGGAGTGAGATCTAGAGATCCCATGTATGGGAACTGTGAGATTTACTTGCCACTCCCTTAAGTGAATGATTAGAGCCATCTGTGGACACACTAGAAATGACATTTATTTCATGTGTTTTTCTTTACTTGAGTCTTAGGCTTTGTGAACTGGTTAGAATAGTGGAGAGTGACCTTAGAAATAAGTTTGATTTTTGTCTCTTTGGGATCAAACTTCTGTTGGACCTTTTGTGCAAATTTATTTTCAGGAGGTGTTTTACTTTACCCCAAGTCTTAGCATTTGCAAACTGATTAGAATGGTTGAGGGCAATCTTCCTTGAAGTAAATTTGATTAGCCTCTTTGGAGTTGACTTTCAGGAGGTGTTTTCCTTGTTTGATTTTCCTCTTTGGAATTGAATTTCAGGACCTGTTTTCGTTTACTTCCAGGCTTAACCTTTGTCAACTGATAAGAATGGTTGAGGGTGATCTTAGAAGTAAGTTCAATCTGTCTTTTTGGAATTTAACGTTCGCATGATCCTTTGTACATATTTTACTTTTAGTTTGCATTATTGTCATTTGTAAAGTTCAATTTGTCTTTTTGGAATCGAACTTTTGAATGACCTTTTGTACATATTTTACTTTTAGTTTGCATTATGGTTATTTGGAATTTTCCTTGGAAGCCACAACAAAGTGGAGCATAGATATCTAGAAAAACAAAGAACAGAACCAATTTTACTTTTAGTTTGCATTATTGTCATTTGTAAAGTTCAATTTGTCTTTTTGGAATCGAACTTTTGAATGACCTTTTGTACAGATTTTACTTTTAGTTTGCATTATGGTTATTTGGAATTTTCCTTGCAAGCCACAACAAAGTGGAGCATAGATATCTAGAAAAACAAAGAACAGAACCAAGAGTCTGCCTAGGAGATCCCTGTATCAAAGAAAAAAACTGGTCTAAGGAGATCCCTATATTAAAGAAAAAAACTGGTCTAAGACCCTATAGTAATTTTTTCAAAAGAGTTCACAGATTTATTGGCAACTTGACAGACAGAAATTGAAGTTGCAATCACAAAGGCTAGTAGAAGCTTATTACTAAGGGATGCAACTGAAGAGAGCCACAAACGTAAAGCCTTAACGGCCAGTGCAGCTGTGGCAATATTATATAAAACCCCAATATTATATAAAATAATAAAACCTCAATTAACCAAGGAGGCTAAAGAAGAAAAAGTTACATTCTCAGACAATGCCAAGTTTAACTTGACATATACAAAAATTATAAAGCTTGTGATTGAAATAACATCTACCTCTTGAACAATGCTTGCATTGCTGCCATAGGTGCTATATCCATGCACGATTGCCTCCATTTGAATGGAAATTTTCTACTTTAAGAGTCTTAGCTCCAGATTGTACTAAATGTTATACCATTCAAGCATTTATTTTATCTTCCTAAATTTCACATTTCAAAGGGTAACTCTGATTAAGGGGTAGGGTCCTAATGGAGACATTTATTCCAAGAATTGTGGGAAAACATCTCAAATATATATACATGCTTTTTTGTCTGGATGTGTTTGAAAACTTCAGATTTATAATTTTACCCAATTCTAGATCTTCCACCAGCCCCTTCTTATTCTAAAATGTCTGCAGCATTGTTATCTTTCATAATAAAATTAAAAGCGATGATAGTGCAAGATTTTTCAATTGGTGATATCCTGAATAACAATATTTGACATTCAATTTTGAAGCCGTTTTTCCAAATATGGAGCCAACAATTAACTTTTAACCTCTCCTTATTCTATATTTAGATTCGTATTAAAGATGGCAAGGAAGATGTCTTGGAGGAGCATTCTCTATTGATTATTCATTAGATAAGTTCCCATTATTCAAGCAATAAATGCTTAATCCTTAAATCTTTGCATTTAAAGACTCCACCCGTGCTTGCACAGCCAAGACCATCTTTGGCAGCCTATCAAAATTCAGTTTCATTCTTCCTTTCCTAGGGATGACTTCATTTGCCAGTAAGCCAGCTTTGCTTCACTGTTCTAACACCATTTGCAGGGGTGAATAATTTTTTACTGTAGAAGAACTTTTGTGTGCAAACTGACTGGCTATCAAGTTCAACTCTCAGCCTTATCATTTTTTCATATAACATGGCTACCCTTTCATGGTAGCTCTGGGCTTTAAACTACCAAAACTAAAGTGTTTGTCATGCTTGCAATTGGTTAGTTTACCTAGGTAAACCATGCAAGGTGTTTTCTAATGGCAAGTATTTGTGTACAGAATGGACACACTACATAGACATATGCCATTTACAGGTCCTGATGGCATGCATGAGCTCAAAAGGATTGCTTTGCGATTTGAAGATAAGGTTTATGGTGTTGCTGTTGGTCAGGTCAGTTAACTTCACATTTATCTCATAGATATGTTTGTGTGTGTGTACACAAGTTGTTATAATTATTGGCTTTTCATTGAGTGTTGTATTTATAGCAATTATTTGTTATTTTTAAACAGTAAATAATGAACACATCCTTTAAATGATCCGAAATGGCATTATGGGAGGTTGAAAGATTCACCAATATAATTAATTCTGCATGAATTTCCTTATCTGCTGTCTATGTCATCATCATACATGTCTTTTTCAAAATCCCATGTGATCGGTTATTGAAAAACAATTATAGTAGAATTGTTTGTTTGCCATATTGGGAAGAAAATATAAAATATGAGAGCTAAATTACTGAAATGCTTGATCAATTTAGGAAATTACAGCTGATAATTGTATATGTGCACGTGTGCTTTTCTCTGATATAATAACTAGAATTTAAATCCCAAATCCCTTAATTTATCATTTTTAGCTTTAATATAGTTAGGTCTCTGAATTTGGGAAAACTTAATGAGCACTTCAAATTCTTAACACTCAGAAATGTTCCAGGTCTTCAAGTATCCATCATCGTCTTGCAATAAAAAATAATTTTATCCAGATTTCTAAACTTTTCCTCTGTGAATCTTTATATTCTTGAATCAATTTGATGGTTTCAACTTTTATAAAAAGTCAAGAAGGCAGCATAGCTATGGTTCTTTAAAATAGCTATGTTATTGCACCCTTGTTACAGCAAGATGAATCTCTCACTGCATAACATCTTCCAAGTCATATGGTTTCTATTTTTTTTGTCACTTGTTTTGAAAATTATCCATGTTTATAAAGGGATTAAATGTGTGGAGTTTTGTTTTCCCTTTTCTTTGGAGGATAATGTTGTTCCTCTATCTTATGCAGGAAGACTATCTACGAAAGATATCTCTCAAGATGCTATCATTAAGAAATCATGTTTCTCGAGATGGAAACTCTTTCGCAGGTGGTTCTTCTAGTAGCAACCAGAAGGCTATGGATCTTGGTGAGCACACGAGGTCTGCCATGGACTCAGCCAGCACCATGACCACCAACACCATGACCACCAATAACAACGACTGGAGGAATGGGCTGTCACAGGGCTCCAGGCAGAAGATCGTCAATAAGATGTATGCGACTAAATTCTGCATTTGTTTTTAACGAATCCTCTTATATTATGTTTTTTGTCAAACTCTTCCACTGATTGGGGAAAACCCACCTTTTAATTTAGCTCAGATTTGTCTTGGTGGTATTAAAATTTGGATGAATATCAGTTGATGGCCCCTGAGCATATAATGCGAAAACCCATTACCTAATACCCTGTTTCTCTGAAGAAACAGCAGGACTTTTAGTAACCCTACCCAAAACACATATCATTATATGGATTAAAGAACATTGAGGGCAATCCCCGATTATGTACTGCCCACACATGCATACCCAATAAAGGCAGTTAGTTCTTTGATATGCATACATACATACTACTGTACAATCAAATTTGTCTTTATTTGATTATGCAATGTATATCTGATTGTTATTATTATATGTTTATTCTTCTTTTGCTAAATATTATTACTGGTAAGGGTATCATGATGTTGTCTATCTAATTGTGTCAATATTGCATTCCTTATTTTTCTCTTTGTTCTCCAACGCATCTGAATATCTGTTAGCTCACCAAGAATGACCAGAGGAAAATAAACATTGATGATAGGAACCATTCGTTTTGATCTATACTTATATCTATTTAGTTGATTATTGATCATGAAGATTATGGTTTGCATGCAGGTGCATGTTAAGGAAATATAATAAAATTTTAAAACCTATTAAATTTAGTATTTATAAATATCATTTGTTGTTATTTATTGAATAGTACAAAGTTCGAATTATATGTTATGCTTCTTTACTAATGAAAGCAGTTAATAGAATTTTAAGAAATATTAAGAGAATATAGTTAAATAAAAAAGGCAGTAAAATTTGCAAAGTATAACCTAGTGCTATTCAGTGTAGGATAATAAATTTTAAATTTTGAATCTGTATATTATTGTCCATTAGTAACAAAATGAGTTCAATAAGAAGAAAAAGAAAGATAAATCATAAATTACAACAAACTTGTTTATACATCTGAAATAAAAAACATTAAATCTATTTAACTTAAAGATGGTATCTAAATGTTGAATATATTTTTTCTTATTTATAAATATGTGAGCAGTTATCATAAATAGATGAAGGCATTTTTGGTGGTGGATGCTAGAAGAAATAGTAATTTGGATTACATTAATTTGGTTGACAAGATAGTTTACGAGTCACTTGTATATTGTTCAATATACTGTGCATTCTGTTATATTTAACTGGATCAGCATTGGATGCATTGATGATGGATTTGTCCGTACAATGTGGACTGACATACAAAGCTAGTGGTAGGATAATTGTAGAAGTTTATTAAGTTTATATTGGGGTCTTGTAGAATATTTTTATTATTGATTTTATAATTTATTTTGGAGTTCTGTTGATGAAATGGATTGTTTTGGCTTTTAATAAGTATAAATAATTATATTTAGATAATTTGTTTCTGAAAATTTTAAAGGCTTAACGTGTTTTGTAACAAAACTTTTGTTTCAATACAGCGGGTTCATTCCCATTTTAACCAATATTGATAGCGACGACAATACCCCATAATTGTAGGATGTTTACCATCACTGGCACAGGTTAGACCTGCAGCCTCATTCCAACATGGTACCTCCCACTGAAATACAGAAACATAACACTCTTGCAACAGCATATATGTTATAAACTGTGATCATATAATGCTACATTAATAGGAAACAATGAAACACAGTTGCTGAAATGCACGAGGATCTTTGGTTTCAGATTGTGAGTAGGCTTTGTGTGAACACTTCTTCTGAGCATATTTCTCTTGGTGCCACTATGCCTAAAAATTGCTTTGACTGCTTTGGAAGGAATTGAACGATCTTCCTATTTTTTAGGGTCAATTTAACTAATATTGATAGCAATGGCAATACCCTAAATCTTAGGGTGTTCACTGTCACTGGCACAGGTTAGACCTGCAGCCTTATTCCAACATGGCACCTCCTACTGAAATACAGAAATGTACCACTCTTACAACAGCATACATGTTATAAACTCTGATCATATAATACTACATTAATAGGAAACAATGAAACACAGTTGCTGAAATGCACAATGATCTTAAGTTTCAGATTGTGAGTATGCTTTATGCGAACACTTCTTTCCAGCATATTTCTCTTGGTGCCACTATGCCTAAAATTTGCTTTGACTGCTTTGGAAGGAATCGAACAAACTCCCTATTTTTTGGGGTCATTTTAACTATAATATTGATAGCGATGGCAACACCCCAAAATCTTAGGGTGTTTACCATCACTGGCACAGGTTAGACCTGCAACCTCATTCCAACATGGTACCTCCCACTGAAATGCATAAATATACCACTCTCGCAACAGCATATATGTTATAAACTGTGATCAGATAATGCTTCATTAATAGGAAACAATGAAATTCAGTTGCTGAAATGCATAATGATCTTAAGTTTCAGATTGTGAGTAGGCTTTGTGCAAACACTTCTTCTGAGCATATTTCTCTTGGGGCCACTATACCTAGAAATTGCTTTGACTGCTTTAGAAGGAACTGAATGACCTCCCTATTTTTTAGGCTGATTTTGTAGTCTAATTTACTGGTGCACACAGTCAAAACAGGTAGGGCAATTTATTATTTTATATTTTCAAACCTATGAAATTGAGTCAAATTCTTGTCCTGCATAGGGTCAAGTTCTTGTTCCAAATAATTAGCTGTGTTTCTGGTTAATCTGCCCTTGCCATGGGTTTTTCGTAGCACCCCCTTGGGTCAATCATCAGAGCTATCCATGGAGTTACTAGATAGAACCAGCATCTGTTTGAAGGATTTGTTTTCTTTTTCCCTTTATCTTACCATCTTCTAACCAATCAGAATGATAGAGGCCGATCTTCTCAAGCAAATTTAATTTTAGTGTCTTTGGATTAACTTTTGCTGCTTGCCAGTAGTGGCATGTTGTGATGGTTAAGTTGTTGTGTTGTACTTGCCGTCAAGGTTCAAATCCCATGGGGCTGAGGTCCCCCATTGCTGGGCTCACTGGTTCAGAGCTCCAGATCAAAGCATTTACCCCTCTAAGAGAAAAAAGAAAAACTTTTGCTTCTTGCATGAACTTGTGCTCGATTCTTCTTATAGTTCGCTGCAATTCACATGGATGCTGAGAGAGGCAATGCTCTTGAATTTCAGAATGCAAATAAACTGTGTGAATGTTTCTACTTGGCATATATTTTGTGGTCTGACTTTTTATGAAGTGATTGGAAAATATTTGCTTGATATTAACAATGATCAAGAAATCAATTTATACGAGAGATTGAACGATGTATAATTGCGACTTTTGGACTTCTGATTTCCCCCAAGCAAAATATTAGTCAGAGATGCCATAGCACGTTTTGTAGTGATAAAGCGTGAAAATCTGTGAAGGCATGTACTTTGATGCAAGAAAATGGAAGACCTAGAAAAAATGAAGAGGTATCCTGAAGAGAGCTCATAAAATCCAGAAAGAATATGTTGCCAAATTTTGGATCCGCCGGCTCAAAAAGTGAGGCACACAAATTGAGACACCCAGAAAAATATGACAACCCAGATGTGCTCTTGAAAAACTCATCAAGGTTATGTAAACATATTTTGGATCTAGTATTGAAAAATTAGGGTTTTGAGCAAAATCCTAGTCGGCTGCAAAAAAAAGGCTTAGAAAAATGGACTTCAAGAGAAAATTGCAGATTTTGGTCGCAAATCAAGACCAGAGGTTTATAAAAACCCTAGATGTGTCCAAACACTACAAAAAAGGACCACTTTAAAAAAAAATAATGGTGAAAATGGGCCTCAAAACAGACGCATGATTTTCAGAGAAATTTGGATGCAAGTGGTAGAAAAATCTCGGCGCGAGTTGCAAAGAAATGGCGCCCAACAGACCTCCACATGAATGGCAGAGAATAACCCTCGATTTTCGGAGGATTTAGTCGTGCCAGTTGTGGATAGAAGGGCACGAGTTTGCAGACCAGAAAAAAAAAGTTAGTTACAGACAAAATTGGCCGTTTTTTTGGCTGTAAATCCTAGTCAAACTAGAGGTTTTGTAAGCAGATATGCATGAAAATAATTTTGAAAATAAAAGGCAGATAATTTTGACCAAGAAATAATAATAATTTTTGAATTTTTTTGGAGTATTGGCTCTGATACCATATTACCAAGTAATTGGAAAATAGTTGCTTGAAATTAACAGTGATCAAGAGATCAATTTATACAGGAGACTGAACGATGTTTCCTTAGGAAACAATTGTAAAGAATAGAAACATTCTATTCTAGAAACATGAAACTAAATAATAGAAACATTCTAATATTTACAAGAGATTACAATAG
The DNA here is from genome assembly GCA_028749045.1 of Cupressus sempervirens. Lineage (NCBI taxonomy): Eukaryota > Viridiplantae > Streptophyta > Pinopsida > Cupressales > Cupressaceae > Cupressus > Cupressus sempervirens. The sequence goes on from CM053793.1 coordinate 690,307,366, forward strand.
ATAACCATTAGATACTAAATAGAGATTAATAGAAACTATCTATTATCGTAATATGACTATGTCTAGAAGTTGATATTATTTTGTCCATAATGAAAGAAAACAAGTTGCCTCCATTTTTGGGGTCAAGTTGTAGCATAAATTGAATAATGTCTGCAGTCCAATTATAAAGAACAAGTCATCAGTTTTCCTTTTTGAACCTTCCGAGTTACTGTTCCATTTTATTAGCAATGTTTCTGGTTATTCCATCCTTAACATGCATTTTTATGAATCAAGTGACAAAGGGTCATCTCACTTTCCATTGAGCTTTATGAGAAAATTACAAAATAATTGCTGTGATGGCTTGCAAGGATATCAGATATTTCCAACATTGTATGACTGTTTGGCATTATATAATGGCTACATAGAATGACAGTATGAACTACAATACAAAATATATTCAACCAACCCTTGTAAAGAAAGCAAATATACATTCTAGATGCCAACATATGTTGCTTATGGAAACCTACTGTTCTATGACCTTTGCATACAAGAGAAGCTTATAAAACAGAGCAGCTAAATGACAGTCACGTTTTGATAAGTTTGGATCCATAGGTACCATCTTTGTGCTTGACTAAGCCAGCTTGATACAACAGAAATTTTATCACTTCTGTGGGTTTTCCAGGTTAAATCACCTCTAAATAAGAGTGAATTTATCCATTCTGTATACTTTGAACACTTTCACTGATGGGCTGTGCAACAGGAAAAAGCATCAGTCTTAAGAGTGTCCTGAATGGTAGCCATCTCCTTTATTAGAGTCTCCAGTTTTGGTTCTATTCCTCTGATGGTTCCCATTGACACCAACCCCTGCACCAATAGCCACTGGATAGAGGAGAAGACAGATTAATAAGTGTTCTCCACTTCCTCAGTCATAGCAATCCAAAATTTGTCTTCGACATAATGCTTTCCCAGTGCCTTGGTTAGTTCCTTATCCCCTGTAATATTAAACATGCTGCTTACAAATATGGAGGATATGTCAGAGATTACCTGGTGTCTTGCTACCCCCTCAATGAAATCACTGCCCAACATCTTTTGAAACACTTCCCTTAAAGAAGAATACCCTATCATTTTGGCCTCCATGATTTTGTCTAGCAAAGCCATCGGGTGGATGTATCATTCTCAATTGAAATGGAGGCCCCTTGGATTAAAGCATTCAGAATGCCGAGAATAGAAGATTGTTTTGAGGATGCTAGGAATGAAAGCCGGTAGAGTGTTAAAACCATTCTAGCATGCAAATTGATGGAGGATACTGTTGATGGGAGTTTTGAGACCACTTCAAGATGCAAAATAAAATACTTACTATCTTATTCTCTCTCAAATAGGGAAACCTTATATGCTAAACAATATGGCAATTGTGTGATCAAATTAGGCAACTCGAGGTTTACACTGCGAATTAGCGACCTTGTGTTGGATATAACTTAGTGAAGTGATGCGATTTGTATTACTTAGGAAACGATCGTAAAAAATAGACACACTCAATTCTAGCTAAAAGAAAGCTAAAAAAGCTAACAAATAACTATAGCTAACTAAATATTAGAAACATTCTAATATTTACAATAGATTACAAATAGATTACCATTAACTAATAATAGATGTTTATCTATAATTGTAACACCCTTTCTTAATGGTTAATCTATCCATAGCACCAAGCTATCCCTTGAATTTGACAAACTTATCATGGGCAAGAGGCTTGGTGAGGATCTCTACAGTCTAATCAATGGTAGGAACATATTGCAAATCTATTGTGTTATCTTCAACCAATTGTCGTATGTAGTGACAGTGAACATCTACATGCTTGGTTCGTTCATGGAAGATTGGATTTTAGGGTAACTTGATAATGCCTTTGTTATCAACAAACAAAGTAGTTGGTCTTGTTGGTGACACCTGCATATCTCCAAGCATCCCATAAACCCAAACAACTTCACATCTTGCCTTAACAGTCCCTTTGTATTCGACTTCTGTAGAGGAGAGAGAAACTGCCTATTGCTTCTAATTGGTCCATGTGACAGCACTGGATCCCAAATTGGACACATCCAAAAGTTGACTTTTTATTGTCAGCAAAGCCTGCCCAATCTAAATCTATGAACCCACTGAGTCTAGAAGTAGAACTACGAGAGTAAAGAAGTCCATAATTTGAAGAGCCCTTCATATAGCGAAGCATATGCTTTGCGGTCATCCAATGATCAGCCTTGGGAGCTGTCATAAAGCGGGAGATGTAGCTGACTGTGAAGTTGATGTTAGACCTAGTAGCAGAGGGGTAGATGAGGCTGCCTTCTAGTTGCTTGTTTGTAGTATTATCAACGAGAGGAGAATCAGACTTGGTTGATAACTTGAGACCTTTCTCCATGGGTGTAGATGCAGGTTTGTAATCCTGCATACGGAACTTGTCTAACAGATCCCTGACATATTTGGACTGAGAGATGAATATACTAAAAGACTTTTGCCAAACCTCAACACCTGGGCAATAGTGTATGAGCCCAAGGTCAGTCATATCAAAAGAGTGGCATAAATTCTGTTTGATTCCCTGAATCAAAGATGCCGAATTGCCAGTGATGATCAAATCATCTACATAAATAACTAGAAGGATGATGTCATTGTTAGTTGTCTTGATGTACAAATTTGAGTATGAAAAACTCCTCTTGAAGCCTTGATCACTGAGGTGCTTATTAATTTTTATGTACCATGCCCAAGGGGCCTGCTTCAAGCCATAGAGCTTTCACCAGTCTGAGAACTTGATGGTCTTTACCGACAACCTTGAAACCAAGAGGCTGTGTTGTGTAGACCTCTTCATGGAGATCACCATTCAGGAAATCACTCTTGACGTCCATTTGATGGACCTTTCAGCCAAATTGTGCTGCCATGGCTCGTACTAATCTGATTGTGCTCATCTTTGCAATAGGAGCAAAGGTCTCCTCATAATCAATGCCTTAACACTGAGAAAAGCCCTTTGCAACTAAACGAGCTTTGTACTTATCCAAAGTACCATTAGATTTGTATTTGATTTTGTAAACCCATTTGCAGCCAATGGGTTTCTTCCTTGGTGGAAGATCAGAAATGACCCAAGTGTTATTCTTCAGTAGGCTTTGGTGTTCAGATGTCATGGCTTGTTCCCGCTCTTGAATGCCTTTAGCCTTGGAATATGTTTGAGCTCAAACACACTATGAATGTTGGTCACGAGCGCAAAGTTAACAAACATAGCAGGTTTGCTCTTTTTCCGAGCAGTTCTCCCATCAATGAGCTCATCATCACGAAGATCAACAAGTGTCTTAGCCCACCGCTTAGGTCGAAGAGGAGAACGACCAACACTAGTATCAAGAGATGCTTGGTGATTAGGTTCCTCATCAGAAGAATCTGGATAAAACTTAGATGACACATCAAAAAATCGAGGTGATCCTACAGGAGAAGCTAGAGGTGTCTGTATAGGGATCACTAGTATAACTGGAGCTGCAAGAGCTACTGGAGCCCTCCCATCAGGTGGACCTAACTCCCAAATCATGAGCCTTCATAGGTTAGTTTGCTGGATCAAGAACAGGAGAAATAGACATGAATGGTCCTCGTTGCTCATCAAAGACTACATCTCGACTGTATAGGAGACGAGATGTCTTAGTGTTCATCAAGTTGTAGGCTTTGTGAAGACTATTGTATCCAGTAAGCACGAGTTTTTGACTCTTGGCATCCAACTTGGTGCATGACGCATTAGGGATCCAAACAAAAGCAAGGGAGCCAAAAACCTTCAAGTAACTGATTTTGGGCTTGTGACTTGACCAAGCCTCTTTCAGAGTTTTACCTTTGACTGCCACTGTGGGTGACCCGTTCAAAAGATAAACTGCAATGTTGATTGCTTTTGCCCAAAACTTCTTCAGAACATGTTTGTGTTCGAGCATGGATCGAGCTATCTCGGTGATTGTTCTGTTCCATTGTTCAACTACACTGTTCTGTTGTGGTGTGTGGGGTGTGGTTAATTGTTGTTTGATGCCATGAGTATCCAAGAAGCTAGAGAAATCATTAGAACAAAATCCCCCCCATTGACTGATGTAAGAGTAATAATAGATTTCCTAGACTCTTTTTCAACTAGAGGTTTAAACTTCTAAAATACTGGAAATGCATCAGATTTCTCTTTAAGAAAATACACCCACATTTTTCTATTGAAATCATCAACAAACAATAGAAAATACTTGGACCCAAGAACAGGAGTGGCCATAGGGCCGCAGATATCGACATGAACAAGTTGAAGTACCTGAGAAGCTCGCCATGAATTGCCACTTGTGAAAGGTGCACGATGTTGCTTCCCAACCTGGCATGCATTGCAAACTCCAAGTTGTTGATTCTGAATCTCTGGCAATCCAAGGACAAGCTCATCCTAAGCAAGCTGAGAGAGATAATGCACATTTAAGTGTCCATATCGTTGATGCCAAAGTGTGCTAACAGAAGACCTTCGAGCAGCCATAGCTAAGTCCTGAGAATCACTAGAATTAGTAAGTTGGAAAAGACCATGATCCTCAAGACCCACTTCAATAGTAGACTAAGTTGCTCGATCAATGATGGTACACTGATGTGAACTGAAGGTGACATCCAAGTGTGGAGAATGTCACAGTAACTTACTGACTGAGAGTAGTTTTAGTTCTAGCCCTAGAACATAGTACACATCAAGGAAATGAGATTCGTCCCAATAGACTGAATCTGAATGTTGCCTTTGCTGACAACTATGTGCTCTTCTCCATCACCAAAAATAATAGAATTTGAATAAGGCTGGTAGTCAGCAAACTAGTCTTTGTGGTGAGTGAAATGATGAGAGGCACTTGAATCAATGTACCGAGTAGACAATTTCACATGATCTGTAGGTCTTTTAGCCATGTAGGCGTAAAAGGTAGATTCCGTTTGCTCAGTGTGCTTTGCACTGTTTGCTTTGGGCTATGAACCCGATTGCTTAGATTAGGCAGCTAAGCATTGCCGACATTCAACCTTCATGTGCCCAAACTTGTGGCAATAGTTGCATTGAATGTTCTTCTTCTGGGAGCTGTCTAAAGCAAGAGCATAAGACTTCTGCTAAGACAACTTTGAAACTTGGCTTTATCCATTTGAAAGGATATAGTAGCAAAGGTTTGCTCTGTGGAGGTGGAGTTGGAATTGTTATTGAACTGTTGTTTCCATCAATCTTGTTGAAGCAGAAGTGTGCAAAGATTAGTGAACTTTAGATCAACACCGGAAGACGTGATGTTGAGAGTCTCGATAAAATGCTCATAGGACTTTGGAAAACTCCAGCAAGTGATAACCACAATGTCCTCTTCCTCCATCTTGTAACTGATGGCAAGCAACTGATCATGTATTTCCTGAATCCTATTCAGGTGAGCATGGAGTGAGGTTCACTCATCCGTGATAATAGAAAATAGTGTTCTTCAAGAAGAAAGCTTTTCTTTTGTCAGAAGTCTCATGAAGACCTTTGAGATGTGTCCATATCTCGGTAGTTGTCTTGTCGGATAGAATTTGAGAGAGCTAATTATTAGCCACGGATAATTTGAGAAACATCACTGCCTCTCGATTATTCAAATCTCATGTATCCTGATCAGTACCAGGGGTGGTCGAATGCTTCGTAACACCTAGAACAACTTGATTGTTGTTCCAATATTCAAAAATTGCTATGATCCGCTACTTCCAAGTGCCATAATTTTGACCATTGAATTTTGAGTTGTGCTCGAGAAAAATGTTTTTCACAGATGCCATGGCACGTTTTTCAATGAAAAAATGTGAATTTGTGAAGGTACATTCGTTGAGGCAAAAAAACGGAAGACCTAGAAAATTTGAAGGATGACCCAAAAGAGAGCTCGAAAAACCTAGAAAGAAAATGTTGTCGGTTTCTAGATGCACCAGCTCAAAAATCGAGGCACCCAAAAAACACAGACGACAACTCGGTTGAGCTCTTGAAAAACCTACCAAGAATTTGGAATCCAAATTGTTTTTTGAGCTAAAAGCGGCTGTGGAGGCAAAAAAGAGCATAAAAAAATGGCGATTTGATGGAGATAATGCCCAATTTTTCATAGGGACTGGTGTAGCTTGTTGAGGTGTTATTGGAGTTTACAGAGACGTCAAGAAAACAACCCCAAATGCACTTAGGAAATTGTACAGAAAATCGGGAGTTGTAGGTTGAAAAAAATCCGATTTTTGCAGATGTGATTTGCAGAGAAAATTACAAGCAATCTTGTTGAATAGCAAATGATTCTTGGATGCTGTAGTTGCAGAAAGATCGTGAACTCCCTTATGATTTCAAATGCAATTTTTTGGTCGCGATTTGTTGAGGAGTTTGACCAAAGAAAAAGTCACGATTTGCCAAAAAATTAGCAAAACATCTAATCGCGATTTACCAATACTGGGATCAAAAAACCCTAGTTGAACTTTGGTTGCTTGAAGTAGGTAATTTAAGGCAGAATTAATTTTGAAAATAAAGATCCAAAAATTTCAATAAGAAATTATTATTTTCGAAAAAAAATTCACCCTTGCGCTAATACCATATTACTAAGTAATTGGAAAATATTTGCTTGTTATTAACAGAGATCGAGAGGTCTATATATACAAAAGAATAAAACAATGTTTCTTTAAGAAACGATCGTAAATAATAGAAACGTTCTATTCTAGCTAAAAGAGAGCTAAAAAAGTAAATAGATGTATCGTCTTAAAATGGAAGCACTTCCATGTTAAGAGCATTTAGCCCTTCGAGTAAGTGGTCTGGGGTCATGTCAAGCACCTTGAATGGGTCTTTGCATGGATTTGATTGTTTTTTCCCTGTTTTGCTTTTCTCTCTTTATTTCCAGCCTATTTTTGACAAATTGCTCTTTGAAACTAAGGACTTTGCCCTTTGGGTCAAGGATGACCTTCTGGGTCAAGGTCGACCTCAACCTTGACCTAGGGAAAGGTTGACCTCGACCTTGACCTAGGGTAGGGTCAACCTCATCCTTGACCCTAGGTCCCATTTTCAATTTTCGGGAGTTTTGGGATCTTGGGCTTCAGAAAGTTTCTTTTCCCGCTTCCGGGTTAGTTGTTTCGTGTTTCGGAATGGTAGACTCTTAAATTGCATTTAATCTAGGTCTATTCCTAGGGTTTAAGGTTAAATGGGATTTAAGGCTCCTATGTTGGCCTTCTCAAGGAGTTAGTGACCTAGATCTCTATATAAGGAAGCCTCTTCCTCTTATTTTTTCTCCAAGATGCATTGTGATATTGGGCGAACTATTACCTTTCTACATCCATTATTCTATGAAATGAAGTCCTATCAAGCTTTCAAGCATTCAAGTGTTCAAGCATCCAATTCATCAAGGAGGACCATTGTTAGCCATTGAAGGATTCAATCCTAATGGAGCCCTCTTGTTGAAGATTTCTATATCCACATTCATCCAAGCCTTCTTCTATGCAAAGATACATTCAAGATTGGTGTTGAAGATCTAATGAAATTGATTTGAGACATCCTACATACATTTCTACATATATTTGGAGCATCCGTACTTGTGGATTCAAGGATTCGAATCCTCCACAAGGATTTCGTCATAAGCAAGGTGAATAGTTTCATTTACTTTGTTTATGCATATATATATCAAGGTTAAATCCTGTTAAATTCTAGCTTCTGTCGAATTGAACTGTTCTAGAGTTATTCCTTCTATGGTTATTGTTAATCGTTAATTATACATACTCTAATATATATATATATATATATATATTGTATGCTATATATTATATATAATATAGATATGTTTTAATTAATGATATATATATATATATATAAATAACCATAGAGACATGTCTCTTCACAAGACATGCCACTTAAAGATATATTTATATATCTTGGAAATCTGCAATTGAAACACATAGAATTACAACAATGTTATTACATTTGCAGAGATCCTAAATTTAACATGGTATCAGAGCATACAATATATATATATATATGAAACATCCTTAAAAAATGAGATATTCCATGATCCTCATGGGCAGATAAGTACTTGTATTTTTTACATTTATCTATTCATTTATTTGTAATTCTATACATACTTTAAGGGTTATTTACTTTGATCTTTTCCTTTATGTTTGAGGATATTCTTACAAGAAAAGAAGGTTGGTACTTCAAATATGCTACCAAACATTGTGCAGACTAAATCTAATGATAGTAGTTCCAAAGACCCTGATGATCAAGATGGATCTCGATGCAAGTATCTTTGATGATTGAGATTATGAATATCCTTCTTTATTAAGAGGGAGTTTTACACTTCTTCTAAAGGCAATGTTTGAGTTTGGAAGATTTATAATCAGAGGGAGTCTAGAAATACATGGATGCGACTTCGTGATTTTAATGGGCCACACCTTGTGAACATCACAAGAAAATGAAAAGATCCTTAAATAACTTGCATAATCATACTCTAGGTACTGAGTACGTAAAATTGCTCGATGATATAAAAGTTGGAATTTCACATTGGGGGGAGTAAACTTAATAAACAATGTTCAAATTCCCACTTGAAACCATCTTTAGAGAGGAGATTTAAATGATTTAACATTTATGGATTGTCATAGAAAGATAAGTAATTCTTACTCTTGAGTATTACAATTATCTACTTACTATAGTCTCTTTCTCAGTTATAAACTTATACGTACTATAAGAGTTAAATTGCTTTGATCTTTTCCTTTATATCTATAGATGTTCTTGCAAAAAAGGAAAGTTGGTACTTTTGCTACCACGATTATTGTGCAGGTTCTGGAAGTGAAAATCCTTTATGATTAAGATTATGAAGAGGAAATCTGACATTGCTTCAGATTAAGAGGAGCAAATAAGAACATGATTCTATCAAATTTTTATTCAGAGGGAGTAGATCATATCACTTCAGAGGTAGACTTGACATGATTAATGATTATTGTTTCTTATGCACTTATTGGCTAACATCATATGGTTGATGATTATATGCATACAGTGATAAATCTACTCTTGTAGAAAATGCTCCATGTCATGTGACTTTATGATACTAGTGCATTTATCACAAGGATGAGTTATATTAATATAGATGAGCAAAGTGCTGATATTTATACCAAGCCTCTTGCAAAGTTGAAATTGTGTACTTCAGAGGTAAAATTGATACGACTTTGTTGTAAATGCATTTATTAAATATATATTCATGAATATAAAATTATTTTTGCTTGCAAGCTTGTATTGTGAAAAGTGATGACTTTTCTTGTGAAAGGTGACAAACTTTCATGTGTTCTGATCCTATTATAAAGTGATGACTTTATTTTAGTTGATCTGTTTTCAAACAATGGTTGAATTTGGTGTTATCTTCGGGCCGGATTTTGCTAGACACATTGATAACCTTCATGGGTCTTTTGGGCGATAGCCGGACACCATGAAAGCCCATTGTTTTGAAAGGTTGGGTTATCCTTGTTCTTCAGGCCGGATTTTGCCAGACACATTGATAACCTTCATGGGTCTTTTGGGCGATAGCCGGACACCATGAAAATGCTTTATGTTTTCTTTTTTCTTTCTCTCTCTCTTAGTTTAAAACATAATGATGATTACACCTTATTGTGTAATTTAAATTTCCCTTTGCTTAAGAGAGAGTGTTGAGGATTCTAGCCTCTTAGTGTATTGAAGTAAATTCCATATGTTAATTTACATATGTGTGTTGATGAATTCATATTGATATTCCATTTTAGGGATATCATAGTGAGATGATATCTCTTTACATTCAAGAACATAGTATGTTATATATCAATCTTCCCAAATAAAGAGGGAGTGTTGAGATAGCTTCGATTGTATCTAAGTCATAGCTATGGTAGAAAACAATTGATATACATATCATTGTTAGAATTAGATATTGTTGGCATGTTTGTTCTGACACATTTTCGTGAAGTGATGTCTACTATAAAAAGATATCACCTATGATATAGACTTCTTGTTGAGACTTATATTATCAAAGGATAATGTATATATTAAGGTCTTTAATATGACATTCTAAGATTATCATGATAATATATTCTTTAACAATCCTCCTGAGCTAAGAGGGAGTGTTAAATTGTAGCTTCTGTCGAATTGAACTGTTCTAGAGTTATTCCTTCTATGGTTATTGTTAATCATTAATTATACATACTCTAATATATATATATATATATATTGTATGCTATATATTATATATAATATAGATATGTTATAATTAATAATGTTTTAATTAATGATATATATATATATATATATATATATATATATATATATATATATATATATATATATATATATATAACCATAGAGACATGTCTCTTCACAAGACATGTCACTTAAAGATATATTTATATATCTTGGAAATCTGCAATTGAAACACATAGAATTACAACAATGTTATTACATTTGCAGAGATCCTAAATTTAACAAATCCAAACTAGGGTTTGATTGAGGTAAACCCCCCATTCAACAAAACAAACCATTTTTCTTGCAATTACAGGTGTGGAATATTGAATCAGAGAGTAGATTTGGATACCTTTTTTGTCAAACTTGCTAGATCCGTGAATAGAAATTTTGTTAGAGCAGTGTAGATCAAGGTCGACTTTTCGGGGTAAGATTGTGCCCCGTCAACACGGTCAAGGTTGATCTCTCTTCAAAAAGACAATATTTTTGGGTTTTCTTTGTCTTGACATTTCCAGATGGGAACAAGTTGCAGATTTTCCAAATACTACATACAAACATCAGATCACAACATTTTCCAGATTCAAGGTGAGTATTTGTCTTTAGACTTTTATCTATTTTAGGTTTTTGGTACATACTCTCCCATAATAGGAAGATCACACATAACCCCCCTCTTTCCTCTATTTTTCATCACTTTATCCATTTCTGCATTGAACACTTTCTTATGTTTAATCAATTTGGATCATTCCTTTTGAAAATTAGGGTTGGAAAGAGGGTTTCCATTTTCTTCCTATTCAACAGATAACTGCAGCTAACTAAATATTAGAAACATTCTAATATTTACAATAGATTACAAATAGATTACCATTAACTAATAATAGGCATTTCTCTATTATCGTAATAATTTGATGGTAACCACGTGGTGACTTACACAATTCATTCAATGTGGTAACAACTTTCTAAATGCAAATTATTTGGCAATTTAAGCTCATCAGCTACTTCCAATGAAATAAAGTGCAAAAATGATTGGGTTTAGAAATTTAACTAAACTTTATTTATAACTTTACCAATTGAAGAGGCTATTGATGATATGGTGAAACTAAATCAATCCTTGCATCACCAACTTAAACAACTACATAAGACAAGGTTTGAACTTTTGAGGGCATGTGAATGATTTTCAAATTGCTAAAAATAACTCAAATACCCAATTCAAACACAATCCAAATGAACATTCCCATTTGAAGTTAAGTGCTTTCAATGACTTCAGCCTAACCTTGCAATGTTACTCACAAATTACATCAACAAATACCGAAAGGTGTGACTGAACTTTAGTTTCACTAGGAACCAACAATAATATCTTTCATTTATCTATTTGACTTAAACAAATACTTAAGAAAATCCCATTCTAAGTGAGAAGCAGGAAACCATGCAACACTCGGAAATAACACAACTAATTCACCATGAAATCAACTATGAATCTACAATTACTTTGGTAGCATTTTAACAACATTTCACCAAATCTCTCTTTACAAATGATTTGAAAAAGCTTTATATAGAAGCTTTTAATACAATGGATGACCCAAATTGAGTCAAGATCGATGATTTACTCTATATGAAGAGCCCTAATTAGGGTTTGCTCTCTACCACTTACAAGCATTAAATGTTGATCAATGAGAAAATTACATTGCGTTGGGATACATGTCCTCTTGAGGATGAACTAATGAGAATATTCGATGGGGGAAATACATTAAATGCACTCCACATGCCACTTGGAATAGCGGGATTGGATGAAATTGGACATGACAAGCTGGAACCCTCTGATTGGTTGAAATGAGTGGGTGCCACCTCAGTATATTTATTTAGCAATCTTTGTTTCAACTCCACTTCTTCATCCTCCAAATTTTCAATTCAATTCAAATTCTCTACAGATACTTCAATTGTAATTATCTCAAACTCGCAAATAAGAGAACCACTAAACATCAGCAACAATGCACAAGAAGCAATGCCCTAGTATGTGATGTGGAAATCCAATGCAGAAGAAAACCATAGTGAGGAATGCTGCTAGGATTGTCCTAATCCAGCCACACAATCTTTAATCCAATTACAAATTTAAGGGCTTCAACCCCAAGGAGCAACAACTCCTACTTCAGAGCAACATCTCTTTTCAAGTTCTTAGCACCTACTCAAATGATCTAAACAAAAATTCAGATTACAATTGTGACTTTTGGATAGATTGAAGATCATTATAAATCTGAAGAGATTTGTTTATCAGTTACATTTTTATAACAATTTTTATATACAATCTTATTGTAGACCGGTTCTTAACATTTCTCTGCATATGAATAATCTGAGACATATGCAACTCTTGTAATGTTGAACCCTGTTTTAATCTGAAATATTTGTTGAATAATTTATTTAGCCTTGAGTATCAAACTGAGATTTACTCAAAGATATCTGATTACTGAGTTCAAAACAATTATCAAATAGCTATACTCAACTTTCTGAAAATCTCAGAACCAACTTTAGGCAGAATTTAAACCAACTCTAAATGAAAACTTATTCAAGTAAGGAGATCAGAAGTAATCTTCTGTAGTTTATATAGAAAACCGTTACCTCACTTCAAAACAAATTACCAAACTGTACTTGCTCCAGACTTGCATAAATATTTTACTCCATGTTGAGGATCTCTCCATTAAACAATGCTTTCAATGGTATGTTTCATAGCATCACACTTCAGTGTTTAATTTCTCTTCACTTGTTCAGCGTCTTTCCACCCAAAACATATCTTTTTTCTTCTTCACAATTTGAATGTGGATATACATCTTATATGAAGTTCGATGATTAGGAGTAAGTTGGAGTTGGTTCTAATTTCTCACTGCCTGGTATACAATGAACCTTTATTTAAAAACTAAGTTACCATGGTTCGTCCCTAGATCCCCTGGACCTGTAGAAGTTTGAACTGGTTCGAAGTTCGGGTCCGGTTCGCAGTCTGGTTCAGGCAGGGCTCCAAATTTTGCCTGCTGGTTTGAACCAAGTTCGAACCTGGGTGAACTAGGCCAAATTAATTGAGCCAAGTTTGAACCACATGCTTTTTGGGACCCACGGATGGCAATAAAGTGCTTTTTTTGCAAAGTTTTTTTAGTTTTTGGCATCCACAACTCTAAAAGGTTGCTATGAAATGCTTTTGGTGGCCTCTCATTGTCATTTTTTTGAAAAATTTGATGCCAATAGCATTGTTGCTGCTGCTGATCCCATTGGCCTTAGCTCTATTGCTGAGTCAACTAAAGTCAGAGAAGAAGAAAATGAAGAAGTAGAAGAAGATGAACAAGATGAATATGAAGAAGAAAACAAAGATTGAAGAACTTAGAATATTAATAGATTTTTATTCCATTAGTTGAACAATGAATTTGAAACAATGATACTTGAACTTGATGCTACGATTTATTTTTAATGTTTTGAATCTTTGATTTTGAACTATATGATTGTATGAGCACTATGACTATATGATGGTAAGATCACTATGATTACAAGTTTATGGTGTTTTTGTTAATTGTGTTTATGCTACATTCTAATTTAACTCATGCTTCATAAATATGAATATATACATATATTTTTTATAATTTTTATATGTTTTTGTACTAACAAACCCAAACAGACCCAAATCCCTTTTCAAAATTTTGACAAACTTGCAAACCGGTTCTTGAACTTCAAACTTGGAACCAAACCCGAACTGGTAACTTAGATTAAAAATAAACATACAATCTTTGGAACACCATTCATATGTTTAGACAATTTTACAATTACCTAGTGACCTTCTTTGTTGCTTGTTTGCCTGATGGTCTGTCTTGGTGTATATTTAATCTTCAAATTAATGTTATCAACATGTCAGCTTTAAGCAATTAGTCTTGAACAAAAAAAAAAAAAACTATCAATGATGTGGAAGAGCATTACACATTCAACAATCTCCCAATTGGCACTGTTCTCGCTTAGATCAAACTTTGAACCACTCTTTCAATCACTGCTGAAAGTTTTCTGTTATACGTTTGTCAAGAAGATAAAATCTGAGTGGATCCAACCTTAACCATTGCAATCCAGATTTACGCTGAACCATTTTGTGCTTCCAAAAACATTCTGTGTGCCATATGATACTGTAGGAGATCATTCCCAACGTTCCAACAGTCTGACCAATTCGAACATCTTCAGCCAGCATAAATTCATAGAAGCACATGTTTTGAATTTAACTGTAAGCAGATTTGTTGTATATATTCCATCCTTGAAAAATCATATGGATAGGTAAAATTATCTTATAACAAATATTTTATTTTGATAAGCAAGAGGCTGAGGCCATTAATATAAAAAAGAGTACAACCCAACTCGTGAGGCATTGACAAGACGGAGTTGGGTGATTGTTCCTCAGTTTAGCCCAAATTTTAAAAATATATCCTTTATTTCATATCCAATGGTTATAATTTTCCATCTTTTCCAAAGAGATCCACTCTTGTGTCTTAAATTACTTGAAACGTCACAGAAACACTAACCAAAACAAACGACTCCATATTTCTTTGTTAGTGGTTAGAAAACTTAAATAAAGATACTATTAAAAAGATAAAAACAAGAAACTGCAGAAGGCCATCAGCCAGAGATTGAGGATCATAAATCGCAAAAGTCTTAAAGGAGCATTTAAACAGAAAAGCAAGACATCAAATTGAATAAACATCAACACACCCTAAGGTGATAAAAAATAACACAAAACACCGTTTTAAAATACTTCTACATACCAATCAGACAGAGAGGAGGCTTCTACCAATTACTTAAAGGGAGTAAAAAAAGCCTCCTTTATGACCTTAGGTATCCAACGTAGCAAAGATTTAGAGCTTGTGAATGTGATCATGATTTAGTAAGGGGAAGAGTGCAAAAACTAATGATATCTATCTTTTCCTACTTAAAAGACAACTTGTACTTACCAGCTTTTTCGAGCCTTGTAACTAGAATTATTAAGGAAGATGAGGCAATAATTAAACATTCGATACTAGAAAGGCATTAATCCCCATATTAGCTAACTCATCCACTCACTTATTACCTTCCCAATAGATATGATTGAAGATAATTCTGTCAAAATATTTGCAAAGTTCTAAAGCTATAGTTAATTTTGCATCCATTTGCCAGTTAGGAAGGGAACCTTTTCTAAGGGCATTAATTATGATGGCAGAATCCCCCTCCACTTCTAAAAATTTAATATTTAAGGATTTACACAAATGAAGGCCCTCCACTAGAGCAGAAATCTCTGCCCAGTTTTTAGTAGCTTCACCTATGTATTTGGACAAGTTAGCTACTTCAATCCCTTGATCATTGTGAATGCAACACCCTATACTTGCTTGACCCGGGTGTCCTTTAGAGGCTCCATCAAAATTGAGCTTGAACCAGGTATCCTGCGGAGCTTGCCAAACACATTCTGATCTCTTTAATTTACCTAGAATCCCTCCATCACTCAGAAAGGGAGGAATTTTCAGACCATTCCATCTACCTCTCATCCTTTCATCCCAATGAGTCATCTTAGTGTGTTTGGGGAGAAAATTAAGCAATCTGTTATTAGTTAATTCAATGATAGAGACTTCAATCTTTTGCTTTAATTGATCAACATGCATTTGCTTATCTTGGAAGATGCTACGGTTCAGGAGACGTAATCCAAAGGCCATGATATATATTATCTTTTCTCAGCAGAGGCCAAGAAGTCAACATACTCCTGACTGAATTTGGAAAAGCCAACATAACTACTAGTTGTGAACATAGCCAATGCCAACGTGAGCTTGAGTAAGGGCATTTAAGAAAGAGGTGGTCAGCAGATTCCTCATCAGATTCACATAGTGGGCATCTGCTAGGCCCCTGGATCCCAAACTTTTTAAACCTTTCTCTGTAAGGGCCCTTTGATGAAGGACAATCTTATAACAAATATTAAATGTTATTATTCATTTCCATACTATACTCCATTTGTCTTGACATCAATGACCAAGGTCTAATGGTAATATCATTTTCTAACAATATGATTTCAATTTGGCATTGTAATTGCATTTGTAGTATTTACGAAGGGATCTTTCTTCATCATAATCCTAACCCAACACATGCATTGTCATTAAACAATTTCTGTTTCTGATTTGAATTCTGTTTTCCAATTTGTATTCTCTCTGTAAATTCACTAGGAGCTGCCTTGTATTTGATATAATTTTGCTTTGGAATCAGATTTAAATTGTCATTGTTGCTGGTAATCACCTTCATTGCATGAATCTGAATTGCAGTTGGTCCTAATCTGCCTTAGATGTTGCTTGCAATTCTGATTTTTCACCTTCATGTAGATCTGCTCTGCACTTAATGATAATTGCTCCCTGGCATTGTGTTTGAAATAATGTTAAGTGATTTCCTTTGATCCCTCTTATATGCTTTATGTGAAGAGGCGTGTTTGTTTTCCAAGGATGGTCAACCTGCCTATGTGTATAAATGATTTTGCTTGCATTCCTTTTACACTCCAACAAGCCGACTTGATTGGCAACTCGGTTCCCAGACCTTTATAGGAACGATTTGGTGTTGGCATTTAAACCATTTAATTAACAATTCTCTTTTCCTAAACTGACCGACCTGATTTGAGTTCAATCTATTTGTGGTTTATTTATCATCATCTAGTGCCAAATAAATCCACTTAAATACCTCACAATGGGGATCACACATCCTTAATGGGCATTGGAAATTAATTCCAAGGGTGGTTGGAATTTCGACCCTCTTAGTGTTTTGTTCCAAGGGAGGCTGGAATTGCAGCCTCTTGGAACCCAGATTGTTCAATTTCAAGTTTTTTCACTCATGCAAATCATATTTCATCATGCTGTTGGAATTTGTCCTAACATGGTTGGATTTCTGACCATGATTCGAAATTTGTTCTAATATCCCAAGATAGGTCAGATTTCCAACTTGGCTTGGAAATCTACAATTTTACATTGAGGTTGATTTTGAGAAAAAATTGCCTTGTAACAAAGAGATTTAACTTGTTCTTTATTTCTTTCTCCAAATGGATATCAGATTGCCATTGTTAATTTGAATAATGAATTCCTTCAATGTTTGCTGAAGGCATTAAAGGCATGATGATTAAGGTCAAACATGTTTGGAAACTTCATAACCACACCCAGATTTTTCCTTCTCTCAAGATTTTGCACTCCTTAGGCTGGTCAGATTTCAGAATGATGCTGGGAATATTTCCTAACGAAGGTTGGAATTCTGTCCTATGGTGGAATTTTGTTCCAAGTCAGGTTGGATTACTGACCTATCTTGGAAATTTTACATTCAAGTGATTTCAAAATTTTTGACAAGTGTTGGAATTTCATCATTCAAAGCTCAGGTTTTCATCTTGCTGTTGGAATTCATCTAAAATTCTGGAATTCTGCTTTACATCAACCTTGTCTTGATTTTTTTTATTTCACTATGCAAGTCTGATTTCACCATGTTTTTGCTTGGTTTTGCCTCAATATCCAAATTGAGCTTCATCACTATATGCACAAATTGCCTTGGATCGGATCTCACACACTTGTTTTGGATTAGCCTACCTAGTTGGATCAGAATTCACATCATGATCTGGACAGCCTTGCTCAATCTGATTAGAAATTTAGCATTTGGTGGGATAGCCTTGCTTACTTTGGTCAGAAGTTTACTAAGTACTGATAATACTTCTGCCCTAGGTCAGAAATCGAACAAGGGTGGGGGTTGTGGGAATTCTCTCAAGATCTTGGCAGAAACATACCTCTTGCTTGGACAAATGTTTGATGCTTGCTCGGAAAAATTCATAATGATCAAGTTGAGCTTGGAAACTTCATTGACAATACCTGATTTTCACCCTTCCTTTCCATGATTTCTATGTCGGATATCCACCGTGCCTCAAGATATTTCCTTATATTCAGATTGGGAATCCGGCATTCAGGACAATGTGCTCATGATGGTAGGAAGTTTGATAGGTGTTGGGAATTTTGTTTGGAACCAAATCAGAATTTCATGTGTTAAGAATCCCTTCTCATTGTTAGAACTTAGGACAATGTTTCACAAGCTTCGGTCATCAGTCTTGTCTAGGAATTTTGTCACGCCTTGCAATTCTTCGAATCCAGATCAGATTCTAGACAAGTCTTTGGAATGTACATCAAGGCAGATCAGAAATTTGCATGTCATTAGGAAATTCCAGTACACTAGGATTGCGTCTAAAATGCAAGTCAGAATCTCACATGGTTTGGAAATTTTTGTTGCACTTTCAAATTCAATTACAATGTTAGAGTCCATCTTCTAGTATTACACAATGATAAGTTCATGACTGACTCGGGTGTTGATGATTCTTAGGAATTACGTTTGGGAGAAAACCAAAAATCTCACCAAGTGTTGGATCATGACTTGACAATTGAAATTTCTTATTCCAAGATCCTAACATGAATTTGGTGGCACACTGTTTTTAAATTAGGATAGTGATCTGTGTTGATCTGGGTTAGGGCCCGTGTCCTAGCCGCAGTTTTCTCTAGTGTGTGTGCAGATTGACTGAGGGTTGTTTGCAGTGGTGAAAGGGGGATAGCAAGGGGTTTGTTTGTGGTAACTGTGTTTTCTGTGCGTGAGCAGGGTGTCTCTGAGGGGTGTCAAGGGTGTTTGCAAGGTGCTGGTGTGGTTTAGCAGATCTGATTTGTGGTGCATTGGTGGCTAGGGGCTTCTGTAGTGAGGCTTGCTCAGTTTGGTGGCTCTGGTTGGGGTTTTCTTGTTTAGTCTTCTGCGTGGATGGAGGAGCATAGAGTTTCCAATTTTTTGTCGGTCTCTGGTGCTGTGCTGCCCCAGGGTTCTTTGGCTGTTCATGCAAGGCCCTCAGACTCCTTTTATGTAGGGGGGAGCTCCAAACCAAGTAAAGTGAATGGTTGTCTTTTGAGGAGTCATGATCATCCAGTTCTTGTAATTCCTCCTGAATCGGTTATGGAGGATGTAACTTATTGGAGCAAGTATGCATTGATCTGTAAATTTCTTGTGATTCACATTTATTTGACATTGAAAGCTTGGATTGGTCATTTGTGACAGGTTGAGGGAGATGTGGAGACTATACTAGCTGCAAGCAACTATTTCATGGTTGTTTTTTGACGGATGACCACATTTTACAATCATGTGAGCCTGTATGTTACACCTTGGCATGCAGGTTTCAGTTCAACAAAGGAATTGCCCTTGAGAGTTTGTGTTTGTGTTTGTTTGTTGTGGCTTTCTTTAGAGTTTTGGCAGGAAGATAATTTACAATGGACTGCCGCTTTGCTTGGGAATTCAGCTGTGACAACTCAACAAACCCTTGACAAAAGGGTAACTAATTTTTCCCATATTTGTGTAAAGATTGATTTGAATAATCTGTTGCCAGATTCTTCGGAAGTCTGTTTGGACTCTTCTTCGTGGATTCAACAATTGAATTATGAATCTCTTCCTTTATGTTGTTGGATATGTCATGAGTATAGTCCTCTTTAGCATTAGTGTCCTTGGGTAAATAAGGGCATTGGTGGCTCTGGTGGTGGCCTTGGCTATTCTCCTTCTTCATCAGCTGCAATGGTGGATAAAGGAGGTAAAGGAAAAGCCCCTATGAAAGAATATGGCTTTGATAAAGATGGCTATATACTTGCTAAGCCCTAGGCTAAGGGTAGGGGATAAAAAGATCTTATATGGATAGGGAAATTGATGAGGGCTTAATCGATGGAGGAAAGGATTCAGTTGGATGCCTCTTCGAGGGTGACCAATATGGGTGTGGAAGTAATGCAAAAGGAGACTTTTGCGATGTGTTAGGCCGTTATACAGTAGTTGGGAGTTTCCCATATTGGTCCTAAGTAAGGTGTTTTAGGTAACCGTAAAAATTTGCATGATGATATTGTTTGGTGGATTGGGTGAGGCGCAAGCCTTTGGTAAAGGTAAAAGGGTCTTCTTTAGCCCTAGGTTTGTAGCAAAGACCCCTTAAGAAAGTTTATTTCGACACTTCTTTAAAAGGTGGTCGTAAAAGGAATCGGGAGAAGATTAAATTAGCTAGAGATTCGTTGGTGGAATTTGGGTTTGTCAAGCCCATTAAGGCCCACTTGTCCCACTCTCTTCAATGATTATTCTCTCATGGATTGTTAGGATGTTGAATAGCACCCTCAACAAAAGGCTATTCATGAGTTGGTGACAATCCACTCTCGGACTATCTTTTGTATTTAGGAGACTAAGCTTTCAATTGATTTCATGCTTCAATGCGCTTCTAGTAGTTGGTGTTATTGTTTGTGTCAATGTATTGGGTCTTTGGGTTGCTCTTGAGGCCTGGCTCTCTTGTGGGATCCAAGAAAGATTGTTCTTGTCTAGTGGATATCTAGCCACTCAGCTCTCTTTGTGGGTGCCTCTAGTTTGGAGGTTGGAGAGCTGATTCTGGTTACTAGTGTGCACGCTTGGGTTGACTTTAATGGCAAAACCTTGCTTTGGTCTTGTATAAGGTGTGTTAAAGCATGTGCTTCTTTACTTCCTTGGGTTTTAGTTGGTGATTTTAACTTAGTGTTAAGTTCGATGGAGAAAAGGAGAGGGTTGGAGGGGTCTTTCCTTTGAGCTCTTTAATGAGAATATGTAGCTCGTAAAATTAATTGGTATCTAGCCATCTAATGGGTTCTTTACTTGGATTAATAGAAGGAATGGAGAAGATGTTGTCTCTAAATGGTCTGATGGATTTTTATTTTGCTATTTTTGTGTTGGGGGTAGCTTGAGTATTGCCCTTGAAATTCTCAATTGGAGGGGATATTGATAATTGGCCTATTAAACTTTCGGCTACTTTTGTTGCTGTTCCTAAAAATCCTCGTATGTTCTAGTTGATGTGGCTTCAAGAATCTTCCCATCATGACTTGATGGTCTAGTGGTGGAGAGATGGTGGCCCTGCCCAGGACATTGCTATTGATTGTTGTCAAAAAATTGCAATTTCTTAAATGGCGACTTAAGAAATGGAATAGGTTTCAGCATAGGAAGCTTTGTTTCAGCACAACAAGTGAAAGAAAGAGAATCAAAACCATTGCAAAGCTTGCTATAGAAGAAGAAGGAAATGAAGCTGGAAGAAGTTGTTGAGAATGTGGACATTTCAAAGCTAAAAACGAAGGAACTATGAGAGTTTACTGCTGAGTTGGAAAGAAAGGCAACTAGGGACATGTTGAAGGCCAAGAAGAAGAAAGCTAGAACAGATTTCAAAGAAATATTTGACAAGCTATGAAACATCTGTCATTGTTGACAAAAAGTGGGAACATGAGGAATAAAAAAGGGGTAGAATAAAGAAAAAGAGAAATGGGGGAAAATAAAAAGAATATACCCATACTGGAAGATGCAAGATGAAAGGAGTCATCATCAGGAGAGCTTAGAAAGTTTAAGAAGGTTTTACCACAATGCAAAATTGAGATTGATGACAATTTGGCATAAGATTGACATAAGGTCAAAGCCAAATAATTGACAGGTTGCCATTGATGACAAGATGACAACACAGGTGTAGAAGAAACTGACATGATCGATGACACTTATTCACTGTAGAACAAGATTTAGTATGCAAAGAACATTAACAAATAAAGTAAACATTCACAAACCAAAAACTAAATTCACATATATGCTTAGACAAAGAAAGCAAACAAGAAGTGCAAACTTCACAAGAGAAAACACTCCATGCTTTCTTGATTTTGTAGATGTGTCCTTTTGCTGTGGATGTATGCTCAAGATGCTTAAAAGCTGCTTCAATGGAGATGGGTAATGGAAAATTGGTAGCTTTGTGAGCTCTCAATTTGGCATTATAAGGGTAAGATTGATGGCTTTGGTTCTCAAAATAGCATGGTAATTTTAGCTCAAAGATTGTTGATGAAATGGCTTGGGATGGGATTCAATTTATAGGCTAAGGGGTAGAGGGATGGAGGTCTTAGATGCAAGGATGGATGAAGGCTTAAGGAGGGTTAGGATGCACTCAAAGGAGAGCACATGGATTGTGCTTGTTTAGCACTAATGGGAAGGTGACACTTGTCACAAGGAGGATGAGTGTGAGAGGGTAGGGTAAAGGGTTGGTTAAAGGCATGATGAGTGAGGTTGAGTATGTAAGAGGGATGTAAGAGGAATGAGTGTGGAAGAGGGAAGAGTGTGGAAGATGGGTGTAAGAGTCATGAGTGGGCTTGTAAGAGTCTTTTATGTTTTGTAAGAGCACTCATGACTTAGTGGTTGGGTTTTTTGACGGGAGAGTTTGGTTTGGATTAGGAAAGTCTTAAACTTGTTTAAGGAATGTGACAACATTAGGGGGTGGATTAGGCTTGGGTTTAGGATTAGATTAGGGATGTTAGAGATGTGCAAGTGGATGGCATTAATGAGGGTGGGTGAGTTAGTGGCTAAGCTTGGTTAGTATGGGTGGATGGGGTGGATGAGGCTAAATGGAGGATTAGAGATAGGTTAGGGGTTTTTGAATTTGAGGATTTCATTTATCAAATAGATTTATTTAATAAATGGGGATTTTTGGAATTAGATAGGAGAAAAGGATTTAATTGATAAATAATAGATTATTTGATTTATCAATTAGGACTATAGATGATTAATTAAATTAATCAACTAGGGATGGCAAAGGATTAATTAAATAAGAATTTAATTAATGATGCCTTTAGAGATGGCTAAATTAGATTACCAAAGCAGTGTAATCAAATTTAGGTGTCTACATTTTGCCCCTCTTTGACATAGTGTTGAGACCACTATTTCAAAGAAGTTCGAATGAAGACGACACGAGGAAGATGTTTTAGCAACAAGGTTGCCCCAGTCTCGGATAAGAAGAGGAGAGACTAGACTTAGATGATGCCCCCTCAAGAAGGCGGCGGGGAGAGAAATGAGGCTCGACGACTTCTTGAAAAGTACAAGAAATTGAGACGAGCTGAGACGCAGGTTGGCGAAGAGAAGGGGCTGAATTAGCTCAAACTCTCACTACGGGAGAATGATAAAGGGAAATCAGAGGCACAATAGTAAAGCAAGCTTAAGACTTTCCAGGATTGGGGGGGGGGGGAGATGGAGGAGCGGAGCGCTATAAAAGGAATCCATGGTAGGGAGATGGATGATAGAATGATAAAGCTGATGCAACAGGATTTCAAAGAGTCAGACTGGCGGAAGATGGGTTTCGGAGATCCCTAGGACTAGGATTGTGGATACCTAAAGCTAAGCGTGAGGAGTGATTCAAAGAGATACTGATGCATAAGCTGGGGTAGGAGCGACGGATGTAGGATATGGATGGGGGATAATGGAGATGAAGGGAATCCATTGAAGCTTTTTGAGCGGGGGGATACTTCAAAGAGAAGTACCACCATGTAGTTGAGCACTAGATTTGCTATAGGACTGTTGGTTAATTGCCAGGGTTACCAAGAACATCAAGGCCTTTTTACCAGCTGTCCAGAGGACTGACGAACTGACTCAAAACAAACACACAAGGATTGCCCTAGTATCACACATGAATCCCAGAGGAAGCAGCGTGGACATGACACTAGGTAACCCACAAGCAGAAAAGAAAACAAGCAAAAGACCTGATTAAGACCTTACGCTCTAATTGCCCCATTTGCAGCATACCATGATATGGAAGATCGTGGCAACCTTGAGGAGGGAACAAGGAGATTGCTTGGAAAAGATATTTCAAGACCCAAAAGGGAAGATCCCAAATCAAAAGAAAGCGAAAATCCAAAAGAGAACTGTTTGCCAACGAGATGGATAGGACGAGGTACTAACGGACCAAGATTAGACATGAGGAAAGCTATATCCTGCAAGGATCTATCAGAGAGCACCTAAGCTGATGGATTTGGATGAGTGATGCATCTGGCAAGTTGAACTAAGAAGGATAACACTTTGGTGACAGGAGATCTAGCTAAAGGATGCATTGGAATATCTAACCAAGGTGTGCGATGTGTGCAAGATGTTGACCAAGGATGAACTAACACGAAAGCCGGATAGATACAATGATACTATGCTAAAGAGGATGTACAAGTTGACAAACCAAGATATGTTACAAATGTACAAGTTTGTTCATGTTTTGGTTTTTTGTGAGATGGAAATGTTTGTGAAGGATGGGATGTCTATAATAGTTGATAGGTGGATAGGTAGATGGTTTGTGAAAAGC
The DNA here is from genome assembly GCA_028749045.1 of Cupressus sempervirens. Classification (NCBI taxonomy): domain Eukaryota; kingdom Viridiplantae; phylum Streptophyta; class Pinopsida; order Cupressales; family Cupressaceae; genus Cupressus; species Cupressus sempervirens. The sequence goes on from CM053793.1 coordinate 690,331,698, forward strand.
TTAAGGAAAATGGGATTCTGTGTGTGCATGTGATAGGATACAGGCTAGGATACAAGATTATTTACAAGCTGGAATATGGTACAAGCTTTGGACAAGATTCGGATATATACAAGGTATGGTACAAGATTTACAAGGTATAATACAAGTTTTGGTACAAGATTTACAAGCTGTACAGGAGGTATTGACAAGCTCCATCAGATTTTGGATATTTGATTGGAACACCAAGGGAACAAGCAGGTGTTTTATGGGATGGTGGGTAGATGGATGAGGGATATGATAGTGATAGATAATGTATTAGTCTTTAGCACACAAGGCGCCTGAATTACCAGGTTTTCACCAAGGTACCTATCCAAGGCGCTTGAATTGCCAAGTTTTCACCATTGGATGCTTATTTCTCTTTACTATTTTTTTGTATTTTTCAAAAGCTGGGTATACCAAAGATCTTCAAGCATAGAACTTCTTGAGATGAATGATGTTAGTGGGATCATTCAAGAGTTCTCCTTCTGGTGTAGATAATTGATAGGCTCCGGAGCCAAAGGAGGCAGTAACCACATAGGGACCAAGCCATGTAGGCTCAAACTTGCCTTTCTTTTCTTGATCTGCTTGGACTTTCATATTTTCTTTGAAGACCATATCACCTGGCTGAAAGTGTCGTGGGAGCACCTTCTTGTTGAAATTCATTTTGAGACGAGTTTGGTAGACTGTGAGATGGTCATAGGCTTGTTGTCTCTTCTCGTCTAAGAGATCTAGCTGGGTGAGGGAGCTACTCTGTATTCTTCATCTGAGATTTGCCCTCGCAAAGATATGCGTAGTGAGGGAAGTTCAACTTCTATAGGTAATACCGCTTCGGCACCATAGACTAGGGAGTATGGAGTTGCGCCTGTGGATGTACGGAAGGAAGTTCGATAGGCCCATAGAGCCGGATTTATTTGAAGGTGCCAATCACGGCCGGAATCATTGACAACTTTCTTTAGGATTTTGAGGAGGGTTTTGTTAGTTGCCTCTGCCTGGCCGTTACCTTGTGGGAAATATGGGCTAGAAAAGCGGTGATGGATGCAGAGGGAAGTGCATAATTCTTCCATGTTGAGATTTTCAAAGTTACCTCCGTGGTCAGTGAAGATGGTGGATGGGATGCCGAAGCGGCAAACAATGTGGTACGAGATGAACTTGGAGACTTGAACTCTTGTAGCTGAGACTAGGGGGACTGCTTCCACCCACTTAGTGAAATAGTCTGTAGCTGTTATTATCCATTTATGTCCATCAGATGAGAGAGGGGTGATAGTTCCAACTAGATCAAAGGCCCCAACAAGCGAAAGGCCAAGGTGGTGCAATAGGCTGTAGATCTTGTGCTGAAGCGTGCACAAGATTTGCATGCTGCTGACATAGGAGACGCTTTTTGACAAAGTCACAAGAGTCTTCTTCAATGGTAGGCCAATAGTAGCCTGCTCTAAGGATTTGTCGTGCTAGGACAATACCACTCGTGTGGGCACCGCAAAGTCCGGAATGTACTTCTTTTAATGCCATCGCGGCCTCATTTTCATCTAAACATCGAGAGAGAGTATCGTGATAACCCCGACGATATAGGGTATTGGCTATGATAACATAGCGGGATGATTTTTGAATAAGGTTCTGGCGTTGGGTGCGTGTGAGGTGAGGGGATATGATACCATCGTTAAGGTAAGCGTGAATTTCATGGTACCAAGGGGATTGGGGACCAACCAAGATACAAACACGGTTTGAATCCTCATTCGCATAAGCGGGTGTGAGGAGCTGCTCAACTAAAAATTCATACTGCGTAGCATCTTGGGGAATTTCCAAGAGCGAGCCGATAGTGGCCATGGCATCTGCTGCCTTATTCTGCATTCGAGGCACTTGTGTAAACTGAAGTGATCAACTAGCTCTTTGTAGGGTAATAGCTTTTCATCTTTGGTTTGATATTCATTTAAGACTTGTTTGATGATGAGCTGGGAATCGCCAAAGATTTCTAACTCAGTGATATTCCATTCTGCAGCTATCTTTAATCCTGCTACAAGAGCTTCATATTCTGCTATATTGTTGGTGCTAGGGAATTGTAGCTTGAAGGCTTTTGGAATGTAATCTCCTTGAGGTGTAACTAATAATATTCCTGCCCCTGATCCATGAGAGGTGTATGAGCCATCAAAATAAAGCTTCCATGGGGGCTGTTCTTCAATTAGGCAGATATGCTCATCTGGAAATTCTGTGAGCAAAGGATATGCATCTACTAGAGGTGCATCAGCTAGGTGATCTGCTATAGCTTGCCCTTTGATTGCCTTTCTGTCCACATACTGGATGTCAAACTCACTTAGTAGCATAACCCATTTGGCCAAACGGCCTGTAAGTGTTGTTCTGGAGAGCATATACTTGAGAGGGTCAATCTTGGAGACTAGTTGGATGGTATGACTTAGAATGTAGTGGCGAAGCTTTTGAGTTGAGAAAACAACTGCCAAACAAGCTTTTTCCATAGGAGTGTAATTGAGTTCATAACCAACTAGGGTTCTACTGATATAGTAGATGGCTCTCTCTCTGCTATAATCATCATGTTGTGCTAGAAGTGCCCCTAGAGCAGTAGGTGTTGCTGATATATACAAGATCAAGGGACGACCAGGAACTGGTGGAACCAAGATAGGGGGATTGTTGAGATACTGCTTGAGCTGATCGAAGCTGCGCTGACATAAAAGATCCCACTTGAAGTTCTCATTCTTCTTTAGCAAGTGTGAAAACGGTGTACACTTATCTGCAAGTTGGGAGATGAAGCGCCGGACAGATTGAAGTTTTCCCTGAAGAGAGCGAAGCTGTTGCAGTGTCTGGGGAGGAGGCATGTTTAAGATAGCCTTGACCTTTTTGGGGTCGATCTCTATACCTCGTTTAGAAACTATGAAGCCTAGAAGCTTGCCAGATGTGACCCCAAAGACACACTTCTTGGGATTTAGCATGAGATGATATTGGGCCAACCTATCAAAGACTTTCTCCAGGTCAGCAAGATGATCCATGAAGGTGTGAGATTTGACTAGGATATCATCCACATAATCCTCCAAAATGCTATGGATAAGATCATGGAAAATGGCTGTCATAGCTCTTTGATAGGTAGCCCCAGCATTCTTTAGGCCAAAAGGCATCATGGTGTAGCAAAAGGTTCCCCAAGGGGTAGTGAATGCTGTCTTATGCTGGTCCTCTTCTGCAATCTTGATCTGATTATACCCGGAAAATCCATCCATAAGGGACAGAATTTCATGTCCAGCTGTAAGATCTACAATCATATCTATGTTGGGCAAGGGAAAATCATCCTTTGGACAAGCTTTGTTAAGATCTCTAAAATCAGTGCAGATTCTGATGTCACCGGAAGGCTTAGTGACAGGGACCATGTTGGAGATCCATTCTGAGTAGTCGATAGGTCGGATAACCTTAGCAGCTAACATTCTTTCTAGTTCAGCTTTGACTAGTAATGCCACCTTGGGGTGCATTTTTCTAAGCTTTTGTCTGACGGGCTTGATCTTTGGATCGACTACAAGATGATGAACTACAAGCTTTGGATCAAGTCCTGGCATGTCCTGATATGACCATGCAAATCGGCCAATGTTCTCTCGTAAAACCTTAAAGAGGAGGTCAGCTTGGTCTTGTGATAGGGATGCAGCAATGTGAACAATTCTAGGGATCTCTGAAGAACCAATGTTGACTTCTCTAGTATCCTTTATTAGAATAGAAGACACCTCTGGTCGATTATCTTGAGGAGGCAATACTAAATCCTCATGTTCTGCTTGTGGCTCTGGATTTTCTTGCTGAGGGGTTCTCTTCGCTGCCTTAGCTAGTCCCAGATTTACCTTAGTTTCAGTTTTGGGTGTATCGAAACTAGGTTGGGGATTTTCTCCAAAATGCCCCTTGGGATCTAGCTTGTAGATGTAGGCAGAATCTGGCTTTGTCTTCTTATGAGGAGTTTCGGCTCCCATGAATCTTAGAAGCGCTTCCTCTGATGCGAACTCATCAATATGTATGACACTTGGTTGGTCCCAATCTATGAGTTGTGGATGAGCAAGTGGTAGGTAAATGAGATGGATGGATAGTTCTCGGAGAACAGAGTCTCTTAGGAAGATTTGGTCTGGGATATCGTCGTAGGCTCTCTTTTCAACTTCCTCAGGAATGTCTTCGATTTCGACAAGGTCGCGGTGGATGTTCGAAAAAGCGTGACCGTTCTCGTTGGTGCCCCCAGTTGTGGGTATGCCAAAGCCAAGACCTGACTTCGTTTCCCAATTATGTGCTTCGATGGGACATTGCATGCCCCTTTCTTCTGGTCCTAGTCCACCTCCTTGATAGTTCCATTTTTTAGTGATGAGCTTATGTTGTTGGGGATACTTCTGGCTGAAGTGATCAAGGCGTGCTTGATTTCTTGGAGGTGCATCCTTATGTAACCAATTGTTGATATCTGGAGTGAGCTCCTCATGAAGAGGCATTTTTGAGGACACAAAGGTGGTTGGGCCAAACCATTTGTATCGAGGAGGTGGAATCTCCTTAGCTTTGTGATATGTTGGCCGTCCATGGGTATGTGGATCAAGTGGGATTGCTCCGACAGCAAATGCATCTGATAGACTATATTCTCCACAGCCTTTGTTGTTGATCTTTACAGTAGATAGGGTGGAGGCGAGGATGGTTTCTGCATCATTATAAGTGTGGGATGAGCTGGCAATGGCTGTGCCGATGTCTATTCTAGGGCAATGGTTTGTATATGAAGCTTCAACCGCATTGCAGTAAGCAAAGGGTTCTGGATCGGCATGGATGGTTACCTCAGTGCCTTGATGCGGAAATTTGATGTACTGATGGTAGGTGGATGGAACAACCTTCATAGCATGAATCCATGGGCGACCGAGGAGGATGTTAAATGGTAGGTTTAGATCAACAACATGGCAAACTGTCTCTTGGATGACCGGCCCAACCTTGATTGGTAGCAAAATAGTCCCTTCTGTGGTCCTTTCCAAGTTGTCATAAGCTTTGATGGTGATAACCTCACTGATCATATCTGCCTCAGTATACCCAGCTTGTTTTATGAATTTTAGGGTGCAAATGTTCAAGGCTGATCCATTATCTATCATTACTCTTTTCATGGCAAAATTGGATACCATGATGGCTATGCGAAGCGGAAGGGTGTGATCTGGCTCAACCACGGGTATGTCAGTGGGTTTGAAAGATAGGGCACATGAGGATGAAAGGTGTCCAACAAGATTACGAAAATCAGTAGCATTGATATCAGAAGGGACACGGGATTCTATGAGAGCATTGTCAAGGATGTCTTTGTACACAGGACTAGTGCGGAGAAGGTCTAAAATGGAGATTTGGGCTGGCATGTTCCCAAGGTGTTCCAAGATATTGTACCGGCTTTTTGATGGAGCTGATGGTGCGAACGAAATTGGTGGGCCTGCGATGTTAAATCGCGCTCTTCAAGTGGTGACCGCACACTCATTGTCTGGTCCTCGGATATTGATAACATTGACAGAAGGCTCTTTCTCAGATATACAACCTATAAGGCTACCATAGTCTATATAGGATGAAGTGTGGTCATTGTTCTTCCCATGTTGTTGGTTTGGTTGGCGGTTGTTGGTGTTGTTTTGAATAGGTGCTTTTCCAGGATTTTGGTTGTTGTGTGGAGGAAAAGCATTTTGATAAATCTGTAAGCCTGCATTGGGAGAGGTTTGGGCACCAACAGTGATTTCCTTCCGATCAATGAGGTCCTGCACATAGTCTTTCAGTTTCATGCATCTGAGGGTGGTGTGACCGTTTACTCTATGGAACTTGCAATACTCATTGTCCTTGTACCATGCAGCTTTGGATTGGCTTGGATCAATTTGCTGGGTAGGAGGAAATTTGATGAGGTTTTCCTTAGCCAATTTCTCAAAAATAACATCCAATGGCTCACCAAGGGGTGTATAGTTTCTAGGTGCAGGTTGGAATCTGAGCTTTTGCCCTGCAGCTACATTGATGGCATTAGCTTGATTGTTAGACCCTTGAAAGTTGGGTCTTGTATTGTGGTTTTGATAGCTTTGGTTATTTCGTTGTTGGTAATTGATAGCTTGTTGGTTGTTTGTTTGATATGGTGGGTTAGACTGGTTTTGAGAAGGACCAACAATATTCACATGTCTGGTGTCAGTAACCCCATCTGTTGCAACATGCTTGTTTTTGTTCCAATACCTAGACTTGTCATTGGAATGTGATTGATTTTGGTTGGCCTCTTTGTAAATCTTTACCACACCATCTTTGATGAGTCCTTGCTCAAGAATCATTCCTTTCTCTTTGATATCCTTATAGGTCTGCAAACAGTTCATGGTCATGTGGTGAGCCAAGCTGGGATGTGCATTATCAATAAACATTTTCACCACATGGCGTTCTGGCAAGGTGCAGGATATGCGGGTGGTAAGGGTTTGCCATCTTTGCAGGTATTCGGCAAGGCTTTCTCCACCTTTTTGCTTGGTGTGGACAAGATCAACTATTGATAGCTCTGTTTCAACAAGATGGGCATATCGGGCTACAAATGCCTCAGATAATTCAGCAAAGTTTTTAATTGTGCCATAGGGGATTCTATAAAACCATTCAAGAGCTGGTCCAGCCAAGCTTTTGGGAAAAAGGCGCAAGAGGAAGACATCATTGTATGCCACGTCCTGGCAATGCATGTAAAATTCTTTGATATGTGTGACAGGGTCTCCTTTTCCTCTGAATTTGTCAAATTTAGGTACCTCAAAGTGTTTGGGAAATGGTGTCGTGGTAATGGCTCTGTCAAATGGGTAAGGACACACATTCTCAAACTTGAATGTCTTTGGATCATTCCCTTCTTGGATGGCTTTCAGAGCTGTCTTCATTTGCTCCCACTCTGAATTGATAGGTGATGGTTGGGGTGCCCCCAATGTAGGAGTGCCTTGAGGTAGGTATGTGCTGGATGGGGCCATTGAATATGGATGGTTATGAGGGATTTGCTGATAGGGATTGTACATTGTTTGGGCAGTTGCATGGTGGATGATGGGTTGTTGAGGGGGAGGTGGCGCATATTGCTGCATGTGCTGCGAGGCTTGCTGTTGATATGGGATTTGAGGTTGGGATTGAGGAACATAAGCTGGCTGTGGGATAAATGGATTGCTTTGTGGAGGTAAGGTATAAGATGGTTGTGAGGCTTGAGGAAAGGATCGGGGGGCTTGTGGGGTTTGACCAATATATGTGGGTTGTGCCCCCATTTGGGATGGTATCTGCAAATAATTAGTGGTTGGCTGGGGTGGTGGATTACCTCCTAGAAGTGGCATTGAAAAGTAGTTGGTAATAGGAGGTAATGGATTAGTTGGTGGTGGAGGTGGTGGGAATTGAAAGCTTGGGAATGGAATTGATGGGGTTTGATAGCTTGGTGGCTGGATTTGGAAGCTTGGTATAGTGGTGGCGGGAGCTGGGGTCACTTGGGAGCTTGGTAGAAGATTGGCAGTAGCTTGTGGGATTTGATAGCTTTGTGGAGTGAAGGTAGTAGCTTGTGGATTTGTGGCTGGTGGTATTGAGCTCCCAAGACCTAATGGAAATGATGGGATTGTGCTTTGGGCTGTGGTGAACAAGCTGGGGGCGATGAAAGGTTGATTACTTGGCCCCATGGGTGGCATCCCTGTTGTATATTGCTGAGGTTGGCCAAAGATGCTAGCACTGATTTGGGAGATGGGTGGATTTGGAAGGCTGGGTTGGGGAGCAGCAGCAATAGTGAAGGGGGTGAACGGTGAGATGTTTTGGGTAAAGGGGGTTTGGAGCGGAGAGGTATGAACCAAGGATGGAGTGGTGGTGGCTGGGTTGGCTTGCGGCATGGAGATTTCAACTTGGGTGGATGATGGTATGTTTGGGTCTATTGGGTAATATGGATTGGCTGGAGGCTCTTCTTTTGGAATATATTGAGGATAATTTGGATCATAAGAGCCTATGGGTGGTGGCAGCTGCCCAAACAACGGGTGAGATGGATCTGATAATGGAGGGGGTCTTCCAAAGTCAAAGGTTCCTACATTGTCCCTTCGAAAATTAGCCATGATTGTCTCTTTGTTTTTGTCTATAATGGCGTTTACCAATACTGCATTTCCTGGTTGGTTCATGAAAGCTTCAATGTCAGTAGGTGATGGCATAGCTGGCTCTGGGCTGAAGGATGGCTGAGTGCTCAAGGGGGGTGAGGCTGTTCGATCCAAATGATAGGGCTCCATTGTTTCTTTCTTCTTGGCTAAGCGAGTGACGGGTGGCATGAAAAATGCTCCTAGGGATGAGATGCAATAATGCTGATGGATGCAAAAGGGGGAAGGCTTTTCTATGCAAATGATTTCCTAGGTTGAGGCAAAGCTATATGACAAAACCTAAGGAGGATTGGGTTGGGGATTCTAACTTCAAAGATATGTTGTCAAAGCACAAAAGGTCTGCTTTCCTATGTGCAAGCTTGGTGGTGATTGTGTCAACTTAAGGATAGACTGATGATCCTTTAGGAAGAACACGAGATTGACCACTTGCGGATCCCAACCTTTAGCTCAAGGTGATGAGGGATAACAAGTGACAAAGCTAGATTACCCTAGACAAAGCTCTGTCAAAGGGATAACCTTGGTGAGATTGGTGGATTTGGAAGATTTTAGGAATGGCAAACTTTTAGCAAGGTGACAACAATTTTGAAAGCTTAGATGTGCAGATTTTCGATTGCTGGCTAGATGGTTTGATTCTAAATGAGATGGATGAGCTAATAATGCTCAAGGGGATAACCTAAGATGGTTGGCTTTTCTACAAAGATGACTCTAAAGTGAAGCTTATCCAAGAAGATGGGGAGAAACAAGGGTGTCTAATCATAGAAATCATGCCTAGTTGGTAAGGCATAAGCAGGATTAACTCCTGGATGTTGGCTAAATTTGATGGTGCGCTCTAACCAGGCCTCTTGAAGTGCTTCGTCGGTAGCTTTGTCCTCTGCTTTGTGGAGTTTGGCAATTCGTGAGTTTGGTGTTATTTCTTTTCTCTTGGCTGAAAGTTCTTGATATGCTAGAGATGGCTTGAGTTTGACCTTGTGAAACTTCTGTTTGGGTTTGGGTTGTTCCGACATAAATTCCTGAATTTGCTTGGCTTTGGGAGATTTTGGTTGTTTTGCTTCAACTTGTTCAACTTCTAAAATAGGCAGTGACTACGCTAAGTGTGCCCTAAGCTAGGATTGACCAAGTTTGGCAAACATTCATTCAACAAGTAAAATAAAAACAAGCAATAGATAGGAACACCCAGATAGAAGTTTATGGTTCTCAGAATGTGATACTTGCGCCGAGGAGTGTGTATGTTCTACAAATGTTTCGATCAGTCACTCCAAACACATTAACATCCTAGATGGTTTTCTGCAAGGCTGACAGTTGGTTTAGCTAGGGAGTCCTCGATATACGCAAGGTACGCGAGGCCCAAATCCGTAGATGAGACCAAAAGGATGTCACACAGCCGAGAGGAGCGGTAACCCACTTCTCCTCTTTCACTTCTCAAGAGTATAAAGTTCCTTGAGGCTTAGCCCGAATGACAAAATCTCGATCCCAAGAGAGGTGTCTTTCGATTCACCTCCCGATTCTTATACTCCGCCGGAACGCTGGAGTTGAGGTCGTCCAAGGGGTGATGAAATCCCCAAGCAGGCCTCCTAAAAAGAAACAAGGTTTTGGATCCTAATCTTATGCACCCAAGATGGCCTCGAAAGACGACAAGGGGAGAGAAGACTTGGATGACCTTGGGCTAAAAAACACGCTTGTTCTTTTACCAACTGACTCTTATGTGTGCTAATCTAGACTTTGCAAGCACTCATGTTTAAGAGACAATGTTCAATTCCAACTTGAAGCGCCAACAAAAGTAAATCGATCGAAAAATGCAAACAATAAGAACAGTTAGGGTCAACAAAAGCAAACTCGCGCGCCCGGAGGCCCTCCACGTCAAGTATCGATTAATTTTCTTTAAGGCATTCAAGATTGAGTGTGAGTTTGTTTTAAGCCCAAAACAAAAGTGTGTGAGATTCGATTTCAAGCGCGCGCTCGGAGGCTCTCCACATTAGTTGTTGTTCAATTTTAGTGCCCAAACTTGAAGTGTGATCGATTTAATCTAGAGTTTTGGCCATTTAAGAATTTTGATAAAGTTAAAGCAAACGTTCAAAGACCAAGTGAGTGAGTTAGATTGTGGAACATTTAACACCTTTTTCAAGTAGATCCATCCCCATAAATGGCGCTGAGATTGCAACCAATGGTTAATATTTGATGGGTGATTAGAAAAGAGGTGAGTCCAAGGAACTACTCAAATTGATTTTTGTAAATTTGTATTTTAACTTAACAAAGTTTCTTAAATGTCCAAAAATCAAACTTTACCTAGATTGCATGTGGAAAAGAGATTTGTTTTGTTCAATTTTAGAAGCTCCAAATGAAGTGTTTGATATTGCAATGGTTAATTGATCCTTGGCATTCAAGATTGGATTTGTTGTTTTAAGCATGCATTCCAAGGAAAGTTGATTTTAATCCATGACATTCAAGAGTGTGTTTTGAACAACATTCATTCAATGGAAAATGTGTTTAACCATTCAAGTTCCTTTTTTTAGCAACATGCATTCAAAGACAAATGGTTAAACATTCAAGTTCATTTTTTAGCAACATGAAAACCTGCAAGAAACATGGCTAGTGGTTCCATATGTGCTCCAATCTGCAATGAGACCAAAAAAAAAAAAAAGCAATTTAGTTAGCCAAAATCTTCAAAAATGAGAGCTTAACTATGGAAAAATTTTTTAAAACTTTTTTTGCTGTTTTTTTTACGCGTAAAAATGCTTAAAATGGTCTAAATCCTATGGAACCACTAAAAGTCAAATTTTGATTTATACTCTTTTTAAAAAATTTTTTTTTTCCCAATATTTTTCTAAGCTACAAAGTGCAGAAATAAAGATTTTAAAGCAGAAATGCAACATAAGCAGGCAGAGACGACAGTCTATCAAGCGGAGACGCCAAAATACGAAGACGTTGAAATACAGAGACGCTAGTATTCGAAGACGATAGAACAGATTTGCGGCACAGAAAACAGGTGACAAGCAGAGACGCCGATTTGCGCAGATGCGGATTTTCGCAGACGACGATTTGGATTGGCGGTGGTGGAGACGTCGATTTGCGCAGACGTGGATTTTCGCAGACGTCGATTTGCGCAGACGCGGATTTTCGCAGACAGAACAGGTTGCAGACACCAAAACTGCGCGAAAAAAGTTGAAAAACGCGAAATTTTTTTTTTTAGATGGTATTTCTTCTTCCTAAGTGCATTCTTTAACCTGCAAAAACAAGCAAAAACACCCTCACAACACACTCAAACAACAACAAACATTAGATGGTTAGAAAAAATGACATATAGATGAAAATAGATGATTAAATGACCCATAGTGGGGTCCCACCGGGCGTGCCAAAATGTAGAACAAGATTTAGTATGCAAAGAACATTAACAAATAAAGTAAACATTCACAAACCAAAAACTAAATTCACATATATGCTTAGACAAAGAAAGCAAACAAGAAGTGCAAACTTCACAAGATAAAACACTCCATGCTTTCTTGATTTTGTAGATGTGTCCTTTTGCTGTGGATGTATGCTCAAGATGCTTAAAAGCTGCTTCAATGGAGATGGGTAATGGCAAATTGGTAGCTTTGTGAGCTCTCAATTTGGCATTATAAGGGTAAGATTGATGGCTTTGGTTCTCAAAATAGCATGGTAACTTTAGCTCAAAGATTGTGGATGAAATGGCTTGGGATGGGATTCAATTTATAGGCTAAGGGGTAGAGGGATGGAGGTCTTAGATGCAAGGATGGATGAAGGCTTAAGGAGGGCTAGGATGCACTCAAAGGAGAGCACATGGATTGTGCTTGTTTAGCACTAATGGGAAGGTGACACTTGTCACAAGGAGGATGAGTGTGAGAGGGTAGGGTAAAGGGTTGGTTAAAGGCATGATGAGTGAGGTTGAGTATGTAAGAGGGATGTAAGAGGAATGAGTGTGGAAGAGGGAAGAGTGTGGAAGATGGGTGTAAGAGTCATGAGTGGGCTTGTAAGAGTCTTTTATGTTTTGTAAGAGCACTCATGACTTAGTGGTTGGGTTTTTTGAGGGGAGAGTTTGGTTTGGATTAGGAAAGTCTTAAACTTGTTTAAGGAATGTGACAACATTAGGGGGTGGATTAGGCTTGGGTTTAGGATTAGATTAGGGATGTTAGAGATGTGCAAGTGGATGGCATTAATGAGGGTGGATGAGTTAGTGGCTAAGCTTGGTTAGTATGGGTGGATGGGGTGGATTAGGCTAAATGGAGGATTAGAGATAGGTTAGGGGTTTTTGAATTTGAGGATTTCATTTATCAAATAGATTTATTTAATAAATGGGGATTTTTGGAATTAGATAGGAGAAAAGGATTTAATTGATAAATAATAGATTATTTGATTTATCAATTAGGACTATAGATGATTAATTAAATTAATCAACTAGGGATGGTAAAGGATTAATTAAATAAGAATTTAATTAATGATGCCTTTAGAGATGGCTAAATTAGATTACCAAAGCAGTGTAATCAAATTTAGGTGTCTACATTCACGACTGGTAATGTCAGGAAAAGTGATAGATAATATAAACCTATGACAAGTAGCATGATCAAGTGATTGGCATAATCGATGCAGTCAAAGACAAAGTAATAATGGCGAAGTTTCTAGAAAGTGGAAAGAACATAATAATTGGAAGGTGAAAGCTAGACAAGTATAGAAGATTTGAGGAGGAATCTCAACTGGTCAAGCATGTTTTGACATATCTTGGAAATTACACAAGAGCCAATAATGATCAAAGGTAGAGATTGTAAACGTATCAAGGACATAGAGATATGTGAAGGAAACAAGGTACAAGCATAGTAAGCAAGTAATTCAGATGAAGAAATGAGATTAAGCGGCAAAAGGAATACAGGTAAAAGGAAGGACAAGCGATGAAAGCAATTTAGTGAACTGAATAGAGAGAACGATACAAGCAAGAGAGAACAAGTGAGCAATGAATACAAAGCAACAGGTGAAGACAAACACAAAGAGGTGATCGCTGAAGCAGAGATCAAGTATAGGAAAGCTGAAGTAAGAGACAAACAAAAAGTATCTTATAGGCAAGCAGTGCCAAAAGCAAGTGAATCAACTTATTGTTTCTTAATAGTTACAATGAGGAAAATCCCTTAACCGGGTGGACTTTAACTAGTCTTTTTATTGTAAAATCCTTTAACATGATGGTCTCTCGGAAGGATTTCTAAATCCTCTATTGAGGTAGATCCTAACATAGTCCTCATAGTGTACAAAGCACTCCTAATAAGTAAAATCTACAGAACGGGTATTTGTAAGCTCTTAACAAGGCAACCTTTTAATTGCAGTGAAGGACTATCCCCACTGCTTCACCTTCTAATAGGGGTTTTTGGTGAAACCAAAATACTGGTGTTATGTGCTATGTGCACTTAGTTTTTTTCATTACAATAGTTAGTTGGTTGAATAGTTTAACAAGTGGCTTGAATTCGTAGATCACTTATTGTATTTATTCATCCCCCCCGCTACCAACAACCTCTCTAGTTGCCAATGTGACAAATGATTCCGCATGCATCTGATAGCTGTTTCTAAATTAGAGGAAGTTGTTTTTGGGATGTGTAAGGGTAGAACTCTAGGTCGCAATGGGTTTTCAACAGATTTTCTTCAACAATTTTGGGAAATTGTTATATTTGGATTTGCTAGAAGTTGTCCATGAATCTTTTGGTAACTAACTGATGTAGAGGGCATTGAACTCTACTTTCCTTGTTTTGATTCCTAAAAAGGAAGGTACTAATCAGTTGTATTTTATTTGACCTTTTGCTTTGCATAATGTGGTTTACAAAATTATTCCTAAGCTGATTGTTAAGAAGCTCAAACCTTGGCTTCCTACCTTGATCTCAGAAGAGAAAGTTGGTTTTGTGGTAGGAGTACAAATTCTGGATGAGGTGGTAGTTGCCTTTGAAGCCATTCAGTGTATGACAATTTCTAAGGAGAAATCCATGTTTATTAAACTATATTGCTAAAGCTTATGATATAGTTATGTGACTTTTGGCCAAAAATTCTCATTGCCTTTGGCTTTAGGTTGGAGTTATCTTACTTCATCATCCTTCTTTGTTATTCTTAATCTTTGAGATATCTGGAGCCTCTAGGGGTCTTCGCCAAGGGGATCCTCTTTCTTCATATTTGTTAATTATTATGATTGAGGGCCTTGATAGAATTATCAAGTCTTGGATTTTCGAGGACCTCATTCATGGCTAGAGTTGGGGTAATGGGTTACCTAATCTTTCTCATCACCAGCTTGTGGATGATATTGCTTCGTTGGGGATCACTCATCTACATGAAGACGAGTCCTTCAGGAAAACTTTGGATATTTATTTAGCTATTTCAGGTTAGAAAAATCTAATGAGCATAAATCCACAATCTATTTTTTTAATGCTCTAGAATCTATTTAGAGGATGATTGCTAATATCTTTTGATCTCAAATTGGGTCTCTTCCTATGTTTTATCAGAGCATTCCTCTAGTTGGTAGGGAATCTTGGGTATTTTGGTAGGACTTGCTTGATAAATTACATTGGAAAGTAAACAATTGGACTAATCAATGGCTTTCAACTACTGCTCAGGTGATCCTTCTAAAATCAAATACACACACACACACACACAAAATTTTTTTTTTGGTTAAAACAACCCCTGTGTATTTTCTTAAGGAATTTGATGCCCTCACATGCAAGTTTCTTTGGATTGGTAATTTGTAGACTCCTAGGTGGAATTTATTTAAGTGGGACTTTGTGTCGACCAAAGGAGGGTTGTCTTGGTCTTCATTCTGCTATCTTGAGTGGGCAAGCTCTTGCAACCAAGTTGTATTGGTGATGGTGTACTAGTGAGAATGATGCCCTGACATGCAAGTTTCTTTGGAGTGGTCATTTGTAGACTCCTAGGTGGGGCTTATTTAAGTGGGACTTTGTGTCAGCCAAAGGAGGGTTATCTTGGTCTTCATTCTGCTATCTTGAGTGGGCAAGCTCTTGCAACCAAGTTGTATGCGACTGTGTACTAGTTAGAATCAGCTTTGGGCTCACATTCTCAGGCATAGATACCAAGTGTTGACCATTTGTATGTTTCGCTATCCTTTGGAGAGTTGGGGTTTTGGTTCAAAATTCTCTGAAAACAGGGGCTTAGTTTGTTAATAAGGGCCTTCTTTGGATTTGCAATAGGGGCTCCGAAGATCCTTTTGGATAGATTCTTGGAATTGTTACCCCCCTCTTCTTTCCATATATCCACATTTACAACCCCTTTGTGATTTATTTATAGCAACTACGTCAGATAAGATTGTGCACTATAAGATTGCTTAGAATTTGGGCCTAACTGTTGGTTATAAATGGAAGGATTCTTTTGAATGGCTGCTTGGTGGCTTAGAGGGGGAACAAAATTAGCTGACTTAGAATCTTGCTTCTTGGGAGAGCAACTCCTTGGTAGGACCCGATGTTCTGGCATGGGGCAGTGATTTGTTTGATAAATACTCTATTTTTGTTAGGTGTTTGGAGCTTAATAGACAACGGTTTGGAGGTATGGAGATGCCTTGGTGGAAATAGATTTGGAATAAATTTTTGTGGCCCAAATGTAATTTTTGCAGATAATTTGTGCAAGTAAGGCTTTCATGGTCCCTTGATGCATGTTTTGTGTTGTTAATGAGTATATGTCTCATCTCTTCTTTTAGGGCTTCTTTGTTAAGGAGATCTGACTCTTTTAGTGGGTGTTTGAGGCCAGGCCTGCTGACATGTATCCTCTTTGTCTAAGTTTTGTTCAAGCTACACGGGTTCTTTGTCCTCCTATCATTTGGCATGTTTGTTTCGAGAGGAATTGCGGGATTTATCAGGATGCCAAGATGGTTTCTTTACTCTTGGGGAAAATTTTCCATTGTTTTCATGAAACTGTTTTGGCTAAAGTGTGATTTGTCTGGAGGAGTGGATCTTGGAGACGATGTTATTTGCAATCATCTTAATTTTCCTCTTCAAAGGAGTGCTCTGGTGTATGCTGATTAGGTGCAAAGTAGTAGATGTAGACATCCTTTGTAGAGAATCAATTGGGAGGATTGTTGGACACCCCCTCCTCACGGACTTCTAAAAATTAACACTCATGGTTCATCTTAGGGGAATCTCGGACATGCTGGTATTGGTGGAGTTGGTCGAGATAGTTTTGGTGATATCCTGTTTATATTTTTTTGTGTATAAAGGCTTTTCATACAAATAATTTAACGGAGGCTCTTGCCATTTTGTATGTTGTTGAGTGTTGCGCTCTAGCCTGGCAGAGGACTATTTGTGAGTCTGATTTTTAGGTGGCGTTTACTATGTTAAAAAGGATTCAGCTTGTGGATGCTAGTTGGCATTTAGCTTTGGAATCCATACTTTCACGCAGATTCCTTGGCAGTGGAATGACATTGCCAATTGTTTGTTCAAATGGGCTTCGGATCAAATGTAGGCTTGGAATATAGTGGATAAGGGAAAATTACCTCTTGATATTCTCATATGTTAGATCAGTTAGTGGATAGGGACAAGTTCTGTAGTGTCTCTCTGCTGGGCACTCTACTTGTTTAGTATAGTTCTTGTGTTTGATTAAATTTTTGCCCCTCTTTTAGTATGAAGATCCTAGCTTGCACCTAGGAGTTGACTTTCATCTCAACGTTGCTCAAACTTCCAACCTTATCAACCTTGAGACTTTGAAATTGTCATCAGACTAAGACAAAACTAGACAAAATTACCAAACTGCTAAGCAAATTGTGGGGTTCTGCATTTGCAAAGGGGCATGTCTGTTTTTCAACACAACAGGTACCTCATTAATGAGCAAGCATTGATCAAATGTTATGAACTGCCAATTCCACTATCCTTAGTTGCATTTATAATGATTATGATGTTGAAAGAGTCTCATCAATCTGTTTACTCCATAAACTGCAAAGATACTGGCACCTGTCAAACTCATCACTTACAATGGGCTCCTTATTTTGATTGAATCCTTGGTTTGAAAGAAAATCAGCTATTTAATTCCCCTATCTGTACGAATGGTTGATGGAGAAAGAGGGAACACTACCAAAAGTATTTCAAGCATTGATTAGGATGATGTTTATCCTCACAGTTTATCATGTGTCATTTTCTGAGGCAGATGGCAATGACACCAAAGAATTCCATTTGATGATTATATTGCATATGCTGTATGAACTCACTGATTGTGATTGGAGTAGCAATGCCTCTGCCTCTGCTTTGTTATGTGTGCCTGGTTTGATCTTTCTTGATGCTTCATTGATCAGCAGATCTGTGGTCTTGTGGATAACACAACTTGCCACTGAGGAACCTGGGTTACCATGGGAGGTGCTGTCAAAATTTAATTTTTATGTTCCTATTGCTGGGGCTTTCCATTTGATGTTAGAAATATCATGGGAAGAGGAATGAGATCTAAAGATAACATGAATTTTTCTTGGCACTCCCTTAAGTGAATTATTAGAGCCATCCTTGGGCATACTAGAAACGGCATTTATATCACATGTGTTCCTTTACCCAAGTCTTAGCATTCACGAACTGGTTAGAATAGTTGAGTGTGATCTTAGAAGTGAGTTTTTTAGTTTTGTATCTTTGTGATCAAGCTTCTGCATGACCTGTGCAAATTTATTTTCAGGAGGTGTTTTCCTTAACCTCAAGTCTTGGCGTTTGCCAGCTGATTAGAATCAGGGTGATTTTATTAGAAGTAAAGTTTGATTTGTTTCTTTGGAATCAAATATTAGAAGCTATTTTCCTTACCCCGAGTCTTATCCTCTGCCAACTGATGAGAATGGGAGGATGATCTTCTTTGAAGTAAGTTCGACTTATCTCTTTAGAATTGAACTTTTGCATGACCTTTTGTGCAAATTACACTTATATTCTAAGTTATCAGATTCTCTCCAGCAACCCTCAAAGTCTGGTTCGATTCTGTACAAAGCCTGGTCATTGTCAAATTCTGCCCAAATTTGCTGCAAATTCTCCTGCAGAGCTACAAATTTGCTGCAAATTCTGTCAGAGGCACCCTGGCAGAATTTGCAGCGAATTTTGAAGAATTTTCTGCCGAGCAGCCAAACCTGGGCTGAATTTGGTCTCAAAATGCCTTTTTAGACTTTTTTAAAGTGCGTATGTTTTTGCCTAATTTGGTCTATTTGGTTGCCCCAATCCTAAAGTGACCACTAAAAAGACCAGAAAAAGATGGTTTATATGCCATGTATGTATTTGTGAATGTAGAGGAAATCCAAATTGACAATAGGTGACATCCAAATCGACAATTATAGAGGATTTAAAAAAAGGTTTGATGTCTTTGAATCCATGGCTTAAAATTTGAATCTCAACTTTTGATCTAGCCTGGTTAGAAATCCGCTAACCAATACAAAATAAAATTTCAGATAACTGCACTTATCTTTTGACAATCCTTTCAATCTCAAACTGTCCACTTGGTATGGAAATATGTTCCATGCATGTGACCAAGCAAGTGTATCATGCTGTATATTAATATCCCCTTGTACTAAAACATAGATATGGTGGTATTTATTGCTATGTTGCTTTACTATTAGCATAGTGATGTATGGACTTATTTGCTGTTGCATATATATGCGCACACATACATATTTTAAAAAACCATATGTTTTTGTACGGATGAACCCAACAAATCTGAACCCAACCCCCCCAAAAATTGGATGAATTTCGTAGCCGTATCTCGAACCCACATCTGTGCCAGAATCTGAACTGCCAATTTAGCTTTTATTCTGCATTATGTCTATTCATGACTTTCCTTGGGAGCCACAGCAAAATGGAGCATAGATTGATCTAGAGAAAGAAAGGACAGAACTGAATATCCAATGAGGAAATCTCCATATTAAAGGGAAAAAAGTAGTCTAAGACCCTAATCTTGTTTTCAAGGAATTCTCAAGATTTATTGACAACTCGCCAGACAGAAGTGTATAGAAAAAGTAACAATCTCAAAGGCTAGTGGAAGTTTATTACTGAGGGATGCAACTCAACAGAGTGACCAAGTCCAAAACTTGTATGGCCTCCATTTGACAGGAAAGTTTCTACTGTAAGATCTTTAGCTCCAGATTGTACTAAATGTCTTGGATACCTTATAGGCATGAATGGTTTCTTCCAAAATTTTACATTTCAAAGGCTCAGTTTGATAAAGGATAGGGGCCTGATGTAATGTATTTCCACAATTAAGGAAAATCATGTCAAATACTGATAAATGCTTTTGCTATTTGTCTGGATGTGCTTGAAAATTTGTGATTAATAATTTTGCTCCTAATTCTAGACCTTACACCAACTCCTTTTACTAAAAGGTGTGTAACATTGTTACTTCTCATAATACAACTAAAAGGGTGATTATAGTGAAGATCTTTCAATAGGAGATATCTTGAATAACCATGTGTCACATTCAATTTTGAAGCACATTTTTAAATAATGGAGCTATTGATAAACAGTGAACCCTTTCTAGTTCTATATTTAGCCATGTATTAGAGATGGCAAGGAAGAAGTCTTGGAGAAGAACATTTTCTATTGATTATTTAGATGACTACCTATGATTTAAACAAAAAAAAAGATTAAACCCTCCTATTTTTGCTCTTCCTATGCTTGCATGACCAAGATTATCTTTGGCAGCCTATCAAAATGCAGTTTCATTCTTCCTTTGCAGAGGATGGTTCATCTACCAGTAAGCCAGATTTCCCTTCATTGTTTTAACACCATTTGCAGGGTTGAATACTGTAGAATTACTTTATTGGAAAACTGACTGGTTATCTATTTTAACTCTCAGCCTTATCGCTTCTTCATATAACATGCCTGCCTTTTCATGATGTCTTTAGGCCTTAACCTATTAAAATGATGTGATCTTAAGCAAAGATATTAAGGTGTCCCAATTTTGGAAAAAAAATGCGTGCAATTGGGCTAGTTTTCCTCGAGAAACCGTGGTTTCTAATAGTAAGTGTTTGTGTTCAGAATGGAAACGCTCCAAAAACATATGCCATTTGCAGGTCCTGATGGCACGAATGAGCTCACAAAGATTGCTTTGCGTTTTGAAGAGAAGATTTATGCTGCTGCTGTTAATCGGGTGTGTTCCCTACACTTCTAGATATGTGTGTATACACAATCTGTTATAATTATTTGGCTTTTTATACAACAGTAAGTAATGAATAGAGTCTCTAAATCTTTTACATGATCCCAAATGGTATTGTTGTGAGGTTGAGAGATTTGCCAATACAAACATGAATTTCTTTAAATAACTGCTGCCCATGTCATCACTTAACTTATATTTTTCAAAATTCAATGTGATTGGTTATGAGTATTATCGATTGTTTATTTACCATGTTGGGAGGAAAAATAAAATATGAGAGCCAAGTTGTTGAAATGTTTGACCAAGAAAAAGTAGCTGATAATTGCACGTGTGCTTTTATGTGTTATATTAAATTTTAAATTTTAAATTTTGAATTTCGCTATCCCTTAAGCTATCCATTTTAGCTTAATATAGCTCTCTAAATTTGGTAAAACTAATGAGCACCTCAAACCCTTACCTTTAGGACTGATCAGGTCTTCAATATAATCTTTAAACTCTACACTCAATTTGATGGTTTCAACTTTCATTAAACATCAAGAAGGCAGCATAGGTTAGGGGCTCTTAAAAATATTTATGCTATTGCACACGTTACAGCAAGATGTTCTCATTGCATAATGTCTTCCAAGTTGTGTTTTAAAAAGTATAGGGACGAAATGTGTGGAATTCCTTTTTCCCATTTCTCTGGATAATAATGTTGTCCCTGTATCATATGCAGGAAGACTATCTACGGAAAATCTCTCTCAAGATGCTAGCAACAAGAAATTATGTTTCTGGAGGTGGAAATCTGGCAGATGGTGTCGCAAAATTAGATATGAACAGATAAAACTTAATGTTATCTTACATGATGACAATCTTTCCTAATACTTGCAATAAGTTGAAACATTGAAGCTGTTTGCATAGGATTTTTAAAATATTTTGGCTACAAATTTCTGAGTCTTGGATGTTAAAGTTGGTAAGAGTGTGAATCTATGCACATAAATATTTCAACATACTTTGTAGATGGTGTCGCAAAATTAGATATGAACAGATAAAACTTAATGTTATCTTACATGATGACAATCTTTCCTAATACTTGCAATAAGTTGAAACATTGAAGCTGTTTGCATAGGATTTTTTAAATATTTTGGCTACAAATTTCTTAGTCTTGGATGTTAAAGTTGGTAAGAGTATGAATCTACGTACACAAATATTTCAACATACTTTGTAGACTGATAATGTTCAAAAATAGTGTAACTACAACTATTTACCCAATAATTATGGGCAGGAAAATGATGCAATGCATCTTGTGGAGGAGTACTAATGCATCATATAAGTTATTAGTGGTTTATATATGAACCAATGAAATGCTAGAATTATCTTATGGAGGAGTACTAATACATCACATAAGCTATTATTGGTTAATAAATGAACTAATGAAATGCTACAATTAAATTTTTTTTACTAAATTTTCCAATGTATTTTACAAGTTTTGGTCTTTCATTCTTGTTCAAGCAGAGTTTTTTCAATGAATTTCATAACATTGGCTTGAGATTTATGAAGTTTTATTAAATAGATTGCAAGAATGGCTTCTTATAACAGTTTTTAACTCCTAACAACATAGGGATATGTCTCATAAATTAAAATCCTAGTTAACAAATGGACATGGTATTTTTACTTAGTCATGGATGCCAAACTTTGATCCATTGTGTCTAGTAGTGAGAAATTTACCCTCATAATTTACCTTGGCGGAATCCTTATGTAATTAAAAATGTTCAAGAGCAACGTATTATTTTGCACAATTAGGAAGTGGTTTCTTGTAAACAAAACCTAACAGGGCATTTCTTGATAACACAATTACAGTTTGTGAGGATCCAATTCAAATTCCTGTCTCTACTCTTTAAAATAAAATTCACAAAATCCTTCTCCAGAGTTTAACCAATGAAGTTGGAGTAAAGTTCAACCTCAGCTGAATAATTCAAGTTCTTTATCTTTAATTTTCTTAGCCAATGGAGGCTCATATTATCTAGGTTTAAGAGTTTTTTGTCCATGGTTTTGTGCCTTCCTATCGAGGTTTTCATTATCTGTTTAATTTCTCCTAGGGAGTGAATTATGTTTCAAAGTCTATTCTTTCAAATAATTCTCCAGTTTGCATTGTTTATTCCTTTAGCCAAGAAATAGTGATATCCTTCATCCCTTCTTTCTTTTCCTTTGAATCCTATAGTCAGATTATTATTAGGACTTCAAGATCCTTTTCTTGAAGGTAAGTTTAATAGTTTGGTACTACACGTCATATAAATTGGTGAATAAATAGTTGAGGAATTAGTAGATTAAGTTTTGTAGGAAAATGAGACCTTGTAAAGTTGCAAAGTTGTCATGAGCAACTTCAAATCATTTTGCATTTCAACACTTCTTGACCTCAAACCCAATCCAAAAGGGCCTAGTTTCGTCCAAATCTCCTATTAAATACATTTTGCCCAAATTCAGTTGTAGACTCGTAAAAATAGACAAGGCATGTGAGTTATAGAGGAAAGAGTTGGAAGCTATATTGTACAAAAGTTGAAGTTGGTAGTTACCAACAATACTAAGCAAATCATTCACAATCAAATGGAAAGCAATTCTTCCACATCTTAATGGATTGAGTTGGATAACTTTGTGTAAAATTATTAGTTTACATTTTCTCAATAGTTTCTTGGTGTGCCATTGATTTTGCAGGGTGATTAAGTTAGATAGGAGTTTTGATAAATTCTTCACAGTGACTTGTTCATTGACATGTGCATAGTGGATTGAATATAAATGGCTTTATCTTGAATTCCAACAGTTGAACCTACATGACCTTTTGGAATCAAGAAGAGCAATGTAAATACGTTGTAAATATGTCTTTTGGAGGTGTTTTGAGTTGGTTTTCTATTTTCAAGAGGAAGCCCTAGGTGAGTAACAGTCACCCGACTAGGCAAGAACAATGCAATCAGTGCATGTTTGGAGTAACGAGTGGATTTGTTTGAACAATCCAAGTTCATGGAGTTGTAGGGGATCCTTTGAAGGTTCAGTGTGCAAATATTCATAACTTAATGAATTCATTTGTGCATTTTTTTAATCTACTTAAACAACTACTGTTCAAAAGGCTTAGTAACCCTTAAAAATAAGGGTTTTATGGATAGAGGGTGTACGAATAGGTTGGAGACTTTGAGACCAGAAAAATCTTTGATTGCTCTCAAAAGGGTATCCAAATATCTCATTTGTTTGGAGCCTCATTAAGAATTTTGGAGAGTTATTGTAGTAAAGGTACATTAGGAGACCTAATTGAACAATTAGGCCCAAAAGTCCTCTTACCAAGGGTTCAAGGATATTGGTAGAAAACCCATGGGTCTAGCCACCAAGATGACCCTAAAAACTAATGATTTGATAATGAAAGAAGTCGTTACATGTAACTCCACAAGGAAAGGTGCCCTAGGTTGCTAGGTGATAGACTTGATCCATTGATTGCTAAGGTGTGTTTCAAGGTTTGGAGAGGTGTTACTTGATTGGTGAGGATTAGAGGAGAAGGGAAATATGGAGGAGATTCCTCTTGTGGTAGGGTAAAAGAAAGAATCCTTAGAGGCTTAGGAAGACGCCTAGTTTGAGTCCTAGAAGAGAGTTAGGACCTAGTAGGGATCCTCCTTATTAGAAGCATTACCTCATAGAAATTCAATTAGATTTATCCGAGTGTAAGCATGAAATCAAGGTAGACATTAAATTTAATTTGGAATATTAGAGGATTTGAATGCTTCTAAGAAGAATTCCCTCATCAAATTTCAGTTAGATTTATTTGGATGATTAATTATTTTAACATAAAGTTTTCTAAAGAAGAGAAGATATTTGACAATTAATAAATAGAGTATTGAAAATTTTGTGTTTTTCCATCAATAAGGGCATGCTTTTGTCACCCTGCTTGAAGTTTGATCATTTTAATGTCTTAATGTTTCATATAATAATTAGTTTATATTTAGTAAAGTCCACACAAATAATAAATAATATAGAAATATTATATTTCATACTAATAATTTAGTAATGCAAATATGTATTCTAAAATTCATATTTTAATTTACAAAAAGATTCTACACTAATATGAAAATAAAACAATGATAATCAATTATTAATAATAGCAAGTTTATGATTCATATTAAAATATTTTTAAATTTAGAGACATTAATTTTCTATTATTTAAAAATATTTATAATTTATCATAACACTAACATATAATTATGTTATAAAGTAAAATATTATATTGCTTATAATATTTTTAATGGTTTGATAATAATTTAAATAGTCGAATTTAAGTTTTATAAAAATGTAACTTGTTAATCTATGCACTCCAATAGATGTTTAAATTATGTTCTACATTTTAAAAGTGGTAAAATGACCATTGTAACCATCAAATTAGGAGCTTCAAGAGGTTTGACAATTTTGTCAAATCCAAAAAAAAAGTACAACATTGTAAAATAGTGTTAAGAACA
The DNA here is from genome assembly GCA_028749045.1 of Cupressus sempervirens. Classification (NCBI taxonomy): domain Eukaryota; kingdom Viridiplantae; phylum Streptophyta; class Pinopsida; order Cupressales; family Cupressaceae; genus Cupressus; species Cupressus sempervirens. The sequence goes on from CM053793.1 coordinate 690,356,335, forward strand.
AACTAAATTTGTAGAACCCCCAAAAAGTGCAGCTTTATTAAATAGTACCAAGGGCAAACTAGATTGAATTTTAAATTATTTGCTTGGAATAAATTTAAGGTCTTGAATATTTATGGCCCCTTCTACAATGGGAAAAAATAGACTTTGGATGTCTATGAGAAGTTTTAGTTTTATACAAAGTGGATTTGTTTATTTTGATGGGTGTTTTTAAAGCTCTCTTGTCTATAAATAATAAGTTAGAAGGATTTTAACAACTAGTTCTTATAATACAAAATTTTAAAGACTTCATGTCAAAAAAGACAATAAAGATAATGTTCTTGAAAATGGGAATGTTACACGGATAATAAAATATTTTTTCTTTCTGATAAAAATTCAGTTTGATTGCCTTCCATAAACTAGTGATGCCACAAATTTAGGGAGGCCTCATCTCTTGGAATCAACATTTCAAACCCGTGAGCATAGAATCTTAGCAAGGACCCAAGGGGCACTAGAAACACACACGTAGTGTGGGTCTGGCACAAGGTCCATGAGTGCTCCTAGCTCAATGAGTGTCTAATAGCCGTATCAAGATGACCACCATTATCTTCATCTCCATCAAGAATCATTCAGCACAATGCACTTCTTGGTCAACGATTCCTTCTGACTCTTGTAATCATTATGTTGAATGACATCTCCTTTTGACGCTTATTCCTAGTTTACTTCAGTTAATTTGGAGTGCAATCCCTATGAGATTTAAACCATGTACTCATACTGAATGATGATTCCTTCCTTCCAACTCCTGTGCCTTGTATACACCATCTACCTCAAAAGAAATTCTTGTAGTTTGAACCTTGAACCTCCCTATCACAAGGGCACTGTTACCACATTTTGTTACCACATTTTGTTTGCCCTGCCAAGTTTCAAAATTTGAATGTTACCTCGCTCAACGGTCACCTCCCCAATTACTAATATTTTAATACCCACGAAGATATCAAAATTACCTAAGTTCCGAACCTTATGATATTTTTACGCCTCACAAGTTCTCCGCCGTCATATCAGGGCCGATCAATGGTCGTCGCCATCTCGCTATGATAAAGTTGTGCGAGGGTTACGATGGCGACATAGCGACTGGTCGACGCGTGTCCGGTGGGTCCAACTTGCAGGGCAGAGGATGGCGCGGGTCAAAAAAGTTTTATCGCGGGTCGAAAATGTTCTGCGGCGTCGTAGGCGCTATGTCGCTATCACGTGTTGGCCCAAAAATTTTCGTGGCAACATAGCGCCCGTCGGAAAAGGTGTGCCGACGACGGTGAGTCAACATGTTCAGCGGCAAGGTTTGGCGGGCCGAAGAAGATAGCGGCGAGGTTTCAAGAAAGCGGTTGGGTTATGTCAGGTACTTCATCTGCCCAGTTGGCAGAGTCCGGTGTCACGGTAGCGAATCAGAGGGAGCCACGTGCGCCAGATCTTCAGTTCAGCTAGCACAGTCAAGAGGCGAGTCTTTACTATCGTCAGATCTGCAGAGATCTACGGCTGGCGCTATCTTGCCATCAGAAACTACTCAGGAGATAACATCGACGACGTAGCGACAGGGCGCCACGTGTCCTGGTGGGACCGTATTTCATCCCGCCAACGCAGTAGGGATCAAATGACCGACAGACCAACAGGGAAGTGCCACATGTACCACGGGCCCAACGAATTACGAGAGAGGAAGGTTGCAGGAAGGTGGGTCTTCGTGGCTGTTAGATTAGAGAAGATCAACGACTGTCGCCATATCGCCATGGTGAAGATGTGCGATCCTTACCATAGCGACGTAGCGACAGGTCGCCATGTGTCAGTGGGGCCAGGTCTCGCCAGGGTGCGGTCATTGAGCTATTGCCAGGTGTTGATTGGATACGACAAGGTTGCAGAGGTGGCGCCAATTATGATGGGCCCGAGGTAGGGACAGCGTGGAGTATGACGAGTCTTCACGATCGTCAGATCTAGGCCGATCGATGGTCGTCGCCACCTCGCTATGGGTAAGTCGCTCGAGGGTTATGTTGGCGACACAACGCCTTGTTGACACGTGTCTCGCTGGCCCGATCAGAAAGGACAGTCGGTGGCTGGCGATTAATGTAATCATCACAGTTAATATGAATATCTACAAGGGTGGCGCAGTTAGTTCGATGACGGAAGGTCAACCACGAAAGAATTCCCCAGGTGGCGGAGCAAAGAAAGGTGATTGGCCCGCATGACCCAGCTGGCTCGTATAGCCTGTTTGACTTGCTTCAACCCTGTTGATTCACAAACCAGGAAGCAAAAATGATCAAGGTTATCTTGCGATCTGATCTTCGCGATCAATTCTGACCTACCTGAAATGAATGCAAGGCATAGGGAAACACTCCACCGTCTCAGTCGATCCATCTACTGTGTCAGGATCATTCATTGGAGCCACTTCTGTCTACTCGAGGCGTTCTTTCAGTCGAATATTTGATTTTGTACTTCAGAATCATGCTCAAGTGTGATCTTTGATCAGATATTTTGGGGTTCAATGGCAGTAGTTGAGCAGTTAATGTAGAATCATTTCCCTCAGTTATGCCTGAACTATAAAGGCAATTTTGTAATCTTTTCCAAGGGTCGACTCTTTCTGATTTCTCTGATATTGCTCTGCAACTCTCAGTGTAACATTCCCTGTGCCTTTGAACTGAATGATTCTCTATTTTATCTCCTTCAGCCATCAATGTGTATGTGCATCCCATTTTGCCTCTCATTGGTGTATTGTCGAGATCTGTAGCCTGCATACTATATCCATTTTTTGCCTACTGGATAATATATGAGTGAGATTCCTCTTTCCTTGTGTTTTTCAGTTTGGTTTCTTGATCTGCATGAGGTTATTAGATCAAAACAAGCCTGTATGTATATATCCTTAGTTTCATTATGGTTCAATAGTGCATATATGGGCAGAAATGGGTTTGAACACTCTATTTTGGTGCATCACCTCCATAGTTTAGGTAGGGTAGAGTTGTTTTCTGCATCTCCTTCTTCCCCTTTTCCTTTCGAGAGTAGTTAGGTGCGCCCTGAAAGTAAGAGGAGGCCGGCCTTCTCCGGAGACTCAACCTCGCAGTTCAAGTCCCACAGCTTGGAGGTTGTTTCCATGTTTCACTAGGTTGTCCTCGCGCATAGGCCTTGAACAAGGGTGCAAACCTAAGTGACAATAGTTTTTGGCACGCCTGGTGGGACAATCCTATTGAAGATTTAAAGTCTACTGGTGTCAAAGAAGGAAGAATTTCAGAGATTAATGCTGAAGAGGTAGTGCTGGCTTCAGTATTCAAGCCTTCGAGAGGTTTGTCCTTCAAAGTACTTGGCGACTCTAAACATCAACAAACCTGGTTCCAGGCCAAAGTTGCAGTGATTCATGCCCAGAGCTCAAACAAGGGTGTCTTCTAGAGGTAAATTTCAATATCAAGAGCTTTCCCTTTGAAATCCTAGAAGAAGGAGGACTAGAATTTCATTATCACCAGTTAAGGGTGAAGAAACAGTTAATATACCTGTAAGGTCCGCCTTTACTCCTCCTACTGCTCGAACTCAGCCTAGATTGCCATCAACGCTCATTAATAGAACACTTGTTTATATGGCACAACCAAGAGTTCATGCTTTTGCCACCTTTAATGGTGGAAGTCCTCTGTTGTTAGCCCAAAGACATGATATACCAGTTTCTGCACTAAAAAGCATACCTGATTTTACTGGTGAAACTTCCATCTCCCCTTTAGAACATATCCAAGAAGTAGCAAATGTCTGTAATATTCATGGTATTACAGAGGATGATGTTGCTGTCAGACTTCTAGCCTCATCTTTAAAAGGAAAAGCATTACAGTGGTATAGAGGCTTAGCTCATGGTTCTATAACTAATTGGGATGCACTAGGAGCAGGATTATGCAAACATTTTGAGGATAAGAGTGACCATTTGTCACTATTAGAGCAGCTGACTACAATAAAAAGAGCCCCCCATGAGTGTATGACTGATTTTAATTATAGATTCCAAAAGACATGGGATAGAATACCTACTGCAGTGAAACCTACCCCTGGTAATGCCTTCTTGCATTACCTTAGAGCTTTTGACAGTGATATTGCCACTACAATCCAAACTATGGGAGGGGATACCTTGCCTAATGCTTATGAGATAGCCATAAAAGCTGAGAACATCCTAATACAAGGAGGAAAATTGGCTCCAAGGCCCCCTATGCCTTTCTTTCCTGATGTTCCTAATCACCAACCAGCAATGGCCCCTCTTCCTACAACTTCTACATCACAAACTTTTACTCCAGTCCCTCGAGCTTCTACATCCTCAAATGGGATAGATGAGCTCAAAGAAATGCTCCAAGGTCTAGTGCTGAATACAGATAAAAGAGAGAAGACCCTGGATAAAAAATTGCAAGAGCAGGGGAGGGAGTTGAAGGACCAGGGGAAGAGATTAGAGGATAGTCTCTCTATGATACAAAAGATGAGTAACAAGGTGGTGGCCTTAGAAAGGCAACAAGCTCAAAGTGGCAAGCCTCCCCGACTACAATATCAAGCTCCAAGTGGTGGTAGGCTTCCTAATCAGTGGAATAGCTCCTTTGATCAGGGTAGGCAAAATAGTCATGCTTCTGCTTCAAGCTCAAATCAGAACAGAGCCATAGTCCCTCAAAATAACTTGGCCCAAGATCAAGATTTCTGCCCTTCTTGCAACTATTCTTATACCTATTGCATGTGCTAGAAGGCAGAATCTTATATGGCCCTAATTGTCCAAGAACTTGCGGCAAAGCAATCATATGAGGAGGATCATCCCAAGGAGGCATCATATATTCAAGGACGTGATGATTTCTCTTTCATGAATCATCAGGATGGGGAGCATTGTAATATAAACCAGGATTCCATTGCTCATAACACAAGGAGCAGGAAGAGAGCTATGGAACATGTTGCCCCTCTTTCTCCTAAGTAGGCCTCAACTTCGAGTGCTACACCTCATATACAAGCAACAAATGAACAAGCAAGTACTTTACAGCAGCAAGAGCAAGATCCAAGAAAGAAAGATGTAGGTGGCCCTTATGTTGCCCCACCTCAACCTCTTATAAGTGCAGCTCCCAAAGTTTCTACCAAAGTTCCTAATGCACCTTTCAGTGTGGTAGAGCAAATGAAGAAAACCAATGTGAATATCTCTATGTGGGATGCTATTGCTACCATACCAATGCAGAACAGGATGCTGCAGCAAGAATTAGAGAAGATTGAACTCAAGGATCAGCCATCTATCATGGAGAATGCCACAAGTCTAGTACAACCAGTTGGGGATGTGGAGACAAATAAAAGGGTTAGACCTCCCCCATTCTATGTTTCCCTGATTATAGGAGGCAAATTAGTCCACAATTGCATGATAGATTTAGGGGCTAGTAGCTCAGTAATGCCTAGGTGTGTTGCTGATGCATTAGGGATGAAATATGAGCCCATTGTTAGGGATGTGTTACAACTAGATGGTAGTACTGTCAAAACCATAGGTATCCTTAGGAATGTGGAGATGGCCCTACATGCATGCCCCGGTTGCACTGTGATTCAAGATATATCTGTTGCTGAAGTCAAGCCCTATTTTGCCATCTGTCTTTCAAGAGACTTCACTGCTCAGATTGGTGGATTCATATCTGCTGATTGGTCATATATGTCATTTAAGACCAAATATGGAGCCAATGCCTCAATTAGAGCAGAACCTCAAGCCCTTCATCACACTGAATCTTACACCCCCAATTTCATCAATATGAATTGCCTTATTCTAGAGATGGATGAAAATGACATAGTAAAGGAGTCTGTCACTTCCGTAGTAGGGATTCCTGATTTCTTCTTGGATGAGTGGGCAAATGCATATCAGTTTGAGCCTATGTCGAAAATTCTTGAGACAGGGCTTAGTACATATTGCATAATAGAGAAAGAGGCTCAAGCTCCTGATCTTGTTGGGACTAATGATGATATAAACGAAATATGGAGTATGTACTTTGATGGCTCAAGGAATAGAAATGGATCAGGGGTTGGTGTTATGTTGGTCTCCCCTACACAAATAAGATACTACTTCTCCTTTAGGCTCCAATTCAGTTGCACCAATAATGTGGCCGAGTATGAATCCTTGATTCAATGTCTCCTACTTGCCCAAAAGAGGGGAATCCAAGTCTTGAAAGTATATGGAGATAGTGACTTGGTAGTGAATCAGGTGAGAGGCTAGAATATCACCAAAAATGGCCTGCTCAAGTCTTACAAACACAGAGTCTGGGATTTTCTTGAGGGTTTCAATGCATTTAATATTCAGAGCATTCCTAGGAAAGAAAATAAACATGCTGATAGACTTGCAGCGGTGGGTGCAGCTTATGATGTACCAGGGAATCTTGAGGAGGAGAAGAAGCAAAAAATTAGGATGGTAGTGAGGCCTGCCATCCCTGACAACAACACTCATTGGCAAGTGTTTGACTCTGATAAGCAAATTGTGAGTTTCTTGCAGAATGAGGCAGAATTCTCAGATAGAAACCAGTCAAGGCTGCAAGATCAGTATGGTGATCAGATCATTCACCTTAGTTCTAACAAGTTGCCCAAGGGTCTCATTACTTTGGAGAGTGTTTTTAATCCTGATGATCAAACAAGAGGAAAAGGAATAAATCTAGCTGTAGAAAAGGATGATTATGCCCCAGTTACAATTGCTGATGGAAAATCTCTAAATATGGGGAAGGTATGTTCTGAAACTGAGCAAGAAAACTTCATTCATTTATGTCAAGAATTTAATGATGTATTTTCTTGGACATATGATGACTTAAAAGGGTTTGACCCTAGTTTGTTTCAGCATACTATAGATCTAGTTGATAAGGCCAAACCAGTAAGGCAAAAACAGAGACCAGTGAATCCTAAGATTGAGCCCCTAATGAGAAAATAATTATCCAAGTTGATAGAGGCCAATATAATATTTCCTGTCAGACACTCATCATGGGTAGCTAACCTTGTCCCTGTAAGGAAGACGAATGGGGAAATCAGATTGTGTGTGGACTTTAGGGATCTTAATCAGGCTTCTCTTAAAGATCACCATCCTCTCCCTTCAATGGAGCAAATTCTATCCAAGTTCAGTGGGTCAAGGAGATTCTCTTTTCTTGATGAATTCTCTGGTTATAACCAAGTGCTAGTTAAAGAATCTGATAGACATAAAACAACATTTACTACTAAATGGGGCACCTATGCTTACTACAAGATGCCATTTGGACTAACAAATGCAGGCGCCACATTTCAGAAGGCAATGGAGATGGCCTTCAAAAAATTAATTGATAAGTTTGTCTTAGTATACCTTGATGATATAACTGTATATTCAAAAGATGTAGAAGATCATTTTGATCATCTAAGGTAGGTATTTCTAAGATGTAGAGAGTTTGGGGTTTCCCTCAACCCAGCCAAGTGTGTCTTTGCTACAAGCCAAGGAAAATTATTGGGACACATTGTATCTAAGGATGGTCTGACCATTGATCCAGAAAGAACAAAGGTAATACTTTCCCTTCCTCTTCCTAAACACAAGAAGGGGCTGAAAAGTTTCCTTGGTAGGATAAACTTTGTGAGGAGGTTTATCCCAAATCTCGCTACCATGGTGAAACCTCTTACATCAATGCTTAAGAAAGACATGGTTTTCTTATGGGCCAAGGAGGGGAAGGAGAGTTTTGAAGAGATCAAGACAGCCATAGCCTCAGCCCCTACTCTCATGAACCCAAATTTTGAGAAAGATTTCATCCTCTACACTTTAGGTGGTGAGTCGAGTATCTCTGCTGTCTTGACTCAGACAAATGGCAAGGATGAGGAGCAACCCATAGATTTCTTTAGTGAAGGGCTCAAAGAATATGAAGATAAGTATAGCTTTGTTGAGAAGAAAGCCCTTGCAGTCATCAGAGCCTTGAAGAAATTCAAGCACCTCTTATCCCACAATAGGATCCATTTGTTGGTGCCCCATGCCAGTGTAAAAGATTTTCTGTTAAGCAAGGATATCAGTGAAAAGAGAGCTGGATGGATCACTAGGGTAATGGAATATGATGTTGATATTCAGATTACCAAGCTGGTAAGAGGGAGAGGATTGTGCAAAGAAATGTTATCAGGTCAGGATTCTGATGAAGAGGCCGCTATGGTATTAACAGAGCAGCAGGAGGAAGGAAATGTTAACGACCCAAAGAGCTGGATAAATAATATGAAGAGCTTCTTATCAGGGGATGGATACCCTCAGGGATTGGAGAGAGCTAAAAGGAGACAATATAGACTGCAGTCCATTCCCTACGTTGTGATTGATAGTATCTTATTCAGGAGGGATTTTAATGGGACCCTGTTGAGATGCATTGAAGAGGATCAAGCTGAGAGGATGATTAAAGAACTTCATGATGACCTTGATGGTGGCCACTTCTCTGTAAGAACAACTGCCATGAAGATCATGAGGGCTGGTTATTATTGGCCATCTCTGTTCCATGATTGTTATAGGTATGTGAGGAAATGTGAGAAATGTGCTTTCTTTTCAGGCAAACAAAGGCTTGCAGCTCTCCCCCTTCATCCTATTCAGGTGGATCAGCCCTTTACCCAGTGGGGGTTGGATTTTATAGGCCCTATTAATCCTCCATCTAGTGCAGGTCATAAATGGATTTTGGCTGCTACTGATTATTTCACTAGATGGACAGAGGCAGTTGCCTTGAAGGATGCCACAGAACCATCAGTGGTTGAGTTCCTTGATGGGATTGTATCTAGGTTTGGTGCTCCTTCTACTATCATCTCAGATAATGCTAAATCTTTTGTTGGAACCCAGATTTGTGCATGGGAAATGAATCACAATATCTACCTGAGCACATTGTCAAATTACTATCCCCAGGGCAATGGTTTGGCTGAGTCTTCCAACAAAAATTTGATCAGAATCATGAAGAGGACAATAGAAGACAATCAGAGGGTCTGGCATAAAAAATTAAAGACTGCTCTATGGGCTGATAGAATAACACCCAAGAGATCTATTGGGAATTCACCTTTTGTGCTGGTATATGGTAGGGAGGCTAGACTCCCAATTTCACTGGAATTCCCTTCCTTGGAGTTGGCTCATCAGCTGGAATTGATTGAAGATAGTGCCATGTTAGTAAGAATGGCAGAGCTGATGGAGCTAGAAGAAAAAAGAGATAAAGCTATGAAGACCCTGGAGTTGCATCAGCAACAGGTGAAAAGGAATTTTGACAGAAGGGCCAGGGACAGGACTTTCAAAGAGGGGGATCTAGTTCTGAAATGGGATGCTGATAGGGCGAAACCAGGAAGACATTCTAAATTTGATGCATTATGGAGTGGCCCTTACCTAATTGCCAGTTGCAAACAGGCTAATGCATTCCAACTGAGCAGACCCAACGGTGAAGTTCTGCCCATCCCAGTCAATGGGATTTATCTTAAAGCTTGCTTCTGATGAAGATTGTGAATCCATGTACATAGTTAGTCTAGTTCCTTTTCTGTTATTTCCTGCCTTTCAAGAAGTGCGCGTGCACAAGGTTCTCCTTTTGAGTTGCTAGCTTCCAAAGTTTTGACAGTCTCAGGTTGCAGAGGAAGTTTTGTTTTGCTTCAGTTACAGAGGCAAATCTAGGGTTTTTAATGTTTTGATTTCCTTGCAAAGAGGGGTTAGGGTTTTGCAGTTCTCGGACTTGTACCTTTCAGACCCATTTTTGACTCCATAGCCCAATGGATTGTTTACAGGCACTGGTCTTATGCATCGAGTAGGCTAATGCCCCCTGTGAGTCGCCAGAATGTTACCACATTTGGTTACCACATTTTGTTTGCCCCGCCAAGTTTCAAAATTTGAATGTTACCCCGCCCAACGGTCACCTACCCAATTACTAATATTTTAATACCCATGAAGATATCAAAATTACCTAAGTTCTGAACCTTATGATATTTTTACGCCTCGCAAATTCTCCATCGTCAGATCAGGGCCGATCAATGGTCGTCGCCATCTCGCTATGATAAAGTTGTGCGAGGGTTATGATGGCGACATAGCGACTGGTCGATGCATGTTCGGTGGGTCCAACTTGCAGGGAAGAGGATGGTGCGGGTCGAAAAAGTTTTATCGCGGGTCAAAAATGTTTTGCAGTGTTGTAGGCACTATGTCGCTATCATGCGTTGGCCCGAAAATTTCCATGGCAACATAGCGCCCGTCAAAAAAGTTGTGTCGACGACGGTGAGTCAGCATGTTCGATGACAAGGTTTGGCGGGCCAGAGAAGATAGCGGCGAAGTTTCAGGCAAGCGGTTGGGTTATGTCAGGTACTTCATCTGCCCAGTTGGCAGAGTTCGGTGTCACAACGACGAATCAGAGGGAGCCACGTGCGCTAGATCTTCAGTTCAGCTAGCATAGTTAAGAAGTGAGTCTTTACAATCGTCAGATCTGCAGAGATCTACGACTAGCGTTATCTCACCATCAAAAACTGCTTAGGAGATAACATCGACGACGTAGCGACAGGGCGCCACGTGTCCTGGTGGGACTGTATTTCATCCCGCCAGCGCAATAGGGATCAAATGACCGACAGACCAATAGGGAAGTGCCACATGTACCATGGGCCCAGCGAATTATGAGGGAGGAAGGTTGCAGGAAGGTGGGTCTTTGTGGTCGTTAGATTCGAGAAGATCAACGACTTTTGCCATATTGCCATGGTGAAGATGTGCGATCCTTACCATAGCGACGTAGCGACAAGTCGCCATGTGTCAGTGGGGCCAGGTCTCGCCAGGGTGCGGTCACTGAGGTATTGCCAGGTGTCGGTTGGATACGAAAAGGTTGCAGAGGTGGAACCAATTATGATGGGCCCGAGGTAGGGACAGCGTGGAGTATGACGAGTCTTCACGATCGTCAGATCTAGGCCGATCGATGGTCATTGCCACCTCGCTATGGGTAAGTCGCTCGAGGGTTATGTTGGTGACACAACGCCTTGTTGACACGTGTCTCGCTGGCCCGGTCAAAAAGGACGGTCGGTGGCTGGCGGTTAATGTAATCGTCATAGTTAATATGAATATCTGCAAGGGTGGCGCAGTTAGTTCGATGACGGAAGGTCAACCACAAAAGACTTCCCCAGGTGGCAGAGCGAAGAAAGGTGATTGGCTCGCATGACCCAGCTGGCTCGTATAGCCTGTTTGACTTGCTTCAACCCTGTTGATTCACGAACTAGGGAGCAAAAATGATCAAGGTTATCTTGCGATCTGATCTTCGCGATCAATTCTGACCTACCTGAAATGAATGCAAGGCATAGGGAAACACTCCACCGTCTTAGTCGATCCATCTACTGTGTTAGGATCATTCATTGGCGCTGCTTCTGTCTACTCGAGGCGTTCTTTCAGTCGAATATCTGATTTTGTACTTTAGAACCATGCTCGAGTGTGATCTTTGATTAGATATTTTGGGGTTCAATGGCAGTAGTTGAGAAGTTAATGTAGAATCATTTCCCTCAGTTATGCCTAAACTATAAAGGCAATTTTGTAATCTTTTCCAAGGGTCGACTCTTTCTGATTTCTCTGATATTGCTCTGCAACTCTCACTGTAACATTCCCTGTGCCTTTGAACTGAATGATTCTCTTTTTTATCTCCTTCAGCCATCAATGTGTATGTGCATCCCGTTTTGCCTCTCATTGGTGTATTGTCGAGATCTGTAGCCTGCATACTGTATCTATTTTTTGCCTACTGGATAATATATGAGTGAGATTCATCTTTCCTTATGTTATTCAGTTTGGTTTCTTGATCTGCATGAGGTTATTAGATCAAAACAAGCTTGTATGTATATATCTTTAGTTTCATTCTGGTTCAATAGTGCATATATGGGCAGAAATGGGTTTGAACACTCTATTTTGGTGCATCACCTCCATAGTTTAGGTAGGGTAGAGTTGTTTTCTGCATCTCCTTCTTCCCCTTTTCCTTTCGAGAGTAGTTAGGTGCGCCCCGATAGTAAGAGGAAGCCAACCTTCTCCGGAGACTCAACCTCGCAGTTCAAGTCCCACATCTTGGAGGTTGTTTCCATGTTTCACTAGGTTGTCCTCGCGCATAGGCCTTGGAAAAGGGTGCAAACCTAAGTGACAACAGGCACACAACAATTATTTCATTAAGGGCTGATGCTCACAAATAAAAGGAAATTTTCTTGCATGTTTAAAAAATACTAGATAGATAATTTATTAATTCAATTTTTTAATCTGAACATGGGCCCAAAAGTTCAACAATGTTTATTCTTCTATATTTAGGTTCAAATAATTTCCACTTCTAAATGATTATTCCTTTTGGTTCTCCATCATCGAGTTTAAAATCTATGTTCAAATTTGAACAATTATGAAAGAGTGATTCTTCTTTTCTTGCCATTTTGAAATATTTCTAGGAGCATTCACTACACATTGAGTCTAAAATGATCCATCTTTGTACAAAGCTTTAATTTCCAAAAGAAAAATCAAAATTTAGAATATGGATAAGTTGAAGAATATTTTTGATTTTAAGGAAAATGTGATATAGCAACTATTGGAGGTCTAAAGTTTTGCAAAATTCAGAGTTGCACATAGTGAGAAGACCCTAAAAATGGCCTCCTAAATCCCATTCTTAATAAGTGAGTTTATCATGGAATATTGTTTGCCACTTATAATTTTCTACTTTAATTTTTAGCCTCCCTAAATCAAATTTTATGCTTCTTCCAAATGATAAGGTGTGAACAAGTGTTGTAGTTTAACGTTATAACCATTTCAAGTAGCTCACATTGAGACAATTTTTTTTGATACCTATAGACCTTTGTGTCGATCTAGTTGTTCTTATCTATTTTACATTTCAGTACTCTTATACCAATTTGAAAAATTCCTTGAGCTCATTTTCTATTTTTCCTAAGCACAATCTATTTGTTAAGAGAGCTTGAACCATTGTTAGAAGGTTCCAACCATGTTAGGATTTGATGAGAACACAAGGCTTGCTACCTGAGCACACTTTCTTGAAGGATGAAAGGTTAAACCACCTTTATTTCAAGATAACAAATCAAAGAAATGTAAATTGCATGATCCACAACTTACTTGCCAAAATAATACCTTTGAAATCCACTAGAAAAGATGATCAAAGAGAACAACACTAGTAAAGTATAATAAGACAGGGTGAGTAACGTTCAAGAGGAGATTAATTAGTGTGATGGAATGAAATAGATGGAGTTGATGCTTAGGCAGATTGAAGAGGAATTTGTGTCCACTTATGTTTCTAGCATCACAAGTACTTTCCATCAATGCTAAAGGGGGATATTGTTGGCATAATTGATTAATAAGTTAAGAAGTTGAAGATGCTAATTGAGTGATGTTGATTGTTGGTATAAGGCTCACATAATCAAGATAATCAGTTGTATTGTTCTCATTGATCCCAAACTGATTGGCATGCTATTTTGATTGTTTCCATATATCTATACAAAACAAGAGTTAAATTATAGGATGAGTTATAGTACAAAGATGTTAGATAAAAGTTTGAAGACATGAATCAAGCAAGGTAATAGTTGGAACAAGACAATGATAACAATTGAATGATTTCAATGGTTTTTCAAGACTGTGAAGGAATTATTGATTTAATTTATGAATAAGATTTATGAAGATGTTGAGATGATTTGTTCAAGACAAGATTCTATAATGGGTATATATGATGATGATTTAATCAGTTGGAAAACATAAGAGCTTATAGGTAAACATGATAGGCTTATAGATAAAGAGTAGATTCTTATCGGTAGACTAGAAGTGGTATTATCAATAAACTAAGTTCTTATTGGAGCAAGGAAGAATGAGTTTATTAGAATAAATGATAAGGTGATAAAAAATAGACAAATTTTATCAATAGATGAAGATTAGAAAGTAAAGATTGATTTGTTTTTGAAGGTGAAATGTATTGGATAGGTGAGAGGTCAAAGCATAATTTAAGACATGAGGTGATGACACAAATCTCAAGGAAATAAGTTTAAGGATGGATTCATTAAGAAGTTTCTACCAGGTCAAAATGCCTTATGGAAAAGATGAGACATGAGGTCAATAGAATGATTAGAAAAGGAAGATTTAATTTGGATGATTAGATTTAAGTTTAGTGTTTGTAATTGAAGTTTTGTTACTTGAGGAGGAAGACAGAAAAAAATTGGTATTGCAGATCAGAGGATATTGTCTATGTCATTGTATATCGAAACAAAGAAGGAAAGAGGAAGCTACAATCATAGAGGTTACATAATCATAACAAGGGATCAGAGAATGGTATGTTGATGTTTGAGGAACTATATTGGATCTTATTTAGTAGGACAATGCAAACTATAAATCACTTGTTAAATGTTACTCTCTGACAATTGTGACGATAAGATCCCTAATCAAGTGGCCCTAACATGTCTTTTGTAAAATCTTCTAACCAGGTGACATTCTTGAAAGTGCAACTAAAGTCCTTTAACAAGGTAAAGACTTTAATAGATCTCTAGGGAAATCCCTTAACTGAGTAGCATTTAATAGTTCTTTTCTAACCCTTAATTGAGAAAGCTCTTAATTGGGTGTATTTAAGAAGAGTACAAACATTAATGGGCATTGTTCTCACACCATGGTTTTACTCTAACTAGGTTACCATGAGATAATATGGTGTTATTATTGTGTGGATTTTATATCATATGTTGTATGTTGGTTGATTACTTAAATTGATAATGTTGTTATAGGTTAAAGAATTACTAATTGGTAAATCTATTTGATTAAGTTTAATCAGGTTTGTAAGTTTGATAAGGTTGGTGATTACTAATCCCCTAGTAATCATTCTTGTACCTAGAATACAATGATGTGGGAAGGGGAGAGAGGGTCAAGAAGGCACATAAAACATAAGAAAGAAACTAAAAAATAAAATAAACTAAACACTTAAAATAAAAAATACCAAACTAAATGCACAAGCACTAAAAATTATGATAAACATGATAGTAAAAGAGCTTCTAAGATTGAGATTGAAATAGTTCTGACACTACAACATTTGGGGTCAAATTGTGATGACAATTTACGACGGTGATGTAATTTGTGGTGATTTTGATGGTTTTTGTTTTGCAATTGTCCCTGACGCTGTCGCAATACTGACGTTAGCATCGTAATTGCAATGCCCTCATGAGCATAAGAAAAAAAAGAAAACAAGATAATCATTTTCCATTTGATTTTGATTGAGGAGAGCTGCACACGAAAGAGGTGTAGTGTTGTGAACATTGTCGTGGCCCTTGTGATCAGTGGATTTGGTTGCTATGCTATAGTGCCTACCCCTAGTTTACTTTATTGTTATTATTGCCAAACTCTTTTAGACGAGCTTTATGATTATGTTTGATGACTAGTGGTATTTATTATCCAAATTGTTGGATATTGTTTCTTGCTTAGTTGATTATATAATGAGATTACTTGGTACTAGTTATTTCATGATGTTAATTAGATGAATTATTTATATGTGTTTTCTATGGATACTTACTGCATACTTGCATGTGTATGGTGTACCTATATGTTTATTTTTATGTATAATGTTTTTGATACAATTGAGGGAGGGAGTTGTAGTCACTTGCTAGTCAGGATCTACATGATGCACCTCTTCCTGCCCTTGTCTATTTAGTTTAGAATATATGTGTATGTTCATGCATGAATTTTATGTTGATTGCAGGTACCAAGTATTGATCTCCCTGAATTTCTAGGATGAGCGTACCCTATCGCAATATCTCAGTTGTTAGAGAGGAGATAACTTGAGTCCGAATCCTATCCTTAAACCATTTGTCCTAAAAAGTATGGCAAGAATCTGAGTTGTCTACCTTCTGAATTCGTCAAGAGATGTAAATTCATGATTATAACCCTTGAGTTTGATCTAGTTTTTTGTACTTTATTATGGGTTTTCTTTTCAGTCTTATGGGTCTGTGATTATTTTCTATTATAATTAAATCAAATTAATAGAAAAATTAATGATTTAATTTAATGAAAATTTTATAAGGAAAAATTCAATATTTAATTATATTTAATTAATTGAGAAAATAATTAAATAAAAGAATTAAATTTAAAGATTTAGTTGAAGTCTAATTTTGGGCATAATAATATTTATTTATTTTAATAATAATATATTTAGGAGTTCATTTTTAAATAAATGTTAAATATTTTTATTAAAAACGTCTTAGGAATTTATTAGAGAGAAAGAAAGTTATTTAATAAAGATATTTTAATTAAATGGCAAAAAGATTGTGCTTGATTATTAAAATATAATTATATAATAAAGGTAAAAGGCTTTTCACGTGATTTCACAATCAAAGCCCTGAATTGGGGAAAAACTCTTTATTAACAATTTAGAGTTCATTTCTTGGGGACCGAGTTTTGAAGGAGCAATTTCAGATAAGGAGGTTTTTAGAAAGAAAGGGAAATACTTGCGTGCTTCATGTGTTGTTGAATTAACATCAGATTCAGGTAGAATCTTGTGGTTAATTTGTGTAGTAGTTTTCCATTCTTAAATTTCCTTTCTTCTTTGTAACTGGATAAATCCATTCTCGAAATTTTAGATTTGGTTGATATCAGTGTGTTATAATTTAATAGTTTTTGTTGTTGATTTCCTCTATGAACGAATGAATTAAATTGAAACCCTTGTCATATATTTTCATTGTTGTCCATTTCAAAATTATCTGTATTTGAGGAATTAAGATTTAGAAACCCTCATTCTGATAATTCAATAAAATGTTTTAATCACGTAGGGTTTGGGAAGAGAAATTGATTTTTAATATGCAAGCTCTAAATGGTTATCGAGGTTTTCCCTATCAAATTTAATTTCACAATTTTTATTAAAAAAGGAAATTTGTTTAAGAAAATTTATGTTTGGGGGGGGGGGGGGGGGGGGGGGGGTGGGAGGTTTGTTTTGTTTTTATATAAAACAAAAAAATTAATTTGTAATATATATATATATATATATATATATATATATATATATATATATATATATATATATGGTGGGCGGGGCCACCAACCCCCACCCACCCCTTTCTTCTTACCTCAATAGCGCATATGGACTGCCGTAGCAGTCCTATTGTGACAACAGAAGGTATTGCTGATGCAAGACCTGCTGCAATCATAGCAAGGCTTGCTACAACGACCTTTGATTATGGCAGGTCGTCGGGCCTTAAGACACCATTTTTTATTAAAATTTTATTTAAAATTTAAAATTATTTAAGTTTTAAGTTATTTAAAATTGTAATTCATTTAAATTTTAATTAAAATACTAATATATTTTATTAATACTTTTCTTTTAATTATTAAAATATTATAATTTATTAAGTATTTTCTTTAAAAAGATATGTTATTAGCAATTAAATTAATTAATTAATTAAATTATTAATGAATTAATTTGTTAACAGGACATTAGAAGGAAATTAAACAATGAAATTCATTTATTATTTAATATTGTTAAATAATTACTAGTTAATTACTTATTAATTATTATTTAGATTTATAATCCTTATAGAGACGTCGGTTTGGTGAGTTAGTGGTAGATAGTCATTCAATTCTAAAGGTAGAATGGAGATTTTATAACTTTGTTAAATTGGAAAGACTTACTATGAAATGTGATTTTGAAACCTTACTATAAACTCAAACTATGTATTTTGAAAGCCAAACAAAACTACGAAACTACACTGCCTATTGTATGCTTTCTTGTATGTTGGGTTTGGGGTTGACTTAGAGTGTTGACCAATTTTAGGATGTCTACTAGAGGCCTGGAGTATATATTTTTGATGATGTCATGATTTTGTAAATATGTACTTGATTTTGAATCAAGTCCTGTTAGGATGATTGTATGGGTAAAATTTGTGATTTTGATCAATGATATCTTTTCAATAATTTCTAGTTGCTTGCTTAAGGACTAAAGAGTATTTATGGTTGTATGTGACTTTTTGCTTTTGTTGAGCCTAGGGTAGGTTATCGATATGTTATGTTGGGAAGTGGCTTGCAATGGAGGCCAAGGCCCTAAAGAGGCCGGCGTGTAACCCATTGTAGGTTATTTTAATAAGTGATAACACTACATTAAATGAGAGTAAAATAAATTAATAAGAGTCTATGTTCTTCCTTGGCCATGCCTCGAGTGCTAGTACAAAATAGGATGTGAGTAGAGAGGATGCTTGGTTGTGACCTTGCTTCGTTAGTATGCCTTGTCAGTACGAAAGGATACTAGTGCCACATAGAGTCACTAGGGGGGTAGAGTATTAAAAGACTGCCAGGGTAACCTTAGAGTTGACTCATGTGATGAGACTTTCCCACTTACTTAGTAGATTTCCTATGTGTCTTGGTTTGCCTCTGGGTTTAGATGTCACTTGTGTCTTGGTACCTTGAGTTAGATTGCTTTTAGGATTTCCTTGACCTAGATATTACTTTTGACTTTTGGGATTGTTGTCTTATTTGGGACTTGAGACTATCTCCTCAACGTGGTGGGAGTGGACCCTTTTTGGGTTTCATGAGGTTGGATGGTAGTGCTTTTGACTTTTACCATTGAGATCTATTAGTTCGATGCCATGGTTGGAGTTCCCTATTCTACATTTCTTTTCATTCTATCTTTGTGTACTATGATGGATGGTTATACCTACTGTATTGTATTTTATTTCATGGATCTTAAAAAGATGATGTAATCTATTTTATGATGTATATTCTTTCAGCCTTTCATACCTTGTGACCTATTAGTGGATGATTATGCATTCTGAGTATTAGCAAGTGGCATTCGGGATAATTGTATATTATTTAAATGGATTTGAACTTGTAGTTATTCTTTAATGTGGATGTGTTATTTATACTAGTTTTAGTATTAATTAAAGTTAAATGTGATTCAACATTATGGGACCCTTAAGATTTGTAATCTGTTTTATGGTATGTGTTTATGTGTATGTTATTTGCTTTCGCTATATGATTTCTTTAGTTGTTAAGTTATTATCTTAAAAAAAATGTTTCATAAACTTAGTGAAACTTTAGGTTAATTTCTTTTGGGTTTTCTGATGGGGCATTACATGTGCCCTCCTGATCTCTACATTTCGTTGCTGTGCCCTTGCTCTACAATTTCATTATCATGTAGTGCCCTTGCTCTACAATTTCATTTTTCGTGTTTTTCCCTTGCTCTGTGATTTCATTGTCATGCCATGCCCTCGCTCTACAATTTCATTGCCATGCCATGCCCTTGTGATCTATGTGCCCTTGCTCTATGATTTTCTTATAGGGTGAGAAGAGTTACATATGTAAATGTTCTTTTCCTTTCCTTCTAAACATGTATATCTTTATATTTCCTTCTAAACATGTATCTCTTTATATATATAAAGAGATATTTTTTAAGTTTCTTATTACATATTATCTACACAATAGAAAAAATGATCCAGCTGCACACATATTCCAAAATCCAAATAATAAAATAGTAAAACTCACTCAACCCATGCTAAGTGACTTATCTTAAGATCTTGAACGAAAATAATGCAGACCATGAAAAATGGGCAGAGTTCGTAAGAAATTTTACTAAAACATATCATAGAAGATATTACAAAATACATAGAATGAATTTTTTTCTATACAAAATCTTCCTATTTTGTTGAATAGAAAAATAAATAGAGTTGAAAGCATGAGCTATGCAATGTTAGTTCAATTTTATCAACCCTAGACTCTTTTCTTAGCTCCAGCAAATGCTAGGTGATCTTCTACTTCCAAGATATACTCCATTTTTTGTTTTCTTAAGCCTTTGATTTCCTTGGTCATTTTGGGGTATGGATGAGTTTTTACTCTAGCTTATTGATGCTAATCAAGAAATACATTTAATCCAATAGTTTCCTTTGTAATCATAAAACCTAAATTCCACCATTATTAAAAAGAATTGCAATGATATCAACACTGAATGTAATTGATTCTTGAAAGGGATGTGGGGATTAAGTCTTTTTGCTGATTTAATAAAAGGAGAAATAGAATATACCTAGCTAACATCTGAGATAAGATAAGGATTAGATTGCTCATTGGTTAAGCACCATAGCCCAAATTCTTATATGATTATCTGAAACAAAGAGATCTAATGGTAGTAGCTTTCGAATTGGGTATGCATGAATTTCCAATGGGTCTATGGATGACAATTCTAGGAGCTATACTTGGACAGAAAACATGGTATGCCCAATTCAAGGGGATTACTTCCCAAATTAAGAAAAGAAAAAGGTTGATAAGTAGGAGATAATTTCCATAGCAAGTCAAATTGTGTTATTGCTATTAGGATTTAATTGTGTGATTTTGAGTCAAACTAGTTGACCCATGTTTCATGAGTAATGATTCAACATCAATCCATCTCTCATGAGAATAAATGGAACACTTAAAACTCATTGGATCTATTCTCATGAGAGATGGATTAATGTTGAATCACTACTCATGAAACATGGGTCAATTAGTTTGACTCAAAATCACATAGTTAAATCCTAATAGCAATATCACAAGAAAAAGGTTATTGATTTTGGTGTGGACTAACAAAATACACAAAATGATATTACATTGTAAAAAGAGTTGTATTTGATATTATGTTTAATTTATAATTATAGTTAGATAATATATGACTCCCTATTTGAATTTTGTTCCCTCTATTTTTCGCTGAAATTTTATGTACCAAGATCATACTTTGTCCATACTTTGATCATTATAAGTATATGATGATTAACTAGTTTAGAATTTCATTAAATAGCATCAGACACACAAATTATTTATTTAATTATACTCTTTTTTGAATTCTTTATTCATATATTTGCAACCACTTTCCTTAGTGTTATCGTAAGATGATATGGGCTTTTCTATGCATCATAAAAACATGGAGAAAAAAATTGAAAATCTATTATAGAATATATAACAATAGAGAAACAATAAAACTAGAAGAAGTAAGGATTTAGGTTACTTGAATATGGAGAAATAATTTTTCTATTGAAAATAATTTAAGCAATTAGCTATTCCCAACTAGCAGGATCAAATATAGTTTTTCAAGATGATAAAATTGCATATGCAGATGCATCACTTGCATGCTAGGCATGAATTGCATTCCCCAACTTATAACGAATGGTTGGATATAAAGGTTCCATACGTTGGCCCAAGAATGGAAGCCAAGGATGTAACCATGCATGTATTGGCATAGTCTCCCTGCGAGGATGCTAGGTATCTATTACTGCTGTTAATTTGGACATCACTATATGATCCAAAATGTTATGAAATACTGAATCCGATAATAACTTCTTCCATCTCTCCAAAAAATGTAGCATAGGTTTAGGGTCCCTTGGCTCCTAGGAATTTGTAGCAGCTATTCTCATTGCTAGAAGAATAAGTTCAATGAAGAGTTGAGTGAAAGGATTTGAAGAAGAAAGTTTTACTTCTATATAAATGCCATAATCATGAGGCTCATTCCCTTACAAAAACCTCTACCACAATGACATTAAATCTAAACCATGCAAATGATGTTGAAGTGGTTGCCAACCTTGAAACACTCTTCTCAGCAATGCCAAAGCAAATGTAGATGCAATACATGACAAATTCCAAGGTGATCATGAAAAATACTAGTATCTTAATATCTTAAATGCAATAAATAAGAGGGTAAGAATCTTGTTCTTTAAATATTCCATGCATGCAAACTTTGAAAGGAGAAATCAGATAAAGAACCTACACAAAAATTGGCAAAATGTTTCAAATGAACAAATATGAGAAATCAACATTTAAGATATTAGGATATGCTAGTTTAAGTAAATGTAGATGCTATTTTCAAGGTGATCCTGATAGAACAAGAAAGAATGTAATTCCTGCTATGATTTGGTCAAACAAAGATGAAGTTTTAACACAATAATGACTCATGTTTAACACCATCCACTCACACATGGATAAACCAATAGATGACTAAGTTGAAGGAAAAAAGAATTTTGATTGAAATATGAACTAATGAGGAATCATTTGAACAATTCCCTAAATGATCAAGAAAACAATAATGTCAAAACAAGAAGAATAATAGAGGTAGTGTCAAGGAGTTACAAACAAAAGGAATGAAGAGAAAGGGCATAGAGTATCCTCAATAGCTTTCAACTTCACATTGTGTTGTAACTCTAGCATAGGTGTTTGATCTTCAATATCTTTCATTTCAACATTCAAGTTTTCAAGATTGATCAACACCCTCACTTGCAGACCTCTCATGTCAAGCACTTTCTGTACTATTTCAACACCATGTTCTTGCTTTTGAGCTAATAGTTCTTCAGGTGCATTTTCTTGTAAAACATTAATTTTGTAAAACTTTCTATATTGTTTCAACACCAAATGTTTCTTTCAAAATCATATGTGTAGATATAAACATTAATTACATGTTCAATATTTTTGCAGATATACACATTAATTACACCAAATGTTTCTTTCAAAACTATATGTACAGATATAAACATTAAGGACATGTCCAATATTTTTGCAGATATACACATTAGTTACATCAAATGTTTCTTTCAAAACCATATGTGCATATATAAACATTAAGTATAACATGCCCACTATTTTTGCTGATATACAGATTAATTACATAAAATGTTTCTTTCAAAACTATATGTGCAAATATAAACATTAAGGACATGTCCAATATTTTTGCAGATATACACATTAATTACACCAAATGTTTCTTTCAAAAACATATGTTTAGATATAAAAATCAAGTACAACATGCCCAATATTTTTGTAGATATACACATTAATTACACCAAATATTTCTTTCAAAACCATATGTGTAGATATAAACATTAAGTACAATATGTCTAATATTTTTGTAGATATACACATTAATTATACCAAATTTTTATTTCAAAACCATATGCGCAGATATAAACATTAAGTACAACATGTCCAATTTTTTTGTAGATATACATATTAATTAGACTAGATGTTTCTTTCAAACCATATGTGCAGATTTAAGCATTAACTACAACCAACTCAATAAGGGTACACAAATAAGTTATTCTTGTGAAGAAGGATCATGTCAGATAATAAAAGGAAGTTTGATCAAAATAGGAAGCCAATCACTCAATTTTTGTCTAACTTTCAAAGAGTAGGTGATGAAAAATGTTATTATCCTTGCAAGCATTGGAATGACTTAAAGACAAGAACAATCAAAATCAAAAAACTAAGAGACATATTTGGGAGAAAGGTCATAGTGAAGGGGGGTTTGATTATCATCAATTGGTAAGTTTTTTGTTATATTTTTTTCACAATTAATATACTTATGAACCACAAAATGGGGGTTTGATTATCATCAATTTTGTATAGGTCAATCTATCCAGGTTAGTGCGTGATATGGATCAACACTTCTTGAGGAACATGGAGGAACACATAGGTGTGAGTATTGAAGGAGAAGATCATGATCCCATGGAAGATGATGATCATGTGTTAGAAAACACATTTGAAGATGATGGTATGAATGCATTGATCGATGACACATTTGGTGGTGGTGGTGGTGATGATGATGAGGATGGCATTGAGGGTGTCCATGATATACCTCTACTTGAGAAGGAAAAAAAACCCCTTTACGAAGGATCCCAATCAACTATTCTCTCTGCTATATTTTTGTTGGTGAATTTGAAGGTTATGAATGATTTATCCAACATAACAATGTCATGTATGCTAAGGTTTGTGATATACATCATTATAGTCTACAAAAGGTGAAGTATGTACCATTAAGATTGTTTATACTAACAACTAATATTTTTTGTTGTATATTTATAGGTGACTATTTATTACCACCATCAAATGTTCTCCCTCACTCATACCAATAATTATGTGCCATTATGAAACCTTGAAATCTTAGGCTTTCTTTGGCAACTAACAATGTCAATCCATATGGAGAGATGAGATCCGTTTGCTTGGTTTGGCCTATTTTTGTTATCAATAATAACCTTCCTCCATGGATGGAAATAAAGAGGGAGTACATTATGTTGGCAATAATTGTTTTAGGTATTTAATTATTTTATTGTTACCTACATGTAATTATAAGTCTTGGAGTGAAATGACCACAACAATTATCTGATGTTGTTCATTCAACTAGGTAAGTACCAAGTGAAAGATATGAATGTATATATTGTGCCTCTTATCAACAAGTTACTAGTGTTATGGAATGGTTTAACTATATATGATATCTCTAGACCAACTGGACCAAAAAAAATTTCAATCTCATGTAATGCTTGTGTGGATGATGCTGCTACTGATCATGATGATGAGGATGATGATGATGATGATGGTAGTGATGATGATGATGACCAAGATAGTGGTGGTGACAATGTCGATGGTGACAAAAATTCTCATGATGAGATGGATGAAGAATAATATCAATGTTTATACAAGTAAACATTTTCTATTTGATTTTTGATTTCTAAATTATTAATACAAGTAAACATTTTAAATTGAATTTGGTGTAGTAATATAAATTTAACTATAATATGTGTTGGGATTAAGAAAACAAATTGATGCAAATGATGAGCATGTTGAGGTCAAAGACAATAGGCAGGATGATGTGGTTGGACAATGTAAAGAGTGCTACAATGTTCTTTAAAATATTTAAAGTCACAATTTTTTAAAAATTTAACCCTTTTATTTGTTATTGCAGAGAACCAACCTTTGCAAAGGAAAATGACTGCACGCCCATGGGTGAGAAGAAATATCGATGATGACATGGACATGCCTTTGCAACAATATAGGGAAGGAAAAAAAGAAAAAAAGAAAAAAAAAAAAGATTCATGTGAACTTATGTAACTTATTTATGTAACTTGTTTGATAATGACTGATGTTTATGTATAGATGTTTTATTTATGTTCTATTGAATGTTCATGTGAATGTTCTAATGAATCTTATGTTTCAATGTTAATGTGAATGTTCAAATGAAACTAATGTGTTAATGAATGGTATCATGTGATAATTCATGAATGTTACATTTTATTAATAGAATGAATGAATTTTAGATGTTAACAAGGAATGTAGATGTTAGGGTGGGGGGGTGGGGCCAAATGAGCTTCCACATTCACGTGGTTGGCCCTGATTATTAGAGAATATTAAATTATTCTTGAAACAAAGTGAAGCTCAACATTAACCTATGATTGCATGACAACTAACTATGTGAATCTCTTAGTTTTAGGAAATGCAGAAGGATGCCATAGTCAAACTCATTTATTTATGAAATTTAGTTGTAGAGTATGAAGTATTCAAAATAATAACTTTCTATAGGATTTCCTCAAATTATTCCTCTCTAGGGTATTCTATTATTTCTATTTATCTGCAATCATGTTTGATTTTATTTGATAAATTTTATTGTAAATTGGGAGACATGAAGAAGAATTTGAATATTGGAAACAAATGATATTAGATCATTCTAAAGTATAGATTGATTCATGAACTATTCTCATTATTCCTTTTGAGTGTGGTGATATGTTGAATAATATTACAGGGAGGAAGTAGAGGATTGTAAAGTCTACATGACATGCAAAACTTAATGGAGAAAGAAGGTAACTTTTATAATTTCACAATTTATAATCCTTGTTACAAATTACAATGTGCAAAAGTCAAACTTCATTGGCTACATCTCTAGCTAGGTTTATATATGATATCTACTAATTTGAATTTTTAATTTTACTTTCAAAATACTTTGGTTAAATTATAATTTATACGTGAATAATTTAGTTACTATTTCCAAATGCCAAGTTCACCTTCTCATTTTAATATTTTATGTTATTTCATCCTTTTCTACTGGTCAATTTGTAGGCCATTCTCAAATGCAGATTAATATCATTGAAATTCCTACTATCCTTACACAACAATCAAAAACATAATCTTCTATAGCAATGGTTGGTGCTATGTCTAATTTGGCAAGGCATTTGTACAAGAGCATGCATTGTACTTACAAGGCTTCCAATCTTAGTGATGACATAAACAACAAGAATAAGTCATTTCAGGCTGCAATTGAAGAGTGTCTGGTGCAATTTGCAAAAAAGGTGATAAATTAAATAGTTCTTTTCCTTTATTGAATGCACATACTATTAGATGAAACATATGAAATTAGTATTAAATATCTACTAATATGTAGAGTTGGTCAATATAATGCAAAGTTCAACTTGTTTAGATACAATCCTAAAGAGGTGCCAAGAATTTGTCTGAAATGTTGCTTCTCCTATACATGATGGATAATCTATTCTCGGCAATCCCTCTTCCTCAAATTCCTATTATGATGACAACAAATTTTCCACCAAACTTATTTCAAGTCTCATTAAACTTCCATAGAAAATTCTCACAATACTCTCTTCAAAATGCTTTGTAAATTTGCATAGTCCCATATATAATTGTAAATCTATCCATAGAAGCCTTCATAAATCTGCACTTTATCTTTGCTAATAGAGCCACATTAATCTTGTGTGTGCTTCCTTATTCACAATCCATGCTCTTGCAAAGATCACAATCTCTTTTATATCTTGACATCTTCATGAAGGAATGTAGATTTTTGAAACACAAGGATGAAATACAGTCTATATAAGTAGAACATCGTTTTAAGCATCTTTGGAGAATACTTATCTAGCCTTATCTAGAAATTTTTTCCACAAACTCAATGAGTGATTATCCTTCAAAGAATAAGAGAAGGAAGAAAAATTTCAAATACAGAATTATCATTACTTGTATTCAATAGAGTAGCAACATTTTGTACTTCAAAAATATAAAATTAAATAATATTCACTATTATTAATAGATTTTCCCTACTAAAAATTGTGTAACAATATGATAGTCATGTAGTAGCAAAAAATGAAGAGAATTTGAAACAAAAGAGTTTTAAAGTCATACTTTCCTAAAAATGCACACTAGACATAGATCAATCACATTTTTAAGAGGCATGATCGCTAATTGTGCTAAAACTATGATAACCATATATCCTTGAATACGAACACTCTATTTTTAGCATTCACATTTTGCCAGCTACATATAACAATTGGAGAAAGATGCCCATTAACTCACCATAACCAAAATGCATGTAATTTGACCACAATGTATAAGAAAATAAATACATGAAAAAAAACACAATATATGACCAAAATGGAGGAAAGAACTAACATCAATAGAATATTCAAAGCAATATCTACACCTCTCAAAATTGAGCATACCACTAAACCTTCAAAACTGTAAATGCCTCTTGGGACCTAGAGTTTTCTTCTTGATTACTGAATCTTAAAACTTTCTTAGTGGAATTGAACTTCTTATTATCATAGCATATTTTGGTGTACTTATACATTTAAAATAATCATTCTACTATATATCAAACTTCCATAATAGATCTAAACACACACTAAAGACCGTTGATCACTAAGACATGACTCTTCAACATAAAAAAAAGCAAACTTGCCCAAACATGAAAAATGGAAAGAAATGTCAGTCATAATAGAATGAACACACACTATAGATTTTTGATCATTTATCCTTGAACATATAATTAAAAATAAATAATAGCAATCAATAATATTTTGATGCCCTCCTAAACTGCATTTATGGGACTTTTCTAAAAAATAAATGTAGGAAGGTGCTTTAACAATCATTTCCATGGATATTTATAGGGCACAATCACATCAGAGTAGAAAATGATAAGAGCAATAGAGAAAAAACAAAGGAAAAGTCAGGCAAACCCAAGATCAAGACCCTATCACAACACCGTCTATCCACCTTCCACAAAACTTATGGTCCCCTTTGAATTCAATGGTAGAGAATGTTACCACAATTCTATATATTTGTTACTTACAATGTCACATGAGATTATAAAGTGTGTAGACCTATATTTGCAATTA
This sequence comes from Cupressus sempervirens, assembly GCA_028749045.1. Taxonomy (NCBI): domain Eukaryota; kingdom Viridiplantae; phylum Streptophyta; class Pinopsida; order Cupressales; family Cupressaceae; genus Cupressus; species Cupressus sempervirens. The sequence continues at coordinate 690,384,148 of CM053793.1, forward strand.
TTGACAATGTCTGAAATTTGAATCATGAATTTAAAGTGGAGAAATCATGATTGGATAGCATAGGTGTTGTGGTGTTTAACAAATGGCTGTTTGGGAGGTGTATGAAATGTATTATATCCCTTCTTTCTTTGAAATTTTGAATGCATGCACTAGGTGTTGGGAATATTACAACATTCTCGTAGTTATTTTAAGGTTAAATAAGATTTCTTTTTTGAGTTGTTGAAACAATTCATATATTAGGGAGTCCTTTTAGGGTGGCTCTTATAATATGGGATTTGAAAATGAAAAACATTATGTTTATTCTTATTAAACATAGACAAAGAATTAAAACGTAATATTATTTGTGTAAAGTCTTTGCATGTTTCCATAATTCTACCTGAAGTCTCACATGGTATCAGCATAAAAAAATTATTCCAAGAGAAAAATACAATCAGATAATTTTGGGGGATCTGAGTTGAAGAAGATTTAGACTGTTATCGAGAGGTTGCTAATCTAGAAAGTTATGGAGTACATGGTCAACCACTCTATTCCATGTTCACATGAAACATGTCCTTTTTCTAGATGAAGAGTTTATTGCACAGTTCTTATGAGACATGCTACATACAATTTGTATCTTCCACTAAAGTAAGAACCTATTCATACCCTGTTGTATTGTCTTCATATTATCCTTGAATTATTTTTTTAATTGTGGAGGAGGTTGAGGTCAAGATATTTTCCATGTAACCAATTTCTCATAAGTGCACAATAATTTTACCATTTCTAATCTTCGACTCTAGAGTGTGAGAATTCATCCAAGGGAAGTTCTTGATGTATTTGGAAACAAAAACTTATCAAAGCAACAAGAATCATGTAGAAAGATTGATAAATCTTGGTGAAGAAGAACTAATAGCATGGAGACATATGGTAACCACAATTCATAGAGGGGAGGAAATATTCTATCAACTTTGGTATGGGTTGGCTTCTCACATAATTGATAGACAACAAAGAAAAGTAATCCACAACATTTAAAATCAATCTTCCATCCCATATAAAAAGATTATAGATTTTTTGAAGAGGGTTGTTGAACTTCTCAATTTCCACTTATATACTTTTCAAAGGAAGGTGCTTTAATAGTCATTCCTTTTTCTAACAATTTTTGTGGAGTTCTAAGTAATCTTCTTAACCACATGCATGTCTATATTAGCTAGTTACTACTAACAATGAACAAATCAACAATAAATATATCTAGCAAATATTTAACTTTAGTACAACATATGTATAAGCTTGAAGAAGAGATACACAACATTGTACTTGTGCCCTTTCCATATGATAATTTAGAAATTTTCAATCCTTGAGATACCACACTTTCTCCATTGACAAAGTAATGAAATAAGAGTACTGCATTCTAATTAATTTTTGTGATCTGATTTCAATTAACCTCTATGGAATGTTAGTTTGATTTGTTTTCTGTTCAATGAGCCTTGTCACAATATACTAATTCATAGATGGAATATACATGCTTACAAAGTTCAAATCTTAGCAACCACAGGGATAGCCGCACCAACAAAAGTTGTGACCAACACCATATGAGAAAGAGGAACCTCCAACCAAGAGACGATCAATGAAGACACATATCCCCCACTAAGACACCAAAAATTAGAGTGGATCAACAAAAGAAAAGGAGCTCTGGTGACACATCAACAACAAGAGGAACTCAAACCATGATAGACGCAACTGGAACTATCACAACAGGTTCTTGAATTACATGATTTTCTACATAATGTTGTGTGTTATTAAGCATGATTTTAAGATCAAACTCACAATATGTTAGTATACATTATTTAGAGGCAAGTGATTCTTGGCCAACACTCCACAAAATCACATTAATTTCTCATTTATTTTAGGGGGTACTTATATAATGCTATGTGTTAAATATTTTCTATTAAAATCAGATATTATGAAAAAGGATAATAAAAGACAAACAGATTTAGAAGAAATAGTTAAAGTATACCTTGTGCAATTCAGGATGTCTACATATTAGGTAGACCTATAGGAGAGCAAATGGAGTGTACTTCAGAAGGAGGAAATTTGTGCTACATGAATGAAGCCATACCACATTGAAAGGACCTTATAAAAGAAATGTTAAACAGTAAAAAAAAGTGGTAAATCCCTTGGAAGATGTGTAGATAAGTAAATACAACACAATATCTCATCATGTGTTAAGACATGATATATAACAATCATTGAATGATACCACAGGGAAAACATCTAAAGAATATGTTAAAAAAAAAATTGTTCTTCTTTGTTAGAAATACATTTCACTATGTTGATCACATGCGTATGCTATTTAGTGTAGGTCATGCAATTTCCTCTTTGGTCCCTCTCACAAAGATTGTGTTTGACATTCTTCTAAGTTGTTTGATTGATACTACTTCTGATCAAGCATTTCATAGATAGTGTTGCATTTTCATTTCATTTTTATATTACTATAGATAAGAAGCCCAACATTGTGATTATTTCTCCATGCAAGAAGCCGTGGATTCAACATACATTTTTTGTGCAGCATTAGTTTATTAAGGACTTGTCATGAAAATAGGTGGACCACCACCAAAAGGCCGCTTGGAAACATTTGGCAGTGGTCCACCTATATTCATTCAAGTCCTCAATAAACCAATAATGCACATAAAATGTAGAATGCATGCTTCCTGCATGGAGAAATAATCACAATGTTGGGCTTCTTATCTAAAGTAGTATTAAAAGGAAATTAAATTTCAATAATATCTATGAAATGCTTGAGCATAAGCAATATTAATCAAACAACTTAGAAGAATGTCAAGCACAATCTCCATGAGAGGGGCCAAAGAAGAAACTACACGACCTAGACTAAACAAAGTATATGTGTGATCAACATAGTAAAATATATTTATAACTAAGGCGAACAATTTTTTTAATGTATCAGCAAGTTGTCACAATTGTGACACCCATCCGATGGATTGCCATTGGAACAAGAGCACTGCCATTGCATTTTCGTCACACTTGTGATAGATAAACATGACAAAGAGCCATTGCACCCACAATACTATTTTCTCATACCATTGCGATTGTAATGTACATTTTGATGCTTCACTATTGGCCATACAATAGGTCGCTATTTAGATGACAAAGAAAAATAGTTAGATGTCATAATTGCGATGGTGGCCTATCACAATTATGAAAATGTCATAGTGACCTCTTGGCCTTGCCTTTTGCCAAATTGCACCATCTTTTGGTGTCATAATTATGATAGACAAGGTTTTCATCATAATGTGTGACACCAAAATTTTGATGCCTATCTAATGGGAGCCAATACTTGGTATTGTCGCCTGGGCGATGGTAGGCCATCGCAATTACGACGTCCTTCCATCACAATTCAAGTCCAAATGTAGTAGTTTGATGTAGAGCCTAATCATACTTAGAGGTTTATTCATTATGATTTTCCCCCATATTAATTCTATGGGGTGATGCCTATCTGACGGGAGCCAATTCTTGGTATTGTCGCTTGGGCGATGGTAGGCCATCGCAATTACAATGTCCTTCCATCACAATTTGGGTCCAAATGTAGTAGTGTGATGTAGAGCCTAATCATACTCAAAGGTTTATTCACCACAATTTTCCCCCATATTAATTCTATGGGGGTTTGAGGGCAGTGCCCCTAAGAGAGGGTCAAGTGGCAGTGCCCCAGGTGTGCTCCCTATCATAGTATAGGGTGGGGTTAAGGGGGAACACCTCGTGGTATTTTTCGGGTGCAATGTCCTTGAAGCCAAAAATGACCCTACTATTTTAAAGGGTGTTGGCTGCAATTTATTTTCCATTGAATGACTTATTCTAGTCCTAATTTTGTAAGCAGCAAAAGCTTGTATAAAATGACTTAGGGTTAGGGATTTCATAATGTATTCCAACATTGTAGCTTCTTGTGGTGATATTGAGATGTAAGGGATTGTGGACTATAATCATTGGATAATAATAATATTGGATTTTCTGTTGGTGGATTTCGCCCAGAGATTGGATGAACCCCATTAAATCTCTATGTCTTGTGTTCTTTTCTATGTGATCTATTAATTTTTGATATTTATTATATTTGCATGTAACTATTATTTTCATCTTTGGTCAATCCTAACAAAAACTACATACATCATAAAGGATTAACCAAAATATGATCCACCAAGAATTTTGTATGCTGCCAATGGCGAACAAAAATTCAATACAATTAATGTTTAACAAACAATAAAACACATCACTTGATACATAGGCTATTGGTAAAAGATAATCAATGCAACAAACCAATAAACCAAGTTACTAGCATACACCCAACAATACACTAGAGGTTGAGAGAAATATCTTGACATCAATGAAAACCATCAAATTGAAATTCTAAAAATCTCTCCCTTTATTATTGATAGCAACATTCATTAATAAAAAATACCATAGAAATATCACCAAAACTAATAGTAAACAAAAAAACTATCCCCCTTCCACAAAAATGACAAAGGCCCATAAACAAATCCTTTTCCTCTAACTAATACACACTTCTCCCTTTGAGAGGAATCCAATCATCACTTATCCATAAAGATATAGATATGCAAAACTAGTAGAATAATGCACATATTTTTTCTCACTAACTAGTACCGGGAAGGGGTAGAATGCCCAACTTTCCTCTGAGATACTCAATACTATCCTTAGATAAAGGTTTTATGCATATAGTTTCAATAAGTTCCTTCATAAGTAATTAATCCACCTTGAATTTTCCATCCTCAGCCTTCTCTTTGATAAAGTGATGTCTTATATTAATTTGTTTAAATCTATAATGCACTAGTAGATTCCTTGAAATATAGATAACATTAATATTACCACATAGTATAGGAATTGGTTCATAAAAATTGAATCCCATGTCTTCAAATATTCCTTCATCTATAATGCTTATGAATAACATGAATATATTGCAATATATTTTGAATTATTAGTAGAAAGTGTTGCAAAATTATGCTTCTTGCTTGACCAAACAACCAATTGAGAGCCAAGGAGGAAGTTTCATTGATTGGTACTATTTTTATCATCTAAAGATCCTTCTGAGTCAAATTTTTGTGTATATTGTCGATTTTAGATCTAATCCTTATGGATATTGTAACCCATAACCTTCAATCTCTTTAAAATGTTTGGCTATCCTATTCACCACCATAACACATGAATTCTTTTATTTCTTGTTGAAAGATGGCTACCAAAGATATTGCATACTTTATATAAAGTCTAGATCTAGTTAGGTATAGTAATCCTCCAATAATTGATCTATACCTACTCAAATATAACTTTGGTGATTCATCATATTTAGTGAACTTGTAGCTGATAATAATAGGAGTGCTTACTCACTTTGAGTTTACAATGACAAACTTCTTCAACAATTCCTTCACATACTTGGATTGAGATATAAAGATACATTAATTGTTCTTATTCACTGGAAATCCAAGAAAAAAATTCAATTCACTAATCACAAAAATCTCAAATTCCTTATTCATATCTTTAGAAAAATTCTTACACAGATCATCTTTTCCTTCAAACATGATATCATCTACATAGACTATAACTATCAAAATTTTGTTAATATCTTCTTTAAAGTATATATTATTGTCTAACCAACCTTCTTTAAACCTTAAAAATCAAACATATATCCATCTTACCAAACCATGTCCTAGGTGTATGTTTTAATTTATAAATTTCATTCTTTAATTTTAAAAATACACCTAGATTAACCTCTAATCTAAATCCTTATGATTTATCAATGTAAACTTCTTCATTCAGTTCACCATTCAAATTTTTGAATTGACATCCATTTGGTAAACCTTGAAGTTTCTAAAAGTTACAAATATTTAGAATATTATAATGGCCTCCATTAGAGAAAAAGGTACATAAGTCCCATAAAATTCCATTTCTTCAACCTAAGAATAACTGTTGCATAAAATTCTATATTTTTTTATCATAACTTTTCCATTAACATCCTATTTGTTCTTGGAAATCCTTTAAGATCCAATCATTTTCTTTCCTTTTGACCCATAAAGAAGCTCCTAGACCTTATTATTCTCAATCTAATTTAGCTCTTGTTTCATTTTCTTGACCCAAATCTAATCATCACAAGCTTCTAAATTATAGATTTAGGTTCAACTTATAAAAAAGAGACAATATTAATCTTGTTCTTTCACTACCTTACTTCTGATAACAATACCCTCATTTTTATCATCAATAATATAATTTTATAAATAATGTCTTTATACATACTTCAGAGTTTTTGAATAGAAGAAGGTATTAATCTTGATTATTCTTCCTCTTCCTTCTTACTATTTTCTTTCTACTTAGTATCATATTTGTAACAACAAATCTTCCCTGGTTTCTTTTGAACATCTACATCAACTCTCACATTCATACTTTTGACAACTTTATTTAGCCTTTTATTGTAACACCTATATGTTTTTATTACAATAGAATGTCCTAGTAATACTTATTCATCAAATCTACTATCAAAAATTTCATCTAAATCTACTCCCAAATATTTTGATATTTTGATATGTATCGATCCATGAAGTTTTGCAAAAGGTGGATACTTATATTTGTCTTGTTTTACATGATTTACTTACTTCATTACAAGGGTAATTCCTATATAGGGTCTTAAACAAGGCTAATCACTTCTCTCCATAAAATTCTTTTTTGTTTTGTTTTTGTGTAGGATTAGGTGATGGAGCTATGAATTTGGGTTTGTAAAGTTGCAAAAAAAGACATAGATATAGAACATAATCTTCTAGTTTTATCTTCCTAGGGAATAGGTCAAAATAAGTACAACATATACCTAGTATAAGTAAAAGTTAGTTAGCATATACCTTAAATTTTACCTACTCTTGGTCCCTTAATATTTTTACAGTTAGAAATTTTAATTTTCAAGATCCCAGATCTAGAATAGTTTCCAGTTTTAACAGATTTTGATAGGGTTTCTACAATTTATAATTTTCTCCTCTACAATCCCTCATGATAAGAACATATTCACTCTCATTTATTCATAGCTCTTGCTTTGATATAGTAGATTTGATATATTTTAGTTTATCACAACATACATATTTTCTTTATGTTACGTTGCATAAAATAAATGCTTGTACAACTCTAAAATCATATCCTTTAGCTAGTCCTTGAATCTATTTCCCTTCATCCTTTTGGTTTGTAAAAATCATATTTTACATAAGGATCAAATTTTAGAACCCTTCTAATGTATGTGGAAAGTAGACCCCTTCCATTTTATTTCCTATCACTACAACATTTTGGGCTATTTTGCATCGATAATTTGTGATGGCAAAGAAAATTTTAAAGTGAATTTGGTAATTTTTTAAAAGTATCCCCAACACCATCGATATTGAAATGAATTCCAAAATATAAGGAAAAAAGGAATGACATAAATCATTCCCATTTCATTCAAACATCTTCACAAAAGATATTTAACCATGTCGAAGCCATGAAACAAAGAAAAATTATGCAGAGTGACTAAAGAAATAAAACTTTGATGCTAAAAATATATATTCCCTTCCATTCCTTGGCAATCACATTTGGGTCTGAAGCTGAAACTGGTGTGCGAATCACATGTGAATTGATTTTTATTTTTGAAAAAGTCATGTTTTTTTTGGCGAGGGGAATGGAACTAAAAGTCATTAAATTTTGATTGATTGTGTTATAAATTATGCCCCCACTAATTTTTAGTTCATTCATTCATTTTTGGTTTAGGAGGGAATATATATTTTGTCTCTTCTTGTGCCCTTGTGATCTACAACTATGCATTGGTGGCTAGTATTTGGTGGGTAACTACATACTTAATGCTGTGTCAGGTAGCTGCATCCTTGTCTTGCCCTAGTTGTGAATGAATCCAAAGAGATTATTTTGTGGGTAGTTGCATACTGAAGGTGAGTATTAATACTGAGTACTCCAAATTCATCCATTTCATACCTTCATATGTATACAATGTCTTTTTGCTTTCATACCTCTATAAATTCCCTCTATTGACTAGGTCTCAAATATAGATAATTACTTCTTTGAATCAACAATAGAATTGGGTTATGAGCTATGATTAGGATTTCTTGTAACCATTAAATTATTATTCCTAAATAAATCTTTGAATACACCTAATGAATGATTGGAAAGGTTAATTATAGAAATTGGATTATTATCTGTAAGGCCTCAACTTGGCCCATTATAGCATAGTAGTTTATTTGCATTTCATATACTTTATATTTTTGAGACTTTGTTAGACTTAGACTTATTTGGGACATTTATTCAGACTATTGGATAACATGTGATGATTACTATATGATGCTTATTTATGATGATTATGACTTATTATGATGTTTGATGATTAAATTATATTCATGCTTCTATTTTCTTATTCTATTGATGGATATGTAATCATATTTTACTATAAATGTTAGATGAAATATATCATATTAGTTGAAGATGCACATTGGCTTAGAAATGGAAAATGTTATTTGAAATTGATTGAAGAAGGTTTATGTGGTAATTTAGTTATGAATGTAGAATTGATTTAGGATGAATATATATATGTGATTTATGTATCTTGAACTACTGATATACATTTTGAGTGTGCAAGAAATAACCAGGGTTAAAATGAAGAGCCAATACTATACCTTTGTATCAACTAAGAATGTCAAGGCTAGATCTAATGAAGAGAGCTAAGCCTCGCTGTCTAGTATTTTATTTTGTGAACATAATATGAATGAATGTTTTAGACTAGATCTATTTTTGTGAAAGTTGATTTGTCACTTGTAATACAAAGTATATTTTATAGTGTCACTTGACACTTTTGTTGTTATGTGTATAGTGGCAAGTCAAATTGAGAAATTGGAAAAAAACACCCAACTTTATTTAAACCAATTAAAAATTGTTAAAGTTTAATTAAATTTCATAGTACTATCATATGGAGGCTTTTATTAGATTAAACTAGGACTTCAAGTTTAGGGCGACTTTAGAGGGGTTTATAAGAATCCTAGAGTGTTCTTTTAGTAAAATTAACTTACCTACATGTTAGTATTATAAGTTAGGGCTCTAATTTTGACCTTATTAATGTAAAATTCACTTTTATGCCCCTTTCAAAATCCCATTTACCAAGTGTTACGAAAATTGTAGTTATCTCAACCAACTTTCTATCTCCTCTACTCTTAGTTGGAGATTTATTCAAGGAAAAAGTCATAGGTGGATGTAGGAATTTAGATGCCCATTAGAGTGGAATTTGAAATTAGAGTGGTTGTTCACCCACTCTCTATTTTTAGAGATCTTGTTGAATTGGGATTTTTTCAAGCAAATAAAAGGGGCAACTCTTCTCAAGTAGTTCATTTTCCCCAGTTTTGGATCAAGGTTTGTGGATTTTTCCATGGAAGAAATCTCATGTATATGGTTGTTTTCATTCTGTGATTGTAGCAATGAAATCTATGTAAATGCATATGTGTATTGTGAAATGTGTTTATGTTCTATGGTATTGGGTATGCTTGACTTACTTCACTTATTTTCTATTTTTATTTTCACAAGCATGATGCTTCATGGGTGTGGAAGGACATCACTCACCCTTGGAAGGGGGGAAGTGGCCTTTAGGTGAAGGGGTTAGTTGAGCCTCTCCTTGAGTGTAGAGACTCTTCCTTGGAAGGAAGAGGTACACACATGAAAGTATGGGATTCATGTGCCAATACAATATTTTTCACTTTGGGGGAGATAAGGGGAGAATTTATGTGAAATTTAGTATTTTTTTGCATACCTTGTGAAGGAAATTTTGATTCTGTATTTGGTTCCTCCTCACAGTTTAGGCACACCTTCACCCATCTTATTGGTTGCTATGGTAACCTGTTGTGTAAGCTCAAAATAGGAGTTAAATGTTGTATGTTGTAAATCTTGCATTATGTGTTTGTGCTTGATTCTTACCTGGTTGGTCTTGGTTCTCCAAGCTTGGTGGGTGGCCTTATAGAGGCCTAGGTTGGGATGTGAGTTCTCCATGGTATCATTTCTATTTCTACAGGTTTCAAAGTAGAGTTTTGTTAAAGAAACATTTGGAAATATTACATTCTTTGTTGGTGTTTCCAAGATGAATTATCATGAGTCATGTAAAGTTATTATATTGTAAAAGATCATATGTAGATCCTCATTGTTGTAATTGTGATTTGATTAAAGTTTCCAAAAGATAACTGTAATGGTAGAAACAAGATTCAATGTTGTATATGTTCTTCTCTCTCAATGGTTCCTGGAAAAAGATTATAATGTAATATAATTATAGTAATAAATTTGAAAATGATTTGTTATGAATTTGTTAAATGAAATGCTCAAACAATTTTGTTAGTATGTATTGTGTGTGTCTTGTTCAAATTTTGGGCATGATATTATTGAAGTCTAAGATTCTAAATCATGTGTTTAGTGATATGTCATATTATTCTAAAATGATATGGTTTCTATCTCCAATAAAAGTTTACTGATATTCATTAATAGTGGCATGAATGATAGGAAAAAAATACTCTCATAGCAATGATAGTGTTTCTATTTTGTTTTTAAACTTTTTTGCCAAGTCCTCCCTCAGTAATAATAATATATTATATCATATCTCCTCTATAAATCTTATGTTTATGATATTTCAGATTTTAAGAAATTACAAATGAATGATCAAAGAAAGCTACTCCTACCCAATAGATACAATAAATTTGAAAATGATTTGTTATGAATTCGTTAAATGAAATGCTCAAGAAATTTTGTTAGTATGTATTGTGTGTGTCTTGTTAAAATTTTGGGCATGATATTATTGAAGTCTAAGATTCTAAATCATGTGTTTAGTGATATGTCATATTATTCTAAAATGATATGGTTTCTATCTCGAATAAAAGTTTATTGATATTCATTAATAGTGGCATGAATGATAGGAAAAAAATACTCTCCTAGCAATGATAGTGTTTCTATTTTGTTTTTAAACTTTTTTGCCTAGTCCTCCCTCAGTAATAATAATATATTATATCATATCTCCTCTATAAATCTTATGTTTATGATATTTCAGATTTTAAGAAATTACAAATGAATGATCAAAGAAAGCCACTCCTACCCAATAGATATAATCTTACTACCCAAAATTGCTCCTTTCATCTTCCTTCAGTTGATGATGATTTCCAATTTTCTCTTGTTTATTGAAAAGCTATCACTAGGAAATGAATGTACTAATAAATATAGTCTCTTTATATCTACTCACAATAATGTAGATCAAAATGCTATAAAAGAATTCACATACCTCCTTTAAAATAAAGAATACAAGAAATTATCATTTAATCTCCATGTGTCTTGCATGCAACTTGAAAAAGAAAATAAAGTTGTAGAAATAATGCTTCAAGGATGCACTAGTAAGATTTTTTCATCCCTACTTGGTGTCTTGATAGTCTAGAAGATGAATTTCTTTGCAGAGAGGATGTATTAATTCATTCATCATGGATTTCTAAAGAATTAATTCTTGCTAATGAAACAAAACTGAAAAATAATTCATTGTTTCTTTTACATTTTTAGTAGATAATACGATTCAAGAGTTAAATGCATTAAATAGCTATTATCCCAACACTTTAGATAGTTGTTTGTATCCTAACTAAACAGATTATCATTTCCTTTCTCATAGTCATGAAACCTTGTTAGAAGACAACCAAATGTCTAGAGAATCATTAGTTTATGAATTAATTAGAACAAATGAAGGAAATCATACTCTATTGTCTCATTCATAATGAGATAGCAACATAGAAATATCATCTTATCCTACAAGGGAATTGAGATATATAAAATGTGTTATGATCAAGATGAGGAAATATAAGTTTATAGTCCATTTAACACACAAATAATACAAAATGATGAAAGATTCAATAGTGATGCTTATTCAAAAGGTCCTTCTCTTGAGTATGGATCTTCAAGCCTTCATTTTTACTATGAGAATTTTTAAAATCATGTATGTATAAATAAACAAAAACATATTGTGCTCCTATAGTGACACATGCCAAAGGTGACAACAAAATGAAGACATGAAAGATGAAATTATCCTATTTGGAACGATTTAGATTTTTTTTTTTTGGAATTATCTAAATTAAAATAAAAGACTATCATGTATTAGAAAAGAATCAAGGGATCATTGATTACCAATCAAGAGAGACACAAGAAATCAATTTCCATCATGCTACTTTTAAACGTATATTTGAGATCCAAATTGGTAAAGAACCATTAGAAATCTTGGAGATGTGATAAATCCTAGCTCATACATGAAAAATTTAAGTGGATTCTTTTTTGATGAAATTGTTGATCCCTACAGTTTTTTATCTATTAATGTCAAACACTTAGTCATTCCTATGGAATAGTTGGTCAGTCATCACTATGACTGAGCCATCCTACTAAGTCCAAGAAATGCATTTATATTTTTTCATATATTAATCAAGTTCGAGCAATTATTAGTTATCAAGCAAGTCTATGGTCGCTAAGTACTGCTATATACGTCAAGTAAAATAGTAACCTATGCATGCCAAGAGAGATAGAAAGGAGTTTGCATTGAGTTACACATGGTTAGTTCATCTTGAGTTATATAGTGAGTCTCGAGAAGTTAGAAGTCAAGGGAAAACATAAAGATTAGTCATGACTAAGTGTTCATGTGCTGAGTAAGCCATTGTTGAGATATTTGTTTTGAATTGCACAAACACTGAGGGAAACCATTTTTGGTTGACTTAATGCATGCTTTAGTGATTGATGCATAATTTAAGGAGATGATAACACATTTTTTTTTGGGATCATAAATCCCTATGCCAGGTTTTTAACCAATCAAAAAAATGGAAATTTTAAGTGGAAAAAAGGGAGGAATTTGGATTGTTGATCTTGATCTAGAACCTTTTCTAGTTGGTTATAAAAGGAGGATCCAAACTCTATTTTTAGTATGGTAAGTGTGTATGTGCAAGAAGAAAAGTTTGGATGCTTGAAGTGAAGCATTGAAAGAGAATTCGATAGAGTGATCGAGCAGAGTAGTGAAGTACAAAACATAGTTTTATCAAATTAGAGAAATGACCATAGTTTGGAAAGAGGAGATTTGTAATCAAGAATTAGAGTGCTAACTAAAGGATTAGGTATTGATAAATTCTAGCAAAGTTAATAAGTGTAAATATCTTAACATAGTGGTCTTAATAGGCCTATGCAAAAATCCTAATAAAATGCTTACTTTTTTGTAAGTTTTAAATCCTTTAATAAAAGAAGACTACATAAGTTTGTAAGCTCTTAACAGGGTAGACCCCTCATAAGGTAGATCATCAAAAGTGATCAAAATTGTAACCTTAATAGTTGAACTTTATTTCTATTGTAGTGAAGATTTTTGGATGTCATCCCCATCCCTATTTTGCCTTCACCTTGGAGGGTTTTTGAGTTGCCAAATCTTTGCTTTATGTGTTGATCATTTACTTTCATATTTATGGTTGTGATCATAAGATTAGATCTGATACATCACTGTAGAATATGTGATCATAAGATTAGATCTGATTCTAGAGAAATTTATGTGTAGTTTGTAGAGATCTTGTGCATTCCATTGACAAAAGTGAATAAGTTTGTGAAGTTTATTAGAACCAAGTTTATTATCTTGTGAAATCATTTAAAGGTTATAAATCCTAGTTTAAAATGGCATCTTTTGCATGTGCATCTAGAAATGAGGCATTAAAGGATAGTAATGCCCAAATTGTGTGTAATGATGCATGTCCTCTGCCAAATTAAGTGCATACCCTAAGATCACAATGATTGGATATGCATCTGGTACATTATTGTACACTTAGAAATGTGCACTTCTCTAAGTCCTTATATTTGAGGGATCTCATGTATTGAGAACCCCAAATGCCAAGCTAAATTAGTTCCTTAGTCATGATGTGTAAAAGGAATTAAAATGAGAGGAAAATGACTCTCAAATGAGCATAAGAATGGAGCCCCTTGCAAGTACACCATGAAATTGGAGATTCTAAGATGAGAGAAATGATTCTAGTATCCAAGAACCACTATGAGATGCTATGTAAAATTCAACTAAGCTACGTGAAATGCAAGAAATATAAGATAACTAGAAAGAAAATGAGTGTTACGAGCCTTCTAATTAAACTAGGCATGTTACTAATGCATAAAAGGAAAATATACTAATGCAATATGATGTTAAGCTATTATAATATGATCATATGAGTACAAGGCCACAAGATCTTCCAAACCTCTAAAGGTGCATAGAAAAATTTGTAGCATAACTATAGTGCAGAAAGAGTGGATCCTTAGATGAGGAGAGAGATATCCTTTTTAAAGAAGTACAGATGGTGGAGATCATGAGACAAGAGGATATAATCAAGGGCCGTGAGTTGAATTTTGCATGATCCATGTGCACAATCATTTCCACCAATCATAAAGGATTGACTTTTCTTTTATTTTTAAAGTGAAAAAATGATTTTATGTATGCAACTTGTTGGGACTCAAAATCGCCTTCTCAATTTGAGTACCATTCCAAGCTTTTGAAACCTTTAAAGTGCATTTAATGCATGTGTACCTAACAATCCTTTTGAGGCCTAAGAGGTGTTTAATGTTTATAACACCTTGCATTCAACACATCCATGCATTCCATGAATATAAATTGCCATTCTGAGTCATTTTGTAAAGTTCCATTTTGAACAATGTCCAAATCAGCATTTTTACCTAAGTGTCAAACAACGATAGGAGGCCTAATTTACAATTGAATATCTTGCACCTAGTTATGTTTCATGACTTGCTGCTTTGGAAGTGTTTATTATGCATATCAGGGAACCTATGTTCTAGATTTCAAGCCATTTCAACATTTTTTGACTAGTTTTTGAATCGCTCAAAGTTGTTATGTTTCAGATTTCAGTTTTTGATGAATCTATTTGATCAGTTTTTGAACGTGCTTTCAAATGCAACTTATAAATTTTTACTGGTATCAAGAAGTGTAGAGTGATTGATACCCCTATTCATGATGTTGTAACTCTGAATTGGTGATAGGTGAGATCAAATGGATTATATTGTTGTGTTCTACTCTAAAAATTCTTTAAGTGTACCAATTTATAGGTCTTTATGAATCTATCTGCACACTTTCCAAGGTCCATTCCATTTGCAAAAAATCACTTTTCTGCCATTATTTCCAGTCTTGCAAATCCAAGTAGCCCACTTTGACCACTCGCCAAAATCACCCTGTTATTTATCATGAACCCTAATCATATATTTATACTCTCCTCATGATACTGAACCGATGCCCCAATTTTTGTGCCCCCAAGTGTCAATTTAACCTATTTACAAAGCCCAAACCAAATGCATTTTATGGTTTTTTGACTTGTTTGCTTATGGACAGTTTTGAGAAGGCAACTTTGATAGTCAATATCTTTTGATTGTGAATTCGTCATGAGACAAGATTTGACAAGGGAGGAGAAAGTGGAACAAAGAACTAGTATGTTAGCTCTGAGGGTCCAATTAGGTGTTTGAGTCAATTTTTAAGGCCAGTCAGAGGACCCCTTGGCATGAATTTCACAGTTTACAAGAACAAGATAAATTGAGTTTTAAGATGTTAAATTAGCAATTGATTTTGATTCCACTCATTGCAATAAGTTCAAGAGGTCAAAACAGAGGATTTGAGGTGCCTAGTGTTCCATTTTGATTTTTTTTAGCTGGACCCACTTTGAGGCTTGGCTAAATTCATTAGATGAACAAGTCACCAGGGATAAAAAATGTTCAATGTAGGTGACTAGGATAATTTGGAAAATTATAGTGCTTCTGAATGGATAACTCATTGTTGGAGATTAGAAGATGTGAAATAAATAAGGAGTTCCAATCTAATCTTCAAGAGATGTCTAAATTGTATTTGAAGTGTCTTTCAATTGATGCATGTAGTTAGATGGATTAAGAGAAAATTAAGAGCTAGAAGAGAAAATCCTAGCATCTTTTATGTCCATTTTATTAATAATTGTCCTTGTGAGATTCCAATTTACAATTGGCCACACATGAGAATATTTTTATAAACCCTTCATTGGTGAATTGACACCCTCTATTATGATTGTTCTTCCCAACTTGGGGAGGGAAACAAATGAGTTCAATTATTATGAAATGGGGAAAATATAGTTGTACAAATAAGAATTTCTGCATCATATTATGTTGGTTGAAATTGTTATTTTAGGAGAATATGAAGTCTCCTATGGAGGAAAGAGTCTCCCATGCAAGAGAAAGGTTTCATTTCAAAATAATGGTGGTATTCTCTTCTTTGTAAAAATGCACATTTCTCCAATAACACCTACGAAGTATAGATCTAAAAGACATCAAGGAAGGCACTTTTTGGCTCACACAAGAAATATTTTTCTTCCTACAGTAGCAGTAGTTAGCTATTGAAAACCCTATGATGGAATGTGTTATCTAATTTAAAGTAGGGAGGACATACATTAGAAAGCAATGGTAGGTAGGGTGACATCCATGCACTGAAAGGAATGGATCTGTGTTCAAGATTATGTGTTAAACACAAAGGGTTTCTTGTTTTCATTTATCCCACATTGGGGGCATAAAGGTATTTTTAGTTGTTTATAACATAAAGCACACAAAAGGCTATTGTATTTAAGATAAGAGCTCTTTTGAGCCACAAATCTCATGCATAGGGCCCACCTGACCAACTGGAGGTGACCTTAGAGAAGTTTTGACCAAACACACGTGGACCAAAATGATGATGTGACAATGAAAAATATAACAGTGACACATGGTAGGGCACTCTAGATGTGGCATGAAAAATGAGGTGATGATTGTTGAGCTATCATTTTACACGATGCTAAATGACAAGAATTCTTGCAAACTCCTCTCTTGAAAAGCTGATCTTGTGAATCGACTCCAAGGTTTTAAGTGATCTTGCAACCTACTGGAACCCACCCACTTGAAGATAAATTTTGATGTTCACAAGGAGGCCTTTGTTGGTTCATTTTGATTTTGGATGGAATGTAGAATTTGCACACTGTTTCAAAAATAACACTAAAAAAGAACTATGTTTTTTGTATTTTTATGTTTTTTATGAATGCGATCTAACAATGCAACTAATATGAGTTCCTATTCTAACAAGGGGTTAGCAAAAAAATAACAGAACTTGACAGAAAATAACATGAAATTCAAAGCAAATAACATGAAATGGAAATCCTAATGGACATAAGCTATAGAAAACAACACACTGTGAGTTAAGCTTTTGAAGAGATCGGTAGGTAACCAATGAAAATAAGAGCAGTGCTTCCTAGATTCCACTGATGCAATCATCAATGGGAAATTTCAATAACTGAATGATGTTTCACTCTTCATCAAATCGCAAAGCCACATAAAGTGCACTCATGTGAGACAAAGAGTTATGCAGGCACAATTTGGTGATTTCTTTTTGAGCTCATTATGTCAGTAGAATTCATAAATTTGTAGCAAACACCAAAACTAAAAGATTGCACAACCAGAAACAACACAATAAACCTTTGGCCCAATCACAATCTCATGAAAAAAATTCACAAAATAATGACACATTCAGGAAAGAATCACTACACTCCAAATGCAAGCACCAAAAACATAATTTTATTGCATAATAACAATGGCCCTTATTACATATTACAATGGGATATTTATAAGAAATCATATCCTCAATTTGTGTTGAGAGTGAGAGATATTCTTCATGCAATAAAATGCTTTTTAAATAATAAAACAAACTAAATATATACAAACTAACAATCTAACTAGTGCTTAGTAGGAATCCATCCACATTTTATTCATTAATTGGATGCATGAGTCTTTACATGTCAAAAATAAAGAAAATATGAAAGAAGAAAGAGGAGGAAGCCTTTAGTCGAAGTAGGACTGTCTAGAGGTGTCAAAATTAGAAGCTGGTCCTTCACTAGGTGTGTGTCAAAGTTAAATTGTTATTAGAATGCATTTCTGATGCATGTAAAGCTCTATTTTTAGAACTTGTAGTTAACTATTGGTGCACCTCTAAACTGCAAAGCTACACACCTACATACCTATAGACCTATGGAGTTGTAGACAAGGTCAAAATCTTTAAAAATCTACAAAGTATCAAAATTGAAATTCTAGCATTTGGGTTTTGTTCTTCTTCATCCTAAAACTGTGTTTGGATGTTTGCCCTTGAATTTCTCTATCAATTTAGTAATCTTAGCCACATCTAGTAGATATAAAGCCTCATATTTATCTTTTACCTTCTATCAATAATTATCTACCTCAATTTGAGTATCAACAAAATCCCTGAGTTTGGTATCTAATTCTAACAATGCTTCTTTAGTGCTGAAGGCTTGTCAGATGTCCTCATCATCAACAACCTCCTCAAAAATCTTCTTAAAATTCTCTTCTACTGTCTCTATAGGTAACAAAATTTCTTGTTCCTCATCTTCAAAAATATCCAAGCATGCATCATTGTAGTGTCTCTCTGCTTCCAAAATTCACTCTCAAGCTTGGTCCTTGAGCCGATGAATCTCCTCATGTAATGCTCCCATTAATTTATTGCTATCTGCTATCTTTCCTATCCAGTCATCAATCATATCTAATTATTCTCTGGTATATACATCAATGAAAACCTAGTACCTTTGTCCCTTTATGGCTTGTAGAGTTTGCAAATCCTTACTCTAGGCTCGTACTTCATCTGTAATACTAAAGTCTTACTTCAAAATTGGTACGATTTTATTCACATTCTCCTTTGTAGCATGCAATAACTTCAAATTCCCTATAATGATCATAACACCTTTCTCCTCAAAAATTTTCCACCACTACTGATAGGCTTTCAAAAATGGATCTAGCTATACATGTCCCCCTTCTCTAAGTACGATGTTCAAAGTCTGCTCAGGGTTCTCAAGATCTAGAGGACCAACTACTTTGGCCACATATCCCTTTAGAATCTTGACTTGCCTTAGAAGTGCTTGCGGTTTGACCTCATCCTATTCCATATGATTAAGGACCTATTTAACTCCTAGGGTCATCATCAATTAGGTTGAATCCCATGTAGGCCTTCCCAACAAAACATCCTTTAATTCATAATCCTTAAGGCTAAGGCTTTTTTCTTTTGTGCCTTCAGGAGGGAGATCCACTTGTGCAAACAATTCCTAACTTTGTGTACTAGTGACAAATGCCAATGGCATTTCCTCATGTGGTGGAGACTCAGGTTTATTCAAAATCTTTGCAATTTCATAAATGTATTCCTCTGAAGCACAAAATTGAGGCTTAGTGCTCCTCATTATTTCCTTTTGGATCCATCTAGGAATGTGTCCTACTGAGGACCTAGCTCTTTCCTCTTGTATAGCCTCAATCTCAGTAGACCCTGTAGCTTGAACCTTAGTGTCTTAGGAAGGTGATTGAGAATATTCCACCATTTGTCCCTCCAACACTTCATCAGTCACCATTTATTCTGGTCTCTCCTCCTATGATAGTTTGTTCTAAACTTGCTCTTCTTTTGAACCCTAAGCTAGAGGAGTCATTGAGCCTTGTTCTACCACTATAACTCATGGTCGCTATGGAGGAGTAAGATCAAGACCTTGTGTATCTGGCAGTATTTGTGTCTAGTCTTCCTATTGAGGTTCACCTGTAGGAGTGTCCCTGATCTTATCTTTAATCAACTCTGTACCTATAGGCATAAAATCAAAATCTGACATTGAGAAAACATCATCGCCCTCTTGACTATGCTCATCCACCTATTACTGTGCTTCATCTTTTGAGGAAGAGAGTTCTAAAGGTTCTGCTTGGGTGGATGGCAAGATACCTGTGGCACTCTTTCTTTGTTGTAATTCTATGACTCTTGCTAGCTAAGTTCTTCCTTGTAGGGGCACTTTTTCCTCTTCCTCTTTTGATTCTTCTTCTTCTTCCTCTTCGTCTCCCTCCAAAATGCTTTTAGGAATAGATGGTGAAGAAACCAATCTTTTGTTGATCCTTTGCCTCTTTTTCATCTAGATCTTAATCCTCTTCTTTTGTTTCCTAGAAGTAGAACGAGAAGCTGCCTCATCTTGCACAAGAGGAATGGAGACTTGCAAAATCTCTCCCTCTTCTAGTTAGCTAGACACAGTAGGAGGCAACTAAGGTTCATCCTAGACTTGAGTAGATCCAATTTCTTCAAACCGTTGTGCACTCTCCTCCAATTGATAGGAGGTACCTATTCTTTAGCTTGCTCTACTTGAATCCTCTAAGGGGAGGTCCTCTTTCTTTTATTCTTTCCCTTCCTTTCTGGAGGGTCATAGTATCCAACTAGGCGATCAAGTTAGTATACTATTTTTAGCTTGATAGGAGACTAGGCCGCAAAGGTAGGAATTGTTACTTTCTTCCTTCTACCTCTTTCTAGGTAGGCATGCACATGAAATATCACTGTATCAAGAATTAGATCAAGTGGAAAAGGTTTCTTAATCCAATCCTTCATCATTTTGATGACATGCCTCGCTCAATGATTAATATCATTAGCCTCCTCCTTGTCAACCTCAACATTCATAATGGGCCTTTCTCCTATTTTGTCTAAATTGAACAGGGGGTCCAGTAACTCCTTAGAATCTTGTTGCCTTATCTCCTTCAGGATGTTTAACTGGAGAGCCTTCCTACTAGATACAAAGTCATCCTACAATAGTCCCTTGTGCAAACATTATAGTCATTTGTGGCATTCATCTAGTGATCTTCAACCACATCCTCATGATGGACATCCTTTCCCGCCAGACTCTCCACTCTCCCAATATTGTCAAAGTATGGCCGAGGAGAGTTGTACTCTTCAAGGGGATAGTTCTCCCACTCCCACTTGAAGGATAGAATATCCTGCTTCCACTTCACCTGATATGGTCCTATGACCAATGGCCATGCCCAAAAAGGTCTTTGTCATCTCTTTATCTTTTCATAGGGTGATTCAATTCACAAAGAAATCTCCAATAGTACCAATTTTTCACTTGGATAACTTGGGAGCTTCCTGGGATTGATAGAGGCACCAACTACCCATAGATATGTGAACGTCTTGAATTGGATGAGGTAGACTTCGAGAATTGTGATAGTTTTTTGCCCTCACTATGAGTAGGTATACCATATAGGATGTCATGTAAAACTTCTTCTTGTCCTTTATCATCCTCAATTTCTCACACAAGTTTTCACTTAGTGTGGTGGCCTAGTCCAATGGTATCTTTGCCTGTCTGATGGTCTTAATGAAATTGACCATGAAGGTGTTGAGGTGACCTGCTATAGGTAGAGCCATGACTTTGCTCAAAAGGATGATAGAATATCAAATGTCCTCTTTCATATATTCTCAATTCATGTCAACTTTTCCTATTATACTTCCCCGAGGAGGCTTCTCAATAAGGTAAGAGGATTGTATGCTATCAATTGCATCCTGTTGGTGCTCCCTATACCATCTTTCAGCTATTTCATATGAGAGTCATATGAATTGGTCTGCTCTTGGGAGATGGAAGAACCTCTCAATATTGTTAGGTCATATATCCAACACTACCTCTCTTATAATGTTCTTGACAAACCTTTCTTTAGGAACAAAATGTTGTGCCAGGGCCATGATTAATTCAGTTGACTATACTGACATAGGATGTGATGCTATGTTCACCAACCTAGAACGGATCAACAAGGATTCTAGTGTAGATATCTCTATTGGTTTGTTATAGATTCTAAGGAATTCTCCTAGATCTATGTGCCCTAAATTAGTATCCCTAATTTCTACATGGTCATCATGAAATCTTGATTTCAAGGGAATGCATTAGAACTTGAAAATTACAAGTTTGGGTGCTACTCTAGATGTGGATGCCATTTGATCACTTGCACATTATATGAAAAATGCTTGCTAGGTCAACAATAAAACTTAGAAATAAAATATAAAAGCTTTAATTTTAAATAAACAAAAATGAAACACCTAATTTGGGTATTTATTTATTATTATTATTATCATTATTTTTTAATACTTGTTAATTATTTTTTTCTATTATTATTATTATTATTTTTCAAATTTTAGGTTTATTATAATTCTTCAAAAATGTGTGGCACGATTGCGTAGCACGCACTTGGGACATGAGCACAAAGTGCTACGGGTTGGGATATGCAATGTTGGCACTGCACTCCAAGTACATAGCACTACGAGTGTAAAATGTCATCACAAGAAAAGTTTAAAGCATTGCTGTAGGTCAAGTTCCTAGTGCCACGTGCAAAGTTCATAGTGTTGCGAGCTCAAAATGCTGCTGTAGGAAAAGTTCAAAGTGCCACCATGGGAAAATTTCATAGCGTTGCACACAAAGTTCATAGCATTATGGGTGCAAAGTTCCATTGTGGGTGCTTTGTTTATGGAAGCAATGTGTGCATATGACTTGTGATTATGGACATTTGGGCTCAGTGTTTGTGGTGCCGTGGGCACTTAGTGCCACCGCACAAATGTTTACCTTGGTGTTTCGATGAAACCCTCCAAAATGGAATGAAAAAATACTAAGTGTTTGAAGGGAGGTTGGGGGTTGTATAACCTCCTACCCATGTGAGATGTGCATTGCACATCAATGCATGTGCACCTCGTGGGCTATGCATGTGATTAGATTTTTTTTCCAATTTTTATAGTTTTCCAATTTTCAATTTTTTTTAATTTTTAGACTTTTCAATTTTTTGTCCTTTTCTAATTTTTTGATTTCTTTTGTGTTTTTCGACTCTAACACTTTTGACTTCTAATATTTTCTCTTGACTCTCAAATTGTAAGTTTGGGAGTTAGAAAAAAAAAGTAGGGGGTCCCCATTCCTAGTGAGGAATGGGGCGTGTGTTGTGAGACCACAATAATGATGTGGTAGGAATGACACATGGCATGATGTCGCTATGTTGCTAGTGATGTAGTGGACATTGACAATGATAATGACATAGTGACTATATGCGTGAATATGTGGCCTCTGGTAACACACACACTTCAACACGGTCATTGTATGCGGATTCATCCTAGAATGAACATTGGATTGTTCATCCAAAAATCAACCTGAAAAGCGACCTCTTGCCTTCTATCTAAAGGGAATCGCTTGTTAGATATCCTCAGATTCAAAGTGTTTAAGCAACCAGACCTTGTAAGAATGAAGGATTTGAATGCAATTTAAGCTATATGAATGTGCAAGTAATCTAGATGAAGTACAAGAAATTAATCTAAGAAATAAAAGACATTAAACTAAAAATGTATGCATTATTAAGCTAGATGAATTTAAACTAAGAATGCAAGATGTATGTAAAAATATGAGCAAATGTGAGTATGAATTCCAACAGCAATTCGATGCAAATTCTCCAAATTCAACCTCTAAAATGAAGAGATGAGGGTCTCTTAAATAGACTTTCCTGAAATCCATCAACGGTTGAGATCAATTTAGATCAACGGTCAAGATTGAAGATGAGGTTCAGTCATAAAGGGAGATTCTCAAATTAAAGGGAGTCAACAGATTTAATTTGAGTAAAATAAGGAGTTAACTGATTTAATTTGAGTGGAAAAAGGAGTTAACTGATTTAACTCATTTTTGATCAACAGTGAACTGGAAATTTCACTTTTTGAACTGAAGAGAGATTTTGTTGAGATATTTAAATTAATAAAATGAGATATGCTCTCATAATTACTTTTTCTATTTAATTAAATAATCTTTAATTAATTAGAGACACTTTTCTTATTTAATTAAATAACTTCATTTAATTAATTAGGAATGGCTTCCCATTTAATTAAATAGCTTTGTTTAATTAATTAGAAGTAAGTACTCCATTTAATTAAATAATTTCATTTAATTAATTAGAAATATATTTCCCATTTAATTAAATAATTACATTTAATTAATCAAGATAGGCGTATTTATTAAATTAAATAAATTTAATTCCATAGTACATTATCCTTAGGATATAATTTAATTTAATTAAAGTATAAATACTTAATAATTAAATTATAATTAAATCAAGTAGGTTTAATGCGACTAATATGAGTACGTACTATAGGAATTAAATAAGAAATATGATGAATGCAGATTAGGATTTTTTTGCATCTGAAAATTAAGTCAAGTAGCGAATAACAGAATGAGAATTGCCTATTAGAATAGGACTTAGAAATTATCAAAAATAGACCAGAATTGGTATAATGGCAATGAACCAGTTTTGTGGTATTACATTTTGCCCCTCTTTGAATGAATGTGCGAGCAACACGTTCAATTCAAAGATAATCAGAAAGTATGATGCGAACATGAGATTGGTTTCGAAGGTGATGATATAGAGACCAATTGATAAGCTTTTAAGGACTATCTCTAGAACAGAGCTTAATCCTAAGGAATCCAAGTAGAGAACTTAGATACCTAAGATTGATAGCATTTAAAAGATTATCTTCAAAATGGAGCGTAATCTTTAAGGATCTAGACAGAACATCTAGATACTTGAAATTGATAAGGATTTAAAAGGTTTCTTTAGAACAAAGTTTAACCTTTAAGGATCTAGATAGAACATCTAGATACCTGAGAATAATAGCATTTAGAAGACTATCTCCAGAACAGAGCATAATCTTCAAGGATCCAAATAGAACACCTAGATACCTGAGATCGAAAGCATTTAGAAGACTAGCTCCAGAACGAAGCTTAACCTTCAAGGATCCAGATAGAACACCTAGATACCCAAGATCGATAGCATTTAAAAGACTATAAAGACTATCTCTAGAATGAAGTGTAATCTTTAAGGATTGAGACAAAACATCTAGATACCTGAAATTGATAGCATTTAGAAGATTATCTCTAGAATAGAGCTTAACCTTCAAGGATCCAGATAGAACACCTAGATACCCAAGAATAATAGCATTTTAAAAGACTATCTCCAAAATGGAGCTTAACCTTCAAGGATCTAGATAGAACACCTAGATACTCGAGAATAATAGCATTTAGAAGACTATCTCCAGAACAAAGCTTAACCTTCAAAGATCTAGATAGAACACCTAGATACCTAAGATTGATAAAAGATAACAAGGTCCAATCATGAGTCATAGAATCATCCCCAAAATGAGGCTTGATCCTTAGGAGTCAGGGTTTAGTCTATCCTAATACCTGTCTATTGAACTCTAAGAAGAGTTGTTATAAGGTTGATCAATTGATGAAAAGATAAGATAGATGGCAAAGATGCCAGATAGAAGGGAACAAAATTCCTTGAGTGATGAGATGCCCCAAGTGATAAGGACATAAGATGGGAACCAGATGCCCCAAGCAATAGGTATTCAATGATGTAATCATCCTGCCCCCTCAGGAGTGAAATCGAAAGATGACACACCAACAATAGATGTGAAGCAATATAGCAATAGATACAGAAGAAATCTAAGATTCAACAAAATGTAGAAGATATCAGAATGATCTGAACAATAAAGAAGAGATCAGAACAATAAGAAGAAATATGAAGAGATCAGAATGATCTGAAGAAATATAAAGAGATCAGAATGATCTTGAAGAAATATGAAGAGATCAGAACGATCTGAAGAAATAAAGAAGAGATCAGAATGATCAGAAGAAATATGAAGAGATCAGAATGATCTAAAGAAATATAAAGAGATCAAAATGATCTAAAGAAATATGAAGAGATCAGAACGATCTGAAGAAATATAAAGAGATCAGAATGATTTGAAGAAATATGAAGAGATCAGAATGATCTGAAGAAATATGAAGAGATCAGAATGATCAAAAGAAATTTGGAGGTTGATTCAAAGTGATTTCGAGATCCAAAAGACCAAGTTTGAGTTGAAAAGATTCCAAGAATTGCAAAGTATCATAAAGATTTGGACTGCACAAAAAATTTTAAAATGCATTTTGAGCCACTTGTGTCAGATTTTGAATTTGATCCCGAAAAATGGGTTCAGAGCAACCAAAGTAGCCAAGAGGGTGATTAATCAATCATTTGTGTTGTTTGTGAAAGAACATGATTCTTTGAAGAGATCAACAATCCCTCATCAGAGAAGGTGAAAGTAGATTTGCAATTGAATCGCATGCTTATGCAAGTGAAGTATGTAATGCAAGACTATGTTAAATGCAACCCTAGGTCTGGTTACCAAGCCTCAATATTTAATCATCACCAGATATAGAAAAAAGCTCATAGGTCATACAATTTCCACTGACATTGCAATCATGAAAATATGAATATAGCATACATTATTGGTTTGTCAGGATTAAATGTAAGCATTCGAGGCACAAGAAGCCAAAATGACCAGAACATTTGTCCCTTTTAATGTAGCAAGTTAACATAAGCATCAAAGCATAGACGCTAGGATGACCTAAATGTTGCTTGCATGATAGGCACACTAAACACATGGGAGATCCCTTCTATGCTAAGCATTCAGTATTCATTATGTCTGCAACAAACCTTGCATTCGTAATCTAAGACAAAAGTGTGCTAGATATACTCGCAGTGACCCGTATGTTCACTTAGCAGGACGAGTATCAGTATTTACTATAGCATGAAGAGTTTACTCCAACAAACAAGGAGAAGAACCAATGTCATTGACGTATATGTATAAAAGGAGTCGAGGTACACACAGCCATCCAATACGAGATAGAGGCTCTTATAGTGGACACTCCTCTTATAGGAATATATCAACTTATTGGAACTAAACCACAAATAGAAAGCAAAGAAAAGATCATGCCCCCAATCATTACTTCTCTAGTTGAAGATGACATCATCGAGTTGCTTGAGGAGATATGATAAAGCAAAAACAAACTAAACAAAAGAAAAGCTCAGCATATCCAAACAAGTATATCATTTTTTTTGAGTTCAATATTTTTAGGATTGATGTCAAGTGCTAATGTCTAGAACATGTAAGAAAGAAATCTCTTTACTAGGGTGACAACAGTAGGCAGACGTAGTCAGAACGGCTAGTGACTGAGGTCAAAGAGGAATCTTCATGATGAAGAACCTAAGAAGGACTAAGCGATAGTAGACAGACACAGCCAGGATGATTGGTGACTAACGTAAAAGAGATCTTCCATAAAGGAATCTTGAGACATGACCTGAGCAACGATAGGAAGACATAGCTGAAACAACTAGTGACTGTTGCGAAAGAGATTCTATGAGGAGAATCTCGAA
The DNA here is from genome assembly GCA_028749045.1 of Cupressus sempervirens. Taxonomy (NCBI): domain Eukaryota; kingdom Viridiplantae; phylum Streptophyta; class Pinopsida; order Cupressales; family Cupressaceae; genus Cupressus; species Cupressus sempervirens. The sequence continues at coordinate 690,411,277 of CM053793.1, forward strand.
AAGAGTGACACTAGTGACAGTAGGCAGACGCAGTTAGAATGACTGGTGACTGTCACATAGGAGATTCTATGAGGAGAATCTCGAAAAGAGTAACACTAGCGATAGTGGGCAGATGCAATCAGAATGATTGGTGACTGTCGCATAGGAGATAGAATCTCAAAAAAAGTGACACTAGTGATATTAGGCAGACACAGTCAGAATGACTGGTGACTATTGTGAAGGAGATTCTATGAGGAGAATCTTGAAAAGAGTGACATTAGAGACAATAGGCAGACATAGTGAGGACCACTGGTGACTATCACGAAGGAGATTCTCTGAGGAGAATCTCAAAAAGAGAGTGACACTGGCAATAGTAGGCAGACACATTGAGGACCACTGGTGACTATTACGAAGGAGATTCTATGAGGAGAACCTCAAAAAGAGAGTAACATTGGCAATAGTAGGCAGACATAGTGAGGACCACTGGTGACTGTCACGAAGGAGATTCTATGAGGAGAACCTCAAAAAGAGTGACACTAGCGATAGTAGGTAGATGCAGTGAGAACCACTAGAGACTATCGCGAAGGAGATTCTATGAGGAGAATCTCAAAAAGAGTGACACTAGCAACTATAGGCAGACACAGTGAGAACCACTGGTGACTCTCGCGAAGCAAATTCTATGAGGAGAATCTCGAAAAGAGTGACACTAGCGATAGTAGGTAGATGCAGTGAGGACCACTGGTGACTGTCATGAAAGAGATTCTATGAGGAGAATCTCAAAAATAGTGACACTAAGGGGGATGCCCCTGAGCTATGACAAGACTCAATCCATGGATACATGAACATGAAGTAGGAAAGAGAAAGCATGAAAGTGACTGTATAGAATAGCCAGAAGATGCGCTGCAAGATGGAGCATTGGGAACAAGAGGCGCCTGTTTACTAGGTTTTCACCTTCTTGGCAGGATTCTCTTTTTTTGCTACCATGATGCCTATTTCTAGGTTTTCACCAATGGCACTTTTTTGTTTTTCAATTTTTTTGTATTTTTCTCTTTTTTGATTTTTTTTGCATTTTTTGGAATTTTCAATTTTTTTTGTATTTTTGAGATTTTTCACTTTTTTTGGTGTTACAAAGGCGCCTATTGCTAGGTTTTCACTAGGGTAACAATTTTTTTCAGGACTTTTTTTGATTTTTAGATTTTTTCAGAGATTACTAGCTCTCAAGAAGGATTACCTTGATTTTGTTCCAGTGTCTAGCAAGGTGCAAGACAATATGTAGGAGCAAGCTAGTGGATAAGCAGAGATGGAAAGGCAAAGAGTATGAAGCAATGAATGTTACCCTCAAGGAAAGTCTTCATAAGATTACCCATGCTAGGGAAAAAGATATAACAATATAAGCTCATGGTGTAATGAAGGGTGTCACGTAAGTAATCCAAGAAAGTGAGCATGTCAAGAGATTGCCAAGAACTGAGTTTTCTTCTTTCTTTCACTGATCAAGACAAAAGGGTTAACTGAATAGGATAGCAACATTTTCTATGGAGGTTATGAGTGAGTGACTTGAGATGAGGACATCTGAAGGATAAGCAAGACCATGATAGGATGTCATGGATGGAAGAATTACACATGATGCCTGTTTACTAGGTTTTCATCATGGTACTTATCCAAGGTGCCACAAGAAGTGGTTTTCACCATAGGATGGATTTATTTTTCTTTAGTTTTGCTACCAAGGAGCTTGTTTCCAAGTTTTCACCAAGGCACATTTTTTCTTTTTTCTTTTTTTAAATTTTTTTTTTTTTTCGATTTTTAGAGTTTTTGGGAAGAATTCAAGCCTTCTTCAATTTGAATAGTGCTCCTATTGGAAGGATAAATTATGATAAGACAAGACCATAGAAAGGTATGCTCAAAGATGCTGATAGGGTAATGGAAGGGAGATAGGAAAATGAGAGGTAGATGGAAGATAAGGTTGTTGGTTTTGGAAGATTGAAACAAGCAAGGATGGCAAGCAGGCATAAGATTTAGAGGATCTCATGAGGGTGGATGAGATGTTAGGAAAGATCAACATTGACACACACCTTGAAGGGTAGTGGAGCGATGGAGGAAATATGCATGAAATAGATTGAGGCCTAGATATATGAGGTAAAAAAGCCATTTTGGAGAGGGGTGGAGTAGAAGGTTTTGAAACCTTTTTAGGAAGATGTTGTGAAAGAGATGGAGTGAAAGCCTTTGGAAGCTTGAATGTCAACTTTGATTTGTTTTCAATATTCAAGTCCTTCAAAAGAGACTTGGGAATCCATATAGCTTTTTATTTTTCATTAGATGCTTTGGAACACATTTCTTCAATAACATATTTAAGAACCCATACTTTCTTTGGTTGAGCTCTTTGAATAGTGGACCTTTGCGGTCTCTTTTGCATATTTTCCTTCTTGACATCCACATGTTGATTAGGGGAGACATAGTGAACTTTTGAGGATGGATTCATGCACTTATGTTTGAATTGATTATCCAAATTTCTTCCAAAGGACTTGGGATTTATGGATGAATGAGGCCAATATGACTAGTTTAGATGGAAAGGTGGATGTGAAGAGTTCAAGTATGTGCATCTTCATTGATCTTGGGGTAGGGTAGGAGGAACGTGTAATGAGCTAAGAGTGGAAGTAGGAGATGGAGGAACATAAGGTCCCAAAATAGACGGAAGGTTTGAAGGCTTTAGCTTAGATGGGTAGGGACCAAGGATATATTTAGAAGATGTGAACATACCATGAGTATGGATATCAGCATCTGTAGAGTGAGAAATATGACCAAAGCCATCAATAGATTTATGAGGAATTGTTATAGGAGCAATACCTTTGACAGGAGTATTTAAAGCTTGAGCATAGTTTGGAAGTGAATGTAGCAAGGTAGAATAAGAGAGCGAGGGAATACTTTTCTCTTCAAAAGGAAATTTGGGTAACATAGGAAAAGTATCCTTCTCTTGATATTTTGTAATCTCCTTAAGGATGGTGGAAGGAATATCTTGATCTTGCTTAGTAGAGGTGCATGACATGGGAGATGGAGGACTATGTGGCTCTTGAGATGGAGGCACAAGATCTTGGAAGACTTGAAAGGGGATGAAGGAATCTTGGTCTTGATCAACACTTGTTTCTTCATCATTTAAGTGGTCCTCTTGACATGAAACCAAATCCAAAGATGAGAGAGTATTTGAATCTGTATTTAGATATATTTCTAGAGTCTCCATAATAGGCTCTTGAAGGGACAATGGAGGAATAGTTGGATTGGAGATAATAGGAGGAGCAACACATGGAGGTTTTGGATCTTTTCTTTGTGTAGTATGGGAGAGGTTTGCAGCTAAGTCAAGATTAGCTTGAGTTTCCTTTAGAGGTAGCCTTTGAGGGTACACATAGTCAATAGCAAAAGAATTAGGTGCTTTGTTTGGCAGAGGTATGTTGGAAAGCTTAGAAACTTTATAAGGTGATAGTATGTTGGAAGAAGTAGAAGTTATGTTTGAACCATTACTAGAAATGGTTTCATGAGGTTGATCCTTCTTGAGAGTAGAATCTTTAGTAGCTGAGAGCTTAGATTTTTGAATTATGCCATTATCAAAGAGATCTTGGATCTTATTTTTCAGCTCCTGACAATGTGAAGTTTTATGTAAATTATGTCTGTGATAGGCACAATAGTTACTCATAAAGGAAACTCCCACAAAAGTGACCTTAGGTAAAATAATGAGTTTTTATTCAAGAAGTTCTTCCAAGGTTAATTCATAAGATTTTCCCAAAGGTGTGAAATCACGCTTTGGTTTAGGTTCCCAAGGTTTGTTTTCAAAGATATTCCTAGATTTCTTGGGCGTATGTGAAGTGTTCTCAGATGTCTTTGATTCAAGATCACAAGAATGTGATTTTTGGTTGTCATAGGAGAAAGGGAAATTGTCTCTCAATGAGAATTTGTTTGATGATGTTTCATCTTCCTCCTTCAGTCTTTGAAGTTGAGCACTCATTGATTGGATTTGTTGCTTCATGTTTGCAATACGTAGCTTTTCTTCCTCACTAGGAATATTGGATTTAGCACATTTTTTGTTAGCCATTTTTATGTACTATGTTTCAAGTAGTGACAGCCAAGTTTTAGAACATAAGTCAAGTTGCCACAGTCATAAACAATGACAAAAAGCGAAAGCTTAGACAAGGACCACACTAGAACTTAGTCTCAATGGGACAAGATAAGAGTGTTGTATACTAAGGCATTAATAGTCTAATTTGAAGGCTAGAACAACCAAAGATTATGACTATCATAACACAAAGTACAACAAGCACTAAAGGAGAAGAGCAAGATAATTGAGAGACAAGACTAGTTAAAGTATGGATCACAAGTCATTAGCTAAGCAGGATGCCACTGTTTGAGACTATTTTTAGATAGAGAAGTAGTAAACCGATGCAAGAAACAAACTTGGTACAGAGCACAGATAGTTCTAACAGATTAACTTGATAGTTCAGACTCAAGATCTCATGTGAAGATCCTCTGAAAGACACATGAGAAAGTACACAGAGCCATGTAAAGACTCAGGATAGCATAAATATTTCACACGAGGATATGTTGTAGGCCACGCAAAGTAGTGCAAGGTTAACTTGGATAGCATAAAGATCTCGCATGGAGATGTGCAACTGTTTGCAAGAGAACTTGGACAAAGTTGCGTGAAGAAGTAGTAGGACAACAACTATTCGCACAAAAGTTTACAAACTGTGTGCAAAAATGGAAACCAGACTGACAACTGAACTAGATTTTGAAAAGACTTTGAAGATTTTAGATAGTTTTGGATAGATCATTGATTCATTTCAATAACCAGGCAAATAAATAGGCACGTAGAATAGCAAGCAGGTGATTTCAAGCACGTCTGAAAACAATGAGCAAGGGCAAAAGCAACCTTGTGCATGAACAATCAAGTGACTTAGTTTGTGCTAATCCCTAGGAGAGCTATTGTGTATGTTTTCGAAAGGTTTTGCAATCACACATACATCCCTAGAAAATAAAAGTTGGCCTCTCTAAGGTTTTTAGTAATGTTTGACTCTGCAACTTTTATGACTCACAAGGTGACCTCCAATCTTGGTGCATCGAGGTTTTAACATAGTCTAAGAACTTAATCTTCAAGATTTGCTGGGGAGATTTGACAACCCACAATGAACCACACCTGTGGAGATTTCTTCCATAAGGACATTTATATAGCGGTTGTCACTACATGGCAAAAATGACTATTACCGCTTGAGGTTCCATCATCACAATTTTCCCTGTAGAGGGATTGTCTGCTACAGTTAACCCTCTCTAAAGGTGACCGACTCACAATAGTATACCACAAGGGGACTTAGCTTCCAAATTCAAGGTTTTGACACCTTTTCACCTTTAGCCCAATCAAAGCAGACAGATTAATCTGACATGCTAAACTAAGATTATCTCTTAAAGATCTATGATATCATCTCCCAGTGATCTATCAACCTCTCCGGAGAAAGGATGCCTTAATCAACAAGTTGAAGATTCATCTACCTGCGAGATGCTCAAAGTATCCTCCCCACCTACAAGGAATCCATCTTAGAGAGGAGTTTCACTAGGAACCCACTCCCTCAAGATCCACGAATAGTGTTCATGGGGGCTTAATTACTATGTGTGTACAGATGTCAATTTTCGAAAGCAAATCTATCCAAAAGAAATCAAAAAGCACAAGGTGGTACACTTAACGCTTTAACTATTGTGAGGTGAGTCCAAAGATGTGGAACATTTAATCCCTCACACAAGCCAAAATGAGTCCACACTCAAAAACTAGTGAATTCTAAAAAGCACAAAAGGGTTGCCTTCTGGAGCATTTAACACTTATTTTCTGTAGACCCCTCCCCTTTAACGTGGTGCTGATCTTGCAACCACAAGGTGGAATGAGGGGCCAGTGGATTAGCGAGTCCAATAACCCAAGATAGCTAATTAGATTTATTACTAGTAACTAAGCCTACTAGATGAAACTAATAGAGATCACAACCTAGTATCAAATTATGCATGTGTTGTAAAATGAGAACATGGAAGGAAATACACACAAGCTTGACACAAGAGATGTTCGTTTTAGCTCCAAATGAATTGTTATCAGCTGAGGAAGGTTACTTAGTGATCCTCGCAACGTGCTTAGTAGATTTTACCCTATTTTTAACAATTCTTGTGCTGTTTTCAAAGCTAGCAAAAGCGAGATGCATTTTTATTTTATTTTATTTGCTTTATTTTGACATAGTTGTAAGGCCTACCTTTCTTCCTACTATTTTTCAAATAAAAAACCTGCAATAAAAATTATTGATTAAAATTCCAAGATTTGCATCATGAGTTAATATTTTTTTTTATGAAAACACATAATTTTTTTTATTAAAAATAGAATTTTGATTCAAAAAATTTGAAATTTTTACTGTAGTCTACAAAAAGCCTCACAAACATTCAATAAAATTTTTGGATTGAAATTCTTTGATTTATATCAAGAATTAATTTTTTAATAAAAATACATAATAAAATTATAAAAAATCATTTTTTGCTCAACAAAATCCGACATTTTTCCTGTAAACTGCACATTTCCAAAATCTACAATAAAATTTTCAAATTTAAATTCAATTATTTGAGTTGCGAAATAAATTTTTAATGAAAATATATAAAAAAATTATTAAAAATTCATTTTTGATCAAATAAATCCAAAATTTTTATTGTAAACTACAGATTGCATGTCAAATATGCAATAAAAATTTCAGATTGAAATAATGAACCGTTTGAAGGATATGATCAAATCTTTCAAGAACCCCAAGACTTTATTTATTATTATTATTTTTTAAAACTTTAGAACATGAGAAGGAAGAAAAAGAAGAAGAAGAAGAGAAATAGAAGAAGATTAAGAGGAGAAGAGGAAGAAGTTTCTCAAATGCTCATTTTCTCATCATTGTTGGATGCCTTCTCGAAGTGTCTTCAAACCTGCAACAAGACAAACCTGCAAAACAAGATATAAATAAAAAACAAAAATGAAAAACAAAAAGAATGAGGCCAAAAAATTGATTTCTAAGCCCCACGGTGGGCGCCAGAAATGTATGCATGAATAGTGGCCTTTTCTAACACACACACTTCAACACGGTCATTGTATGCGGATTCATCCCGGAATGAACATTGGATTGTTCATCCGAAAATCAACCTGCAAAGCGACCTATTGCCTTCTATCTAAAGGGAATTGCTTGTTAGATATTCTCAGATTCGAGGTGTTTAAGCAACCAGACCCTGTAAGAATGAAGGATTTGAATGCAATTTAAGCTATATGAATGTGCAAGTAATCTAGATGAAGTACAAGCAATGAATCTAAGAAATAAAAGACATTAAACTAAAAATGTATGCATTATTAAGCTAGATGAATTTAAACTAAGAATGCAAGATGTATGTAAAAATATGAGCAAACGTGAGTATGAATTCTAGTAGCAATTCAATGCAAATCCTCCAAATTCATCCTCTAAAATGAAGAGATGAGGGTCTTTTAAATAGTCTTTCCTGAAATCCATCAATGGTTGAGATCAATTCGAATCAACGGTTAGGATTGAAGATGAGGTTCAAGCATAAAGGGAGATTCCCAAATTAAAGGGAGTTAACCGATTTAATTTGAGTAAAATAAAGAGTTAACTAATTTAATTTGAGTGGAAAAAGTAGTTAACTGATTTAACTCATTTTTGATCAATAGTGAACTGGAAATTTCCCTTTTTGAACAGAAGAGAGATTTTGTTGAGATATTTAAATTAATAAAATGAGATATGCTCTCATAATTACTTTTTCTATTTAATTAAATAATCTTTAATTAATTAGAGACACTTTTCTTATTTAATTAAATAACTTCATTTAATTAATTAGGAATGGCTTCCCATTTAATTAAATAAATTTGTTTAATTAATTAGAAGTAAGTACTCCATTTAATTAAATAATTTCGTTTAATTAATTAGAAATACATTTCCCATTTAATTAAATAATTACATTTAATTAATCAAGATAGGCATATTTATTAAATTAAATAAATTTAATTCCATAGTACATTAGCCTTAGGATATAATTTAATTTAATTAAAGTATAAATACTTAATAATTAAATTATAATTAAATCAAGTAGGTTTAATGCGACTAATATGAGTACGTACTATAAAAATTAAATAAGAAATATGATGAATGCAGATTAGGGTTTTTCTGCATCTGATAATTAAGTCAAGTAGAGAATAGCAAAATGAGAATTGCCTATTAGAATAGGACTTAGAAATTATTAGAAATAGAACAGAATTGGTATAATGGCAATGAGTCAATTTTGGGGTATTACAGTGACAAGGTACCACATGGTGGGGCCAGTGATGTGGATTTGGTGATTTTGCAAAAGGTAATAGAGTGATGACATGGATGGATATGCCACATGTCATGACAATGCTATGTCATGATGATGTGGCAATGTGTTGAGGTGTCATGCAACATAGCAACACAACCAAGAAGCAACAAATGGTGCTTGGGTGGTAGAGGTAGATGACTGAGCAAGAGATAGATGAATAAAAATGTAGCAAGTGTCACAACATGGTCAAAGCTAGTTTGACCCAGATGGAAAATGAGGAAAAAATCCAAAAACATAAAATCAAATATTTTATTATTTTCCTCCAAAAATTCATGTGCAACAAGGTCTTTTAAATAAATAAGGATTATACTCTAAAGTTTTGACTTTATGATAATATTTAATATTTGCTAAAAATGTAGTCTTAGAGCCATGCCAAGGACTTGAAATTCATTTTGAGATTCTGGGCATCTCTGATATACAGATTTATGATTGTTATATATTGTCAAAACTGGGAGAGAATGAACTTTTCATTTTTAGAGTTTGTTTATGCACAAGAACCCATTGGTTCAAGTTATGCAAGGTTTTGTCTCAGATACCCATATTTCATTCAGTTAGGGTAGTTCAGATTTGATTTCTGTTGGAATGGTGAACTAGATTAACATCAGAGGCAGTAAGAATGTGGTTAGGTGCAGATTTTGTCACCTCCAAGTTAGTTTGATGAAGGTATTATCATCATTTCAGATGCATTTTAAATATTTTGGCAAAACAAGGTTTTTCATCATTAAGGAAAAGATATTTCCAAGTTTGTTACATACAATGATGAGAATCATATTAGATTTTAGTTGTAGAAAGATGAGACATACATTGCAATAATAAGGAATGAAGATTTAAGTAGACACATGTCACTTCCAGATTAGATATGGGATTACATTCCTTTCCTATATCTTTCTCTTTCTCATCCATTAAAAAGGTTCCAATGTGGAGACTTTTCTCACTATTGTGAGACTAGGGTTCTAGTTCTGGAGAAAGTTTCTCATGGCTGTGATACCATTTCTCTTTAACATTTCTCTTGTAATGAACAACATGTAATAAGAATATAGATAGTTCTAATCTATTAGGCATTTCTATGTTTCAATTTCATGCATCTTACTGTATTTGTTTCAAAGAAATAAATCAAAATGCAACAAGAAGTTAATATTCATTCTAATATCTTGTCTCCCATTAATGTTGTTTGTGATATTTTGTGTTTTGTAAACAAAGAGTATGCAACTTAGTTGCAATCTATTCTAGGTTGTATATGTTGATTCATTTTTCTTATGACTCAAGGAGTCATGTAAGTGCTTGGTTTATCATCATAGGGTTGCAGATCTCATGAAGGGATAGGTCAAGTATGAGATTTAGAAAGATGTAGATGTCTAATTGACAAGGTGAATGGATAGATTGGAAAGTTATGATGTATGGGATATGCCAATAAATTTTAGGGATGTATGTTGGGGGTTTTTAAGATTGTCCAATAGATAAGGCACTAATCAACTATAGGATCAAAGTGTTATGTTGTTCATATCATGGTTTTTTTGAAAATAAACATCATTAATCAAATATTTTCCCCTTTCATGTTGAAGGAACTGAAAAGGATGCCCTCACTTAGCTTATCAATTTCTTAGGTCACGTCATTAGCTATTTCATGTCTGGGATCTTTTCATAAGTGTTGGAAGATATAAGGGTTTTTATCTACTTTGTTTTAGATTCAGTGTATGTTGTGAATATTGGTACCATATGAAGAATCTATAGGTCCAATCAACTAGGTTTTGCAGAGCCTAAAGTAGAAGGAGGGTCTAGTCTTATAGTTGGCTTGGTGTCTAAAATGATATGTTGTAGATGGAAAGTAGCTGCTCCTAGATGTATTCTATTCTCATCAAAGTAAGTTGAAACCATAACATTTCAAAACAACAACATAACTAAAGATAAGAGATGAAAGAGGTCTTTTATTTAATAAAAAGGGGACATGTTCCTTTTAATATAATAAGAACTTAGGATATAGTGGTCAAACTCTAGGATAAAATCAAACAAATTGATTTTTGTAGATTTGATCAAGATAAATGATTAATAATTTTAACAAAAATAATGAGAAGGGGGCTAATAGTATAGATGGCCATTTTTGGGTGATTATATTTTTTCCTCTTTGACTAATGTGTGATCAATCTAGGAAAAAATTATATCAAAGATTGAAGAAGCCAAGAAAGTGGTAAAGTGGTTTGACTACAAAGAATGAAGTGCCTAGAGATAACCTATCCTAAATGTACATTCTATTATCAATAGTTGTACACAAGGATAGAGAAAGAAAATATCAAAAATCAAGAAAAGGACTAACATGTTGAGAAAAGTAAGCAAATAGATCAACATAAAATAGAAAGGTCAAGCATATGCTAGCTATAACAAGTAAGAAATTTGTAGTGATGATAGAACATTATTGCCCCCTTGAGATATAACTCAAAATGAGGTAGAGGAGATGCAGAAATGAGAGAAATATGATCAAATAGAGATAAAAAATATCCATGATGATAGATAAGTGATTAAAAACCCAAGAGTGACCACTAAGAAGTGATAGTATGCCCCATTTTGACTAAGTTTGACCAAGGAAGATAAAGCATCTAAATTAGGTCAAAAAAAGGAGAATGATGGAATAAAAATGAAATGGAACAAATGAGAAGAGTGAAAGAGATGAGAAATGAGGAAGGAATGAAGAAATGATTATGCTCTAGTAAGATTTGAAGATGTGGCCTCAAAAGTTTAGCCAACTGCATAGACAAAGGAATAACTTCTAAAATGCAATTTTGATCATCAATATGGACTCAAATTTCAATCTCAATCTTGAAAATGGATCTAGGACATCAAAATTAGCTATGAGTGCAACTTTTGCGCAATTCCAAGGAGTTACAAAATTAGGTCAAAATTGGGTTGAAAGACTATACAAGGGTTTTGAGGGTTATTTTCAATTCACTTTGTCTTCTTGTGATTTTGAGCATTTGAGAGAGATAGAAATGGTGTAGGGAAGTATTTTGACATATAGACACTATTATGAGTGCAACTAGTTGCATAACTAACCTCTACAATATGGTGCCCTAGTGAGTGTACAATTTTCTAAGCATTCTAGAACTTTTTTTAATAGCATTTTTGGTCTTTATTCATTGGTTTGATAGGTTTTCTAGAAAATATCATGTGATAATTTAGAAGTATTGCATGACATTTACATAAACTATCACATAATACTTTTAGTATCAATATAGTATCACACGGGTATATAAAAAATTGTCGTATGAGTACCACCCATTAGTCATATGATATGGTGCAAAGTATCAAACAACTGAAAAGTATTACACAAATACTATGTAAAGTATTGTTTGATATAATATAGCCATAATTATCACACTCTAATATAAAGAAGTATTGTACAATGTTGTTTTGAGAATTTTTCTCATGTAGTTGATCATTTAGTTTAGTTTTTGCACTTGCATAATAGAGTGGAAGAATTTATGATCTTGTTTTGATACATCATGGTAGGTACTTTGTGTTTTGCATGGTTTGGTTATGGAGATGGTTTTTTTGGGGTTGATCATTAGGGCTTCCAAGTTTGTGAGGTTGATATTATGATGCTTTTTAGACATTGAGCAGGAAAGAGCACTAGCATCCATGGGATTTAGATGGTTTCTACAGGTGCCCCATATCCAAGAAAACCATGGTCTTCTAACAACACTAGTAGAGAGGTGGCATAGCAAGCATAAAGAGCATACCACCTTTCACCTGCCCACTAGAGAGGTCATGATTACACTAGAGGATATGTGTTGCATCCTTTGAGTGCCATGTTGTGGAGACCTAGTTAGTGTGATGAGTATTCTTAGATGTTTGGCTTTAATTTTATATTTCTTTAACATGAGTGCTAACATGAGTTTTGTGTGTCATAAGTGTACTATGATCAGACCTTGATAGAGCAGAGGGATGTAGTCTAGGAGTTATTCTAGGCTGGGAAGAGCTAGTGGAGGAGTACAAGGAGGAATATCCAATGGCCTCTATAGTATGCTCTTTGGTGGCACAAGACTTAGTGATAGAAAAAAGATAGAATGGCTTCCCAATGGGCTAGGGAGACTGGTGATGGACTTGGTAGGGTACCCAAGATAGATGGCATGGGGGCCATCCATCCTTGCATACATGTACCATGAGATGCATGAGATAGTATAGTGGGAGGGGAGGACATGGGTGTGGAGGGATATGTTATCTTAGATATGAGCATGAGATCACATTACATTGATCCAATTGAGCATCTAGTTGAGGGAGCACATATATCCCTATATCTATAGATAACTAGGCTTCATAGCATAACCTCATAGTGGAGATGTCACATACTACCAACAAATATTTGACAAGATGTTAATGTTTGAGTACAGGTCTTACATAGGGTGTGAAGTTTGGTGAGAGGTAGCATATGAGCTTGGAAATATGTTTTGTAGTAGACCACTATTGGGCCAACATTCAGAGATTGTGGAGTAGTTTGTGCTCAACCAAGTTTGGAGATAGTTTGGATGATGATAGGTAGTGTCTTCTGAGACTACCACCTATGCTAGGTTTAGGGGGGAGGAGTTCCTCAAATGACCATTGATGCTAGAGTGGATCTTGCCTATTCCCATGAGAGGTAGAGACACCCATTCCCTTGGTTTACCATTCTTGATGCATTACTAAGAGATGCCAGTCAAGGAGGTATCTAGAGGAGGGAGAGAGGTAGAAAAATTGAGGGTGCATCAAGTAGAAAAACTTGATCATGAAGTCAGATCGATATGGAGGTGGTAGAGGAGAGATTTATTAGGTGATTGTGGGTGGAGAGAGATGAAGAGAATATTTTAGAGTAGAGACAGGAGTAGCCTATGGGTGGAGAGGGAGAGGATCCTCAGGATGCTCAAATCAAGACCCTAGAGGTGGAATTTTAGTAGTAGCAAATGACTATCATAGTGAGGGGTCAACAATTGGTGGATGCTAGAGAAGAGGCTAATAGGAAAGACATATTTTAAGAGGATCTATCAGAGGCTCAATAGGAGTATGAGATATAGAAAGTGTGAGCAACATATTATCATGGAGTATACATAGCCACAATTCCAATAAGACAACAAGTGCCTCTCTATTCAAAGAGAGTAGGGAGATCAGAAGGAGTAGCACATCCCCCAGATAGGACATAAACACCTCCTCCACAACTACCACAAGATACTCATAAGGAAGGGAGTTAGTTATAGGTCTAGGGCTAGATCTAGGTTGATGCTATTGTGGCACTTTTGACATATATTCTAAGATAGTTATCCATATTTTGGATCCCATATTGTACTTGATTGATTATTATATATGAGATATTGGATTTGATTTATGGTTTTGTGTACTTGTCTCCTTTCTTTCTCATTTGATAGATATTCATGTGTATTTTAATACATGTATTTATGTTTCGATGTGATGTTTCTATGTATGCTCATCTTATGTTTGTATACTCATGGATGTATGGATATATCTCTCTTATATATATTTTAGCTCTCATGTTATGATGTAGACTTATGATTTGAAAATTTAGCACTTGGATAGATTAGATATAATGATGAGATTAAGCCCTTATGATGAAATGAATTAAAGATGCATTAAGTTGATAAGACTAACAAGGAGCAAAAGATGTGATTAAGGGGAAGTGAGAAGGTGTACCCGATTAGCTAATGTGTTCATGAAAGATAAAGAGAGAGCTCTCTCAACATGCAATATGAAAAAGCTAATTGAAAATGAGTCCTAAAATGAAAACTAGTATGCAAGGGAGAAATTTCAAGGGATGCATAATTATATTCTAATTTTCATCATCAAGCTTTATTAGGGGCTCCAAAAGATCATATAATTATCACTAGTATAACTATGAGGATATGAATATGATCTATATTTGATAGGTTTGTGGGAACCCCACCTATGCATCAAAGCCATCTAGGTCAAGATGACTATTCAATTAGGCTCCCTAAGTTTAGTATAGCAAGATTGCACATGTATCAAGGCATGAGTGCTAGGATAACCCTTGAGTGCAATCTTGTGGAAACATACAAGGATGATAAGTTGTAGACCCAAAATGTCAAGTAGGACAAGGATGGATGCTCATGACACTTTAGGTCAAAAAAATACATCTAGAAGAAGAAAATAAATAAAATACGCCCCATGCCCCTAGTCTTCTAGTCCATGACATCCTCAAGAGACTATTACGAAGGGAACACTCAACAAAGAAAAACCATCATAGCTAGCACACAAAGAAAAATAATGTCAATCAAATCTCAGAAAGCTTGATATTCAAATGCATGTGTGTAAGTCACATGACCATTTATTTAGGACTTGAATCTACCAATGAGAAATATTGTAGCATCCTAGACTATAGCTAAGGTATTCAAAAAGTGTTGATAAACACTCAATGTTAAGGGGAGTGTTGAGAAAGTTTCCAAAGAAATACTAACACAATAAAAATACCCTAATAAAATAAGTAGTGTGTGCCCCCTAGAGCTAGATAGGAATCAGTTCCAAGCTAGGCAAGGCAAAGTGAAGTGAATGAGTACAAAGAAAGACTGATAGAAATAGGTGCAAGGGTCTCAAGTAGTGCTTGTTTCTAGGTTTTCACCACTTGGCAATATTTTTTAGGACTTTTTATGATTTTTTAATATTTTTTGAGATATTTGATTTTTTTTTGGTGATGCATCAAAACTCCTATTGCTATATTTTCACTAAGATGATGATTTTTTAGGACATTTTTTACTTTTTAGGAATTTTTTAGCATCATATTGTTGGAAATAAAATAAGGAAAGTAAATTGAGAGGGGGGAGGGGGGGTGAATTAGTCCTTCAAAAATTTAACCATAAAATCATTCACCATACATCCATGTCACAATTTGCATGTAAACTAAAATACCAAACTAAGTATGTACATCTATAGCATGAAAAAAATAAACATTCAACACATATGACACAAGATATTTGCTTACCTAGAAACCCTCCAATGAGAAGGTAAAACTGGGGAGGGGATGACACCCACAAATCTTCACTACTACAGTTATAAAGTGTATCCAATGAGGGTTACAATGTTTAACCATAAACTATGATCTACCTTGTGAAATGTCTACCCTATTAAAGGCTTACAAGATTGTTAGATCTTACCCTGTTAAAGGATTTCAACACCCTATTGGAGTGTGACTAATTAAAGGACTTAAACTTACAATGAAGTAAGCACCATGTTAAATGATTTAGAACAATCTATTAGGACTACTCTGTTAAGAGATTTAACTAATTCACTTGTTAGAATGTCTAAACAATTATCCTGCGATTAGCACTCTGCTGCTAGATAACATATTACCTCTTTTCATGTATCCTTAGTCCTCTTTGATCGAATGTATCACTTCTATCCTCTAACTCTTTTCTCTATTCTCCTCTAACTAATTCTACAATCTTTTTCTCTATCACAACTCCTTAGCCACCATGAATGCTCTATTTGTACATGCAAACTTCTCTCTTCATCTTACAATGTTTTATGACTTTCCTTCCTTAAGAAGACCTAGGTAACTTAGGTAGATATGAATCAACAATTGTGCTTTACCCATTTCACTACTTAATCCATCCCTTTAATTGATTGGCTACATGTACTACATAGGGATCCTCAATATAGGTTCATTCCAATCATCTAGAGATGCAAAACAATCCTTAAGTCAACTCAAAAATGGTTTACATAGAAGTTTGTGCCATTACAAACAACTATGTCAAAAACTATTTTACTTGATACTTGAAGTCTCTAATGCTTAACATCTACTGTATCTTCTATGCTCTAACTCAGCCTCTAAATGACTTGACATCTATTGATCACTTGACATTTGAATCACTCGTCATCAACTATCTACTCAACACTTGAGTGAATCGACACTAACTATTTACTCAACACACATTGGTGCTCAACATATACTATACATTTCACTTGGCATGCACTATCTAACAACTTATGCTCAACATATATATTTTTTTCAACATGAACTAAGTTCTTTCTAGTAAATGAATTAAGCATATTTTCACTCATATGGAAAAATCAATCTGAGATTAACAATCTCCCCCATTGAAATGAGTGGAAAAAACACTTGGTTATGCATGAGTATCATTTACTTAAGAGCATAACTTAGATAATCTCTATTCAATACTTGACTTACATCTACTACTTCAAAACTTCAAAATTTTGCAAAACTTGTGAATTATCAGTTATACCTTCAAAAGTTTATAACCCTCCCTAAGTTGATTGTTCTTTTATGAATCTAAATAATCCTACTAAGTAAATCTATTTTACTACTATGCTATGTTTTTTTAATGACTCGCCCTTTTTTGGTCTCCCCCAAAACTTATTTTTTTCTCTATTTCTTTCTTTTTCATAAAAATTCATTCTCCCCATTTTTGACACTTATTTCATGGATGATACATGAGTAGTGTGTTTGTCCAAAAATGATTTATGGATCTCCATGATTATTTAAAGTGCTACATCCTAGTTATTGCACACTACCTCTAGAGATTGAATTTGAACATTTAGCTTGGTAGGAAGGTCTAGTAGGAATTTGTGAGTAGAAAGATGGGAATCTTTCTTCATCAATGTTTTTGCAAAGACTAGTTCCTTGTACAACACTTCCATGTGTAGGGCCAACATGGCTTGAATTCTAATTAGGGTAACTTGAATAGTTGCATCTTGCACATGTAGTATAGCTAACTAACCTTAGGCTGACAAAAGTTTTCTAAAATGAGACTGACTTTGACTAGGAGACTATTGTAGAATGTTACCTATTTTGTTAAAATCTCCCTCCAGATGGTCAATGTGTCTCTACACTTCTTGTGTGAAAAAGGGTATGCACACAACTTTGTGTAGAAAGAAAACATATTCTCTAACACTTTCCTCACATATTCCATTTTGGTTGCTAAATCAACTTGTCTAAGTGCAATGGCACTAGAAATATTTTCATCCACCTTTGTAAGAAACCTTTTCTTAGATCATTCCAAAGGTTTGGCATTGGTGTCTAGATCTGCATCACTGATTTTGTTTACCATATTCACCAGTTTCTCAATAATTGGTTTATCTGCACTAGGTTCTAGGAGGCTGAATGCATCAAGAAATATGCCTTTGATGTCATATAACACTTGTCCTTTCTTGTGCTCCATTCTTAGCAACTCTTGATTATTCTTCCTTGCTAGGGCCTCTTGTAATATGCCCATTTTCTCAATGGTAATTGATGCTAGCTCAAAATTTTGTAGTTTAATCACCTCATCCAAGTTGACATCTCCATAAGATGTACCTTCTTCAACCTTAGATGCACTAGGAATAGTCCTTGATGAGTATAGTGGTGTAGCTTCTACACTCATCCTATGAAGAGTTTGGCTAGGAATAGGGGTTACAAAGATTGGTAGAGTAACCAATGTTTGAATGGCTATTTGTTCCTCTAGTTTTGTAGCTAGAATTGACTCTTTTGTCCTATTTTTCTGTTTCTCTTTGATCTTTGCTTGGACTAGTATCCTATCCTTCTCAATTTTTAATGCTACTTTTATTGGCACATTTGGCACTAAAGTGTTGACATTTGATGTCATTGTGTCCATCCTTTGGTATACCACAATTGGCATTGAAACATGAGTATCAGTGGTAACAATCTATTGTGCTTCTAGACCTTTTACCTTTGTAAGTGTTAGGGGCACGCTAGATGTAAAAGTGTACTATTTCTCCCTTGTTGATAATCTATCAACCTCATATGTACTTACTAACATAGAATTAGTGCAAATTTTAGCAGTTAAAATTGAATCCTATAATATCTTTTTCAGACCATCCTTTGTCAAAGGATTGATGCTCTACAGGTTATTTTCAGAAACATCCTCTATCTTGATTATATCCTTTTGACTTTCTTGGTCCACATGAGGGGGATTGACACTCAAAATACTACCTTAGGTACATTTTGATCCTATTGCTACTCTTCTTCAACTATTGCCACTACATCTACTTCTTTCTCAATGCCTCCCTCATGTCCATCCTTGAAAGTTTCATCTTTTATTATCTCAATAACTTTTTACTCTTGTTTTTCTTCACCTACTTCATCAGGTGTTTTCTCAATAGCTTGTTCTATCTACAATCCATAAATAACCTTTCATATTTGGGGTGCTCTGTTTGACAACATCCTCAATTTTATTCTGCAAGATGTTGAAGGCTATGTATTTAGGAGAGAATATCCCCTTGCATTTATTAATGGCATTTGTCATAGATGACTTGTCTAATTATGGCATTACTATAGCAAGAGTAATCTCCCTAATATTCCTTTCAGTACTTAAGTTGAATTGTGATCTTTTCTCAAATCTGTCATATACACCTTTGGGTAAAGAGTTGGCAATATCAATTGGAGTTTTCTTGAATGTGGCCATCATGTTGTATATAGATTCTTCAAACTTATTCATTTCTACCTTCCCTAGTTGATCAAACTCAAAACGTGTGATTCTTGATAAATTAACATTGCTTTTGATATTTTCATACAAGTCCAAATCAGACGAGGGACTATGGCTTACCACTTGAAATTGACTATTGTCACCTACCTTGGTCCTCTCTTCATTTGATTTAGCTAGAGCTATATAATTTCTACTTTGCCTCTGCTCAAGTTCATCTTCCTTGGTAGCTATTCTAGCTCTCTTGCCTTTAGGCTTCTTAGTTTTTTTAGTAGTAGCCCTTGTGCTAGTTTTGGTGATAGGTGCCACTAGTTTTTGTTATGCTAGCTTCACAAACTTAATTTTTTTCTACACTACAGGCTCCTTGGATTTTCTTTTCTTCTTCTCTATAGGTTTAGGTGCTTTACTGGCTTCTTCTCCCTTGACACCTTTATCTTGTTCCACTTCCTCTTCTTGCTAGTCTTCTCCTTGACCTTGAGTTAGTGCTAGTAGGACTTGAGAAGGTTTCCCATCTTCTTCATCCTCATCATCATCATCTTCTTCCTCTTCTACCCCTTCACTAAATATTTCTTTAAGCTTCTTAACCATTTTATTTTTCTTTCTAACTACAAAACCTATCTTCAAATCTATTTTGATTATGGATTTGGCTTCCTCATAATTTCCAAATGAGGTTACACCCTTGTCAACTTCCTTTGCTAATAATAATATGATGGATACTGATGCCTCATCCACATTGATTTCATAAGGTAATAGCCTAAGCCATATAACCCTAGGAATAAATGTTTTAACATAAGTGAAATCAACATCAGTAAGAAAGAAAACATCATCATAGTATTTCTCCACAAGTGATACTGGTACTCTCAGTCTTAGCTTCATAGACTTCTTAAAGTCTTCAAAATAGCTGGTCATGACTGACTCAAAATTATCTCCAAGTTTCTCTATGTATTCTCCAATCTGCATTGCAATAGACCTATTGGTCTTCCAAGAAACTTTACCAAATGGAGGAAATGTGCTCTACACATAGAAGAATATGCAAACTAGTAATGAACCAAATCTTCATTTTACACTCTTTGTCTTTGTTATGGCTCCCAAGTTTTCTAATAATTGCTAGAGTTGTAACTTGGCAAGGTCATAAGAGTGATCCTTCTTTACTATATTGTAGCCCAAATCCACAACCATACAAGAAATACTATTCAATCTGTTAGAGTGGAAGAATTTGTGAGAAACAATTCTCACTACAAATGTAATCAGGGGATCTAAAATTGTGTTAATTGTCATTCCTCATTTTTTCCATATGACCCCTATATTCTTTTTAATTACCTCCTTCACATCAATACGCATGGTCTTAGGTCTATCTAGGGTAGAATACCTTGTTACTTTTTGAATGATTCTTTGGTGATCCTGATAGGGCCATTTTCCAACCATACAGAGTGATCATGTATTCTTCTCAACACTATCTTAATCCATTCTATTTTGAATACATTCGAGAAATCTAGGGCATGGGTTAACCCTTTTCTCTCAACAATTTTTTTTTCTTCCTTCAACACTCCATCAACACATAGTTGGCTATACAAATCTCTTATTTCCATGTGTCCTACACTCCTAACCTTACAAGTGTAGCACAATCTTACATCTTGTATCATCAAAACCTTTGGTGGTATTAGCGATAATGCACCAATTGGATCTTCTTTGTATGCAATCTCATGAATATCTCTTAAAGCTAGTTGTTTAACTTCATTAATTATCAATTAAACATTCAAAACTTCCTTTCCTTCCTTCCTAACTATAGTAGAAGAACTAGACACCATCTAAAATATCTAGGATTTGTGATAATTTAGACAGTGTAACTTAACACATGATAAATACCTTTGAATTTGATGATTTGTGATGAGTAGCACCTAAATCAAGTTAAAAAATGCTTGAATCCTTCAACTTAGTTTTCCTTAAGCTCTTTGTGCTCTCATAAATCTTGAATGATTGCAAATGAGTCAAAAAATGACCATATAGCCCTTGAAACTTCACACTAAATGCTTAGTGCTTATACAATTGTAAGTTGAGCTCCAATAGTAATTTTGACTCACTTGGCTTCCATGTGATTTCTATCATGCTTGACAACCATAGTGAGCTTGACCAACACTATCACCTTCAATAGCTCAAAATCAACTAAATTTTCACTTGGTAGTAACAATGAAACTTATAGACTTCTTCTAAGTTCTAACCAATGCTTTGCATCTTACTTCATGCATATATGATCTTTTCAAAACTAAATCCTTGGAATTGATGTATAATTAAACTTTGAAGTATTAGTCTCATACATACCTCTTGATTTCCTAGTTGGAGGTGGTGTGATCACCTAATCCATTGGATGATGTGCTACAATCTTACTTTTTCTTCCATGTCTTGTTCATTTTCACTTTAAATTCTTCAACATCAACCTTTCCTTTTCCTTTATTTAATTCATTGCTAGGTACTCTTGACCTTGTTGGACAATTTCTATTGATATGACTAGTCTTCAAATAGCTAAAATATGTAGTTTGACTCAACCATCAACTGTAGTCACTTTTGAAATGTGTTCTAATGAAACTCTCAACAACATGTCCATACTCTTGAAAATAGTGACAACTATACCTTGTATTGTAATCCAAATTATAGGATCTGTCAGTGTGGTTTACCTTACCTTGCTTTTTTGATGACTAGTTAGGCTTGGATGTGAACTCATATGCTCTATGTCCATACTTTTTGCAATTGTAGTAGTAACCTTCAAATCATTGTGTACTTTTAGTCTTGGTCTTGTATTCATGTGCCTAATGTCCTTGCTTGTAGTACTTATGACAATTACCCATGCATTTCTTCTTATGGTTATGATTTGCATTGTTTCTCTTGCAAACATTTGCTATATGACTTGTCTTTCCATAATTATGATAATTAGGTTTTTAGTTCTTACCTTTTTTGTTTCTTTATTCACCACTTTTAGATGATTCTCCTTCTTTAGTACTGGTGTAACCTAATCCAGTAGTATCATCATTAGATCTAGGGGATCTCATCAACTTCTCAAAATACTTGATGTGTTTAATAAGTTTGTCAAAACTTTCATACAATTCTTTTTCTCTAATCAAACCATTCCTCAATTGTTCATTCTATAATTTCAAGGTTGTGATCTAATTCATTATTTCCAATTGCATGTGAGAAATCTTATTTACCTCAAATGTCTTCCATTCTAGTCTATTGGTTAGTATCCTTTTGTCATATTCAATCATGATGTTATCTTCCTTAGCTTTATTTTTCTACTTAGTCACCTCATATATAAATATTGATTAGACTTCTTATTCTATCTTAAGATTCTTGACCTCCTTAGTTAGGGCACCATTTTTTTCATTAGATCTACAACTGCTGCATCAAATTCACTCTTGTTTCCATTTTAAAACAATTTAGTAGTGTCAATATTCTAATAATGTGTATCATTCTCTTCTACAACTATCTCTTTGATTCTCTTTAATGAACACTTCAACTCATCTCTTACTTTTATTTAGCTGATGTAGGGCAAGATGGATTTCAATATTTTGATTCTCAATGACTTTTCCCAAATTTTAGAATTCCATCTTCAATATCGTTCCTCAAAGATGCAAAGCTTTCCTTCCTAGAGAAAAAGGCTCTAATAAATTTTTTTGGAAATATAAATAGGAAAAGTAAAATGAGAGTGGGGGGGGTGTGGGGTGAATCAATCATTCAAAAATTTAACCATAAAATCATTCACCACACATCCATCTCACAATTTTCATGTAAACTAAAATACTAAACTAAGCATGAACATCCATAGCATGAAAGTAATAAACATTCAGCACATATGACACAAGATATTTGGTTACCTAGAAAACTTCCAATTAGAAGGTAAGATTGGGGTGGGGATGACACCTACAAATCTTCACTACTATAGTTATAAAGTGTATCCAATAAAGGTTACAATGTTTGATCATAAACTATGATCTACCTTGTGAAAGGTCTGCTCTGTTAAAGGCTGACAAGATTGTTAGTTCTTACCTTATTAAAGGGTTTCAACACACTATTATAAGTGTTATTTATTAAGGGACTTAAACTTACAATGAAGTAAGCACCATGTTAAAGGATTTACAATAGCCTGTTAGGACTACTCTATTAAGAGATTTAACTAATTCACCTATTAGAATGTCTTAGCAATGATCCTATGATTAGCACTCTATTGTTATATGAAAATAACCTCTTTGCATGTATCCTTGATCCTATTTGATTAGATGTATCACTTCTATCCTTTGACTCTTTTCTCTAGTCTCCTCTAACTAATTCTATAATCTATTTCTCTATCATAACTCCTTAGCCACCATAACAGCTCTGTCTCTTTGTACTTACAATGTTTTAGTGTTTTCCTTCCTTAAGAAGACCTAGGTGACTTAGAGTTAGGTATGAATCAATAGTTATGATTCAATCATTTTTCTACTTCATCCATCCTTTTAATTGATTGGCTGCATGTATATATAGAAGTTTGTGCCATTACAAACAACTATGCCAAAAACTATTTTACTTGGTACTTGAAGTCTCTAATGCTCAACATCTATTGTATCTTCTATGGTGTAACTTGGCCTCTAAATGAATTGACATCCATTGATCACTTGACATTTGAATCCCTCAGCATCAACTATCTACTCAACACTAATTATTTACTTGATACATACTAGTGCTCAACATGTACTATATATTTCACTTAGCATGCACTATATGACAACTTATGCTTGGCATACATTACTTGTTTGGCATGAACTAAGTTCTTTCTAGTAAATGACTTAAGTTTATTGTCACTCATATGTCAAAACCAATATGAGATTAACACATATATGATTTTTTTGAATTTTTTACGATCATAGAATATGTACAAGAAATTGAGTAATAAGAGCCTTTTAGGCATAAAATTTCTTGAGGTAAAGAATATTGATAGACTCAAAGAGCTGTTCCCCCTCAAGTATAGAAAAATAATAAATGTTGGATCCAAATGCAATAGTGACAATATAGGGACCCAACCAATTAGGTCAAATTAACCTTTTTTCTCTCTATTATATTGATTCTTTGGGTTTTCTTTGAGAACAAGTTCGCCCACTTGCAATTTACGTGGATGAAATTTATTGTTATAACTTGTAGACATCCACTTTGGGTAAGATTTCATGTGATCAAAATCAACCTTTCGATGCTCATATAGGGTCTCAGGCTCATGAATCCTCATAGCCTTATGGTCCTCATCAGTGATCAATCCTTGCAAAGAGACTCATAAAGAGGGAATCTCAACTTCTAATGGGAGGATAGTCTCAAAACCATAGATCAGTACAAAGGGCATAGCCCCAATGAGAGTGTGTATGGTAGTTCTAGAGGCCAATAGTGTAGGATTAATTTTTAGGTGCCAATCCCTTCTTGATTTATGAACTGTTATATGTATAATTTTCAGCAATGTTTTATTTGAGGCCTCAACTTGGCCATTTCCTTAGGGATAGTAGATGGAGAAGTAGTGTTGCTTAATTTTAAACATCTTGGAAAGTTTCCTAAGGTCCTTAATCTTAAATTTCCCACCATTGTCAGTGACTATGGAAGAAAGAATTCCATAGCAACAAATAATGTGATTCAGTATAAATAAGGCAATATGTTTTCCCATAGAAACAAAAAGAAAAACATCTTTGACCCACTTAGTGAGATATTTAGTTACAATGATAATAAAATTATGTCCACTAGATGAACTTGGATGAATCTTTCCAACCAAGTCAAAGTCCCATTATTAGAAAGGCCAATGTGTAATAGAGGGGATCAACTCATTCTTGGGAGCATAAATCAAGTTTCCATGCAGTTGGTACTTCTTATATGATTTATCATAGTAGATGACATCATCTTACATAGTTGGCCAATAGTATCCCTCCCTCAGTAATTTTTGAGCAAGTGTATGACCATTAGAATGTGACCCACAAATGCCATCATAAACTTTAGATAATGCCTTTTCAGACTCATCTATCTCTAGTCATCTATGAAGTGTTTTGTCTAAGCTCTTTCTATACATGTCACCAGAGATGAGATTGTAATGGGAAGCATTATGAATAAGATGATGCTTTTCATGCTGTCTAATACTTTTGGGGATGACTTGGTCTCATAAATAGTAGAAGATGGTGGAGTAATGATAGGAATCATAATAGAAAATGATGCAAATGACTTGGTTGTCAGGGGAATTATAGGAAGGATGACACAATTCTTTCTCCAGGACCTCAAAGTGAGACTCATGCTCTTGTAATTGAAGGATAGATGCCAAAGTTTCCATAGCATCTACAGTTATGTTTTCAGCTCCAAGGATCTGCTAGAATGTGACAAAAGTGAAGTAATTTCTTAGTGTGTCTATCAATTTCTTATAGGGTATCAACTTATCATCTTTGGTTTGATACTCATTGTTAACTTGATTGATGATAAGTTGAGAATATTCATAGATGTGCAACTCAATCATTCTCCATTCAAAGGATAGCTTGATTCAATTAGTGAGAGCTCCATAGTCAACTATATTATTGGTACATGAGAATAGTAGCTTGTAAGATTTTGGAATAGTATACCAGGAGGTGTGACGAACAAAATTCCAACACCAACTCCATTTTGAGTATACTGAAAATCAAAGAACATATTTGAGGTCCTTTCTATAACATACATGATAGATGCACACAAGAAATCAATTTGCATAGGAGTGCTATCTAGGATTGGGAATTCAGCAAGTTGATCAACAAAAACTTTCCCTTTGATGACCTTACGTTCAACGTATTGAATGTAAAATTCTAAAAGAATCATCATCCATTTTATGAGTCTTCCTATAGGTGTAACCTTGAGAGATTTCAAGGGATAAATTTTAGTACCAAGTTACGTGGTATGTGCGAGCATGTAGTGGCAAAGTTTTTGGGATGAAAACACCACAAAATGACAAGATTTCTCAATATTGTTCTAATTTATTTCATAGGTGATCAATATTCAGCTAATGTAATAAATAACTCTTTCTTTCCCATTCTCATCATGTTGTGCTAATAAAGCTCCTAGAGAATTTCTAGTAACTATGGTGTAAAGAATCAAAGGTTTTCCATGAATTAGAGGTATTAGGAGAGGTGGTTTTGCTAGATATTCTTTGATTTGAGTTATGATATTTTCACACTCTTCATTCCATATGCATACAACCCCTTTATGCAATTTTTTTTTGAATGGATTAGATCTGTAAGCTAGTTGAGATATGAACCTCTTGATGGACTGAAGGCATCCTTGCAGACTCCTTAGTTGACTAATGTTTTTAGGAGGTGTAATTTCCATAATAGCTTGTACTTTTTATGGACCAAACTCTATGCTTTTAGTTGATATTATGTACCAAATAAATTTCCTAGAAGTGACACCAAAAGCACATTTTTTGGATTTATCTTGAGTTGAAACTGTTCCATATGGTCTAGTATTAGACTTAGGTCAACTAGATGGGTGTTTCATTATTTACACTTTGCAAGGGTATCATCAACATAATCCTCCATATTCTTATGCATCATGTCATGAAAGATTGTAGTCATGGATCTTTGGTATGTAGTCCTTGAATTTTTGAGTCCAAAGGGCATGTTTTTCCATCAAAATGTACCCCATGCATAAGTGAAATATTTTTTCTCTTGATCTTCAGGAGCTATTGTAATTTGGTTTCACCCTATGAAACCATCCATTAGGGAATACATTTCATAACCCATAGTCATGTCTACTATCATAATGTTTGGTAGTGGAGAATTATACTTTGGGCATGCTTTGTTAAAATCTCTAAAATCTATATAGACACAAATAAATTTATCATGTTTAGAAATGAGTACTATGTTGGATATCCATTCTACATACTCAATAGCTCTAATGAACTTATCACTTAATAATTTTTGTAGCTCAACTTTGACTAGTAAGGCAACATGGGGATGCATCTTTCTTAATTTTTGTTTTATAGGTTTAATCCTAGGAGTGATGGAGAGGAGATGCATAATGAGAATTGTATCCAAGCCAAGCATATTAGCACAAGTCCATGAAAAGTTAATCTTTTTTTCCTTAAATAACCATGTGAATTGTTCTCTTTCTAATACTAATAAATATTGAGCCAAATGTATAATTTTGGGAGATACTTTAGTACCCAAGTTGATAGGCTGTGTTGGTTCTATCAAAACTGATGATGTATCCTAAAAATAGCTTGGAAGACTGCCTAGAACCTCATCCTTGGGCACCTCAAAGAGGTTTTCACCCTTAGATACATCTTTATTTTTACTCTTTTTTGGTTTAAACATAGCTGCAAAGTGGTTTTTGCCATCTGAACTCTTGTTTTTCATTTTTCTTTTCAATTTATGATTGAGGTACATGATGTCTATCTTGTTCATGTTAACTTCTAGTTCACTGGTGGAAGATACCATGGGTTCAATGGCATTTAGGTAGTATGGAATCTCATAATTATTTTGAAATGAGGGTAGCTCATATCTTTGATTTTGAATAGACCAATCTATGAGAGTAGGGTGTATAAGAAAAAGAAAATTGGAGTTTTCAAGGTTATTTATGTGAGAGGAATCATCTCTAGTGAAAAGAAAGGTTGATCCTATAGGGAAGTCTCTAAAGGAATCCAAATCAAGATAAGTCCTAGAGGAATTAGCATAATCCACTAAGGCAAGTTGCAAATCCAACTCATCCGACTCTACATGAGACTCATCAACTATGTGAGGATGAGTAACATAGGAATGCACCATATTTAGATCCAACTCACAAGAGGCATTAGAAAGAGATTCCCACTCATATTTTTTAAAATCAATTCTTTTCTCTCATGTTGAAAGGTAGGAAATATTTTTCCCAATTCTTTCTACAGTAGGATTCTCAACATCCAACTCATCAAATTTGGGTTGTCTAGAAGTAGATTCTTCAGAAGTGTTATCATTAAAGAAAACATCTTCCCACCAAATAAGGGAAGTAGAAGGGGTGAAATCCTCTTCATGTGTTAAAGCAATAGAAGTGGTTGAATGTCATCTTTTGATTCATTAGCTATAGGAATTATCTATCAAACTATGGCAAGTTATCATCAATACCTTACCCTAAGCCTATAGTATCTTTACTTTTTCATTCCTAGATATGACTCATGGGATCTATGAGAGTGTTCTTGTTATTTTTTAAAGGTCCTTGGCCATGATAACCCATTTTTCTAAGAAAGTTGTAGCCTTTCTCATATTTCTTGGGTGAAATAGGGGTAGGTAGTATGACTTCATCATTATCTTTTTCCTCTCTATAGGTCTAGTCTCTAACATTTTGATCCTCTTTTTTATTTTCTGAAGGAATGAAATATTGTACAAAGGTACCGAAGATAGTCATAGCTAATGAAGTGGGTTTCATTGTCTTAGATAGTTTTCCATAGGAGCATGGGGAGACTGGTAATACTATAACAGAGTCCAAGGTATACACCCCCATGCCAATACTCATCATTTGTTACTTCTTTTCACATTTTAAAAATGACTATCTAATGTCACTGGAAGGTCAGTTATGTGGCACTAGCAACTATTGATATACATGGAATTGTCACTTGGGATCACAATCTCTTGAGATAACTTGCATTTCATGGATCCATGGCCTACCCAAAAAAAATTGTAAGCAAGTGGGATCTTTAATAATTGGAAGACCACATATTTCTCCATAGGACCCACATGGGTAGGAAGTACAATTAGACCTTTGGAGAACCATTCAACTTCATCATATGATTTTATGGTTATCTTCCATCTAGGATCAATTACAAATTTAGATATTCCAAATTATTGAATTACACTAAAGGAAAAAATATTAAACCCTACACCATTATCTATTAGTACTCGTCATAATCAAGTGTGATATATTTGAACTTTGATGTGGAGAGAAAGGTTGTGTGGATGACTCAAGGCTTTGTCACCTTCTTTAGAAAATGTGAGATAGTGAGGTGAGTGTTGGCTCTTGATTTAATAGTTTTTGAATAAACCAATGATAAGAAAAAATATATCTAGGGTGTAGCTAATTCCCATGTTCAATACACCTTTTCATTTAGACATTAGGGCCAATAATAAAGCAAAACTCCTTCACTTTAGGCTCTACAAAACCTAGGTGGGTAGATCTTAGATTATATTATGTAGCTAGTGCAAAAACCATAAATCATAATCTCAAAAAAGTTGATTAAAATACCCAAACACTTCTATACTTATACAATAATAGATGCATGAAACGAATAATAACATGACCTATGCATTCATAAGCTAAGTGAGGGTTGACCTTTTCAACTCTACAACATGAAAGGGAAAAGATATTGATTATAAATGGATATTACCATAACCAACATATGAAGCAATAAGAAACATGGTTGATCCTCTAATTGATTAGTGTCTTATATATTGAGAATTCCATAAATCACAAACATACATAAAGGATATTAATGATATATCACATACATCAAGATATTAGATCTATCCATTCACCTTGTGAATCAGACATCTGTACTCAAAATGAATCTCATACTCATAATATCCTTCTCATGAAATCTAAAACTTTGTCAAGATAAGTAAGCATTTACTTGATTCCTTGAATCAATAGAAAATCTTACCAAGACATACAACTTTAAGGAGTTGCAACTAGATTTAAGTTCCTTGTTCCTAGACCACAAAACATGGAAAATAATAGAGATACGAGACAAGAATTAGAATGAAACTAAAATAATTTATTGCTCTTTATTCATTTCCTTGAAATAACTCATGAAACAACTAATAGATCAGAGCTTTCACTAAAAACTCCATTAATATTTTTCACACAAGAGAAAAATGCCAAGAATGTGAAAACACAACTAGAGGTATGCTCAATAGAGTGGAACCAACCAACCCTACAAATGAGAAAAGAAGAGAATAAGTAGAAGAGGAAGAATTCCTAGATCTTATTTGAAATTTCTAGTTGTCCACATGAAAATCTTCCACCTATTGCTTGCAAAAATTTTCTCTTTTTCCATCTTCTAACTAAAAATCAAATTTGATCTACCTCAAAGAATCCAAATTTGATTCCAAATTTTTGGGCCAAAATTCCTACTAAAAATTTTAAAAGAAAAATAACACCTCTCGTAACATTTCTACCAAATTTGGTAGATACCGTCTTCACTAGTTGCTCTAAAACTAAATCAGATACTCTAAGGTAAAACCAAAAAGTTCTATTGAGAATGTCGCCCTATTTTACAAAACTATGAATATATTTTGATTGGTTATGCCTACACATAGAATAATGGAAAAACCAAATTCCTCATCTTCTCCCCTTTCCAATGATATAAGATACTTGAGATTTTGGCTAAAAATGATTCCCAATTCATGCATTTGGAGTTTCATGTCAATGATTGATGAATAGAACCTTGCATTGCAAAAATTTACCTTTTTATAAAGTTTGAATTTTATAAAATAAACATAGATTTATCTAAAAGGCTTCCATGTTCAAAATGAAGGAAAACAGTAGAAAATTATTATATTGGAAATCTAAAATTTTCCTCTTATTTGAATTTGGGTCAAGCCTAGTCAACTCCTTTGGGTGACATATCTCACTTTTCCATTGGAGAATCCCATCTACATCATCATACTCATAATCACATCCAACTCATCCAAGGTGAGTCCCATGTGCTATGTGGAAAAATTGCATAACTTTGGAGGTTTTCACATAGTTACGCTCTTAACCACCCCAAAGTTACGCTTAGCTGCTAGTGGTTTTGGGTTCCTTAGGGAAATGTGCCATGTCACTTCTCCAATTTGTTCATAAAGTTTCCAAATCATCACTGAGCTATTTGATCAAAATTTCCTCATCATGCATGAGTTCTCTCTCTTTTTCATTAGCAATTTCCTTTGACATTTAAATTTTGAACAATGTTATATTTAAACTACCTGAAAAACCATTTCACATGCAATATGGGATAATTCAATTTATTCTTCCTTGGAATATGACTACAAATGTACCTCCTTCATGAATGCCCTCTGTATCACCCTATTCCACATTCACTGATTACACTCTGTGATTCACAAAACCACATTTTTAGTCAATGTTACATTATTTATTTGTCAAGACTATGTGGAATCTACTAAATGAAATGTGCTGCTTCTTGTTTCTCTTAAGTTTTCACCATTTCTTTAGAAGGATTAGTTGATAATTAGACACTCTAAATTTATAGTTTCAATCAAGAAAACAACCTATATTTCAAATGCATAGAAAACCCAGCTTCCACCATCAAATCATGTAGACATCTTTATTTTAGCCTCCTTGTCTTATTTGTCACATTCCCATCTCTAACAATTGGTGTAACCAATTTTTATATCCAAATATTCTGTTGAGAATATCTTCATCTATGAAATATGTATAGGTCACAATAACTTTGAATAAACCCTACCTCTCTACACGTCCAAACATAAACAATACATAAGTGGAAGTCCCTCTTAAAATATAGAATCAATTTGTCTTTCTATTGTTTTTTTGAGCAGACATATTGAGAAAGACATCAACTATGACATATGCAGCTCCATCTTATGCATACACAAATCTATGAGAGTTAAATTCAAATATGTATCCGAGCTCATTCAATCACAAAATTGATACAAACATTCTTTGCTAGCATATTAGAGGAATGTTGATGTAATATATTTGTGTCATTTGGTGTTTGAGAAGAACAATGTCCTTGATCATGCACCATATGACTCCATTAATAGCCTTCAACACTTGTACCCTCTCACAACTAGGAAATTTTCATAGTAAGACATTTGAGGTATATCTTCTCCTTTCTGCTATGTTTTTGATAAATCATTCTGATTACCACCTTGACAAACCTTTTAAATTGGACCACTCTTCAATTCGGGTGCATGCCCATTTTGAATCAGCCCCTTACCAAATCTTGCCGGATAAATCAAAATTGCTTCTTTGGAAGAAAAAATCACTACTCATTTTTTGTAAGTGCCTCTTCCCTTATGGGATACTAAGCATACATGGCTCACACACACTATGTATTTTCAAGGAACAATTACAACCCCCCTTGAAAACATAGGGCTCTATTGCTATTAGTAGCACTTTTCAAAACTTGTCCATACCAACTTTAGAGTCCCCACTGATTTCAAGATTTAATATAAATAAGACTAATTTTTAGTCACCTTTAGATTTTTCCTCGCCAAGTATTTTATGATCTACAAACATTGAGTTCCAAGCTCCACAATTAGCTCTAAAAACTAAATAGCTCCTTTAATGCCTCCATCTATGCATGGTCATTTGATTTAAAGCTACATCAACTTCAAAAAATGTGGGATCTTATTTGACTTTAGGCTTTTAATATCTTTGAAATATCAAAGTCACAAGATCCTCCTTTTTTAATTCAATTTTGATTTTAGTCTTTATAATGCACTTGTAACACACTCAATATGTGAGCTCATAATGGTGACTCTCATCCATTAAACAATGTTCCTTGTTGTTTTGACTTAGGATGATGTTATGCCTTGATGATAAATACAAAAAATCATAATTAGAATAAATTATTTAGACATCTTTATCCTTCAAACATTACATAGCTATCTAATGAAATTAGTTAGGCCCCAAAGTGGGTTTGACAATTTTTTTTTTTACAACCTGAACAACTAATCCCTCAATCTATTCCATCTGAACTCATTTCAATGATCTAATTTAGATCTAATCATTAATTGGTCAATTAAAATTCATCTTTTAACCTTTTTTTGCAAACTATCAATAAAGTGTTAAAAGCCTCTAAAACTAGCTTTAAAAACTAACTAAAATACCTAACCAAGCCCTGAAACCTTGCATTCATGTTCTTTGGTGCACACTCTTTTACCTTGAAAATTCTTAGCTCTTGATGACATCTGAGTCAAAAGATATTGACCGTCAAAGTTTCTCACTTCAAACTATCATGCAAACAACCATGTCAAGAACAATAAATTGCATTCGGATTTGGCTTTGAAAATAGATCAAACATACACTTAGGGAAATGATATTTGGGGTATTGATTCATTGTTATGTGGAGAATATAAGTCCATGATTGATTATCATGAAAAATAAATAGGAAAATTTGGAAAGCATTCAAAGTTGGCCTCTAAGAAATCCATGACTGGACAACTTATTAAAACAATAATTTTTGCATATGAAATGGTCTTAGGAAAGCATGCAAACAGATTCGTCAAGATTTGAAAAATGGCACATTTGAAGAATCTTTAGTCTATAACATAGTGGTGAAACCCATTTGGTCTCATATATCATGGCTTCAAAGTTATAATTTCCTAAATAGGCCTTCTAATCAATTTGCACTTTTAGATACCAGTAAAACTTCATAAATTGTATTTGGAATCACATTTGAAAACTAGTCAAATGGATTTGGTATAGACTCAAATATAGAACATAGCATGTATCTAACTGCTAGAATGAAACTCAAAAATAAATTTCTAAATAGGGTTAGTTGGGTCAAAATTGTAACTGGTTAGATTGAGCTTCATGGAATTCTAAACAATATGCATCATTATGACAATAGTGAACGACCAACATTGAGGGATTCAAAACTTGGTCAAAACATATCAAAAGGACTTGAAATATGAAACATAGGTTCTTAGTTATGCATAATAGATATTCCCAAAGTGGATAGCCATGAAACTTTACTGGGTGCAAGATATTCAATTGCAAACTAGGCTTCTTGTCGGTATTTGACACTTGGGCAAAAATGCAGATTTTAGCAATGCTCAAAGTGATAATTCACAAAATAGTTTGAAAAGGAAACTTATCATCATAGAAACAAATTCATATGCTGAATGAAAGGTTTGGAATAACTAAAACACTTCATAGGCTATGAAATGATAGTTGGGTACATACGCATGTAAAGCTTTTATAGGGGCTCAATTAGCAAAGTTTCCCAATATGGTACTCAAAATTCATTTGTAATTTTGAGTCCCATCAATGGCTTTGTCTAAGGATGCATGCCCCTTTGTGTGAATGGAAAAGATTTAGATCTTTGGAAGAAGCAAACTATTCCAAAATTCTCTCTTGATCAACTTTATTAAAAGCAAGAAAACTAACTGTACAAATGATGGCCCCAGGCCACCAAAACTTTAACAAAAACTTCAACAAAACCTTTTACCTTTTTCATAAACTTGATTCTCATTTCTCTCTTCTTGATGCAAGTTGAAAGTATCATTCTTATCAGTTTTACCAACAATATTGGAAATCTCAATTAACTCACTTGGGAAAAAAAAACCATTCTCTTCTTTTTCATAGTACATATACCAATCAAAAATGATTTCAACATAATGATCACTATGAACATTTAAATCGGCATGCTCATAGAAATCAGAACTAAGCTGCTAACCTTCTTTAATTTGAGACTTGTACATTCTATCAAACTGAAAAATAAAAGTCTCATACTTAGATTCATGAAGGAAATCACAAATACCATAAACTTGAATTTCTTCTTGTATAACTGACTGACACTCAAACAAGAAATTAGAGTTGTACTCCCAAATTTTATCCACATCAAAGATTGAAAAAAAAACAAGATTCTCCAATGTGTCTTCACAATCAAACAATTGATTAGAAATCATATGAGAGAAATCATCATCAAATTTATCATACAGTATTGACTGATCTTCAACAATAGTTTCATCAAACACTTCATTACCAAATTCATGAAATGCAAAATCTTCATCATATTAGTATCATGCCTATAAGACAAGAAATATGATTTCTTATAGTAGTATGATAATGTATCACCATTGAAATAAGGATCAATCAAATCTAAAAATTTGATGTGCTCTTCAAAAAGTGGGTTGATAATCCAATGTAATGCTCCTTTACAAACTTTGTGACAAGTAATGCGCTGATCAACATTAGACTCTTTCTCATATAGTGGGTTAGTAAATACCTTGAAGCCACTCTCAAAACCACTATCATGAAATTTCTTAGCATATGAAGAAAAATCGGAACTACCTAAAAATTCATTATCTATTTCATTTATCAGACATATAGTGTTCATATCAGCATTGTTTTCATTCTTTTGTTCAAGATAACCAATATGGAAAGATGATGAATCATCCTTAAACTCATCACTATATGTTACAACTTCACCATAAAATGCAAAACCATTCAACAATCCTTCATTCTGATTTTCATTTTTAACTTCATAAGCAAGACATTGAATTATCATTTCTTTATCTTCATACCTTAAGGACAAATCACTCTCAAGATCTTGATTATCAAACTGATTTGTGAAATACAAAATTTGAAATGGATTTTCATTTTCAGATTTGGAAAAAGAACTCATACCTTCATTTATAAATGAACCTTCAATTTCACCATTTTTCTCTTCTTTTCAGTTTGCATTTGATTCATACAAAGATAAATTAACACTATTGTTACCACCACTCTCACTCGAATAACCACTTTCAACACTCACTTCATTTGACTATGAATTATATACTACAACTTCATGGCTAGAAATATTATCACTATAATCAACATGATCAACATGAATAAAAATTCTTGCAACAAATCTTTCATGGACTAACATCTCATTATGTGAGTCACACCTAACATAGTCTGAAGCATCATTTACTACTATATCATTATGAATGTATGTATTTTCATCAACAATGGAATTAACCCTCTCTAAACATACATTCTGATCTAAATTTTCAACATACTCAAAAACCACAATAGGGGTGTTGTTATATCAATTTGAAATTGAGATATCAACATTACATTCATCCTTACCTTCAAATGTATTATACTGGTAGACATTCCTAGAAAAAAGACCTCTAGTCAATCCACATTTCATATTACTTTCAAGATTCACTGCTATCATAAATGCTTGACATAATGTTTTAGGTTCTTTATCTTGTAATTGGTAGCTCATTTTCCTATCAAATGCATCAATGTAAAAAACCAAATACACTTATCATCTAGTCTAGAATTCTAAGGGATTTCATTCAAAGTTCTTGTAGATATGATATCGAATTCAGGAACAAGTTCACCATTCCTCATATGAATTTTTAAAAACTTACTGAAAGAGTTAGACATGCTTACCCTTTCTCCAAATTTCTCCATGAAGATTGAAAAAAACTCACCTGAAGATGAAATAAGAAGTGCTAGTAAAAAGGAAAACCAATCTCTAGCATCACCTTCTAAATATTGAACAAACAACTTCATATACACATCCTCATGAGCAATTTCAAAGCCATCCATCAAGTCACTAAATAAATGAATGTGATGACTGGCTAAATCATAATGATTTCCACTAAACTTAGGTAAATGCTTCCTAATATCATATGGAATAACATTTGGCAAACCATGAATAACATCAAAGCATAATGAAGAGTATCTCTTGATAGAAATAGATCTACAAAATCCATTAACAAGCTGCAAGCTTGGTGAAATAGAATTTGACATTCTTTACAACTTTACAACTCACTCACTAAGACAACTTTTAGATTTAGAATATACAAAATATCTATACATTCCTCTACCAATTTAATTTTCAAACACAATTCAACATTTTCTCAAACTTGCTGAAACTTATCCCAATGAAGTGTGTTAAAATACATCAAATGATTCTCCTTCTTAGTGTTATAAATCACTTAGTGAACTAGAACATCTTTGTGCAACTTACTCTCATAGAAAGAAACATCTCATGAAAGTGAAAATATTTGAACCTATGGTGGCTGCAACATCTTTAATGCTAAGAGAATTTTTTTTTAATAGATCTCTTCAATATTAGAAACTCTTGCAACACACCACATAACTCCTTTAACCCTTGCCAAGAACCATATACAAACTCTTCAAATCTTCCCTCCAATTTCTATATTCTTGATTATACTTTCAATTTGAAAAAATGCACTGGTATTGAGATACATAACTTTGAGTCATCACTCACTTAGTGAGAAACAATTTTAACCAACTTGCACAACACAAAAAGATTATTTGAAATTTATAATAGGCATATCAAAGGCTTGATACAAAAACTATGGAGGTTCATACACTTGACAAGGCTATTTAAAAAAAAAACATTAACTCTAAATTTTGACAAAAACTTTGTAATGGGATGAATCACATAGGATATATATGAATGATTTTAGGAACATAATTTATTTCAGATTCAGAAAGCTATTGCTATCATGGAGAAGGTAACAACTAGTGGGCATGGATGTAACAAGGAAATGGAAAACACTTCATGAACTTATTGCTATTAAAATCCCCTTCATGCCTTTTCATCAGAAATCCTATTTTCTTTAAAAAAATTACAACCCTATGTTGACCTTATAGTCAAATCATTTGTCTATTAGTGACTCAACACTTAATTAGCTAGTTACATTACTAACGAGCTTGATAGTTGCTACTAAACTTATCATACTATTAGTAGTGTAAACCAAGTGTTTCTATTGCTATCTAGTCAATCAATTAGATTATAATTCATGCCAAGCTTCAAAGTATCTACTGAGCATCTAAAATAAATTATAGTGTTAACAAAGCTCTATAGTGTAAGATGATCTTATTAGTGTCTACCAAGGTTGTAGTGTTAATGAAGTTAATGAAGACAATGCTAACCAAGTCAGGTAGTGTCAACCAAGTCTATCGAGTTCTTTAGTATTCATTGAGCCATCTAGTGCTAACTAAGTTCCTATTACCCCAAGTGATCAGTACAGATTGAGAATCTACATCAACTAAGTGCTTGAGTTTTTTGAGTGTTGACAAGTGTTTCCTGTGTTAGAACATCACCTGAGTGGTCTTTAAACAGAGCATATACTTCATTATATGTTGTAAATCCTTTCACAAGGTGGACCTAACAATCCTTATTGTTACTAATAGGGAAGATCATCATAAGTGATCAATTATAAGCTTTAACAAGCTAACTTTATACTACAACAATAAAGCTTTTGGGTATCATCCCCATCCTAGTTTTACTTTCTATTTGGAAGGTTTTTGGGTGACCAAATATTGTGTCTAGTGTTATGAATGTTTTATTTCTTTCAATAGTTCATGCATGCAATTAGATCATATTACATGGTGAAACTAAAGTATAAGTTTTATTGGTTCCTAAGTCACCCTCGCTCTTAGTCACCTAGTCTATACTACATTTCTAATAATTGGTATTACAGCATTGGTTATCACATCAGAAGTATAGCATCTTGAAAAAAGATCAGAGATAATAGAAGTATATAGACTAGAGAAATCTATTGAAAATGAAAAGTTGGATCTGCAATTGGCCATGGATCAATTCAAGAAAATGAAGGAGAAACTCTCCCTAAAAAGAAGAAAATATCTTGCAGCATAGATGAATGACAATATCTACATTGAAGTAAGAATTGAAGACATTTGTTAAGACAAAAGTTCAAAATGAAGCTGATGCAACAATCAAAGACCTACTTGAAAAGAATCATACTCTTCTTGAAAAAGTCAAGTTGAAAAGAGAACAATAAATTCAATCAGTTAGAATGTGTGAAGTCATGGAACAAAAGGACAAAGACAAAGAAGAAATTAAATGAAAGGACAAAAAAATTGAATAATTATCTCTTCAAAAAATAGATTTGATTGATGAAATCAATGATTCAAATCATGAGCTTATCAACTTGAGGAAAAAGAATGAAACATTACAGAATGACCTCAACATAGAGAAGAAAACCAATGAGAGGATGATGAAATATCATGAAAGCATGAATAAATTGAATGAGCAAACTCAATATAGACACAAAGGAAAAGATGGATTAGGATACATAGAAGAAGGTGAATAATTTTAGTAAGTAGCTCAAAAGAACAAAAGACCTACTTGTAATCATTGTGGAAAGATAGGTTATACATCAAAAAAGTGTTGGAGGAATGGTAAATCAAAGTTTAGTGGAAAGTGTTATAGTTGCAACAAACTAGGACATAAAGTAAGTGAATGCACAAAGAAATGTAAGTTTGAAGGAAAGTGTCACAATTACAACAAACAAGGAGACAACTCCTCAAAATGCAAGACCAAGAAATGGAATCCAACAGAACAAATTGTCAAAGCTATATTTGGTTGGTATTACAACACATGGTGTAGATGTCACTACTATGGTGAGTTTGGGCACATTAGACAAAATTTCATAAAATATCACACAAGGAAGACATACACTACAAAGAGATGTTTTGTATGTACAAAACTTGGACATCTTGTCAAGAATTGTATGAACCAAGGAAGAGTTAAAAATGAAAAGAAAGAAAATGATGACAATATCAAAAGTTAGATGAGGCAGAAATGGGTAAGGAAATCTCTTGAGGATGCAAAACAAAGTAGTGAAAGTGTTGACACCCAAGTTAATGAGCTGGGTGACTCCACCATTTCAACCTAATCCTTTATGGATATTATTGGAACTATGATTCTAAGAAGACATCTCACATTAGTTCCAACCATAAAGAAGAAGATCCATATTAGCATTCAAGATGTCCAAGGATCCCCGAGTATATATGATAGCTGAAGACCTTACCAAGAAAGATCAGGTCACAAGACATAATCGAGCAAGGTTAGGTTACATAACCTTACCTAGTGTTGAATACAAATTTTGAGTTGGTGACTATACCAAGTTCAAACCAAGTGGTGGTAAATTTATTGAGTTGAAGGTATCTTCCAAGTAATAAAAACTTAATTGAGTGGAGGACAACCTATCACCAAGAAAAAAATGGTACAGAGAATTAATGGTGATTCTAAAGACTAAATTTTGTTAAAAAGGGATAAATTGGATGATTTGTTTCACCACAAATTTTTAGGGCATAGGGTGAAAGGGAATTCTAGAGCCTAATGTAATTTGAAGTAATTATTGTTGAAGTTTACTTCCATATTTGAAGCTTTACTAAATAGAATGGTATCCTCTAGTGGTAAGGTGAAGAAGGGTTCAAAAATGTTGGTTCGAGGAGTTGATTGTAAGGTAGCCACATTCAAACTAAGCCTAGCAGTTATAGAAGAACTTTATCCTACTAGAGCACAATTGAAAATTCCTCCCAAGGTACTTCTTATATATGATATTCAATCATTTTATCACTCTTCAATTCAAGAGTTAGGAACCCTAGAGATTAACTAGGCATACAATGAGCTATGAAAGGATGGTGTTTTGGAACTTGAGCATAAGCATTTGGAGACAAAAGGTTTAATGCATATCCTGCACATGCTAAGGGATTTCCAAGGAAAATGGATTAGGTTAATCCATAGCTGAGTGTACAACATGCATTTTTGGTTAGATCATCCCATTCAAACAAAATAATAGGGTTGTCAATGCTGAACAATGAAAAGACCACCAAAACCCTAGGTTAGGTAAAACTAGATAAGAGAACTCTTGCTGAGTGGGATGCCAGAGACATGAAATAAAAAAAATAATAGGGTTGTCAATTTTGAACAATGAAAAGACCACCAAAACCCTAGGTTAGGTAAAACTAGCTAAGAGAACTCTTGCTGAGTGGGATGCCAGAGACATGAAATTGAATGGAGTTACATATATGGAGATAAATTTTTGAATCCATATGATTTCACACAAAATATATAGCTCATGTCAATTGAACAATATTATATGTGAAGTTGTTGACCTGAAATTCAAAGTTATTGAAGAATAACTTATCCTTTGACCTTGGTGAGCTATAATTGATTCAATTAAGAAAGAACATGGAGAGCATTTGGTCATCAAAGAATAATCTATGTAAGTTTAGATCTTTTCTAACTTGTTTTTTCTTTTATGTACAAAATTTCTTTCCCTCCAAAGGAACTATGGTGTAGAAGAAGGATACACTAGGTTTATCTCAAGTTAATGAATTCATAGTAGAGATGGGTGAAAACTTTGAAAGCATATAGATGCATACTTTGAAAATTTCAAAGAGAAAATGTAAAGAAGATATAGAATCCCTAAGAAATTAATGGAAGATTATTAACAGGACATATGTTTCCTAATGGACTCTTATAAAGTTCATATCCAAGAAATAAGGCCTAGAGTGGCATGGGTTAAGCCTCTAGGATATGAGATTAACATAGATAATACATGAGACATCATTGAAGGCCTTTTGAATGAGCCAGTAGACTCCAATGTACCATATTTTGGTACCTATGAGGAAGCCAAGGCTAAGATCTCATTGGAGATCAAACTTCCTTAGGCCAAGAAGAGAGGAAGGAAGAAAGTTGAGAAGATTCTTAAAGAAACTAAGAAGTCCAGCTCTCCTCTACTATTAAAAAAAGGTAAAAGAAATGACATAGAAGAAAATGAGGAAAAAGAGGAAGAGTATGCAAAAGAAGATGAACCTAAAGAGAAGGAGCCACCTAAGAAGAAAGGAAAGGTTATCATAACTAAACTTCAAAGTCCTCGTGTATTGTATTCACTCAAAGAACTACTAAATCAAAGAAGAAACTAAAATTGGGTGAAGAAGAGGAAGAGGAAGTAGTCTTTAAGAGGTTTTCCCCTACCTTCAAAGAAAGGCTATCTAAACTACATAGTGGAGTAGGCATGGGAGACTTTAAATTCCTTAAGTATCAGACAAGGAACAAAGAAGAAGAAAAACAAATTGAGGAAGCCCTAGTGGATAAAATGAAAAAATGGATGTACTCCCTAGAGGAAATGAAAAAGCAAGTTCTTGATATTCTACTAAAGACAGTATCACATCACTAGGAGAATGCATTAAATGTTGCCAAGGACATCTGAGAATATAATCTTAGAAAACTTATGCCAAGTCTTTCAGATAAAGAAGTGAAGAAGTCATTGAAGGATAATGAAACAAAGCTAACCCCCAAATTCAATGCATTTATGATCTTATCAAAATACATTGAAGTAGTTATGAAGTCAAACACTATTGTATGGAAGAATATCTATGGACTACAAAAATCTAGTGAAGAATTTGTGGAAATTGATGATGAATAAGGTGTTGAAAAAGATGATGAGGAGATCAATGATGATGAGATTGATAATGTGGATGAAGAGGTAAATTATGTAGAGGATGAAGAGGATTAGACTTCTAGTGGAGACATCCCTAACATTTAGAGTAACCAAGACTTAGATCCATAGAAGATAGCAATAGATGTAATGGCCTCACTCCCTCTCTCTCTGAGCAAAGGCTTAGTGCTACCAAGATCAAAAAAGGTCACTACCAAGTTAGTTGAGGTAAACACTACTTCACCAAGCACCCAATTAACTATTGGAGCCATGGAGCCATATTATTGAGTGCAATACTGAGTGAAGTTTCCATCACTTCATCTACCAAGAAGAAATCTCAAATCATCTTAGCATTAGTTCCATAACCAATATCAATAAGTTTTCCTTTCATATATTCTATTGATACTATTTTTACTTCTTCTATAATTTCTATTGTGACAAGTGCAATGCTAGTTGAGGTCAAGCCTCAACTAGGCATTGAAGTTTTGAAGAAAGATAAGGAAATTATTCCTTTGATTATACAAAAGGAAAAGGGTAAAGAGGTATAAGCCTCTAAGAAAGAAATTAATAGGTTATGTTATTTAGTCATATTGCTAATATTTTGAAAACTTCAGAGGGTTAAGATACAATAAAAGTGGAGCAAGAGAAGGCTTAGTGTCGGCTGTGTCAAACTAGAATCCTTAAATAACATGATAATGAGGGAATATGTATAATACCTCAATAGCTATAAGACCTATGTGACATCATGATCATGTCACACATAAAGAAATTGTTGGAACATACCAAGATTCAAAAGGATTAGGTGAATTTATGACTTATGTTGATGTAGGAGATCCTTGGATTTACTTGGTGACTACTTTGGAGTTCATGGGAGGAGGCTCAATAGTTGCTTTTTAGGGTGTTTTGACTAATACTCAGCATGGTCTTGGCACTTGGCATGGTCTTAGAGCTCGATATGCTTTTGGAGCTTGGCATGGTCTAGGGAGCTCGGCATGGTCTTGGTTGCTCGACATGGTCTTGGTTACTTGGCATGATCTTGGTTACTCAGAATGGTCTTTGGTTTCTTGGCATGGTCTTGATTACTTGGCATGGTCTTGGTTACTTGGCATGGTCTTTGGTTGCTCGACATGGTTTAGGAGGAGCTCAGCTTTGTTTAGGAATTTGGTTCCTATTTTAGGCAATGTATCTAATTTTATACAATGAGTTAGAGGATGAAAATTTCAAGGATGGAAGAGGGCCTAGATTTATAACTATTTTTCAAAGCTCAAGTTCTAATTCATTTATACCTAAGAGATATCACAATTTTACTGAGACATCAATTTTGAGAATTTAATTGTTGTAGGAGGCCGACTTTGGCATTTAATATAATGTATTTGAATTTAATTTGTGTTTTGGGCCAACTTGTGCATTAGATTGGTATAATTAGGGGTTTTGGGAAAGTCTTTAGTCATTATTCATTCACTCAGAAGAGGAGTGGGTGTGGGAAGTAGTTGAAGAGCGAGTTTTCCCGAGTCTGTATGCAGAGCACTGAATGTGAGGTAGTTTGCAGTAGGATTGTGATGAGGTTGTGAATGTGTGGATAGAGTACCAAATGTGAGGTAGTCTATTCTTGGATCTTGGATTGAGTTTGAGAAGGGCTAGTAGTTGCAACTTGGAAAACAAGGAGATTTCTTGGTGGGCTTGCGAGCACAAGTTGAGATCTTCCTTGGGGGTTTCTACCAGAGTGTGGATCTGGACTAGCTAGGAATTGGTTTGGATCTTGAGGGATCTTGTAGAACTATTACATGCTTTGTATTTGGTCATAACTGGGAAGGCCTTACAACTTGGCACATTGCATGTAATTAGTTATATATTTATGAATCAAGAATTGTAATTTGGTATTAGATCTTGCATTATTGCTTCTTGTTGTTGTGTTTCCACTGTGTGGTTTTTTAGCTGG
Organism: Cupressus sempervirens; assembly: GCA_028749045.1. Taxonomy (NCBI): domain Eukaryota; kingdom Viridiplantae; phylum Streptophyta; class Pinopsida; order Cupressales; family Cupressaceae; genus Cupressus; species Cupressus sempervirens. Next base: position 690,454,983 of record CM053793.1, read on the forward strand.
GGGATAGGAAATCTCCTTTGGGGATTTTCATGCCTTGCACTATGTTAGGTGGTATCAGAGTGAAGGTTGTTCCTGAATGTGTGGACAGATCACCAAAGTTGAGGTAGTTTACACCAGGACTTGGTTGGAGAAGTAGATTTGAGTTGATCTTGATCTGAGGGCTTGCAGATGGATCGATGGATACAAAGATGGATGATTGATCTTGTTGAGGCATGATCGTAGAGAATTTGTGGATTACAGATCCATGGTCCTAGACTTATGATGTGGTTCCTGATTGTTCATGCAAGGTGGTAGGTTGTGATCTAACTTGCAAACAATTTAAGGTTGTCACAAGGAGCATGGGAAGGATTTTTTGCAAAGGGTTTTTGAAGATCTTGGGAGATGGCTCTAAGAGGATTAGACCCTAAGATGCTTGAAAATCTCTGTGATGTGGTGGAGAGGAGGTTTGATATGGTGGAGAGGAGGTTTTTTGAGATGGCTACTCAATTTGAAGCTAGCTTGGCTGACCATGTTAAGGATGAGGTGAGGAAGGAATTCTATAGCTATTTATGGAGTTAGAGTCTACCGATCTGAAAGAGAGTTGTTTGGCTAGTTAAGAGACTTGTTTGTGAGAGAAGATGGCATAGGGAGGTTGAGATTGGTTTTCATGATCAGGAAATTGGGTCTGACATGGAAATTGTAGAGCGCTTGGTCATGGATGATCTGATTGCTGTTGGTGATGAGTTGTATATTGCAGAGCATCTTGTTGTGAGCAATGAGATTGCTAATGTTGAGAGTTTGACATGTGTTGATGGAGATCTTCATGTTTCTATTGATGTGGATTTTGTGGCTGATATGGAGTTTGTTGCTACTGGTGTGGATTCACTAGTCATTGTTATGGATGAGGATTTGATGTTGAAGCATTATGTTTAGTTTGTTCTTGGGAGTGAGCATGCTGATTGGATGGTTGAGATTTTTTTGTTTGACATAATGATGTGGATGTGGATGATGTGCAGATTGGTTTTCTTATCCCTATTGGAGTGGAAGCCTTTGGTGAAGATGAAGTTAGTTGTTGCTCCGTCTTTGGGGATCAAAGTGTGGGACACACTTTTCTATTTACTTGGGGAGTTTGATGTAAGAGAATGTTGGATTTAGTTGGTGACTACTTTGGAGTTCATGGGAGGAGGCTTAGTAGTTGCTTTGGAGGGTGTTTGGACTATTACTCAACATGGTCTTGGAGCTCGACATGGTCTAGGGAGCTCAACATGGTCTATGGTGCTCAGCATGGTCTTGGTTGCTCAGCATGGTCTTGGTTACTCGGCATGGTCTTGGCTACTCAGCATGGTCTTGGTTACTTGGCATGGTGTTTGGTTTCTTTGCATGGTCTTGATTACTCAGCATGGTCTTGGTTACTCGACATGGTCTTTGGTTGCTCGGCATGGTCTAGGAGGAGCTCAACTTTGCTTAGGAATTTGGTGCTTGTTGTAGGCCGTGTATCTAATTTTTTACAATGAGTTAGAGGATGAAAATTTCAAGGATGGAAGAGGGCCTATATTTATAACTATAATTTGAAGCTTGAGTTCTAATTCATTCAGAGCTAGGAGATATTACAATTTTAGTAAGACATCAATTTTGGGAATTTAATTGTTGTTGGAGGCTAACTTTGGCATTTAATTTATGTATTTACATTTAATTTGTGTTTTGGGCTGACTTGTGGCTTATATTGGTATAATTAGGGGTTGTGGGGAAGTCTTTAGTCATTATTCATTCACTTAGAAGAGGAGTGGGTGTGGGAAGTAGCTGAAGAGTGAGTTTTCCTAAGTCTGTAAGTAGAGTGCCGAATGTGAGGCAACTTGCAATAGGATTGTGATGAGTTTGTGAATGTGTGGATAGAGCACCAAATGTGAGGCAGTCTATACTTGGATCTTGGATTGAGTTTGAGAAGGGCTAGTAGCTATGGCTTGGAGAACAAGGAAATTTCTTGGTGGGCTTGTGAGTACAAGTTGAGATCTTCCTTTGGGGTTTCTACCAGAGTGTGGATCTGGACTAGCTAGGGATTGGTTTGGATCTTGAGGGATCTTGTAGAACTATTACTTGCTTTGTATTTGGTCATAATTGGGAAGACCTTATAGCTTGGCACATTGCATGTAATCGATTATATATTTATGAATCAAGAATTGCAATTTGGCATCAGATCTTGCATTATTGCTTCTTGTTGTTGTGTTTCCACTGTGTGGTTTTTTAGCTCTAGGATAGGACATCTCCTTTGGGGATTCTCCTAACTTGCACTGCATCATATGTTAATGATAGTATATCCTTAAATAAAATTGAGAAATCTCCATGGAACTAGTTTTATTCTGATAGATTAACAAAATACTCTAAAAAAAAAAAAAGAATAACAAATAGAAGAAAACCATAAGAACATAGATAACACACAAATCTAACATGATTCACCTATGTCCACCTACATAGTTGTCCAACCTTTCCTATTATCTAGTGATTATGATGTAAACCCTTACTGCTCAATGCCCATGCAAGAACAATCTAATTTATTATACACTGCATTTTCAAATAATCCCTAACCCTAATCAATCTTATATAATACATTCCCACTTCAGGGTTACAATGTACCTTTCTAAATAAGGCACAATAAAATAGGGGCACTTTGTTTATTTTTGGGATGATGTCTCGAACGCCAAAGAATTATGAAGTATGTATAGTACTTCTTTGATTAGTTACACCTAACTAACATACCTTGAATACTTAGAGAAGACTTATTCCTCAAAGAATCCATCATTTCACCTCAAATGGTGCTTATTAGGAAATGTGCTAGATTAGTATAGAGGTATCTCATTGGTCCTCCTAGTCAAGGTGAGTGACACTAAACTTGATCCCTTTTGTATAGAAAAAGGGCCATTTGTATAATTGGTGTAGGAATCTCTACCTCTGGACAACTTTAAGAATATCTTGATAATAATAGGTAGAAAGGAAAGCAACCATAATCAATTGAAGAATGAGCTCCTAGACTCAAGAACCCCATCAAAAATAAGAGTTGGATCACACTCCTGCTTATTGTGAGAAATGACTGAGAATATACAAGAGAGCTTTTTTTTTCTTCACACACCATTGAATTCCAATATAGCTATAAGACAACTTGCCTCTTCTTCTATCAAGAAACCTTGGTACTACTGCATCACCCTTAAAATTCCAAATTGTGTGAATAATTTCATTGATTCTTATTATGGTCTCATTGCCTTGGGGCATCCTTGTTTCATTTTGAAGATTTACCATTGTGGCCATATTTGTGTTTTTTTTTCCTTTAGTTGGTTATTTTATTTTGGATTCAAATTATTTATGAGGCATTTTATTGTTAATATTATTGATAAGTGTGTTGTACTATGATTTGTGAAGCAACCATACCAAGAGGTATTCTTGGTAATCTATGTTGAACATCGAGACACCATAAGATTGTCCTGTTGTAAGATATGAAGCTTTAAGATAGGGTCCTTGGAACACCATTTCTTCTTATTTAATAAATATGAACTCTTTCAAACCTTAGATAATATAGGAATAGATTATCCATTGACTTGTTATGGTATGAATAGACACCATGTTAAGGACCTTGAGGAAGAGTGTTAAAAATTAAAAAATATTTAAATGGGCATTTGAATTGTTATGTTTAGGTAAGATGACATAATCACTTCAATAATGGATGATATCGTGGTAATAGAAACTAGTAGAATGATCAAAGTAAGAATAAGGAAACATGGGGTAGAAACCCTATGATATGATTATTGGCCAAGTATCTAATAATTATGTCAAACATAATAGGTACATAGTGACAACCAAGTGTCTACTTTTGATGAATAGTAAGTAAAACTAGATATTTATTTGAAAATGAATTGGAATAATAGAAAAAGATAAACAACCCCATCAAGGGAAAGAATCTATCATTGACAAGTTAAATTTTGCACTACAGTCATAAAACTTAGTCAGTGACTATGAGAGTAAATAACTCGAGATGGTAAAAAATAAAGTTAGCAAATATAAGAACAGTTGAGGATTATGGTAAATACATTAATGATGGGTAATACATAATCAATAGAAGTGTGTAGTAATCAATCATAGGAAAATTTTTATCCATGCAATGAACCTTGTATTATAGTCCCTTAAATTTAGCTAGGCATACACTTAAAGTTGTTATGAATGTTGTGCAAACACCTCTAAGATTGGACCATTTATGCTATGGCTAGGAAAGTCCTCATAATGAAGAATATGTCCCTAATTTTGGATGACTTCTAGGAGGAAGTCAAAAGAAAGGGGGGGAAGATGTAAGAATCCTTCCCTTTTACCATATTATAAACCCCAAATTACAAGAGTATGGTCAGAACTAGGAAGCGTAAGGAAGTGAGGTGACATGTCTTTGTCTCTCATGCATGGTATGAGACTGTTACTATACACCTTATGATAGAATGATGATAATTATGTTTTAGGATTTAGGCATGTCATGGTTGGCATCCCTTCTCATTAATATTGGACTTGAGATCTTATTAAGATTGATATACATTGTAGTCATTATTGTCATAAGTATTGTATTCAAAATTTTATTAGGTTGGTAAGCTAAGACCCTATGGAATAAAGACTCGAGTTGTTATAACTTAAAAAACTATGCCAATGAGTTCATAGTATGTTATGATTTATTAGGGTGGTTGTTTTAGGTGGCCATTATGAAAGATGAAATTACACCCGCCCTTGTGGATACTAATAATAATTATGGACAGAAATTGCTATCGACTTAGATAAAGGCCTACTCGATAGAGCTTGGAATGATGTAAATATAATAAGTAAATTGTTGTACAAGTAGTATTAGGTGGATAGGCTATAGTGAATGATGATTCAGATGAAGATATAATACATTGACTAATAGATATAATGGGTTTTCCTAATGGCTGATTTTGAACCTATGCAGACATGATTATGAAAACATTTTGATTTCCTGACATTGGTGATTTTAGAGATATATGCCTTATCATGTAATATCTCATAATTATAATGAGATAGTGTTAATAATCAAACTATATTTAATTGAATCAAGTATACTAGTTGTGATGATTACATTTTGGTGATTTTGATCTAAGGTATATAATCATAACTATTTTTCATGTTGGCTGATTTAGCAATAGAGATTCAACATTTCGTCATTATGATAGAAAATGGATTATGATGTGGTGCAAAATGTTAAATTGATTATGATGATTTATGATTAAATGTGATATGTAGATTTTGATATTTTAACATTTTGAATGTCTTATTTGAAATGTTAAATCTTTGAGAGATTCTGTAATGCCCTTCCTGGAGATCCTTGGAAAAAAGGATTCAAATCAAGCCAAGAATGTTTTTTTTACTTGTATGAATGCACATGACAACATCATACAGGGATCAAAATGATTGCAACGGAAGACTTCACCACAATCCTGGCAACCAGCAGATCTCCGAATGCCACTACCGACTAACACACGCAAACAAAAGCCAACAACCATCACAACAACATGAGGGCTCAAGAAATGATCACTCATCAACAAAACACCAAGTTGGGGTAAAATGCAGAATCCTAAAATTTGGCTAAGCCCGAAATCCTAAAGCCCTGAAAATTGGGTTAGTCTAGATTTTTGAAGCCCTCAAATTTCTTAAAATCCATAACTTATCTCCGAGAGGTCTGAAACCTATCTCAAATGATTTGTTGCATATATTAAAATATATCTTATGTATAAGTAATAAGAAATTAAATATACATCAACTTATACTTAAATGATATATTTTAAACCCCAAGAGACTAAAACAAAAACACGAAAACTCGATTTCAAGAGAAATCGACAAAATTCAAAATGCAACAACATAGGGTTAAAGAACGCCCAAAAAGGTTTCCAAATCAACTCTCAAAAAGTTTAGATCATGAAGAAAAGTGCCTGCTGATGGCACGTGCAGGTTTTTTATAAAAATTGTGTGACACTTTTTACTAAGGGAGGGTGACACTTCTTAAGGCGTGCGACACTCTTCCAATGTTGTACGACATGTCTCAAGAAGGCATGCAACACTTTTTAGCATTGTACAACATTTCTCAAGAAGGTGTGTGACACTTTTCTAGTGTTGTATGAAATTTATCAAGAAGGCATGAGATTCTTTACAGTGTCATACGACATAGTTTGCATGGGCGTACGATACTTTTTAAAGTGTCGCACCATGCTAAACAAATGTCGCCCATAGAAACATGAAAACACTCCCAGAAGCAAAAAAGACCAAAAATAGAGTAAAGAACCTCCACACTAGGGAGTACCAGATCCACAAAGGCTCAAGGAAAGAACACTTGAGTGCAAGAATAACATAGAAAGAAGAACATCTATCCATTTAAACTACAGTAGCAAAGAACACACTGAAATAAACATCGTAGTGAACTGAACAACCAAACTAAGTGCGTGGTTCCTCCCAACCGTCAATAGAATCATAAGATCATCATGGGTCCTAGCCATCCATCGCACGTAACATCCCAAGCCACCAACCAAATCTTTGGTACTATCATAATAGGGATGTCACTACTAAAAACAAGCAACAAAATAAGTGTCAGGAAATCTAACATGCTAGTAGAAAAGCATAAGATAATCCTATAGTAGATAAAATCACCTATCACATGCTATACAATAATTCACAACATCTAATCATATGCTAAACATCAAAATAAGAGAATACATCAAATAAAATAACATCATCTAAACATGATATACAAGCATCCCAATGAAAGTATAAATCACAAGAAAGCATACTCTGGAACCCAAAGTACCAAGTGAAGACATCCAACAATGGTCACACTAGGAAAAAAGATCATCTTTGTACATCGATCTCTAGTAGTGGTGAAGGTAGCTACGTCTCCCAACCACGTGTCACCCATACATCCACACCCGTCGTGCTGATGGAGCTAATGATCCAACCACTAACACACATAAAGCACAACATCCATGGCTAACACTCACGCCAGACAGTATGACGGCTGGAACCAAGAACCTAAGACAATGCAAGGAGTATAGGTCCTAGTCAGACACTCAATAGGCTACTAAGTAGGGGCTAACATCATGGAGAGTCCCTTGGCATCGAAAAGCCCAAGCTTGGATCGTGCATTTCAACTCCTCAATGGAGGGTCTCACACACACATTTTATTATCTTAAGTTTTATTACTAGTCACACATTTTCTTTAATTATCACTTATTTAAAACTTCCTATGCTTTGCCAACCCTATGGGACTAAGGTCACTAGGTTGTGAGATAGAAGCCCCCTCCATATGCTACCCTATCCTACCCATGCTCATCCTATGACAAGTGCCCCTGGGCATGCATACTCCCATCTCAACCCCAATGATCAAAACTTCCAAAAAAGACATGGAAGATCAAGCCTCTCAAGTCACCCAAAAAATGTATGCACATGTACTCGTGTGTGGCATACCACCATCAAGAAGATCACAACACAAGGACAGGATGAGAACACAATGCAAAGAAAACACTCAACTGAAAGCAACATGGGAAGGATGGATTCTACATGAATCCCAAAGCCAATAAAATCATACATCATGAAATCACTCAATTGGCCTCAGACTAAGAGTATGGATTCTACACGAATCCCAATGATTTAACGAGACCAAAAGCCATGAACTTACTCAATCGGCCTCAATCCGAGAGTATGGATTCTACACGAATTCTAGCTTCCATGAAACAAGGAAAAGGTCTAAAAGAAACAATAACAACAGTTATAAAATCACTCAACCAAACACAACGTCGGGAGTATGTATGCAACACACATCCCAATGAAACATGAAAGTGCAAAAGTGGTCTGACTGATATCCAAATGGATCATCCAAGTCCACGACCCACATTGTGCCAAGAAAACAGGGTGTCATGCAAAATGAGGTAAAAACCTCAAATTTTGGAAAATTACAAAATTAAAACCCATTTGACCTTTGGGCACAAAAACCCCAAAAATCCAAAAATAAATGGAATTGGACACCGTATGCAAAAATAGCCAGCATAATGGCATAAAATCCCAAACCCTCATCCCAAAAAATAGAGAAATGTTCATACCCGCCCAACCGGATAGAATTAGCATACAGAAACGGAGGGGAACACTAGTTCTCAGCCTCCAAACAAATGACTACCAAAAATAGAAGCAAAAATGGAGCAAAAACAATAAAATAGAAAAGCCCTACCTCATAGCCAAAAGGGCAAAATGGGAATCTGAACCATAAAATAAATATCTCGTAGAAGTAGCTAAAAATTGCGACAATTCAAGGTTTCCTTGAGCTGGATCCAATGAGCCCAACCTCATGATGATCCCACACCCATTGCTCCCACAATGAACAAAAGAATAAATCCTCATGAAGAGAAATTTGGGTTTTACTCTCCAACTTTCCAATTTGAAAGTGAGAAGTGAGGAATTAAATTCCTTTTTGGATACTTATTCACTTTTTGAGTGAATAATCGATTAGGGCATTTAACCAGCCAATCTAGTTAAACCTTGAATCGACCCAAACGAAAATAGGCTATTCCTACAAATAGGAATTCATTTATGGAAAAGCTACTAGAAATTAAAATAAATCAATTAAAAAGCCCTAAAACTCAAAAACACATAAATCTCCTAACAACTTTCGCAACAAAGTGAACCTCTAAATGCATAGACACGCTTACTGGTCTAATCACATAATGAAAATGAGTTTCAATTTAATAATCATCAAAAGGTTTAAATTAAACATTTAATTAAGGATACGTCAACCATACAAGGACGACATTGGTAAAATATGAAAGGCTGAATCACTAACTCCATGTGCCACTGCCAGGGATATAAATCCTGCACACTAAACAACATGATCAAGTGCGATTGCATATAATAACATAGTTGAATAAATAATGCATTCAATCACCTAATTTAACCATGTATTTAATTATATTAAAATAATCTATTTACATCACTCACGTTCGCATAAAGCATAACAATGCAGGAATGAAGTAAATAACCATAGCATTAAATCTATCATATATCATAATTAGAGGTATGTCCAAATACCAGATAACCATATATCATCATACAAACACATTGTCATCTCAAAATGGCATCATCATGCAATATGATTAACTAAACAACATAGTAGTCTAAAATCTAAGATACTGGAATCAAGGTGTAACATCTGACCCTCAGGTCCTCTCAAATGTAAACATAACATGAGTAACAAATATCTCTCTTATCAAAAATATAACAAGGTAAATGTCTACAATACACAACCAAATAATCCAACATGAACAATCCATTCTAATTACTTAAGCATTTAATAATGATTGATTACTCTACATAAAAGAGGCATTTAAAAACACATAAACAACCATAGTCATGAACATGACTAACCACTGCTACAGGAACCTAGTCCAGTGTAGCATGGTAATAGTACACAATGCAATCTCTGCACACATCTCAAGGTAATCACGCAACAACCTCATGATACCACATCGATCTTGGTAACCACTGGCACAAACCTTAGTGAACCAAGAATCACATCATAATCTCATAGATCAGTCAAAAGCATAAACAAAGCAACTAATACAACAACATAAATCCAAACACCTTGATGGTGTAGACCACTCAGGGTCACAATCATGATCCCATCACAACAAAAGATCAACAAGGTTGCATCCATCTGGGTGACTAAAAAAAGTCAAATGAGAGAGGCACTACAGATTCAAAAGCCTCATTGTGATGTATTTTATTTCATAAATGTGAGTTTTTTGCATGTGGAAATGTTTAATCATTAAGATGCAATAGGGGCATGTCATGGTGATGTGGAATATGCTTTAATGTGTTACTTGACACTTGTGGACTTTGTGTGTAATTGACATGTCATTTAGGGTTCTGATCATGGTGGCAATTTACCCTAAAACTAATTACCTTGTTAATGAGTAAGTAAACCCACTTTAATGATGGCTAATACATAATCAATAGAAGTGTGTAATAATAAATCATAGGAAAATTTTTATCCATGCCATGAACCTTGTATTATAGTCCCTTAAATTTAGCCAAGTATACACATAAAGTTGTTATGAATGTTGTGCAAACACTTCTAAGATTGGACCTGTTGGGACGAAAAATTATATGCTTCATTTTTAGTCCCATTTCAAAAAAATTGATAAATCAAGCCCCATAAATGCTTGTGTAATTGGCTGTACCTTTAAAGCCTTTAAGGTGTTCAATGTTTCTGATACCTTTCATTCAGTTTGCCTAAATGTTCCATGATGATAATTTGTCATTCTGCGTTATTTGACAAAGTCTTATTTTGAACCAATCCTAAAATATGCTTTCTACCCCAATTAATATGCAGAATCCAGTCAAGAACCTATTACTTTATGGAAATTTGCCACATCTTTTGAAATCCTTTAGCCCCTTCTCAAATTCTTGCACAGGGCATGCCTTTTAAACCTTAGGCAAGTATGAAATAATGTTTTGATTAAATCTTTTTTAAGTTTAAGGTAATCATGGTTTACATGGTTTTAAATCTAAAAGAGTTTCATTTCAAACTTACCATGCAAGTCTCGATGATTGTTGATCTTGTTCAGATCAATGGACCCTACATTTCAACATTTTCAAGATGCGAGGCCATTACAAAATGCGGGGAGGCATGAAGAGGGCACATAGCACAGTCTGATTACATGGGTCCAAGATAGTTCAAAGGTTGACTCACCGTTGATCTTGGATAGATCAACGGATGGAACTTGCTTGCAAGATGAAGATGAGCATGGTTTAAACAAAGAGGGCAAGCACATAAGTGACATCTGTCCCTTGTGAAGACACAAGGGGTATTTGCATGAGTGAAGAGGACAAGTTATGAACATCATCAATCTATGAGAGATTGATGGATGAGGCATACTCGGATTTTCAATATTGTGGGAATGCCACCTTGTGACATGTGGCATAGTGGGACCAAGCGTGGAAGTGACGATGTCATGGGTGCAAAAGTTTTGAATGTTGCAGTCAATTTTGTTAAAGCATGTGCATTAAGAGGTGATTTCTCATTGGTTAGGATCATTTTAGTGGGATGCCAAATATTGAAATTTTGAATCACTGTCGATTTAAGCCAACATCAAGGGCTAGCGTTTGCCCGCATTGTTTAATCTCAATATTTTTTTGATAATGCAGGTAGATAGGTTGTGGACACGTATCGCAATTGACCAAGTCATGCCATGTGTTTTGTGATAAAGGAACAGTGCAATGGTTATTGAAGAATTTTCCATCAACCGTTGATCTTCTTTAGATCGATGAAGGGTGCTGGCCCGCTTTATCACCATGTAGGGAGATTAAGGAAAGAGGGAATGCATCATAAAGAAATGTGTCCCCGATGATATCAAGTCTTGCCTTATGAGCTTACATGGATCTTTCTTGGTCATTGATCTTAGTCAAATTAACGGCGGACACATTTCTGCTTTATGAAGATGCTCACAAGATAAGACATGTGGGAATGCGCAAGCCTGACACATAGGATGAACTCAGGTCATTGATTCAATTAAGATCTATGGCTCTTGCACATTTGCATTTCTTAGAAGCAAGAAGCACCAACTGAAAGAGGAATTGCACACATGGCTAATTATTATTGGGTTATTTCGGACCAGCTTGTCTAGTGGATTTCAAAGTCATCATGTTCATAGTTTTGACTTGTAAGATCTTCAAGATTGATGGTGCATATTTTACTATTGAAGGTGGTGTCATCTTGCACATTAATGAGACTTGAAAACCTTCGCATGTGAAAGTGAAGAACATAATGTAACAGGTAAGATTTTCCTAATTTCAACTTGTGCGAGTAGAAATTCATGAGTCACCTTTGAACGAAAACAATTATTGCTTGGATTGAGATAAATTTGGCATGAGTGTCAAGTAGTTGGCTCAAGGATAAAATGTAGAGTTACAAAGATAAAAAGAAAAGGCTTCAGGTAAGTTTATATACCATAGTCTCTAAAATTTTTAGTCTTGTGTGATTTATTCAAAAGATGATTCTAAAGATTTCACTAAATTTGAGGGTGTGGATAGCAGAAGGATTGCTTGTTAAGAGTAATTGGTTCTGGGGCACTGATAGTTTGAAAAATGATTTATTTATTTTCAAAGGATGGTTTGCAAAAGGAAAGTGGTTAGCTTCATATGCCTATGTATGGTTTTTTGATAGAGGAAAGCTAGTAATCAGGTGTCGTAGTCAAGTTATCAAGGTGGTAAGAAGAACAAGGAACAAACTTGGTAAGCTAACAACCTATTCAGTAGTAACATCATCTATTAAACAAATTTTCAAAGCATCTTAGTTTGATGCCAGGGTAGTAGAAATATTTGAGACCTTGTGCATAGTTTTGGAAGAGGGTGAAAAAGATTTTATACCCTTGGGTATAGTCTTTTTCATTTTTTGTGCGCGTTCCCCATTTTTGTGTTAGTGGATGGAAAATTTTGGTAGGAGGTTGGTTAAGGAAGCAGACATGGTTGGGGATCAGAGGATCCCTATTTTGTTATTTTTAATAGCCACATTATTTTTCAGCTTCTGTACTGCATGCTAAGTAATGATTCTGTTATTTCTAAAGCCTGGCATGATCAGTAAAGAGTGGGAAGTAAAGATGATTCTCATTCAGTAGTCATCTTGAAAAAACCCATGGGCCTAGGTGTATATTTTTTAGAGGTGAAAAAATTAGTGGTAGAACCGAGTTAGCAAAAAAGTTGCAACAGAAAGGAGCCTACAGGAGAATATTTGATCTACGTGATGTTCTATTAATCATTCTTCTTCTTTTTTTGTTAAAAACTTGTGATATCTTTTGTAAGGGACACTTGTTAGTTCTCTACGCCTGAAGCTTGTTGCATCTCACAGTATTTAAGTGGGGTCACAGGGCTAGAGAGAGGGTTGTTGGTTGGTTTTCAATTTCTAGTTCTTGGAGCTCTACTTAGGTTGTGAAGGCCACACACCCAACATATCTTGTATGAACAACATATGGATTTCATAGATAGTTCTGATACAGTAGTGTGATCTTGTATCTTGTTTTATGCATTTCTAATGTACTTATTTCAAGGAGATAAATACAATGTGCAGAAGGTTTTGAATTTCAATATAACTCTGTCTCCTTTCTTGTTGAATTTGTAATTTTATATGTTCAAGAACAAAGAGCTTGAACCTATTTGCAAGTGTTTGGTTGTATGTTTGAGGTTTGCTTGCCTTTGACTTAAGGAGTCATATAATTGCTTGTGGTTTCAGACAAGGTTGCAGATTCATTAAGAAGGATGTGTGAAAATATGGAATTATATTGGATATTGTTGTCTAATTCATAAAGTGAATAGACTGAACATGAATGTCTCAACATAGGCCATATGTTGATTAATGTTCAAGGATGCATAATTCTGAAGTATAAGATTGCCCTAATGGATAAGGCACTAGTCACTTGTAGGATCATTAAGTTTTTGTTGCATATTGAACATGTTGTCTTTTCTCAATTATAAATCAATCTTTTTCCCTTCATGTTGAAGTGGACATAAAAGTTTAAACCATCATTCAGTTTATGAATAATATAGGTTTGCACCTAGCTATTGTAGAATATGTGTTGTTTCATAAGCCTTTAGGAGATATTAGGGGTTTCATATGGTATCATAGATCCTAATTATTTTTATTACACTAGTTCCATATGACAGATCTAAAGAGGTTCACCTGCATAGGTTTTGCAGAACCTGAAGTAGAAGAAGGGTCATGCCTTATAGTTGGCCCTATATCTGAAATGATATGTTGATAAGGGAGTTAGCTGCCCCTAGGTGTGTCATATTCTCATGGGGATAATTGAAAACCCTCTAGCATTTTCAAACACCAATAGGACCATTTATGCTATGGCTAGAAAAGTCCTTATAATGACAGATATGTCCCTAATTTTGGATGACTTCCAAGAGGAAGTCAAAAGAAAGGGGGGGAAGATGTAAGACTCCTTCCCTAGTACTATATTATAAACCCCAAATTATGTGAGTATGGTCAGAACTAGGAAGCATAATGAAGTGAGGTGACATGTCTTTGTCTCTCATGCATGGTATGAGACTGTTACTATACACCTTATGATATAATGATGATAAGTAGGTTTCAAGATTTAGGCATGTCATGGTTGGCATCTCTTCTCATTAATATTGGACCTGAGATCTTATTAAGAATGATATACAATGTAGTCATTATTGTCATAAGTATTGTATTAATTTTTTTATCAAGTTGGTAAGTTAAGACCCTATGGAATAAAGACTCGAGATGTTATAACTTAGAAAACTATGCCAATGGGTTCATAGTATGTTATGATTTATTAGTGTAGTTGTTTTAGGTGGCCATTGTGAAAGATGAAATTACACCCACCCTTGTGGATACTAATAATAATTATGGACAAAAATTGCTATTGATTTAGATAAAGGCCTACTCAGTAGAGCTTGGAATGATGCAAATATAATAAGTCAATTGTTGTACACGTAGTATTAGGTGGATAGGCTATAATGAATGATGATTAAGATGAAGATATAATAAATTGGCTAATAGATATAATGGGTTTGCCTAATGGCTGATTTTAAACCTATGTAGACATGATTACGAAAATAGCTTGATTTCCTAACATTGGTGATTGTTGCCATTTTTTGCCCTCCCTACCAAAATTTTGAATTCAAATGCAAGCCCACCCAATGGTCTCTTCCCCACTTTTATATTATTTTAATGCCATGGAAATATCAAAAAATAAATAATTGAAACCTTGTGATATTTCTTATTTCCCTATGTTTTGTTTTCGTTGGCCTGCAAATTCTGCACTGTTAGATCTTGCCTAGATCTATGGTGGGTGCTTTCCCACATTATCAAAATAAGAAATCTTTAAATATTGTGGAGAAGCCCCTTAGTGATGCATGGATTGTGGGTTCATGTTCTTCTTGTGGGCCATAGGATACAAGGTGGCTGGCTGAGCTGGTGATTCTATTGGCGCCCACTTTCCCACATTTTGAGCTTCGTCAAACTTTTTAACAATGCGGGCAAGCATCCTGGTGAAATGCATCCATATGACATCATGGAGGATAGTTACATAGGGTTAGAATGCATGTGTTATGAGCACCATCAGATCTCTCGAGATGAATGGCTGGCGCATGCCTGCAAGATAAAGTTGCAAGAAGATTAAGGAATGTGGGAATGCTCCTTTATGATACCTATCCCAGGACCTCACATGTTCCTAGCTCCACCTTCCACCATCTGATGTGATCAAATCAATGGCTGGTGCATGTTTGCAAGATGAAGATGCAAGGATTTTAAGCAATGCGGGTATGCACCCTTACGACACGTCGCTGGTGTGATGTCATGGGTCCACCCTTCTTAGAGGTAATGATGGCCCATCTTCTATGGAATCTATTAGGTGAGTCAAAGTACAATGGGGGCATTTCATTGGCCCATCCAACTAACTAGGTACCTAGTTCTATAGAGCTTTGATTGCCATAGATTCAAAAGGAATCAGGGGCTGGTGCTTGCCCACAATATAAAGATGTAGGGATGTTAAGGAATGCGGACATATGCCTTGCCACTGCATGTCCTTGTGGGTTTAATTTGTTCCATGTGATGCCAGGGTGGTGCCAATTGGATGCCAGGTGTATGTTGAAGTGTTTTGTGGGCCCAAGTTTTCATGGACAGGCGCAGTGAATGGAGAGTCTTTCTCGATCATTGATCTTGTGCAGATTGATGATCAATGCTTGCTCGCAATATGGAAGTATGAGGAAGTTAAACATTGTAGGGAAGTACCTAAACAACATGTGTCCTTGTGGGCCCAGCCAAGGTATTAACATGAAGGCATCGTGGTTAGGGGCTAAGAGGTTGGCAGTTATGTGACTGTCGTGGTCAAGGTTCTGAGAAGGTCGCACAGTTAGTAAAGAAGATATGTTCAACTACATGGAAACTCTATAGAGTGGCAAAATAAGAGAGGATCATTGGTCCACATGGCTAATCCTAGTGATGAGGTTAGGTTGACCTGCTGATCTTGCTAATTCATGAGCTAGAAACAGGGGATATCAAGGTTTTTTGTAGAATCTATCCTTGTGATCAATGCCAACCACTCTTGGATAAATGCTAAACTCAATAAACATGAGAAAACACTCCATTCCTCCCTAGTTGATCCATCTACCTTGGTCAGGAGAATTTAATGGCACTATTTCTATCTCTTTAGGGCCCTATTCCAACCAAGATTAGATATCATTACATCTGGATCTATACTCAAATTGAATTTTCTTCAGATCTGCATGATTGTTCTCAGTAGGACTTAATGGCAGTGGTTGTGGAGTAACTTTAGTTAGAGGACATCTTAGTTATGCCTGAACTATAAAGGCAATTTTTGTAAATTTTGTAAAGGTTAACTCTTCTTTGACTTCTCTGATATTGCTCTGCAATTTCATGTGTAAATTCCCTTTGCCTCTGAACTATATGATATTCTACCTTATCTCCTTCAGCCATTAATGTGAAAGTGCAAGAACTATTTGCCTCTCATTGGTGTTTTGTAGAGATCTACATTCTGCATGACTATGTCTCTTTTGGCTTGTGAATGGTATATAAGTGAATCTTCTCTTTCCTTGTGTCATTCATCTAGGTTTTTTGATCTACATGTGATTGTTAGATTAAAGTAAGTCTGAATGTGTATATCTTTTGGTGCCATGATGGTTCAATAATTCATGTATGGCCAGAGATTGTTTCAAACACTCTATTTTGGTGCATCACCCCCTTAGGTTAGAATAGGTAGATTTGCTTTTCATGCATTCCTTCTCCCTTTTCCTCTTCAAGAGTAGTTAGCTGCACCTTGATAGTAAAGGAAGCCGACCTTCTCTGGAGACTCAACCTCACAGTTCAAGTCCCACAGCTTGGAGGTTGTTTCCACATTTCACAAGGTTGTCCTTAGGTACAAACTTTGGACGTGGGTGCAAAATTTTTTGACAATAGTTTTTGGCATGCCCAGTGGGACTAATGTTAAAGATTCAAATTAGTTTTAGAACCTCCACCAGTCATACCAATAGTTTTGGCACGCCCGGTGGGACAGAGAAGATTCAACTATATAGGTCTGCTAGTTAGCTAGTTGATCCTGATACACTAAGGATTTGGGTGTTTTTCTTAGTGTTACAAGCCTTTGGATGCATCCAATCCAACACAATGGTGACTCTAGTGCAAATCTACCAGTTTCAAGCAAAAATAGTGCTGGTATATAAAGATCACCTTTGATCTTTTTGTGATTTTCAAGTTTTTTATGAGATTGCAACATTTTATGAAGCTTGTCCATGGATACAATTCATAGAAATAGTTATTATTCCCCCCTATAGAATGAAAATTTTATTCCTTAGCCTTCATATTTCCAATTTCATTCCCAACCCCAAGTTGCTTATGGCCAAGCCACTCAAAACTATTGCTCTCTTCCTATATCTACTCCACCAGTCCCAACATCCTCATATAAGAAGCTTAAACATATGATGTTGGAGTTACAAAGGTAGACTAACTGTAAAATCTAGGAGAGTAGTATGAGAATAGATCAGAGGCTGTATGAACAAGATGAGCTATTGCTAGACCTTGATAGGCGACTTGATGACGTTGCAAGGCAATAGGAACTTGAGAGACAATAGGAGGAGATTGCCTACTAGGCCTATCTCCAAGAAGAAGAAGAAGAGAGGGAGAGATAGAGACATTTTGAGGAGAACCTTGCAAGGCAAGTTGCTATAGCAAGAGAGGAGGAAATGAGGCTTCAACCAACTCATTTTCAATTCAAGGAGGTAGATACACCCCCCCACTCCAAAATATGTCATCCCAAGCTTTAAGAAGCCCCCTCCCTCACAAGAGCCTACTATTGTAGCCCCTTCACCCCCTATAAGAGAGAGTTGGACTAGTCATGAACCCCTCATACCTATCACTATTTCCCTATTTCTAGGTGGGTTGGTTGTATGGACTCCTGATGGTCCAAATATGGAGTTTTGGGAGAGTGAGTCCAAACTCACAAAGATTCCATGTGAGGAGTTGCAGTTTGTTGAGGAGAACAAAGAGGAGATTTTTGAGCCAAAGGAAGAGGACCCAACCCTCTTATCTAAAGAGCTTCCCTCTTTTGTTGAGGAAGAAGAAGAAGACAATAAAGTTGTTCCTCCCTTGGAGGAACAAGTCATGGCTTTTGAGCCCTTGCCAGTGAATGATGATCTACTACTGGAGAGAAAAGAGGATCATTTGCTAGAGCAAATAGCCCTCCATGATGTGGAGGATGGACAAGAAGACCTCAAGGATAGCTTTGTCCTTGAGGAGGAATATGCTAACTTGCATGAGGTTGCCCCCAACCTATGCATGTCTTTGAAACTGTAATGGAGGAGATCAATGATGAGGATGATATTTTGGATGAGTTGAATGCTCTCTGCTCTTCCATAGATATTGAATTAGTATCTCCTATATATGAGAAGCATGTTCTTAAACAAAAAAAAGTGGAAGGTCACACCATACCAATAGATCCAAAGGAAGTGGTTCATGGGAAACATGAACAAGATGTAGAAAAAAATCAAGAAGAGGAGCCACTTCCAAACTAGTTGAGGACTACCATTGTAGAGCATAGTCAAGCAGTCAAGGATGATTCCTTTGACCCTACACCATCAAGAGGATGCCCCATAAGGTATCTAGCTCTATAACAAATCTACAAGTTTCCCCCAATCATGTTCACTCTAGAGCATGAGGAAGATTATCATAAGGAGAAGTAGGTATGTTTTGCTCCACAAGGAAACACCCTAGTGTTAGAAAGCTTCACTATTTTTAGCACTGGGAAGAAGGTGTTCCATGCAATAGTATGCTTGTCATACCTACTAATCCATTTGCCTGCCCTTTTGTATGAAGGAAGAAATCAATTGGTGAGGAAAGGCAGCTATTTCAGCAAACCAGTCAGTGGATTTGTTTGACCCCTCTCTTTGTAAATATTTGTATATATTAGAGTATTTTTCTTTCTATTGGTTTCCTACTTTCCAAGAAGTGAACGAGCATAGATTTCTCTCTATGAGATAGCCAGTTTCTTTGAAGTTTTGAAGGTTGTAGAAGTTTTGGTCTCTAGTTCTAGTTGCAGAGATAGAGGGCAATTTTTTTAGTGTTTTACTACTGCAGAGGTAGGGTTAGGGTTTCACGATGCACTGATCCACATTTTTTTGACTCTATAGCCCAATGGATGCATAAGGCCACTAGTCATATGCATAGCTAGCTTGCGTCCCCTCTAAGTTGCCAAAAATGTTGCCATTTTTTGCCCTCCCTACCAAAATTTTGAATTCAAATGCAAGCCCACCCAACGGTCTCTTCCCCACTTTTATATTATTTTAATGCCATGGAAATATCAAAAAACACACAATTGAAACCTTGTGATATTTCTTATTTCCCTAAGTTTTGTTTTCATCAGCCTACAACTTCTATGCTATTAGATCTTGCCTAGATCTACAGTGGGTGCTTTGCTGCATTATCAAAACAAGTGATCTTTAAACATTTTGGGGAAGCCCCTTAACAATGCATGGATTGTGGGTCCATGTTCTTATTGTGGGCCATAAGATACAAGGTGGTTGGCTGAGCTAGTGATTCTATTGGTTCCTACTTTCCCACATTTTGAGCTTCATCAAACTTTCTGACAATGCAAGCAAGCGCCCAGGTGACATGCGTCCATATGATGTCATAGAGGATAGTTATGTAGGTTCATAATGCACATTTTACGAGCACCATCAGATCTCTTGAGATCAATGGATGGCGCATGTTCACAAGATAAAGTTGTAAGAAGATTAAAGAATGTGGGCATGCCCCTTTGTGACACTTGTCCCATGACCTCACATATTCTTGGCTCCACCTTCCACTGTCTAGTGCGATCAGATCAATGGCTGGCACATGCTCGCAAGATGAAGATGCAAGGATTTTAAATAGTGCAAGTATGCGCCCTTGTGACACATGGTTGATGTGACATCATGGGTCCACCCTTCTAAGAGGTAATAATGGCCCATCTTTTGTGGCATCTGTTAGGTGAGTCAGAGTACAACGGGGGCATTTCATTGGCCCATCCAGCTAACTAGGTACATAGTTCTACAGAGCTTTGACCACCATAGATTCAAAAGGAATCAAGGGTTGGTGCTTGCCCATAATATAAAGATACAAGGATGTTAAGAAATGTGGGCATGCACCTCACCACTGCATGTCCTTGTGGGGTCAATTTTTCCCATGCAATGCTAAGGTGGTGCCAGTTGGATGCTAGGTGTATGTCAAAGTGTTTCATGGGCCCAGGTTTCCATGGATAGGTGTAGTGAATGGAGAGTCTTTCCTCATCATTGATCTTGTGTAGATCGATGATCAACACTTGCTTGCAATACGAAAATATGAGGAAGTTAAACATAGAGGGGAAGTGCCTAAATGACATGTGTCCTTGTGGGCTCAGCCAAGGTATTAACATGAAGGTAGCATGTTTAGGGGCTGAGAGGTTGGCAATTATGTGACTATCACGATCAAGGTTCTAAGGAGGTCGCACAATTATTAAAGAAGATATGGTCAATCATGTGGAGACTCTACAAAGTGGCAAAATAAAAGAAGATCATTGGTCTACGTGGCTCATCCTGGTGATGAGGTTAGGTTGACTTGTTGATCTTGCTGATTCACAAGCTAGAAATAAGGGATATCCAAGTTTTTTGCACAATCTGATCCTTATGATCAATGACAACCACTCTTGGATAAATGCTAAACTCAATGAATGAGGGAAAACACTCCATCCCTCCCCAGTTGATCCATCTACCTTGGTCAGGATAAGTTAATGGCATGATTTCTATCTCTTCAGGGCCCTGTTCCTACCAAGATCAGATATCATTGCATCTGGATCTATACTCAGATTGAATTTTCTTCAAATCTACATGATTGTTCTCAGTAGGACTTAATGGTGATGGTTGTGGAGTGATTTCAATTAGAGGACATCTCAGTTATGCCTGAACTATAAAGGCAATTTTTGTAAATTTTGTAAAGGTTGACTCTTCTCTAACTTCTTTGATATTGCTCTACAATTTCATGTGTAAATTCCCTTTGTCTCTAAACTGTATGATATTCTGCCTTATCTCCTTCAACCATTAATGTGAAAGTGCAAGAACTATTGGCCTCTCATTGGTGTTTTGTAGAGATCTACAATCTGCATGATTGTATCTCTTTTGGCCTATGAATGGTATATAAGTGAATCTTCTTTTTCCTTGTGTCATTCATCTAGGTTTTTTGATTTGCATGTGATTTTTAGATTAAAGAAAGTCTGAATGTGTATATCTTTCGATGTCATGATGGTTCAATAGTGCATGTATGGGTAGAGATTGGTTCAAACACTCTATTTTGGTGCATCACCCCTTTAGGTTAGAATAGGTATATTTTCTTTTCATGCATCCCTTCTCCCTTTTCTTCTCCAAGAGTAGTTAGGTGCACCCTGATAGTAAAGGAAGCCGAACTTCTCTGGAGACTCAACCTCACAGTTCAAGTCCCATAGCTTGGAGGTTGGTTCCATGTTTCATAAGGTTGTCCTTAGGTAAAAACTTTGGACGTGGGTGCAAAATTTTGTGACAATAGTGATTTTAGAGATATATGCCTTATCATGTAATATCTCATAATGATAATGAGATAGTGTTAATAATCAAACTATATTTAATTGAATCAAGTATACTAGTTGTGATGATTACATTTTGGTGATTTTGATCTAAGGTATGTAATCATAACTAATTTTTGTGTTGGTTGATTTAGCAATATAGATTCAACATTTCGTCATTATGATAGGAAATGGATTATGATGTGGTGCAAAATGTTAAATTGATTATGATGATTTATGATTAAATGTGATATGCAGATTTTGATATTTTAACATTTTGAATGTCTTATTTGAAATGATTAAGTAAAGGAATTCCATTGAATTATGTCAATATGGATCACGTAAGATTTAAATTCATATTCATTTATGTTATGTATTTTATATGACCTTATTGGACTACTGATGCTTGAGTTTAGTGTGCAGGAAATGGCACCATGGAAATCTTTGGGGGAAACAAGGTCAAAACATATGTGACATGGTTTAGCTAAGGAAAATGTTTGAGAGATTCAAAAGCCTCATTGTGATGTATTTTATTTTGTAAATGTGAGTTTGTTGCATGTGGAAATGTTTAATCATTAAGATGCATTAGGGGCATGTCATGGTGATGTTGAATGTGCTTTAATGTGTCACTTGACACTTTTGGACTTTGTGTGTAATTGACATGTCATTTAGGGTTTTGATCATGGTGGAAATTTATCCTATTAATGAGTAAGTAAACCCAATTTACAAGGGGTAGGATGGGTTACAATCAAGGAAATTTGTATTTGGACTTGGCTAGGTTTTTGAGGGGGTAATTAGGTGGTCAAGTGTCTTTTATGTTAAAATAAGTTACCCATATGATAGTATATAAAGTTAGGGACCTAATTTTGACCATGTGAGAGCCTAGAAAGCTTAGGGGACCCTTCACCCATGCATTCTTCCATAAATTCAAATTTGGATTTGTCACATGTGTTTTCTCCCATGTTCCAACTAAGTCAATTATAGAAAATTTAGAGGGAGACAAGTTTATAAGAGGAAGTGGCTTGGTGTATTTGCTAAAATAGTTAGTGGGAAGGCCTTATTAGAGAGCCTTGGTCAAATTGGTGGGTTGTTCACCCACTCTCTAAGTTTAGAGATAGTTAGGGTTTTGGAGAGAGATTAAGGGAGCTCTAGTACAACTATCATTTCCTTTAGCTTGGACCAAGGTTGGAGATTCAAACCATGTTCTTTTCCTTTTTCTTTTAGTATTGCATAAAAAAAATCTAAAAGTATGGAGAAATGGTTGTGTGTTCATGCAATGTTGTTGTGAAGCTTGTATTGAAGGATTTAACATTGTTTTGTGATGTTGTAAATGTGTATTGTGTTCTTGTAAATCTCTTGGTTTTCTTTCTTGAATTTTCTTGTTTACTTTGGATGTTGAATGTGATCATGGGTGTGAAGGCTTCACTCACACTTGGGAGGGAAGAGAAGCCTTGGGTGAAGGGATTAGTTGGACTCAACATTATAGTTGAGAAGATTTATCTCATGATGAGGAGTTTTTATTTTCTCATGGAGAATAGGCTCCATTGAAGCCATATACCTTTGTTGTTTTGGGAGATATAAGGGGTTTTGTTTGTAAGAAGGAGGATATTTTTATGATGGCCTTGAGAGGAAAATGCAATTGCAGTATGATGTTTATGTTTGGTTATGGAATCTCCTCTTTGAAGAGTCCACCTTCACCCAATGTGAAATGCTTCCAATTGTGAATCAATGTGTAAGGCATGGGAGGGAATTCTTTTGTGTTACTTTTTGTGTTCATGCAATGACAAGTGATGTTTGTGTATATCCCATTTGGACCTTGTTTCCCTTTCTTGGTGGGTGGCTTCTTAGAAGCTTAAGATGGGTGGTGACCCTCCATAGTTCTTGTGTTGCATGCATTGTAGGTCTTGTGCTCCATGGATCAATAGGAGCCGATCAAAGTTGGTCATTATGTTGATGTAACATGAATAAGAAGCTTGTCTTGTGCATTTTCCTTGCAGGGGAAAACCCCCCATCCTATATACCTTGTTGAAATGTATTTTGAAAGGTAGAAGTGAAGGATTTTGTAAGATGTTAGTCTATAATGCATCATTACTATATTATCTTTCAGCTGCATGCAAATGAGATGAAATATTGATGTATCATTGATAGGTGTACTTGCAATGTATCATGAAATTACACCAAGAAGTTTCTTTCTATACTCAATTTTCATTGAAGACAAATAATTAGGTTTTTGATGGTATCTCAATATAGAATTATGTAATGACCTAGGAAGTATACCCCAATGTGCTTTACATTGTAGAAGATTTTCATTATGTAATTCATTCAATATGTCCACAGCTACAAAGAACTTATGATGACATGAGAGGTTGGATTTCATAGTTAGAACTGTTGATTTACTCAACTTTGGGTAAGATCTCTTAACTTTGTATAGCTAGCAATTAAAAAAAACACAGCTCCAAAGTTAAATTCCTTAGTCTCAAAAGACACTCATAGCCAACTAAATGATATACATGACCTCAACAACCTTAGTAGATGGCTAATCCTAACATTTAAATCCAACCTTATGGTCCTACAAATTTTTTAAAGGAAAGAACTAAAGGATCCTACTTAATAAAATCAATGGAAGGGCCCAAGGATATGAGTCTAAATAAGAAGGTTGGAAGAGTACATTAAACTCTTTGGAAAATGTATGTGAAGTGAAAGAAAAATGTATGGGAAGTGAAAAGAAATTCACTTCCCAAATACAAAGTGATAAAATAGTCTTAAGATATTTTCCCTTGATTTATTTTCCCCATCAAACAATAAATATATATAAATCCTATAGTGCCTCCCTATAACCTAAGGCTACCATGATTGGTTCAAGTTTTGATGGGTCAACTCTATGTCCCATCACAACAATATTCTTATACATTCTAGCAACAAATAACATCACTAAAAAAAAAGAAAGAACAAACAAACAAACAAACAAACAAACATATAAATTTAAAAATAGGGAGAGTGATTTGTAACTATACTTAAATAGGATCTTTAATTTTCTAAGTGGCTTAGGAGGGAGAGAGGTCACATGACCCCACATCCACCTTCAAGTGCACTTCTCTAGGCACTTAGGAAGAAATGCCTAGGAGGGACGATTGGACTCTCACATCCACATCAACTGACAACAACTCGTGTGTAGTTCCACCCAATGTAGCCCTTCAATTTTCCCTGCATGTGAATGTGGCATACATATTTGGTAATCAAGTTATTGGTTAAATAGTGACATAGGGTTTAAAGTGGTGTAGAAGGGGGCTTAAATATTAAATTTCATTGGGACTAGTCATTTTTAAATAGGCATGTCAATTTTAGGAAATAGGTGGTGGTAAGGGTCACTGGGAGGTAGATTAAGTGGGTGTAAAGTGTGAATATATTTAGTTATAGAGTTGTGAACATTTAAGATAGGTGTGAATAGTGATGTTTAGGATGATGATGATTAATATAGTAGTAAGGTGGGGTGTAGATATGTGTAGTTACATGTTAAGTGTAAAGTATTAGGAAAAGGGGATAGTAAAGTAGGAACATAGTAAATAAAGTTAGATTTTTAGATCCTAAACTAAATAATTATGTTTTGGATTAAATGTAAGGTTAATAGTGGTTAGGTGGGGGTAAGATAACATGAATGTATATCAGGATGGGATTGGTTACTAGGTTTAATAAACAAATTTTTTATTTAGGATTAGGAAAGTTTATGTATAGTCTAGTGGAGAAGTGGTTAGAATGAAAATAAATATTTGGAAATAGAACAGTAACTTTTAATTGTATTTTTATTTTAATTGTCTTATTTATTTATTTTCATTAAATAATAGTATGATTATTATTTCAGGATAAAGGGTTGGTAAAGAGCAATACATCATAGTAACTTGGAGAAAAAATAATTGGTAATTGAATTAAAATACCTAGCCATAAGATATCTATATTAGTTGGAGTTAACAAAAGAAAAAATGTAAGATTTTTAGTAAAATAGTCATACCTATATCATAATAAACTAAAATAGAATGTAAGGAGTTAAGATGGTACGACTTGTAATCAGAACATCAAGGAAAGTCATGAATATTTTCACATTCACAAACGATTGAAAATTATTGCAACTACATTGATAAAAACCTTGTACCTCACATACGTAATATCTTAGTTCAAGGATAGGATGTGGATTTGACATGAGAATATTGTCTACCTCTTATGTTATAACCCAGATTTCCAACAAATGGTAGAAAACTAATTGGCTTCCCATGGAAAATTGAAGTACTAAATTTGAAATGAAAATAAATTCTTCCACATGTACTAAAATTAATTAGCTCCAACTCAATGATTGGTTAAATTAATATTCTGATATTCTTAAGGGATATGAGTTGTTATACTTCAAGCACACCTTAGGTCAATAGAATATTCATAACAAAATATAAATATATGTGTATGCACTATCTTTTAGTTCACATTTCAAATTTTTTTGGTTGTGTTTTGCCTTGTGAAAGTTAGGGCATGACATTTCTCATCATATTTTAATTTTACCTTGTAGTTATGCATTTTTTATAGCATTTGTGTCAAAAAAGGGGGAACGCAAATGCATATCATATGTAAGGGAGAATTGTATATACAAAGGGGAAATGGATGTACAAATATGAAACATGTATATACAAAGTAGAAAATATACTTACAAAAACAATTTTGAAAAATAAAAAATAGAGTTAGAGGTTATTGAGCAATAGAAACATCAATAGACACAGAGTTTGAAGACCTAGATTGTTAGTAGGGAGAGTTTTGACTTATATTTTGAGTATTCAAATTTTTGATATGATAAGTGTTTTTGTCACTAATTCCAAAGGAGGAGATTGTTGACCTTATGATCAAATCATTTATCTATTAGTGACTCAACACTTAGTTTACATTGCTACTGAGCTCTATAGTTGCTACCGAGCTTATCATACTATTAGTAATGTAAAGTAAGTGTTTTAGTTGCTACCAAGTCAATCATTTAGATTGTAGTTCATGCCAAGCTTCAAAGTATCTACCAAGAATTTGAGACATAGTATAGTGTTAACCAAGCTCTATAGTGTAAGTTGAGTTTATCAGTGTTTGCCAAGCTTGTAGTGTTAACAAAGTGAATGAAGACAATGTTGACCAAGCCATGTAGTGTCAACTGAGTCTACCAAATTCTTTAGTGTTCACCAAGTCATCCATTTCTGACTAACTTCTTATTACCCTAAGTGATCAGTATGGACTAAGCATCTACATCAATTAAGTGCCAGAGTTTTTTGAGTATTGACAAGTGTTGCCATGTGTCAGAACATCACCCAAGTGGTCTTCAAATCCCAAGTTACAAAAATGAGCTAACTTTGTGAAGATTGTTTGAATTTGGTATTGTAGGGGAGAGGACCTAGTACTTGAATGCATTCTAATAGTTGTGATAGGAGTTGTTCACTTAATACCTACACTTATTGACTTTATGTCTAAATTTTTTGATAGCATTGTACCAATACTTGTGACTTTAAAGTTGTTAGTACAATGCTAAGTACCCAAAATTGAATAAAATGTACCCTTAGTTATAAAAACTTAACGAATAATGTGCTGCCACATCAGTTGTTTAACTATGGGTACTCTTTATGTACAACCATTGGTCTCACTTTTTTTTTGGGCTGTTTTGGACAACTTGGAAAAAAGAATACTAATGTGGCATCATAATGTCTGACATGGACTTGAAACCTTAGTTATAATTAGATGACTCACCAAATAAGTTGCTATAAAAAATTGGGAGCAATTTGAAATTTTTACATAGGGTTTTGATACGTGCAAAGTTAGGGTGTTCAAGTACTAGGTCTTCTCCCCTAGCCTACTCTAGAAGGCAATAAATTTGATTGGTATGTATGTAATGCATTGTATCATATCCAGATAAGTATGAAAACAAGTAGAAGAAGTAGATGAATATGAATTAAATAAGGCTACAAGCAATATAAGGAAAAGTAGAGACTTATCAATCATAGCAAGGTGATCATTGTTATTCAAAGGAGCCTCATTCAGAAAACCAAGTTGTAGGTTAGAGATCAGGCATTGATTCATCTTAACAGGTGCATTAGTCAAATCCTTTAACAAAATGGACTTAATAGTCTCATTCCAAATCTCCTAACAGAGTACATATTTCATTGTATGTTGTAAATCCTTTCACAAGGTGGACCTAATAGTTGTTATTGCTCCTAATAGGAAAGATCATCAGAAGTGATCAATTGTAAGCTCTAAAAAGCTAACTTTATACTACATTAATAAAGCTTGTGGTTATCATCTCCACCCTAGTTTTACTTGCTATTTTGAAGGTTTCTAGGTTACCAAATATTGTATCAAGTGTTATGAATGTTTTATTGGTTTTAATCTTTCATGTATGCAATTAGATCAGATTACATGGTGAATTTTTAATTGGTGAATTAAAGTATAAGTTTTATTGGTTACTGATTCACCCCCTCTTCTCAGTCACCTAGTCTATACTACATTTCCAACACCCTATACCCAATAGAGTCACCATTTTGTTGGCTTCTGATTTAATAATTTTTGAATAACCCAATGATAAGAACAAATATATCTAGGGTGTAGATGATTCCCATGTTCAACACAACTATTCAGACATTAGGGCCAGCTATAAGGCTAAAATCCTTCTTCACTTGAGGCTCTACAAAGCCTAGGTGGGTCAACCTTAGATTCTATTATGTGACTAGTGCAAAAACCATAGATCAAAATCTATAAAAAGATGATTAAAAACCCCAAATACTTCTATACTTATGTAATAAAAGAGGTATGGAAAAACTAATAACATGACCTATGCATTGACAAGCTAAGTGAGGGCTAACCTTTTTAGCTCTACAACATGAAAGGGAAAAGATATTGATTATAAATAGATATCAACATAACCCACATATGAGACAATAAGAAACATGGTTGACCCTCTAACTTATCAATGCCTTATCTATTGGGCATTCCATAAATCACAAACATACATCAATGATATCAATGATACATCTCATACATCAAGATATTAGATCTACCAATTCACCTTGAGAATCAAACATCTATGCTCAAAATGAATCTCATATTCATAATATCCTTCTTATGGAACCTACAACCCTACCAAGATAAGTAAGAATTTACTTGATTCCTTGAATCAATAGAAAGCCTACCAAGACATACAACTTTAAGGAGTTACAACTGGATTTAAGCTCTTTGTTCATCACAAAACATTGTAGACAATAGATATAGGAGAGGAAAATCATAACGAAACTAAAATACTTTGCTTCTCTTTATTCACCTTGAAATAAACACATAAAATATGTATGAAATAACTCATGAAACAACTAATAGATCATAACTTTCACTAAAAAATCCATTAATGTTGTTCATACAAGAGAAAAATGTTGAGGATGTCATCTTTGCGCAATAGATTAGAACCTACTAACCCTACAAAAAGTTATAATAAGAGAATAAGCAGAAGAGGAAAAAATCTCAGATCTGATTTGAAAACTATCAACTTTTCACTTGAAAATCTTCCACCCACTACTTGCAAAACATTTCACCTCTTCCATTTTCCAATTGAAAATAAAATCTAATCTCCCTTAAAGGAGCCAAATTTGCAACTAAATTTTTTTCCAAAATTCTTGCCAAAGGTTTTCAAAGAAAAATAACACATCCAATAAAATTTCTACCAAATTTAGTAGATACTCTCTTCACTAGTTTCAGTAAAATTGAATTTGATGCTCCAAGGTAAAAATTGAAAGTTTTGTTGAGAATGCCCCCTATTTTACAAAACTATGAATAATTTTTTTTTTTTTTTTTTGGTTATACCTACACATAAATTGATGGAAAAAATAGATTACTTATCTTCTACCCTTTCCAACGACATATGATACTTGATATTTTGGCTAAAAATGATGTCTAGGGCATGCATTTGAAGTTTCAGGTCAAAGACTGATGACCATGCCCTTACATTGCAACCAATTACCTTTTTATAGAGTTTGAACTTTACAAAATAAACCCAAATTTATTTAAAAGGCCTCCATGTTCAAAATTAAGGAAAATAATAGAAAATTATTATTTTGGAAATCTAAATTTTTTCTCTTATTTGAATTTGGGTCAAACTTGGTCAACTCCTTTGTGTCACATGTCACTTTTTCATTAGAGAATCCCATCTACACCATCATCCTCATCATCACAACCAACTCACCCAAGATGAGTCCCATGTTCCATGTGGAAAAATTACATATCTTTAGAGGTTTTCACATAGTTAGGCTCCTAATTGCCCCAGGGTTATGACCAACTGGTACTAGTTAGTTGTAACTCCATGACGGTTTTCTTTAACTACCCTAGAGCTACGCTTAGCTACTAGCAATTTTTGTTACCCTCAAGAAACATCCCATGCCAATACTTTGATTTTTCCATCTAGTTACAAAATCATCATTGAGCTGTTGGATCAAAATTTCCTCATCATGCACTCATTTAGACTGGGTCCCACTCATGAGCTCTCTCTCTTTGTCATTAGCAATTTCCTTTGACATTTAAATGTTGAATGATGTTATATTTAAAACACTAGAAAAACTATTTCACATGTAATGTGGGATAATTCACTCTATTATTCCTTGGGCTATGACTACAAATGTGCCTCCTTCATGAATGGCCTCCATATCACCCAGAGCCATGTTTATTGATTTACACTTCATGATTGATAGAATCCCATTTGTAGTCAATGTTACTTCATTTATTCACCAAGATTGTGTGGAATTTAGTAAATGAAATGAGATGCTTCTTGTTTCTCTTGAGTTTTCACTATTGCTTCAGAAGGAACAATCAACAATCAAACACTTTAAATTTATAATTGCAATCAAGAAAATAACCTATATTTCAAATGCATATAAATCATAACTTCCACCATCAAATCATGCATACATCTTTATTTTAGCTCCCCTATCTTATTTTCCACATTCACATCTCTGCCCATTGGTGCAACCAATTTTAATCTCCAAATACTACATTGAGGATATCTTCATCTATGAAATATGTATAGGTCACAATAACTCTAAATAAATCCCACTTGTCTACGCATCCAAATTTAAAGAATAGGTGCATGGAAGTCCCTCTTAAAATATAGAACCAGTTTGTCTTGCTTTTGATTTTTCTAAGTAAGCATATTGGGAAAGACATCTAGCATATGATGCTCAATCTTATGCATACACAAATCTATGAGAGTTAACATCAAATACACATCCAAGCTCATTCAATTACAAAATGTACAAGCATTCTTTGCTGGCATATTAGAGGAATGTTGATGTAATCTATTTGTGCCATTTGGTATCTAAGAAGAATAATGCCTCTGATCAAGTGTCATATGACTCAATTAATAGCCTTTGACACTCACACCATCTCACAACTAGGAAATTTTCATAGCAAGACATTTGAGACACATCTTCTCCTTTCTACTATGTTTTTGAAAAACCTTTTAAATTTGATTACTCTTTAGTTCGGGTGCAGACCCATTTTGAATCATCCCATCCCCAAGTCTTGGTGGATAAAGTAGAATAGCTTCTTTGGAAGAAACTCTCACAACTAACTTTTAATCAGCCCCTTCCATCACGGGACATTTTGTAAGCATATAAGGCTCTCACACACTATGTGCTTTCAGGGAACAATTAGAGATCCCACTTGAAAATGTAGGGCTCTACTGTTATTAGTAGACCTTTCAAAAATTGTCCATACCAGCTTTAGCATCCCCACTGATTTCAAGATTTAATGGAAACAAGACTAATTCGTACTCATCTTTAGATTTTTCCTTTCAAAGTATTTTATGATCCACAAACATTGAGTCCTAAGCTACACAATTAGCTTTGAAAATTGAATAGGTCCTTTAGTGCCTTCATCTATGCATTATCATTTGATTTGAAGCTATATCAAATCCAAAAAAATGTAGGCTCTTATTTTACTATAGGATTTTAATAGCTTTGAAATACCAAAGTCACAAGTTTCCCCATTTTTAATTAAATTTTGATTTCACTCTTTATAAAGTGCTTGCAAAATACTCAATATGTGAGCTCGTAATGATGAATCTCATCCATTGCAACTTTTCCTTTTTGATTTGATTGAGGATGATGTTAGGCCTTGATGAGACATATAAGAAAACATAACCACTTTAACTTATTTAGACATCTATATCCTTTAAACATTACTTAGCCATTTGACAAAATTAGTCAGGCCCCAAAGTGAGTTCAACTCATTTTTTTTACAAATCAAATAACCAATACCTCAATTTTATCGATCCAAACTTATTATATGGATATGATTTAGATTCAATTAGTAATTAGTCAATTAAAATTCATCTTTAACCTTTTTTTTTGCAAATTATCAATCACGTGTCAAGAACCTCTAAAACTAGCTTTAAAAACTACTAATGCACCCAACCAAGCCTTGAAACCCTGTATTGATGTTCTCTAATACACACTCTTTTAGCTTTCAAATTCTTTAGTCTTGAAGAAATTTGGGTGAAAAGATATTGACTGTCAAAGTTTCTTACTTCAAACTATCATGCAAACAACCATGTCAAGGACAATAAATTGCATTCATATTTTTCCCTAGAAATAGGTCAAATAGACACATGGGGAAATAAATTCTAGGCATTGATTCATTTTCATGTGAAGAATATAAGTCTATGATTTAGGATCATGATGAATAACTAGGAAAATTTGGCAAGTATTCAAAGTTGGCCTTTAGGAAATACAAGACTGAACAACATATCAAAACAATAATTTTTGCATATGGAATAGTCCTACAAAGGAATGCAAACAGATTCATCAAGATTTGAAAACTGGCACATTTGAAGTATCTTCAGTTTAGAATATATTAGTGAAACCCATTTGGTCTCATATATCAAAAATTTAAAATTTATAATACCTTGAACATGCCTTCTGATCAATCTGCACTTTTAGATACCAGTAAAACTTTAGAAATTGCATTTGGAATCATATTTGAAAACTAATCAAATGGATTCTTCATAGGGTCAAATATGGAACATAGCATGTTTCTAACCACTAGAATGCAATTAAAAAATAAATTTATCAATAGGGCTAACTAGGTCAAAGTTATAACTAGTTAAGTAGGGCTTCCCAGAATACATGACAATAGTGAACAAGCATCTTTGAGGGATTCAAAACCTAGTCAAAACATATCAAAATGAAGTGAAATAGAAAACATAGTTTCTTATATATACATAATAGAAAGTCCCAAATTTAAAAGTCATGAAAATTTACTGGGTACAAGATATTCAATTGCAAACTAGGTTTCTTGTTACTATTTGACACGTCAAAAATGCAGATTTGAGCAATGCTCAAAATGACACTTCAAAAAATAGTTTAGAAATGAAAATTATCATCATAGAAAACATGCATATGTTTAATGAAAGGTGACAAACAATTCAAAAAAGTCATAGGTCTCAAAATGACAATTGAGTACATATGCATGAAAAGCTTTTATAGGGGCTCAATTAGCAAAGTTTCTCAATATGGTACTCAAAATTCACTTGCAATTTTGAGTCCCATAAGTGAGGAAATGTGATTCACCATAGATTTAATATCTAATTGTTAATATATATAGGAAAATTAGCTATGCATAGAGCTTTCTCTAGGATCTCTTTATGCAAAGGAGACAACTCTAGCAACTCAAAGATGGAAATTTGTGCGGGAGTCCATTGTAATTGAATCACAAGGTTAGAGCTAGAGATAGTGGGTGGAGCCACTTTTTTGGAAGATAAGGAATTTTTGGGGTTATTAGCCAATTTAAGAACAACCATATATTTCCTCAGAGTGACAATGTTCAAAGTCTCACCATGTGATGAATCTGCCACCCTAAGCAAAACTGGTGGTCTAGCATTGTCAGATCGCCAAAAGGAGTTGTGAAATCTCAAGACAATCATATGTTGCTCATCATTAGTGTCATAGTTGGGATATTCATCAAATTTATGTCCCATCATGTAAATTATTTCACTTATGGTCTCAATCATGTTGATTATGTTGTCTATGTTGGCATAAGCATAATTGATCTTAGCATCATGACTTTTCTTGTTATTGTTTGATGCCTCTCCTTTCTCATACTTAGGGATAGGATCCTTAAGAGCCTTATAATCCAAGTTATTTTCTAAGCTATCCATGAAACCCTTTCCTTCATCAATGAGGGCTTGTATAACTCCCTTGAGTTTGAAGAAATTCTTAGTATTGTGAACCTTGTTTTGATGGTAATTACAAAATTGGTCATCTTTCCACCAATTGGGTTTCACAAGCAGGTCATAAGGTTGGGAGTTTTCAAGTAGTTTGATAATCTTATTAGTGAGAAAATTTTTCAAGACCACTTAATATGATTCAACCATTGGGGTGTAAGTGTGTTTGGGTTTACAAGGTTTCTTAGCCTGGTCGAAAGATTGTGTCTTTGAGGTCTCCTTTTGCTTAACAACATAGGTAGAATTGGATAAGTGAAAGGATGAATCCTTAGTCTTAGAAGAATCTAAAACTCCATCATTGATCACATAATTTTTTTTTTTGCATGGCTTACTCTTATCCTTGTCATTTCTATTGCCATTTTTATCCTTGCTTAAGATGTCTCCCATTTTTACAGCAACATCTTCAATATGATAGGAACTTTCAACCATGTCATTGAAGGTCATAAACAATTATTTCCTAAGATCATAATACAATTTAGGAAAAAGTGCATCGAAAAAGCAAAAAATCTTCTCAATCTCATGAATTTGTTAGAGATACCTAGAATGTAGTGATCTCCATCATTGTAGGTATGTGGCAAACTATTGTCCTTATATTTGTTTTATGCTGAAAATATCCAACATAGTGATAGGGTGTTGCATATTATATGATTATTTTTGGATGAATCGCTACAAAACTTCATCAAACATTTTAAGAGGAGACAACAACTTGGTAAATTATTCCATAGCTTGTCCCCTTCAAGTCCTAGGAAAGAGCCTTATGAGGTATGTGTCCTAATGCATGAAATCCACACCGAGAGCATAGAAGTATCGTACATGGTCATGCAAGTCACCATTTCCATCATATTTTTCATACTTGGGAAGCTTTATATCCTAATGAAATGTCACCATGTAGAGACTTCTATTGAATGAGAGAGTACATATGGTTTCCACAAAGGAGGTTTTGAGTGGCTCTCTTACCATTTTCATTTGGAAAATTTGACTTTGAAGCTCTTGCATTTCTTTCCTTTGGATCTCAACTTTAGTTGGTTCTATTTTTTGAATGATCCTTTGGACATCATAATTACAAGGGAGTTTCCATCCCCAAGAAGTCATGTATTGAAAATAATAATCTCCATTTTTTTCAAAGGCTTTAATCTAAAGTTTTTGGAGCAACTCATATTGTTGGAATCTCATGAGACCCTTGCCAGTAATCTCATTATCTACCTCACTCTCATGGTGTGATTACAAGGGTTTGGGTGGTGAGGAACATCATGTTGTGTGTGTCCTTAGAGATCTTGGTAGAGTGTTGTTCCCATTGTTTTCACAAGGCATATTTTTCATTAATAGATTTCTATAGTTTTTATGAGCATGTCTATTCTCAAAGTCATGTTTATGAATACTAGTTTCAACACATGGGTGCGACATTTACCTAGTAGTTATGTACCTAGATTCTTCTAATATTTCTCTATCTAGCCTAGCTTATTCTTCTCTAAGTGTAAAGAGCTCTTCTAGGTTGAAATTCCTCTCCTTGGGGTAGTGTTGTTCCCATTGTTTTCTCAAGGAAGGTTTTTCATTAATAGATTTCTATAGTTGTCATGAGCATGTCTATTCTCAAAGTCATGTTTATGAATACTAGTTTCAACATGTGGGTGAGACATTTCCCTAGTAGCTATGTACCTATATTCTTCTAATCTTTCTCTATTTAGCATAGCTTATTCTTCTCTAAGTGCAAAGAGCTCTTCTAGGTGGAAATTCCTCTCCTTGGGGTTCATGGTGAGAGAAACACTATTTGTAGCCCTAGAATTGTCAAAGGGAGTATCAAAGAAACTATCAAAATGGTAAAGTAGATTATGTCGAGTAGTGGTGTTAGCCTCTTCCTCTTTATCAAGGATAGTTTCTTCCTTAAAGAATTGCTTATGAGGATGTCTAGTAGGAGTGGAAAATTTCTTAAAAGTAAAATAAGGACAACTTCCTTGATCAATTTGGAGTCTAGTTGCAATCAACATGTAAGGG
The DNA here is from genome assembly GCA_028749045.1 of Cupressus sempervirens. Lineage (NCBI taxonomy): Eukaryota > Viridiplantae > Streptophyta > Pinopsida > Cupressales > Cupressaceae > Cupressus > Cupressus sempervirens. The sequence goes on from CM053793.1 coordinate 690,490,887, forward strand.
TAAGCCTTTAGCATAGTAAGACAACACAAATCCTTTTAGAATAGAAAATTTTATAGCCAAAATGTTCACTTGTCAAAAGAGAAAGTGAAGAAAATAGCTTATCTAAAGTGCTCAAGAATTTATAGAACTAGTGATTCCAACCAAGAGTTGGCAAGAATCCTAATAGAAAATAGATGAGAGAATAGAGTAACTGAGTTTTTGACAAGTGAGCAATATAGACATTAAGTTGATATCTGAGAGACCAAACCCATGTTTTAATCTTAATATAGTACCAGACATGGAGGTTTTAGACAAGATTGTGGTAGGACCAAGTACAAACACCCCAACTTCATCTAAAATACAATCTGAATTCAATTATAAAAGCAATAGAGATCAAGTGATAGTTTATAGAAAACTAGATGATATTACATCAACACATTTTATTGTATAATAGTTTGTATAATAGGTGGACAATACTTTGCAGACATGTAATACTTTATAGTAAGTTGTATGACATACTATAACATAGGAGGGTGACAAACTTTGTTAAGTAGTGTGATACAATTGGAAATCTAGAAGTATCGCACAATATTTCTCTAAATAGTTGTGCAATAAATGTTTAGAAGACTCTATAAATGTGGCTTAGTGCCTAAAATATCTATGTTTCAATTAAAATTTTGGGAATTTTAGGGAAAAATGCAATTGTGATAGAGGAATGTTTCAATTTACAACATTAGATAAAAAGCTTTAAAAATAATTGGGGATACAAGCATATGTCTTCAAATAATTAAACAAGGGAAAAAGAAACCTTGTGAACACAAGCATTTGTGAAATCTCAAAAATTAAATCCTATGAATGCTAACATCATGTGTATGTTCAAAATGTTTTCATGGGTCTCACAAATTCAAAAACATGACAAGCAGAACTACCTAGAGGTCACAACTCATTACTCAACAGCTTGGCCCACGCTTGATACCCCCTCCCCTCGCATAAAGTGGTGCCATTAACAAAACCAAAGGGACACAAATGGTGAGTATAAAAAACTTGTGGTGATCTAGGTAGTCCACTAGGATTGATCCTTGCACTAGGATGTTGAGCAGATAATAAGGGAAGCTTCTAATCCTAAGGTATTTAAAAAGGTCCTCTTGCACTTGATAATAGGACACCTATTAGAAATATAAGGTAGGCAATGTTATTGAGAGGGGAGGGGTGAATTAGGAAACAATAAAACTTTATCTTACTTCACCAATTTATCCTTCATATAATATTTTGATATAATTTCATGCATGAAATAATGAAAGCAATAAAACACTCATAACAATTTGACACAAGATATGGTGACCCAAAAACCTTCCAAATAGAAAGTAAAACTGGGGTGGGGATGATATCCACAAGCTTTAGTACTGTAGTATAAAGTTAACTTGTTAGGGCTTACAATTGACCAATTCTTGATGTTCCTTGTTAGGAGCAATGAGGACTGTGAGGTCCAACTTTATAAAGGATTTACAAACATACAATGAAGTATGAAATTGGTTAAGAGATTTAGCAAAAGAATATTAATCTTACCCAATTAAAGGATTTGATTGATGCACCTATTAGGATGAACCAATGGCTGATCTTTGATCTATAACTCTAATTTTCTAAATGAGATTCCTCATATTAAAATGGTCACCTAACTATGATGGGTAAATCTTTGCTATCACTTAAACTACTTGTATCCTTCTTCAATTCGCACTCTTGCTCATCATATTCTTCTTTTTATACATTCTTAGATATGATACAATAAATTACATATATACCAATCCAAATCACAACTTATTAGAGTAATTTGCAATACCAATTTCATCATAGTTCATAAAGTTGGCCCAACTACTATAACTTAGGTTTTGAAGACAAACTCTATGATGTTTAGATACTTGGAAAACATTGTGAATGCTTGGAAATCTTTGGCACTCTATTGAACTTGAATCTTGGTCCATACTAATTACTTCCAAGTAGTTTGAACTTGGTCAACATTGCGTGACTCAGTGAACACTGAGAAACTTGGTAGCTGCCAAATCACTCAGTTGACTCTACAAGACTCGGTCAACACTAGATTCATATTATTAACATAGTCAGCTTGGTAGATACTATATAACATGGTTAACATACCATAGCTCGATTAACACTATGATCTTCTTCATTTCTCATTAGCCTCTACTATTCTTGATTTGCATTATACATTATTTATAAAGCTTGGTAAACACTATGTAGCTTGACAAATGCTACAAACTGGCTCAGTTTCTTGGTAGACACTATTTTTTGACTACTTGGCTTAGGAAAAATTGAATAACTTAGTTAACACTATAAAAAAAATGATAGGCTCAATAGAAACTATAGAACTTGGTAGCAATGTAATCATTTGAATAATTGTTGAGGCACTGATAGAAAAATTGACCTTAATGTCAACAATCTCCCCCTTTGGAATTAGTGACAAAAACACTTATCAAACCAAAAAAATTGAACATTCAAAACTAAAACTTTCTTTATCAACATTTTTTGTCTTTAGCTTGGTTTTGACATCTTATTGCTATTGCTTGGTAACATACTTTGTTTTTTTGATTTTTCAAAATTGCTTTTGTTGAGATATTTGTTGTTTATCTATACAAGTACTTTCATACTACTATACTACTCCCCCATACATATATCTCTCCTATATACATACATCTAGAGTATAGTAATCTTTTCTCCCTCTTTATAATATACAATATCTTCTCCCCCTTTTTGACATAAATTCCAAAGGTGTATAATATCTATATAATAATACCAAAATGTGATGATAAATCAGAATGTACCTTCAAAAGTAGTGCCATTTTCTTGTCCAAATTCTCTTGTAATACCTTACTTGCATGTAATGCAATCTAAACTTCTACTGATAATTCTTTCATGTGATCAACTATGGAGAAGTTGTTTTCATGGACGAGAGTATTTTCATGCTCAATTTGTTTCTACAATGCATCCATGTTTGGAAGAATCATGCCCTAAATTTCTACTAGTGTGGCCCTTATTACAGCTTCTTCCTTCAAATAATTCTACTTGTAGATTTTTTAGATATATGATTTGTGTATAATATGCAGAACTATAACTTGGATCAAGTGATAGTTGGTGTGCACTTTCCTTCATGTCTTCATCTATCTTGGATAATTTCTCCTTGATCTCCTTTGTGATGATAGATGTATCACTCAATTTTACAAATAATGAAACAACATTATTTACAAAGGTTTCTAGAGTAGCAAGAATGCTAGATAGTTCAACTTGATCTATTGCAATCTTCTATGCAACTTGCTCCAACACTCTATTTTCAAACTTTCTTTTAGCTCTTTGAAGTAGTTTCTTTTGTCCATTCAAGTCTTTATTGAATTTGTGGACAAATTCTGTTAGCTAATCAAGAATAGGTTGAGTACTATCAACCTCAATACTTAGAGCATCAACAAATATGCTCTTTATGTCCTGTAGCACTTGGTTTTTCTTCTTCTTTTCTTCTCAAGCTTCTATTGCTTAGCTCTCTTCTTCATTAATTCACCCAGGGTATCCATTTAATTAGGGGTGATGGTAGAGATATCCCAATTTGGAATAACTATGTCCTTATCTATATCAATTACTTCCTCTTCTTTACCCTTTTCTTTTAGAATGGTTGAAAAAAATTGTTTACCCTTATTTAGAGCTTCAATACTTGGTTGAGAATAGTTCTCAATTGTCATTGCACTAGCTATGGATACACTTGGAATAGAAAAAAATGTAGAAATAGATGGGGAAGAAATAAATATAGAAATGAAACTAACAACAAGAATACCTTGCTATTGCTTGGTTAAGCTTGATGATGGGGGAGCTTGTTGCTTGATAGATTAAGTGTTAGGTACTTTAGTCAATGTAACACTTGAAAAAATAAATCCAAAGCTTGGTTGGGTGCTTGGTATAACAGTGGTATCTACAACCAATTTTGTAGAAGCTTTCTCTAAGCATGATTGCACTAAGGCTTTGCTCAGAGAGTGAGGAAATGAAGCCATGACTGCTACTATAGTTTTCTTTGCATCTATTTACTCAATGCTTTGTATCTTTGGCATACTTCCTCTAGTAGCTTCCTACTCTTCCTTCTCATCATCCAAATTGACATCATCTATTTCATCATCCTTTATTTCTACCTCTTCTTTCTCATCTCTATCATCCTTGTCATCAACATGTACAAAAAAGTCATTGGGTTGATTCAATTGATAGATGTTCTTCCATGTAGTTGTAGCCACCTTCACCACATATTAAATGTCCTTAAGAAATATCAAATATGTGTTTAACTTGAGAGTGAACTTCTTCTAATTTTTCTTCAAGGATTCCTTTATCTCCTTCTTACTAAGACTTGGCATGAGTTGCTCCAAAGTTTTTTCATAGATGTCTTTGGCAGTCTTTTTTGCACTTTCCCATGTAGGCTTTATTTACTTTATAAGTTCATGAAAATTTTTCTAAGCAAGCTCATCTAGTGAGTACTTCCATTTACCTAGTTTAGTCATAATAGTATCCTCAATCTACCTTTTCTCTTCATCATTCCTTGTCTCATATTTGAAAGATTTGAAACATGCCATGCTAGTTCCTTCTTCTATCTTCTTTAATCTTTCTTGAAGTGTAGGTGTAGATCTTTTGAAGACAATCTTCTTGGCTTCATCTTCACCTAACTTCAATTTCTTCCTGGACTTGGCTACCCTTCTTGTGAATACAATAGTGAAGGACTTGATAGGTCTAGTTATAATATCCTTACCTTTCTTCCTAAGAGGTACTTCTTCCTTAGATTTTGCTTCCTCTATTTCATCCTCTTATTCATCATCATCAACATCATCACCTTTTTCCTCAATAAGCATTTGAGGAGAACTTTCTTTGTTTGTGCTTTTCAGTAGATTCTCTACTCTTTTCCTTCCTTTATTCATTGGTTGAGGTAGCTTGATCTCAAGCTCAATTCTTTCCTTTTCCTCATCATATGTTCTAAAATAGGTGATTTGGGATCCACATGATCATTCAATAAAGCCTCTATAATATCCATAGTGTCATCAATGTTAACCTCATGCTCTAGAGGCTTAACCCATTCCACTCTAGGTCTTACTTCCTAAATATATACTTTGTCAAAGTCAACCATGAAATAAATATCATCCTTGTAATATTCTACAAGATTTTTAGGGATCCTAAATCTATTTTGCATCTTTTGTTTAAATTTTTAAAAATAGTTATCCATGATGCTATCAAAATTCTCACCCATTTATGCTTTATACTCATTGATTTGATATAAGATAGGAACATCCTTCCTTTATACTACATTACCTTTGGAAGGGAAAAAAAATTGAATGTAAAAGAATAGACATGTCAAAAGAGAACCAAACTTACATGGATTATTCTTTGACCCCTTGATTGTCTCTAGTTTTTTTAAAACTATTTCAACAATAACTTGGCAAGGTCGAATGATAGATTATTCTTCACCACCTTGTATGCAAGATCAATAGCTTTGTATGATACACTGTTCAACAAACCAAAACTACATACTTTATGTGCAATCACATGTATGCCAAATTTTAGCTCCATGTCTATCACACCATTTAGCTTCATGCCTCCTTCATTCCATATGACAAGAGTCTTCTTGGTAAGTTTTTCCTGACCTAGGGTTTTGGTTGTCTTGGCTTTTTTTAGCATTGGAATCCCAATGATTCTATGAATCATTTTCTTAGTAATTTGAATATGTTGATCCAACCATAATTTCACATTGTGAACATGACTTAGAATAAGTTTGATCCATTTGACTTGAAAGTCTATTAGCATATCTATAATGTGTGTCAAACCCTTGGTTTTCAAATGTCGATGCTTGGGTTTCAATGCAACATTCACACACAATTACTTGAAAACCTCATTCATTTCTAGGATTTTTATTTCCTAAATAGAATAGTGGTATAATGAATGGATATCATACACAAGTAACACCTTGGGTGGAATTTGAGACTATGCACTAGTTGGGTCAAGCACCTCTACAATTGTTGGACTCAACTTGAAATTAAGTACCTTGCAATTGAATCTAGGAACCAACATTTCATAACCTTTCTTTGCTTTGATTCTTAAAGATTCTATGCTCGGTAGGGTTTTTGAAAACTTGAGAATTCTTCAATAATAAATATTAAAATTTCTCAGGGGCCTTGAATTCACTATTCACAAATAGCTCTAGAAATTTGTGGTGAAATGATACATTTGATTTCTTCCTTTTAACAAATTTCCTCTCTTTGATTGCCATTAATGCTTCATACTTCATACTCACTCAGTGATAAGATTTCCTCCACTTGGTTTAGTCTTTAATGCTCAAGAGACATATACAACTTGGTAGAGTCACCAACACTTAGTAGGAACTACCAACTCTATGATTTGAAATAATATGCAACTTGACCTTGCTTGGTAAGGTCTTGTGACCCGACCTTGCTCAATAAGGTCTTTTACTAATCATCATGCTTGGTGATCCTTATGCATCATGAATACTCATATGGATCTTTCTTCTTGCTAGCTAGAGCTAATGTTAGATGACATTCTTATTCACAGCTCCAATGATCTCCATAGGGGACTAATTTGAAATTATTGAACCACCCAACTCATTGACTTGGGTTTCATCCACTTCATGACTTTACTTTTAATTCTCTAGATATTTTGGTACCCATTATTACCTCATTTGTTTTTTGATATTGTTAGTTTTGGCTTTCTTTTCATCTTCAATTCTACTCGTGTTCATATAGTTCTTGGCAAGGTGTCCAAGTTCTATACAAATAAAACATAATTTTGTAGTATCTCTTTTGTTCATATGATGTTTCACACAATTTTCTCTAATGCACCCAAATTCACCACACAGTAGTGACATCTAAACCATGTGTTGTAATCCCTTCCAAATATTACTTTCACAATTTTTTTTATTAGGTTCCAGCTCTTGGTTTTACCTTCTAAAGATTTGTCCTTGTTTCTTGCAATTGTGACATTTATCTTCAAACTTAGGTTTCTATTTGAATTCACTTGCTTTATGACCATGCTTGTTACAACTATAACACTTTCCATTGAATTTTTCTTTACCATTACTCTAGCATTTGTTTGATGTATGACCTATCTTACCACAATGATTGCAAGTAGGTTTTTAGTTCTTTTGAGCTCCTTGCTAATATGATTTTGCTTCTTCTATATATCCTATTCTAGCTTTTCATTTGTTTCTATACTAACTTTATTCATTCAATTGTTTCATGGCATGAAGTTGTGTCTAGAAAATGAGCCAGTGAAGATCACAAAATCAATCATCCACCAAGTCAATGGATACCCTACCCTAGATTGAGTGAAGACTATGTGATGCCAAGCCATAAATGTGATTGAAGAACTTAGCAAGGAAAAGTGGAATAGTCATGGGATTTCAATTGATGTAATTGATGATCTTATTATTGAGTTTGCAGTCTAAGTGATTTCTCAAAAATTCTATTAGTCAAGCCAACTGAATAACATGCCTTGAGTAGCATTAGATTTGGGTTATAAAATTATTAAGAAGGATCAAAGTTATGATTTGGATAAGTTGTAGTTGATCCAACTAACTAAGAATCTAGGAGACATCAAAAAATAAAATAAAACTTCATGTATTTTTGGCTCACTCATATTGTGCCTATTCTTTTATGTAGAAAATTTATTTAGTACCTTTTATGAAGTAGTATGGGATAATACTAGGCCTTTAACCAAGTAGATAAATGGTAACATCGAGTAATTAAGAGATAATTTTGAGACAATTTTGGATGGGTATTTTGATGAATTTAAAGGAAAAAAGAAAAATAGGATGGGAATCCCTAAGTTGATTATTGATAATTATCACAATCACATTTTATTCATGGTGGATACTAATTACACCTATGCTCAGATTATTATGCCAAGGGTTGCATGGTTAAGGCCAATGCAATATGAAGTAAATGTTAATGAAGTGTTTGAAACAATGACAACAATATTATTAGAAAAAATTTACCAAAATGCTGAGCCATTCAACACATATGAAACTATGAAGATCAAGATGATGATGCAAACAAAAGGCCCTAAGATGGATAGGAAGAGAAATAGAATGATTGAATATTTAGAAGGAAAGCTTAGAGAGGCATCCCTACAAATTATAGACGGTGAAGGTGAAGACCAAGAGAGTGATGATGAAGATGAATGTAAAGGGAAAGAATTAGTGGTTGCTAAGCCTTAGGCACCTAAAGGAAAGAAGGTTTTAATTGTTGATCCAAAGGTCAATATGTTTTTGAAGAAAGTGGTTACACAACCCACCTCTATACCTCAAAGAAGAGTGACAAGTCAAGGATCAAAGGTAGCTACCCATGTAGCTACCAAGCCAAAGAAAGGAACATCAAATATTACTAATCTAGTTAAGGGAAAGTCTATCAAGAAGGTGAAACTAGAGGCAAAAGAGACCGAGCAAGGTCAAAAGAAGAGGATGAGGAAGAAGCTTATTGTGAAGCCTAGGGATGAAGAAGGTGAAAGAACATAATATGATTATCTAAGTAGATTTTAGATTGTACCTAGATATCCTTTTTAGGACATAGAAAAGGTATGTGAAAATATTAGAAGTTTAGCAGGCCTTAATGAATTTCAACATGTAAAATATGATTCTTTAGATAAAGGATATAAAGAAAAAGTTGAACAAGAAGTTTTGGACATGATGGTAAACTTTACATATACTTCTATTGAGTTAGGTTAAAAACTACTAGAGGAATTATATAATAAATTAGATTCTAAATAGAAAAGGGCATTGTCTACTGAGAGACAAATAAGGGAAAAAAATCTAGCCCCAAAAATGCCAGATATAGGAAAGCCTCATATTCTATAGCCTTAAGGGATTTTGTAAAGAATTTTGTACCTAAAACTAGAACATATACATTTTTGAGGAATAGAATTGAGGATGTGGTAAAATAAAGCAAGTTGGTGTGGAAGAAGGCATTTAGATTGATGCCACCAATAGTAGAAGAGGAAAAGGAAGATAAGAAAGTTGAACCAAATAATATAAAAGATATATATAATGATGTAATACAATTGGTAGAGACAGTTGAGAAAATGACTCAAGATAAGGAAAAAAAGATAGAGATAATCATCATTGAGGATGAACCCCTTGACAATACTATGCCCAATATGACTCTAGTGTTAATCAAGCCAAAAAAGATAGTGTGTGCCAAGTCAGAACAAGTGGAGCAATCTCCAAAATCTATCAAAGATACTTTGATTGATACATCCAATCCAATAATTGTTTAAATAATTGAATATCCTAAGATTGGAGAGTAAGGAATGAAGTAACATGTAATTGTATCAATAATTGAAACATCTTTTGTTACTGTTGATAGTTGAAGAAAAGAAAAGTGAAGAGCCTACTAAGGGAGATCAAACCACAAAAGGTAAGATTGATGAGTAGAATGCATAAGTAGATAGTTCTACTATTGGTGAGTTACAACTACAAGAGCCAATCCTAGGACCTCTTGTAGAGTGAATTAAGGAGACTTAGACTCTAAGTATTGCAATGACTGAGGAATAGGGTCAACAATAGAAGGAAATAGAGAAAGAGAGTGGACCGAGTGGAGATCCTTTTACATAGTTTGAAGCTAAGATAAGTGGTACACCTAAACAATAGGTGATTATAATTTAGAAGGAGTTATCTTCAACATTCAATTATGATAGTAGAACATAATAACTATAGAGGCTAAGTATATATATTTCATCACACTCACTTTAACTAGCATTTCCAAGCAACATCACACTAAAGAAGAAAATGCTAAAGAAGAAGGAAAAGTCACTTGGAAATCCTATTACATCAGATGAAGTTATAGTGCTCTCAAAGTATGACACTGATAACATAACTTATGATAAAATGAAAATATTGAGAGATCTCTTAGCCCAAATGACCAAACAAAAATAATTGAGAAGGGAACATCAACAAAGACATGCACTACATGAAATAAAAGATTTTTTTGTTGATGCATGTGATATTAAGGATGTTGATGAGAAAGTTTCAATCATCAACCAATTAGTGCATATTGTAGAGAAGACTAATAATGATGACATAGATGCCACTGAGAAGTTATTGTATTGGTATGAGAAGATTTTTTTTGGAGAAAGTGTCAATAGAAATTTCTATAAGGCAAGTTGAAATTTATAACCTTGTAAATAATGTAGGAGTAGTGAAGAATATTCAAATTTTTTACAAGACATTGTGTGATGTACCAAGGTTCACAAAAGATATTCAAGATTAGATTGAAAAATTACAATTAGATATAAATTCTACAAGACATTCTTTAAGCATGGATGCAAGTTCAAGCTCTATTCATTTTAATAGATTGATTTTTTCTCAAGGGATATTGGCTGAATTACAAGTCACATATAGCATAATGGAAGATTACTTGATTTCCATTCAATAAATGTTGATACCTCATTTGGAGGTGATATAGAGATAGTTATCACTAGCAAAGGACAAAGCAAACAGAGATTTACATCTCTCTAATACAGAAAGTCTAGTTGACCTAACTAATTTCAGTTTTGGAATCTATTAGATCAAGTTAGATAATGCACTTACAATAGTTATATAGATTCAAAAACCATTTTTGGACAAGTATGGCTTGACCCATACACCCCATCAACCATGAGTGACAAAAAAAGGGGGAATGTATGTATGTACTATGGAATGCCTATCAAAGAGGAAATGGACATGATCAAAGGTATGACTCTTTGAAAATTTTGTAATGGGTACTCATTTGAAGTCAGAGTTGTTGGAAATATTCGAGACTATGCTAAGTTATTGAGAGGGGAGGGGTGAATCAATAACTTCAATAACTCTTACAATTTCAACTCTTAATCCAACAATCCAATCAGCATTTAATCTTTCTCATATAACCTAATCTAATTACATGCATAAGAAAATAAAAACATGAAAGAATTCATAACATTGTGACACAAAGATTTGGTGACCTGGAAACCTTGTAAATAGAAAGTAAAACTGGGATGGGGATGATACCCACAAGATTTAATATTATAGTATAAAGTTGGCCTATTAAGGCTTACATTGATCACTTCTAATGATCTGCCATGTTAGGAGCAATAAGGACTACTAGGTCCACCTTGTGAAAGGATTTACAAACATACAAATGAAGTATGCAATCGATAAAGAGATTTACAAAATATTGTTAGGTCTACCTTGTTAAAAGATTTGAATGATCCACTTGTTAGGATGAAGCAGTAGCTGATCTCTGATCTACAACTTGGTTTTCTAAATGAGATTCCTTTATGTACTAATCACCTTACTATGATAGATATGTCTTTTATACTCCTTATACTATTGTGGCCTTTGTAATTTTCTCTTTCTACTCTTCTTTGATTATATTTGATTATATGGCATTCACATTCACACACACACATGCTTGGATATGATACAATACATTACATATATAAAAATCCAATTAGGCAATTACAAATTTGGCCACAATAAAAGTTTACACAAATATTAAAAAGTTGGATCAAGTGTAGACACTTGGGCTCTGAAGATTGACTTTGTGAAGTTCTAATACTCGACATCTACTATCAATGCTTGGCATTGTCATGCACTTGGTATATGTAGAAGCTTGGTCCATACTGATCACTCTTAAGTAGTCTTGAACTTGGTCTACACTGGTGATTTAAAAGATATTGTGAAACTCATCATGTAAAATAAATCAGTTATTTACCATTGCATAGCTCAGTAAACACTATAACTATGAGCTCAGTATAAATTGAGTCACTTGGTTAACATTGAGTAGTTTAGTTAACATTGGACTTGCATCACATGAACTGCGAACTCAATAAATACTGCACAACTCAATTTGCACTAGTAAACTTGACATATACTAAGATGCTCAATTTACACTACTAATCTTTACTATAACTTTAACTACTCAGTAACCACTAGAATTTTTCCAAAGGACTTGGTAGGAACGGTAGAACTCGACAACAACTAAAATATTTGGAAAACACTGTTAACTGTACAATACGCTCGGTAGCTATTTACAATCTAAATAAGTGTATGTCACTAATAATAAACTTGACTAATATGTCAACAATCTCCCCCTTTGGCATGAGTGACAAAAACACTTATCATCCAAAATTGACTTTAAAAAGTTTTCTGAACACCTTTTATTCATCACCTTGTGATACTAGCTCAGTAGAGTATAATGTTTTTGAGATTTTTCAGAATTGATTTTGTAAGATATATATCTGTATATGGTAAGGTTCTTTCATATAGTATACTATACATCTTCTTGCTATATACAACATATACTTACTATACATATCTTTTCTCCCCAATTGTTTTTACAACTTATTGCATTTTCTCCCTCATAACTTATATCTTACTCCCCCTTTTTGACATTTATGCCAAAGATTTATTCTATTTATTTACATAGTAATTCCAAAATGAAATAAAAATTCTAAATGTACCTAAAGAATAATTTCCAAAGTTTTATCCCAATTTTCTTGTAGGACCTTACATGTGTGAAGTGCAATCTACACTTCTGCTGACAACTCTACCATGTGGTCTACTATGGAGAAGTTGTTGTCATGGATGAGAGTTTTAGAATGTGTAATGTGTTTCTATAGTGCATCCATGTTGGGAAGAATCATATTCTTTATATCTACCAATGTAGATATAATCCTTGCTTCTTCTCTAAGAAATTTTTCTTGCATATCTATCAAAAATCTTATTTTCTTGAAGTGTACAGAGCTTGAAATAGGGTCAAGTTGCAACTACTGAGCACTTGACTTGATATTTTCATATATTTTGGACAATTTGTCCTCTATTTCCTTGGTAAAATTAGAAACATTACATAGCTTACCAAAAAGTGATGATACATTCGTACAAGATGCTTCCAAATTACCCAAAATTGTAGAAAGTTCTATTTGATAGATAGCTATTTGTTGAGTGATGTGATCCAAAAATTTATTATAAAACTTCTTTTTTTCCTTCTGCACAAGCTTATCCTACCCATCATTATCTTCATTGAACTTCTAAACTACCTCCACTAGTTGATACAAAATTGGTTGTGAAGAATCAACCTCAATGCGTATGGCCTCTGCCAAAATGTTCTTTGCATCCTCAATAATTTTGAATTCCTTATCTCTTTCCTCTCTAAATCTTTTCTATTTGGCTTTCTTCTAGGGGATCTCACCAAATCTCTAGATTTGGTCTAGTGTGAGCTTAGAAATGTCCCAATTTGGGATTACAATTTCCTCATCTAGGTCTATTTCTTCCTCCATGTCTTTTCCTTTTCCCAAAAAGTTTGTGCTTGGTTGAGCCTTGGTCTCAACTATCATTGCACTTATTACTTAGTGCCTAGATTAGAAATAATAGTAGACATACTAGGACTAGCTATAAAAATTGATACTACACTTATTGAAGGAATATTAATAGAAATACCTAAAGAATCCAAAATTGATGTGGATGTGTCAAAAACTATTGTGCTCAAAACTAAAGTAGCCAGCTTGGTAGAAGAGGGAAGAGTCTATAGCTTGATAGATGAAGTGGAGGCCACTTCATTTAGTGATGTACTAAGATGAATATGAGTAAAGAGTGATTGGACATCTAAATTATCACTAGTGGTCACAATCAATCTTGCTAGGGCTAGCTCCATGCTTGATGTTGTCAATAGTTTGCTTGGAGAGTGAGGAAGTGAGGCAATGGCTACTGTAGCTATCTTAATTGGATCAGTTTCCTCATCATCTTGCATTTATTCCTTGGTAGCCTCTTTCCCTTGTTCTTCTTCATCATCAATGTTGTCAAAATGAGTTGCTTCTTCAACATTTTCTTCTTCATCTTTCTCCTCTTTATCATCATCATCATCATATTTTACATCAATAGGAAAATTACTTGGTTTATGTAATAGATAGATATTTTTCTGAGCACTTGTTGCATTCCTTACAACATGTTCAATATCTTTCATCAGAATCAAGCAAGTGTTGAATTTTAGAGTCAATTTTTCTTCATTTTTCTTTAACAACTCTTTTACCTCTGCATTTGATATGCTTGGTATAAGCTACCTTAGAGTTTTCCCATATATGTCTTTGATAGTTTGCATGGAAAATTCTCATCTTGGCTTGATTTTCTCCAAAAAATCATTAGGAATTTGAGAAGTAAGTTGGTTTGGTGAATATTTGCATTTACCCATTTTTTCCATCACCAGATCTTGAATCTACTTCTACTCTTTAGCTACTCTAATTTCATATTTTAATGCTTTAAAGTTTTTTATACTGGCTGCAACTTCTAGATCTTTCAATCTATCTTGGAAAGTGGGTGGGGGTTTTCTGAATATAATGTCGCCTCCTTCCTTGTTAGTTTTCTTCCTAGAGGATCTTCTTGTGAATATTGAAGTGGATGGCTTTGATGGCTTGGTCATAATTACCTTGCCCTTCTTTCTTAATAGTTCTTCTTTCTCAGATTCTTCCTCATCCTCTACTTGCTCATCCTCACCTTTTCCCTTGGTCAACAAAAGGGTAGAACTTGATTTTAGTTTAGAAATTCTTTTCTTTCCTTTGTCAATCTCCCAAGGGAGCTTTATTTCTAGTTCTATCCTAGCTTTTTCTTCTTCATATGTACCAAAGTAAGCATCCTTAGGATCAACTGGTTCATGTACAAGTGCCTCAATGATCTCTTCCATAATTCATTTCAATGTGTCCAAATTCTCCACAATAATGACATCTGCACTAGGTGTTGTAGTCCCAACCAAATATGGCTTTCATAATCTACTCTAGTGGATTTAATATCTTGGTTTTGCATTATGATGACTTGTGTCCATGTTTCTTACAATTGTGACATTTGTCTTCAAATCTTGGATTTTCTTTGCATTCATTAGCCTTATGACCATGTTGATTGCAATTGTATCACTTTTTGTTAAATTTTTCTTTTCCATTGCTCCAAAATTTGTTTGATGTATGACCTATCTTACCAAAATGATTGTAAGTAGGTCTTTGATTCTTTTGAGCTCCTTTCTTGGATGATTCTCCTTCTTTTGTATAGATCCAATTCCTACTTTTCCTTTTTTTCTATAGATATTTTTTCTCATACAATTGATTCATGTTTTCTTGGGATTTCATCATTCTTTCATTGATTTTTCTTTTAGAGTGTAGATCATTTCATAATCTTTCATTTTTAGATCTTACACTCATGATTTCTTCATTTGCATTGAAAAATTGATCAATAAGGTTTGCTTGCTAAAGGGATTGGTTCTGGATTTCATTGTTCCTTCCTTCTATCTCTTCTTTTATCTTGTTCTTCTACTCTATGACTTCACATAGCCTTACTGATTGAATTTCTTATTCTCTTCTTAGTTTTCTTACTTCTTCTTGCAGGGAACCATTCTTTTCTAGGATTTCTTTGATTTCTTCATTGGCTTCATTTGAATTACTTGAATGAAGGTCTTTATTTCTTTCGTCAATGTAGAGATGATCATTCATTTGAATTGCAAGTTCTTTTCTTTTTTTCATGGATTGAGAGAGTTGCTCCTTTGCTTTCTTGATTTGGGCAACAACCATTTCCAAATCTAGCTTCTCATTGTCAATAGCTATGTCAAGTCTAAATATCTTCATGGCCTTAATCTTTACTCAAGCTTTTAAACTTTCTCCTCAAAACCACAATGCTCTAATACCAATTATTAGAAATATTCTATAATATGCTAAGTTATTGAGAGGGGAGGGGTGAATCAATAAATTTGAAAAATTTGATAATTTCAACTCTTAATCCAACAATCGAAAAAGCATTAAATATTTCTAATATAATTTGATGTATTTCCATGCATAAGAAACTAAAAATATGAAAGCATTCATAACATTGTGAAATAAAGATTTGGTGACCCAAAAACCTTCCAAATAGAAAGTAAAATTGGTGTGGGGATGATACCCACAAGCTTTAGTACTGTAGTATAAAGTTGGCTTGTTAAGGCTTACATTGATAACTTCTAATGATCTACCCTATTAGGAGCAATATGGACTGCTAGGTCCACCTTGTGAAAGGATTTACAAACATACAATGAAGTATGCACTTGGTAAAGAGATTTATAAAAAGACTATTAGGTCTACCTTGTTAAAGGATTTGATTGATCCACCTATTAGGATGAAGCAGTAGTTGATCTCTAATCTACAACTTGGTTTGCTAAATGAGATTCCTTTATGTGCTAATGACCTTGCTGTGATAGGTATGTCTTTGCTGCTCCTTATACTATTGTAGCCTCTATAATTCACTATTTTTTCTCTTCTCTGATTAATATTCAATTAAATTGCATTCAAATTCACACATAGCCTTGGATATGATATAATACGTTACATATATACCAATCCAATTATGCAATTTCAAAGTCAACCACAATACAAGTTTACACAAATATTACAAACTTGGCTTAAGTGTAGACACTCAAGCTCTAAAGATTGACTCAGTAAAGTTCTAATACTTGACATCCACTATTAATGTGTGGCATCATCATGCACTTAGTAGACATAGAAGCTTGGTCCATACTGATCACTTTCAAGTAGTCTTGAACTTAGTTTGCATTGGTTACTTGGTAGATATTGTGAAACTCAACATATAAACTAAATCACTTGTTTACCACTACATAGTTTGGTAAACACTATTACCGCAAGTTCAATATAAAATAAGTCACTTGGTTAACATTGAGTAGTTTAGTTAACACTGGACTTGCATCACATAAATTTTAAACTTGGTAAATACTATACAAGTTGGTTTGCATTGGTAAACTCAACATACACTAAGGTGCTTAGTTTATACTATTGATCTTCACTGTAATTGTAACTGCTTGGTATCCACTAGAATTTGTCCAAAGGACTTGGTAGAAACTATAAAAATTGGCAACAACTAAAATGCTTGGAAAACACTACTAACTATAAAATATGCTTGGTAGCTATTTATGATTTGAATGAGTGTCTGTCACTAATAACAAACTTGATTGATATGTCAACAAGAGTATGTATGTCATATATATATATATATATATATATATATATATATATATATATATATATATATATATATATATATATATATATATATATATATATATATATATATATATATATATATATATATATGTTGTATATAGTAAAGTCTTTTGAAGACCAAGTCATAGTCTAAGTGGGAGTACTATTTTGGATGTAATGTCAAATCATGAAAAAGTTTTTTTACCACTAATTTCAAAGGGGAGATTTTTGATCCTATAGTTTGTTGTCTATCAGTGTCAAACATGTAGTCGTTCCTATGGAAGAGTTGATCAGTTATCACTGTAATTGAGACATCCTACTAAGACCAAGAAATGTATTTAGATTTTTTCATATCTTAGTTAAGGATGAGAATTTTTTTAAATTTCTAAGCAAGTCTATGGTCTCCAAGTACTCCTATATACATCAAGTGAAATAGTAATGTATGCATGCCAAGTGAGATAGAAAGCAATCTGCACCAATCTATACAGAGTTATTCCATACCAAGTTATATAGTGAGTGCTAAGTAGTTAGAAGTCAAGGGACAATGTCAATATTAGTCATAACTAAATGTTAGAGTGTTCATGTGCCAAGCAAGCGAGTATTGACATATTTTATTGGAATTTCACTAAAACTAAGGTGAACCATTTTTGGCCAACCTAATACATGTTTTAATGATCGAGGAGTAATTTAAGGAGACAATTATGTATTTTGTTTTGGATCATTTATCCCTATACAAGGTGTTTAACCAAACAAGTAAAAATGGAAAGTTTAAGTGGAAAAAAGGTAGAAATCTGGATTATTGATCTTGATCTAGAACCTTCTTTAGTTGGTTATAAAAGGAGGATCTAAAACCTATTTTTAGTATGGTGAGTGTGTATGCATGAGAAGAAAATTTATGAAAGAGAATCAAATAAAGAAAGAAAGAAGAGAAGTGAAGTACATAATAGAGTTTTATCAGATTAGATAAAGGATTAGAGTTTGGAAAGAGGAGATCCATAATCAAGTATTAGAGTGCTAATTGAAGGATTAGGTACTGATACATCCTAATAGAGTGCTTTCTTTGTTGTAAAGTTTAAATTCTTTAATCAAGGTAGAATAAATAAGTCTATAAGCTCTTATTAAGGAAAATCCCTCATAGGGTAGATCATCAAAATTGATCAACATTGTAGCCCTAAGAAGAAAACTTTATTGATGCAGTAGTGAAGATTTGTGGGTGTCATATCCACCCCATTTTTACCTTCACCTTGGAGGGTTTTTAGGTTACCAAATTTTTGTGTTATGCGTTGATCATTTAATTTCATGTTTATGGTTGTGATCAATAGATTAGATCCAATACATCATTATAGTATATCTTTATTTGATTTATGATATTATTGAGATAAGGGTTCATGGTGATAGATATTAGCTTGATAATTGTTTGAATGACAAAAGTTTTATAGATTCTAATTCATCGCCCACCCTAGTATCTTTATTTCCCAATAGACTTCCAACAATAATAGCTCCTAACTCACACATGAAAAGGTTAAGTGGATTATTGATTCAAATTTTCTTTGATAAATAAAGGTTTTTTGGATATGTTTCCTCACATAGGGAAGTTGTACATGCCATATTTCTTAGGACTAAAGTTCAAGATGCAAGTTTACAATTGAGTTCATAGGTACTTCAAAGTTGTCATTCCTTGTTTTGTATTGCCACGATCTATTTTCCTTAACAGGTCATTGGATTTGGTGAGAGTACACATCTAGTTTTTACATAGGAATCCCTTACCGTGTTTATCTCATTTGGTTTTTCCTCCAGTCTCTCTAGTTAGTTCCTCTTTTTGTCTCCCTTTGATTCTATTTTCCATGGATAATAGATTACTCTCTACAAGAATTTCTAGATTCATTCCATGTTTGTTGTAGTCCCTATCACTAGTTAGAATTGCCTATTACCTTAATTTTTAAGCATCCAAATTTTAAGTTTTTATCAAACAAAAATACTTAATGCATAATTTTAAAAATCTTCAAGATGTGTAACTATGGGAATAGAGTCTAAAACATTTGTATTTAGGTCATGTCATAAGTGCTAAGCATGTGTCTCATCTTTGCTGATTTAAAATTAAATTTTTACATTAAAATCTAAAAGTTTGTTACATGGGTTCAAGTTTAATATTAAAAATTAGATCATGAAGTGCTTTATTAGTATGCTTTAAACTGAGTTTTGTATTAAAAAGGCACAAAAATAATTAAATATTGAGAACCATAAAGTTTCAAGGGGAACTACCTCATTAATATGTACTTGATACCATTTTGAGTGCAATGTGACAAATTTTCATGATATCCACTTCAATAATTGTGAAATTTTAATATTTTAATTTTTTAGCCTTTTTCTAGAAAACATGTAGATTTTACACTCAAGACCACATAATGAAGAATCTTCTTAGATTTTTAGAGAAAATTCATTTTTCTAATCAAAAGATATGTATAGACCACAAAATCCAAATTTTTTTTTTTTTTTTTAAAACTTCAAAACTAAATTAATTTATTTATCATTTTAATGATCTTAAAATATTGATTTAAAAAATCCTTTCAAACCCACTTTTCCCTTTTGTAATTAATGGAAAATATATGCCTAGAACTACTTGCAAAATAAGTATAACCTTCTCTAATAGTTGAACAATCTCTATGTAGGTAATATGTTCAAGTGGAGTTTAAACTAATTTGCAAAGATGATCTATGGAAGTCTAGTCAATTCTTTGGTTTATGAGTTTCATATTATCAAAGCAATTATCAAGCAACCATTGACAAAGGAATTTCACATAATCTTCTACACAGTTCATGTCATCTTGCAAATGAGATTACAAAACATTCTACAATCAAATCTACCATATAATATTTGTAATATTTTATCAATCTTCATCATCCCAATATCATTTAAGATCTGCACTATTTATTTAAATCAAATTAAAAGATCTCAATTTGTTCATAGTATTTTTTTCTTAGGGCATCAATTGTGAGAATCCAACTTACTATAAATCACATTAGATAACATACAAAAATGAGTAGAATAAACCATTGACATGCTCCCCTAGCCATGCATCTATAAAAAAAATTAATTAAAAAGAATACTACTAGCATAGACATACTAAATAAATATATCTATAAATTATAAACATATAGAATCTAAAAAAAGATAACATTCGTTAACTTGAATTCAAATCTCTCTTCTTTCAATGTGGGTGAGCATCCCCTCAAGAGGAAAACTTTTCTGACAAGTTCAAGGAAATAAATGAGGATTGGACTAACTTTGATTAGTATTAGCTCTCTTCATAACTATTGTGGTATCCACAACACATGCAGCAAGGAATGGGGGGGACCCCCCTAGTTTTTTTGACTCCCACACTCATAGTTCGAGAGTTGGGAGAAGAAAATTTGGTTAAAAGTTAGAATTTTAGAGTCAAAATTTAGAAAACACAAAGAAAAAAATTAGAAAAAATTAAAAAGTCAAAAAATGCAAAATGGAAAAAGTTGAAATGAAAATTTCAAAAAAAAAAAAATAAAAAAAAAAAAAAAAAATTCCTCCACTCACCCCTCGCATGTGCACACCGAGGTGCATCATGCATTTTGCTCAATGCATGCAAATGGGGGGAGGAGGGTTATAAACCCCCTCTTTCCTCCTTTCCCCCTTCATTTTTTTTCATTCACTTCTTGGAGAGGTGAGTTCTTCCCCCCCACCTCTCTCATGGTTTTCACGGCCAGCTCTACACATTATTATTATTATTATTATTATGTTTGGCAAAGGTTTTTAAATATATATATATATATATATATCATTTAAAAAAAAAAAACTATTTAAAAAAAAAGAAAAAGAAAAATTTAATAAATAAAAAGGGAATAAAGTTTTCAAATTAGAAATAAATAAAAATAAATCCCCAAAGGGGGACTTTTTTTCTTATGTTTTTACTGGTATGCTATCTAGTGACTAATGACATTTTCTTTTCTCATGATGTAGGTAACGTGATCAAATTCCAAGGCATACCCCCAAAGTCAAGGCTATATGATGATTACGCTGAGATCAAAGATATTGACCTCGGGCACATGGACCTGGAAAATTTCTTGAGAGTTTGTAAAAATTTGACAGAAAGGTCAACCATGATGTCTGTCCTAATCCATTCTAGATTGGTGAATGCAGCATCACATCCAAGGACTGTATAGTTAGCTGAATTAATCATGACCTTGTCTCAGCACTTCTTTCTTGATGAAAGGGTAGTTAAGAGTGTCACCTGAGAAGTCATGTTGGATCTGCAACCTGGTAACATTGAGAGGGTCTTCCATCTTCCTAGAGTCAATTAGTTCATCCAACTCTCCTATGAAGTAGCTGAAAGATGGTATAAGGAGCATCACCAAGAGCCCAATGATATCATACATTCTTCATACCTCATTGAGAAGCCACCTCGGGGAAAGACAATCAACAAAGTGGATATGACTCAGGGATATATGAAGGATGACATTGGATACTCTATGATTCTCATAAGTAGAGTCATGAGCTTATGTGCAGTAGGTCATCTCACTCCATTCATGGTCAACTTCATTGAGACCATTAGGTGTGCAAAGATACCACTAGATTGGGCGACCACACTAAGTGAAAACTTGTGTGAGTAGCTAAGGATGGTAAAGGACAAGAAAAAGTTCTATATGACTTCTTATATGGTGCACCTACTTGCAATAAGCACAACAAACTATCCTAGGTTATACAAGAAAGGTATTATGTAGGACCCTAATGCCTAGCCATACATAGTCTATCATCAGTTGGTGAAGAAGAAGCTCTCAACGTAGAGCAAGGAGTATGTGATCTTGAATGATGGATTCATCTTTGTGATCATTTAATTCATTGAGGGAGATTATGGGAAGAGGTTATCTAATGAAGCCAAAGCACAGAGCACTGCTCTTGGACCCTACTTAATCTAGTTCAAGACATTCACATATATTCAAGTAGATAGTGCATCTATCAATCCTAAAAAGCTCCCAAGATATCCAAGTGACAAGCTAGTCCTATTAGAAATCTCTTGATAGATTGAGTCAGCTTATGAGAGGGTCAAAAGATAATGGAGATCCTACTGGGAATGGCCATTGGTCATTGGGTCGTATCAAGTGAAGTGAAAACATGACATTTTGACCTTCGAATGGGAATGGGAGAACTATTTTCTTGAAGAATACAACTCTCCTTAGCCATAGTTTGACAATGTGGGTAAATTAGAAAGCCTGGCAGGAAATGACTTCCATCATGAAGATGCCATTGAAGATCATTGGATGAATGCCACAAATGACTATGATGTCCACATCAAGGACTATTGTAGGATGACTTTGTATCTAGTAGAAAAGGCTCTCCATTTGACTATCCTTGATGAGATAAAGCTACAAGACTCTAAAAAATTATTGGATCCCTTGTCCAATAAAGATAAGGTTAGTAAAAGAACCATTCTGAATGCAGAGGTTGACAAAGAGGAAGGAGATGACATCAATCATCAAGAAAGACATGTCATTAGAATGAAAAAGGATTCGATCAAGAAACCTTTCCACTTGATCCAATTCCTGATACAATAATCTTCCATGCACATGCTCTCCTAGAAAGGGGTAAGGGAAGGAAGGTCACAGTTCCTATCTTTGTGCTCTAGTCTCCTATTAGGCCAAAGATAGTCTACCAGCTTGATCACCCAATGGGATATTATCACCCTTCTGAAAAGGAAGGGAAAGAGGAAGAGAACCTCTCCTCAAAGGATTCAAATAGAATAGGTTATAGAACATATGTCTTCCTAGTAGCATGAAGAAATCTCACTAGAGTCCCAAGGCATTGGAGCCTCTCAAATCTAGAATGAACCTTAGTTGCCTCCTATTGTGCAAGGACAACTAGAAGAGGAAGAGATTCGAAAAGTCTCCATTCCTCTTATACAAGAAGAGCCCCCTTCTCCTTCTGTCTCCAAGAAACATAAGAGGATCAAGATTAAGATGAAGAAAAGGAAAAGGATCAACAAAATATTAGTACCTAATCCATCTAATCCTAAAACTATTCTAGAGGAAGAAGAAGATGGGGAAGTGAAGGATGTTATGTTGGGAAGGTCTACATGGGATTCAACATGATAGATGATGACTATGGGAGTCAAAGAGGTTCTCATGCACATGGAGTAGGATGAAATTGAACTCTGAACTCTTTGAAGGCAACTTGAGATCCTAAAGGGATATCTAGCTGAAGTTGTTGGTCCCCTTGATCCTGAGTGCCCTGAGGGGACTCTAAATACCATTCTTAGAGAAGGGGAAGGTGTACAAATCAATCCATTTTTGAGAGCTTGTTAGGAATGGAAAGAAATCCTTGAGGATAGAGGTGTTACCAAAATGACAAGGAATTTGAAGTTATTGCATGCTATATAGGAGAATGTGAACAAGATCATAGCAATTTTGAGGTAGGACTTCAGTATCATGGATGAGGTACGGTCATGGAGCAAGGATTTGTAGACTCTACAAGCCATCGAAGGGAAAGGGTACTACATTTTGATTGATGTATATAATAGAGAAGAGCTAGACATGATAGATGATTGGATAGAGAAGATAGTGGATGGCAATAAGGTGATGAAAACATTACATGAGGAGATCCATCAGCTCAAGGACCAAGCTCGGGGGAAAATTTTGGAAGCAAAAAAGTTCTATAGTGATGCATGCTTGGATATTTTTGAAGATGAAGAATGAGAGAAGCTATTTCCAATTGAGGTAGTATTGGAGAATTTCAAGAAGACATTAAAGGAAGCATCCAATGATGAAGATATCAAAAAAGCCTTTATGATAGAGGAAGCACTGTTAGAGTTAGATACCAAACTCAGAGATTTTGCAGAGACTCGAATTGAGGTTGACAACTATAGACATAAGGTAGAGGATAAATATGAGGCTTTATATCTTCCAAATGTGGAAAAAATTACTAAGATGATAGAGAAATTCAAGGGCAAACATCCAAACGTAGCTTTGGGATGAAGAAAAACAAAACCAAAATGCCAGAATTTCAATTTTGACACTTAGTAAAATTTTTAGATTTTGACCCTACCAAGGTCTATAGGTCCCCATCTTTACATTTTCATGTAGCTCTGTAGGTCCATAGCTCCATAGTTACGTAGGTCTGTAGCTCTACAATTTAGAAGTGCACTGATAGTTAGCTACTAGTTCCAAAAATAGCACCTTCCATGCATCGGGAGTGCATTTTGATAGTAGTTTAACTCTGACACACATCTAGTGAAGCACTAGATTCTATTTTTGGCACCTCCATGAACTTCCACTTTGACTAATGGCTTCCTCTTACTTTCTCTCTCATGCTTTCTTTGTTTTTGACATGTAAAGGGCTCATGCATCCAATTAATGAATACAATATGGATGTAGTTTCTCTAACCACCACATTAATTATTAGTCTATATATATTTAGTTTGTTTTAATGTTTTAAAAGCATTTTATTGCATGAAGATATCTCTCACTCTTAACACAAATTAAGCAGATGATTTCTTATAAATACCCCATTATAAAATGTTACAAGGGTCACTGTTATTATGCAATAAAATTATGCTTTTAGTGCTTGCATTTGGAGTGTAGTAATTCTTGCTTGAATGTGTCATTGTTTTGTGAATTTTATTTATGAGACTGTGATTGAGCCAAAGGTTTATTGTGTTGTTTCTAGTTGTGTGATCTTTTAGTTTTGGTCTTTGCTATAGATTTATGAATTTTGCTAATGTAATGAGCCTAAGGAGAGATCACAAATGTGCCTACATAATTCTTTGTCTTGCATGAGTGCACTTTCCATGGCTTTGCAATTTGATGAAGAGTGAAACATCATTCAGTTATTAAAATTTCCCATTAATGATTGCATCAGTGGATTCTAGGAAGTGTTGCTTTGGCTTCCTACTAATTTTATCAAAAAGTTTAACTTGCAACATGTTGTTTTCTATAGCTTATGTCTACTTAGGATTTCAATTTCAAGTTATTTCAATTTCATGTTATTTTTTTTAGTTTCATTATTTGCTTTGCTAACCCCTTGTTAGAATAGAAACTCATTTTAGTTGCACTATTAGATTGCATTCATTGAAAAATCACAAAATTAAAAAAAATTATTCTTTTGTGTGTTATTTTGAGATAGAAAATAGATTTACTTCATTCCAAGTCTAAATCAGAACTTGTAAAGGGCTCCTCGTGAACAATCACATTTATCTTCAACTAAGTGGATTTTGGTATGTCACAAGATAAATACTAAATCTTGGAGTTGATCCCAAAAAGATTAGCTTTTCAAGAGAGGAATTGCACAATGGATACTTGCCATTGAACTTGTGTAAAATGACTACCCATCAGAAGTGGCACTAGAAGGAGGACCCCTTTTTGACTCTAGGAAGGAAGAAAATTTGTTAAAGTTTTGGAATTCTACACTTCTACAATAATCTGCACTTCATAAAAGTTCAAAAAAATTTCTTGAGTTTTTGACAAATTCAGGTCCACAGCTCCATAGGTATGTAGGTCCATAGGTCCATAACTATGCAAGTTTGCAGGTTCGTAGCTTTGCAAGTACACAAAACTCCGTGGTATGCAAAATTTAGAACAATGAGAAATTTTACTTCTATAAAGGTGCACTTTTCTCCAAAAATTTGATGCAAGTTGGAGGATATTGATCCAAAATCCACATTTTAGTGAGCATTAAGGTCTATACCAAGTGCACCTAAGTTTGTCAAGCTTATCCACTTCCATAAACTACGTAGTGACAAGGGAACATCCCGAGTTCAACCATGTAGTGCCTACCCCTAGTTCATATTTCTGTTATCATTGTCAAATTCTCTTAGGCCAATTTTATGCATTGATTAGTTTTAGAGATACTGGATTTACAATATTATGATATTATTTCATGACATGGATTAGTGTTATATCAGTGATCACTACTTAGTTGATTTCATTTCACATGTTGTTAATGATTCCTAATTAGTAAATGTGGTTTCTTTCATAACAATGTTAATGTGATGTCTTTAATGATTATTATGTTGTATTGATAGAGATGCATTATTATACCTGAGCATTTGATGTTTGACTTATGATTTTTATGATACTTACCCCATACTTGCATGTGTATGGTACGTGTGTTTATTTTATCTTTCTGTCTGATGTGTCTGATGTGGTTAAGGGAGGGAGTTGTAGTCACCTACTAGTAGGGATCTACATGATGCACCACTCATTTCCATTGCTTGTTTAGTTTAGATATATATTATATACATGTACATGCTCATCTTTTATGCATGATGTAGGTACTGGGCATCAACTTCCCTGAATTGCCAGGATGAGGGTGCCTAATTACAAATACTCAAATGGTGAGAATGAGAAGATAATGATCGGGTCCAATGCCATCCATAGCCTAAAATACTTGTCCTACAAGGAGGGCTCATAACAGACTGTCTACCCTTTTTAAAACTCATGAGTCTTTTGTGTGTATGTTGTTTTATGAGTCTTTGATGAATTTATATTAATTAAGTCTAATTAAAAGATTAAATGTAGTGCCCCGCCAAGGGATCTAAAAGAATTAACCTAAAATTTTACTAAGTTTGCCAAACAATTTTTTTTTAAAACATGAAAGATAAATCATTCATATTAGATACATAGTAGCAGAAGCAATAATATACATACAACTAAAAACATTCATAACAAGTTACATTCCTTAAGAACCCCAAGATGTTGAGTCACATTTAATTTAATTAATACTAAGTCTAACCACTACCACATTCACATGAAAGAATAAATAGAAAGTCTAATGTCCATATTACACATTTGTTTTGAATTCCTCTTTGCAATTAAATTTGGAATGCTCAATCATCCACTGTACATGACATAGGGTACGAAAGGCTTAAAAGATTAAACATATGTAAAATAAAGATACATCATCCTCATCGAATCCATGATACAAGTGCAATCAAGTAAATGAAACCAATAACATACATGATACATTATCATAGATAATATAAACATCCATCATAAAAGATAACCAACACATAATTATCTAAATGCATGGTTCCTCCCAACCGTAAATTGCATCATTAGACCATCGTGGGCCCTAGCCATCCCTCCATGCGTAACATCCCAAATCATCGAAGAGATCATCGATATTAACATAGTAGGAATGTCACTCCTAAAACATACTTCATCATATGTAGAAAGAAATCTAACATACAAGAATAAAGCATAAGATAATCCTACAAAGTAGATAACATCATCTATCACACGCTAATCATCAATATAAAGAAAAATACTAGTAAATAGCATCCATCATAAGATCCAAGAATTGAATGAAAGTAAATGCCAACAAAGAATACTCCAACCATGGTGTCTCGGATAGATCTCAAATGATAAGAGTGGAAAAAGCACTACCACCCAACCAGATGGAACCTAAATGGCCCACTCCCACCATGCCGAGGAGATAATCTCAAGTCCCAAATAGGCTATCAAATCACATAGTACAAATACTCTCTAAGTCTAGGAATCCTAAAAGTATACTAACTCAAAGGTTCCAATCACAAATCAACATCTAATCCCAGAGGCACAACAAAGACATGTAGGAAACCTACTATGTAAGCGAGAAAGTGTCATCACACAGATCACACTAGAGTTCCCCTGGTAGTCTCTCAATAGACCCTACCCCCTTAGTGATCCTTATGCGGCCACTAGTATCCTCTCATACTGATGAGGCATACTATGAAATGAAAGGTTGTAACCAAGCATTCTTTCTACTCCCATCCTAGTCTGTACTAGCACTCGAGGCATGGGTGAGAACATACAATTATCTTATTAGGTTCATTTAATCTCCATTTAGTGTAAATGTTTTCACTTATTAAAATAACTTACAATGAGCTACCCTAGCAGCCACTTAGGGCCTTGGGTAGATAACCTACCCTAAGCTCATGGAATCATAAATCTCAAAATCACCACAGTCCTATACAAGCGACTAGAAAAAAATACCAAAAGATAATCCACAATAAAGCATCAAATCTCCATGAGCAACTGAAAAGCATCCATTAATAATCATGAGCACAATAGTTTTCTATTGGCAACTGAAGGTATCACTGATAATCACAATACCCATTGGTTCTCAACAAGCAACCAAAAAGTATCTCAAAGTAATACTGTTCAAAGACTCCAAAAATGGCCGAGTCAAAACATGTCACAACATGACATCATCAAGATCAAAACAAACACTTTAATTCCATTAAGGTGACTGGAAAGTAACCCAAGTATAACTGATCGATGACTCAAAAATGGTTAAGTCAAGTATCTTGAATACTTACACCTCAGCTTCACACAATAAGACTGGAAAGCAATAACAATCAGTAAATACAAATATCTCATAGAGCATACCATCACATTACCATGGTTGGGTTTAGAAAGATCAAGATCAAATAACATCAACATGCCATCACATTCACATAGCTCTCAAGCCTCTGGTAGACATCCTAACTGGTCAACACTCTAGGACCACCCAAACCCAAACACAGATAGCATAGAGAACAAGATAGAAACTCATGTCTTGATTACTTTAGACATCACATGGTGATGCTAAGGATAAGGTTTTAGTTTTGGTTTCAGGTATATGTCAAGTGGATAAGATTTATCATTTGTCCTACAAGTCAACCCATTTGTCCCCTTGATTAAAACATAATATTCTAAGAATAATTGAGGGATACATATTTACTTATTGAATCATTAAACTAATCTTTATTGACACTTAATAAAATCATTTGCTTTATTTTGCTAAGATCAATGTTACTAACTAAATAACTCTTCTTTAATATTAATTCAACTTCTCCAAACATAACCAAAATTGACTAGTCTTTAAAACTTACTTTAAACGCCATGCTTTATTAATTAATCTTAATTAAATCATATAATTAAATTAATTAATAATGTACATAGGTACACAATCCATGATTCTTCATCATTCTAATGGTACTTAATTAAAACTAAATCAAATATTACTAAAATTAAGTCTCTTAATTTTAATCGTTATAATAATTAAATCATCACTAACAACCACTAAAATATCTAAGGTCGTTATTCAAGCCATTAGAGTAAGACTTATCAACTTCGATGTAAATACTTCACAACTTTGTTAAAAGAGCCGATATTAGCATATCAACTAAAACTCTATTACAATAACTTAATTATTAATTTAATTAACTCTTAATTAATTAATTTAATTAATGATTACATATCCATATCAACGACCCAACAAATATCAGTTGATTAATAACTAACAATAATTTTTCTAAATTAAAAGTCAATTATAATCCAATACTCTAATTTTCATATTAATAGTTTAATCATGACTTGTTAATATTTAATAACAGGTTATATTTGGGAATCTTATTAATGAATCTATAAAGACCACATTCATCATTCTTTTCAATGAATACTAATATTTCCTTAACAAATCTGTATTATCGATAATTATTTTGATTAAGACTTTATCGCATAACTTAATTATTAATATCATAGCTATATTAACAACTCAATGAATATCAGTTGATTAATAATTTTAGTAAATTAAAAATCCACTATACTCCAAATCCAATAATATTTAACTTAAAATTTAATAATAACTTGTTAATAATAATAACGAGTTATATTAAAAATCTTATTAATATATCGACTATAACAAATTTGTCATTACTTTAAATATTCCACCTATGAATTTTGACTAATAATTCGATTAATTATTCTTTTTCAGCCATTAACCAATCATAGTTAAATCTAATTTAATTAGATTAATGAATAGGTCAAATGAAACCAATTAAAGGTCAACTACACTTAGAAATGTTAACATTAACAAATAGTTAACCATACAAAATATATTAATAAGATTTACTTCAATAGTAATTTAAATCTTATTTTGAAACAACACTAACATCGATTATCACCTATTAAATAACATTATATATATATATAAACAAACATGCATTGATTTTTAATTAATAAATAAATAAATAAATAAATAAATATATATATATATATATATATTATAAAATAAAACTTATTAATTATTAACAATAAAACTTATACCAAATAATATTAACTTACATATTATAATAAAATAAACTTAAAAAAAAACAATTTAATTTTTTTGAAAAAAAAAAAATGATGCTTCATAACTTAAGCATTTATAAAGGCCCACCGGCCTGTCCACTTCATGCGACATCGTGCAGCACTGCTGCTGCAGCAGTAGATTACTACCTCATCAGCAACAGTACCTTCTGCTGTAGCAGCAGTGTCTGTTGCGAGTACAACATAACGATGGGGGCAGGTGAAAAGTAAGGGGGGTGGGTGGGGTAAACCCTCGCCCTCCATAATTTTTAATTTTTAATTTTTTAAATTAACTCCTTTATAGGTACCCTGTGATGCGCAGGTACTCTGTGCTGTCATCGCATGAAACAGTGGGGGTACGAGTTCATCCCTCCCCAAATTGATAATTATTATTATTATTATTTTTTAAATAATTTTTTTTCTTTTTGTTAATTAAAAATTTTTGTATATACATAACACTACTCCAATTTCACCTTAACTTACATATATATATATATATATAGTATTGCTCATGGATATTTTCAATATGGTTTTATTTAAATAAAACCTCCTTACAATATTAAAAGTTGATATATATATAAATCTGATGGAATGACTACGATTAGCTATTCATAATTTTAACTTAGAACTCTTCGTTAAAATACAAACCCTTCTCTAATCCAATCCTCGATTCCATTACAAATTTGAACCCAAACCCAATTTTAGAACTAATTTCTTTCCTAATTGGAACTAGGGTTTTCTAATGTTATCTTCACAACCAAATAAAAATTAACATACATATCTAGATTTCAATTTCAAGATTGAAGATTCGTTCATGGAGTATATTCAGACACAATCAAGACAGGAAGAGAAAGAGTGCAAATGAAATATGTAAAAATCACGAGTGCACCTGGATACTGATGCTAATTTTCTATGCCTCAGAAGTCCATAGAAAAACCCCTTCCTTCTCTAACATTAGCCATTCCTCCAAGAATCAACCAATCGAAACTCCCAAGTGACTAGAAGTGCTTGCAGAAGCATATGAGCATGTAGGAGCATATGAGCTTCTCGAATGCATGTGAGCTTGTCCATTCACACTAGGAGAGCCTCTATATAAAGGCCTCTAAGATGCATCTAGAATGTGTCTAGAAAGAACTAGGAGATAAGCATGACAACCAAGCACATAACTTTCAAAACAAGAAGATAGACATGATGAGGTGTCTAGAATGTTGTAGACAACATGTGCTTAAATAATATTCTAACTCATAAGTGTAGACAACACATGCATAATTAGAGTGCAAACTCCTGTGTTATCAACATGACAACTCCCAAGAGCTCACATACTCCTATGTGAATAAATATTAAAATAATGCACCTTAATTTATTTAATATTCACTTGACTATTTTTAAATTAATTTATTAATTTTAAATCTCATGCACTCACTTTATTAAATCTACTTGTTTTATCTTAATATATTTATATTTTAATCACATGCACACATCATGCAATCTAAAATCTTTTAATAATTTTAATATCTTTTCCACTTTATTAAATTTATTTTTGAAACTTAATTGATAAAATATTTATTAACTTAAATAATAATATTATTTAGCATTTATTTAAAAATGAACTCTAAATGTATTATTATTAAATTAAATAAATATTATCATGTTCCAACTTTAAACTTATAACTTTTATCTTCAAATTTAATTATTTCATTTAATTAATTTCTCAATTAATTAAATAAAATAAACATCATATTAATTTTTCATTAAATTAAATCTTTTAATTAGGCTTAATTAATAGAAAATACACTAAAGACTCATAAAGTAAAATACAAAAACCCATCATAGCAAAGCACATATAAAATCAAACCAAGGGTTAATATCACGAATTACGTCATCCGACGCATTCAGAAGGTACTCAACTCAAATACTTGTGCTAATTTCTATTTAGGACAAATGGCTTAAAGGGTTGGGATTTGGACTTGAGAATTTATCTCTCCTCTCTTGCCATTGAGATAATGTGATAGGGTATGCTCATCCTAGCAATTCAAGGAAGTCGATACCTAGTACTTGCAACCTGCATAAAATTCATGCATATACAAACACAATATACTAAGCTAAACAGGCAATGGCAGGAAGTGGTGCATTATGTAAATCTCGACTAGCAGGTGACTACGACTCCCTTCCTTAACCACATCAAAAATGCCATATAGAAAGAAAACAAACACACATACCATACACATGCAAGTATGGGGTAAGTATCCATAAGAAAACACATATGATAATAAATCATCTAACTAATCATCATTAATAACTGCAAACATTGTAATAATCATCATACATAGATGAAATATAAAGTACCAAGTAATCTCATCATATATCAATTGAATCTAAAACAATATCTGATAATCTCAAAATAATGTCACTAATAATCATCAACATACAATTGACCTAAAAGAGTTTGGTAATGATAACAAAAATGCGACCTAGGGGTAGGCACTACATTAAATTAATGACTTAATTTAATGGAAAATTATTATGACATTTTAAATATTTAATTATATTTAATTAATTGAGAAATTAAGTAAATTAAAAGAATGAGATTCGAAGATAAAAGTCATAATAATAAATTTAGACCATGATGATATTAATTTAATTTAATAATAATATATTTAGAGTTCATTTTTAGACAAATGCTAAATATTATTGTTATTTAAGTTAATAAATAATTATCAAATTAAACATTAAAAAATAAATTAAGAAGTTAAAAGAAATTAAATTATGAATATGTTTTGAGTTCGCATGAAGCGTGTATAAGATTAAAAAATAAGAAATTAATCAAGAGATAAAATACGTGAACTTAATAAGGATATTTTAATAAAGTGTGCATGAGAATTAAAAGATAATAAATTAATTTAAAGCAAAGTCAAGTGGAAATTAAGTAAAGTAATTTACTAATTCATTTGACGTGCATGAAAGGAATAATAAAATAATATCTTAATTAAAAGAAAATTAATTGTGCATAAAAGAATTAATTAAATAAAATAATTATAATTTTAGAGTTGTGGAGACAGAAACCCTAAAAGGTAATTAGTTCTATATTAGAGGGTTTCGAGTCATTATTAGACATACAGGTTTTGGAGAGCAACTAAAGGGGGTTTTGGAAAAGAAGGGAAGTTTTTGTGGCTTGAAAGATTTTGCTTAGGAATTTTCATCTAGCTGTCAAAATTAATATCAGATCTAGGTAGGATCTGGTGATTTAATTGTTAGTAATTTTTTGCTCTTCAAACTTCTATCTACTCCTTGTCTTTTGCATGTATTGTTTTGTTTTTGGTATGCAAATATTTGTTCTTGATTGTGAAATATCTGTATATGGCCTAGATGGGTACTTCACTGAGTATATTTTAGATAATTGTATTTTAATATGAATATAATTGAATACGAAATCAAACAAATATGAGAATCTATTGGATATTGAAATTAGGCTTGAGATTTAAAAGATAAACGTTATCCATTTTCAATAGATTTTAAGAGCATAAATTAATTTGGGGAAAAGTTTGAAATAAAAAGAAAACTTTGAATTAGAAATTTGAATGGTTAAGCTTAGTTTTCCTATTAGACTTATATATATATATATATATATATATATATATATATATATATATATATATATATATATATATATATAATTTTATTGTGGAGTTTGTTTGAAATGGATATCATAAATTTTAATGAAATAAAAATTATCAAATTATAAAACAATTTTTAAATTTCAAATATAATAATTTGAAAAAAAATATGGGCAGGATGTGGGCGATTTAAATATTATATTAAAAAAATTTATAAAAAAAAAAATTGGGGTGGGCAGGCGGGGTGGGGGGGGGTGTTGGGGGTTTTAACCCCACCCCACATTATCTTACCTTTTATCACTGGCGGTCTACTGATGCAGTCGTACCTGTGACAGTAGTCGTAGGGCTGATTGTGACAATAGCTATCAGCGCACGACAGTCTTTAATAAGGCCTGCCATGGCAGAGCCTCTAAGGCTTCCGCTTGCTAATTAAAGAAAAGCATTTTTTAAAAAAGATTTTTATTATGTTTTAAATTAAATTAAATTAATATTATTAATAAAATTAAATCATTTTAAATATTTATTAAGTTTGATTCAAACTAATTTATATTATTAATTATTAATAGTTTTATATTGTTACTTATTAAAGTTTTATTAAATTATATTAATAATTAAATAAATTATTAATGAATAAGGTATAGTTAAATAATTATTAATTAAATAAAATAAATTTTTGATTTAATTAAGAATGACTAATAATAAAAGTAATATAACAATGTGTGAATTAATTTCCTATTGTTAAATAATCATTTATATGGAATTTAATAAAATTGACATGATTTTATTAAATTAAGTAATTGTTACTTTTATAACTTAAATGAATAATCGATCATCCTCAAATTAATCTTTTAGGGAAATGACTTCTATTATGAAGGTGATTTTACATATTTAAGTCAAATAGATAAATGGGGGTAATTTTATAGAGTTGACTTGTGGAATAAACTGAGAATTCATTTACTTGAAATGTACATTAAAATGTAAACTAAAACTTTTGTCTTAAAAATTAGGTTGAACCATTAGACTACTAAAATACAATTGAGTTTATTTTGTAAATGGAACCTTGTATGTTTTATGTCTTTCATTTGAAGTACTGTAGTTTATTTTCATGATGGTTCTTCCTATGAGTGTTTAGATGGCCAGTCTAGGATGTACGCCAGAGGCTTTGTGAGATTTCTTTTGTACCATTTACGTAGCTAGATGTCATGATGTGTCTTGTGATTCAAATTGAAAATTATATATATATGAGGTTACTTGTGGAGCAATTATGTGTTCTTGGGTGGGAGAACCATCTTATTATTAGGTTGCTTGTTAAGGAACCGAGTTTGATCATTATAGGTATTGTGGTATGGGACACAATTGTGTTTTATGTTCTTAGGAGAGGTTGCCTAGGTACATGTTCTTGGGAGTGGCTTGCAGTAGGGGTCTAGGACCCAAAGTGGTTAGTGCTAGGGTAACCTATTGCAAGTTATGTAATAAGTGATAATTTAGTAATAAATATTTTGGGGGAAAACACACTAAAAAGATAAGTTAGAGGTATTTGATCCACCCACGCCTTAAGTGCTTGTATAGACTAAGGATGGGGATGGGATGATTGCCTTGTCTTCTTAAGAGGGCTTTCTAGTTTCCACACATGTAATGTTGAGGGTTTGGGGTTTAGAGTAACCAGTCTAAGGTAACTCAATGCTTGAGGGTTCGGGGTCTATTAAGAGACCAGTCCAAAGTAACTCAAGCAGCCATGTGATGACACTCCCTAGTATGTAGCCTGAGTCTCCTCTATAGATTTTGTGTACCTCTGGTGGTGTACTTATTATTGGATGTGTTTATTGTGGTTATTTACTTTTATTGATGATGATTGGTGATTCATGGGTGGTGTACTTTTGACATGTGGCTTCTATCTTGAGGTGGATATCTTTTGTTGACTTTATCTTGTGATCTTGGTATTCGATTTATACTTGGTTCATGTATGATGTTTGGTTATGTGGTGTCAGCATTGGATTGAGTGTTATTTCTTTTTGGATTGTCTTATATTCTTGAGTAGCATGTGTTACCTTTGAGGTAGTTTTGGCTATTAAGACATTCCATGCCTAGGAATTTTTTATGTTTGATTAATTGTATGTGGATCGTTCAATATCTTCCCTGCATGATGGGAGTGGAAGCCTGATTACATAACCACGTGGTCGAGAGGTAGTGTCTTCTTACCATTTGGGTTTCCCCTCACATTGCCAGTTGTTGGATGTTCATTGTAGAAGATGTACTTTTATCATTCTTATCTAAGAGACTTCTTTTCAGTTGATGTATATATGTTATCATGTATTCTGATGTATTGTATCTATTCTCACATACCCTATGACATGTCCAGTGGATGTTATTAATTGGATGTACTTTCATTGTATTAGTTATACTTATGCTTTTCTTATATGATTATGTATGTATTGTTTCTTATGATCATGAGACATTGTACTTGAAACTTAAACTAATTAATTTAAAACTTCTTAAGTGTGACTCAACGTAAAGGAACCCTTGAGGAATTGAAACTATATTTGTAATTGCAAATGTTATTTGATGTGTATGTTCATATTGCTTCTGCATTAATTTTATCTTGATGTTGTTTAAACTTAAAAAAAAAAATAGTTTAGTAAACTTTGTAACATGTTAGGTTTATTTCTCTTGGGTTCCCGAGCGGGACATTACAAATCACTACCATTTGAACTTTTATCATCTTCTTCAACTCCACCTCCACTCCAACCACCTAGTTAACCACCACATACTCCAATAGCTACCCCTCAACAACCACTGTTAGGTTCGTTGAACCCTCCAATGGCCTTTTTCGCAAATGTCATGGACTCACCAATAAACTTGAGAGGTGCACTCCATGACCTCCCAAAGAATCCTGAGAAGTTTTTCCCAAGATTCATCTATGGTGAAACATGAACTGCCAAAGATCATGTTAATGTTTTTAAAGAAATTTGCAACTAAAAGCAAGTGGCTAATGAGGATGTGGTTCTTCATTTATTCCCCTATTATTTGGGGGAAATTGCCTTTAATTGGCACATCAATTTGCCACCTAGATGCATTGGAGATTGGGATACATTCAAAAAATTATTTTTGGAACAAATCAAAACATTCATCAATCTAGTTGTGATACATCAACAATTCATATTAATCAAAAGGGACCCAGCTGAGATAGTTTCACACTTCAACCATCACTTTCATATGGCCTACCGCAAGTTGGAAATGCCATACAACATACCAGTCAAAGCTGCCATTCGGATTTATTTGAATGCTATGGACCCCCTTATTACAATCTTTCTAAGAAGACTTCCTCTAGCAAATATTGACACATTGGACAAGTCTTTATAGAAGTGATCACGTTCACAAAGAAACCCAATCCTAATGGAGAAGGAATGATGCTTCTAGCACAAGAAATCCCTACAATACTGACATACCCCATGGGAGCAACCATTGTGCCTAGCCAGTTCATACTTGTAAACCCAATTCCATTACAATAGGCACCCGTTCCACAAACTCAAGCAATAACATATCTAGAGTATGAGCCCCAAAAATAGCTTTCTTTGAATAGAAAGCAATGGTTCCTGTGGAAGTTGATAACAATCTTCTTTTAGAAGTTGGTCAAATGAAGAAGACCATGTCACAAATGAATAATGAGCTAACATGTCTTAGGTTTTCACAAGGAAAAAATAACAACTTCCAAAGAAATAATGTTGGCTTGTACAATAACAATTTTGGTTAGAATTACAATAGGAATTTTAACAATAATAGTAACAACAACAATGTAGGAAAAAATGGTAGAGGAAACAACTTCAATCCTCCTAATTGCAACAATGACTTCCAAAAGAAAAACCAACAATAGAACACTCAACCAAATAATGGAAGCATTCCTACTAACAACAACAACAACAACAACAACATTTAATATGCTGATATCAATCAGTACAATGATAGCCAAAATGTGCCTAACAACAATGGTTCATACTACAATGGTAATGATGAGGTGAATCAGAATTCACAAGTAAATGACAATCCTCCTCCTATTCAATTCAATGCTATGCTATTGGAATCTTATAATTCTACACATAACACATAAGTGGAACAACAAGAAAATGTTGAATTCTCATTCCCGTTTAGCTAAGAACTAGACCTTCAACATGATGAGATGTTTTTCTTTCGAAATGACAATCAAAATACATATAATCTCAAAAATAGAAAGGATCCCTTGACAGATGGGATTCCTCCAGGTTTGCAACCAACTCCACCTAATCCAAGAACAAATAAAAATCTACCACTAGTAAGACTAGTCCAGGGAGGACAACAGTATCATAATCAAGTGAACATACCAACAATACTGAAGAATCCTGCTTGGTCCACTAAAAAGTACAACATAGTCAAAGATTTGAAGAAAACTAAAGCCAAAATGTCCATGTTTGACATGCTACAAAATTGTCCACAATAAAGGGTAGTGCTCATGAAGACATTGGATAATGCAAAGGTTTCCCACAATACAAATGTTGTCCCTCTAAAGATAGTGCCACAACAAGTAAATGCTATAGAATCGATGTCCACTATGTTCAAAGAAAAACTTGAGGTACACCCATTTTTGCTAAGCCTAAGGATATATGGGAAGAATCTTCACAATTTCCTCATTGATTTAGGAGCTTCATGTAATGTAATGCCATTATCAATAGTTCAAAGGCTAGGAGTTAGTCCTCAACCCTCTAATTGAGTGGTGATATAGTTGGATAAAATAGAGGTGAAGGTCATTGGAGTATTGAAAGATGTCTAGATACAGTTAACAGTTAACCCTTGCATTTAGGATGTTATCGACATACATGTGGTGGATATCCCAAAGACATATGGATTACTTCTGAGTAGAGAATGGATGAAATGTCTGAGAGGATGGTTCTCTATAGACTTCACTCAATTGTGGTTGCCATGGAAAGGATTGAACAATCAAATCAAGATAGATGCTAAGCCCAAATTGAAAACAATGATGATAGATTACAATGCTTCAAATAAGATAGAATTCTTACAATTAGATTTGAGTTCATACAAAGTGATGGTATTGGATATGGTTCCAAATAATACACCTCGAGATTAGGATGAAGAACCTAAGGTGCCAATACCCAAAAGTGAAACTATGATAGTTCATAGACAATATGGTCACTAATTTACAATGTTTAGGAGAAGAGGTTGATCCCACCATTCTCCTCCTTCTAGGATTTTGTTAGTTACATAAAGTTAGTCACTATGAATTTGATTTTCATCATGTTAAGAAGCAGTTGTGAAGGTATTGACCCACATGATGGAAAACAGGGATACAATGACCTCAACAGATGAACTCCTAGAAAGTCAAAATTATTAGAACTCATCCCACCTTGTTGAAAAGATTGAAGAAAAAAGTGAAGATCTAAATGTGTCATACAGTGATACCTCTTCAAATGGTGGAGGTTTGTCTTCTCCTCCTCCAGGGATGATCAAAGTCCAAAGAAGAAGATGATATGTGAAAGGTAAAGGATGGACTTTAATAGTCATTCATCCTGAACCTAAAGTTGAGGAAATCAAAGAGATGATAGGGGACATTCAAGATAAATAAGAAAAATACACACTTCCTCTATCTACAGGTTATGAAGGGGACTCATCAAGTCCTATACAAGAAAAGTTACAATGGGTTCCTATGAAACAATCATTCAAGGTTCAAGTGAAAGAGAAGTTAAGGATGAATAAGCATACAGTTAGAAAACCCAAGGAAAATACAATTTGGACACTCCACTTTGATGGTTCTAGGTGCAAGATGGGAGCCAATGCAGGTGTCAAATTAATCAACCCAAAAGGTAGGTCTTTCTATACCGTATATTGATTGAAATTTAGATGTACTAACAATGGTTTAAAATATGAGGCATTAATCCAAGGACTCCTCTTTGCACTGGAGAAAGGAGTCACAACTCTTAAAATCAAAGGGGATTCCCAATTGGTCATATGACAAGTAAAATCCATATATTCTTGCAACAACAAAAGATTACTTGCTTATAGGAAAAGGGTATGGAGCATATTGGATGACTTTGAGGCCTTAAACATCAAGTCCATTCCAAGAAAAAAGAACATGGTAGTGGATGCTCTTGCCATCTCAACTAGTGCATTGCAACCAATTGAAAGAACCAAGTTGAAAATATTTTTAATAGAATTGGTCGTTGTTCCCTCTATCCCTGATAATATCAAAAACTTTTAGGTCTTTCAAGATGATCAACATATACATGAGTTTATCATGTGTAGTTGTCATTTTGAGGGACAAGAAATTGATGACACACCAGATGACAGACCTGGAGATGATGGACTTCAAGATGAAGATGGGATTCTAAATTTAAAAACTAACACTATTCCAAATGGGATGGTTGAACTTGAATGCATCTTTGATCATGATGAATTGGCACTCAATAGAAGGGAAACTCAAGAAAAAGAAATCAAAGAATATGATTCGTACAATTTGGGTACTGATGAAGAATTGAGAATGGTACAGATAGGAAAAGTGTGCAACTTACAAGAAAGGGATGACATGCTCAAATTACTCATTAAGTATAACGATGTCATTTCCAGGAGCTATGAAGAGCTGAAGAATTATGATCCTAAGATTATCACACATGACATCTTGCTGAAGCCTAATGCAAAACCATTTTGACAAAGACAAAGACTAGTAAATCCTCTCATTGAAACATGAATCATTAAAGAAGTAAAGAAGTTACTAGATGCTAAGATCATATTTCCTATCTACCATTCCACATGGGTGGCCAATTTGGTTCCCATGTGGAAGAAGAAAGGAGAGATTCATCTTTGTGTTGACTTTCATAATTTGAATCTAGCATCTTAGAAGGATAACTATCCTCTACCCTCTTCGGATGAGGTATTGCAAATTGTTAATGGTTCAAAAATGATGTCATTCTTGGATGGTTACTCAGGATATAATCAGGTGATGGTTGATGAAGAAGATAGGCTAAATACGCCTTTCACAACAAACTGGGGAACTTTTTCCTATAGAAGGATGCCCTTTGGACTAATTAATGTAGTAGCTACATTTCAATGTGCAATGGATGAAGCTTTCAAAGAATTGATTAATAGGTGTATAGTTATCTAGATGGATGACTTGACTATCTTTTCAAAATATTGAAGTACCCATATTACTAATCTAAGGCAAGTATTCAATAGATGTCATAAATACAACATATCTCTCAATCCCAAGAAATGTTCATTTAGCATTAATAAAGGAAAGCTCCTGGGACATGTTATTTCTGATGTTGGAATCTCCATTGATCTAGATAGAGTTGAGTCTATTTTGAAGTTAGCACCTTCGCACAGTCAGAAGGAATTGAAGTCTTTCTTCAGAAAGATAAAATTTTTGCAAAAATTTATAAGTGAATTTGCAGAGATAGTTCATCCCCTTAATGACTTACTCAAGAAAGGGGATAAGATGGAATGGGTACCTGAGATAAAGAAATCATTTGAAGATATCAAGGTTTCCATTTCAATAGCCCTAGTTTTGGCAAGTCTAGATTATAACTTACCTTTCAAGATCTATTCCTTTGCTTTCGAACACTCTTGCGCAAGGATCCTGACACAAAAAAGAGAGAAGGAAGATGAGAGACCAATTGCTTTTATGAGTTGTCCTTTGAAGAATGAAAAGTTGAAATATTCAAACCTTGATAAACACTCCTTTGCATTGATCAAGGTAGTAAAGAAGTTCCATTACTACATACTCAGAGGTAAGGTGTATGCAATTATACCTGATCCATCAGTAAAGATGCTTTTAATGCAGAATGAACTTGGTGAAAGGAGAGGAAAGTGGA
Source organism: Cupressus sempervirens (assembly GCA_028749045.1). Lineage (NCBI taxonomy): Eukaryota > Viridiplantae > Streptophyta > Pinopsida > Cupressales > Cupressaceae > Cupressus > Cupressus sempervirens. Next base: position 690,532,503 of record CM053793.1, read on the forward strand.
TGGCCATACTTCAAGAATTTGATCTCAAAATTCAATCTAAGAGATAAGTTAGAGAAGGGTTATCAAAAATGATAGTTGATAACTAGGATGGAAATGAAAAGGAATTCAAGTTTGATGATGAGGCATATGAAGATGATCAAAATAAGATGGTTGTATCACAAGTTGATATTAACCAAGGAGTGGTGACAGATGTGTGGTACCAAGACATTGTTTATTAACTCTTACAAGACCAATGCCCCAAATGGATGAATAGTTCACTACATAGAGGACTTAAGATGAAATGTGAGTCTTACATGTTACTTGATAACAAGTTGTATAAAAGGAACTATAAAGGGATCTATCTGAAATGCTTAGGATGTGAAGAAGCCAAGGATGTCTTGGGAAATTTCCATGACAAGTATGGTATAGGACATGGTTCAGTAGAAGGAACAGCTTGCATGATTCTAAGATTGGATTATCTTTGGCCCTCGATATTCAAAGACACTTACAAGAATGTATGCTCTTGCTATATCTGTCAAACTAGTGCTAACAAAGAGAGGCACCTAGTAATGTCACTACAACCGGTGTACAAGATGTGCCCCTTCACAAAGTAGGGACTAGATTTCATAGGTTCAGTCAATCCACCATCATCAACTAGAGACACATTCATCCTTATAGCTATGGATTATTGTACATGATGGACAGAGGTATAAACATTCAAAAATTGCACTACTAAGGTGGTGACTGACTTTCTAGAAGAACACATTGTTACTAGATTTGGAATGCCATTTGTCCTTGTGTGTGATAATGGGCCTACATTTACATTTGAATTCTTGACCCAATAGGCATTTGAAAACAAATTCATTATCATGTTCTCTTCAAACTACTACTTGCAAGGAAAAAGGGTAGCAGAATCTACAAACAAGAACTTGATCACAGTGATAAAATGAATGTTAAAGGAGAATTGCAGGGATTGGCATACACAATTGAAATATGCCCTATGGATAGATCGAGTGAGATTCAAAAGTGCCTTGGGGACTTCTCCATATCTGCTTGTTTATGGGCAAGAACTAGTGTTCCCACTTAACCTCAAAATTCTAGTTTTGAAATTCATGAGTGTCTATGTTGAAGATGCTGACAAAGTACAAATCAGATTGATGAATCTTTTAGAGATAGATGAAAAACAAATAGCTACATTAGAGAACATGGCTAAAAATCAAGCTATTGTGAAAAGATGGTTTGACAAGAGGGCCATGATCAAATCATTTAGGATTTCCAACCTTGTTCTACTCTAGGATAAGGCAAAAGAAAAATTGGGCAGTCATACCAAGTTTCAATGCTTGTGGACAGGCCCTTATCAAATCATTGAAATTCTAGGAGAAAACACTTTTAGGCTTATTTTCTTACAAGGGGAATTTCCTCCCTTGCCTATAAATGGGTAGTTTCTAAAGCATTATTTTGAAGCTTAAAAGACAAAAAAAAAATTAGTTAGATTTTATTTCTGCATTTAGTTTAGATTTTATTTCTGCAAGTGTGTTTTCTTTCATGTTATGTGTTTGCTTTAAAATTGCATCAGTCCTAGGGGGTAAAGTGTACTTGATATTTTCTCAAAGATTTCGCTAACCACTCTTTGTTTCCAATTTTATGAAGAGGTATTTCTTTGTCAAAACATTTGGATGATTGTGTGTCTTATACCAACCAAGTAATAGATATTTCTTGTGGAAATAGGGGATTCTCAGTTTGGAAATCAAAGACCTAGACCACAAAGTTCTCAACACTTTGAAAATTTAAAGATTTGATTGTTTTAGGTGTTGTCAATTTGAAGTCAAAGATGGCAAGAGATGATCCAAACTTCAACTATTTCAAACAAGAAGGGTCTCCTCGAAAGGATCCTAAGATTGTTGTTTGGCATGAGAGCTTCCCAAAAGTTCTAAGAGAGGAATGCAAGGGATGTTCACAAGAGATCAATTTTGAGAAACGACACCGATGTTCTGACTACATAGTCTAAGTGTAGTTAGGATATTAAAAAAAAAAGAGAAAAAGAGAGAGAGAGAGAAAATGGAAAAAAAAAAAATACAGTATTAAGTCTGAAGGATTCTAAAGATCTAAAATTCAAAAAGATATGTTCTCAAAACCAAGTATCTTGTATCCAAAGTATTTTTCCATCAAAAGTAACATTGTGAACAATGTGGAGCGATTATTCAAAAGCCAGAAATTTAAAAGAACATGGCATCCCACGAAGAGCCCTTGAACTGATTCTCTCATCTGGTCAAGCAATTGATTGATAAAAGCCTACATGGAGCTCCTAAATAAATGAGCTAGGAGGAGTGGAAGATTGTTTCAAGTTGTTAAAAAAATTTGAGTGGCTACATCCTGGCACGTCAAAGGGAATGAATACACAACACCCACACTGAGTTTGAAGGTTTCAAGTTTTGAGATTTTGATTGGAAAGTCATCTGAAAGATGCTCGAGATGTTCAAAGTTTGGTTGGTGTTTGGCATGCATTGGAGGAATGTTTTCTGATGAAGAAATGCCTTGGTCATTTCTTCCTTTTTTTGGGGCTATTTGTTGTGGTATCCACAACACAAACCCTATTCCTTTCTAGGAATAGGGACCCCCCTACTTTTTCGACTCTCAGACTCACAGTTTGAGAGTCGAGAGAAGATAATTAAGTTAAAAGTTAGAATTTTAGAGCCAAAATTTAGGAAACAAAAAAAATAAATTAAAAAATCAAGAAACACAAAATGGGAAAAAGTTGAAATGCAAATTTCAAAAAAGATTAAAATCCTCCACTCACCCACTGCGTGTGCACATTGAAGATTTTGCTCAATGCACGGAAAGGTGGGGAGGAGGGTTATAAACCCCCTCTTTCCTCCTTTCCTCCTTCATTTTTTTCATTCATTTCTTGGAGAGGTGAGTTCTTGCCCCCCTCTCTCATGGTCTTCATAGCCAACGCCATGCGCCTGTGCTACTTGAGTTGGGTGCCACACGACACTATGCACATGAGTGCCACAGCCTGCACTACACATGTTGAGCACTTCTCACACTATGTACGAGCTCCATGGCTCATGTTATGCATCAAAAACCACTTGTGTTGTGTGTACAAGCACTACAACCTACACTATGCATGAAAAAATTATGTTCTACACCATGCATTGGGCACCACTCACACTATGTGTATAAGTGCCAAGGCTTGCACTATGCTTGCACTGTGCACATAAGCATTGTAGCCCACACAGTGTGCAAATGTTGTGGCCCATGTTGCATGTACTAGGTGCTGCTTGCACTAGGTTCCAAATGCCAACAACTCACACCTCAGTACACAGGTTTGCATGTCATGTGTGTGCACACCTTGGCATGCACGCATGTGCATTTCATCACCATGTTATTATTATTATTATTTTGGAAAAGATTTAAATATATATATATATATATATATATATATATATAATTTAAAAAAAAAAAAATTTAATAAATAAAAAGGGAATAAAATTTTCAAATTAGAAATAAAAAATAATAAATCCCCAAAGGGAGACATTTTTTTGCTTATGTTTTTATTGGTATTCTATCTGGTGACTAATGACATTTTCTTTTCTTGTGATGTAGGTAACATTATCAAATGACATCCACATCTAGAGTAGCACCCAAACCCATAGTTTTCAAGTTCCAAGGCATACCCCCAAAGTCAAGGCTATACAATGATTATGGTGAGATCAAATATACTGAGCTCAGAAACAATTTCTTAAGAGTTTGCCACAATTCAATACAAAGGTCAACCATGATGTTTGCACTAATCTATTCTAGAATTTTGAATGTAGCATCACATCCAGGGACTGTATAGTCAGCTGAATTAATCATGACCTTGTCTTAGCTCTTTTTTCTTGATGAAAGGGTAGTTAAGAGTGTCACTAGAGAAGTCATGTTAGATCTGCAACTTGATAATATTGAGAGGGTCTTCCATATTCCTAGAGCCAATCAATTCATCCAGCTCTCTTATGAAGTAGTTGAAATATGGTATAAGGAGCATCACCAAGAGGCCATTGATATCATACATTCCTCATACCTCATTAAGAAGCCCCCTCAAGGAAAGAAAATAAAAAAAGTAGATAGGACTCGTGGATATATGAAGGATGACATTGAATACTCTATAATTCTCTTGAGTAGAGTCATGGGCTTACCTATAGTGGGTTATCTCACTCCATTCATAGTCAACTTTATTAAGACCATTAGGTGTGCAAAGATACCACTAGATTGGGCCACCACACTAAGTGAAAACTTGTGTGAGTAGCTAAGGATGGTAAAGGACAAGAAGAAGTTCTATATGACTTCTTATATGGTGTACCTACTTGTAGCAAGGGCAAAAAACTATCCCAAGTTATATAAGAAAGGTAGTATGTAGGACCCCAATGCCTAGCCATACATAGTCTATCCTCGGTTGGTCAAGAAGAAGCTCTCAGTGTAGAACAAGGAGTATAAGATTGTGAATGATGCATTCATCTTTGTGATCATTTGATTAATTGAGGGAGATTATGGGAAGAGGTTATTTGATGAAGCTAAAGTATATATCACTACTCTTAGAGCCTACTTCATCTAGTTCAAGAAATTCACATATATTCAAGTAGGTGGTGCATCTATCAATCCTACAAAGCTCCCAAGATATCCAACTGACAAGCTAATACTATTAGAGATCTCTTGGTAGATTGAGTTAGCTTATGAGAGGCTCAAAAGAAAATGGATACCTTTCTAGGAATGGTCATTGGTCATTGGGTTGTATCAGGTGAAGCAAAAATAGGACATTCTAACCTTCGAGTGGGAATGGGAGAACTATCCTCTTGAAGAATACAACTCTTCTTGACCATACTTTGACAGTGTGGGTAAAGTAGAAATCCTAGCAAGAAAGGACTTCCATCATGAAGATGTCATTGAAGATCATTGGATGAATGCCAAAAATGACTACAATGTTCATATCAAGGACTATTGTAGGATAAATTTGTATTTAGTAGAAAAGGCTCTCCATTTGACTATCCCTAATGAGATAAAGCTACAAGACTCTAAAGAATTACTAGATCCCTTGTTCAATATAGATAAGGTTGGTGAAAGAACCATTCTAAATGTAGAGGTCAACAAAGAGGAAGGAGATTACATCAATCATCGAGCAAGACATGTCATTAGAATGACAAAGGATTGGATCAAGAAACCTTTTTCACTTGATCCGATTTCTTATACTATAATCTTCCACGCACATGCTCACCTAGAAAGGGGTAATGGAAGGAAAGTCATAGTCCCTATCTTTGTGCTCCAGTCTCCTATTAGGCTAGAGACAGTCTACTAGCTTGATTTTCTAGTGGGATATTATCACCCTCCTGAAAGGAAGGGAAAGAGGAAGAGAACCTCTCCTTAGAGGATTCAGATAGAACAAGTTATAGAACATATGTCTTCCTAGTAGCATGAACAAAGCTCACCAAAGTCCCAAGGTATTGGAGCCTCTCAAATCTAGGATGAACCTTAGTTTCCTCCTATTGTGCCAAGCCAACTAGAATAGGGAGAGATTCTAGAAGCCTCCACTCCTCCTATACAAGAAGAGCCCCCTTCTCCTTCCATCTCCAAGAAACATAAGAGGATCAAGATTAATATGATGATAAGGAAAATGATTAGTAGAAGATTAGTACCTAATCCATCTATTCCTAAAACTATTCTGGAGGAAGAAGAAGATTAGGAAGAAATAGAATCAGAAGAGGAGGAACATGTACCCCTACAAAGAAGAACTCAATTAGCAAAAGTTATAGAGTTAGAAAGAAGAAAGAGTGCCACTAGTACCCTACCATCCACCCAAGTAGAACCATTAGAACTCTCTTCTTTAGAAGATGAAGTGTAGTAGTGGGTGAATGAGTAAAGGGAAGGAGGTGAGGATGTTTTCTCCATGACAGATTTTGATTTCATGCCCATGGGTACAGAGTTGGTTGGAGATAAGATTAGAGACACCCCTATAGGTGAACTCCAATAGGAAGACTAGACACAGATGCCACTAGAAACATAGATTCTTGATCTTACTTCTCCATCTCCACCATAGATTATGGTGGTAGATAAGGGTTCAGTAACTCCCCCACCTCCAAGTTCAAAAGAAGAACAAGTTCAAAAGAAACCATCACCACAAGAGCAACCAGAGCCAAGGGCTACTAATGAAGCATCAAAAGAGGGAGAGATGGTAGAATATGCACAACAGCATTCCCAAGATGCTAAGGAGCAAGCTACATGATCTATGGAGTCTAAGTCTATAGGAGGAGAGTCTTTACAATAGGAGATAAGTCCAAGCAAGAGAGATAAAGGGAAGGAGGTAGTGGAACACACCCCTTCATCATCAAGAGCCAGATCCAAAAGAAAACATTTCCAAAGATGGTTCCAAAAGGAGATAATTAGGAGTGCTAAGCCTTTGTTCTGTGCTTTAGAGGATGATATTTGTGACATTTTAGAGATCTTGAACAAACTCAAGTCTCCATTACATGATGCAATGCCATTCACATTTGTCACTACCATATAGAACTAGGATTTATTTGCACAAGTGGCTCTCCCTCCTAAAGGTACAAATGTAGAATCTATTAGTTTAGAGGATTATGAAGTGAAGGATGATATGTTGGGAAGGCCTACATGGGATTCAACTCGATAGATGGTGACTATGGGAGTCAAAGAGGTTCTCAGGCACATGGAGTAGGATGAAATTGAACTCTAAACTCTTCAAAGGAAAGTTGAGATCCTAAACGGATATCTAGCTGAAGTTGTTAGTCCTCTTGATCCTGAGCACCTTGAGGAGACTCTAAATACCATTCTTAGAGAAGGGAAGGTGTATGGCTCAATCCATTTTTGAGAGCTTGTTAGGAATGGTGAGAAAGCCTTAAGGATAGAGGTGTTACCACAATCATAGGGAATTTGATGTTACTACATGCTACATAGGAAAATGTGAATAAGATCATAGCAATTTTGAGGTAGGACTTCAGTATCATGGATGAGGTATGGGCATGGACCAAGGATTTGCAGACTCTACAAGCCATAAAAGGGAAAAGGTACCACATTCTAATTGATGTATATAATAGAGAAGAACTGGACATGATTAGATAGAGAAGATAGCAGATGACAATAAGGTGATGAAAAAATTACATGAGGAGATCCATTAGCTCAAGCACCAAGCCCGGGGGAAAATTTTGGAAGCAAAAAAGTTGTACAATGATGCATGCTTGGGTATTTTTGAAGATGAAGAATGAGAGAAGCTATTGCTAGTTGAGTTAGTAGTGGATAATTTCAAGAAGACATTAGAGGAAGTATCTAGTGATGAAGATATTAGACAAGCCTTTAGGATAGAGGAAGCACTGTTAGAGTTGGACAACAAACTTAGAGATTTTGCAGTGACACAAATTGAGGTGGACAACCATAGATAGAAGGTAAAGGATAAATATGAGGCTTTATATCTTCTAGATGTGGCCAAAGTTACTGAGATGATAGAGAGATTCAAGGGCAAACATCCAAACATAGCTTTGGGATGAAGAAGAACAAAACCCAGATCTTAGAATTTAAATTTTGACACTTAGTAAAATTTTGAGATTTTGACCCTGTCAAGGTTTGCAGCTCTACAAGTCCATAGCTCAACATTTTCATGCAACTTTGTAGTCCAAAACTCTACAAGTATGCAATTTTGTAGCTCCACAATTCAGAAGGGCACCAATAGTTAGCTACCAATTCCAAAAATAACACCTTTCATGCATCAGGAGCACATTCTGATGGCAATTTAACTCTAACACACATCTAGCAAAGGACCATGTTCTAATTTTGGTGCCTCCATGCACTTCAAATTCTACTAATGGCTTCCTCTTACTTTATCTCTCATGCTTTCTTTATTTTTGACATGTAAAGGGCTCATGCATCCAATTAATGAATAAAATATGGATGGAGTCCCTCTAAGCACTAGATTAATTATTAGTATGTATATATTTAGTTTGTTTTAATGTTGTAAAAGTATTTTATTGCATGAAGATATCTCTCACTATCAAAAAAAATTGAAGAGACAATCTCTTATAAATACCCCATTGTAAAATGTTACAAGGGCCGCCATTATTATGCAATAAAATTATGCTTTTGGTGCTTGCATTTGGAGTGTAGTGATTCTTTCCTAAATCTGTCATTGTTTTGTGAATTTTATTCATGAGATTGTGATTGAACCAAAGGTTTATTTCATTTTTTTTGGTTGTGTGATCTTTTAGTTCTAGTGTTTGCTATAGATTTATAAATTCTGCTAATGTAATGAGCTTGAGGAGAGATGACAAATTGTGCCTGCATAATTCTTTGTCTAGCATGAGTGCACTTTTCATGGCCTTGTGATTTGATGAAGAGTGAAACATCATTTGGTTATTGAAATTTCCTATTGATGATTGCATTAGTGGATTCTAGGAAGCACTGCTCCTATTTTCATTGGTTTGCTACCAATTTCTTCAAAAAGTTTAACTCACAGGGTGTTGTTTTCTGTAGCTTATTTTCATTTAGGATTTCAATTTCAAGTTATTTTCTTTTAGTTTTTTAATTTACTTTGCTAACCCCTTGTTATAATAGGAACTCATTTTAGTTGCACTGTTAGATTGCATTCATTGAAAAACCAGAAAATACAAAAATATTGTTCTTTTGTGTGTTATTTTGAGACAAAAAATACATTTACTTCATTCTGAGTCTAAATTAGAACCAGCAAAGGCCTCCTCATGAACAATCACATTTATCTTCAACTAAGTGGATTTTGGTACGTCATAAGACAAATAATGAACCTTGGAGTTGATCCCAAAAAGATTAGTTTTTCAAGAGAGGAATTGCGCAATGGATTCTTGCCATTGACCTCATGTATAATGATCGCCCAACAATAACTATTTATTTTCTCTTTACACTACTCCCCACATAATCTAGTTAGTCTTGACTCTCATAGACAAACATATCATTGTAAGGGATTTATGGACCCATAACAATAATACTCACCAACTTAAAATTCTCTAAGTTGATCCTCGTATATGTTGCACATGGCTACTACTATTTGTCTCATACTATCATAAATTTGGGATTTCAAGTTAGATCTAATTGAATAAATTTTGAAGGTGTACATTTTGAAACAATAGGTCATGTGAAAGAAATTAAAAGTAAAAGGCATAACATACTAACTTTGTGTATGTTGGTTCACTCTTTACTATAATAATATTACGTGTTATGCATAACACTCAATATAATATGTATGAACAAAGTTTAATTGAATTTTGATTCTTTCTCTATCTGTGTGTGATATTCTTAACAAGGTACATTGGTGTAGGAGTACCTTGACCATTCCCATGGAATTTTGGATGATATTTAATATTTTTTGGAGTCATCATAGGTTAGTGAAATATTTATTTCAATTCATGTAATTAGGTGTTCAATTAAGGTCATGTTGACCAAGGTTATGTTTTGGTCAATGTTGGTCAAAGAGAGTCAAAGACCCTAAAAGTGGAAAATTACATGCAAGGCCATAGATGGAGTAAAATGTAGTGTTAAAATGTCATTATAAGAATTTGGACCTATTTAAGGTTCCAAGTAGGCATGTAGGAGCATAAAATGCAAAAATGCAAAAAAAAAAAAGTGTAAAATGTTGCTATGTTGTCAAAAATGTTGCTCACAACATTTTTCAACATGACAAGTTTTCAGAAGATGGAAGGTCAACCATCTTGGATGTGATATTTTGGGATGTTAAAGGCCATGCTATTATATAAACAATGCAATCTCATGTAGAAGATAGAGAATGAGATGTGGAGAAGAAAGGTGAAGGGTATGGTGTGTGGTTTTGCATAGTATTTTATTTTATTTTGTGAAATCTACTAGTGTACTGGTATTTGACTACAGTCCTTGTATATTCTTCTTTATATTGTGGATGTAATGATTCATAAGACTCATATATATAGTGGAATGTAGTCTAGAATTAATGTTGATGCTAAACATGTTCCTAGTATCATTGGGTTTTACTAAGATCTAATTACTCATTATTTTAGATAGTAAATGATGTACACTTTTAGAATGCAGTACCGCATTAGTTGCATGTTTTCATTGTGTAAATATTAGGAAAGGTTTAAAGGGTTTTTTTGTGTGTGAGGCTTCCCACTCATGGGTCTACATCATAACCCTAATTCCTATAAAGGAATGAACCAATAATTAATGAGTATTTGTTGTTGCATGGAATATACAATAAATTAACACTTAAGAAATGTGAGAGATGCTTGTGCATAAGTTGCATGGTGTTTAGAGGGTTATAGTCATTCATGGAATGCTCAAGAATCCATTGGAAGAGTTGGGTAGGAGAAATAATGGAGGTTTGAAGTACTTTCTTAAAATAACAATGAAACGCTTAACTATACTACTCTAACCAAAGTAGGCCATCTAGAACAATGAAGAGAAAAAAATGTGACAAAAGGAAAAAGGAGAAGAATATATGACTTAGAGTGGATATTATTTTAGAATCATATCAGCATCTAGGAAAATCTAGAGGAGGACATTCTATGCTTGTCAATCTACTTGTCCTATTCTCTACAAGAAAAACCATCACCAATCCCCAAGTTATATGGACATCGAGGTGGAAGTGCATCAACCAAGCTCTTGTTCATCCAAAATAAAAATATTCAAAGTTCCAAATATTATGAAATGCTGATTACATTAGTAAAATTGATGTAGAACATAGGGATTTTTTTATTTTTTGAAAAATATAGAAATCATTATTCATATATATTAATCTAGCAAAAATTATTATTTTATTTAAATAAGGAAGAACATTAGGATCATCGATGGATCCTTAGGTGGAATTGAATAAAAATGGCCTTCTAAGGTCATTAAAACTTGTAATGAGAATATTCATGGTCATTAATATTGTTTTGATCATAAATTGATCTTATTGTAATCACAATCCTAAATGTAAGCCTAATGACAATGCTAAGGTACCTAGGGGTCACTAGGAAGGGATTATGGTTTTCTCCTAGGTTAGGGGATTGGGAAATGATCAATAATGGTTTTAAATTATGTAATAAGGCTATTAAAGCCTCTAAGTGGTGTTAAAAGCACTAAGAGTGTAATAAGTTATACCTATATTGGCCATATGAGCCTAAAAAGGCTTAATTAGAGTTAGTATGGGTTATATGGTTTAGGTGTTAATTTTGTTTTAAAGGTTGTCCTTAAAACTTTTCAAAGTTTTTTTAGATGGCTTGGAATGGTTTTTTTTTGAGTTGAAAACTTTTTTTCTCAACTTGATAACAAATTACTTGTTTTAGATTGGTACTAATGTAGAGGAGGTATGGTAGGATGAAGGCCCAATTAGCAAGAGTAAGGAAAGTTCACAAATCTACAAGTTTCAATGCAAGAAAATGACCCTAATGCCTCCAACACATGAATGATTGTTCAAGACCTTTCCTAAGAGGGTAGGTAGGGTCACTTTGGGAAATTGTCTTTGTTTTAACACTTTTCCTAGCAAATTAGGCCTCCTAGGTGATGGATATAAAGAGACACTACAAGAAAATATTTCTCCCAAACTCGAAGACTATCCATAGTCTCATTAAATGGGTTGAATTAAAGGGATCCTTAGTCAATTTAAGCCTAGTAACTCTGCAAGTACAAAAGCCCCAAATTTTTCTTCAAAAACCCTTGAAACTAGGGCTTCTTCAATATATGATTTCCCAATACTTTTTCCAACCAATGGTGGATGGAACATTTTTTCCTCAACCTATATAAACACAATCTGACATAATATTGACCCCTTCTTAAGGCCAATGTGCAACTGCTATAACTGATCCAACCATCTCCTATTCTTGGATCAAGAGATAGCCATGGTATACCATAACATAATAATGTAGAAAGATAGATTCCCACCACTTTATTATTGAGGTGAATAAGGAAAGCTAGATCAAAGATCAAAACCATAAACTATGGTATTGTAAAATAAAACACAAGAATGCAATTTGGGAGCAAAATTTTGATTTTAGTGTTGAAAGGGCTATTAAGCAGGCCTAGAAGAGCTATAGTGGAAGAATGGTGAAAGATGATAGGATAGGAGTGAATGGGGAGTTGTAACATGGAAAATGTACCATGGTAATATGATCTAAGGTGTTAGGATCAAGGTGTGAAGTCTATTTAAGTCTTGGTGTGTTGGAGGAACTCGGTACACTAGGTGGCCTAGAATGGAGTTGGTGAAATAAGAGATTGGAACAAGGAAGTGGGAAGGTGAACTAGTGTAGAATGGTTGTGGGAGTGACTTACTATTTGAATATATATCCCACTAATATAACTAAGAGGGTGGGGTGAATTAGTTATCCAAGCATTATCACAAATATTATCTTTAAACGGTCTTAGCCATATGAGTAATATTAACTAAAACCACAACAAGATACTTATACACAATTAACACTAGATATGTTAACTAGGGAAACCCTTGATCAGAGAGAAAACCTAAGTGGGGATATTACCGACAAGATGATGTACTAATATGAATATTATTTATTAGAGGATAGACCCTATTAGGAGTTTGTTACAACATTTAGTTCATATGAGTCCATGTTAGGACACTTTGAATTCTTGTTGGGAGTGGTGGAAGACAACTAGATTCACTACCCAAACAACTTCAAGGTTAAAATCAAAGAACCCACTATCTAAATGATCTTTTTATTATTCCTTGCAAAATAATAGAACTAAAATATACTTCCTTCCTCTATCTCTATCCATCAACCAAACTTTTTCTCCTTTAGATCTTGTAACTAGATCTCATACTATGCATCCAATGATCCCTTAGATTGCTTACACTCATTCAGTATGCATTATGCTCCTTCTTGAATTTCACACTAATACTTCATATTTCACTTGATCCTGTAATTCAAGTCCACTTCATAAAAAAAGAATTTTTTTTTTCTTTATACCATATCTTCATAATAATTTCTTTATTAAGCCTTGAGGCTTTCCCAATAAATTAAAAAAAGTTAATTAATTAATTTATAATTACATAGTACTGTCGGCTCACAGTCAATCCAAAACTTCATACATGTGAAACCACATCTTGTGTACACACTAGAATAATCACACAACTATCTTATATCTTTGGCTAACTGCACATCGCCTCATTATATCTTAGCTAAAAGATATAATGCAAACATTAGAAGCTGCCAAACATATGCCCTATTTCTACACTACTTCTAGTGAATCAGGTGTAACTTCCATATACCATTGAACTAGACTTATTCCTTTTAACTAAATCATTAGGACAACTCAAGAACATATCCTCCATTGCGCATCATCTAAAACTTCCTTAGCTTCTAGGTATATTAAGATTACTGGCTATTATTATTCTAGTATTAATAGAATTATTGTTATGTTGAGATCAATGAAAAATTCAGTCATGAATGCAACATATCAATACTCTAAAATTCTTAGGATATTCCCCCAATGTAGTATCATTTTCATTCATTCTAACACTTACAAAGTCTAAGAACTCCATTTGATCTTTGAACGAGACTAATTTCTTGGGTTGATTCCAAGTTACTTGCTGAATCATTGAGTTGAGTTAGGCCTACTTAGGGTGATAGTGGAGGGATCTACATCAAGAATATATACCACTATTATTACAAGTATCAAAAGTTTTAAGTTGGATAGTCCAGTAAATGGGATTTTATCCCTCAAGGGATCAAAATTTGAGAATTTGTTTTAGCAATACATTGTTGAAATGGCATTGTAAGTGAAAGGTTAAATTTGTAGATATATAAATGACATCTAATTATACAATTAGAAAATTTCTCATAATTACTAACCATGTATCATAATTACTAATGATTATATTTGTAGATATTTTGAAGATGTAAGTGATCACTAGCTAGAATAGTGTGTTCCTTAAGGAATTTGGTGGCTAGGGAGCAAGAGTGTGAGATCAGGCTCCATAGCATGGATATTTTATGATTTGAATTATCTTATTTTGGTTTATAATGGAAAATCAACCACCAAATAGGTCTGGAAGTGTGTGGAGAAGTGAGATTGGAGAAACCCTCAAATCAAGGGTTTAAAGCCATTATTTTGGGGATTTTGATGTTTCAAGGAGTTTGGTTATACTTAATCTTGTAATTAGGGATTTGGTAACATATTGAAACAATGCTAAAAGTTTGGAGTCTTGGGGGTACATGTAACTAGGTGTTGCTTTGTTAGTTCAACCTATTTTGGTGCATTTTAAGGTCACATAGTGAGAACATACATACTTGGTCCAAATGAGTCTATGAATATTTTGTAGTATGTTGTGTTAGGGGAAAAGTGGCATCCAAATATACCATTTATTTGTTCTATCCTTTGGAAATTTTTTGTGTTTGAAGAAAAAAAGGGCTAAATGCTGTTTTTTTAAAGCCTCTAGGACTGTTTAGTGACTTTTTGCTATTGTGAGTAGAAGATAAGTCTAGAAACCTCAAAAAAACCTTAATTAATACTTATATACATGAAAAACTTCAAATCTATCATTTTTTTTTAGTTTGAAGAGTCTTGGCTGGGTGGAGTCTTATAAAGCCATTGTGTGCCTTTTGGAAAAGTGTGCGTTTCTAAGCCAAATTGGAAAACTTAGTTGGTAAATAAGGTCCACTACTCTAACCTTTTCACTAGGATCCCTACATGGATCATAATTCCTCCTAATATTCCTCTATATATTCATACCTATACTATAGAGTATCATCCCATCATGCTAGACCTATAATGAATGAAATTGATTAATTAATCAAGGTATGTTAGTTTGAGTTTGACTTGGTTTTGAGAATACTTTAATATCTTCTACTTAACAAGGCCAACTGTGTGAAGGTGGAAGATCATGTGTCCTCACCCCTCCCCCTAACATAAATATAAATTCTCCATTATCATCTAATTACATACTTCATTCATTCATTCATCCATTATGGACTATAACGTTCAATCAATATGATATAAAATTCATTAATATGCAATACTAATCAAGAATTCATTAACACATAACAATATTCATTAAAATGATATAAAAATCAATATTAATACACAAAATTCATAGATAATTACTTAAAACAACGTTCTTTCATTATCCAAAAAAGTTTATCAAATAAGGTCTATCAAAGAGCATTTAAAAAAAAAAAAATTCTTCCTTTTGTTTTTCTTACCTTTCTTAAGGTCAAGGATGATAGAAGCATCAATATATTCCTCATTTTCCTCCTCTTGTGGCACATGTAATGTCAAATTATGATGCCTCCACCTATTTTGAAGAGCAAAAGGTTGTTACACTAAATGAGGCTATATTGCAATAACATGTAAATGGATTAAATTGGTATACTCTTTTTCCTTTTTTAACTACTACAAGTATTTGTTGAGCTATAGTTTTGCATGATGCTTAATGGTAGGAATAATTTCAAACTCCTCTATTAAAAAGCTAATCTGAGGATAAACTCCAAGGTTCTAGGTGATCTTGCAACCACACAAAAAGAAATATATTTTTCTATTTTTCTATTTTTATGATGAATGCAATCTAACAATGCAACTATATGAATTCCTAATTTAACCAAGGGGTTAGTAAAGAAAATAATGAAGATAGAGCAACAAGAAATTTAAGAATATGAAAAATAAATTCTAATGGACATAAGCTATGGAAATAATGTGTTTGTGAGTTAAGCTTATGAAAAGATCGAAGGTAACCAATGAAAATAGGAGCAGTGCTTCCTTAATTTCATTGATGAAATTTTTAATGGGAATTTAGTAACTGTAAGATGTTTCACTTTTCATAAAATTGCAAAACAAAAGCTATGTAGAAACAATATGGTGATCTCTTCTCAAACTAAGTAGATTAGTAAAATTTGTAGAGCCATAAAAAACACTAGAATTAAAAGATCGCATGGGCAAAATAACATAATAAAACTATTGGCTCAATTATATTCCATGAACATACATTCACAAATATAACACACTTAGGCAAGAATCACTCCAATCCAAATGAAAGCACCAATAGCATATACTATTGTATCAAAAGAATGGAAGCCTGGAATACATATTACATTATTGAATTTATAAGAAATCTTCTTCTCAATTTGTGTTGAGAGTGAGAGATATCTTTATGCAATCATATGCTTCTAAACTAATAAAATAAATCTACTTATGTACAAACTAACTATCTAACTAGTGCTTAATAGGACTCCACATTCCATATTTATATCATTAATTGGATGCATGAGCCTTTATGTGTCATAAAAAAAAATGCATGAGAAAATAAGAAAGAGAAAGCCATGAGATAACGTAGAGGTGTCTAGAAGTGCCAAAAATAGAAGCTCCATCTTCACTAGGCATCTGTAGGAGTTAAACTACTATTAAAATGTGTTTCCAATGCATGGAAAGCTCTAAATTTAGAACTAATAGTTAACTATTGCTGCACCTCTAACTTTCTCAAAACTTCTAGAAAACCTCTAAAAAAGTGCACCTGTAAACCTAGCGTACCTACACACCTTGGAAGAAGGTTCCAAAAAATGAAAAATTTAACTAAGTGTCAAAATTGAAATTTGGCTTCTTGGTTTTATTCCCCTTTATACCAAAGCTATGCTTGGGTATTTGCCCTTAAATTTCTTGATGATATCTATGACTTGAGTTGCATCTAGAAAATCTAAGGCTTCATATTTATCTTTCACTTTCTACTTGTATTTGCCCACCTTGATACGAGTCTTTGCAAAATCTCCAAGTTTTACATCCATCTCTAACAATGCTTCTTCTATTTTGAATGCTTGACTAATGTCATCATCATTAGAATCTTCCTCAAAATTTTTTCAGAATTGCTCAACTATTACCTCTACCTTTATTAATTTATCTCTTGCATCATCCTCCAAAATGTCTAAAAAAGCATCACTATAATGTCTCTTAGCCTCCAAAATGTTCTCTTGGGTTTGATCCTTGAGCTTTTGAATCTCCCATTACTTTACTACCATCCATAATTTTCTGTATCCAATCATCGATCTTATCTAATTCCTTTGCTATATATATACCTTTATCAACATATGATACCTTTGTCCTTTGATTGATTATAATGCTTGCAAGTCTTTGCCTAGGTATGTATTTCATCCATCAAACCAAAATCTTGATTCAAAATGATGACTAGCCTATCCATATTATCTTGCATAATGTGTAACAACTTCAAGTTTTGTTGTATAATCTATGCACCCTTTTCCTCAATACTCTCTCTCCACTACTAAGAAGCTCTCAAAAATAGGTCTAATTTTCCTATACCCCTATCTCTTCTTTCCAATGCTACATTCAAAGTCTCTTCATAATTTCATGGATCCAAGGGACCAACAACTTCACTTAGATATCCTTTTAGGATCTCATTTTGTCACCAAAATGTTATTAATTCTACCCCATCCTGTTCTAAGCTCCTAAATACTTCTTTAATTCCTATTGTAACCATCAACTTAGCAATATCTAAGGTAGGTTTCCTCAAAATGATTTCCTTGATCTAATAATTTGTTGGAGTCAATTCTTGAACATTTCTACATGCAGGAGGGATAGCCACATGACCAAAGAAGTCCTAGTTCTGATCAATCATAATGAAGGCTAATGCCCATGCATCCTTTGGTAGTGACTCAAGTTTCCTTAGAAATTCAATCAATTCTATCCTATCCTCAACTTCTATAGTAAATTGTTGCCTCTTGTTTCTTATCACTTCCTTTCTCTACCACCTTGGGATATGCTCTACCAGAGATTTTCCTTTTGAGGATGATAGAGTTTTCTTAGCTATGCTATTTCCCTTATCACTCCTCTCTGGAGTCTTCTCCTTTTATGATAGATCCACACCAATTGTCTCTTTATCTATGGAATCTATAGTTCTCACCTATATGTCTTGGGAAGTTTGTTGAGGTTGCTCACTTATTTGTCCTTTTTTTGATACTTCATCAGTGGATACTTGATGTGGCTCTTCTTCTTGTCTTTCTTGTACCTATTCTTCTTCATTATTTGGAGGAAGAAGAGTATTTGATCCCTTATCTACAAAAAATGTGACTACACTAGGGATGGTGGGGCTATTTTGAGTCCCTTTGGTTCTGGTGGCAACTGACTCTAATCCTATTGTTGAGGTTGATTTGTTGGAGTATCTTTCATCAATTTAGTACCGATGGGCATGAAATCAAAATCTAACATCTTAAAGACATCATTCCCCTCTACATATTTCTCATCTATCCATTACTGCATTTCATCCTTGGAGGTTGTATTCTAAATAGATTGCTTAGGAATGGATGGTGGTGTAAATGTGGAGCTTCTTCTCCATTATAATTATGTGGCTCTTGTGAGGAAAGTCCTTCAGTTCAAAGGCATGTTATCCTCTTCATCCTCATCATCCTCTTCTTCCTCTCCTTCTTCTAGGATAACTTTAGGGACTGATGGGAAGGGAATAACTTTCTTGATAACCCTTTGTCTCCTCTTGACTAGAGTCTTAATCTTCCTTCTCTTAAGAGTAGAAGTCATGCAAGAGCACCCCTCTTATAAAATCATGTAATCAATTTGTTTGGGTCATTTGTGACCTCTTTCTAGTTTTCTTTCCATGTTTTCAAACCCTTTTGTGTGGTCCATTAGCAATATTGGGTGTTTTATAAGCCCATTGTTCAATGAGGTCACAAGGGCACAATTTTTGTATTTTGAATACATATTCTTTCCATCTAGGTTCTAATACATATATTGAGTCAATTAGGATTCATTTACATAGTTAAAATTCCTTTTAGGCACAAAAATGCAAAAATGCAATAAAAGTTGCAAAAGTTGTTATGCAACTTTGTAAATTTTTGCATAATTAAGAAAAATAGCTTGTAACAAATCTGCCAATAGTTAGAAACTTTGGAAATTGGTTGGATTAGTTTTCAAAGGCCTTCATATAGCTTTTTTAGGAAGGTGGAAGGCATAATGTAAGATTTTTCTTTGAAATCGATAAAATATAGCCTAATTTTCTGCATTCTAGGTTTTTTTTTGCATGGTACAAACTTGTCTAGATGAATAGGTGTCAAAGCTTGGTATGGCTGGATGCATATTTGTATTACCTTTCTAATGAAATTTTTTTGAGGTCTTGAAATGTTATAGAACTCAAGTTATTTCTATTTTAGTGCTGATAGCCTAAAATTTAAGGGTTTCAAGGGTTTTGGTGGAAATCACGTTATAACTTGAGATTCCACCATAGAAATTTTATGGCCTTTGGTGGAGTCTTTTTATTCTTAATTATCTTTGATAATTTTGTGGTTTTAGTTGTATAAATGTAGGTATAAGGGAGAAAGGTGATGCTCTAGGTGCATGTAGCATATATGCACCAACTCATTGTTTTGCTACAATCAGCATTTGAGACCTTAAAACTCATTTCCAAAGCCTCAAACTTGGGGTTTAGGATATTTGGAACATTAATCAACATTTCTAATTAGTTTTTTGGTTTTATAACATGTCTAAATAGTACTTCCCTTGCAATAGTGGCCTAATCAACCCTTTAGACTTAATTGTTGTCGTCACGAGTTTTATCAGCATTTGTTGTCATATGATATCAGCACTTTGGGGTTTTGGAATATATATGAAATCTCAAATTTCTTGATGGTTATTTTTTTTGCTTCCATTCAATATTCGCAAGTTATAGGTCAAAACCTCATTCCTTGGGCTACTAGGAATCCAAGAGGTTAATGAAGGAACTATGTCTTTTTCTCAGTTTGAAGCCTTCCAATTTAGTCCACATGTCCATGCTAATATAAAATTAACATTCCTTGAGTCTACATTCATGGCTTCATTTTTGTTATAGGTTTCATGTGTTAAGCCTACATTGTTGTCAAGGTGCAAGTGTGGGGTCTTGAGACTTGTTTGGGCTTTCAAATCTTGTCAAGATGTTTTTGTGAGTTGAACTATCCTAGCCTTCATTATTAGTACCCTAAATTCTTCCATCAAGTGGTATTAGAGCCCATTTAGATCTTTGGGCTTCTAAAATTTTGTCAAAATGTCAGAAGGAGAGAATGATGGATTGTCATCCAAAATGACCAATGTAGATATAGTGAAGTATTTGAAGGAGCAGAAGATAAAGGAAGATGCACAAAGGAAAAAGATAAACTAAGAAGCATTGAGATGCAACAAATGAGAGATGAGTTGAAAAGGCTTAGAGAAGAGTTTTCCAAAGCCAAGAAATTTGAAGAATTTGATGAAGGGAGTGATGAAGAAACCCCCTTGGAGGAAAAAGAACAAATACCTCTAGATTAGAGGCTACTTGTGAGCATTTCTAAATCCATGTAAAGAAGAACCATGGATGCCCAATTAGACTTACGAACCTATGATGGGAGAATGAACCCTAATGTTGTAGTTGATTGGGTGGATGCCATAAATAGTTTATTTGAATGTGATGAGATTCCTAAAAATTAGAGGACAAAGATAGCCAAATCCAAGTTGAAAGATACTACTCTTACATGGTGGAACATCACTCAAGGTGATAGAGTGAAGAATGGAAAAGGTCTTATAATCACATGGATCAAGATGGAGAAGTTATTCAGGAAGGCCTATGTTCTTGAAGACTATGAAGTTAAACTTCATAGAAGAAGAATGAATCTAAGGCAAAAGGACATGATAGTTTCAACCTACACTAATGAGTTTGAAGCATTGGTTATGAGGACACAAGAGGTTGAATCTAAAAGTATCAAGTTGGCAAGATACATGCAAGGTCTCAAGATGTCTATTCAAGATGAATTGATTTTGACAATAATAACCACCATGCAACAATGTGTGCAACTTGCACTAAAGGTAGAAGAGAAGTTTAAAAGAAGGAGTGAAAAATCTAATAGAGGAAGAGGTAGGGGTAGAAGTAACTCTTGGAAAAGAGGTCAATCATCCAATGAAGGAAAATCCATGGAGCAAAATAAAAAGAGCATGGTGAATCTAGTTGGAGAGGAAGCTCTCGAGGAGGAAGATCCTTTAATAGAGTAAGAGAAAGATCTAATGGACCTCCTAAGTGTCTCAAATGTAATCAAATAGGACACTATCTAAACAAGTGTCCTGAGAAACCAAACAACAACAATCAAGGAGAAAGAAGGACCCATTTGGTGCAAGAAGAAAGAAACTAAGAGGCTAAAGAAGGTGTGGCACTAATGATGAGACAAACATTCCTACAAGTACCTCATGCTCAAGAACCAATACAAAGGAAGAACTTATTTGGGACAAGGATCAAATGCAAAGAAAGGGTAGGTAATTTGTTAATTGATTTATGATCAATAGAAAATCTAGTTTCTAAAGAAATGGTTGAAAAATTAGAATTAGAAAGAATTTATCATCCATATCCTTATAATGTTTCTTAGCTAACAAAAGGGTAGCAAACTCTTGTAACTGAACAAACTATGGTGGAATTCTCATTAGGTGATTTCAAAGACAAAGTTTTATGTGATATTGTAGAAATGGATGTTTGCCACCTTCTCTTAGGAAATCCATGACAATATGATATGGATGTCATGTATAATTGTAGAAAAAATACATATACCATAGTTAGGGATGGGAAAACTTATAATCTCAAGCCTCTACCTAAACCTAAAAAGGAAAAAGAACCTTTGGTTATCATAGTGGGAGAAATGGAAATGTTAAAAACAATCAAAGAAGAAAAAGAAGGATATGCATTAATTTTGAAACCAAAGGATAAACCAGGACCTAACAAGGAAAAATTAGTCCCAAAAGAGGTTCAAAAAATTCTTGAAGAATACAATGAAGTGGCTGCAAAATATTAACCCGCATCCCTCCCACCCATAAGAGATATAAGCCACCAAATATACTTCATTCCTGGAGCATCCTTTCCTGACAAAGCCCCATACAAACTTACCCCTACTCAAAATGTTGAAATATCCAAACAAGTTTTAGAATTATTAGATAAATGAGTTATTCAAAAAAGTCTTAGCCCATGTCTTATCCCTTCAATTTTGGCTTCTAAAAAGGATGGTAAATAGAGACTATGTACTGATAGTAGAGCCATTAACAAGATCACTATAAAATATAGATTTCCTATCCCAAGGATTGAAGACCTCCTAGACCAATTGGGAAATGCATCATACTTCTCAAAAATTGATCTAAAATCCATTTACCACAAAATATGAATCAAGCCAGGTGATGAATGGAAGACTGCCTTAAAAACCACAGAAGGTCTCTATGAATGGCTAGTAATGCCATTTGGTTTAAGTAATGTGCCCTCTACCTTCATGAGGCTAATGAATGAATTATTTCATGATTGCAATGAAAAGTTTTTATTTATTTATCTTGATGATATACTAATTTTTAGTTGCATCTTGGAGAAACACCTTGAACACATTAGATTGGTTGTCAAAAGGCTAAAAGAGCATCAACTAATGATCAACCCTGAGAAGTGCTTATTCTTGCAGAAAGAACTCACCTTCTTAGGATTTGTGATCTCATAAGGAACACTAAAGATGGATCCAAAAAAGGTAGATGCATTCATCAATTGGCCTCCTCCAAAGAATGCTGGTGATGTATTAAGTTTTCATCATTTAGGAACATTCTATAGAAAGTTCATCAAGAACTCCAACCATGTATGTACACCTATATTAGATACAACCAAAGGAGGTAAAAAGATAAAGTTTGTTTGGACTAAAGTAGAAAATGATGCATTTGAATATCTAAAATCAAGAGTAGCACAATATCCAATACTCACTCTTCCTAATTTTAATAAGGTTTTCACTATTGAGATAGATGCAAGCAATCTAGCAATTGGGGCAGTCCTTAGCCAAGATAATAAACTTGTGGATTTTTTCTTTGAGAAAATAAATGATGCTAAAAAGAAGTACTCAAATTATGATTTATAACTTTATGCTATGGCATAAACCCTCAAAAAATGGAGGCATTATTTATTACCTAAAGAATTTGTGCTTTTTATAGATAATCATGCTCTCATTTATCTGAATTCTCAAAACAAGTTGAGTGGGAAACACATCAAGTGGATGGAACAATTACAAACCTATTCCTTAACCATAAAGCATAAGAAAGGTCAAGAAAAAAAAGTTTCTGATGCTCTTAGTAGGAAGAACATTTTGGTGCAGGAAATCCAATTTCAAAGCATATGCATTAAAGCATTGAAGGATCTCGACAAAGATGATGCAAATTTTGGAAAAATATATCAAGTTTGCACTACTCTTATGGACAAGTATCATACTGATTTTTCTAAATTTCTTATTCAAGATGGGCTAATTTTTAAGGGTCATCAACTTTGTATTCCAAAATGTTCTTTGAGAGATGATATAGTAAAGGAAAAACATTGTGGAGGCATGAGTCGTTACTTTAGGATTGAAAAAAAATTAGAGGCTATCAAGAGACATTATCATTGGCCAAAAATGTAGCATGATATAAAGAAATATGTAGAATCATGTGTTATATGTCAGCAAGCAAAGGGTTACTGAGAACAAAATAGGGATATGATAATATATTTATAGTTGTAGACCATTTCAGCAAGATGGTACATTTTATCCCTTGTAAAAGCGCTCATGATGCCTCTCATATTGCCCACATCTTCTTTAAGGAGATAGTAAGAATTAATGGTTTGCCTAACTCTATTGATACAAATAGAGACACTAAATTCCAAGGACATTTTTGGATAACCTTACACAAGAAATTAGGTACAAATCTGCAATTTAGTTCTACCTACCATCCTCAAATGGATGGTCAAACTAAAGTTGT
Source organism: Cupressus sempervirens (assembly GCA_028749045.1). Lineage (NCBI taxonomy): Eukaryota > Viridiplantae > Streptophyta > Pinopsida > Cupressales > Cupressaceae > Cupressus > Cupressus sempervirens. The sequence goes on from CM053793.1 coordinate 690,556,203, forward strand.
AAATAGATCTCTTGGAAACCTCCTTAGATGCCTCACCAAGCAATATGCACAAAATTGGGATCAAATCCTTCCATAGGTTGAGTTTTCTTTCAACAATTTATTCAATAGGTCTATAGGAAAGACACCATTCCAAATAGTTCATGGCTATCACCCAAAGGGACCTCTAGAACTTAGAGAGTTACCTAATGACATCAAGGTTAGTACACAAGGGGAAGAATTGGCTGACCTTATCAAACAAGTACAAGAAAATGTGAAAGACACATTGGAACATACTTCACAAAAATACAAAGCATGAGCAGATAAGAAGAGAAAAGATGTCCAATTCCAAATAGGTGAAAAAGTATGGGCATATTTGAGAAGGAAAAGGCCTCCTAAATGTCGTCATACCGAACTTCAAATGAAGAAGATAGGACCTTGTACAATCTTGCATAAATTTGGTGCTAATGTCTATGAAATTTGGTTACCACCTACCATTGCCATCTCACCAATTTTCAATGTGGCTAACCTCATTGTTTTCAAGGATTCTTTTAATGTTGTAGGTACATCTAGAGCAGGTACACATGAAGGTTGGTTGAAGGATCTACCACCTTCTCAACCCTTAGAGTTGGAATTAATCTTGGAATCCAAAATTGTCAAAAAGACAAGGAACACTACCTATTTTTAGTACTTGGTCAAATTGAAGGGGCTACCTACCATTGATGCCACATGGATGACTGAAGATTGGATTAAACAACATGGCTACACTCTTGATCAACTCACCTCAAGTGGGAACTTGAGTTTCTTTTCTCCAAGGCAGCATGGTGCAAGAGCACCTCTCTTATGAAATCATGTAATCAAGTTGTTTGGGTTATTTATGACCTCTTTCTAGTTTTCTTTCCATTTTTTCAATAAGGTCATGATTTTGGACTCCTAGATTTTCCATTAACCCTTTTGTGTGGTCCATTAGCAATATTGGGTGTTTTATAAGCCCATTACTCAATGAGGTCATAAGGGCACAATTTTTGTATTTTGAATGCATATGCTTGTCATCTAGGGTCTAATAGTTATATTGAGTCAATTAGGATTCATTTACATAGTTAAAATGCCTTTTAGGCATAAAAATTCAAAAATGTAATAAAAGTTGCAAAAGTTGTTATGCAACTTTGCAACTTTTTGCATAATTAAGCAAAATAGCTTGTAACGAATTCCCTAATGGTCACAAACTTTTAAAATTGGTTGGATCAGTTGGGGAAGGCCTTTGTATAGCCCTTTTAGGTGGGTGGAAGACATAATGTAAGTTTTTCATTGAGATCAATAAAATATAACTTGATTTTTTGCATTCTAGGTTGTTTTGAGGTACCTTTCTAATGCAACTAGTTTGAGGTCTTGAAACATTGTAGAACTCAAGTTAGTCCTATTTTAGTGCTAACAGCCCAAAATTTAAGGGATTCAAGGGTTTTGGTGGAAATCATGTTATAACTTGAGATTCCACCATAGGAATTTTATGGCCTTTGGTGGAGTCCTTGTATTCTTAATTCTCTTTGAGATTTTTGTGGTTTTAGTTGTAGAAATGTAGGTACAAGGGAGAAAGGTGATGCCCTAGGTGCATGTAGCATATATGCACCAACTCATTATTTTTCTATAGTCAGCATTTAAGACCTTAAAACTCATTTTTAAAGCCTCAAACTTGGGATTTAGGCTATTTGGAACATTCCTCAAAATTTCCAATTGGTTTGGTGGTTTTAGCACATGTCTAAATAGTACTTCCTTTGTAATAGTGGCCTAATAAGCCCTTTAGACTTAACTGTTATCACCATGGGTTTTATTAGCATTTGTAGTCATATGATATCAACACTTTGGAGTTTCAAAATACATATGAAATCTCAAATTTATTGATGGTTATTTTTTTTGCTTCCATTCAATATTCACATGTTGCAGGTCAAAACTTCATTCCTTGGGCTACTAGGAATCCAAGAGATTAATAAAGGAACTTTGTCTTTTTCTCTATTTAAAGCCTTCCAATTTAGTCCACATGTCCATGATGGTGTAAAATTACCATTCCTTGAGTTTGGATTCATGGCTTCATATCTATTATAGGTTTCATGTGTTAAGCCTTCATTGTTGTCAAGGTGCAAGTGTGGGGTCTTGAAACTTGTTTGGGCTTTCAAATCTTGTCAAGGTATTTTTGTGAGTTGCACTCTCCTGGCCTTCATTTTTAGTACCTTGAATTCTTGCATCAAGAAGGGGAGGCTTGCACATCTTGTGTAGGTGGAGAAACCTCTTGCATTTCAGTTTGAGCTTCTCCTTGGATTTGCTTAGTTGGTGGCACTTGAGGATTATCTTGGGCTTGTGTGGCTTCCACATTCTTGGACCCTTGTACATTTTCCTCTCTTATCTATGGAGGTGATTGAGTGGCTTCCTCTTCTATCTTGGCTTGTTGTGGAGAAAACCTCTTCCGCTTTCCTTTACCTTTACCTTTCCCTTTTTGAGCCCTATAACATCCAACTTTTCTGTTAAGTTGGTGCATTATCTCCGACCTCACTAGGGATAGAGCTATGAATATAGGTACTATGACCTTATCTCCTTGGCCTCTTGTTGGGTGGGCTTAAGTGTGAAAACTATCTCTGGAAAAATTGGATCAAGTTTGAAAGGTCTCTTGATCCAATACTTTTTCAAATTGATGGCATGCCTCACCTAGAGATTAATGTCTAAGTTTTCTTCTTTATTGACTTCAACATTCATGATAGGTCTATCACTGATCTTGTCCCTATTGAACAATGTATCAAGGACATCCTCTATATCCTATTGCACAATCTTCAAAGGAACCTTTATCTTCAAATCTTTCTCTACTAAATAAAGAGTCATCCTACAATAATCCCTTAGACAAATATCATAGTCATCCACTGCATTCATCCAGTGATCTTTAACTACATATTCATGGTGAAATGTCTTACTAGCCAAATATTTTACTCTTTAGATGTTATCAAAATAATGCCAAGGAGAATTATACTCATCCAAAGGATATTGATCCCATTCAAACTCAAAAGAAGGAATATCTTGTCTCCAATCCACATTGAATAGTCCTATCATGATAGGTCACACCCATGTTACTTTATGCTACCTTTATACTTTTTTGCATGTAGACTAGAGTTGTTAAGTAATCTCCAATAGTATTAATCTATCACTTGGCTACATGGGGAGTTTCTTGGGATTGATCATTATACTTGCTACCCTCAAATATGTGAATATAAAATACTAGATGCAGTAGGCTCTGACTTTTGAAATCTTAGTAGTTTTCTCTTCTAATATCCTCTTCGCGTAATCCCCTTATATGAACTAGATTATTGTGAATATAAAAGCATCATTTATGATCTTGTATTCCTTGCTATTCTCTTGAAGCTTCTTCTTTACTAGTTGAGGATACACCATATAGGGCCATGTGTTTGCATCCTGCATGCTACCCCTTTTGTAGAGCCCTAGATAGTCTATAGCCCTTGTAGCTAATAAGTACACTAAATATGATGTCATGTAAAACTTTTAGTTATTCTTAGGTGCCACCATCTACTCCCCCAAGTTATTGCTAAGAATAGAAGCCCAATCAAGTGGCATCTTGCTATTTTGATTGTCTCAATAAAATGCACCATCCAAATGTTCAAGTATCTAGAAGTGGGAAAGGCCTTGACTTTGTTCAAGAGTATGATAGAATTGTTGGAAATATTCAGGATATAACAGTTTACTGAGAGGGGAGGGGTGAATCAGTAAACATAAAATCTTAAATCAATTCATATTAACCAGTAAAATATTTAATCATCTAATCTGCAGTATGTAAACATTCATAACACATAAGCACAGAGATTTTGGTGACCCAGAAACCTTCCAAAATAGAAAGTAAAACTGGGGTGGGGATGAAACCCACGAATCTTCTTTACTGCAGTAGGAAGTTAGCCGGTTAAGGCATACAATGATCACTTCTGGTGATCTTCCCTGTTAGGAGCATAAAGGATTGTTATATCCACCTTGTTAAAGGATTTGAAACATACTTCATAAGTATGCACTCTGTTAGGAGATTTAATACAAAGACTGTTAGGTCTAACCTGTTAAAGGATTTATAAAAATTGATTCACCTGTTAGAATGAAACAGTGGATCTGAATACAACTGATTGCTGATAAGATCCGCTATGCTCTGATTGTCCTTGATATGACAGATAAAACATTTCTACTCCAATGCTGACCTTGCTGAAAACCTTCAAAATTCAGCTTACATGCTTTCGCACACATTCTTCATATACTTCGCATATATCACACACATATTTTTTGAATGATACAATACATTACATATATATACCATCCAAGTTAAAATTACATGCAATGGTCGGCTGAATAAAAGTAGACAAAATTTAACTGAGTCGGCCAAATAGCAAAACAAACTCAGTAGAACAAACTTCTTTGTTTACCGACTGAGCTCGGTTAACACTGAGTCCTATGTTAACCGACCGAACTCAGTTAACACTGCATCCGTCTTTACTTGGTTAATATTGAGTTCTTAATTAACCGACCAAACTCAGTTAATGCTGAGTTCTTAGTTAACCGACTGAACTCGGTTAATACTAAGTTCTATGTTAACCGACTAAACTCGGTTAACACTGAGTTAACTTATTATACATTCTGCAGTAGAGGTTGATGTGCATGATGAACTTACTGCAGAGACTGATGGAGACTCGGTTAATGAAGGTGGCTGCAGCTCGGTTAATGAAGTGATTGGCACTTGCATAGATGGTACATGGAGCTGAGAGGACTTACCAATAGAAGCTATTTCCATAGTTGATGTAACTGTTTTGGATGGAGAGTGTGGAAGAGATGCAATGAGTTCAACTGCAATTTGTACTGGATCTTCTTCCACCCTTGCTTGTTCATCTTCTTTCTCCTCCATTTCTTTTTCAGCTTCTTCTTCGTCTAATTCTTTCTTAGCCTCTTCTTCCAATTCTAACATGATTGAATGAAGATCCTCTGGAATATCTTCAATATCATCATCATCTTCATCATCATCACTGTTGTCAATGTCATTGATTTCAACCGTATCATCACTGGATTTGTGTAGATGATAGATGTTTTTCCACATGTTTGTTGCATCATTTACCACATGCTCAATGTCTTTGACAAGTATCAAACAGGTGTGGAATCTAATCATCATATTACCTTCGTGATCTTTCAGTGATGCTTTCACTTCAGCATTAGTGAAACTCGGCAGGAGATTCTTCAGTGTCTGCTCATAGATGTCTTTTACAGTCTTGGTTGCAGCTTCCCATCTGATTTGCAACCTCTCCAATAGTTCTTTGGAGATCTGGGAGGCTATCTGGTCTGGTGAGTATTTCCATTTACCCATCTTTTTCAGTACCAGTTCCTCAATCTGCATCTTTTCTTGTTCTGTTCTGGTTTCAAACTTCAATGCTTTGAAGTTTGTGAAGCTAGCACCTGCTTCTAATTGCTTCAATCTATCCTCAAATGTGGGTGGAGGCTTAACAAGCACAGGTTCTTTCTTTCCTTGTCTTGTTCTCCTGGAGAAGACTACAGAGGCTTGCCTTTTAGGTTTGGTGATGATCACCTTTCCTTTCTTTTGTTGAGGCTCCTTTTCCTTGTCTGACTCGGTTTCCTCTTCTTCTTCTTCGTCTTCTCCTTTGCCTTCTGTTATCAGTTGGGTTATTCTTCTCTTTCCTTTGCTAATGGCCTGAGGGATTTTAATTTGGAGCTCAATTCTGGCCTTAGCTTGATCATATGTTCCAAAAATTGGTTGCCTTGGGTCTACTGGTTCATTCACCAGTGCTTCTATGATATCCCTGGCTTCGTCAATTTTTACCTCATAGGGAAGAGGTTTCACCCATGCTACTCGAGGCCTGGCTGCCTGAATGTATACCTTGTCGCAATCTACCATGAAGCATATGTCTTCCTTGTATTCTTCAACCAGTTTGGGTGGAATTCGGAACCTATGATTCATCTTTTCCTTAAATTCTTCAAAATAGTTATCCAAAATAATATCAAAATTTTCACCTAGTTCTGCAATGAACTCGTTTATCTGATAAAGAATTGGTATATCTTTTCTCCATACTACTGATCCCTTTGATGGAAAAGATTTCTGAATATAGAAGAATAAACAAATCAAAAGCGAACCAAATTTGCAGGGATTGTTCTTGGAGGTTCTAATGCTTTCCATATTCTTATTGAATTGGGATAAAAGTAATTCTGATAAATCAAATTCTAAATTCTTCTTCACTATTTTGTACGCCAGATCCACAGCTTCACAGGGTACACTGTTTGGACGGCTTGAACTATAGATTTTGTGAGAAATGACGTGAATGCCAAATCTCAATTTGACGTCAGCTACAATATTCAGCTTAAGTCCCCTACCATCCCATTCTGCTTGGGTCAGTTTCTGTAATTCCTCCCGACCTAGGGTTTTGGTAGCCTTGGCTTTGCTCAGCATGGGGAGTCCAGTAATTTTGTTAATCATTTTCTTTGTGATGAGCACTGGTTGCTCTAACCACAATTGGTCATTGTGAACTTGACTGAGTACATACCTAACCCATTTAACTTGAAATTTCCTTGGCAAGTGTGAAATGTGGGTTAACCCTTTTGTTTCAAGATGCTTATGTTCGGGTTTTAGGTTTCCATCTATGCTCATTTCACCTAGGGCAATATCAATTTCTAGGTTTCCAAGTTCTTGAATAGAGCATTTAAAATGAGATCTTATATTATTGACAAGAAGTACCTTTGAAGGAATTTGAGATTGGGCACCATTGGGGTCCAGTGATTCTGCAACAGCTGGTGCTAATTTGAAGTTCGGCGCCTTCCATTCCTCTACTCTAACCAGCATTTCTGAGCCTTTCTTAGTCTTAGAGCTTCCACTTCCGGATGCCATCATTACTTGGTAGGTGTAGAAAAATTTTGAATTGATTCTTTCGCTCTTTTGAAAAATTCGCTCGGAAATGTCTTAAGCTCGCTCTGAAATTGCAGAAAATACCTTAGCTCTTTGTTCGCAGTAAAAAATTTAGATCAAATTTTGCCTCTTTTGATAACAAATTTGCCATAAATGTTTTGGTACGATGGCAGAAGAAATGACAGGTTGTCATCCACTAGCTCGGTAGATATTATCAACACGGCGATCGAAAGAAAATATTGAAGTACCGACCTTACTCGGTTAGGTCACGAACCGACCTGGAGTCAGAGTGTATCTATAATACTAATTTGATCCATCTTCTTCCTTTGGAGCTGCATAGGATAAATCTTGGAAGATGCAGTTCCAATGTTTCTTATATGAATACTAATTGGAAATGGTAGAGTCACCCACCTCTTGAGTGATACTCCTATCTGACTTATCTTGTTTGGTAGATTTTGGAATCCATTGCTGCTTCATTTGCTTTCGAATGTTATCTGCTTTGTTTTTCTTTTCATCTTCAATTCTTTTGATATTCATGCAATTTTTGGCTATATGACCGAGTTCTGTACATGTATAGCACCTTACAGTTGTGTCCTTTTTCCTTTGGTGATGTCTGGCACAATTCATGCCAGTATGTCCATACTCTCCACAATAGTGACATCTGCACCAGGTGTTGTAGTCCCATCTGAATATGGCTTTGACAATTTTTTCAGATGGATTGAATGATTTGGATTTGCACTGGAATGCCTTGTGACCATGCTTTTTGCATTTGTAACAATTGCCTTCAAATTTTGGTTTTTCTTTACACTCATTTGCCTTGTGACCATGCTGATTGCAGTTGAAGCACTTACCATTGAATTTTGCTTTCCCATTGCTCCAGCATTTGTTTGATGTATGACCTATCTTGCCACAATGATTACAAGTGGATCTTTTATTCCTTTGTTCACCTTGCTTGGAGGATTCACCAGATTCTTTGTATCCAAGACCAGCTTTGCTTGTTTGTCTTTGAAGATTCTGCTCATTCAATTGATTTACGTCTACCTGAGATTTCATCATCCTTTCATTGACTTGCCTTTCAGAGATTAGGTCATTTTCCAAGCTTTCATTGATTTGTCTTTCTGATCTCAAGTCATTCTGTAGACTTTCATTTTGTGCTCTGAGAATCCTGATCTCTTCATTTGCATTGGTGAGTTGGTCTATGAGATCTTCATACTGATGAGTTTGATTGCGGATTTCATGACTTCTATTTTCCAGTTCTTCTTGTGCTTTGTTTCTTTGATCCAAAGCTTCACATAGCCTGATTGACTGTATTTCTTGTTCTCTCTTAAGCTTTCTTACCTCTTCTTGCAGAGATCTATTCTTTTCTAGAAGTTCTTTGATTGCTTGGTCAGCTTCTTCTGAATTGCTTGATGGTAACAGGTATTCAATCTTCACTTCAACATACTGATGATCATTCATTTGTTTTGCAAGATCCTTTCTTCTTTTTAGGGATTGAGAAAGATGTTCCTTTGCTTCTTTAAGTTGAACCATGGCCATTTCAAAATCTAACTTTTCATTTTCTATAACTTTCTCCAATCTGAATATCTCCATTGACTTTGATCTTTGCTCAAGCTGTCAAGCTTTTTCCTGAGAACCAAGTTAGCTCTGATACCAATTGTTGAAAATATTCAGGATATAATAGTTTACTGAGAGGGGAGGGGTGAATCAGTAAACATAAAATCTTAAATCAATTCATATTAACCAGTAAAATATTTAATCATCTAATCTACAGTATGTAAACATTCATAACACATAAGCACAGAGATTTTGGTGACCCAGAAACCTTCCAAAATAGAAAGTAAAACTGGGGTGGGGATGAAACCCACAAATCTTCTTTACTGCAGTAGGAAGTTAGCCGGTTAAGGCATACAATGATCACTTCTAGTGATCTGCCCTGTTAGGAGCATAAAGGATTGTTATATCCACCTTGTTAAAGGATTTGAAACATACTTCATAAGTATGCACTCTGTTAGGAGATTTAATACAAAGACTGTTAGGTCTACCCTGTTAAAGGATTTATAAAAACTGATTCACCTGTTAGAATGAAACAGTGGATCTGAATACAACTAATTGCTGATAAGATCAGCTATGCTCTGATTGTCCTTGATATGACAGATAAAACATTTCTGCTCCAATGCTAACCTTGCTGAAAACCTTCGAAATTCAGCTTACATGCTTTCGCACACATTCTTCATATACTTCGCATATATCACACACATATTTTTTGAATGATACAATACATTACATATATATACCATCCAAGTTAAAATTACATGCAATGGTCAGCTGAATAAAAGTAGACAAAATTTAACTGAGTCGGCCAAATAGCAAAACAAACTCGGTAGAACAAACTTCTTTGTTTACCGACTGAGCTCGGTTAACACTGAGTCCTATGTTAACCGACCGAACTCAGTTAATACTGCATCCGTCTTTACTCAGTTAATATTGAGTTCTTAATTAACCGACTGAACTCGGTTAATGCTGAGTTCTTAGTTAACCGACTGAACTCGGTTAATACTAAGTTCTATGTTAACCGACTGAACTCGGTTAACACTGAGTTCTATGTTAACCGACTGAACTCGGTTAACACTGTGAGAAAAGTGTTGTCACTAATGGCAAATAACTTTATGCCAACAAGAATATCCAATATCTTGCTTCATATATACCCTTTTCATGTCCACTTTGATTTATTTTTTCCCTAAGAGGAGTCTTTTTGATAAGTTATGAAGATTAGATGATCTTGGAAGCCTCATCTTCATGTTCCCTATACCATCTCTCTACTTGGTGATAGGTTAATCTGATGAATTGATCTAACCTTGGGAGATGGAAGACCTTCTCTATATTATTGTGTGAAAGATCTAGGACAATCTCTCCAGTGATGCTCTTCACAACTCTTTCTTCAGGAACATAGTTTTCTATGAGTGTCATAATAAGCTCTAAGGACTACATTGATACTAGGTGTGATGTTGCACTAATGAGTCCTAACTAGATCAAAATGAATATCATCAGAGACCTTTCTATGGGTTTATTGCATAACGTTAGGAATGTGCCCAAATTTGTGTGACCTAATTTAGTGTCCTAGGTCTTTGAGTAATCATCTTGAAATTGTGAGTTGGTTAGAACACATTGAAACTTGAATACCATGGGCTTTGGTACCATTTTTGTAGCTAGGGAGGATGATGAAGATGTTATTAAATATGCATAAAAACCATGTCTATTAGCCACAGTCAAAGAAAATCAATTAATCAAACCCTAGCACTAACTTAGATAGAACTAAAAAACCTGATTATTCATAAAACACTAGAAAACCTAAAATAACCCTAGAATGCAAAAAAAATGCACACTTGACACACCTCTAAGGTGTGCCTAGTGCACATTATCCTTTGCAAAGTTTTAACATTTAGGGTGCACAACAGTGCACCTCATGGGATGTGTTGATGTATACCCAATATTTACTTAGGTGCAAAAGGGAATTTAAGTGTATTAATGTGCATAGTAGTGTACCTAATTAGGTGTGCTACTGCACATCTTAATTTGGATTTTTTCTTTTCTTTTAAAGTGTTTTAAGGATTTACACTAAAAAGGTGCATAGCTGCACACCTAAATAGGTGCACAATTGAACACCTTTTTGGTGTTTTAATATTGTTTTGATTGTGTTTTGTGTAGGTTGGAGGTAAGGATGTGCACCTCAAATAGTGCACTATTGTAGTTGAGGATTTGGAAGAAGAAAAAAGACAAATGAGGAGAGGGGTGGGGGTCCCATGTTTTATAGACTTAGGGACCTAGTGCACCACTTGGTGCTATGTAGCTATGCTATTGTGCATCACCAAGTGGTGATGCTTTCTCCATACTTTAGCACATTAGCACACCTATGGAGGTGTGCTGGTGCACCTTTTTTCTTTGCAAAAAGACTTAGCCTCCAAAATACTAATTTCTAGGATCTATGTTTTTGAATCAAGACCTAAATCTAACCACAAACAATAAAAAAACCATAGAAAAGACTTGGACCTTAGACTAGGGTTTTGGAAAGCTGAAAAATAAAATAAAGTAGGGGGTCCCAATTTCTAGGCAAAATGGGGAGTGTGTTGTGAAAACCACAATAGTATTTAATTAACCATTAGAACATAACATTAATTTTTATAACCTGACAATGCCACATGATGTATAATAACATTTTGATCCACCACCACCTCAACATGTTGAACACTCGGAACATGCTTCACTCCTTCAACATTATGTTCAAAATGCTCTAAAATATTCAAAAAAAGGTCACACATAAAATTACAATTGAAGATGTTAAATTTTATTCATAATTGTGTAATTAATTTCTAATATAAAATTAATACATCCACTACTATGATGCACATCATGGCCTTCATCATGCACAGGTTCTATGATAAGATATGAAGGGTGTAGTGAAATGTTATGTGCATTGTTATGTAGTCAATTTATGTTGGAAACTAACACCAAAAACAAAATTTCTCAATGATTCAATTTGATTTACTTTTCATTTTACCAATTTACCTGTGTCTAATTTTCTGCTCTAGATTCTTGGGTATGGCTTTTAGATTCTTGGTGTAGGCATACATCCATGACTTTATAGCCTTCCTTCAAGGAAATTTTTTTTATCTTCATCTATGGGCCCTACATTGAATTATGTACCCTATATTTTTTCTTAATGGATTCAATTTCCCATGTATTATTTGATTAAACAAATTTTTTTTCAACATTATATAATTTTTTAATATGAAATTCCATTGTTGCTACTAACAAGTTGAGACTAAAGATTCATATAGCCACCAGAGCCAAGTTTGTGTTGGCTAACCTTTTGTAGCCTTTAATGTGTCCCATAGTAAAATTTTGAAATGTGTTAGATTATATATTTACAAAGATTTAGTGCATGATTACATTCTACTTAACACTATCATGACATACCTTCCTTTTATCTTTTTTGGATCATTTCCTTTATCTTGTAGTCTTATCTCTTTTGTATCTTCTATTATTTTATTTGAATTCATCATTGGAATCATAGGAGGATGTATTACTTTGAGTTATCCTTTAGACCCCTTCTATATTGGTCCCTCATAGTCTTGATATGTTTGGATGCTCTTTTGAGAAGTTGGGTAGTGTCAAAAATGTTTTTTCCAAAAAAGTCCTCAAAACATGTAATGAGCTAATTTTTTAAGTTACGACCCTATTCATTCCACCTTTTTAAAAATAAAATTGTTAGATCAATAATTTTAATATAGTATAACAAATGGAAGAAAAGAAAAATATTGTAGCAATGATATGAAACTATGTACCTTTTATGTATGGTGGGTCCAAATAGCTTCAATGCCATATAAAAAAGATGATAAAAGAAAATATCATTTCCTACAAAAAAATCATGGGATTATCAGCCCAAAATGAGTTATGTATAAGTAAACTACAATTACACTACAAATAATAACAATTTTAAAGCACCGAGAAGATTTTGTAATTTTAATAGAAACATAGTTTTCTTGTTTAGCAACAATGTCCCTACAAATGAACCAATACTAGTCACATAGACTACTCTAGGAAATGGTTCAATTTTAGTAGTACTAGCCTCTATTGTTCTACGAATTGAAGATCTATCTATTAGTACACAAAATAGGTCCATAAGTATAAAATCCACCCAACAAAAAAAACAATGTATGACTAGCATGTTACAAAATATAGCAAAATAAGGTTTTACAAGTTGTACTTGGCATAGTAGAAGATGTTTGCAAGCTCCTTGTTGCTGATAATACACTCGACAATATTAGAGTGATGAATGAATGAGGTGTCCACACTTCATCATGAGTTGAAGAATACATTGTTAGCAAAGACATTTTCAATGGATAAAGATCAAATGGGATACTAGCTAGAAGCATCCAAAAATAAAAGTTGTGTTATAATGTTGATGAAAATAAACAATGTTGCACTAGTAGGGCCACAATCTTTTTTTATTGCTCATATTGTTTCACAATGTGTACAACTATTGCATTCTTTTTTCTCACAAGAATAGAAGAAAGTATTAATTAAAGAGAAATTTTAATAATACTATAATTTTTTTAATGCTAAATATATGGATTAAATATATATATATTGACTTGGCATATATCTAACTACAAAATCAAAACCATATACGTTGCTCCTTGTAGAATATTATTATTTAACTTATCAAACTTGAATATTTAGAAGTTTCTATTCATCATTATATAATAATCAATAGAAGGAAATCTCTTAAAGTGGATTTTTTCAAGATAATTATCACCAAATAATAATTATTCTAATACAGGACATTACACACCATACTGAAGATCAAAACTATTGATGGATGAATTAGGTGCAACCATATGGAACACAACATATGCACCTTCAAATGTTGCAAGGGGCAGTAAGGAAGTGGTAAGTAATTAAACATCTTTTAATGATATAAAAGGGTACATATGTTTCCTAAGTAATTAAACATATTTTGACTTAATTATGTTAGCTATTGCCTAAAATGTTGCTCAGAATGGAGCCACTTTAAGTGCAAAAAATAATTGTAAGAAAATAACCAAGACCACATAGAAAAATATAGCTTGGGCATCAATATGGGTTCTGCTAGAAAAATAGGATAAAGAAAACCTTAAAAAGCATAATAGAATTATAGAATCCTCTACTAATAAGAGTCAAGTATCAGAGCTAGGTTTCAATACTGGGAACTATGGGTTATGGAGTAATTCTAATATGGAATCATATATCACATAAAAGCCACATTCAGTTGTAAATTATGATTTTGGTTTTAGGGTTTCTTTAATATTTAGAGGATTTAAATTTCTTTCTCTTATTGTGATATCAATTTCATAAATCATAAACAAGATTGTAATGAACAAGACAAAAATGAATAAGATTTCATAAACCATGTACAAGATTCCAATGAAGAAGATTCCAATTAACAAGATTCTAATGAACATGATTAAAATAAATAAGATTCCATACACTATAGAAATACACATGTAAAATAATTTATAATAATATTGTTAGTGTAATTAAATATTTACTAAATACACTTACTTAAGATTACCTAGGATAATGAATTATAGAGTATTTTGTCATTGAGACACTTAGGAGTTTGCACCTAAATTAAGGACATGATGTAGGAGAATTCCACTCTAAGTAGTCATAGTTTTTATCTCAATCCACCTTTAGTGCACTTATTATATTATCATCCTCATCATTTCATAATGGAGGATGATCCACCTTTGGTGGACATGTGATTCCACTTTGTGTAGGTGATAGCTTATCTTCTCCTTATCATTCTCTATTATTTCCTTTCCTATATAAGGAGGCTCATTGTGTACATTATAAATCAATTGTTTGGATGTTAATAAAGTCCATTATTAATAATATAATTCTTTCATCTTCATGCAATTGTCTTTTCAATCTCTTTTAGAAGTTATCCATGTCTTTCATTTGATCCTAGGGGTGTTGTAGAGTCACCTAAACCTCTAACATGGTATCAAATCTCTCAATGTGTGAAGACCTCTTCCCAAGATAAAAATCTTGTCTTGATCCATTATCAATGTAATATTTGGCAATTTGGACTTCATCTCTCTTTTTGGAGGAGGGTTTTTCTCATGAGGTGTTCTCTCTTTCTCCAATTTATGAGAGATTGGATTGTTGACATTGCAATCAAGTTTGTTATTAGTGACACACACACACACACACACACACACACACACACACACACACACACACACACACACACACACATATTTAGATAGATAATATCTACCAAGCTTATTGTATAGCTAATACTATTAACCAAGAATTTTAGGCTTTATCAAGTTCTATAGTTGCTACCAAGTTCAAGGAACAATACTCATTTTGCACCAAGTAGTCTTTACCAAGTTGGTGATTAGCAATATAAATTGAGCTTCTTAGTGTTTACTGAGTTTTGTAGTACTTATTGAGTTCATAGTTACAGTGATATGAATCTAGTGCTAACTAAGCCACTCAATGTTAACCAAGTGATTCAATTTATACCGATCTTGTAGTGATAACATTGATCAAGCTATGTAGTGTGAATCAAGTGATTCAGTTTATATGCTGAGTTTCATAGTATTCACTAAGTCACCAATGTAGACTGAGTTCAAACTACTTGGAAGTGATTAGTATGGACCAATATTCTATGTATAGTAAATGCATGACAATATCAAGCATTGACAGTGGATGTTGAGTATTAGAACCTCAACAACCTAGTCTTTCGAACCCAAGTTCCTATAGTTGACTTGACTTTGTGTATTTTGTAAAAACTTGTATTGTAGCTGACTTTGTTGATTTGTAAATTTGATTGGTATATATGTAATGCATTGTATTACATCCAAAGATATGAAATGTATGATATGCAACAAGTAGAGAAGAGCATAAGTGTGAAATATAAAGGCTACAATAGTGTAAGGAGCAGCAAAGATTTATCTATCACATCAAGGTGATCATTACACTCAAAGGAATCTCATTTAACAAACCAAGTTGTACATCAGAGATCAGAAACTATTCATCCTAATAGGTGGATCGGTTAAATCCTTTCACAAGGTAGACCTAACAATATTTTGTAGATATCTTTACTAAGAACATACTTCATTATATGTTTGTAAATCCTTTTGAATGGTTGACCTAGTAGTCCTTATTGCTCCTAATAGGGAAGATCATTAGAAGTAATCATTATAAGCCTTAACATGCCAACTTTATATTATAGTAGAGCTTATGGGTATCATCCAAACCCTAGTTTTATATTCTATTTGGAAGGTTTCTAGGTCACCATATTGTGTGTCAAAGTGTTATACATGTTTTTATGCTTTCATTTTTTCATGGATGCAATTGGATCAAAATTCACATGAAGAATTAATTAGTGAAATAAAGGATTAAGTTTTCTTAGTTACTGATTCACTACTCCCCTCTTAGTAACTTAGCCTATCATATATATTTCTAGAAATTGGTATCAAAGCTTTGTGGTTCTTAGGAAAGAAATTTAATAGCTTGAGAAAAGATTAGAGGCTATGGACGTATTCAGAGTTGACAAGGCTATTGACAATTAAATGTTGGATTTGTCTATTGGGAAACTCAAGAAAGCAAAGGAGCAACTCTCTCAATCCTTGAAAAGAAGAAAATAACTTGCAGTACAGATGAATGACCAACTTTACATTGAAAAAAGAATTGAAGGCATCCATTTAGAAAGAAATTTAGATGAAGCAAATGAGTCAATCAAAGAACTATTAGAAAAGAATGGTACACATCAAGAAAAAGTAAGAAAACTAAGAAGAGAGCAAGAAAAATAGTTAGTAAGATTGTGTGAAGTCATGGAAAAGAAAAGAAAAAAAGATAAAAGAAGAGATAGAAGGAAAGAATAATAAAATTTAGCACCTATCCCTTTAGCAGGAAGACTTCAGTAATTAGCTCACCAATGCAAATGAAGAAATCATGAATCTAAGATCAAAAAATGAAAGATTATAGAATGATCTAAACACCGAAAGGAAAACTAATGAGAGGATGATGAAATCTCAAGTAAACATGGATCAACTTAATGATAAAATCCAATATAGACAAAAGGGAAAAGAAGGAATTGGATTTATAAAAGAAGGTGAATCATCCAAGTAAGGAGCTCAAAAGAATCAAAGACCTACTTCCAATCACTATACATGAAAAAACTGTTGGAGCAATGGAAAAGCTAAATTCATTGGAAAATACTACAATTGTAATCAGCATGGTCATAAAAATAATGAATGCAAAAAGAAACCTAAATTTGAAGGAAAATGTCACAAATTCAAGAAGCATGGACACAAATCTTTTGAATGCAAAACTAAGATATTGAACCCATCAAAATAGATTATAAAAGCTATATTTGGTTGGGACTATAACACTTGGTGCAGATGTCATTACTATGGAGAATTTGAACACATTGGAATGAATTGTGTAAAACATCACATGAGGACAAGAGACACTACTAGAAGATATTTCATTTGTACAAAACTTAGCCATCTTGCTAATAATTATATGAATATTGGAAGAATTGAAGATGAAAAGAAGGAAAAACCTGATAGCATCAAAAATTAGATGAGATATCAATGGATTTCAAAATCTTCTAAGAATGCTAGTCTAATAAATGAAGCAATTGTCATTCAAGAATTTTGTGATTTAAGCATTTCTACTTGATCTCCTACAAGGGGAATTGCAACTAGAATTTTGAAGTAGACATCTTACATCAGTTCTAGCTGGTAGAATGAAAGATCCATATAAACATTAAAGATGCAAAGGGATCACCAAGTGTCGAAGAAAATGCTAGTCATTACTGAACAAGGTCAGGTTGCAAGATCTATCGAGCAAGGTTGAGAGTTACTAAGATTATTATCTAGATATCGAGTCATGGATGACTCTGTTGAGGATTTAATGCAAGTGAAGTGGAAGACAATCTATCATTTGAGTAAGCAATTGTACCAAGCATATATGGTGATTGAAAGGAAAAAATTGATAAAAAGGAAAAATTAGATTCATTTGTCACCATGAATTTTCAAGAGTTATTTGTATAGAGTGATTTTTAAGGCATCCAAGCAATCCATGCAAATTACTATTGAAGATTTCTATATCTTTGAAAAGCCTACTAAGAAAATGGAATCCTCTAGCAAAAAAACTAAGAAAGGGTTAGAAATGTTGGTTTAAGTCATGGAATGGAAAGCACCAGACTTTAGGCTTAGTCTAGCAGTTGTAGAAACCCTAGGAGCACAATCTCAAATTCCATCCAAGGTACTATTGATTAATGATATTCATTCACATTTTCAATGTGATATTCAAGATATTGGAATCCTAGAAATGGATCAAACCTTAGAGAAGCTATGTGTGAATGGTGTATTAAAACTAGAGTATCAACACCTTGAAGCCAAGGGTTTGACTCACATTCCTCACATGCCATGAGACTTTCAAATTAAATGGATAAGATTTATCCTCAGTCATGTTTATAATGGACAGTTGTGGTTGGAGCAACCTATTTTGATAAAGAAGAAAATTATTCATAGGATAACAGGTCTCCCAACGCTAACCAAGGAAAAAATGACTAAAACCCTAAGTCGAGTCGAGCTAGAAAAGAAAACCCTTGCTAAGTGGGATGGAAGGGGAATGAAGATCAGCCATGTCATGGATATGGAATTGAAGTTTGGGATACATGTCATTTCACATAAGATATAAAACTTGAGTAGGCTCAATATTGTATCATGCAAAGTAGTGAATCTTGCATACAAAATGGTAAAAAATAATATGTCATTTGACCTTGCTGAGTTGATGTTGAATCAGTTCAACAAAAGCATGGAGAGCATCAGAACTTCAAAGAACAACCCTTGTAAGATTGGTTCACTCTTAACTTGTCTATTTTTCTTTGTGAAAAAGTTCTTCCCATCAAAAGGTATAGTCATGTGGAGAAAGAATGTACCTGTTCTTTACCAAATTAATGAATATATAACATAAATGGGAGAAAAATATGTTAGTATTATGGGTAACTATTTTGATGCATTTAAGGACAAGATAAATAATAGATTTAGAATTCCTAAGAAACTTTTTGAACATTACAAAGATGATATTTCTTTCATGTTTGATAGTGATAAAGTGTATATACAAGAAGTTAAGCCAAGAATATTTGTATGGGTCAAGCCTCTAGGTTATGAGGTTAATACTGATGAAACTAAAGATATCATTAAAGCACTATTAAATGAGCCTATTGATCCAAAATATGCATATTTTAACATATATTATGAAGAAAAAGAAAAAATAGAACTTGAAATAAAATTCCCTTAGGTGGTCAATAAAGGAAAGAAGAGAATAGAAAAATTGAGACAATCTAACACCACTCTCTTGTTGATAGAAGGTAAAGGAGATGACATTGAGGAAGATGATGTAGAAGATGAAAAATTGTCAAAAGAAGAACTTGTATAGAAGAAAGGTAAGATTATTATAACCAAACCTACCAAACCATCTACTATAGTGTTCACAAGGAGGACATCTAGGAAGAAACTAAAAAATGGGTAAAGAAGAAAAGGATATAATTTTCAAGAAGCTTCCACCCACCTTTTAGGAAAGATTGAAAGAAATAGATTTATGAGCTGGCATAAAAAACTTCAAATTATTGAAGTATGAAATCAAAAATATATAAGAGAAGCAACAAGTTGAAGACATGATAATGTCTAAGATGGGAAAATGGAAATACTCTCTAGAGTAGCTTGCTCAACAGATTTTGATTGATTTGGTGGAGAAAATCAATCCAAGATGGGAATATGCTATGAAAACTACTAAAAACATGTGAGAAAACCTTAAAGAAACTCATGCCAAGCTTGATTGATAAGGAGGTGAAAGATTCCATCAAAAAAAATGAAGAAAAACATACCTTGAGATTCAATAGTAGTCTAATATTGATAAATGACATTGAACATGTGGTAAAAAATGCAAACAACACATGGAAGAACATTTATAATCTTTTCAAACAAAGTGATTTTGTTGTTAATGTTAGTGACAAGGATGAAGATAATGGTGAACATGACAAGGAAGAGGAAATTAATGATGAAGAGGTAACACATTATGACAATACTAAAGATGAGGAATAGGAATAGGAAGCTAATGAGGAGAATCTACTTGAGATTTAGAATATTGAGGAGATTAACCTAGAGAGGGTTGTACTAGCAATCATAGCCTCACTTCCTCATTTTTTGAGTGAAGCATTAAAAACATCAAACTCAGAGAAAGCCACTATAGAATTATTTGTGTCAAACATTGTAAGTACAAGAACTTGATCAATATTTGCACTTGTTCAACTTAGAACTTCATTGAAAAAAGTGACAAGCACTTCATTTACTGATCAATTGACACTTCCCCCTCCACTAGTCTTGATCACACAAAGTATTTCTTTAATAAGTGTAGTATCTACTTTTTCTGCTAGTCCTACTATTTCTACCATTTTTTCTATTCTAGGCATGCAAATAATAAGTACAAGGATAGTTGAGACCAAGCCTCTACTAAGTAAAAAAAATTGAGTAAAGGTAAAGAGAAGGAAGAAGAAATTGATCTTGATGGGGAGATAGTCATCCGAAATTAGGATATCTCCAATCTTAATCCTAATCATATGCACATAATAGGAGAACTTCTTTGGAAGAAAGCTAAACAATAGAGGCTTAGAGAATAAAGGAATAAATAATTTCAAGTGCTTGAAGATGCTAGGAACATTCTTGTAGAGGCACTTAGCACAAAGGTTGACACTTCTCAACCAATTTTGGTTTAGTTAGTAGAGGTATTCCATAAATTCAATGAAGATTTAAATGGATATGTGGAATTGTTGCAAAGAGTCGAAATAAAATTTGAGAATAAAGTTTTGGAGCTTATTACACAAAAGATTGCAATTCATGAAGTAGATTTTTCTACTATTCTAGGCTCATTGGAGACCTCTTGTAACAATGTGACTTATTTATTCGATAAACCCTGTGGTACTTCCAATTTCACCAAGGAAGTTAAGGATAAACTTTCAAATATTGATGAAGATCTAAAGGCAAGTGCACAAAAATTGTAACTTGACTCGAGTTATAGCTCTACCCACTATGCAAAGATCAAATTCTTAACTGATATACGTGTAGAATTACTAAAAGAAGAATTCAAGATAAGAGCTAAATTAGTAGACATACAAGTCATGATTCTTGCAAACATGGATGCATTGTAGAAACATATTTCACATGCTAAAATGCTCATCCACAATAACAGCTTCTCCATTGCTGACCACATGATAGAACTTTCAACAGAAGTTTAGGTTACATTGCACACATGCAAGGTATTGCAAGAAAATTAGAACAAGATAATGGCATTGATCCTAAAGGAACATTATGATTTCTTATCACATTTTGGTATTACTATATAGATTACACCTTTGGCATTTATGTCAAAAAGGGGGAGATGATGTATATAAAGCATATTGTAAAATGGGAGATGATGTAAATGTATATAACATGTAAAGCATATTGTACAAAGAAAGATGTGGGATGATGTATAGTATATTGAATATATATGTAGGGGGAGCAACATCATATTATATAAATGTACAGATATTCAAAAAAAAATCTCTTACAAAAGAAATTTTTAAAAATATGAAAAACAAAGTACTCTACCAAGTTGAACACACAAGATGAAGAATAAAAGGTGTTTTAAACTTTTTGAGAATTCAGTATTGACTGATAAGTGTTTTTGACACTAATGCCAAAGTGGAAGATTGTTGACATTGTAGTCAAGTTTATTATTAGTGACACACACTTATTCAAATAGATAGTATCTACCAAGCTTATTGTATAGTTAACAACATTAACTAAGCATTTAAAGCATTACCAAGTTCTATAGTTGCTATCAAGTTCAAGGAACAATATTGAGTTTGCATCGAGTGGCTTCTACCAAGTTCGTAATTAGTAGTATAAAATAAGCTTCTTAGTGTTTATTGTGTTTCTCAATGCAAACCAAGTTGTGCAGTGCTAAACGAGTTTGTAGTTATAGTGTATGAATCTAGTGTTGACTAAGCCACTTAGTGTTAACCAAGTGATTCAATTTATAATGAGCTTGTAATGATAGAATTGATCGAGCTATGTAGTGTGAATCAAGTGATTTAGTTTATACGTCAAGTTTTAGAGTATTCACTAAGTTGCCAATGTAGACCAAGTTCAGACTACTAGGAAGTGATCAATATTGATTGAGCTTCTACATCTACCAAATGGTTGATTATGTTAAGCATTGATAGTGGTTTTTGAATATAATAACCTCACCAAGCTAGTCTTGAGAACTTGAGTTCCTACAATTGGGAAAACTTTGTGTATTTTGTGTAAACTTGTATTGTAGCTGACATTTTTTATGTATAAATTGGATTGATATATATGTAATATATTATATGACATCCAAAGATATGAGATATGTGATATTTAAAAAGTAGAGAAGAGAAAAAATGAAAAATTTAAAGGCTACAATAGTATAAGGAGTAGCAAAGATTTATCTATCACAGCAAGGTGATCATTACACTCAAAGGAATCTCATTCAACAAACCAAGTTGTAGATCAAAGATCAGCTACTATTTCATTCTAATAGGTGGATCAGTTAAATCTATTCACAAGGTAGACTTAATAGTCTTTTTAAAATCTCTTTACCAAGTGCATAATTCATTGTATGTTTGTAGATCCTTTTGCAAGGTGGACCTAGTAGTCCTTATTGCTCCTAACAGGGTAGATCATTAGAAGTGATCATTGTAAGCCTTAACAAGAAAAATTTATACTATAGTACTAAAGCTTGTGGGTATCATCCCCAGCTCAATTTTACTTTCTATTTGGAAGGTTTCTGGGTCACCATATTGTGTGTCAAAGTGTTATGAATATTTTTATGCTTTCAATTTTTCATGCATGCAATTAGATCAAAATTCACATGAAGAATTAATTGGTCAAATAAAGGATTAATTTTTGTTAGTTACTAATCATCCCTCCCCTTTTAGTAACTAAGCCTAACATATGTATTTCCAACATAAATTTCATGCATTTTTTTTTCATATTGTACATGGGTACCTAAAATGGCCTAGTACTCGAGACCTATCTTGCATTGTGAGTTTAAGTGAATTCCCCTAGGTTTCACTTGGTGGGGGAGGGAGGGGTAGTTTTGGCGTAATTAAATATTCACTAATTACACTTACTTAGGCTTACTTAGGATAATGAATTAAATAGTAGTTTTTGATTGAGACACTCAGGAGTTTGTACCTCAATTAAGCACATGGTGTAGGAGAATTTCAGTCCAAGTAGTCATAATTGTTATCTCAATTCACATTTAGTACACTTATCATATTATCATCCTCATCATCACACATACTTTGATTCATAATGAATTATAATCCACCTTTGGTGGATTATCCTTCAACCTTTTGTAGGTTATATCTTATCTTCTCCTTATCATTGTCTCTTATCTTGTTTTCTATATAAGGAGGCTCATTATGTACATTTTAAATTAGTCCCCTAGATCTCAACCAAGTCCATTATCAATAATATCATTCTTGCATTTTTATGCAATTGTCTTGCCAATCTCTTATGGAAGTTGTCTTGGTATTTCATTTGATCCTGAGGGTGTTGTAGAGTCACCTAAAACTCTAACAAATATAATATATCAAAATATATAATCATATACAAATTTGATGCAAATGTATGTCAAAATGTACATTCATATACAAACTATGGTGCATGCAATCAAAATATGTCTATGAAATCAAATTTTATACATAAAATGTGGCACATTCCATCTAAAAATGTTCCCTAATACATCCATAAAAACTATTATATCCTACATTGTTGGAATATTATCGAAATAGAGCCTCTTCAATGCACTCTCTAAACTGGCTAGATCTTGTATTCAAACAAAAAGGAAAAAATCCAAGTTAGTCTATTTAATTAAATGATTGGTACATATCAAATTTAAATTTATTCAAATACATATTGATCAATAATTAAGGCAACTTCATTTACCTCTCTTTACGCCTTCATCTACTGCTCAAGAGTCCTCACATATGTTCTTGGCAAAGAGGGCACCTCACCACCTCTGACCTAAACATATTTTTATGGTTGTCAGATTGATATTCAAGGTCTTAATCTATAAATTTATTAATGATAAAACAATAAAGTAATAACATAATCAAGAATAAAAATTACAATTTATCTTGGGTGATTTTTCATTTCCAAATGTTGGCTGAGTGAGCAAAGATACAAAGCCCTACCAATGCCACTCCATTGCAGTAGGTGTCTCTTATGAAAATTAAAAATATATTTGTAATAAAAATGATGAAAATCATTTATTTATAATCTAAGAGCATTAACATAAGTAAAAAATAAAAAATAAACATACATACTATAGGGCTTTCACTGCAAATGGAAATGCCTAAGGGTCTATGATGGCAAATCTAGGTTAGTGCATCATTAGATTCCCCTCCCTATAAAATAAATAATGAAATAAAATTTCATTAGTAAAAAAAACTAAAAAATATTTATATATCTATATATGCATTAAAAAAATTTAAAATATATAATTACATTACTCTTGTTAATCGTTGGTGGCACAACCCCCTCAAACTATCCCCCACTGACAAGTGAAACCTACAAGATAAAAATTATAAAATGAGAAATCATGTAAAAATAAAATATCAAATAGGAAATTAATAAAAATTCAAATAATACACACCATAGATGTCTTACAGCCAAATGAAATGACTAAAAGTTTGACAGCATCCAAATCTCTCATCTCCTTTGTTATAATTAGTTGGACATAAATGAATCATATAATGTACATAAGTAAAAAGTTGTAAAGTTTTTTTAAAATGTAAATATTGATTTTAAACTAATAATGTTGTGATGAATCAAATGTATATACTTACTATAACAAAAGGAGTGCATGTATCTGCCTGACCCTCCTTCTCTCTCATAGGAATTGTGTGTGTCTCTACAACCATGTCTATTGTGTCATCATCTCCAACCTCAAACATAAAATAAGAACTAGTAATGGGACTTAGACAAATATTTTTTCACATAACACAAGTATGTGGAACATAAACAAGTGAGGAACTACTAGATGTACTAGCCTTAGTATCATCAAGGTGACTACTGGACACTTCAAATGATGAATGGGTCTAATAGATTTCACACTAGCCTCAACAATGACATTAGGATGATACACTAGAGGAGAGGAGAGATATTAGGGGGATAAATTTTGTGTCTTTCTTCTACTTCACTTTGAGTCTATACTACAAAGCTCCATTTCCTATACCCATGTTGGACCTCATGCTCCAATAATTAACTTTAATCCCCTTGCTAAACTCACCATATAATTTTCTTAGGAAATATATGAGCACCTCCAAATTGTTGTGTGGTGGTTTATCAAAAATTATCCACCAGACATGGATCCCAAAAATGACTTCTACTAGCCTCATTAGTGCACCATTTAGTTAAATTTTTTAGTTTTCTAAGGTTAACTACTTTTCCTATTTTGGGGTCAAAAAATAGGTTAAGGGATACAACCCTATCATAACCCAAGCCATCATCAATGTGGTAGTGCATCTCATCATGCCAATAAAGAGTTCCATCATACTACTTGGTAAGGGTCTCAATATTATCCATAATAGTATTAAGAGTAGATAACATGGGAGATAAAGTAGGGATAGTGTTATATGTTTGTTTCACAACCCTCAATTAATTTATATTTTCTTGGATTAAGTCTTAAATTTGGGGAGGGTTTTGAAGGGATAATGGCGGCTGTGGATTTTTTTGAGTACCATCATTTAGTGGGGTATTACTTGGAGGTTGGTTATGGAATTCCATGCTAGGTAGTTCTTTTTTACATTGGTATTAGGATTGGGGGGAAAAAGTTAGAGAGAATTTTAAATCTCTTTTTGATGTTCTTAGACTAGTTTTTTTTTTTTTTTTTTTTTTTTCATTACCACTTTTTTACCCACCACAATCCTACACATACCTTGAACTACATTTTTATACCAATTTGATGATAATAGAGTTATCTATTATTCCATATTGTCTCTTTCTCATTAAATTTATTTGTGTTTTCTAATGTTTCTTACTCTTGTTGTAAGGCTAGGTATCTCCTTGGGGATTCTTTGATCTTGGTTGCATCATTATGGATTAGGGATTTTAATTTAGGTTTTAACATCTTGATCTTAAAGAGATGAATATTATGATAATGGGTCAAGGGGTTGCGGAGTAGAGAGAGTTAGGTGAGAGGGAGAGAGAGGTAGGAAACATATGGAAGGAAAAGATGAAGAAAATTAGAGAAGAATAAATAGGGTGAATGTTTATGGCTTATGATTTGGGGTTTGGAATTTAATAAAAGAAAGAGTGGGATATAGAGATGAGATATGTAAGTAATATGGAGAGAAGGGAAAAAGGGGTAGAGTAAGAGAAGGACAAAGGGAGAAATGTGATAAGGTTTAGTAAAGGTATGGTTTAGGATTATGGATTTGGATAAAGAGAGAGGGATGAGAGGGGGAAATAGAGACACAAAATGGGAGAGAGAAGAGATAGAGGCACTAGGAGAGGTGGAGAAAGGAAGGGAGAACAGTTCCAATATTTAGTGCTTAGGGATTATATTTTAGGGTTTATCACTTTAAGTTGAGAGAAAGGGATAAAGTGAGAGAAAGGTGCATAAGAACCTAGGGTTTGGATAAAATCCCTAATAAATTTTGGTTTGTAATGACCTTAGCCAAGTACTCAGTATAATAAGGTTCATAGGAGGGTTGAATGGTTTGGTTTTAGGAAGTTGAGAGGTTAATGACTGAGCTAATGCAACTTGGGCATAAAGTTTGCCAATTGTGGTAAAAGGTTACCTCATAGGCCAAATTTGGGACAATAGATTCATGCAAAATACTTAAATTATTTCAAGATAGGGTTAGCCATGTCTTGGACATTATTATAGGTCTTTCTATGCAATTTGGAATCTAAGGAATGGAAGGAAATGTAAAAATGTAAATATTATCATAAAGTTGTCATGATAACTTTTGCAATAATCACGTGTATGGAAGACACAAGCTAAAGGAAGCCAGAAATATACCCATAAACACGCATAAAATTATTTTTTCCCTCAACACCTTTTGCTACTCTGAACTCAACAATACTGCTAGTGGTTTAAGGTTAGTTGAGCCGAAAACTATAATGGTGGGTGAAAGGATCAGAAGATAGCCATGGGGCGAAGCGAAGAGATGGAAAGAGAAGAGGAAGGTTTGGAGAAAGCTCCAGAAGGGAGGTATAACTGAATTCATAGAGAAGCTTCATGGATTTGATGCAGAGGTTACTAAAGCTATGGTTGATTCCTGGCAAAATGGAAAGGTCAAAATTGATGGTGTTTCCCACCAAATCATTGAGTGTCTTATTGCGAAGGTGATTGGATTTTCTCAGGATGGCTTGAACTTCTACAGGGACAAGAAGATGTTTGCCAACACTGTCAACGACTTTGTCAAGGATGATAAGGAGAAAAGAAAATTGGTCAAGATTGACACCTACTATGACATTGATTCCATCAAAAAGTTTTGCAGGTATGTTCTGAGGATTATCATTTAATATGTCACTCTTGACCCCAAGTTTGATAGAATCAAGACTCATCATTTTTTTTTTGTTAAAATATTTTAGATACAAAGTGAAAATTTCTTTTCCTTTTTACATTTTCACCTCCATGGCCAAGAATATAGAGGGGTTCAAGAAATGCCCTGTCAAAAATCCTGCCCTCCATGAGGGTCTCCTGCTTATGATTTATGAGTTCTTGAAAACCCAAACTAGAGGTAAAACCATTGGGGATTTGGGTAGTGCCTCAAAGGACACTACCAGTTCTGATTCTGGGGATGAGCTTGTAGTGAAATTAGAGAAAATTGACACCCTGAGCAAAGCTATCCTTGTTACCCGTGATCCCCGCATCCCTAGCAGGAAGAGCCCTAGATGTCTTCCCCCTATCCCCCCCTCTCCTCATCCTAAGGAGGTGAAAGAGGCTAGTGATGATGATGTGGAGTTTGATATGGAGTTTGAGGAGGAGGACTTGGAGACAGGGAAGGAAAGTGAGATGGAAGAAGATAAGGGGAGAGAAAATGACAAGGAGGTGGTGACCCCTATGGATCCCAAGGTTAACCCCAAGAAAAAAAATGTGAACCAGGCCCTACCCAAAGATCATCCCAACGACCCTGTTGATGTGCCCCCTAGCCCCAATTTGCCTCAGAAGGTTCCCATTTCACCCTGGAAGGAGATGATTGATATCATGGTTGAAAAAGGGGGGGAGGTAATCAGAAAGAACAAGAGGAGGGCCTGGAGGAACTTCTATGGGGCAAGGTCAGTTTGGGTATTGTTAGAGAACCTACTAAAATCCAAGTGCTGGAGGACCTTGACAAAAGTAACGACTATGACGAGCTCATTGACCCAGCTCTTTTGGTTATCTCTGATAATGTGCGAGAAACTGGCTTCAACTTCCTGACCAATGAAAAGAACAACCCGATTGACAACTTTCATTCCATCAAGTGGCTTTTTTAGGAAATTGAGGCTCTGAAGGATAGGAGCAACCAACCCAACAACCAGGATTCTGACAAGGACCAGGAAGCCAAAGGAAGCAAGGACTAGGTGGGTAGCCAGGAGAAAGATAGAGGCTAGGTCTCCAGAGACCATCATGATGACAGACTCACCCATCTTGAGCAGAAGGTCCAAAGGCTGGATTCTGTCCACCAGATAATCACCAAATAGATAGTGGACACCCTTCACACCTTGAATGAGAATATTGTCAATCTGGAGGACTATCTGACTATAATTGGCCTTGAAAGGGATGCAGAGTAGAACACGAAGCAAGGATTCAACTGGGATGAATTTTAGAAAGAGTCTAGTGACCAGATGAATTAGGGGAACTAGATGAACACTCCTACCAGGATTCAAGAGGGTGCAACTAGTTAGAAGGACAACGATGCTGCAGAAACCTTGTAGGCCATGGACATAGATGGTCACTAGCCTATTCGATTGGCTTTTCTTTTCTATCTCTGGCCTTTGTACTTTGGATTCGGGCCTTCTTTTGTCTCCAGCCTTTTGTGGTAGTTTTTTGTTTGTTTATTTTGTTTCATCTTGCTCTTTTTTCTATTAAACTTTGGGTTTCAGGATCCTTGTAAAACTTGTTTTACCTAATCAAAAACTTTTGCAATTTTGCAAAGTTGCATGACAACATTTTGCAAGAAAGTGTAAATTGAGGAAAAATTAGTTGGAGGCTCCAAATATTATTTGGGATAGTTGTATTAGTCCAATATAATACCTTTTAAAATGATGGGACAAGGTTAGAAGGTATTTTGTGGAAAGAGCAATTTGAATTGAAGGCAATTTTTTGGTTATTCCACCATAGCTAAGACTTTGCTTAGGAAAATCCTCTTCAAGGGATTGATTTTTCCTTTTTTTTTTAATGTAATGTTAGAATATTTTCAGATAATAATTTTTTTCAATTTTTGGCATGTATCTTTGAATAGTTTTTCTCAAGAAAATAAAATCCCAATCCTTTTGGATTGTTCACTACTAGTTCCAAGGTTGGTGTTGTTCAAATTACTCTAAATTGAAATCCAACCGTGGGACCTTAATGACCTTCAGGAGATTAAAAGTGGGGATGATTTACATTATGTATATATATTTTTTAAAGGTTCAAAAAAAATTATTTTCTATTTTTGCCCTGATTCCCTAGGCAATCACATAAATAGCCAAACAAGGAATCAAAGATACCAGTTTGAGTTTTCTTACAGGGGTGGATTAAGGAATGAAAACTACAAGCATGGAGGGTTTTTTTGGAGTCTAGAGAGAGCCTTGTTATGACATAAGGTGGATTAAATTGATTTATAGATATTTTCCTTTGAAACATTGCAATTACTTCATTTCTTTTGTAATTTTTCCCTCATTGGATAAGGCACTATACAGAGAGGGTGAAGGTCTAAAACCCTTGAAATATTTAAGCCCTCCAAAATGGGTATTAGGAATGATGATAATTTCATATCCTCTTTTGGGAATTTTTTGAGTTATTAGGATGAAAATCAATTATGAAGCCTGATTTGACCTAATAGGCCTAAAAGTCCTAAAGACTAGGAAGCGTGGAGACTAGTAAGAAGAATAAGCCAAGATCATTTGGAATGGAAATTCTTGTTATAGAAATGGTTTGATTAGAAGCCAAATACCTTTACCAAGTGTAGATACTTAAGATTGTCCTAAGAACTATATAATTTATTTAATATTTCCCTTGACACTATAGCTTATTATTTATTAATTGATTATATTTCTCATATTCTTCTACTTATTTAAATAAATTTATTTAATTAAATAGGTTTACCTCCCTAATGTATTTAAATTTATTTAAATAGTTCCCCTAAACATGTTTAATTTATTTAATGCATAGTGCTCCATAAATCCCCTTTTAAATAAATTCTAAATTTATTTAATTTTCCTCCACTTTATTAAATTCTATAATCTTGTGATTAAATTAAATCCTATTTAATTTTATCGTAATCCCATCTAAAACCTACTCTACCACCCATCATTCTCATCTTTCTAAGTCTACCCACTACTTAATCCCACTTTATTATCCTAAATACCCTCCAAAACATCTTTTAGCCCCTAAGTGGTTAGTCACACATGTGTGAGAATCTCAAAGCCCAAAAAATCCCCCCTTTCATTAATTTCTCCAAAAGTATCTTACACTCTTACACACTTGTCCCCCTTTTCTTTCTCCAAGGTTTTTCACACATGTGTGAGCACACCTTGAGCCATCTTAATCACAAAAAGAGTTATGTTGATCTTTTCATGGGTTGTCCCTTTAGCCCATGGTGTCTCCCTTGTGGCATCTATGTGGATACCACATAGATGTCACCTCCTCAAGGTCTTTGTCAAGCCTATAAGTAGAGCCCTTGTCTCAAGCATTTTTCATCTCCCTCATTTGGATTGTTATCATGCTAGTATAATTCTAGAGATCTTAGTAGTTTTATGCATTTTTCTAACCTTTAGTAGTTGCTAGCTTCATTTTATTTTCATAGTTAACTTAGTTTATTTTCTTGCATCCATCTTCACCATCCTTAAATGTTTTGAGCATGGTTGCATCCATAACCATTGTTTAAAGCATTCTCCTCACATCTAGTTAGCTTCGTCCATCTTGCACTTCATTTCAATCATCTTAGGATTCAACTGTTGTGTCTAGGAGAGCACATCCACATCCCTCCAACAAGAGAACATCAACAAGGCCTCTTGTGGGCATCCTTGTTGAGTTGCTTCAAGGTTGTATAATTTTAAAACTAAAGTAGATTAGTTGTATTTCTATTTTATTTAAATATTGTCATACATGTACAACTAATGTTTTTCTTGTTTAAATGTGCTCTTGACAAGGTATGTTTTCATGTATCTAGGTCTTGTGGTGCACTAAGAAATAGCAAAAGATTAGATGATTGTGATCATCCAAAAAAGCTTAGATCAATGACTTTGAATGAATTTCATGCTGATTTTGGGCAATAGTCACCTTGTATTCATGAAGTCTCTAGAAGGAGGACATGTGGCATACTTGATGTAACATCTATTACAAAAGGGAGTCATTGATCTCATTTTCTCATAAAGGTTGGGCCCACCAAAGTAAAATTACACATTGCTTGATCAAAAAAGATTGAATGGCCCTTATCATGTTTTAGGCCTAAATATTGAAGGATAAAAGCTTTTGGAGAAAATCTCTAGAATATAACAACATGTGTCCATGGTCCCACTAAGAACCCGAAAAAAGGACTATTAAGAAAAAGTAATATAATAAACTATTAAAAGATGAAGCTCTAATTACAACCATCCATTGCAAGATCAATGAATCATATTTAAAGTCAAGGGTTAGCCAAAGGAATAACCAATGTTTCATTGATAAGTTTGAATATTTTTAGTTGTAGAGTGAACTAGAGCATTGATTGGAGTATTAATAAAAATTGAACACACATATAGAATAATCCACTAATGCCAGAAAGAATAATCTTAGGGTTTTTTGCATATTACTCAGTGATGACATAATACTCAACCTTATCTATTATTAGCTTTTCTCCTTTTCTCTATTATATCTCATCTTCTTCTCTGATATGTAATAGATAATTATTGATATTCTAGTACTGTGGTAATGGAATAATTGAATATAAGTGAAGACTATTAGTCTTCCAGGTGATAATGACTATAAATCACCAATAACCCAAGGACAGGGGCCTATATATGTAATTTCATTTCAATAAATAAAGGATCAACAATTCTATCCAACTTTTCCCCCTGCATTTCTAGATGTTGAGTGAGAATCGAAGAGTTAGATAGAATGAAGGATTTTTATGATGTTTTTCATTAGGTAATACGATGTTCTAATTCTATTTATGACTAGCATTGCTACATTCTTTTTATTATCTCCTTTAACTGAGCCAACCTTACATTTCAGACTAGTTTCTATGGGATTGTAGGAAAAATGCATTTGGAGGTGTTAATTACTATGTTAGATTCCATTTTGGTAAAGGGTTATTAGTCAAGGTGGATCTCATTTCATCTTTCATGTGCATCTCTACTCTCTCCCTAGAATGCATTTTAGTAGGACTAATCTACATTTAGATTGGAGTAGGAATAGTATTAGGACTTTTAAGGTATCTTGTGATATCTATTCTACTAGGTGTTATAGGTTGCCCAAATCTATCTTTGCCTAGGGTGTTTATAATAATGAGCATCTTGGTTTGCCTCTATTACTCCCAGGTTAAGAGAATCCCCCTTTTTATCTACTAAAAGCACAATTCACTACATATATTTGTAGAGGGGAGTTGTACCCTTAAAATTTTGGGATTACTGACATTGTACATGCACTAATCCAATCTATTGAAGGTAGATTGTTTCCTCATATTTTGAGCATTTAGAGTCAAGGTAAAGCATAGTTAGCAAGAGGGACAAACTATTAACCTATAAAGTAATAAAGATTTGAAAGAGTTGATTTAAGGATTTTACATGATATAGCTTATCCAAATTCCACAACTTCTTACATGACTAGTGCTTTATCCATCGGACTATTTACTCACAAAATTGATACATGACACTAGATCTATATTCTCACTTTGTGAAGAATGAATCAATATCCAATCTAAGATGCGATTCTTATCAAAATCTTTCCATGAAACCCTCAAGCCTCTTAATTCATATCAAGCATTTACACAATCAATTTGATTATTGGTAAGATGTGACATAGATATAACTCTAAATAAATTACAACTAAAATTTAATAAGCTTTGTGTTGACATTAAGGTCAATTTCTTTATCAGTGACCCAACACTTAGTCAAATTGGTTATATTTCTACCAATCTCTATAGCTACTACCAAGCTTATCATTTAGTTTGCAATGTTAACCAAGTGATTCAGTTGTTCCTGAGCTAAGTAGTTAGTTTACAGTGTCTAACAAGCTTAAAAGACAAAGTTTAGTGCAAGTCAACCATAGTAGAGGCTGCCAAGCTAGTTAGTGAAAGTGAAGAATATTGTATTGTTAACTAAGCTCTACAGTGTTAACCATGTCAAATAATATCTACCAAGCTCTCTGAGTTAAAAAGGTGGATCTAGTGTTCATTGAGTCATGTAGTGTCAACCTAGTGATCTATTTTCTATTAAATTTCTTAGAGTTCATCGAGTCACACAGTGCTGACCATGTTCAAGCCACTTTGAAGTGATTAGTATAGACTGAGCTTCAAGTTAAAATGAGTGCCAAAGATTGCTGAGCATTGACAATATTTTTCATGTATCAAAACATCACCAAGTTTGTCTTCAAAACTCAAGTTATAGTAGTTTGACCAACTTTGTGGATTATGATGAAATTGGTATTGTAGCCAACTCCACTAAGTTGTAAATTGGATTGGTATATATGCAATGTATTGTATCATATCAAAAGATATATGTAAACAATAATTGATGAGAAGAAGTGTGAATTGAAGAAGGCTACAAGTAGTATAAGGGATATCAACATATTATCTACAAAGCTAGGTGATCATTGTAATACAAGGAATCTTAACCTGCAAATGAAAGTTGTAGATTAGAGATCAACCAATAGGTGCATCGGCCAAATCCTTTAATAGGGTAGACTTAATAGTCTTTGCTAAATCTCTTAACTGAGTGCATTTTTTACTGTATTTTTATAAATCCTTTTACAAGGTGGACCTCATAGTCCTTATTACTCCTAATAGGGATGATCACTAGAAGTGGTTAATTGTAAGCCTTAACAAATTAACTTTAAATTGTAGTACTAAAGCTTGTGGGTATCTTCCCCACCCTATTTTTACTTTCTAATTGAAAGGTTTCTGGGTTACCATATTTTTATTGGAAGTATGAATGCTAATGATATTCCTATGGGTGAGTATTGTAGATATGTTACTATGATGATATATTACATTCATAACTGAGTTTGTCATTGATGTCAACATAGCACTCTTCCATCGTATCTAATAGAAGAACAATAGAAAGATCAAGTTGGTATGGATGGCCAGTTGAGTATTCTCACTATTTGAGGTAATGAGCAATATTTCTAAGTATCTACTATATTTAGTTAACATCAGATGAAGAAATTTTAAGTCTAGAAGAAGTTATGTAAGTATTGACTATATCTATTCTGAGATAGAGTTTATAATGGTATGTTCTAGTAAACTTGTTATATCTCTTAGCAGAATTGTTATTCTGAGAATTGAGGTTGAGGATGTGAAGAAGACATGTTGGTGATGACATCACTAAGAATTTATGTAAGTTTTGGTGATGTCTATTTTGAGATAGAGTTTACAAAGGCATGTTCTGGTAAACTTGTTATATCTCTTAGTAGAATTGTTATTTTGAGAATCAAGGTTGAGGATGTGAAGATGACATGTTGGTGATGATGTAGCTAAGCTCACTCATCATAATATTATGTCTAAAAAAGTATATTCAAGTTGCAAGGTAGAAGATTAATGTTATCACCAAATGTAACATGTTCTTAATGTGGTCCTATAATGATTAATTGAGAAGGTCTAACAACTAGCTCAAAGAATTGTTTTATGGGCTTTTTATAAAGGAAAGAAAATTTCCTTTATTATATGAGATGGAATTATGAAATGGAGAAACTATTGTAAGCAACAAAGAGACCAAAATGCAAAGTTGAGTAGAGAAAAGTGGAAGTGAAGGAAACTTCATTGTCGAGGTTCTATTGTGTGATATGAGGTTTGGTATTTGGATCTAAGGTTCATGACCTAGTCTACAAGGTCTAACAATGATTGGTTCAATTGAAAGACTAAAAGAAAGAAGAACATAATAGTAAATTGCATGTTTAAGAAGTGAGCTCTTCATATAGTTGAAGTTGCATGTTTAGGCAATGGGCTTTTCTTGCATACATTATACTAGAACTCCTTACAGGGTTGGAATCTCCTAATAGGGTTCATCCTCTAATAAGGAATATTTATATTAGTACTTCATCTTGTGGGCATCATCCCACTGGGGTTTTCCCTTTGATCAAGGGTTTCCCTGGTTAACATATCTCGTGTAATTGTTTATGTGCATCTTACTATGGTTGTTGTTTACTTTGGTTGAATGGTTAAGTTTATTTAAGAAAGATAAATGTTTTAATAGTTGGATAACTGATTTTACCCCCCCTTCAATTATCTTGATGGACTATCATTTCTAACAATTGGTATTAGAGCATCGAGTCCTTGAAGATATAGTTTATGGAATTTGGGAGATCCGTGGTGAGCATATTCAAGAAAGATAGTCTGAAATTCAATGAAACAAATTATGATAGTTAGAAGGAAAAGATGAAGACACATATACTATGTATGGGTCAGGGATATTGGATCTTGACAAAAACAAAAAAGATAATCATTGCTGAAAATGACTTGGAAACTTTTATCGAGGATGAAAGAGATATTTTTATGTGTGACATGAGAGCTAGAGAAGGATTATTGACTGCACTTCTTGAAATTGAATACAATCAAGTAAAATCAATTGTTACTTCACATTTGATTTGGAAAGCTATGGAAACTAGTTTTGAAAGTGATGCATGTTCTAAGAAGTTGAGGCTACAAAGTTGGATTTTTGAATTTCAAGATGCTAAAATGATGGAGGATGAATCTATAAAAATATATGTAGATAGGATATCAAAAATCACTGCAGGTATTAAATCTTAAGGAGGAACTAAAGAAGATGATGAGGTTATATGGAAGATATTGAAGAGTTTAACACCACCATTTAAGCCAATAGTTCAAATGATATAGTTGTTGATATCTTGTACCCAATATTTCACAAAGGAGACATTGCTTGTAAGACTTGAAGTAGTTGAGAATGAGCTTAGACAGTCCAAATAATTGACCAGAATAGAGACAAATTTTAGTGCCTTGAATATTTGACCTAGTTTATCAAGGAGCACAAGTGCTAAAGGAGATTTTGCTAGCAGTAGTAGATCTGGTGAGGATAGAAAGATTGAAGGAGTAGCCCTTCTAGTAAGAAGAGAAAATAGTGGTAAGAAAATCTTTAAATGTTGGACTTATGATGAATATGATCATTATACATCTAAGTGTTCTAAAAGAGAGAAAAAGTATAAAGGAAATTAAAAACCTAGAAGAGAAAGAGAGTGTCTATATGCAAATGAAGAAAATCATTTTGATGAACAAATAGTAATTGCCAGTGATGATAAAACTAGATTTTTAGGTATTAAAGAAGAAAGCCTAGAGAAAGTAGCTTTAGTATCACAAGTTGCAAAGAAATATGATTGGATAATTAATAGTGGTTGTTCACATCATATGGCTAGTGATGTGAATAGGTTTGTTGACTTCAAAAGTCAGGATGGAGGCATTGTCAGAGTTGGAAATAATTTAGCATGCCAAGTTAAAGGTATTGGATCTATAACTCTTGATGGTAAAACTAACACTAAGGATGTATATTTTATTGATGGTTTGAAGCACAATCTTTTGATTGTTGGACAACTAGTGGATAAAGGTTATCAGTTGTAGTTTAGAAAAAAGAAATGCATGATCAAAGATAAATATGAAAAGATAATTGGAATAGGAACTAGATCTAGATGTAATGTAATTTAGTTGAATCCTACTAAAATGACATGTTTGGTTATGGCATAAGAGATTTTTTCATATAAACTTTGACAATATTATGAAGACCAGAAGTATGTTTGCAATTAGAGATTTTTCTAAGATTGTAAAACCTACTAACACAATTTGCAAGGAGTGTGTTTTGGAAAAGCATGCTAGGACTTGTTTCCCCAACAAGAAGTTTACTACTGCAAAAAATTTGGAGATTTTACACATACATCTTAGTGGTCCTATGGATACTAAAGGATTCTATGGTGAAAGGTATTTTATGATTCTAGTTGATGAATTTTCTAGAATGATGTGGGTTGCATTTCTTAAAGAAATATGAGGCATTCGATAACTTCAAGATATTCAAGAATAAAGTAGAGAATGAATTTGGTATGAAGATTAAATGTTCAAGATCAGATAGAGGAGGATAATTTACTTCAAATGAGTTTAACATATTTTGTGAATAAAATGGAATCAAAAGATAGTTATCACCTCTAAAAACCCCTAAATAGAATGTCATTGTAGAGAGAAGGAACATATCAGTTATAGAAGTAGCAAGAGCTATGTTAGTTGGGAATGGTGTATTTAAGATGTTTTGGAAAGAAGCTCTGAATATAAAGTCTACACTATGAACAAAGTGCAAGTCAAGAAAGACTCAAAGAAGACCCCTTATGAACTATGGTTTAGTCACTAACCTATAGTTAAGTATTTCAAAATTTTTGGTAGTAAGTGTTATATCAAAAGAGATGATGATATTGGTAAGTTTGATGCTAGAAGTGGTGAAGGTATGTTTCTTGGTTATTCATTGAAAAGAAAGGCTTATAGATGTTATAATATCAGAACTAAGACTATTATGGAAAGTGCAAATGTGAGAATTGATGAGAAATTTAGGATATAAGAGAATATAATTGATTATAATTCAGATGATGATGATGTTACTAAACCAATGAAAGATGAAGTATTTCTCAAGACTAACAATGATTTACAGAATGAAGGAGAGACAAGGTAGGAACAAAGCTTGAAACCTTTAGTAGAGCCAAGAGTCGATATAGAAACTCCTACTTCCAAAAAGAATATGATAAAGAATCACTTATCTAAGCAAATCATTGAAAGAAGAGATAAAGGTGTGATGAAAAGAAGTAGATTCAATGAAGAAGTATGTTTGATATCTCAAGTTGAACCTAAGAATGTAGATGAAGCATGTAAAGATGATCATTATCAACAATCTATGAAAGAGGAATTGGATTAGATTGTAAAGAATGAGACATGGGAATTGGTCCCTAGACCAACATACAAGAATATAATAGCAACTAAATGGGTATTTAGAAACAAGATGAATGAGGAAGGCAAAGTTTTCATAGAGCAATTAAGTGTAAAGAGAAACGTAAGTTTGAAGGTAAATATCACAATTGCAATAAACAAGGACACAAATATTTAGAGTAAAAAATCAAGTAGTGGAACCCAACAAAACAAATTGTGAAAGCAATATTTGGATAAGATTACAATACATGGTGTAGATGCCACTACTATGGAAAATTTGGGCACATTGGAGAAAACTATGTGAAACATCAAATAAGGAAAAGAGATACTACAAACAAATATTTTATCTATATAGAACTTGGACATCTTGCCAAGAACTATATGAATAGAGGTAGAACTAAAGATGTAAAGAAAGAAAAAGCTGACAATATTAGGAAACAAATGAAGCAAAAATAGGTGTATCACCTATTTTATAGTATTGCAAATTGAAAAATAAACTATTAAAAGAATTCTTAATACTAAAAATGGAAAACGCTTATGATAAGACTGATTGTTATCACCACAAAAGGAAGCAAACCAAAAATGGTAGGCTCCTAATGGTATAACACATGATGAAATGGATTTATCCTTGATAGGTAGATATGTGTGCTCACAATTATGCTCAAGCTTCAAGTGGATGGATGGTGTGCATAAGGGTGGTTTCAAAAATGGAGTCATGGAGGTATTTCAACAATATAATGGTATTTTGGTAGTTTTCAAGCTCTCAAAATAGCATTATAACATTGCATGAAAGGTGGATGATTTTTGTGAAGGGAGAGGGTTTCATTTACAAGCCAAAGGGTAGAGAGATGGATGGTCAAGATGCATAGATGACAAAATGGTGAGGGAGGGCTAGGATGCAAGGAGAAGAGAGCACATGGATAGTGCTTGTTTAGCACCAATAGGGAGGTGACACTTGTCACAAGGAGGATGAGTGTGAGAGGATAGGATACGGTTTGGTCAAGGGAGTAAAGAGGGAGGTTGAGTATACAAGAGACATGTAAGAATCATTAAGTGAGGTGTAAGAGATATTTTGGGGATGTAAGACATGTGGTTGAGTTTGTTGACTTTGGCTTGGGTTAGCTTGTGCACATGCTTAGGAGGGGGATTGGGATTAGCTTAAAGAGGGGGTTAGGAGGGCAAGTGGTTTAGCTTTCATGAGATGGGTTAGTTAGGTGGCTAAGTGAGGTTAGTACAGGTGAATGGGTTGGATTAGGGGTTAGAATAGGGTTTAGGAAGACTTTTTAGGATTTTAAGTATTTTATTAAATGATTTATTCAATAAAATGGAAATATGGAATTAAATTGAATAGATTTGAGGATTTGTTCAATTTAATAGAGGAATAGGGATTTAATTGATAAATTGATTTTAGGTGATCATTTGATTTTATCAATTGGACTATAGTTAATTAAATTAATTAATTAACTAGGGGATGACAATTAATTAATTAAATAATAAATATTTAATCAATAATATCCCAGGAGATGACTAAATATGATTACCTAGTGACGTAATCAGATTTAGGTGTCTACATTTTCCCTCGCTTTGACATAGTGTTGAAACAACATTATTTCAAAGAAGTTCAAATATTGATGACAAGAAGAATACTTTTTAAAGCAACATGGTTGCCCTAGTTTTGAGTAGAAGAGGAGAGAGTGGACTGTGTGATGCCCACTCAAGAAGGTGACGGGAAAGAAAATGAGGCATGATGGCTTCTTGAAAAATTTCATTAAGCTAGTGGGGGCTAGGAGGACATGGAAGAGGGAAAAAAAGGTAAAAAGGAGAAAAAAGGGGATGAAAAAGAAGAGTGATGGTCAAAAGAGGGATCGTTGGAGGACTTATAAAGGTAGCTAGGACACCTAGAGGGCTTAAAAGTGGTTGGAAAAGGGTTAGAAGGGGTCATTTTGCTTTTAGATTGACAAGGAGATATAGCTGCGAGGAGGTCTGAGTTGGAGTTTATGATGGTGGCTATGGGACGATTGAAGCATCGAGTAGATGTAGTGTGATGAGTATGAGTACACTAGATGCCCAATCGATCGGTAGGGTCAAAAACCTCTTTGTAATTTTTATTTTCACATTAGTTAGAGCATTCCCATGAAAGAAAAAATACAATCCCACAGATATGGATCTAGCAGGAATGCATGCAGGATTGGCAAGA
This sequence comes from Cupressus sempervirens, assembly GCA_028749045.1. NCBI lineage: Eukaryota > Viridiplantae > Streptophyta > Pinopsida > Cupressales > Cupressaceae > Cupressus > Cupressus sempervirens. The sequence goes on from CM053793.1 coordinate 690,596,253, forward strand.
TCATGATCTTGAAAAATAGCTTAGTCAAAGGAAAATTTGATTTTTTGATTTAGTTTTTTGTAAGATCATGATCCTGGGAGGGGATTATATGTGAGATTGCAGGTAACTCAGTGAGATCACATTCCTGCTAGAAAGAACATGAATATTTCTATGGGAATGCAATCCTATAGTAGGAGGGGTCAATGTGGGGATAGAGTTGGGTTGACCAGGGGAGGAAAGGGGGAAAAACATGATCTTGCAAGAACAAGGGTCTATAGGATCACCAGATTAAGCTAGCATGAATGCGCATGCAAGAATGTGGTCAATAGGTTAAGGGTGGGAAAGAGTCAAAGTCACGACCCCACTAGAAGATATATCCATGTGAACACGAGATTTTGGGTGTGCAGGTATGCATTCACAAGAATGTGAGTCAAACTAGAAGAGGATGGTGGGTGAAAGTTGTGATCCCACTAGAAGATACATCTACAGGAATGTGAGATTCTATTGTCATGGGAACACTTTTGCAGGACTATAGGTCAAACGAACTAGGATAGGGAAAGTCAATTTTGTGATCCCACAGGAACATATATCCATGGGAATGTGAGGGTCAGGTTTCGTAGGAAAAAGTTTCATAGGAATGCACATTTGGTGAATAAATGTAGAAAAAGAGTGGGATTGGGTAATGTTTCCTATTTTTGCCCCCCCTACCAAAAATTTGAATTCAAATGCAATCCTCACCCAACGGCTACGGCTAGTTCCCAGATTTAACATTTTTTAATTGCCTAGGAAATACAAAAATTAAATGATTAAAACCTTAGTGTATTTCTCTTTTTTGCTTCGCAGGCCTGCAACTTTCCATGCCATCAGATCTCACACAGATCTACGATGGGTGCTTTCCCACATTTTGAAAATAAATGACCTTTAAAAATTGTGGGAAAGCCCCCTGGTGACACGTGGTTTGGGCGGGTCCATGTCCTTCTTGTGGGCTGCAGAGTGGATAGGGTGGTAGGTTGAGCTGCCAGATCAGTTGGTGCCCACTTCCCTGCATTCTGAGCTCATCAGACTTTTTGATAGTGTGGGAGAGCTCATTTTTGATGTGTGTCCAAATGAAATCATAGAGGATAGTTGTGCAAAGGTCTAGAATCATGTGTTCTAAGCACTGTCAGATCTTTCAAGATCTATGGCTAGCGCATGCCCGCAAGATGGAGTTAAAGGCTCTTTAAACAATGCGAGCATTTCCCTTTGTGACATGTGCCCCATGGCATCCCCTATTCTCAGTTGTGCCTTCCACCATCTGATGTGATCTGATCCATGGTTGGTGCATGCCCACAATATGAAGATGTGAGGTAGTTAAATAATATGGGCAAGCACCTTGTCACCGCATGTCCCTATGGGGCCAGGCTAGTTCCATGAGTCAGCAGCTGTTGCCAGATGGGTGCCAAGGCAATGCCAGTTGATTGCCAGGTTAAATGTTGAGTGTCTTTGGGGCCCAAAAATTTTGAAGGACAAGCACAGTATATGGAGATCTTTTATGATCATTGATCTCATGGAGATCAATGATTAGGGCATTCTCACATTATGAAGTTACAAGGATTTTAAATATTTTGGGGAAGCACCTTAGCGACATGTGTCTTTGTAGGCCCAGCCAAGGTATTAACAATTAGCATTGATAATTGATCTAGCAATTATGTATCATCATGGTCAAAGGTTTGAGGAGGTGGCGCAGTTAGTCAGTTGGATGTGGTCAGTCACGGGGAGACCTTGCGAGGTGGTAGAAAGATAAAAGACCATTGGCCCACATGGCTCATTCTATTTGCAAGATTCATTTGACCTACTAACTTTGTTGATCGACAAGCTAGAACAGGGGAAATCAAGTTTTCTCGTGCGATCTGATCCTTGTGATCGATGCCAACCACTTTGAAATAAATGCAAAATGTAGGAAAACACTCCACCACCTCCGATCCGATCTATTGACCTAGTCAAAGCTGTTTAATGGCACCATTTTTTGTCTTGTTAGGTCCCTATTCCAACCAAGATCAGATATCATTGCATCTGTATCGCCATGATTATTCTCTATAGGGCTTAAATACAGTGGTTGTAGAGTAATTACAGTTAGAGGACATCTCAGTTATGCTTGAACTATAAAGGAAATTTTTGTAAATTTTATTACGGTCAAACCCTCTCTGATTTTTCTAATATTGCTCTACAAATCTTCAGTGTAAATTCACTTTTCCTCTAAATTGTATGGAATTCTACTTTATCTCCTTCAACCATTGATTTAAAGTGCAAGAACTATTTGCCTCTCATTAGTGTTTTGTGGATATCTACAATCTGCATGACTATATCTCTTTTGGCCTATGAATGATATATAAGTGAATGTTCTCTTTCCTTGTGTCATTCATTTGGGTTTTTGATCTACATGTGGTTGTTAGATTAAAGCAAGTCTAAATGTGTATATCTTTTGGTGTCATGATGCTTCAATAGTGCATGTATGGGTAGAGATTGGATTGAACACTCTATTTTGGTGCATCACCCCCTTAGACTAGAATAGATAGGTTTTCTTTTTATGCTCTCCTTCTCCCTTTTCCTTTCCAAGAGTAGTTAGGTGCACCCTAATAGTAAGAAGAAGTCAGCCTTCTCTGAAGATTCAACCTTACAGTTTAAGTCCCATAGCTTGGAGGTTTTTTCCATGTTTCGCAAGGTTGTCCTTAGGTAAGACTTTGGACAAGGGTGCAAACCTCTGTGACAATAGTTTTTGGCATGCTTGGTGGGACAAAGAAGTCTCAACTATATAAGTCCACTGGTTAGCCAGTTGGTCCTGATACACTAAGGATTTGGGTGTTATTCTTAGTGCTACAAGCCTTTGGAGGCATTCAATCAAACACCATGGTGACTCTAGTGCAAATCTATTGGTTTCAAGTAGAACCAATGCTGGTATGTAGGGATCATCTTTGATCTTTTTGTGATTTTCAAGTTTTCTATGAGATTGCAATGTTTTATGAAGCTTTCTCCATGGATGCAATTCATAGAAATAGTTATTATTCCCCCCATATCATGAAAATTTTATTCCTCAGCATTCATATTGCCAATTTCAATCTCAACCCCAAGTTGCTTATGGCCAAGCTGCTCAAAAATATTGCTCTCTTCCTGTATCTACTCCATCAATCCCAACATCCTCATATGAGAAGCTTAAAGATATGATGTTGGAGTTACAAAGGCAGACTAACTGCAAACTCTAGGAGAGGAGTATGAGGATAGACCAGAGCCTTTGTGAACAAGATGAGCTATTGCTAGACCTTGATAGGTGGCTTGATGAGGTTGCAAGGCAACAAGAACTTGAGAGGCAATAGGAGAAGAAGAGAGGGAGAAACAGAGACATTTTGAGGAGAGCCTTGCAAGGCAAGTTGCTACAGAAAAAGAGCAAGAAATGAGGCTCTAGCTAGCTCATTTTCAAGTCAAGGGGGAAAATACCCCCTCCCTCTCCAAAATATGTCATCCCAAGCTTTAAGAAGCCCGCTCCCTCACAAGAGCCTACTATTGTAGCCCCTCCACCCTCTATAAGAGAGAGTTGGACTAGTCATGAACCTCCCAAACCTATTACTATTTCTCTATTTCCAGGTGGGCCAGTTGTATGGACTCCTGATGTTCCAAATATGGAGTTTTAGGAGAGTGAGTCCAAACTCACAAAGATTCCATGTGAGGAGCTATAGTCTACTGAGGAGAACAAAGAAGAGACTACTGAGCCAAAGGAAGAGGACCCAACCCTCTTATCTAAAGAGCTTCCCTCTTTTGTTGAGAAAGAAGAAGAAGACAACAAGGTTGTTCCTCCCCTTGAGGAACAAGTCACGGCTTTTGAACCCTTGCTAGTGAATGAGGATCTACTACTAGAGAAGGAAGAGGATCATTCGCTGTAGTAGACAACCCTCTATGATGTGGAGTATGGAAAAGAAGGCCTCAAGGATAGCTTTGTCCTTGTGGAGGAATGTGCTAACTTGCATGAGGTTTCCTCCCAACCTATGCATATATTTGAAATTGTAATGGAGGATACAAATGATGAGGATGATCTTTTGGATGAGTTGGATACTCTATGCTCTTCCATGAATATTGAATAAGTATCTCCTATATATGAGGAGCATGTTCCATAATAGCAACAAGTGGAAGGTCACACCATACCAGTAGATCCAAAGGAAGTGGTTCATGGGTAGCATGAACAAGATGTGGGAAAAAAACAAGAGGAGCCACTTCCAATCCAGTTATGGACTACCATTGTAGAGCATAGTCAAGTGGTCAAGGATGATTCCTATGGCCCTCCACCATCAAGAGGATGCCCCATAAGATATCTAGCTCTGCAAAAAATCTACAAGTTGCCCCTAGTCATGCTCACTCCAGAGCATGAGGAAGATTATCACAAAGAGGAGAAGGTACATTTTTCTCCACAAGGAACCCATCTAGTGTTGGAAAGCTTCACTATTTTCAACATTGGGAAGGAGGTGTTCCATGTAGTAGTGTGCTTGTCATACCTGCTGATCCATTTGGCTACCTTTTTGTATGAAGTGAGAAATCAACTGGTGAGGAAAGGCAGCTATTTTAGCAAACCAGTCAATGGGTTTGTTTGACCCCTCTCTTTGTAAATATTTGTACATATTAGAGCAGTTTTCTTTCTGTCAGTTTCCTTCTTTCTAAGAAGTACATGACCACATGTGTTTTGTAGAAGGTTTTCAGTCTTTTGTTCCAGTTGCAAAGTTGCAAAGACAAAGTTTTTTTAGTGTTTTACTACTGCAGAGGTAGGGATAGGGTTTCATTGCACACAAGATCCACATTTTTTATGACTTTATAGCCCAATGGATGCATAAGGCCACTGGTCATATGTGTAGTAGGATCACATCCCCTCTGAGTTGCCAGAAATGTTGCCTATTTTTGCACCCTTGCCAAAAATTTGAATTCAAATGCAACCCTCACCCAATGGCTAGTTCCCAGATTTAACATTTTTTAACTGCCTAGGAAATACAAAAATTAAATGATTAAAACCTTAGTGTATTTCCCTTTTTTGCTTCACAGGCCTACAAATTTTTGTGCCGTCAGATCTTGCACAGATCTATGGTGGTTGCTTTCCCACATTTTGAAAATGCATGACCTTTAAACATTGTAGGAAAGTCCCTTTTTGACTCATGGTTTGGGCGTGTCCATGTTCTTCTTGTGGGCTCCAAATTGGATAGGGTGGCAAGTTGAGCTAGCAGATCAGTTGGTGCCTGATTCCTCACATTCTGAGCTTATTAGACTTTTTGATAGTGCAGGAGAGCCCCTTTCTAATGTGTGTCCAGATGACATCACAGAGGATAGTTGTGTAGAGGTCCAAAAGTGTGTGTTTTGAGCACCATCAGATCATCTGAGATCCATCACTGGTGCATGCCTGCAAGATGGAGTTACAAGGTCCTTAAACAATGTGGGCATGCCCCTTTGTGACACGTGTCCCATGGCATCCCCTATTCTTAGTTGTGCCTTCCACATCCGATGTGATCTGATGCATGGTTGGCACATGCTTGCAATATGAAGATACAAGGTAGTTAAATAATGCGGGCAAGTGCCTTGTCGCCGCATGTCCCTATGGAGCTAGGCTGGTTCCATGAGTTATCAAATGTTGCCAAATGGGTGCTAGGTGGTGCCAGTTGCATGCCAGGGCAATGCCAGTTGATTGCCAGGTTAGATGCTAATTGTCTCTAGGGCCCAAAAATTTTGAAGGATAGGCACAATATATGGAGATCTTTCATGATCATTGATCTTGTGGAGATCAATGATAAGGGCATTCCCGCATTATGAAGTTACAAGGATTTTAAATATTGTGGGGAACTGCCCTCGCAACACATGTCTTTGTGGGCCCAACCAAGGTATTAACAATTAGTGTTGATGGTTGATTTGGTGGTTATGTATCATCATGGTCAAGGGTTTGAGGAGGTGGCATAGTTAGTCAGTTAGATGTGGTCAACCACGGGGAGACCTTGCAAGTTGGCAGAAAGATAAAAGTCCATTAGCCCACATGGCTCATTCTACTTGCAGGATTCATTTGACCTATTGACTTTTCTAATCCACAAGCTAGAATAGGGGAAATCAAGTTTTCCCATGAGATATGATCCTTGTGATCGATGCCAACCACTCTAGAATGAATGAAAAATGTAGAAAAACATTCCACCACCTATGATCCGATCTATCTACCTGGTCAGAGTTGTTTAATGGCACCATTTTTTTGTCTTCTTAGATCCTTGTTCCAAACAAGATCATATATCATTACATCTAGATCCCCATGATTATTCTCTATAGGGCTTAAATATAGTGGTTGTAGAGTAATTATAGTTAGAGGACATCTCAGTTATGCCTGAAGTATAAAGGAAATTTTTGTAAATTTTGTTACTGTTGCACCCTCTTTGATTTCTCTGATATTGCTCTACAAATCTTTAGTGTAAATTCCCTTTGCCTATAAATTGTATGGAATTTTGCCTTATCTCCTTTAGCCATTGATGTAAAGTGCAAGAACTATTTGCCTCTCATTGGTATTTTGTGGATATATGCAATCTACATGACTGTATCTCTTTTGGCCTATGAATGATATATAAGTGAATCTTCTCTTTCCTTGTGTCATTCATCTAGGTTTTTGATTTGCATGTGGTTGTTAGATTAAAGCAAGTCTGAATGTGTATATCTTTTGGTGTCATGATGCTTCGATAGTGCATGTATGGGTGGAGATTGGTTTGAACACTCTATTTTGGTGCATCACCTCCTTAGACTAGAATAGGTAGGTTTTCTTTTTATGCTCTCCTTCTCCCTTTTCCTCTCCAAGAGTAGTTAGGTGCACCCTGATAGTAAGAGGAAGCCAACCTTCTCTAGAGATTCAAACTCACAATTCAAGTCCCATAGCTTGGAGGTTGTTTCCATGTTTCACAAGGTTTTCCTTAGGTAAGACTTTGGACAAGGGTGCAAACCTCTATGTTAACAAGTAAGATGAGGGGTGGAAAGCTAGGATAGGAAAAATTTGAGAATGAATACTAATATCTGAGTGGGTTTGTTGATGTGTAATGGTCATTGGATGCCTTGGTATTACACAAGTGGTGAGCAACATGTGGGAGATATGCTGATGCGCACAAATTGGGCAAGGATCGAGGGGATTGGACTTAGCTACCTAGCAAGGTTGTTGCATACCCATACCTATATGGTGATGGTTACAACCCTATGGGAGTTATGGTATAGCAAGACCACCATGTTCCACTTACTAATCAAAGAGATGACCATGATGCAAGAGGATGTGTATTGGATATTCACACTACTAGTACAAGGAATGTCTATGATGATGACTAGGGAGAAGATGAGAGACGCTATGATATAGGGATTGGTTGGGCCCAGAGTGGAGTACAGGATTTGGCAGAGGTAGTTTGCATTAGATGAGCACCTGGATCGCATGGCCCTAGAGAGGTGGGTTTACTTCTATGTGTTGGGTCTTGTCTTTGGCTACATCACTCTAGATACAAGTGGGATAGGAGTGACCTTGGTGCTAATACTAGTGGTGATGCAGATAGTTGATGTAGGAGTCCCCACAATATGGAGGTCTTTGATGCTAGCCGAGTTATATAGGGACTTAAATCAGATAGTTTACTAGGGTATTGACAATGAGGGGAGGAGCATAGGGTTCCCCACTCTTCTATAAATATGGGCTTGGGAGCACATTGCAATACTCAAGCCACTTGGTTAGAGGGATAGGCAAGTAGAGGAGCTAGTAGCTTATAGTTGGGTAGAGCCATTGACCTACCACTATACATATGTGGTGGATTATCGAAGAGTCATGCTAGATGATATGATGATAGTGGTATAGAGGCCATAAATGGGCCTAGGGACATGGGCAGAGGAGGGGGAGTGGCTACTATACATTATATCCACATGCTTTATTTTTGGTCAATGGGCATACACTATAGATTAGTATAGGCCAAACAGGGTGTTACAATAGTTTGGGTGGCAACAGGAAGCTCAAGGGGAGCCAAACTAGTATTAGTGGGTTACACATGAGCTAGTATCAATGTATGGACCAACCCTTCAGAGAGAGGGTTTCCTAAGGGCATGGCTAGAGTTGGAGCCAAAATAGTGGGATTAGTTCGATGGGTCAGTAGATGTGGGCTCTACTCATGAGTATCGAGACACCTTTGTGCAATTGAGACCAGTGGGTCGAGCATAGGTTACAAGGGTGGTAGTGGTGGGTAGAGAGATAGCTAAAGCAATGTGACATGGGAGGTATGTGGCTAGAGGGTTGTGACAGTGGGTAGAGGCTGTTGCCTAGGAGGAGGGGCCAACCCAATAGAGGTAGAGGGTAGAGAGGCAAGAAAGAGGAGCTTAGCCAAAGAGAGGAGAGGAGAGGGAGGCATAGCTAGTCAGAGGTAGAAAGGAGAGAGCAAAGGAGAGGAGACCATAAGGGGAGAGGGAGTAGAGGCCACAAAGGCCAGTAGGGGGTGATGGAGGAGGCCCAATGGTAGGGGGAGGGGGTGTTGGATGGGAAACTCGTTACGCCTCATTACAAAAGACTCATGATATGACTAGCCAACTACTTTGTGACACACAATAGGAGTGAGATCAACTTCATATAGAGCAAAATCAACTATGGTAGGAGTGGGATGTAGCCCAGAGGTAGGTTGATAGGGCAGGTATTAAGGTGGGGAGGCTCTAGATGGAGGTGGGGCATATGGAGGGTAGGTTGGATGTGGTGAGCCTAGAGAGCCAAGCTATGTAGGCATGGATAAAGACCCTATAGCAAGAGCAAGATAGGCTGATGTTGGAGGTGGTGACCCTACAAGCATAGGTAGCAGTGGGAGGAGGGATAAATGAGTTAAGGAGATTATGAGCTAAGTTGGAGGAGCTAAGGGAGAGGGCCAGATTCTATCAGGGTGGATACCATGCAATAGTCCCAGTAGACCAGATAGAGCACTATGGATAGCTGACATGGTTAGGGACAACTAGGACCCATATAGGGATGCATGGAAGAGGGGATAGTGGGTGGAGCACTAGAGGGAAGAGTATAGGTAGGTCTCAGCACATTGGGCATAGTCATAGGATAGTACAGAGCTAGAGGTTGGGGAAAGGGGTGATGGGGAGGAGGGATGAGGTGAAGAGCTCAGAGATAGGAGGGGGATTAATGAGGCCACCACCTCCATCACTATCAACACCAGGGGCAGGGGGGATGTAGAGGAGGACCCGAAGGAGTCAGGTTAGTGACTAGTGATATGTTGGATTTTCTACATGATGAGTATTTTGTACAGATCGACAGTTTTGAGATACATGTATATTTTGTGTGGGCAAAGATCCATTTATATGATATGGATATTGCCTATTGGGATTTTGATGGATTGTATTCTTTCATTCTTTCATTGATTCATTACGGAGGGGATTTTATATATATATATATATATATATATATATATATATATATATATGTATATATATATATGTATATATATATATGTATATGTATATGTATATGTATATGTATATTTATATGTATATGTATATGTATATGTATATGTGTGTGTGTGTGTGTGTGTGTGTGTGTGTGTGTGTGTGTGTGTGTGTGTGTGTGTGTGTATATATATATAGAGAGAGAGAGAGAGAGAGAGCTAATCATTATTTGGGGTGGGATATGTGTTATGGACTTTTGATGACATGAGCATTGTTGATGATGTATGTTTAGATTGATATATTTGATATGCATGATGTGATTTTTGATGACACTGCTAATGGTTTGTGATGTAGGATGGGATATGTGCTAGATTTATGATTTTGCTAACAATTTTTTTGATGTAGGATGTGATTTTCTATAATAGTGTAAATTGTTAGGATAAACCACGGATAGAAAAAAAAAAAAAACTACATGCAAATATAAACAATAAAAAAAAATAATAGAACACACAGAAATGAACACAAGGCACCAAGATTTAATGTGGTTCACCCAATCCCTGGGCTACGTCCACCAAACAGCAAGTCCAATCTTATTACAATCCAGTGATTACAACCTAATTACAATCTGTAATCCCTTACAGCTCAATACCGCTGCAAGAACCAATTTCGTATCACCACACATAAAAAATACCCAACCCTAAGCCCTTTTTATACAAGTATTAAACCGCTTTAGGGTTATAACATGTCGGCCATAATATGTTGGCCATTTATAAAGTATGTACAGTACTTTCTTGATTAGTCACCACAATCTAACAATCTCCCACTTGGGGACTGATCAGGCTCCACACTAAACAACAATCTCCCACTTGGAGACTGATCCTATAGTAATACAACTACTGCATGGGGCTCCCACTGGATCAAACCACCCTGGACTTTGCTGTTCTTTTATGCTCATTTAGTCTAAAAGACCAACTGAAGCTGAAGAGGAGTTCAACTTCTCCCTTGTTACAACCTTTGTCAACATATCTACTAGATTTTCATTGGTATGTATCTTCTCCAGCTTTAACTGTCCATCCTCCAAAACTGACCGAATGAAATGGTACCGCAACTGTATGTGTTTGGTCTTAGAATGTAGAGCTGAATTCTTAGCAAGATGAATGGAACTCTGACTATCTAAGAAAAAATAATTATCCTTCTGAGGATGTCCCAATTCTTCCAAGAAGAACTGAAGCCATATCATCTCTTTGGCTGCCTCTGTAGCAACAACATACTCTGCCTCTATAGTGGAGAGAGCATTAATCTTCTGTAGCCTAGAAACCCAGCTCACGGCTGCACCACCAACAGTAAAGACATAACCTGTAGTACTCCACCTAGTATCAATATCCCTAGCCAAATCTGAGTCAACATAGCCCTGTAAATCAGTAGTAGAGCCCCCAAAGTGTAAACACTTATTGGATGTTCCTCTCAAATATCTAAGAATCCACTTGACAGCATTCCAATGCTCAAATCCTGGATGACTCATATACCTGCTAACGACTCCCACTGCATGTGCAATATCTGGCCTAGTGCATACCATAGCATACATCAAACTTCCTATAGCTGAAGCATAGGGTACCTTGGACATCTTATCCTCCTCTTCCTGTGTCTTGGGACACATCTCCTTAGGCAATTTCAAATGACTAGGTAAAGGTGTGCGGACAGCTTTAGCATTCTCCATAGAGAAACGTTGCAACACCTTCTCAACATAATCAGCTTGAGATAGCGTCAATGTTTTGTTCTTCCTATCTCTACAAATCTTCATACCAAGGATTTGTTTTGCTGCCCCCAAATCCTTCATAAAAAATGCATGTGCTAATTGGCGTTTCAGCCCCTTAATATGATCCATGTTAGACCCAGCTATAAGCATATCATCAACATATAAACATAAAATAATGTAGCTATCATCATCCAACCTCTTAAAATAGACACAGTAATCTGAATGACACCTATTATATCCATGCTCATGCATAAAATTGTCAAATTTCAGATACCATTGCCGAGGTGCTTGCTCCAAGCCATATAAACTTTTCTTCAATTTGCACACTAAGTTCTCCTTACCTTTGACCTCAAAACCCTGTGGCTGAGCCATATATATTTCTTCATCCAAATCACCATGAAGAAAGGCTGTTTTAACATCCATCTACTCTAAATGCAAATCTTTAGTAGCCACAAGACTTAAAATAGTATGAATAGAAGTCATTTTAACAACAGGAGAAAATATCTCATCAAAATCAATGCCCTTTTTTTGTGCAAATCCTTTTACAACTAACCTGGCCTTAAATCTTTTCTTACCTCCTTCCTCTTCTTTCAACCTGTAAACCCATTTATTCTGTAAAGCCTTTTTACCTGCAGGCAACTTGCACAAACCCCATGTCTTATTTTTCAGCAAAGAGTCCATTTCATCTTTCATTGCAGACTCCCACCGAATCTTAGTATCCACTTGCACAGCTTCATCATAACTTTCAGGTTCACCAGCATTAGTAAGTAAAATAGAATACAAAGAGTGAGAAAACCTTTGTGGAGGTCTAATTGGCCTTGTTCACCATCTAACATTCATTGGTGTGTGTGGTATTTGTTGTTGCAATTGTTGCACATCATGAGGAATGGCTGGAACATCAGCTTTTTGAGTATCATCCAGCACTACATAATCATCTTCTTTCTTCTCATGTTGCTGCAACAGATCTTTGTACAACACTTTTTCATTGAATATGACATCCCGGCTTCTTATAATTTTATGATTTTAAAAATCCCAAAGCCTATAGCCAAATTCATTAATTCCATATCCAACAAAGACACATTTCTTTGATTTAGCTTCTAGCCTGGTTCTATTTTCAGAGTCTATATGAGCAAAAGCTTCACAACCAAAGGTTTTGAGAAAAGAATAACTCACCTTCTTACCAGTCCATGCTTCCTCTGGAATACCACAACCCAAAGGAGTAGAGGGACCTCTATTAATCAAATATACTGCAGTATTGATAGCCTCCGCCCACATGTGTAAGGGCAACCCAGCATGCAACCTCATGCTCCTTGCACGCTCCATTATAGTCCTGTTCATGCGTTCAACCACTCCATTTTCTTGTAGAGTCCTTGGAATAGTTTTTTGTCTACAAATACCATTAGTGGAGCAATAATCTTCAAATTCATGACTGCAATACTCACCACCATTATCAGATCTAAGACATTTTAATTTCTTACCAGTCTCATTTTCAACCAAGCATTTCCATTTCTTAAAAGTTTGAAATAAATTAGATTTCTGTCTAAGGAAATAAACCCATACTTTTCTAGTTGCATCATCAATAAATGTAACATAATAATGAGAGCCACCAAGGGAAGATACCTGAGCCGGTCCCCATACATCTGTATGCACAAGCTCTAATTTCTCCTTTTTGTTTTCCTTCCCTGTCTTTACAAAACCCACTCTCTTTTGTTTTCCATACACACAACTTTCATAGAAATCCATATTCACACATTTTAGACCTGGTAAAACTTTCCTTGAATGAAGTACTTTCATACCTTTCTCACTCATGTGCCCAAGTCTATTGTGCCACATCGCTGTATCAGAATCTACAGCAGCTATTTTTTCTCCCTGCTCAACTGCAGTAATTGTTCTTGAATATTCATTTTTCTCTGAAAAAATCAAAGTAGAAGGAACAATATGACCTGTACAAAGATATAAGGTGCCTACTTTCACACCTTTTTCTACTACAAGGGAACCTTTTGAAACCTTCCAATTTTTATCATTAAAAGTAACTACACAACCCTCATCACCGAGTTGCCTTGCTGAAATTAAATTTCTACTTAGTTTTGGAACATGTCTTACCTCATGTAGTAGCCAATGATTCCCATTCTGCAACTTAATCTTAATTTTTCCTTTTCCAACAATCTGACAGGGTTCATTATCCCCCAAATAAACAAGCCCAAAATCCCCTTGGACATAATCAATGAAATAACCTCTATGAGGTGTAGCATGAAAAGAAGCACCAGAATCTAAAACCCATGAATCATCAACACTCTCTAAAGACAGAAGCAAAGCATCCTCTTCGGATTTGTTACTTACCACATTTGCCTCTTTGTCTCCATCTGATTTATCTCCTTCATTTTTCTTTCAAGTCCAGCAATCTTTCTTTTTGTGCCCTGGTTTCCCACAGTACCAGCAATCATTTGTTCCTCTCGATTAAGACCTCCTCCCCTTTGACTTTCCTCTTGATTTCCCACAATTTCTAGAGTTACTTCCTCTTTCAATCATTCTGCCCCTGCTTTGTGCATTTAAAGCACTTCCTGATGTAGATCCACCTGAGGATTTTCTACGAGTTTCCTCACTTAAAATAACATCGATCACATCATCATATTTTAGGGTACTAGATCCAGGAACAAAATTACTCACCGCCATTACCAAGCCATTCCAGCTTTCAGGCAAAGAACACAAAATTAAGAGAGCCCTAATTTCTTCATCAAAATTGATACCCACAGAAGATAATTGACTAGTAATAGTATTAAACTCATTTAAATGATTTGCAACAGATCCAACTTCTGCCATTTTCATATTAAATAAATGCTTCATGAGAAATACCTTATTTGATGCGGAGGGCTTTTCATACAGTGTCGCTAGGGTTTTCATCAAATCTTCTGTCATCTTTTCTTTTGTAATATTAAATGCCACCGATGGTGCCAAGCATAACCGAATGCTTCCGAGTGCCTTTCTGTCCAAAAGATCCCATTCAGCCTCTGACATAGTTCCCTGATTCTTGGCTTTTCCTTCCAATGGCTTCCATAAATCCTTCTGATATAAATAGTCTTCCATTTGCATCTTCCATAAATGGAAGTTTTGCCCATTAAACCTGTCAACCCTCAACTTACCCTCATCTTCCATTGCTCCCACTCAACTGTGAGACTCCCACTTAACTGTGAGACTTTCCTACAGAGGATAACTGAAAGACAACCTTTCTCTGATACCACTTGTTAGGATAAACCACAGATAGAAATAAAAAAAAAAACTACATGCAAATATAAACAATAACAGAAAATAATAGAACACACAAAAATGAACACAAGGCACCAAGATTTAATGTGGTTCACCCAATCCCTAGGCTACGTCCACCAAACAACAAGTCCAATCTTATTACAATCCAGTGATTACAACCTGATTACAATCTATAATCCCTTACAGCTCAATACCGCTGCAAGAACCAATTTCCTATCACCACACATTTAAAAATACCCAACCCTAAGCCCTTTTTATAAAATTATTAAACCGCTTTAGGGTTATAACATGTCGGCCATTTATGAAGTATGTACAGTACTTTCCTGATCAGTCACCACAATCTAACATAAATATGATGTGATAAATTTATGATGTGATTTGTTATTAGTGCAGATATGATGTGATGTGATTTTCTCTATGATATTGCAGATGTGATGTGATACATTTTGATGTGATCATTGAGGATATGATTTGTCTATGATATTTCAAATGTGATGTGATCTTTGATGATGTGTTTTCTTTATGATAGTTTAGATGTGATGTGATATGTTCTAATGTGATCCTTGATGATGTGATTTCTTTTGATAGGTTTTGATATGCTATTGTATGATGATGAGAATGTTTAGATAGTACATAAATGAACATAAACTAAAAGAGAAGTGACAAATGTAAAATGAACCACCAACTAAAATAGGAGTTTTATGATGTTTAAAATGAACACAATGTAAAGGATAATAATGAGAGTTATGATATGTGAACAAAATGAAAGATGAATGATAATGTTTTTGAAATGAATCACAAAAGAATGATGAATTACAAGTCTAAAATGAATCAAAAACTAAGGATGAACTACTACACTTATCATGAATCACAAACTAAAGATGAGCTATCACACTAAAATGAATCACAAACTAAAGATGAGCTATCACACTAAAATGAATCACAAACTAATGATGAGCTATCATAGTAAAGGAATTATAATCTACTGATGAACTACTTATACTAAAATTTAATGATTAATGACAATGCGACGATTTAATGCAATTTGAATTGATGGATGCCAATGCTAAAATGAATTACAATCTAATGATGAATGAATATGCTAAAATGAATTACAATCTAATGATGAATGAAAATGTGAAAGTGAATTACAATCTAATGATGAATGAATATTTTAAAATGAATGTAAAATTTGAAAAAGGAACACAAATAAACTAAAGGAGAGAAAAATAAATTTATGATATGCTAAAAATGACACAAACTAAAGGATACGTTAGAGACTTATGATAAGTGTGTGAGGACAACATAAAAGATCGAACACTAGGGATTCCGAGATATGATAAATGGACACAAGTTTATGATAATACAATATACTAGATTCTAGGAGATGCAAGAAAAATGTTAATGCTGGAATAGGATAACTGATGCTTGAATTATGATAATGATCTATGATATAAAAAGTGAACATAGGAGATATTGACTCTAAGGAGAATGATGTTGGAAAATGAGTGACCAACAAACTCATAGTCAAGAGGATAGAAAAGATTAGAGCTAGGATAGTAACTTATGTGAGGGATCACATCATGATGGGGGGTGAAATAGTAACTTAGGGATGAGAAGTTGTGATAATGAACAAGAGTCCTTGTTTGATGATTTGAATCAAAGGATTTTGATAGTGGAAAAAGCTGAAATCTAAGCGAGAGAGGTGATGAAAAGGAAGAGGATACCAGGGGTTTTGAAAATAAATGTGAGGTGTATCAAAAGCTTGAGCGTGGGGTACTTCATGAGGAAGTACCACTATGTAGTGTGAGCAGTTTATTTGATACAACAATATTAGGGATCTACCAAGGTTACTAAGAACATCAAGGCATTTTCCCCAATATTACATAGCACTGACTTAAACAAGCAAGAAAGGATTGCCTCAACATCACACTTGAGTCTTAGAGAGATCAGTGTGAGAATGATGCTGGGTGATCCACAAGAAAATGATATCACCCAAGTGCATCATGTTATTAGAAACAAAAACATGGTTGAAATATGCAAGGGTGATATTTTATTGACTCACAAGTAGAAAAATATTGTGATCAAAACCATGCCCTTAAGTTGCCCCAGTCAAAATACACCATGATATGAAATGATCATGGTGATTGTTAAGAGGAAAAAATGAAAGATATGTGAAAGTGATCAATCAAAACATACAAAAACCAAAGATTTTTAAAAGAAAGAATAAAAGTGTGAAAAAGTGACCTTTTGCTAAAGAGATCAACTAATGGGATACTAATGGGATAGGGACACAAGGTGTCACAATAAGACCTAGATAGGATGTACAAGCATAACTATACAGTGATTGGAAACTTGGGAACATATAATAAAGCATGGCATTAAGTATGTACATGATGAGGGAAAGCTTAGGATGAGGAGATAACATTGTTATAATACAAGTATTGTTACAAGGGTGTGATATGTACAATGTGACTATTATATTTACAAGATTATGATACATAGGATACAAGAGTTGTAATAATGATATGATACAAAGAATACTACTCGCTAAGTAGGATGGATGTGGTAAAGTACAAGGATGAAAACAACTAATAAGATACATTTGGTAGAGTACAATGGTAGAGTTCATTGGGTATGATACATGAGATGCTATAATACAGAGGTTAGATGGGATGTTGCAAAGTGCAAAGTGCTGAAGGGTGATGTGGTGAGGCATGGTGAGAGTGCGAATAGTAAAATAGGAGGAACACCTTGGAAAAACTGGGAGATGGGTGGTGTGATATAGAGTGGTGATCTAGGAGATGAGTGTTAGTGATAGATAATAAAAAGACTAAGTACACCTAGTACCTATTTGCTATGTTTTCACTAGGTACCTATCCAAGGTGCTTGAATTACCAAGTTTTCACCATTGGATGCTTACTTTTCTTTACCTATTTTTGATTTGAGAAGTTTTTGTTCTTTCAGGCATAGAATTTCTTAAGGTGGATGATGTTGGTAGGATCTTTCAAGAATTCATCTTCAAGTGTAGATAGCTGATAGGCTCTTGAGCCAAAAGATGCCATGACCAAATAAGGACCAAGCCATATGGGCTCAAACTTTCCTTTCTTTTCTCAGTCAGTCTAAACCTTCATATTCTCTTTGAGGACCATGTCACCTTCTTGAAAACTACATGGATGGAATTTCTTGTTGAAATTGCACTTGAGGCAATTCTGGTAGACCATTAGGTGGTTGTAGGCCTATTGTCTTCTCTCATTAAGTAGATCAAGTTGAGTAAGTCAAGCCACTCTATACTCTTCATCATATATCTAATCCCATAGAGAAATGTGAAGGGATGGGAGTTCAACCTCAATATGCAAGACTACTTTAGCACCATAGACCAAGGAGTATGGGGTTGTGCCAGTGGATGTATGGAATGAGGGGTGGTATGCCCATAGGATGGGATTGATTTGCAAATGCCAATCACGACCAGAATCATTGACAACTTTCTTTAGGATTTTAAGTAGGGTTTTATTAGTTTCCTCCACCTAACCATTACCTTGTGGGAAATATGAGCTAGAAAAATGTTGATGGATGTGAAGGGAAGTGCACAATTCTTCCATATTTAGGTTTTCAAAATTGCCTCCATGGTTTGTGAAAATGGTAGCCAAAATGCCAAAGCAACATATGATATGATATAAGATAAACTTGGGCACCTAAACACCCATAGTGATGACAAGGGGAACTACTTTGACCCACTTAGTGAAATAATCAGTGGTGGTGATTATCCATTTGTGTCCTTCTGAAGAAAGTGGTGCAATAAGACCAACAAGATTGAACCCCCAATAAGCAAAAAGTCATGGTGGCACTATAGGTTATAGATCCTGAGCTGGGGCTTGGATTAGATTAGCATGTTTTTGACAAGGTAAAAATCATTTCACAAACTCACATGCATCATGCTCTAGAGTAAGCCAATAATACCCAGCTTGAAGGATTTGCTTAGCTAGCACTATCTCGCTCATGTGAGCACCACAAAGTCTAGAATGAACCTATTTAAGAGCCATTGTAGTCTCATTTTGGTCTAAAAATCAAGAGAGAGTATCATGATAACCAGGACAATATAGAGTTTGGGTGATGATAGTATAACATGAGGCTCTTTGAATAAGGTTCTGGTGTTGGGTTCATGTGAGATGGGGAGATATGATACCATTTAGTAGGTAAGCATGAATTTTGTGGTACCATGTGGATTGGGGACCAACCAAGATGCATACTTGTGTTGACTCATCATTCTCATATGTGGGTTCATGCAGCTACTCGACCAAGAATTCATATTGTGTAGCTTCTTCTAAGAGGGAACCAATAGTAGCCATGACATCTGCTGCTTTATTTTATAGTCTAGGTATCTATATGAACTAGAGTTGAGTAAAGTGTTCCTTCAATTGATCAAATAACTCCTTGTAAGGTAGTAGCTTGTCATCCTTGGTTTGATATTCATTCAAGGCTTGTTTAATTATAATCTGAGAATCACCATATACCTATAGCTCTATGATATTCCATTTGATGGCTATCTTGAGCCTTGCAACAAGGGCTTCATACTTTGAGATGTTATTAGTACACCAAAACTATAGCTTGAAAGATTTAGGAATGTAATTTCCTTGAGGTGTGACTAAGAGTATGCCCACACTGGAGCCATGAGATGTGTAGGAGTGATCAAAGTATAGCTTCTAGGATGGTTTTTCTTCTATCAAATAGAGGTGTTCATTTGGGAACTCCATAATGAAAGGGTGGTTTGCAACCAAGGGTGCATCTGCCAAGTGATCTACAATAGCCTAGCCTTTGATGGCCTTTTTGTCAATATATTGGATGTTAGACTCATTGAGAAGCATAACCCATTTTGCTAGACATCTTGTGAGTACTGTACAAGAGAGCATATATTTCAATAGATCAATTTTTGAGATTAGTTTCATAGTGTGACTCAACATGTAGTGATGCAACTTCTGAGTGGAAAATACCAAATCTAACCAATATTTCTCCATTGGCATGTAATTGAGCTCATATCCCACTAAGGTATGGCTAATATAATAAATAGCTCTTTCTTTTCTTGTATCATCAAGTTGCGCTAGAAGAGCACCTAATGTTGTGGGAGTAGTTGTGATGTATAAGATGAGTGGACACCCTACAACTAGAGGAACCAAAATAGGTGGATTAGCCAAGTATTTGTTGATGAGCTCAAAGTTGTGCTGGCATTTAGGGTCCCATCTGAAGTTCTGCTCCTTCTTGAGTAGATGTGTAAATGGTTGGCATTTATCAGTGAGATGGGAGATAAACTATCTGACTGATTGAAGTTTTCCCTGAAGAGAACGAGGGTGCTTGAGTGTCTTAGGAGGAGCCATATCCATGATGGCCTTGACCATTTTAGGATCAATCTCAATACCTTGTCATGATACAATGAATCCCAAGAGCTTTCCTAAGGTGATGCCAAAGACACATTTCTTAGGATTAAGCATTAGATGATATTGAGCCAATCAATGAAACACTTCCTTGAGATGAGATAAGTGATCAAGAGCATTAAGGGACTTGACTAAAATATTGTCTACATAATCCTCAAGAGTCTTATGGATTAGGTCATGGAAGATGACCATCATGACATGTTGATATGTTTCCTTGGTGTTCTTTAGCCCAAACGATATCATGTTGTAGCAAAATGTGCCCCAAAGTGTAGTGAATGTCATCTTATGTTGGTCTTCCTTTTATATATGAATCTAATTATATCTAGAGAAACCATCCATTAGTGACAAGATCTCATGACCTATGGTGAGATCAATAATCATGTTGATATTTGGTAGTGGGAAGTCATCCTTTAAAAAAGGTTTTTTGAGATCTCTGAAGTTTGTGCAAATTTTGATATCACCAAAAGGCTTGGTCATAGGTACCATGTAAAAAATCCATTTAGAATAATTTATTGGTAAAATGATTTTTGCTTCTAGCAACTTCTCTAGCTCCACTTTAACCAATAAGGTAACTTTGGGGTGCACCTTACAGAGCTTTTTCTTGTCAAGTTTGGCCTTCAAATCCATAGCCAAATGGTGTACAACTAGCTTGGGGTCCAACCCTAGCATGTCTTGATAGGACCATGCAAAGCACCCAACATTTTCATGGAGGACTTCAATGAGAAGATCTACTTGCTCAAGTGGTAGAGATGCTACAATGTATGTGATGTTTCATCAAACTAATATTGACTGGTCAAGATTCTTCTGTCAAGACTGAAGATATAGGAGGCCGATGCTCTTGTGGGGGAAGGATGAAATCTCCATCTTCAAGAGCCTTAGAGAGGTTTTCATTGTCAGATACATCTGTTGTCACTTAGGGTTGCACCCTTGTCCAAAGCCTATGCATGAGGACAACCTAGTGAAACATGGAAACAACCTCCAAGCTGTGGGACTTGAACTATGAGGTTGAGTCTTTGGAGAAGGCTAGATTCCTCTTACTATCAAGATACACCTAACTACTCTTGGAGAGGAAAAGGGAGAAGGAGAGCATCAAAGAAAATCTACCTAATCTAATCCAAAGAGGTGATGCACCAAAATAGAGTGTTCAGACCAATCTCTGCCCATATATGGACTATTGAACCAGAATGAAACTAAGGATATACACATTCAGATTTGCTTTAATCTAATAATCACATGAAGAACTAAAGACCAAGATG
This sequence comes from Cupressus sempervirens, assembly GCA_028749045.1. NCBI lineage: Eukaryota > Viridiplantae > Streptophyta > Pinopsida > Cupressales > Cupressaceae > Cupressus > Cupressus sempervirens. The sequence goes on from CM053793.1 coordinate 690,617,363, forward strand.
AATGACACAAGGATGAGAGATTCACTTATATTATCATTCATAAGTCAATAAGATACATTCATGCAGATTACTGATTTCCACAAAACACTAGTGGAGGCAAAGAGTTCTTGCACTTTACACCAATGGTTGAAAGAGATAAGCCAAAAATCATGTAGTTCAGAGGCAAAGGGAATTTTACACTAGAATTGTAGAGCAACAGTAGAGAACAATAGAGAATTATCAACCTTTTGGTACCATGAAATCTGATTTTTAACTAAAATAGGGCCTTGAGAAGATAGAGGTGGCGCCATAACTGTGCTCTGACCAAGTATATGGATCAACTGGGGGGGTGGTGGAGTGTCTTTGCATGCTTTACATTCACTTTTGGTGGCTGGAATTGATCATGAAGATCAGATTCATATAAAACCTTGATTTCTTATCATTTTTGGTGCATGAATCAGTAGAGTCAGTGAGTCAACATAACCCTAGCACTGGAATGAGCCATGTGGACCAATAACCTCCTTTTGTTTTTCCATCTCATGAGAGTCCAACACAGTTGACCATCCTTTCATTACTAACTGTGCCATCCTTGCAAATTCTAACCACAATGGTTTCATTAACTACCGGCATGTCAAAATTGTTACTGCCTCCACTAGACCCACTGGGACACGTGTCATGTACACACTATGTCACTATGGTTAAAATTCTTGCAGCTTTCCATAACGAGATAGTGCCCATTGTTGATCTAGATAGATCTGTGCATTGTGAAGACTCATCAAATTACTACACTTTTCCTTTAAGACCTTTGGGCCCATGAACCAATATTAGCACACTTGGCAACTACCTAGCATTTTCATCTTGGTGAGACTTGGCCCCACTGATACACGTGGAAAAAGGGCACTATGTTGCTATGGAAAAACAAGGAGCAACTTCCCATAGCAAGATAGAGCCCACCGTCGATTTCCCTCAGATTTGACAATGATCAACGAAATTGCACGACTGCACACTAAGATGGTTGAGTGGACCAATAGAATATCACCACTATACTATGACCCACCTGACAATTGTCACCAAGGATGGGCCGTACTATCACTTTGGAGAAGGGCAAACCCATTACGTTATCTGTGCCATGTGTCGCCAAGGCACTATGTTGCTATGGTTAAAATTCTCGCAACTTTTAATAGCGAGATAGCGCCCACCATAGATTTGAACTGATCTGATGGTGAGCAAGATAAATTTGACTTACCAATAGAAACTGGCCATGTGCCAACTTGTCTGACAACCCTTGTTTGCGACCCACCAAGTGAAGCAGGACCCACATTTTTCATAGTCATACCTTAGTCAACAAAAAGATTGATCAACTTCCAACGTGTCTGACAAATCCTCACTAACATTTGATAGGGCATACTTCAAACCCACCATATTTCCAAACTTCACTGCAAGATCACTTTCCATCTGGGAACTATATCGCTAATGGTGAGGAACATAGATTTCCTGATAACACCATATCGCCCACCACAAATGGAACAAACCCAATGCCAGGGAAACAAAGAGGTAAAAGGAAGGACCCACTTGCCACATAGTGAGAAGGTGCTATGTCACCATAGAAAAATGATGTACAACTTCTCATTGTGAGATAGCGCCAACTATAGATCTGGGGAAGATCTGATAGTGTGGGAAGTTGCAGGCTAGTGGAAGGAAAAAAGTGAAATACACTAAAGTTTTAATCATTTAATTTCTTGGTATTTCTTAGGCATTAAAATAAAATTAAACCTGGGAACTAGCCATTGGGTGGGGTTTGTATTTGAAATCAAATTTTGGTGGGGGCGCAAAAATAAGCAACAACGTCCTTTATTTTTATTTCATTTTTTGAGTCATCCAGTGGCACTCCAGAGGATGTTTTGTGTTTTCTTTTTTTCTTTTTTGTTTCTTTTTTCATTTCAATTTTGCAGCTAGAAATTTCCTCCTCCCCGAAGTAACCTAATAGATCAAGCTTGTATATATATAAGTTGATGGTGGTTTCAGCTATTTATGTGGTGTTTCTATCCCATGAATTTAAGGAGAGCATGCTTGGTAGAGAATTCATTAACATGAATGACACTTGGTTGGTCCCAATCTATGAGTTTGGGGTGAGTGATGGGTAGGTCTATGAGGTTCAAGGATAGTTGGCAGAGCACGGATGCTGCTGTGATAATTTTGTCAAGGAAGATATCATCATAGGATTTCTTTTCCACTTCCTCAAGAATGTCTTTGAGCTCAACAAGGCTGTTTTGGATGTTTGTGAAGGCATGGCCTTCCTTCATAGTGCCCCCAATCATAGGGAGTCCATAGCCTAAGCCTTTGTTTTTCTCCTCTTTGTAGGCTTCCATAGGCTACCTAATGGCTAACTCCAAGCAGCCTAGACCACCTCCTTGATAATCCCATTGTTCAGTAGCAAGGCGATGAGACCATGGGTACTTTTTTTTGAAGTGATCAAGGAGTTCTTTACTTTTTGGAGGTGGTTCCTTGTACAACCATGTACTAATGTCAAGAATTTTTTCCTCTCCATTGAGGATACCTTTGGTAAGAAATGTGGTAGGTCCAAGCTATTTGATTTGAGGGGTAGTATTTGGTCTTGGTATCTAATAGGTTGGGCACCCTCGAGTATGTGGATCAATTGGTAGAGCATCAAAAACAAAAGCATCTATGAGACTATATTCACCACAACCTTGGTAGTTGATCTTAACCATGGAAGGTGTTGGCTCCTAATTTAATAGTTTTGAAAAAGACCAAGAAACCAGATGAATGCATCTAAGGCTAGCAAATTCCTATGATAGATACACTTGATTGCAATCTTGGGCCAACTATAAGGCTTGACCCTTCTTCTTTAGGCTCTACAAAACCTAGGCAGGTGAACCCATAGATTCTTTATATGGTACCAACTATCAAAGCATACACTAAATCTAATATAAGATAGATAAAACCCTTATTTATCCTATTAACTCATGTAATAATAGATATCTATAGTAGAAAATTGCAAATCTAGGAAACTCATAAGTTGAGTGAGGGCATCACATTTAGGTTCTTCAACATGAAAGGGAAAGAACATTTATTTATAATGTTGATTTCAACAAACCCCTACTATGCAATAGTAAGAACTAATGATCCTTTAACTGATCAGTGCCTTAACCATTGGGAAAATCTATGAATAAAAAACACACATATGGATATCTGATACCTATTTGTATATTTAGATATCTGATCTATCCATTTAACTTGTAAATAAACATCTATGCTCAATTTGAACCTCATTGTTACGTGATATCCCCATCAGTAAACTTGCAACCCTATTGAATTCTTTGAAGCATTTACATAACCCCTTGAGTTATAAGCAACAATAAAATAACATACAACCTTAAGGGACTGCAACTATGATCCAAGCTCTTTGTTCAAAGATCATAAAACATTGATGCTCATTGAGATAGGAGACAAGATTCAAGATGAAACTCAACCTACTATTCTTTGTATTAATTTCTTTGAAACAATACAACCATATGCATGAAATGAAAATATAAAAACACCTAATAGATCTGAACTATCTACATAAAACTTAAATTGTTGTTCAATACAAGAGAGAATGTTGGGCGGTTGGCTTTCATAGCCTGAGCAAAGCTCCAAGAATTGGAAAATGAAAACCAACCAACAACCTTTTTTAGATAAGAAGAAAGAATATATATATATATATATATATATATATATATATATATATATATGAAGAGGGCAATTCTTAGATTGAATTTGCAATTGACATTTGTCCACATGAAATTCTCTTTCTTTCCCATGAAAAGACACTCTCTAATCTCTCTCCTCAACTACTACTCATATTCCAATTTGTTTTTCCTTTCTAGGAGCAAAAAGCCTCAGCAAAAGATATAATTTTATAACTAATTATGGATGTGCCAATTTATCAAATTGAACCCAAAACATCACAAATACTTAAAAAACTTGACACAAGAATCATTAAACACTTTAATGATATTTTTCCACTTAATTTTGCAGCTGATAACTTGAAACACTTGATAAAACATGTAGATACATCTATGAGAGAAAACCTCTTGTAGCATGAACCAGTGGCATTCTATGCAAAAACAAACTTTATATTCTGATAGTTCATCTCTTCTTGGTTCTGACGATATATAACATCACTATATTAGCCTCTCAAAAACCCCATGAATCTAAGTTCAAAAAATGTCCCCCTTGGTAGAAAACTCAGGTCTGCAACTTGGATTTTAAATTCACAAAACATTTAAAATGTTCTAAAGTTCATATTTTAGACTTAATCTCCCTTTGAATTTAAAAAACAATTTGAACAAACATTCATTTGAAAAAGAATTATTTTTTATGATTTCCAAAATTTCCCCTATCCTTTGAATTTGGGGTCAAACCCCTGTTGACCAAGTGCCACATGGTGCTTTGTGACTGGCCCACCATCTATATAGTCACCATCCTACTCCTAAGTTCCACATCATAATCTCAACGGGCTTGCTATAACATGGGAGAATTCCACTTACTAGCATTGCTTAAACTATGTGCATCTTATTATTGCAGGTGTGTGCCATTTGTTCGATGTCCCACGTGTCATCATCTGATTCATTTTGTCTTTAATCACACTCTAAACTACCACATCATCACACGCGAGACCCTTTGCTACATGGCAGTAGCCTACTTTCTCGCAATCTTTAACCTCCTTGCATCTTCAATTTGCGGGCATGCACCATCCATAAGATGTGGACACATGGCACAATCTTAGTTCATTGTCACCACATCAGCACATGTTCATCTTTCTCTAAAATATTGCTTACATCATCTCCAGTTGGCATCCACCTATGACTAGCTATCAATGGGCCCCGCGTGTGCATCATGGATTCTAAAAGCCGCACATCTTTAAGACACAATATGATGGGTGTGCTTTTATATTTAAAGACATTATAAATCTTTTCCACGAGGCATGTGGGATAAATTACTTTTAGTGTTTCTCTACCCTATTCTTGTTTGATTTTTCTTCCATGACAATTTTTTTTGTGTGGAGTGTTCTACTGATGCTAGTGTAATCTCTTATCCTACTTGTCTATAGATTTTTTTTTACTAATAGGTGCTACCTCTCTATTGAAACAATGGGTTTTCCTTGTTGCTGCTTAGACTCTCTACCTACTATCAGCTATCTTCACTCTTGCATATGGTCTCTCCTTTTTATATGTGGCTTCAACCTTTTGACCTCTAACATGGGATTTTCTATACAAGTCTGCCCCTTTTGCATTGGTTGGAGCTTCCTTTGTTTGCGTGGAGCATTGTTGCTTTAGTCGACACTTTCACATCCTCCAGTGGCTTCTACATTTTTTTTAAAATGGCCTGGGTGAGTTCTTTAATCTTTCTTGCTTCTATTGTGTCAGCTCTACTCATAAGTTGTGGCTATTTTTCTACATAGTCTGACTCCCTTTCACCTCTGGCATTGCACTTTCTTCACTCTATTCCCATGCATATAGAGAACCACAATCTTTTTCAAACCTCTAGAAGGTCATTCAAGCTAGAGAGAAAATGATATGGACAAGAAATTGTAACAAAACTGCACATCCTAATAGTGGCTCCATAAAGACTGCAATCTAATACTGCTAATGTGTGTGAGTTGCCCCTTTTGTTGAAGTGAAGGAAAAGTTGCATCTATATTATAATTTTTCATTAGCAACAACCTCTAAAAATGATTTGTTCATTCTTGTCATAGGAAAATCCCCTATGCCTTTTTCATTTGGTGTTGGTTGTCTTTATAAAGGTGTGGGCTTTAGTTGCTTCGCATAGGTTTCTCTTTGTTTTTTAATGTGTGATCTTGCTTTCACAACATGGAGCTACTCTTTTGGATACACTGGTGTATTCCTAGTATTTGGTGCCTCTTTTTAATGTGCTAAGCTCCTCTTTCAAATTCAGTTCATTGCCTTCCTATCTCATACGTGGCTTATGGCATGGGTTTCTCCAACACTTTATGTTGATCTTCATAAAAACTCCCCTACCATGGTTTTCCTCTTGTATTGTTTTAATTTTTATGGATAAAAATATATTACAACATTTATCCCCTCTTTGCTATGGCCATCGGCAATGCAACTCTAGTGAATGACCACTTGCATTCTTTATGTGAACCATGGGGATACCATGACTGAGAAGCTATCTTCACTCTATTTGGAAACATCAATAACAACTAATGATCTTGAAGCTCTCTTTTGACTTATGTGAGATATTATGTTTGTCATTATTTTAGTGACTCCATGATCTTCCAATGATAATTGAATTGGAGTTGATGAAGCCATGCCAGACTTAACAAGTTTGAATGTCATCTCTTTAAGACTTTCCAAATGCAAACCTCTTCTTGATGTTCCCATAAACAAAAGATCTTAAAAATATTGTGCTATGAATGAGAACATTGAAACATCATAACTTTACATTTCATAGTCCAGGCTATTAAGATTATTTTGACTTCTCAAAACCAACTCAATCTGTTCCATATTATTTGGTATGCTGCCATTAGTCAAGCCCCAAGTGGGCTTGGCTAAAAACAAATTTGTTTCTAGATGACTAAATTGTAAAACTGATCTATTTATCATCTTGACTTGATTATAATCAAATTCGATCACTAAGCCATCAATTAAAGCTCACTTTATCACTTATATGCAAACTATCAATTTTGTGTTAGGAGGTCCTTTGATTGGCCTTAAAAACTAACCAAAACACCTGACTGGGCTCTAAAAAATGGTACACTGAATCTTTTTTATGTATACTTTCATCTTGTCAAATCTCATCTCATGAAGAGTTTAGGGTCAAAAGATATTCACTTTCAAAGTTGACCTCTTAGAACTGCCTGTAAAAAGACATGTTAGAAAACACTAAATTGGGTTCTAATTTGGCTTTGAAAACTGGGTAAACAGACATTTGGAGGGACAAAAATTGGTACATTAGTTCTCTATCATGAGGAAAGTACGAATCTACATTTTGAGCTCATGATGAATAACAAGGCGCAAATGGTGAGTGGTCAAATTGGGCTACTCAGAATTTGCAATTGGAAACATTGACAAGATAATAATTTTTGCATATGGAATTGACTTGGAAAAATGTGCAAACAGATTCATCAAGATTTGCAACTAGGCACACTTAAAGTATTTTTAGAGTACTACACAATGGTATAATCCATTTGGTCTAGCCAATCATATATTTTGAGTTATGACATCACGAACAGGGGTAGCAAATAACCTACACTTTATGACACCGATAAAAAGATAGAAATTTGATTTGGAATCACATTCAAAAACATATCAAATAGATTCATCATAAGCTGCAACTTGAAGCATAATAGGTCTCTAACATCTAAAATGCAACGCAAAAGGAAATTTAGTATTTTAGTCAACTAGCCAAAAGTTATAGCACGTCAAACAAGGCTTCCCAGAATTCTATACTAATTGCATCGGCATGACAATATTAAATGACCAACTTTTAGGGATTCAAAACCTAGTCAAACAAACTCAAAATGACTCAAAATCTGAAACATAGGTTCTTAGGTATGGAAAATAAACACTCTCAAAGCAGCAAGTCATGAAACATTTTTGGGTGCGAGATATTCAGATGCAAACACAACCTCCTATCACTGTTTGACATTGGTGAAAATGCAAATTTCACAAAATGGCTCAAAACGTCAATTTGACTTTATGAAACACTTAGATAGGCTAAATTCAGGGTGCTAGAAGCATTAAACACCTCTTGGGGCTCAATGGTACAGTTGGGCACAATCTCATTAAAAAGCATTTATAGGGCTCAATTTTCTCAACAGTGCTCAAAATTCAGGCTACAATTTTGAGCACCAATAGTGGCTCTATTTGGAGATGCATGTCCCTTGCAGACATGGAAAGATTTTAGATCTCTAGAAGAAGTAGACCACACACCTAAACTTCGAAAACTTCTTCTCAAACATCTCTATTGAAAGCAAGAAATAACTACACAACTATGTACAAATGATGGCCCCGGGCTAGTGGAAAGTTTTCAAAACTTCTTACCTCTATCATACAATTGATTTTCATCACCATTCTCCTAAGGTAAACTAGAATTCTTATTCCCATTTGTTTCACCCAACATATCAACACTTTCCATCATTTTGTTAGGCAAAAAAAAACTACTATCATTACTTCCATAGTGCATATAAAAATCAGGCATGCTTTCTTCATCTTTCTCACCATGAAAAAATGAATCCACGTAATCATGACAACTGACACTAAACTAAAACTGATCATTACTGGCTGAATCATGGATTCCTTCAACCAAAAAAAAAAGCAATCAAATTCAAATTCATTCAACGAGTTACATGAATCAGATTGTAACTCACCTTGTGCCTTTAGATATGAGGAATGTATAAACTTTGATTTCTCCTCGTTTGCAACATCAGTACACCATACATCAGACTGAATATATGCTGCATTTTCTTCACATTCCAACAAATTATTAGATCCCAAATCACAAGAATTATCATGAAATCACCTTCTAAAAACATGCTGATCCGTATCAATTTCTTCCTCAAATAACTCAGTAGGATAAACCAATTCCTTACTATTACTTTCCTCATCACATGAGCTATCTAAATTTATCTCATCTTCATGAAAATAAGAAAACCATGAACTAACAACAAACCTTATCTCTACATCTTCATTTTCAACATAGAAGTTTTCATGTGTATTGATGTATAGATTACCATCACATACACCTCCCAAACTTGACAAAGCATATTCTAAAGATGTATCTTCTTCAACATCAAATTTAGGGGAAATGACTTCACCATATGGAAATGCAAAATGTGGAAAAGCACAAGAATCCTTGGATAGATTAGCATACCTTTCAAAATCATGAGCCAACAAATCAGAAATCTCATCAACACTTAACAAGACTTCATCCCTAGTTTCTTCTCCTTGGTTGTGATCATTATCTCGATAGCTTGATACGTTTGTAATAGCAGGCTTGTTAGTAATATTTTTTGAAAAATCAAAACTCTAATCATCACATACATCTTCTTCCTTAAACAAAACCTCAATAATCAATATCTTAGAACATTTACTTTCAACACTAGAAGAAGAACTATTACTACTGTTATACTTCTCATCTTTCTTATACTCATCATTATAAAAAGATAAATCCACATTATGCACATTATCAAATTGTTGATTACTATCCTCTGATTCATAAAACTAAGACTCTTCATATTTAGTATCACCTTCAACAGACTCATTACATTCACTATTATTAAATTTATTAGCATTCAAAGAACTTTCAACCTCCATGATAAAATCTTGGATTTCATAAATCTTATCTAATCTTATCTTGGCTGGCCAATCATCTGAATGTGGCATAAAAATTTCTAAGAGTACCACTGGCCATGAAGACTCCTTAGGTCTAAAAGACTCATCAAGATTCATAACTATTGATTTGAACTTCATGTAAATTTGAAATCCACTAAGACCCTTAATATCCCCAATTATGTTTCTTAACATTAAGATAGCCTTATCATGAATCCTTCTTTTCAATCTAGCAATAGTTGCACGAACACTTTCAGGAGTTGGCACATCATTTTTAGACCTAGACTCAGAATCCATCTCTTGAAATTTCAAAAACTCCTAGCTCTATTTTCTTAGTGCTGAACCAATAGATGGAGGCATCCATTTTAAACAACTTTTGACTTCCATGAAAAGAAAACATAAAAACCAAATAACCTCAAGTGCTGATGTAAACGTAGATCTGTTGATTTGGCATAGGTGCAAGACTGAAGTTCTTTCACACCACTAGTCAAAAATTTGTAGAGTCGCCACCTCTTTGCAAGAGGAATAAAATAATCAATGTTGTGATTAACCTTTTACACTTCAATTTCTTATAATAGTAGATTGCAAAGAACACTTTAAAACTTATCAAGAATTTAAACTTCCTTTTCAATAAACTACCAAAAGCTTCAGATCTGCCCATACAATTGAAAGTCCTTCGAAATTTTTTAGTGAAATCAATGAGGAACAAAATGGTACAAAGATTTGAGAGTCACCACTCACTCATGTGAGAAATAAAACATAATTTTTCACTTGACAAATCTAAACTAGACCTTAAATGTAGGAGATCGTTAATCACCTTGAAAAGAAACTAGACTTTATAAGTCAATTCTTGACTTTGAACTTTCTCAACAACACTTGCAAACTGAATTGATTGAAGATAGACCTATAATAGTCATAGAACAAAATTTTCATCCAATTTTACATGTTGTTATCCATGAATAAAGCTTAACTGGGGAACATAAAACGTCAACAAAGAAATGGTAAACACCACACACAACCCTATTTTTGTAGCATATCCTTCTTGTTGTATTGAATCTTCTTTGAATTCTCAAGGTTTATTTGCTATTTAGATTCAATACAACTCCCCAGGAGAGTTTCCATTTTGTTGCTGACTCGGATGGGAAAAACCCAACTAAAAAGAGGACTAAAATATTCAACTTACACCAGAGATTCTTGTCCTTTTAATAGTGAATTACTTCACAGACTCCCTAACAAAGTCACCATTTTGTTGGCTCCTAATTTAATAGTTTTGAAAAAGACCAAGAAACTAGATGAATGCATCTAAGGCTAGAAACTTCCTATGATGGATATACTCGATTGCAATCTTGAGGCAACTATAAGGCTAGACCCTTCTTCTTCTTTAGGCTTTGCAAAACCTAGGTGGGTGGACCCATCGATTCTTTATATGGTACTAGTTACCAAAGAATACACTGAATCTAATATGAGGTAGATAAAACCCTTATTTCTCCTATTAACTCATGTAATAACATAGATCTATAGTAGCAAATTGCAAATCTAGGAAAATCATAATTTGAGTGAGGGCATCACATTTAGGTTCTTCAACATGAAAGGGAAACAAAGTTTGATTTATAATGTTGATTTCATCAAACCACTAATATGCAGTAGTAAGAACTAATGATCCTTTAGCTGATCAATGCCTTAAACATTGGGAAAATCTATGAACCAAAAACACACATATGGATATCTGATACCTATTTGTATCTTTAGATATCTAATCTATTCATTTAACTTGTAAATAGACATCTATGCTCTATCTGAACCTCATTCTTACATGATATCCTCATCAGTAAACTTGCAACCCTATTGAATTCTCTAAAGCATTTACATAACCCCTTGAGTTATAAGCAATAATGAAACAACATACAACCTTAAGGAACTACAACTATGATATAAGCTCTTTGTTTAAAGATCGTAAAACATTGAAGCTCACTGAGATAGGAGACAAGATTCAAGATGAAACTCAAGCTGCTATTCTTTGTACCAATTTATTTGAAACAATACAACCATATGCATGAAATGAAAACATAAAAACACCTAATAGATCTGAACTATCTACATAAAACTTAAATTATTGTTCAATACAAGAGAGAATGCTAGGTGTGTGGCTTTCACAGCCTGAGAAGAGATCCAAGAACTGGAAAATGAAAACCAACCAACAACCTTTTTTAGAGAAGAAGAGAGAATATATATATATATATATGAAGAGGGCAATTCTTAGATTGAATTTTCAATTGACATCTATCCACATGAAATTCCCTCTCTTTGCCATGAAAAGACTCTCTCTAATCTCTCTCCTCAACTACTAATCATATCCCAATTTGTTTTTCCTTTCCAAGAGCAAAAAACCTCAACAAAAGACAAAATTTTATAACTGATTATGGATGTGCCAATTTATCAAATTGAACCCAAAGCATCACAAATACTTAAAAAAACTTGACACATGAATCACTAAACACTTTTATGATTTTTTTCCATTGAATTCTGCAACTGGTAACTTGAAACACTTGATAAAACATGTAGATCAATCTCTAAGAGAAAACCTCTTGTAGCATGAACCAATGGCATTCTATGCAAAAAAAAACCTCATATTTAGATAGTTCATCTCTTCTCAGTTCTAACAATATATAACATCGCTATATTAGCCTCTCAGAAACCCCTTGAATCTCAGTTCAAAAAATGTCCCCCTGATAGAAAACTCAGGTCTGTAACTTGGATTTTAAATTCTCAAAACATTTAAAATGTTCTAAAGTTCATACTTTAGACTTAATCTCCCTTTGAATTTAAAAAAAAATCTGAATGTACATTCATTTGAAAAAAATTATTTTTTATGATTTCCAAATTTTTCCCTATCCTTTGAATCTAGGGTCAAACCCTTATTGACCAAGTGCCATGTGGCACTTTGTGATTGGCCTACCATCTATAAAATCACCACCTTGCTCATGAGTGCCACCTCATCATCTCTTTAGGGCCTGCTACCATGTGGTAGAATTTTTCTTACCCGTATTGCTTAAACAGTGTGCATCTTTTTATTGCGAGCATGCACCATTCATTCGATGTACCACATGTCACCATCTAAGGTGTTTAGTCTTTGATCACACTCTAAACTGCCACATCATCACATGTGGGACCCACTACCTCATGGCAACAACCTGCTTTCTTGCAATCTTTAACCTCCTTGCATCTTCAATTTGAGGGCATGCACAGTCCATAGGATGTGGACATGTGGCACAATCTCAATTCATCGTCGCCATAATAACACATGTTCATCTTTCTCTAAAATATTACTTATATCATCTTGAGTTAGCATACACCTATGACTAGCCATCAATGGGCCCTGCACGTGTATCATGGCTTCCAAAAGTTGCACGTCTTTAAGACACAATATGATGGGTATGCTTTCATATTTAAAGACATTATAAGTCTTTCCCATGAGGCATGTAGGATACATTTCTTTCAATGTTTCTCTGCCCTATTCTTGCATGATTTTTCTTCCATGGCAATTTTATTTTTTGTGGAGTGTTCTATTGATGCTAGCATGATCTCTTATCCTAGCTATTTGCAACTTTCTTTTTACTGATAGGTGCTGCCTCTTTGTTGAAACTATGGGTCTTCCTTGTTGTGGCTTGGACTCTCTACTTACTATGAGCTATCTTCACTCTTGCATGTGGTCTCTCCTTGTTGTATGCAACTTCAACCTTTTGACCTCTGATGTGGGATTTTCTATACTCATCTGCCCCTTTTGTACTAGCTAGAGCTTCCTTTATTTGTGTGGAGCATTGCTGCTTTAGTCAGCACTTTCGCATCCTCTAGTGGCTTCTACATTTTTTTAAAAATGGCTTGGGCAAGTTCTTTAAAGATGCTTCCTTCTGTTTTGTTAGCTTTGCTCATAAGTTGTGGCTATGTTTCCACATAGCCTGACTCCCTTTCACCTATGACACTGCACTTTCTTTGCTTTGTTCCCATGCATATAGAGAACCACAATCTTTTTCCAGCCTCTAGAAGGTCATTCAAACTAGAGAGAAAATGATATGGATGAGAAACTGTAACAAAATGACACATCCTAATGGTGGCTCCACAAAGACTGCAATCTAATACTACTAATGTGTGAGAGTTGCCCCTTCTATTGAAGTGAAGGAAAAGCTACATCTATATTATAATTTGTCATTAGCAACAACCTCTACAAATGATTTCTTCATTCCTATCACAGGAAAATTCCCCTACACCTTTTTCATTTGGTGCTAGTTGTCTTTATAAAGGCATGGGATTTACTTGCTTGGCACAGGTTTCACTTTGTTTTTTAATGTGTGATCTTTCTTTAGTAATGTGAAGCTACTCATTTGGATACGTTGGTGTCTTCCTGGTAGTTGGTGCCTCTTTTTAATGTGTTAAGCTCCTCTTTCAAATTTAGTTCGTTGCCTTCCTATCTCATACATGGCTTATGGCATGAGTTTCTCCAACACTTTACACTGATCTTCATAAAAAATTCCCTGCCATGGTTTGCCTCTTGTATTGTTTTCATTTTTATGGATAAAAAAATATTACAACATTTATCCCCTCTTTGTTGTGGCCATCTGCAATGCAACTCTAGTGAATGACCACTTGCATTCTTTATGTGAACCATGGGGATACCATGACTCAGAAGCCATCTTCACTCTGTTTGGAAACATCAATGAAAACTAATGATCCTGAAGCTCTCTTTTGACTTATGTGAGATATTATGTTTGTCATTATTGTAGTGACTCCATGATCTTCCAATGATACTTGAACTAGAGTTGATGAAGCCATGCTAGACTTAACAAGTTTGAATGTCATCTCTTTAAGACTTTCCAAATGCAAACCTCTTTTTGATGTTCCCATAAACAAAAGATCTTTAAAATATTGTGCTATGAACAGGAACATTGAAACATCACAACTCTACATTTCATAGTCTAGGCTATTAAGATTATTTTGACTTATCAAAACCAACTCAATCTGTTCCATATTATTCGGGATGCTGCCATTATTCGGGCCCCACGTGGGCTCGACTAAAAAAAAAAAATGTTTCTAGATGACTAAACTACACAAATAATCTATTTATCATCTCGAATTGATTATAATAAAATTCAATCACTAAACCATCAATTAAATCTCACTTTATCACTTATCTACAAATTGTCAATTTTGCGTCAGGAGGTCCTTTTACTGGCCTTAAAAATTGACTAGAACACTTGACTAGGCTCTAAAAACTGGCACACTGAATCTTTATTATGCATATTTGCATCTTGTCAAATCTCATCTCATGAAATTTTTTGGGTCAAATGATATTCGCTATCAAATTTGACCTTTTAGAACTGCCTGCAAGAAAACATGTCAGAAAACACTAAATTGGGTTAGGATTTGGCTTTGAAAACTAGGTAAACTGACACTTAGAGAGACAAAAAATAGGACATTAGTTCTCTACCATGAGGAGAGTATGAATCATCATTTTGAGCTCCTGAAGAATAATAGGGCACAAATGGTGAGTGGTGAAATTGGGCTACTTAGAATTTGCAGTTGGAAACATTGACAAGATAACATTTTTTGAAAATGGAATTGACCTGGAAAATTGTGCAAATGGATTCATCAAGATTTACAACTAGGCACACTTAAATAATTTGTAGAGTAATACACAATGATACAATCCATTCAGTATATCCAATCACAAATTTTGAGTTATGACATCAGGAACAGGGGTAGCAAATAATGTGTAGTTTATGACACTAGTAAAAAGATAGAAATTTGATTTGGAATCACGTTCAAAAACATATCAAATAGATTCATCATAAGCTTAAAATTGAAACCTAACAAGTCTCTAATGTCTAAAATGTAATGCAAAAGGAAATTCAGCATTTTTGTCAACTGGTCAAAAGTTATAGCACGTCAAATAGGGCTTCCTAGAATTCTGAACTAATTGCATTAGATGACAATATTAGATGACCAACTTTGAGGGATTCAAAAACTAGTCAAATGAACTCAAAATGACTTGAAATCTGAAACATAGGTTCTTAGGTATGGATACTAAATACTCTCAAAGTAGAAAGTCATGAAACATTTTTGGTTGCGAGATATTTAGATGCAAATAAGCCCCGTATGACTGTTTAACACTTAGGTGAAAATGAAGATTTAACAATTGCTCAAAATAAGATTTCACGAAATGCCTCAAAACATCAATTTGACTTCATGAAACACTTAGACAGGGTGAATGTAGGGTGCTAGAAGCATTAAACACCTCTTGGGGCTCAACAGTATAGTTAGGTACAATCTCATTAAAAAGCATTTATAGGGCTCAATTTTCTCAATAGTGCTCAAAATTTAGGCTATAATTTTGAGCGCCAACAGAAGGAGTGGAGGCTAAAATGGTGTCTAGATCATGGTAGGTGCTAGAGGAATTGGTTTTGGTGTGGCCAACTACACTCCCAAGACAATGGTTGGTGTATGAAGCTTCAATTGCATTGCAATAAGTAAAGGGTTCAGGATCTGCATGGATGGTTATCTTATTGCCATTATGTAGAAATTTTACACACTGATGATATGTGGATGAAATGACCTTCATGGAATGAATCTAATGGAAAATGAGGAGGATGTTGTATGGAAGGTTAAAATCAACTATGTGACAAAGTGTTTCTTGAGTGGCTGGGCCAACTCTTAGAGGGAGCAAGATGGTTCCTTTAGTGGTGTGCTCCAAATTGTCATATGTGTTGATGGTGATCACCTCATTAATGATATCAGCCTCAGTGTATCCTGCCTATTTGATGAACTTTAAAGTACAAAGATTCAAATCCAATCCATTATCTATCATGACCTATTTGACAACAAAGTCAAAAACCATGAAAGCTATGCAAAGTGGAAGGATATGACTAGGTTCAACTATTGGGATATTGGTGGTTTTGAAGGATAAAGCACATGATGCAAAAAGATGGCCAACCAAGTTGCGAAACTCGATGGCATTTATGTCAAAGGGGATGCATGATGCATGTAGAGTACTATTGAGGATCTCTTGATAAAGTGGGCTTGTTTGCAAGATATCTAGAATGGAAATCTAGGCTGGTGTGTTTCCAAGGTGTTCCAAGATATTATATTGTGGTCCTAATGATGATGATCCTAATGGAGATGCTCTAGATGTAGGTTTTCTTGATGGTGTAGACACAAGTGGTCCAACTATATTGAGTCATGTTTAGTGAGTAGTAACTGTACATTGGGTATCTGGGCCTTTGATGTTTATAACATTGATAGATGGCTCAACTTGTGATATGCATCCGATAAGGCTCCCATAATCCAAGTATGCTGAAGTATAGTTCTGAGACTTGTCTATGTTATCTCCTTTTTTTCCTTGAGTATTATTTGGTTTGTTGATAGAAGGGTTTTTAGGTGCTTTTCCTATGTTTGTATTATGAGGAGGGAAAGCATTTTGATACATCATTAATCCTACATTATGTGCTATGCCCCCACTGTGGTTTAATTTTGGTCAATGAGGTCCTGGAAATAGTCCTTGTGTTGCATGCATTTAAAGGTAATGTGTCCTTTGACATGATAGAATTTATAGAACTCATTATCCTTGTACCAGGATGCTCTAGATTGATTAGGCTCCAAAGGTTGTGTTTGTGGGTATCGAACAAAGTTATCCTTGGCCAGTTTGTCAAATATTACATCAAGGGGTTCCCCCAATGGGGTGTATGCTCATGGTTGTCTCTGAACATGGGGTTTAACACCTACTAAAAGCATGATGGCATTGGTTTGATTATGATGAGCAGCTACTTGTTGATTAGTCTGCATATGTGTTTGTTGATATATAGGGGGTTTTTGCTGATAAGGTTGTTGTTGACAAAATGTCATGGGAATATTGGTTGCTACCCCAATGATATGAACTTGTCAGGTATTGGTGGTGCTATTTGTCATTGTATTTTTGTTTTTATTCTAATATCAAGTTTTTTCATTACTGGGACCTCGGTCTTGGGTGTTTTCCTTATAAAGTCTGATAACACCATCCTTAATGAGGCCTTGTTCAAGTCCCATCCCCTTTTCCTTAATGTCTTTGTATGTTTCCAAATAGTTCATAACCATGTGATGGGAAAGACTAGGCTGTGCATTGTTTATGAACATTTTGACAAGAAGACATTTAGGGATGGTAAATGAGATCCTAGTTATAAGGATTTTCCAATGCTATAAGTATTCTACAAGGCTTTCTCCTCTTTTCTACTTAGTATGAAGTAGGTCCACCACAGATAATTCAATTTCAACAAGATGACTATATTGAGCCACAAAGGCTTTAGAAAGATCAACAAAAATTTAAATAGTTTCTTGAAGGATACAATAGAACCATTGTAGGGCTGGTCCTCCTAAGATTTTTGGAAAGAGCTACATGAGGAACACATAATTATAGGCCACCTCTTGACAATGCATGTAGAATTCCTTCACATGTGTGACTAGATCACTTTTCCCTCTACATTTATCAAATTTGGGGATCTTAAAATGTTTAGGAAATGGTGTCATTGTTATGGTTTTGTCAAATGGGTATGGGCATTCATTCTCAAATTTAAAAGTTTTGGAGTCTATCCCATCTTTGAGGGCTTTGAGAGCATTTTCATTTCTTCCCATTCAGAGTTTACAGGTGGGGGAGTGGATGCCCCCAATCCAGGTGCCCCCAAGATACATGATAGGTACTAATTATTGATAGGGAAAACCTTGATTGCCATATGGTGTCTATAGAAAAATAGGTTGCACAACTGGTGGGATGGATGCTATAGGTTGTTGGAATGTGTTTTGTGCATACTAATACATCTACTGAGAATTTTGTTGGTGGGGATGATAAGTATTAGGTTGTTTCTCTATGGGATAGTTCTACATGGATACTTAAGCATACTATTGGCATGAAGATTACAGCTGAAAGGGTGGTAATGTTGG
The DNA here is from genome assembly GCA_028749045.1 of Cupressus sempervirens. Lineage (NCBI taxonomy): Eukaryota > Viridiplantae > Streptophyta > Pinopsida > Cupressales > Cupressaceae > Cupressus > Cupressus sempervirens. The sequence goes on from CM053793.1 coordinate 690,635,659, forward strand.
TAATGCCTAAGACATGCTTTGGGAATTTATACCATGCTCAATATATGTGGGTTGTGCTCCTGCTTGAGAGTATGACTAATTATGAATAGGTGCAAGGTAATTAATATGTGGTAGAGCATTCATACTAGGTAATTATAGTGGTGGGGTGGTTTTGCTATTTCCTAAAGGTGGCATAGAAAATTAGTTGGTAAGGGGTGGTAGTGAATAGCTATGTGAAGTGATGGATGAAAGTGCCTAAGGTGCAAACATGTTTGTAGTGCTGGGGGGAAGGCTAGTGGTAGGGCCCTGTGTCATAGCAACATTCAAAGGTCCTAAAGGAAATGAGGCTGAAGAGCTTTGGCTAGCTGTAAAGGGGTTGATAGTGATGTTAGGTGGGATGGAAGATGAGGTATTTGACCCTAGTGGCAACATTTGCATAGTAGATGGACTAGATGTGATGTGAGGTAGAAGGAAAAAAGTAGTGTTACTAGATGCAAATGGAGGATTTGGTGGAGTAGGAAAATGAGTGGTGGAAGTAGATGTAGATGGTACACTTGGGGTTGGTTGGGATGTAGTATGCACTAAGGGTTGAGTGAGAATGGGATGGGTTTTCTATGGAATGGGAATAGGCACCTATGTTGAGGGGATATTGGGGTTTGCTAGCTCCATCTGAGGTGGTTGTCACCCAAACAAAGGGTACATAGGATCTGATATGTTGATTGATGGTGGATGCCCAAACTCAAAAGCACCAACATTGTCCCTTAAGAAATTTTCCATGATGGTTTCTTTGTTTTGGTCTATGATGGCATTCACAATGGTGGTGTGACCAGGTTGGTTCATGAAGGCCTCAATAGCTAGGGAGGAAGTTGGCTCTTCTAGCATTTATGGTGGTGGATCTGATGGCATCATGGAAACTATGGGGTACGACTGAGATCTAGATGTGTTACTACTATGATTGGGATCCATGTCCTTTTTTCGTGTGTTCCTGCCAAAAGATGTGGTGGGTGGCATGAAAGGATGATATTCCTATGGATGAAAATGCAAAGAGGGATGATGCTAGGTATATACGATACTTTAGGAGTCTAGATAATATGGTGCTAAGTGAAAGAGGTTATGTTTCTCTAAAATATGAGTGTAGAAATGTGATGGTGATATGAAAACTAACCTTTGGCTCAAGGTGATGTGGGACACAAATGACAACCTATTTCTAGAAAATGTTGAGTTTCAAGGATAACTATAATGGTGGGATAGATGATACTAAATGCTTCTAAAAAAGTGAGGAAATGGTGGACAATGCTAGGCTTTAATAATGCCTATTTCTAAATGTTTGTGTGTTAGTGAGGTTTCTAAATGAGAGACTAAACCTATAAGTGTACAAGTGTGTGTGGAAAGGAGGACCTAATCAGAATGAGTAACACTAGAATTGTTGATAAGGCTTTGATTAACACCATGTCAAAGAGTTAGGTTCTAGCTTTTGTAGTCCGACTCAGTTTGTAATGCTACCTCTACATTTTCTTTCTCAATTTGATCTAGTTTGGCTATCCTTGGGTTAGGGGTGTACTTATTTTGTTCTGCTTCTATTTCTTTGTAAACTAGTATTTATGGAAGTTTAGCCTTTTTCAACTTGGTCTTGGGATGGCTTGAAATGAGATATTTTCAAGGGATTTTGATCACAACCATGGGATTTTAAAGGTAGTAAATATGCTAAATATACCTTTTGGACCTTGAGTTGAAAGCAAAAATTGATTGAGAAATAGCTAAGGTTTCTTCAACAATGGAAAAGTTTGAGTGAAGTGGGACAAGCTTCACTTTAGGTTTTGTTGTGAATGAACTTGCTAACAAACTTTTGGTCAAGGGAAAAATGTGATATTTTCAATCAAGTTTGATAGATAACAAGGATAATTTGGAAAGAGCAACTTTTTTGGATAAATGGAAAAAGGGTTATTTGTAACTAGATTTTGTAGGGTATTTTGTGGGTTTTTAGATAACAAGTATAGGTAAGGATAACCCAAGAAGGCAAGACATTGTTGTGAATGGTCTTGATAACAACTATTTTGTATATGCAAAGATGGGGTTTTTGAAAGGCAATACATGATACCTTCGATCAAGTAGGATGGGTAATAAGGATATTTTGAAAGAACAAGACTTTAGACCAAGGAAAAAGGATTTATAACTAGGACTTGCTTTAGTGATTATATTGTTTTTGAGGGAATAAAATTTTTGGAAAACAGGAAATTTGGACCAACAAGACAAATAGTTGTTGCAAATGGACTTGCTAACAACTACCTCTTTGAGATAACAAAGGTGGAATTTCTTTGATATGAGGATTTTTGTGAACATGCAGTTTCTTAAAGGACAAAACAACTTTGAGAAAGACAAATAGATTATCTCTTTAGCAAAAAGATTTTTGATAGTAACCATAGAATTGTGTATGTTTTCTAAATGTTTTCCACAAGTCTTGAGCACAAGTAAGACAATTCAAACACACACTTTATCCCTAAGGTCAAATTTTTTATTGCAATATGCTATTCAATGGCCCACAACTTGATGTCTCCTAATTCTAGTGCAATATGTCCCTCTCAACAAAGAGATGAGTCGATACAATAGTCAATTGAGAAATGATACACATCAAAGAATCTTCAATGCATGAAAAATAGAAGTTCCCCTTATATAGGAAAACCAACCCTTGGAGATGAACCCCAAGTGGCTTTATGCCTCTACCATGAGAGCACAATGGTGAGTAATCTTGAGGAATGTTGTTTCTCTTGCACCATGAATGAACATACCATGGAAAAAAGTGAGATACTTTTGACTAAAAGGATTATAAATGGGTCTGTAGAGTCCTTCAAATAGTTTTTATGTATGTGATCCACTTAAGAATCTATTCCAGACATGCTGAAATCATGGGAAAGTTTTCCCACCTTAGACTATCCCTAGAAACACACCACCCAAACTTGAATGACGGAGTGAGAAAGTTTACCTTTCCCCTCATTTATATATTGGCCAGACTTTTTATTGGTTTGAGCTTCTCACCAAAGGGGAAGCACTTCCCAAAGGTGGATGAACTCACTAGAAGCACTCCTAAGTTGTTGTGGATGGTCTTGCTAACAACTTTAGTACATGTGTCATGTATTTTAAGGTCTTACTTTGCATGAAAAGAGAAGAGTCAAAGATGTGCTAAAATACACAATCTCAAAACACACAAGACATTGGATTCATTACTATTTGGACACTTTAATGCTATATTCTATGATTTAAAAACACATGTGATTAACATACAAAGGTTCATTCTAATTTCATAATGTCATCAAAAAAATGAATCAAGTCAACAAAAGGGAAATTGAGCATGAAAGATTTAAAGAGGAGGGAATAAGAGCATTTTGACCTTAGGATGTTCAAGGTTTGATGAAGTTTATTTTAAGCCCCAAATTTGATGTGTTTGCACATAATGTTCATTATCACTCAAAACAAAATGTTCATCCCAATGATTAATTTTAATCCTTAATCATTCATCCCATTAAAGACAAAAAGAAAGATTTTTTCAGTTTTAAGTTGTTTAATAGAAGATTATGATGATGAAACCTATAGAAAACAAGTTAGCATAAAAACCTACACAAGAAAATGCTAGAAATTTGAACCAAGTAGTTATCACAGCAAACCCCTAGGTTTAAGTAGTGGTCTTGTAAGCATGGGAACATTGGAAAAATTCATGTGAACATAGCACAAGACCAGTGAAAAAATCTAGGAAATTAAACTGTAGGATAAAATAATATAGAGCAATCTCATGAGCAAGCAATCTCATAGGGTGAGTTATCAATGTTCTTGTAGGAAAATTCTTTAGTAGGTTTGACTGGTCAACACTAGAAATTGGTTTGAAAGTTTGACTAGTTGGAGGTCATGTTCTCATAGGAAAAAATGTTTGGCAGGGATGCAAAGAAAATTTTAGGACATGTGCAGAAGCTGGTGGTGATGACTTGCAAACTCACAATCACTGGTTCACATTCCTACTGTTGTATAGCCACAATCTTGTTGTTGCCAGATCATGTTTTTGGGGTTGCAAGATTGTGAACAATAGGTTTTCTAAAGTATCTAAAAGTGGGAAATGGTTAGATGGCAGAGAGTGCAATTTTCCAAAGGTAACCTGTGTACTTGCAACAATATCAAAAAACTTCTTACAAAAACCCACAAGCACAAAAGGTTACTTTGGTTAGTTTAACACAAAAAACTCAAAAATTTATTAGATTGACCCAAATGTAGGGTGCCACTGGGTATGCCAAAATGTATCACTTATTTTATAGTATTGCAAATTGAAAACTAATCTATTAAAAGAATTCTTAATACTAAAAATGGAAAACACTTATGATAGGACTGATTGTTATCACCACAAAAGGAAGCAAACAAAGAATAATAAGCTCCTAATGGTATAACACATGATGAAATGTCTATCCTTGATAGGTAGATATATGTGCTCACAATTATGCTCAAGCTTCAAGTGGATGGATGGTGTGCATGAAGGGTGGTTTCAACAATAGAGTCATGGAGGTATTTCAACGTTATAATGGTATTTTGGTAGTTTTCAAGCTCTCAAAATAGCATTATAACATTGCATGAAAGGTGGATGATTTTTATGAAGGGAGAGGGTTTCATTTATAGGCCAAAGGGTAGAGAGATGGATGGTCAGGATGCAAAGATGACAAAATAGTGAGGGAGGGCTAGGATGCAATGAGAAGATAGCACATGGATTGTGCTTGTTTAGCACCAATAGGGAGGTGACACTTGTGACAAGGAGAATGAGTGTGAGAGGATAGGATAAGGGTTGATCAAGGGAGTAAAGAGGGAGGTTGAGTATGTAAGAGACATGTAAGAGTCATTAAGGGAGGTGTAAGAGATATTTTGAAGATGTAAGAGGTGTGGTTGAGTTTGTTGACTTTGGCTTGGGTTAGCAAGTCTTAACCCTTGCTTAAAGTTGTGCACATGCTTAGGAGGGGGATTGGGATTAGCTTAGAAAGAAGGTTAGGAGGGAAAGTGGTTTGGCTTTGATGGGATGGGTTAGTTAGGTGGCTAAGTGAGGTTAGTATGGGTAAATAGGTTAGATTAGGGGTTAGGATAGGGTTTAGGAAGACTTTTTAGGATTTTAGGTATTTTATTAACTAGGGGATGACGATTAATTAACTAAATAATAAATATTTAATCAATAATATCCTAGGAGATGACTAAATATGATTACCTAGTGATGTAATCAGATTTAGGTGCCTACAATGGGTACCAAAATCTCTAGAAAATGCAAACCAAGATCATGAAGTAAATGACATCCAAGTCAATGAGTTGGGTGGTCCAAACACTTCAACATAGTTTCCTATGGAGATCACTAGAGTTATGATTTAGAAGAAGAAATCTAGCATTAGTTCTAGCTAGAAAGTAGAATGATCCAATCAACATTCAAGATGCACAAGGATCATTGGGCATAATGAAAAGTAGGAGACCTTATCAAGAAATGTTAGGTCATAGGACTTTATTGCGCAAGGTTAGGTTACATATTGTTGCAGACTCAAGTTGGTAGTTCCTACCGAGTGATGGTGATTCCACCAAGCTATAAATGTCTTCTAAGCATTAAAGACAAGACCAAGTGGAATAAAAAGTATCATTGAACAAGTATAAAATGTGAAGCATTAATGCCGATTGAAATATAGAAATTAGTTAAAAGGAAGAAATCAAAGGAATTGTTTCACCACAAATTTCTAGAGCTAGTTGAGAAGAGTGAATTAAAAACCCCTAAGAAATTTGCACATTTTTTATTGAAGATTTTCAGAGTTTTTAGAAACCCTACTGAGAAATGACATCTTCTAGCAACAAAAACAAGAAAGTTTTTGAAATGTTAGTCCATAGAGTCAACTACAAGGCACCAAATTTCAAGTTAAGTCTAGCAATTGTAGAGGTGCTCAACCCTATTGGTGCACAATTGAAAATTCCATAAAGGTATTACTCATGCATGAGATCTATTATTTTTTATCATTTCTCAATCCAAGAACTCATAATCCAAGAATATAAATGAAGCATTCAGGGAATTGTGTGTGGATGGTTCATTGAAACCTAAGCATCAACATTTAGAAACCAAGGGCTTGACACATATCTCTCATTTGCTAAGAGACTTAAAAGTCAAATGGATGAGATATATTCTAATCTATGTACATAATAGATAATTATGGTTAGAGAAACTTATTTTGATAATGGAGAAAATGATTCATAGAATTATTGGGCTCACAGTGCTTAATAAAGTAAAGAAAACCAAAACCCTAGGTCAGGTTGACCTAAAAAAGAGAACTCTTGCCGAATGGAATGGAAGAGGAATGAAGATTAGTAATGTAACTAACATGAAACTAAAGTTTTACATTCATATTATTGCACATAATATTTATAGTTCAAGTAGATTAAATAACATGTCATGTGAAACTATTGATCTTGCATGCAAGGTTTTGAAGAATAACCTATCCTTCAACCTTGTTGAGTTACTATTGAACTAGTTCAACAAGAATATGGAGAGCATTAGAGGATCAAAGAATAATCCATGTAAGTTTGGATCCCTTCTAACATGTTTATTCTTCTGTGTTCACAAATTCTTCCCTTGCAAAGGTATAGTAGTATGGAGGATAGATGTTCTTTTTTTGTATTAGATTAATGAGTATATAGTTGAGATGGGTGAAAATTTTGAAAGTATTATGGATAAATTCTTTGAAACATTCAAAGAGAATATGAATAATAGATTTAGGATTCCTAGGAAGCTTGTAGAAGATTACAAGGATGATATCTATTTTATGGTCAACTATGACAAAGTATACATTCAAGCAATAAGACCTAGAGTGGCATGGGTTAAGCCTCTAGAGTATGAGCTTAACATTGATGACACCAAGAATATCATAGAAGCTCTATTGAATGAGTATGTGGATCCTAAAGCTACATAGTTTAGATCATATGATGTGGCTAAGGCAAGAATAGAACTTGAAATTAAGCTACCTCAAGCAGCAAATAAAGAAAGGAAAAGGGTAGGAATGATATTGAAAAGCACTAAGCAAGTAGGTTTCCCTCTAATGCTTACCAAGGGAAAAGGTGATGAAATTGAAGATGATGATGTAGAGGATGAAGAAGAAGAAGAAAAATCTAAGGAAGAAATCAAAGGTTATCATAACCAAACCTACCAAGTCATCCCCTATTATTCACAAGGAGGGAAGCCAAAGAAGAAATTAAAGTTAGTTGAAGATGAAGCTAAGTGGATAATCTTCAAAAGAGATCCACCTACACTTTAGGAAAGATCAAAGAAAATGGAAGAAGGAGCTAGCATAGAGAACTTCAAAATTTTCAAATATGAGACAAGGAATGAGAATAAAAAAAAGAATATCTAAGACATTGTTATGACCAAGTTAGGTAAATGGAAGTACTCAGCTCATGAGCTTGCACAATAGATTCCTAATGAGCTTATGTAGGAAATTAAGCCTAGATGGGAGCATGCAAAGAAAACTATAAGGACATCTTTGAGTCAACCTTGATACAACTTATGCCTGATCTTAGTAAGAAGGAGGTCAAAGAATCCTTGAAGCAAAATGAGAATAAGTGCACTCTCAAAGTGAAAAAAATATATGATATTGATAAAAGACATTGAATATGTTAGAGAAAAAGGTTGATTTAATTTCATTAATTAAATTACCTTTTCTCCCTTTTTAAGATTTCATTTTATGCACTTTTTTCATTCTCTATTTAATAATTAATTAGTAATTATTAAATAGCTTTTACCTTTAGGTTACCCTTTTCAAGTTTTGATCTCCTTTTATAAGGATTGATCTCTTTATAATTTATTCACTCACTTTTGATAATAGCAATCTCTCTTTTTGCTCATCAAGAATGTCTCATCTATTGATCTAGGAATTCCAGCTCCCATTGTATTTTATTCTCTCTTTGTGTGATAGGTGTTTGCATGCAGGTGATTGTTGGGAGTTGTGGGGTTGATCTCTCATCAACTTCAAAATGGTATCAGAGCTCTAGATCTTCATGCCTCTATTTAGTTTATGAGAGATTTTTCTTGGCTTTCAGATCTATGCATTTTAAAAATTTTAGCGGGTTTTAGTTTTCAGAGTTATTTTGTGTTGGATTTATTGGTCATTTTCTTCAATGCATTTTGAGCTCAAATGGACCTCACTGTTGGATTTGTAACACCTATAAACCCTTATTTCCATATAAAACTTGTCCAATTTGGACATAGTTGAAATTTGAGGAAAAATATTGCTCCCATATTTGGGCACGCTTCACAAGCTGACGATTTATTTTTTGTAAAAAAATAAATGAAAAATGAAGAAAGGAAGAAAGCCTTTTTTTTAAAAAGAAACACAATTTTTTTCAAAAAACAAAAAAGTTTTCAAAAGGAACTTACATGCTTTCTTTTATTTTTTATTTTTTTAAAATATCATGCAATGCTTGCATTATTGAAGGATGCATATGTCAGCAAAGTAGTGACACATGTCTATCCAAGTACTAACATAGTAGTTCTGATAGCTATAAGTGTGATGTCAACAATTTTGGAGCCAAAATTTGATGGCCTTCAAACCACTCTTCTATTATTTGGTTTTTCTTAAAAAGTTGTCTATGTTTTTCTAGCCATAACTTGTTCATTAGGACTCCATTTTTCATTTTGAAAGAAGCATTGGAAAGTTGATTCCAAGCCAATTGTGATGGTGTAGACTATTTGAAGTTTTGATGAAGTTTTTTTGACTATTTTGGTAGTCAAAGTAGGGTGTCCTCTTTTTCACTTAGGAGGGCATATCTTGAGCATCCCAATCTATTTTTTGAAAACATTATATTTTTTGAAAGCTAGTTTAGTGCTCTTTTCAAAAATTCTTATTTTTCTTGTAGATTCTACTCCATGCTCTTTCTATCAAAATTTTTTCTTTATTGCACTATGATGGATATCTTGGATGTTTCAAGTCTAGGGATCAATTTCATGGCATGGGATTTCTTCTTTTGGGTTGTACTATCTGTTGTAATAGATATTTTCCCTTTCTTATCATTGTTAATATAATTTGTAAGAATGTTTATGCAAATGCATTGAGATAAAGTAGTACTCCTTGCATTTTTTAGGATCTTTCTTATCATTGTGATTTATTGTACTCACACTACATTATAAAGTGCCATGGGGGATATTTGTTTTCCCTTTACTTCCCTCTTCCTTTTTCAAGTGCATGTCACTTCCATGACATTAGCCCCATGATGTGTCGATGACACATGCCTTTATAGGTGTCTGTACCTCTTTCTCACTCTAGATGTTCTTGGTTCTTTTTGTTTTGTAGGAGATATTGGCCCACTTTCTTAGTTTCCTATAACCTCACCATTTTTTGGATTGTGGAAAGGGGGGGGGGGGGGGTTCTTTTGTTATTTCTCATGCTTCCTTGGTTTGATGGAATAAGCTATGTATTCAATATTTTATCTTATGTACTAGGTGATTTTAGTGGCTGGATACCTATGCATTTCAGTGAGATGGATCATTTACCATATAGACACTCCTTTTTTTATTCCTACTTTGGTTACAACTGTTGGGCCCATTTACCATTGCACCAAAAGCCATGACTGTTAGTGAACATGGAACACCACATAATTAACCACCTGTGGGCAGGGGAGCACATCGCATCACCCAACAATCTCCCCCTCGACGTGCATACCAAGTGCTTATGTGGGTCGGGAAGGCACGGGGAGATTTGAACCCATGACCAAGCCAAAACCAGGTTCTGATACCAATTGTTGGGCCCATTTATCGTTGCACCAAAAGCCATGACTGTTAGTGAACATGGAACACCACATAATTAACCACCTATGGGCAGGGGAGCGCGTCGCATCACCCAGCAACAACCTTACTTGGTTTGATTGATTAGCTCTTTAGGCTTTGGTGCTTTATGTGTTGGAAATATGACTAATCAATCAAATAAGGTGAGATATGTGGTTGTCATTTATGGAAACATTTGTTTTGTAGTTTAGTCATGATTATTTGTGAAGAAAGATTATCTAAGTATTGGACAATGTTGTAGTAGCATGACAAGAGTTTTTGGTAGTAGAATACTCCCTTGGAATATTCTCTTGCATAGTTAACCCTAGATGCATGACATCATCTTGATGATGCATACCAGTGTGCATATCTATACAAGTAACCTATTTCAACTTATAGAGGAAATACTGATGTAGATACCTCTTAGTTCAAAATAGAGCATGTCATCAAATTGACTTATACAACTTGTAGAATTATTTTGATTACTAAATCTTGATGAGCCAACTCTAAGGATGATATGTGAGCTAACTAAGGAAGAATTTATTGATATGTTTGATATAAGTAAAGAACTTCAATTGTGATGTTAATAATGAATGTGATATTATGATATGTGACATGAAGGAATGTTGTGCGAGATATGATGAAAATTGATATGTGCATAGTCACTCTTTGTATGAAGAACTAACAATAAGAAGAATTGTGAAGTATAGCAAGTGATCCAACATTGTATGTATATATATTCTCTTGTAAAACTTATTATATAGTTGCATGTTAGGGTAGTGGGCTATTCTTGCACACATTTGTATGTGATCCACTAACTCCTAATAGGGTTGAGACTTTTAACAAGGCCTAATCTCCTAATAAGGACTCAAGAAACTATAAATTCTTCATAGACTCCTAACAGGGTTAATATCCTTAACCAGATTCTTTTATATAGTGAATCATCTAGTGGGTTTCATCCCCACTAAGGTTTTCCCTTGGCTAGGGTTTCCCTAGTTAACAAAATATGGTGTTATGAGCTCTCTCTATGCATGGTTGTTTATAGTATTCAACATTATTAGTTTACTTCTTTATGCATGTATTAAAGTAGTTAATAATATCCAGTTGTGGATAAAAAGATTGAAAATACTGATTCACCTTCCCCCTTTCAGTATTATCTATTTCTAACAATTGGCATTAGAGCTTAGTCATTTAGAAGAGGCTTAATAGATTGAATAAAAATCCCTATGGATATGGAATAGTTGAAGAAGAATCTTGAAAAAATTAATCTCTTTATTGCTGAAAGAGATGGCCTACAAGATAAATATAAAGATACAAAAGCTTACATTGATGAACTAAAGGACAAGATAGATGACTTGAAGCAAAAAGACCTAGTGAGAAAACTAGTAATGATGACATTGAAGATCTAAAGAAAGAAAATGATATCTTGAAATATGAGTTAAAAATAGTTGAACTCAAATTAAGTATTAAGAAAAATGGAGGAAAGAATGACTCTAAAATAAAAGCTGAAAATGTAGATCTAAGATCCCAGTTAAGTAAAGTAACATCTGAATTGGAATCTATCAAGTTAGAGCATGCTAAATTAGGTAATTACATCACTATTGTGAAAGGTGATTTGGTGAAAACCAACAAAAAACTTGAGAAATTATACACCAGTAGTGAAAATATTGAAGAACAAATATTTGTACAGAGACCTAGTTATGACAAGACTAGACTTGGATTCTTCCTTGGACAATCCACCAAGAAATCTATTGAGAGAAATGAAGTTGATACTCCTGAAGTCAAAAAGGATCTAATCATAAGCAAAGAAAATGATACATCTAACGACAAGGAGAATGTTACTCACTCTAAGGAATTTGAAGAATTTGATCAAGATGAGGATAATAGAAGAAAAGAATCTCATACCTAGTGTAATGAACTTGAATATACTAGATACAATTGCAAAGGTATGTCTTTTAAGCCTATTTCAAATTTTTATTGCCATAATTGTCATGGATAAGGAAAATATGTAGTAGATTTTAAGAAATGTAAATTTGATAATGATAATGCAAATAGTAGAATGTTTAGGAACACTAATTATGCAAGCAAAAAAAGAAGATCTCACAACAATGAAAGCAAAGAAAGAAGATAATTTTTTTGTTACAAATGCAACAATCTTGGACACATAGCAAGGAATTGCAAAGCAACAGACAACCAGAATAATGAACAAAGAAGGAATGTGCCTATATGCCGATTATGTAATAAATTTGGACACAAAACAAAGTTCTAAAAAATGACTAAAGAAACCTTAATAGGAATCAAAATTAGAGAAGGAACAATAGAAGAAATGATGACAATCTAAAGGAGGAAATGAAGAAGGTAACAAAAGAATTTAAGGAAATATTTGTAAAGGCAAGAGAAGCTGGAAGTTCTCATATAATTTAGGAAGAAGATCATCCTAATGTACCTAACAAGATAGTAAAGTCACTTATTATCTGTGACCCATCTTACTTGCATTAAGAATTCTTAGTAAAATAGTGCATCCGTTAATCATAACCAATGTTAGAAAGAATATCATAAGTTGTGCAATTAATAGCATATACAAGACATTGAGATGAGTCTATAGTAAAGTGTGCATTGCTTAATCTAATCACTATAAGGATATATAAGAAGAATAACCTCTTTGTTATATAGAGATAGTATTTTGGACTAGTAGAAAATACAAATTTAATGTGAAGTTCAAATTGCAAAATATTTAAAGGATGCATATTGATTTACAAACATCTTTTGCTTGTGCAAAAACTTAAGTGTAAGATTGAAGAAAGATTTGAAGTTTGGATATACACAAGATCACTAAAAACCATAAAACATAAAATTAAGGTATTTTTTGAACTTGTTAAGCATATTTTTAGAAATGGCAAGGAAAGAAGTGTTTAATGTCAGTAATAGACCTATATATAACTTCAAGAAACACCAATTTGTTTCTTTATTTAATGACCCCATTGGAGCATTTTTGCAAGTACCAAAAAATGTTCTTCATGTCAAGGACATAAGAGGTTATATTCACTATAAAATAGAAAGCATAGGAGATATTGAGATTCATAAGGAATTGGAGAAAATGTGCAACAATGATTTGTCATTGAAACCAGAATATGCATACCTAGAACAACTTAACCTAGTTAAGCATATGTTCTACATGGACTTTGATAACCATGAATGGACAAGAATCATTCTAAGAAGAGATCATGATGACCTTCTATGGTTGGGAGATTCAATCATATACATTGATAATGACCTAATTCATAAAGTCATAGGTTTGAGTAATGAAGGATATAATCTCATGAACATTAAGAATGTGTGCAAGTTAGTTGAAACAAATATCAAAACAAGTTTTGATTGCAAAAATATGATGATCAATTCTATTCAAGATGATGGAGTAAGAATTTTTAGTAAAATTTTAGTATATAAGTTCAACCATGGATATACAATAGATTCAGTCATTGTTAGATTTCTTCATGTAGCTTATGTGATGGTAGTAAAGGGAGAAAAGGTTAATCTATGTGATATTATCCAAACTCATTTGTCGGATAACATATCAAAAATCAAGAAATCTAGGAGTGTAGTCTTTAGGTTTGAATCCCTATTGATTCATATATTCTTCTATGCAACAAAGAAGTTTCTTGGTATTTCAAATTGGGATGGAGCTGAGTGTGCAATGCAGACTATCACTCATGCATATAGAACTAAACGAAAAATAGTTAGAGATAATGATATTGATAGAATGATTAAATTATTCCAAGCTAAAATGAAGCAAAGGTAGAGGATACTCTTGTGCTAGTAGAAAAGTATAAGGATGAACTATGTTATATGGTAGAGATAGGTTACACATCCATGGAGGTAGTAGTTCCTCAAGTAAAGTTCATTGAACCAATGGGTTATGAATTGAGTGAAGAACTGATTAAAGGATATGCGTAGATAATTCTATAATTTGAAGTTGATTCTGAATGCCCTAAATGGGGGACATATACTAGGTAGATGAGAGAAGTAAAAAAAAATCAAATAGTCATGGATTCCAAGAAGAAGGTAGAAAAAGTAATTGATTCTATCTTAAAGGAATCAAGGATGTCAAGAAAAGAATTTGAAGAGGTGAAAGGGAAAGCCTTGGAAATGAAGGCCAGTGGTCAATTAACTATTGACCCCTACACCTATTGTAGTGGCCGGACCTACTAAAGAGGTCATAGTTGCATAGACAGGTGCATATGCACCTATAGTTCCATATGCAATATTTGTGTAGTAGCAACCTCTAAGGAATCCAAAGAAAATAGAGGAAGTTTCAACACCAAGGAAGTCCACAAGGGTTGAGAAAACCAAACTTGAGAAGAGAATCAAGGAAACTATAAGTGAACCTAGTAAGAGGAGAAGAACCTTGCAAATTACTTTCTTTGAATCTAAAGAAGAAATTGGTGACAAACTAGTAGAACAAACAGATCAAGAAGAAAAGACTTCAGCCAAAAGAAAAGCTTTGAAACTAAAGGTAGAAAATATTAACATGCAAATTATTAATAACAATAATTTTGTACAATTGAATAAGTATTATGACTTGTATAATAATATGGATAGAGGACAACTAGAGAATGTTGTAGTTAGAAATATGATCCTAAAAGATAAAAGGTTCAATAACATAAGAGGTCAAATACCTAAAGATTTTAACAATAGACTAAGAAATAAGAAAAGTAGAGTAATTGAGTAAGATAAGCAAGTAGGGATAAATATGGTGAAAAAGTTATGTATAGTAAATAATGAGGAAGAGATAAAGGAAATTTTGAAAGGAATAACACCATTATTGAGAAATAAGAAGATATATATTCTTCTTATGGGAGGAAATTATAAAGAAGTAAATGAGGAAACTCAAAAGGCTATAGTCACATTCATGTCTACTATGCCTGAGAAGAGTGCATAGCTAGAGAAGGCAAGCCCTATGCCTAAGGAGACTAAGAAGAGTAAACAGATAGAGGAGACAGGTCCTATTGTTGTAATAGTTAGTCCAGCTCATAGTTTTGAGCAACCAAGTGGTTCACCACACATTACCATTGGTAGTGAATCTATGCAAGTAAATAACACCAATATGATAGTGGATAGAATTGAAGACCCATTTTATGATTTTAGTCCCAACATTGTTGGCAATATTGTTGATTACAATAGCTCATCTGATGAGGAAAAAGAATAGGAGAAAAAGGAAGAAGATGCACCTTTTGCAAAGAAATTTGAATTTAGCATTGAAGTAGGTACTACAAGTGCACCTTTAGTAACATCTTAAAACCATTTGCACCACCTACACAAGAAACAATAGTCACTACAACAACATTTTAATTAGATGAATAAGATGAGGCACAAAACCTTATATCTTCTTTAAGTAAACTCCTTGAAAAGAAGAAATCAGTCAAATCTATTGAGAAGACTTTAACCTCAGTTTAGGATAGCTTGGAGAAGACAATAAGTTCTATTTATATACCCTACAAACATTCAATAGAGAGTAGCAATTTTGTGCAAAACTTTTGATAATGAGTTTACAACGCTTACCAATATTGCTACAATTCAAGCATAGACTAAGCATGATGGTAAAATTCTTAATACTATGTGTACAAATATAAGAAATGATATAGAAATAGTAAATGAATGCATTAAGACATTAACACAGAGTATGGAGGAAGGTAAGCATATATATGCTAAGTGCAACATGGCATACCTTCACCTTCACTATTTTGATGAGCAAGTTAAAGAGAAGGTAATTGAGTTTCTGACACTCATTGATAACTTTCTAAACATAATTAGAAATTAGAAACCTTTGAGCATACTATGCAAGAAATTCATGGTAGCAATTAGGATATACAAGCAAAAAAGGAGAAATCTCTAAAAAGATTTTCTCTTTTGAGGGACCATTTATCCCCATAGATTACATTGTTCCAAAATTACTCGAAGAAATGTTAAGTAGCCAAGACTTCATATGAAAAGTTTGTGGCTATAGATTTGAATGCATCAGAGTTAGCCACATATGCTCTATGTGCACTAATCAGTGTGTCTAATGCACTAAAAGATAGTTGGAAGAAACACCTTGCATAGTTGAAGACTAATTTTAGTGATTTCTTTTACAAGTTTTCATGTTGCTTTCAGATTTTGATAAGATTTTCTTTTTACCTTTGTCATTGATGTCAAAGGAGGAGAAATAAGGAAAATTTTAATTATAAGTTATATAGTTGTACTTTGACATATAGTAGTAAGCTTTTCCTTAAGCATGCTTTATAATCAGAGTTATAAGGGATGTAATCTTTTTTCAAAACATGAATATAATGTTTTTACTATGTTATGTTTATTTACTTTAATTGGTATGAAAACATGTTTGGGACTTAGCCAATTTTCCCAAAATGTTTCCATCAATGCCAAAGGGGGAGATTGTTGGCAATATGACCAATCAATCAAATAAGGTGAGATATGTGGTTTTCATTTATGGTAACATTTGATTTTTAGTTTAGTCATGATTATTTGTGAAGAAAAATTGTCTAAGTATTGGACAATGTTACAATAGCATGACAAGATTTGTTGATAGTAGAATATTCCCTTGGAATATTCTCTTACACAATTAACCCTAGATGAATGACATCATCCTAATGATGCATACCAGTGCACATGTTCATACGAGCAACCTAGTTCGAGTTATGGAGGAAATACTAATGCAGATACCTCTTAGTGTGAAAGAGAGCATGTTAGCAAATTGACTTGTACGACTTGCAGAATTGTTTTGATTACTAAATCTTGATTAGCCAAGTCTAGGGATGATATGTGAGCTGACTAAGGAAGAATTTCTTAGTATGTTTGATATAAGTAAAGAACTTCAATTTTGATGCTAATGAGGAATGTGATATTATGATATATGATGCGAGGCAATGTTATGCAAGATATGATGCAAATTGATATGTCCATAGTCACTCTTTGTATAAAGAACTAATAATTAGTATAATTACAAAGTACAAAAAGTGATTCAACATTTTATGAATATCTATTCTCTTGAAGAACTTATTGTGTAGTTGTATGTTAGGGTAGTTGGCTCTTCTTGCACACATTTGTATGTGATCCACCAACTCATAATAGGTTTGAGGCTTCTAACAAGGCCTAGTCTCATAATAGGGACTTGTGACACTATACATTCTTCATAGACTCCTAATAGGGTCAATATCCTTAACAAGATTATTTTATATAGTGAATCATCTAGTGGGTTTCATCCCGATCAAGGTTTTCCCTTGGCCAAGGTTTCCCTAGTTAACAAAATATGGTGTTATGAGCTTTCTTTGTGCATTGTTGTTTATACTATTCAACATTATTGGTTTACTTCTTTATGTATGTATTAAAGTGTTTAATAATATCCAATTGTAGACAAAAAGATTGAAAATACTAATTCAACACACAACCCCACCCCCCCCCCCCTAGTATTATCTATTTCTAACATTATGCAATCTATATTTTTGAGTTCAATTTTTTGCCTTTGTTTGCCTCCTAATTCGGTGCAAATTATAGTCTTCTCTACCTAGTGAGGTTTTATTTCAGAGGAGGTTCTACAAATCAATAGTTTATTTTTGATAGAGTTTGCAACTTCTACATGCTTCAATGGTTTTCTTCATGATCACTTTTTGTTCCTATTTTCTAAAACATTCCTCTAGTTGGAGGCTTCTATAGTGCTTCGCTAGGATTTTAGCTATCTCTTTTTGGAGTAGAATTTTTCCCACTAAGTTTTCTCTATTTCTCCATTTTATAGAGATTTGGTTGTGATTGGATACCTCATTAGGCCTTGTTGCCAAGACCCAAGTTTTCTTTTAGCATTGCATTATAGTTTCCTTGCTCTTTCTTCATTGTTTTGTAATTGCATTGTTGCTCATCTTAATTGGGGTGTTAGAGAAAAAGGTTAATTTAATTTCACTGTTGAAATTATCTTTTCTCCCTTCTTAAGATTTTTTTTTATGCACTTCTTGAATTCTCTATTTAATAATTAATTAGTAATTATTAAATAGCTTTACCTTTACATTACCCTTTGTAACTTTTAGCTTACGCTTTTTAGGTTTTGATCTCCTTTTATAAGGATGGATCTGTTTGTAATTTATTGATTCATTTTTTGATAATAGAAATCTCTCTTTTTGCTCATCAAGAATGTCTCATCTATTGATCTATGAATTCTAGGCTCCATAGTATTTTATTCTCTCATCAACTTCAACATGGTATTAGAGCTCTAGATCTTCATGCCCCTATTTAGTTTATGAAATATTTTTCTTGGCTTTTAGATTTGTGCTTTTTTTATTTCAAAGGGTTTTAGTATTTAAAGTTATTTTGTATTGAATTTGGGGCATCATTTTTTCTATGCGTACCATATTTCCATATAAAACTTGTCCAATTTGGACACAGTTGAAATTTGAGGCAAAATATTGCTCCCAGATTTGGGCATGCTTCACAAGGTCATGATTTAATTATTTTTTACTAAGAAAAATCAAAAAACAAAAAAAGGAAGAAGTCCTTTTTAAAATAAAGAAATACATGCGTTTTCCAAAAAAAAAAAAAGTTTCAAAAAGCACTTGCATGCTTTCTTTTATTTTTATTTTTAATTTTTAAATCATGTGATTTTTGCATCATTGAAGGATGCATATGTTTGCAAGGTATTGACACATGTTAGTCCAAGTACTAATCCAGTAGGTCTGACAGTCATAGGTGTGATAGCCACAAGTGTGACATCAACAATTTTGGAGTTTAAATTTGATAGCTTTCAGACTGTCTCTTCTTTTACTTGTTTTCTCCTAAAAAGCTGTCTGTGGTTTTTTAGCCATATCGTTGTCAAATGCAGGTATTTTTTGATGAATCTTATATCGTCAAAAAGATCTTTATGATCCCATCATGATGGTGTTTCTTTTTATGTAATCAAAGCTAGAAGTTCTATTTTTCACTCTACAACACGTATCTCAAGCATTTGATCTTTGATTTGGGAATTATTTATATCATTAGAAAGTGCTTTCCAAACTCTTTCCATTGATACTAGTTGCTTTTCCAAATTCTTCTCTAGGAAAATTATATTCAGTCTTTTTCATTTTTTCATTCTGGTGGATATCTTGGTTATTTTAGGTCCAAGGATCAATTTCATTGCTTCAGATGATTTTTTAGTGGTTGTACTATTTTTTATATCAGCCTTATATCTCTTTTTATATTTTTTGACATCCTTTTGTAATCTTTTTGCAAACACACTAAGATAAAGTGCCACTATACTATATTTTGGGATATTGCACATCTTTGTGTTTTTTTGTACTTGCACTACTAAGTGCTTTGGGGGTTTCATGTTGGCCATATTTTCCATTTTCCTTTGTCAAGTGAGTGTTCCTTTCATAACATTAGCCTCATGATGTGTCAATGACATGTGCTAGTATATGTGTTTGTACTACTTTTACACTCTCGATGTTCCTAGTTTTTCTTTTTGTAGGAGATATTGCATTCAATATAGTGTTCATGTCTTATCTCTTGGCATTATAGAGGGGTTATGTTGGTTCTATTGCTTGCTTAGTTTGATGGAGTGAGCTATGTATTTAGTATTCGATCCTATGTACTAGGCAATTATAGTGGCTAGAAACTTGTGCATTTCGATGAGATGGATCATTTACCATATAGAAATTATTTCATTCCTAATTTTGGAGGCCATGAAGATACCTTCCACCTCTGATTAATCAACTCTTTATACTTAGTCTTCTCTACCTAGTCATGTTCTATATAGTAGAGGTTCTTTAGATCAATAGTTTGATAGTGTTTGCAATTTCATGCTTTAGTGGTGTTCTTCATGATCATATTTTGTTCCTATCTTCTAGAATATTTTGTTCCTCTATTTTGGAACATTCTTTCCATCTCTTTTTGGAGTAGGGTTGAGAAAATACCTATCATATAAAGAGAGAAAGAAAAGCTATGGAGGCTAGAAATGCTAGATCCAGAGATGAGACATTCTTGATGAGCAAAAATAGAAATTTTTATTATCAAGAGTGAATGAATGTTTACAATAAGAGATCATACTTATAAAGGAGATTGAAACCTTAAAATGGTCTAACCTAGGTTGCATCATAATAATTAATAAAATAAAATAATTATTAGATGTCTAAAATTTAGCTTAATAAATTAGAGTTAATTAGGAAATATGTAATTAGTCTAACACACTCCTTTAAGATAAACTTAGGGAGTAGCTAAAAACCTAGAAACTACTACTGAAAGTAGAAATGGGTCTTGGAAAACAAGGCCTGATGAAGTACCCAAGAACAATGAAATCTTTGAAAAGAGGAGAAATAGAGAAAATTACATGGGAAAAGCTCTACTCCAAAAAGAGATGGAAAACATGCTTAAAGAAACTAGTGAAGGACTGAAGAAGCCTCCAAAGTAGAGAATGTATTAGAAGATAGGAACAAAGATGATCATGTAGAACACCACTGAAGCATGTAGAAGCTACAAAGCTCTATCGAAAGTAACTACTGATTTGAAGAACCTACATTGAAATAGAACCTAAATAGGTAGAGAAGACTATAATCTAAATGAAATTAGGAGGCATAGAAAGACAACCAACTAAACTCAAAGATATAGATGGCATGAAAAACCAAAGCTTGAAGAGCTAATCAATTAAACCAAGGAAGCATGAAAAATAATAGAAGAACCCCCCTAATGCTGACAAGGGTGAGGTGACGGGCAATTGGAAAATTGTACCAAAAGAACTACATGTCAAGTATCCATAATCAAGATGCACAAAAGAGTACATATGTGTCTACTGAGGTGATTAATTTTAGACATGTCATGAGGCTAATGTCATAGAAGGGACACTCACTAGACAAAGGAAGATGGTGAACAAAAGCAAAATATCAACCCCCCATGACACTTTATTAGAGTAGTGCATGTACAATAAGGCAGAAGACATAAGAAATCCCAAGAATACAATAATCTATATGAGTGTTCCTAGATGACACTACTTGAATCAAAAGGCAAATAAAAGCAAACAAGTCAAATGAAAATATAGATGCAGATAGACACTTTATCTTCTAGTGCATTTGCAAGAATGCATACAAATGATGTGAAAAGAGACATAAGACTAATATAAAATATAGTACAAGTCATGATGAATCATCTAAAGCAAATAAATCAATCCTTGGACCTAAAAAAACCAAATTATCCACTAGAATGAAAAAATGCAAAAGACTAAATAGAATGTTCTTGGAGTAGAATTTGAAAAAACAACTAGCATCATTGGAAAGAGCTTGGAAAGATGTTTCCAATTATATAAAAAATTATTAAATCAGAGATTAGATGCTCAAGATATGTCCCCAGAGTGCAAAAATAAACTCTGGACTTTGAGAGTAGAAAAAGCCATCAATATAGCCTCAAAACTAAAAACTAACTATACCATTGTGATGGTCTTAGAACCACCTTTTAGGTGATATCTCATTTGCAAAAAATAGAGTCTATATGCTTGAGATATGATAAAAAAATGCAAAGGTAGTTCCAAATAGAGGCCAAGGAGGTGATAGGAATGTTGATGTGGTGTTGAAATCAGTAAGTTATGATCCAAAATTTGATAGTGAAGTGACTGTTGAGGCAAAAAAAAGCCTAAAAAAAACCCCTACTAGAAAAAAATCTAACCATTGGAAACATGCTAGAAAACTAAGGACTAGTTGTGGATTAAAATCTAGTGGCCAAAAACAAAATCCATATTTGAGAAAATGCCATTTTTGACACATGGTTTCCTTATTTTTGAGAAATTAATAGCTTCAAAATGAAATTTTTGGGGTGGGGATTAAGGATACTATGTGGTTTTTTGTAGAACTCCACATATAGACATTTTGTGGTGGCCATTTCTTTTTGGTTTGTCTCTGTAGTTTTTTGGCCATAACTTGTTCATCAAAAATCCATTTTTTGATCTAAAAGAAGCATTGAAAAGCTGATTTTGAGCCTATCATGATGGTGTAGGTTATTTGGAGTTTAGATGTAGTTTGGTTTTCTATGTGGGAATTCAAAGTTAGGTGTCCTATTTTTCACTTTGGAGGGCATATCTTGAGCATCCCAATTCCATTTTTTGAACCAAGGAAACATGAGACACAATAGAAGAACCACCCAACATATACAAAGGTGAGGTGATAGACAACTACAAAAGTGCACCAAAAGAACTTTATGTCAAGGAACTATGATCAAGATGCACAAAAGAGTACATATGTGTATACTAAGCTGATCAATCTTAGACATGTCATGAGGCTAATGTGATGGAAGAGATACTCACTAGACAAAGGAAGATGGAAAGAAAAGGCAAAACTTCAAACCCCCATGACACTTTATCAAAGTAGTGCATCTACAATAAGGCATAAGACATAAGAAATATCAAGAATATATTAATTTGTATGAGTGTCCTCAGATGACACTACTCAAATCAGAAGGCAAATAAAGAGAAACAACTAAAATAAAAATACAGATGTAGATAGACACTTTATCTTAGTAAGTTTGCAAGAATGCACACAAATGATTTCTAAATAGACTAGTAGAGACACACAACTAATACAAAAGATAGTACAAGTCATGATGAATCATCTGAAGCAAAGAAATTGATCCTTAGACCTAAAACAACCAAGTTATCCACCAAAATGAAAAATGCAGAAGACTAAATAGAATGTTCTTGGAGTAGAATTTGGAAAAATACCAACATCAGTAAAAAGAGGACAAAAAGAGCTTTCTAAAGATATAAAGAATTCCCAAATTGAAGATTAAATGCTCAAGATATGTCTCTCGAAGTGCAAAATAGAAC